>OX387385.1:34771520-37271520 GCA_947563715.1 Lycia hirtaria
AAAATCGTAAGCGAGCTAACCTAATTTAATTAAAACATATTAATATCAAAGTTAAAACAATATTGATATCACTACCTCGCTCTCGTGAGCTAAAGGTTTAAAATATAAAATGCTATATTACTCGGGCCGAAAACATATTTGTGGCCATCCAACTCCCACTGCCTTGCGGGCATTCAATAGCCACCCCTCGTCTGCAGTACTCTGCAGACCAAATCCCAACTTTACTATATGTACAATGTTGACAAACTCAATACACTAGAAACAAACATCGCGACACTCCCGTCTTATGGACGCTCTCTATGGGGAACATTCAATTGGTACTTAATCAATAATGGAAGGTCCAGTAAAATCTTATAGATACTCGATTGTCATATTCGATCTCTCGATCGAAGTCGGCAGGGCTATTTCAAACTATGAATATTTAAATGATTAATCAAAAACATTTTAGGAGGTAAAACCAGTCTACTAGTTTACGAAGCAGTCTGTATTATTTAAGACGTTTTACTGAAGACCTAGGATATAATAGTTAGTTTTATGGCTCACTTTGGCACTGCAAACCCTTTGAGCAAAACAAGCAGCAAGTTCGCGCCTCATATATCTAGAGACGGCGGCGGCGCCACAGAAGCAGAGTAAGCCGTAAAAGCTGACTTATCGACAACTAACTCCTAACAACTTTTCAGGACTTTCCTTTAAACATTTCTTCTGTACTAAAAATCCCGCAATTGAACCGAAACCGCCTCGGGTTACGCAACCGCATCGTGAAAATAAACGGATGAGAGTTCTGTGTAACGTTCGGAAGCGCATTACACACGAAGTTAGCGGTCCATAAAGTGTCACGCAGCGTAGACGTCACCTGTTCCACTCTCGGAACGCATCTGTCACCAGTCAGGGCGCGCGTGGCGCTCAGTTCGAACGATAACGCATCGAAAGCACGGTACGTAGCTTTTTCAATTTGGTCATTAGTTGGGTCTGCTTCTTTTTGAGCTTCTCTCGCTCGATGTCTTCCTGGTTGAGTTTCCGGCAGAGGGCTGCGGCCTCGCGGAGTATAACAACCTTAGGGGCGCGTTCCTTGTCACGAGTCGCAGGGATCTGTTTTTTGAGCTCATCAAATAGGTTCTTTAGGCCGATGCGGCGCAACCGCTCCATGTCGTTGTGTATGGAACGACGCTCAATCTCGGGCGACTCGGCCTCGGAGTCTGTGTCGGTGTTGGAGCGACGGCCGCGGCGGCCGGGGCCACGCGCGCGCCTACCGTGCGCACCCAGCCCGGCCGGCGGCACTAGCCGCTTGCGTGCCGGCGGCCGCGGCGACACCGATTTGGATATCGTCCGTTGGAGTTGCTGCTGTTGATGCATGGAGGGCACGCGCGGCAGCATGTCCGTGCGCACATGTGTCGGCGACATCAGGGTCTGCTGCATAGTGTCACCCACCACGTCTATCTCTTCCTCTGTAACAACGGAAAGAACGTTTAGCGGGATCCTATTTCAACAGATTATTTCATTCATATGAGATTACGCACGTATCATCATAATAGGCGGGCATCGATTGTTATGATCGCATCACGTATTTGTAAAGGTTAGGTATATCTAGTCCTAGCAGGGGAGATGCGAGTGCAGCAGTCAGGTGCGCGGGATGGGGGACGGGCGGCGTACGGCGAGGGGGGCGGACGTCGACCCCGGCGTACTACCGCAGCGTCTGCCGCCATCGATCCAGACGCCTGACGTCACAGCGCGCCATTCGCGCCAAAACGAGGGCGCATGCGTGCCGCGCTGCCGCAGCGTCCGCACTCAATGGACTCCGGATTATCAAGCGGCGGACACGCTTTCCGGCCTCCGCCGCAACCATTTAACAGAGCATTGATTCGGAATTAACTGTCACGCGAGAGTTGCACGATAACGGCGGCGGCTGACCGGATTACACATTCGAAACTGACATACCGACCGGCTCGACCGGTAATTGTCACTAGGCGGTAGCCGGCCCCTACTATATATCCCGCCTAGGTCTCGCGCTGTCGACTGGAATGTGAGAGGCGTACGGAGTTGTATGGCGTCAAGCGTGACTGCCTCAACACGGGCGCCTCTCTCATATAATATCCCTGCTTTTTCTAGAGCCAAAGCCATGGGGCTAGGGCTCCCAAATGAGCAGGTTACATTTTTACGAGCGTGTTGCGGTAGCGACCTGATTCCGGTCGGTTTCGTAATGCGGCGATAAGGGGCGATAGGGCCGCGGTGCAACTGCACTTATTGTCGAGTTCTATGAATGGATTAAGTAGGTATGCAGTGCCTGTTTCGCGATCGCGTAGCATGCGACCGAGTACGGATGCAGACTGCGCCGACTAGTGTTTACGGCGAGTGTACGTTTCGCGGAATCGAACCGACCGCACTCCCACTATCCGGTTACGCTTAATAATTATGTCAGCGGTTCGTTGTGATTAAAGGTTATATCGGTGGGCGAGCGTGGTGTTCGCGACGAAGGACGAGTCTCGCCGGTTAAGTCCGCGGTACGCACTTACTCTCGAAATAGAAACAAGTTACGTGGGCAGCTGTTCGATGAGATTACGAAACGCGAGTCAGGGACGCTAGCGAAATATGTTTCCTCAACTGAGCACTTTTAAGAATAAAAAAAACTGCGCATCAGACACATTTATCGGTGAGCGACGATAAATTTATACACCAACGCGATCTTTTTACTACATTTCCGCGTGGATACGCGGTCGCTTATCGTGGCTACGCGTCGATCTAATTCGAGTATCGGCGCCTGTCGTCAAACACGCCTCGCTTACGTCTAAATCTAGGCGTGGGCCGCGTTGCTATCTCTATATCAAATTTAATGGCAAAGACACACCCCGATGCGCCACGAAATAAAGCTCGGATATTAGGCGCTGCGGCCAAACTGGTTGAAACAGTCGCGGGTAGTTTGCGAATGAAAACAAATTTCTTCTGTTAAGAGGTGAAAGGCGTAGGCTTTTGTATCGAGGGCGATACAAAAGGTCGCACAACCCTGTGTGCGGTGTCTATTGTCGGAGTCGATTTCCACGTGACGATTTTCTCCATGGCGCCACCGCGATTAACGGTCACTGAGAGTATTTGTTTCAGTCAGCGTAAACCGATACGGGTGGTATTGTCGCGCGCCCGCCGAGATCCGGTCTAGTGCATACCTATTATATCTCTACCACTAGAGACGCGGCTCTCAGATCCACCGCCGCCGTTCCAATTTTAAACGATACTGCAGATAATCCGCTTTTTATTGTGCCGTGCCGGACGGAGAAAAAAAAGAGCTCTCTCCATCTTTTAACTTTGTATTATGAGGGTTTTTACGAGATCGATAAAAGTCGATAAAAACTAATTGAAAACAAACAATGAGCGAGCATCTTTCGACTACAGTCTAGACTTGATTAGTCAGAATTTCTAGGTACGGCCACGATACGCCACCGTGAGAAATACAATGAGTCATAGACTGTAAGATACGTAGCTACTCTCAAATAACCGGCACGACATTTCCCGATCTTTAAATAATCCGATATTCTACAAACCGGAGCTAAGCACGGTATCCGTAAAATTATCGCATTCCCTTGTCGAAGCTGAAGTTAATTCGCAATTAACCACAGAATTTGGTGCAAAGATGAGATTTATCTTGTGGATTAAACATTTTTGTCTAGTAACTGTCGACAGGGGGAAGTTCGAAATGCGGTAAACTTGTTTAATTAGGCGCGGGGCGGAACAACCCTAAATCGGACCGACTCAAAACGTGATTACGACAGGATTGGACGTTTGAAATCTTTGTAGGAGAAATTGATTAACGCTGATTTTTACCCGACTGCGTAAGAAGGAGGGTTATGTTTTTCGAGTGTATGTATGTACATTTCTTTGACACGCCCTAGAGCCTAAACGGTATGACCGATTTCGTAGATTATGTCGTGATAGATTTGTCTTAGTTGTGAGAGTGACACTGGGTACATCAAAATTTAAAAAAATCATAAGTTAGGCTGCAAAAACCTCTTTTCTGCAGTCGGATATTTTGTTTTTCTTTTAACATTGATACTTGTTAAGTATTTAAAGAATATCGATTCTAAACGTTCTCGATAAAATTCAGGTAAGTATAACCTTCAATTCCCAACACTAGCAAAACTGGTTTTAGAACAAAAAATTGGGTGTCTGTAAAGTTGGCATACGGACGATAGTTTAACGTGACAACGTCATACCAAAACATTGCTGAAATGATGATGATGTAACGGGACAATGAGTCATCCTTTTTCGTACGTGCAGCCGGCGTTCATCGATTTATTAGACATCACGTCAAAAATAAGTTTGAAATTGGAATGCATCGGCTAGGTTATGTTGGTATTAATGGTGTCGTCAAGTGTGACCTGGTAAGGCGGGGTGTTCACGGCTGGCTTGCCACGACTTCGAGGCCAAGTTCACTGGCATTTGAGCGCGATAATTAAAAATTATCGTGACGCGCACAAGGCGCACGCCATAGTATACAGGGTGCGCAGAGATGACGCGACAGGAAAAATGCGAGAATAAAATATCTCACGATCTATATACGAATTCCAGAGCCGATTATTACATTAATCCTACTTTATCATGTCCTTGAGAATAAATCCCTTGATTTATTACCTGTTTCTCGTGTTTAATCACCGCCTGTATGTTATCTTACAACCGTCGTCGCTAGTGCTGTCCGTAAATATAATTTTATCGTAAACTTTTGAAATAATACAATCGTTAATTCGTCAAATTCGATTCCTTCAACGGTGATAAACTCGAAACGTTTCGAATTATTTAATCAAATCGATATTTATTAAATATGTTTTGTAATGTGAGCGTGGAATAATACATTAGTTACTCCGTAGCATAGCAACGGCTTGGAGGCATGAAATCGGCAATGAATCGAGCGTGACACATGTTGCCTGTTTGCTCAGCAGCCATACGATAGGCGCTAAGCACAGACAGGCTCGCGGCTCGCAGGTTATTTCTGTAATGTTACGCAACCGCGAAAACTCGGTCATCTGGTCGATTCTGGCCCACTTGTGCCTCGCAATCGAGATCCCGCTAAAATAGACGAGGCTAATCTATCGAGTACTCGGATCGATCGTTCATACTGCGCGACCTTGGACCGTGTTCGCTGTTCGCACGGAAGTTCACGGACGCG
Organism: Lycia hirtaria; assembly: GCA_947563715.1. Classification (NCBI taxonomy): domain Eukaryota; kingdom Metazoa; phylum Arthropoda; class Insecta; order Lepidoptera; family Geometridae; genus Lycia; species Lycia hirtaria. Next base: position 34,776,670 of record OX387385.1, read on the forward strand.
CACATGCGTGCTTTTGGTAACGTGACGCAACATTTTTTTAATGCCCATTAACAAATAAGAATGAAGAAGTCACACGCGTGACTAGGGTTGACTCGATGGCGCGAACGAATTACACGTGGCTGTGCCGTGCCGACCGACTGGCGCCCCACACTATTGTACATCCTTGATAACTAGTGTTGTGTTTTCTAAATTCCAATTTACCTCATTTATCGAAATACTGATCTGTTACAAAGATTTAGACTTTTTCATAGAGTAGCTATAATAATAAATTAATAAGTTTAATTATATGAATATTTAAATCAACACACAGCTTTATGGATTCATCTTAGGTAATGTCAAACTTGAGACGACCTTCCGCCTAAATTTAACATACAAATGAGTAGTTTTTACGTCACCGAATCGACAGTTCGTGTTGCTAGCCGTCACCACGCCCATCTCAGCGACAGATCAAGAAACCAGTTTCAACTATTCAAATCGAATATGTTTAATTAACATTTAAGATCACGTGACCGAAAATATTCCATTGGTTCTACCAAGCTGTATTACTGAAACGGAGATTACTTAATAAATCATTTATAAAGTTTATCTTGTTGCGATGTTGTTTTATCAGTATTCAGCGTGGCTTTAGGTTTTTTTTTCGTGATAAGACAATACAAATTTATGTTAGGGTGTCACATTGTCACGTTGTAGTATTACTATTGTTATCGGCATTGATAATGCGAAGGCCGCACGGAGGCCAAGATGGCGACTCACATCAACTGTTACGATCGCTTTGCGAGTATTAAGAATATCAACACATTCATATAAATACTGATTGTTTCAATATCTAAGTGCATATTCCGCGAGCGATAACGCTCAAGGCCTTTTCCACTACAAACCTCACGCAGGTATCGAATGCCGATGCGAAAGTACTTTATCAGTAAATGTCGATAAACGCCTCATTATTTAATTTTTTGACACACTAACCCAGTAGAGGGCTTTCAAGAATGAAACTCAGATAACGTATACAGAAATTATGCATAAGAATTGAAATTCAAAATATGAATCTCATATTTATAACAAGCAGTCGACTAAACTACAAGGTTTTAGCTTATAATAAAGATTAGAAACATGGCCGCGACGAATGATTTAACTATGCAGAGAAACATTAATCATAAAGTACTAAATTAAGTGAACCTAAGTAGGTATTATCAAGATAGAACAAATGTGGGCCAGGCCAAGCTAGTCAAGTTGGTGGCGAGGCTAGGGTACACTACAATACAGACAAATCCGCCGATCGAAATATTTAGGTCATAACTACTAACTTTAATAACTTGAAGTTAATAATTAGATAGGTGTGCGGAACGCATCTTCTTTTTATATTGTATTATTTCTTTGCACACTGGCAGTTATTTTTAAATATGTTTTTTAATTTAGAATGTTCTTTTTTATTTTGTATTCATATTTTTTCTGCATTATAATTTTGACTAGCAAACGGAATGTTTTATTCTTAATCTTCCGTCGTCAATAATAGGTATATAATTTTAATCATATTTTTAATAGATTATTGAAACTAAAAGTATTATATATTAGTTATTATATCGCATATAATAATTGAAACCAGATATATGCATATGAATGCAATAGATAAGTCTCACTTGAAGAGTAATTAAATGACATTCTCGACCTTGGCATTAGAAAACTTAATTACCTGTAGACTAACCAACTTTTACTTGTCTAGAGTGGTACAAGAGATATTTTAATGGTTTTCATATAATTATGAGAAACGACAAGAGTATAATAACTGAAGTTAGATATGTCAAGAATGTCAGTCTTCTTTTTTTTTCTATTTTTTTTTATATGGCAAGCGCCTTTATTAACTACAACACAACAATATACAGACTCAACTAACTAAACTACTACACAAAAAGCACATCGATTACCCCAGACCGATAAAGGTCTAAAGATAATCCAAATGCTCAAACCCACTACCAGTTGGCAGCGTACCCAGCATGCTAGCCGCATTGCCACGTTGAATGGCAATGCTTATGCGTTGGGCCAGATACGCGCCAGCATTTTGGTCACGCGTCGCATCGATCAGTCTTCTTTAAATAGTTGTTAAATAATTTTAGAAAAACTTAACACATTACACAGTCTCCTAGAAACTGGCACGTAACCTTGGCTCACTGATTGATACTAAAATGTTTAGCCCAACTGAACAAACCGGATCTTTGTGCCCCAATTTGCCCTTTATAGAGCCTACAATTCGCAGTTAAGTCAGTGCCCCAGTTAACTAGTTATTGAGCTGAAATACCTAATAATATAATATTGAGACGTGCAATTAGTCATGATAGCTTTTTCATTTGAATTATGATACTTAAATTGCGTTATCATAATGAGTTATAAATCACTTAAATAAAACTTAATCACTATACTCTTTTTCAGTATGCAATATGGCGCCAATTGTAATTATCGAATAGCACGCACCGCATCTCTAGATCTACAAATTATTAGCACAGAAATAATTATACATGATATTATTTCTCAGAAAGATAATACAATATTGCACGCCTCAAGAGCTAAGATAAAAAGATTGCAATCAAAGCGATAATAATATTGTTATGCCATAAATTGGCGCGAAAATGTGACGACTAGCGCTGCACGATTTGGTGCGTGGCGACATAATAGGATCTATGGGCGCGCTCACTCTCTCACACCCACACTAGTGTTGACTGTTGGGTCGCGGGATATTATAGTGTAAAATCCCGCACTATCGATACTTTCCCAGAGCACTTACAAACGGAATGGAATTTATTTCGTAAGTGTTTGTACCTCTATTTGAAATTAAGAACAAATCATATTTGTTACAATCAGATATGAGTCGTTACGAGCCCTATCGGAGATCACGGTTATTGAGATATTGAGACGCTGTCTATCACATTGTCGTCCGGGTGAGCCAGACGAGGAGCCACGTTACAAACCGGTCTAGCGGCGCGCCAAACGAGCTTCAATGAGATTCCATTTCAATCCGCTGCATTCTTACTTAAGTAACGGAGTAGACACGGCAAGATTACACATTGCGAGCCAACCGTAAAGAAAATCCCGCTCAGCTTAATTAAAGCTTCAAAAATAAATCTCAATAAAGCGTCCTCATGCGAATACAAACTAGATAGCTGTGTTCATTGCGACCTGTCCCTCTACTACGGACGATAACCAAATTACTGTTAGTTAATAACATAACATCTGACATTGTTGCATACTGATATCTGCATGCGACTTTAAGGTCATACATAATAGGTATTAATCACAGTACTAACGTACATTAAATACGGTCAGCACGTCTTGAATATCTTATTTGAATTGTCCGTCTGATTTGATTTATTTATTTGTATGCGCTTTGAAATTTAGATACCAATAAGACTAAGGTTTTGTCCAATCAAGTGGTAAATGAATGATGCACTCATCGGAAGGCCGGTCAAGTTCATTCTTGACGATAGATCGCGATTCATCATTTTAATGGATCTGAGGATGTTCACCCTGTGGCAGATGGCGGGAAGCGCCAATTCAGGAACGGAGGATGCATCAAGGTCGAGCCGGGTCGTCTCGGTCGTCGCTCTTACGACCTTAGTTGGACTATGCGGGGTAGGGACCTTTTATGGAGTTAAATAATTAATCCAAATCCTAATTAAAAGTGACATTCCCGTGAGATGTCGGGTGCGAACGTTGCGCAATCTGGCATTAAGGAAAGTTGAGCCTTTCAAGGTCGCAGTGGGCGAAGGTTCCGGAAGAACGGAATCGCGGGTGCGTCTAGACGCAGCGGGGGACGCGGGATGACGATCGATACTCGCAATTTCCCGCGTTCACCATACGGCGCCTGCGTCCTGGCCACCTACCCGTGAAACCAACTTGCCGCCCACTCAAAGATATGTCAAGTCAAATCGGAGACGAGGTAAGAGTTTGCTCAATCAAAATTACTTAAGTTCGTAGAATAATCCAATTGCACAAAATAGCTTGCTAGACTGGGCGAATAACTTTTTTTATACGTATCTACTATTTTTTTGTGGCAAGGGCCTTTATTAACTACAACACAACAATATACAGACTCAACTACTACACAAAAAGCACATCGATCACCCCAGACCGATAAAGGTCTAAAGATAATCCAAATGCTCAAACCCACTACCAGTTAGCAGCGTACCTAGCATGCTCCCCGCATTTCCACGTTGAATGGCAATGCTTATGCGTTGGGCCAGCGTTTTGGTCACGCGTCGCATCAATCAGGCGCTCAGATAAATTTTTGAAAATGAGATGAGCTCCCGATCCCCACGGACCCAAAGTTTCGACACCAAACGGCTCAAATATGTAACCTCTACCGAGAGTAACATACCTATTTACGCCGCTTGTGCTGCTTCGGATCTATTATTAATTAATAATAATAATAGATCTCTAATCTACTATTTGATTAAAAAAAATACATCAAACTCAAGCATCCTTATGTTTGAGTTGCTGGACTACCAAGACTCAGTGGGATTCACTTTCAAAACGTTCACAAGTATATTTCGACAAATTTGCATTTGTCTAGTTGTTTAGATAATACGACTAGAACTCAAAGACTAAGATGGATTAGTACATACCTGATTCACAAGAGTCTGAGGGGGTTTGCACGCCGAGATAGTCGCTGACAGGCGGCTGTTGTCTCGCCAGAGTGTATGAATGGTCAGCAGCAACCGCGACGGCGGTGTCTCTTAGAAGACGACGAGCGGTGCTTGCTACGTCTACGGCATGGCGGAACTGTGGTGGCTCATCACCGTCCAAGGATGGCGGTGTGTCCGGTCTGGAAGGCGATATGTCACGCCGTAGCAGGCTTTGTCCAGGTGTCGCCGATATCAGGTCAGCCGGCACAAACGTATTGTTAAGTATCGGTAGGTCTGTGCAAGATCCAGCCCACATGCAGTCATGGAGAACTTTAGTGTCCTTGTGTGCTTCTTCCGGTGGCAGTATACTCCAGTCTTCATCATCTTGCAATGGATCGTAATAATTGTTAGGTGGCACTAAGTCAAAATTTTCGGCTTCGGACTGCACTTGTATCCAAAATTCTGAGGTTTGCGTTAACCTGACAGAATCCTCGTCGAGGTTGTCCCAAAGGTTGAAGTCAAACGGCGGAGTCATTTTTATATTTCTAGATTATTAACTAGTGTTTAAAGCTAAGACGAACTCGTCGATATCACAGGCAGGGCCTTCTTATCACAGGGACGATGCGCGCGATGGGTCAACGCACACCGTCTGCAACAACAGAAAGTTAAATGTAAGTTACCGACCTAACACTTTAATTAACAGTACAATAATATTAATCTACAAAAAAACATAAATTTCTAACGCAAATAATTTTACTTCTTCAATGTTGACTTTATATAAAACTGTAAAGACGTGGCATAAAATATGAAAACTATAAAATTTTAACGGTAAATAAACTAAAATAACATTTATTTCCTAATTACCGTAATTAAAATATAGTAAAAAATAAAAATATGGAACGACGTTGACCTCTTATTTACAAACAAACAGATGTAAAACTTTATAAAAATTATCACAGGAAGTGTCTTCACCACGAAGTCCGAAACCATACTGAAGTCTGGATGACAGACCAGTGTTTTTAATAGAGGTACATGTCCTTGGGACCAACAACGGGATAACTACAATAGTTTTAGCGAAATAAAAATAAGTTATTGTGCAGAACTATCCCGCGCCTTTTCATGGACAGTACCCATTTTACCTGGACATCACTAATTCGGGTATATTTTTTGCGCGCATCGCTTCAGGCTTCATGTAATATTTTACGTACATTATGTTTGTTTACAAGCGATGAGAATGAAACGTGTTTACTAATAATGCTAACGAGTCATTTTCCCGCTATTTTGCGTCCGAGATCGACGGGCAGACGGCACAATACGTGAAATAGCTGTAGGTAGGTAGGTATGTACCTACCTACTTACGTTAATGACATAGTTTTATGAGATATAGTAAGTAATATTATATGTATTTATTTATTATTGTACTTTATATTTACGAAACATATGTTGTACCTACTTTTTCTTTATGGCTGTATCGCACGGCTTGCATATTTGCTATTTTTATACCTAGTTAGATACTAAAAAAACCTAAACGTAAATGCTAGTGTCTACCTACTACATTTATATTTATTCTCGGGCCTATTTTAAATAGAATGCACTCTAGCTAAGTTTTTATACCTACAAGGCATATTAAATACATAAATTGTACACGTATATTTTTTTAACGATAAATATTTATGTTACTAGGTACCTATATTGAAATCTTAAAAACTGTGCCCACTGTACCTAATTATTTCCTCGACATTTACGAATAAAAAATACTAACAAAAAATAGCCATTTTACGTAGGTAGGTAGGTAGGTATTAGGTATTTTGATGAGTGTCATAGGCAGGAGTTAAGGCAAATCTAACGACACCTCAAACATCAAAATTAGGCTGTAGTTGCTCTTATAGAAATATACACTCGAAAAACATAACCCTCCTTTTACGCAGTCGGGAAGAAATAACAAAAATATCTCATTAACGTACCTATGTGATAAGTATTAGGTATTTACTAAATAAGTCTATAGAAATGCCTTTAACGTTTTTTTATCAACGTAGGTACCTAGCTAACTGCAAGAGATAGGTGTTCCAAGATAGTTCCAAATATTGTGCAATATTATCACAACAAACGAAATAACAATTATTGCGAAATAACGTTTCATAATATAGACAAATGATCAAAAATATGATGTACACACACTTCGACAATCCGGTAAGAAATAATTAGTAAATGCCTTAAATAGAAAAAAAATATCTAAGGTAAAAATACATTCACTAGGTAGGTACCTACCTCAAAATAAAAAGCTTTTTTTTTTTAATATTTAACGGCTCTGGATTCTGGGTCCGTATAAGCTGCTATTATAATGTTGCTAGATTGCGAAAAATACCTGTTGCATAGGTAGTGAGCAAAATATTTAGAATCTTGCTAGGTACTTTGTGATACAAGTACATTAATAACTGGGTACCTACTTGCAAGTACTCCATAATTTTAAAATAAAATTAAGTTATTAAAATTGCAAGGCGGCCTTCAAAATAATGTAAAGAATTCAGACACTGCCATTTCTCAGAAAAGGCTAAGTACATTAGCTACATAGAACACAACCGAAGTTTGCCGGCAGCCGGCGGCGATGGCAACGCCCCGGTACTTCACCGACCGGCGTTTTAATCCACTCAGTAATAAATTAAACACAATTATTATAGACAACCATTTCAAATAGCTTCAGGATTTTGCCAACACTCACCAAAAAGTTTTGTGCAAAATGTAATCCGGCCGCGGCCGGCGTATTTCACAATTTTACACAAAAATTCTTCGACAAAGTTTTTTCCGTACACACTGCGTAACACTCACTGAGAATATGCAAACGGTTGTACAGTGTAAATTACTAAATACGCTTCTTCCGAGACCTCCGATTGAGTTTGTCAAACACTGAAACATTATTCGGGGCCGGCCGGTCTAATGAGAGCCGCGCGTGCGATTCGTGTGGCGCCGTGGACACGACTGTCGTAGCGAAACGCGCGTACTGCCGACCCGAGCCCGACCGAGCCGAAGGAGACTCGGCGCAGGCAGCGGCCCCGCACTCCACCGCCCGCGCCCCGAACGTGTCGCCGGCTTATTTCATGTCATTCACGAAATACTATGAAATACACAGGGAAATCATCAATTTTATCCATTAACTACAACTTCAACCTTAGAAAATTGACTAAACCTGCCAACTACGTCGAAATTATAGCGAAATCAGGTGTATTTCCGACAAAGGGGGGCGTCTGCCTGCAGAAGGATTTCAGCAGCAGCCAAGCCAACATTTTCGTTTTTCGATTCGAAGAATACGGCAGGCAAGGATGTGTTGGTGAAGCCGCGGTAATGTGTGCGTGACGCGGAGGCCGGCCGGCATTATCGAAACTTGGACTTGCTAGCTTTTGTGATGATGGTAGGTACGATGCGATGAGCGTGGCGTGGCTTGACTTCTCCGCAATCTATCTTCACTATTCTATCTATTCTATTTCACTTCATTCGGCCGCGAGCCTTCATGCGGGGAGGTTGTGTCGCTCCACTCGATAAAACCGCATAACATCGAAGCTTGCTCGTCAACATTCCTGAGCCTGCGGGCGGCTTATGGCGCGAAACGAGAATACCTGAGCGATTCTGATGAATTGCACCGCATTATTTATTGAACGTCTATCCTGCAAATAATTATCGTTCTTGTAAAGAAATATCATAAAAAGCTGGTCTCTCGTCCTACTCATTCCATTGATTCCATAGATTGAGTAGGTACCTAGGTAGGTAGATATTATGTAAGTGTTGTAATCAATATTAATTACACATTAATTATTATACATGAAAGCTAATTGTGTCATTACTTTGTGCCTACTTAGGTAGGTACTTTTGCAATAAGCATACTTACCAACTTTTTGACCAAAAAAGTACGCCGTAACATCAAAAACCATGTAGGTACAAACAAACGTTTAAACAAGGAGGGCATTCAAATGTTTTGCCGGATTGAGTGAGTTCAAAGCATTATGTAAAGTTGGGAACAAAATAGGTAGGTCATCCCGCAACGAGCAACCCTACTGAACACGCTACCGCTTTCCCGCGCCCGGGGTTATCGACCTCGCATTCCTGACGTTTTGCATTCCCGCGGAAAAAATGCGAGTCAAATGCGATCCGCCTTTTTACGAGTTGTAAATAATTTTGATTACTGCAACTATACAAATCCCATGAATTTACCCTGAAAATAAAAGAAACGGTTTTGAGCAAAATTATCAATGGGTTTGTTTTGGCGAAAATAATATGTTTTTCATCCCCCTATCTTGGAAAGAGTATTTTTGCTCTTCGATATCTGAGTGCAAAAACCGTTTTTATCCTCCGGCTAGAGGATAAAAATTAAATTAAAAAAAATATTTAAAAAAAATAAATTAATAAATTGAATTTAGAACATCGTGTGCACCAAGTTCAAACATCATTAAGCCTATTTACTTCTAACTCCATGGTGCCGAATTTATCATATAACCTTTTTTAATTTATTAAAAATATAACCTTCTTGGTGTACTTTTTAGGGTTCCGTACCTCAATAGGAAAAAACGGAACCCTTATAGGATCATTTTGTTGTCCGTCTGTCCGTTTGTCTGTCTGTCAAGGTGTCAAGACCTTTATCTCGGGAACGCTTAAAGGTATCATGTTCAAATTAAAACCATATACGCAGATCCATAGTATCTTGCTGCAGAAAGAAAAATAAAATTTCTCAGTTTTCATAAAAAAAAGTTACAGCCGAATATGTCGTAAAAAACGCACATTTCGACACTCACTAAGGAATCAAAACCTATGGGGTACTTCCCGTTGACCTATAACTATGAAATTTGGCAAGAAGCATTGTGTTAGAGTACACATATAGGAAAAAATCCGAAAACTGGACATTTTTAATTTAATCAGAAAAAAATTGTGTCTTTATGCGAGGAATGAGAGTCCAAATTTTAAAGTTTTTTAACCGTATCATGTGGGGTTTCTTAGGAAAGAGCTTCATTAGCATAAGCTAAAACAGGGTTTTAAATATTTTTACGATGTATATTTTTCTGTTTATGAAGGAAAATATATGATTTCCCCCTTTTATCTGCTAGTTTGTACGGAACCCTCGGTGGGCGAGTCTGACTTGCACTTGTCCGGTTTTTTTATTTGCTTTGCGCGCGCCATTTTCTTTTCACGACATATTGTTAAAACCTTAGGTTAAAAACAATAAATTTGAAAACAAGTGAAAAACCTAAAATCAGTGAACCTAGCGACGAAGAAGTTTATTTGACGCCAATAGAATTGACTGAAACTGTTAATAATGCCCAAATGAGCTTTCTCTCTCAACAATCACGCGAGAAGTATTTGAAACAGTACGATATGTTTATTAGCCGGTCCACACGGCGCGTTGCGTCGGCGTCGCGTCGACGACGTAGCGCAGTCTCTCCGTCATTTTACATACTAATAATCATAGTGTTCACACGGCGCGTTGCGTCGACGCAACGCACACACGACGGAACTGCAGCCGGAACTCATTGCGACGACGGAACGAACGGCAGCGCTCAGTTGTTTGTACGTTGATAGCGGAGGACATACGCAAGCTCATTTCGTTTTTTCTCTCGTGACGTTCCGGCGTCGCCGTTGCGACGACGGAACGACACAACTGCGTTGTATTAACGCTGCGCGATGGCGGCGCAGCGCCCGTGTGGCCGCCTATGTGCTAAATATTTGCATTGTGACGACGCGACGCCGACGCAACGCGCCGTGTGGACTGACTCTTACACGTGGTGACTAGCTAAAGGAGCCAAAACTTTCTCCGAAAACCTTTTGCTGGCATATTTTATTGAATTATCCGAGACCAAGAAATCAAGCACTCTATGGAGTACGTATTCAATGCTAAAAGCAACAATAAAGATGAAAAAAGACATACATATCGACACCTATCCTAAATTAGTGGCATTTTTAAAAAGAGCCTCACCTGGTCATCAACTATTATACCTAAGTATTATTAGTTATAATGTAAAGATTATTCTGTAATACTTACTTATCATAATGTAGTCAATACCTAAACTGAAATAAAAGTATCTTTTGATTGTAAAGGTTTTTTTTTTGCATTTAGTCATTTCCTCGCTAAGGTGGGATGAAAAGTTACGTGTTGCACTCGAGTGCAAAGATTTTTTACCTCGTGCTCTTTTGATTCCTTCGCTTGCTCGGTCATCAAAATTGAGCACGCGGTTAAAAGAAACTTTGCACTCTTGTATTACAAATAACTATTTCACAGATCTTAGGAATAATGTTTGTACCTAAAAAAAGTTATAACCACTAGATATTTTTAGCGCTGAAAACTGACATTTCCCGTACATGTTGATACGACAAGCACAACTTAAAGATCAGTTGTAGGTGGTTTTCTTTTTCAGGTAGCTGCCAGTGTTCCCATTAACTATTTTTACCTGACTTTCTACGAAAGAAGGAGGGTTATGTTTTTCGAATGTATGCTTGTATGTATGTTTCTATATGATCACCTACAGCCTAAATGACTTGACCGACCGATGAGCGAGGTGTCGTTAGATCCGTCTTTACTTCCTGAGTGTAATACGCTATATTTTTTGTAATAATAATACATACATCTCTCGCAAAAATAAATAAAACGCGTTTTTTCGTAACTTCCAACAAGATGAACTTTTTCGCAATGAACAAGTGGTTTTATTAGAATTATTCTAAAGAATGGGCATTTATAATGTTACGCTGATTTTACGTATACATACTTAAAATTACTTTAATAATTTAAAGTAAAAATCCCGATTGCAGAAAAGCAGTGTATTTGCAGTCTAATTTACGATTTTGTTAGCCTAAGTAATCTTAGAATATAGAAACAAGAAAAGAAAGAATATAGAAGTATACAAGTAAAATGAAGGATACGAGTATATAAGAAGCCATGACAAAAAGTAATAAAAAATTTAAGCATCTATCATTTTTATGGCATTATTCCTCAAGCTCGATCGTTATCTTGACGTCACATGCTTATTGTAACAAAAACCTTTAAAAATTAGATTATGCGCCGAAATAACATAGGTACGTAACCCTTCACAACACCCCTCAATTAAATTCACATTCATTCAACCCTTTAAAAAAGAAGAAATAGATAAGCCGGAAGTACAGAAAGACGTACTTCCGAAAGTAGCTAGCTAGGGTTGTCAGACAAAAGCCACTTAATCTACAATTTGAATATGTTCTTTAGCCAAAACTACGTTCGATAATTTACTTTATGGAACTCTAAATAGAGAATATCACAATTTTTTTCACGGTTATGTGATTTACAAATAATAGGGTAACGGCATCAGAACCTGTCATAATCCGAGCCACAAGGTTTAGTCAAATGCATTTTTTAGGGTTGCCAAATGTCACGTTTCTACGACGTGTCACTCCATTATTTAGACAAGTAGAACAGCTAATAAAAAATGACAGGCTTAGATGGATTTAGAAACGATTTATTAACTTCCGATTTTAAATATGGCTGGCGTAATAGATATAGAAAAGCTAAACTAAAATTGTATTGTCCCTGGATAGTTTTTTAGAGTTCCGTAAGAACCTTTATAGTTTCCCCATGTCCGTCTGTATGTCTGTCCATACGGGGCTTTATTCAAAGACTATTTAGTACTAGAGAGTTGTAATTTGGCATGAATAAAATATAATTTTATTCGTAGAATAAAAAAAAATATTCTACTCATCATACTCACCGTTTAGGCTGTAGGAGCTCATATAGAAACATACATTGTACCTACATACATACACTCAAAAAACATAACCCTCCTTCTTACGCAATCGGGTAAAACTGGCATTGTTGGTGACATACAAAATAAAATATATATTTTATTTTGTATCTATAGATATTATGAACTCTGTTGATGAGGGTTTTAAAAAAATCCTTAGTTCTTACTTTGCTTACTTTGTGGCGCGTCGATAGTAACAACAACAACATAAATAACTATGCAATCATACGATATGAAATGGTCATAATCTTACGAAGTTAAAGTTTTTTATAAATTCGAAAATAGGCTTGCGCTTGACCGTCAACCCACCTGGCGTTAAGTGACAGTTACGGTCTACGATGGAGCGCGCTTGCCTGGAAGCAACCATTTTCTGCTTCTTGAGTTCTGTCACACGTCGGACACTTTATACTACACTTTACACTCTATACCAGAGGTGGGAAAAGTGCGACCCGTGGGCCAACTCTGGCCCGCGACTGGCTTTAATCCGGCCCGCCAACACCTTTATCAAATTATGAATATTTTATTTATGTACATATTTATATATTATGTTGACGAAGTTAATTCCGTAGATACCAACAAATTTAAAATTAAGTATTAATGAATTATTAAATTAATTTATTAAAAATAATTAATTAATTAGCTTCTAAGTGATAATTAATTAATATAAATTTATTAATTGTTTTAATATGAAAATACATGTCGTAACACAATATTTGATCCACCGATTCGTTTCCGAAATTGGAATTATAAACAATAACATATTTGTGTATACAATTTCACACCGGCTGGCCCCTCGTAAAGTATGTTTTACTTTTCTGACCCCTTGTGGTAAAAGTTTACCCACCTCTGCTTTATACTATGGCTCGCTAGTGACACAGATACGCAAGATGATGTCTGTATAAAACACCACAGCATGTATGAAGTAATTGAATGAATGTAATTGGAGAATATATAAATTTAAAAAAATATGGTTTTCATGTTGCCGCTCGCTCTTCAACTGGGATTCAGATCAGAACTCAATGGATTTAGCGTTCGAAATCCGCAAAATCTTGTCTCGACTGAAAATCGCGAACCCAAATTCCGGCAAATGACAGATCGAGGGGAGTGGGTAAGGAACCCAAGATTGTCGGGAGGCGGAGAGTCTAACAGTTTTTTAAACTTATTTTTCGCACGCGAAAAACGAGGAATAACAATACCTACCCCAAATCTATCTATCAGTTTTTCTCTTCTTTTTATTCTTGGCCAATAGACTAAACACAATTTCCGCTTAACTTCATTGATTTCTAACAACAATACGAGTAAACATTATCAATAATAGTTTTAAAGAGACTTTATTGTATAATAATACAATAAAAAGTCTCTTTAATAATAATAGCGGCACGGAATAATAATATCGGGCACGGGACGTCATCCCTAATAAATAATTTATACAAATCACTGTGTACGCGCGTAGGGTGGTAACTGACTATTTGTCACAACAGGAAGGGAGATTATCCTCATTATGTGTTAGAAAGTGTCGTTAATCCCTTTTATTAGTTGACAAGGCGTTTTTTAATGGTGTGTCCAACGGTTCGATGACTTTGTGGTTGACATAAAAATTATACTTTTAATCGGTTATTTTAAATGTAGAATTTATTCAAAATTATTGATGGATGGATGGATTCGTACTTATTTCGTATTTGTATCATACCTAATAATAAGAGTTATATTCTATGATTTTTTTGTTTCGTTGCTCAAAAATAGCAACACCAAACTTGGACACCAGTTTACTACTATGCATGTATACTTGTGTCATTTGAGATTTGGGATTAAAATTTTAGCTCGGAACATTTGATTTGTTCACCCAGCTTTCCTAGCCCTATGGCTACCGTAACTTTCACAAAAACGTCAACCCTTTGTCGTCTATTCGTACACCTTGTTTGAATTCCCACGAGTGCTGCACAAATTGGACGTATTGAAAAAGTGTAAGGATATGTAATAGTGTATTAATAGTGTGTCCTGTTTGTTGGTGGATCCCACCTGCTGAATCGGTTGCGATTATTGAACTCCCACGTTGTTTGACATGAGTTTTTGTAGTTTTTGTGGTTTTGTTTTTGTTTGTTTTTGTTTGTTTTGATGTGGCTCAGTCACAGAATACTTAACAATACAAAACTCTAAGAAATATTAATTTCCGTTTTTTTTTGATGACACTAGCAACTTAGCAAATTAAGTAGGTACTAAAGTAAAATACAATTAGTATTTTTAGTATTAGTATTTTTTTTTTTTAATTATACGAACACTGCTCTGTTGCTTAAATCTGATGTTTTGTCATATGTTTGCTTTGTGTTATGTCTAAATCTCTAGTAGAAATGGCTCTAAAATTGTTTCCAAGATTTGAACTTTCTACCTTCGATCGTATAATTATCACAACTTTTACTATACATAAAACTTATAGTAATATAAAAGTAATAAAAAAAAAAAACTTAAATATTAATTTGAACATTAATGGTATAAAAATTGTGCTGTTTTATTCATTAGGTGTTCGATCAAGTGCGTGAGTGTGGGCAAGTGAAATAAAGCAGTGAAACGTGTGATTTTACGTTGTCGGCAAAACTCCATAGAAGCTTCTAGTAAAGTCGCTATCACTTTACTGAGGCAAAATTTAAATTTGAAAATTACTATTTATGTGACTTAGACTGTGACTAGAACACTATATAACTTGTATTATTCAAGAAACTTGAAAATATTTCAATACTTGAGACTGGCAAATCGCTCATCGCGGGGTCCAATACAAAAAAGAAGAAGTAATGCCCACTTTTTTGTTTTGCTTAATGAGGCTAAACATAAATATAAAAACCACAAAACAGAAAATATATTTCCTGTAATAATACGCGAGGTACTTTCGGGAGTATTTAAACAACAAATTAATTAATACCTAAACTTATATAGGTAGGTATACCTAATTATAACCACATAAATATAAATTTTCCTTAGTAACTGTAAAGCAAGCAACTTTATGACTTATGATGATAAAGGAGCAAACTTAATTTTTTACGGTGAGGACATATTTTAACCGACTTCTAAAAAGAAGGAGGTTATCAATTTGACTGTAAGTATGTTTTTTTATGTTTGTTCACCGATTAATCCGTCAATTGTGCATTGATTTTGATGATTCTTTTTTGTTTGGTAGGTCATACTTCAGAGGTGGTCCCACATACTCGTAAGTTTTACTGGTAAAATATCATCCAAGTAAACAAACTGCATATTTTGAAGTCGGTTTGTACAGTTTTTTAAACTATAATTATTGAATACAGAGTTTAACGAAGGAAGCGATAAATTCCATAAATGCATACGAGATAAAAAAGCGTCCGTGTACACCCTGCTTTTTTTTACGCATATGAGAAAGAGGTAGACAAACGACGTCATTCAAGTGGCAAGAATGAGTGGCGGTTGCTGCCCACTTCCAGCCGTCTCTTTCGAAATCCATGGATGTCCAGCGGTGGACTTCCTGTGGAAATAATATATGCTTTAAAATGTACATAGAAACTTAACCCAGCGAACCTAGCAACCATAGTAGTAATATAGTAGACAAAAAAACATTTATTTTTTATCAGCCCTGTTTGTGCAAACTGTCCCACTGCTGGGCGCGGGCCATCTTCTCATTGTGAGAAGGGTAAGGCCATAGTCTACCACGTTGGCCAAGTGCGGGTTGGCAGACTTCACACATCTTGAAGATCAATAAGAACTCTCAGACATGTAGGTTTCCTCACGATGTTTTCCTTCACCGTTTGAAGTTGGCGGCAATCAACAATATGCACATAACTTCAAAAAATCATAAGTAATAAAAAAGTGTGACCCAAAGGACAACCCTAGCGTGACCTTGGTCCTATTCCCGACAGGATACAGTTATCGGCTACGTCACTGGATACAAAACGTATTTGTAGCATTGAATTGTCACCCTTCCGGTCGCTTTGTACTTATAGCCTTAGAATATTTCTATATTCTAAGCTTATAGCCTAGTAAAAATAAATCTGTTTGTATGGAGCAGATCCCAGTATTTGCAACTGGAGTGATTCTATGAAATTATGGTAGTATAATAACTAAAAATCATATATATACAATAATCACCGGTTTATAATTCACATTTCCTTAGTAATTAGCTACAAAAGAAGTTTTATTTGATTTTAACTATAGTAGGTTTAATATAACATGCGGTTTTTTTATGTTATTGGATAGTTAACATTAATTTCTGTTTATCAGAAATGACAAGAATTAAAAAAAAAACTATTGGAGGTTTTTAATAATTCAGTAAAAACACAAAATCTCGCGGATGAATACACAAGTACCTATAAAAGTAAGTATTTACAAACCGAAGCGCGAAGCGGCGGCCGGCGGACGCGGCAGGCCGGCCGCTTCATTCGGTATGTGTTCAAGATAATATTAGTCAAGTATATTGGACGTAGGTAGTATAAAAACACAAACAAGAAAAAAAAACAGCTACTTTTTTTCGTAAGTGAGCTAGTAAGACCTTGGTGTGATCTTGATTTGTATTACTAAATACCTACCTAATTAGAAATTGAAACAGTGCATAAAAGATGGCGCGTATTAGTTTAATAAATGGCCAAGTGCGTATCATGACTCGCTCAAAGTAGTGTTCCGTAGTTGCAAGTCATAATTTATGTGAACTCAAAATGGGTATACTATGGCAGATACATGGAAGAACATATTTTAATTCGTATGTCCATACGAATTAAAATATGTTCGTTTAAATACAATTACACAAAATTTTAAATTTTATTTAGGTTTTAGTTTAGTACGGACTAAGGGTGCGGGAGCCTACCCGTGAGACTACAGTGTCTGTCTATCTGTCCTACAATTAAACGGCTGTACCTTATGAACAGTAATAGATACAAGTCTCAAAATTGGCAAGATTATAGGGTTCTCATCCTCATCTACGGTGCTCAAACCTGGTCTTTGGCAAAACATCAAAAGTCTGCTTTCGGGGTATGCCAGCGATCCATGGAGCGCAGCATTTTAGGAGTCAAGCTTTCAGACCGCAATAGAAATAGCGTGCTGCGCTCCGAAACTCAGATCGCTGACGTTGGTCAAAAAGCCGCAAAACTGAAGTGGAACTGGGCTGGACATGTCTGTCGCATGCACGACGATATGTGGGCCAAGATCACCACAAATTGGGTTCCGCAGGTCGTCAGACCACTCGGTAGGCCCAGGCGCAGATGGCGAGACGAACTGGACTCCTTTTACAACAACTGGACACAAAAAGCTAAAGACCGTGAAGAGTGGAAGGAGGATAGGGAGGCCTTTGCCCAGCAGTGGGACATATCAGGCTGATAATAATAATAATATAACTTAACAAGTATAGAAATAGCAAATAGAAAAAAACTGGCAAAGTACGAGTTTCGGATACCGAGGCTTCCGTACTCCTATGCATGACTCAAAATTACCTACCAAAGGCTGAGGCTACCAAAATTACTTTGAGCCTTGTTTTGCTCTCTCGCCTGTAGAAAAAGCGAGACAAAATTCAAAGTAATATTAAAACACGACTGCTTGAACGCTTGTGGTTCGGCCCCAGGACAAATTACTCAACAAAATGTGCTTTATATCTAAGAATATTTTGTAAATTTACATATTTTCTAGGCGTCTTTAAATCGCGAGTGGATAGGTTTCTTCTAGGCAAGAGAGCTCCATCGTAGATCGTAACACCAGGTAAGTTGAAGGGCAAGCGCTAGCCTATTTTCGAATAATAAAAAATACTGTAATGCCTTAATTGCCTGCAATGCTAGGTGTTCATATACCAAGTTCAAATAAGTAAGTGTTACAGACTTATTTTCTTGATCAAAAGAGATTTTAACACTACTGTTTACTCTATTTTATGTCACATAACACCAATTGTCAACAAACATTCACTTGTCAATTTTAGGGTTCCGTACCCAAAGGGTAAAACGGGACCCTATTACTGAGACTTCGCTGTCCGTCTGTCCGTCTGTCACCAGGCTGTATCTCATGAACCGTGATAGTTAGAGAATTGAAATTTTCACAGATGATGTATTTCTGTTGCCGCTATAACAACAAATACTAAAAAACATAATAAAATAAATATTTAAGGGGGCTCCCATACAACAAACGTGATTTTTAGGGTTCCGTACCTCAATAGGATAAAACGGAACCCTTATAGGATCACTTTGTTGTCCGTCTGTCCGTCTGTCCATCCGTCCGGGTGTCAAGACCTTTATCTCGGGAACGCGTGAAAGTATCGAGTTGAAATTAAAACCATATACGCAGATCCATAGTATCTTGCTGCAGAAAGAAAAATAAAATTTCTCAGTAAAAAAAAAGTTACAGCCGAGTATGTCGTAAAAAACGCACATTTCAACACTCACAGAGCAATCAAAACCTATGGGGTACTTCCCGTTAACCTAGAACTCTGAAATTTGGCAAGAAGCATTGTGTTAGAGTACACATATAGGAAATAATCCGAAAACTGGACATTTATAATTTAATCACAAAAAATAGTGTCTATATGCAAGGAATGAGGGCCCAAATTTTAAAGTGAATTAACCCTATCATGTATCATCTATGATCATATATGAAAGATCATCATATGAAAGAGCCTCATTAGCATAAGCTAAAACAGGTTTTTAACACATTCTTCGCCCCCTGCAGACCCTTCACTTCAGCTGGGAACCAAAACTTTTTAGGCGAATTTTGATTAAGTACAGAGTGGCCGCCCAAAGCAACGCCTGACTGCCTCAAACGGCGGTTTACTGACTACTACAAAATGAACGGGAAGCTCACTCGGATCCGAGTGGGAGGCGCTGCTATTATATCGGATCCACTTGGATCCGAGTGGTGAGCTAGGAATGTGTTAAATATTTTTACGATGTATATTTTTCGGTTTATGAAGGAAAATATTAAAAAAAATATGATTTCCCCCTTTTATTTGTTTGTACGGAACCCTCGGTGGGCGAGTCTGACTCGCACTTGTCCGGTTTTTTTCTCGTTTTTGCTCGGAATTGATTACGGCAACAGGTAGACGCTTGAAATATGCACAAAATATTGAGTTATATAAACACTTTAAAAATAATAATTAAATGAATATAAAATTAATATTTAAGGGGGGCTCCCATACAACAGATATGATTTTTTTGCCGTTTTTATAGATAATGGTATGGAACCCTTCGTACGCGAGTCTGACTCGTAGTTGGCCAGTTTTTTGTTTATTTTTTGTGGAATCGACAAGGAGGTTTTATCTCGCAGCATAATTTCCCAGTCTTTGATAATTTACTTGTGTCGCTCTTAACCAGTTTTAGTGATGATGATGATGATGATGTCATCCTAGCCGATTTCGGCCACGGTGACTTAAGCTTCTGTAATAATTGAGCTTGGATGTTTCGCTCTCACGTGACTTATGTACCCTATTTTTGCAGAAAATGTTCGTGAGCATTCAATGCAAGTCAGGACGCCACAATTATAGTTATATGGTATTCTTATGGGAGGTCTGTTCTTGAGTTCGTCACGTTTCTGGTCAAGTTGACGCTTTCTATTATCTTCGAATGCGTATACATGACTCTGCACAAGACGTCTCCACTCAATTCTATTTCCGGCTATGGATTCCCAACGAGAGGACTCAATTTCGCAGTTTTTCATATGTCTCTTCTGAACATCTTTAAATCTTAAGAACTGGCCGCCAGGTTTTGCAGTTTTAGTATTTGTAGATTTACATCAAATTAAACTTGCAATCTTGGCAATTTTGAGACTTTATTGTATTACCGTTCAAAAGATACTTAAACGGAGGTACTTACGTTAAGGTTCCCTGGAAGAGATCGCTTTTAGCGATAAGAGCACCTTTTGTGCCATTTTCATATGTGTTTATAGTCTTATTTTTTATTTGACTGGCCTTGTGGCTCAGTTGGTAATATGTCTACCCGCTAAGCTGTAGGTCGTGGGTTCGATCTCACCCAGGGCAAACATTTGTGTGATGATGGATGTTTGTTCTGTGTCTGGGTGTTTCTATGTATCATATGTATATATATTTACAAAAAAAAAGTATATATGTATTCTATCAGCCATCTAATTCCATAGTACAAGCTTTGCTTAGTTTGGGCTAGAAGGTGTTGTGTGAAATGTCCACAAAATATCCACAAATACAAATACTATTACTTTATGTGTACATTTACATTTTAAATAATTTTGAATTCATTGTAATTAATTATGGTTTTGACGTATTGATATAATGTGTAATGTAATGTATAATGACGTATCATTAGTGTAATTCGCATCAGCGGTGCCAATTGAATAAAATAAATAAATAATAAATAAATAAATGTGGTGTCAATAAAGTGTTGATTGATTGATTGCCACGGTTATACTCGTATAGGATTGTATAATACAGACAGATAGATAGGCAGACACCATAACCTCACGAATAGGGAGCCTATTCGGTGTTACGGTGTCTGACTGTCCATGCACTCGTACATATTTAATATTACAGGTACTTAATAGTACAAACCCTAAACAAAGCGTGTGGATCGATATTAGACGGAGAGGATGGCTACTTGTTAAAATTTGACTTTTTTTAACGAAAATAGTCTTGATTGCTTGAAAATAAAAAGTGAATTTGATGATATTATAAAGAATCAAGACTTTTCTAGAAACACGTAAGTACAACAAAATGTCTTACATGAAACCAACCCGATACAAAGTAGCAATCACGTAGTGAGTAGTAGAGTACCTAAGGGCGTGCTATCACCTCGACTAATCGATTTCACGAGAAATGCTTCTCTTATCTACAAACATCGGCGCCATAGATTCAATCACATTTATTATTGAAACTCCACAGTTGAAAACATACTTACTATTAACACTTCACAGTTGAAAACATACTATTAAAACTCCACAGTTGAAAACATTCCTAATATTGAAACTACACTGATAAAATTTACTTTTTCTTAACGGGCAGCCTTTATGAGCTTGTTAATTTAAAAAAATGTTTGTTTTTGGCTTCTGACTACAACTAATATTTCAAATTTCGAATTCAAATTCATATTATTTGTTTCGCAAAATATGGGGTGTTTACAGGGTGTTAAAACTTTTAGTTACATAGAATCGTCATGTTTTAACGTGCAGGTAGGTATGCAAAATGTTTAGAAGGTAATTTTTATTAAACAAAACAGAGATAATAATTATAGAACATTTTAAAATAGGCAATTTCGAAACTTGAATATCCGTTGCGACAAATTTTTGCATGTAAAGTTGCTTAACTCTGCAACTATTACATATTCTGCACCCCCCGAGCTAGTCATTAAACTTCCGGTAAGACAAGGGGTGGGGGTGGAAACGGAAACGGAATACTAATACGATAGAAAAGTGGGGACTATCCATTATTGTGGTGTCATAAATAAATTAACGTCCGAGGGAGGTAAATTAGGGTACCAAATATTCGCATACAACTACAAATTGCAAATCGTTCGACCACAGTTTACTTCATCATCAAGCCCAGCCCAGTTTTGTCAGCCCCAAGATGTGCAGAACATAGACCCTTGGAATTCTAAAAAGATTCGATGGAAGCGGTTTGCATCCAACGTCTTACTGCTACGTGTACAGGAGACCCGATGAAAGCGGTTTCATACAACGCCTTCCTGATACGTGTATAAAAAACCCGATGGAAGCGGTTTGCATACAACGTCTTCCTGCTACGTGTATAAAAGACCCGATGAAAGCGGTTTGCATCCAACGTATTCCTGCTAAGTGTATAAAAGACCCGATGGAAGCGGTTTGCATCCAACGTCTTCCTGCTACGTGTATAAATAGTTTGTCCACCTTGAGACTGGTTTTCCTACGCTGCGCTGGCCGATAAAAAAAATGTAAACAAATATTTCATGTAGCGTCTTCCACTTGTAACATTTTGATGGCTAATAAAACATTATAACTCGGATAGTGTTTCTTTGAGTATTTCTTCCACACTGTACTGGGAGAAAAAGAAAAACCTAACCTGCTACTACCTATCCTTTAATCACGGTCAAATACGGACCCTACCTCGTAGGAGAAAATAGGCGTGATTTTATGTAGGTACTAGATCTACGGCCTAACTAAACTATTTAACGAATTTGACGTTTGGCGGACTGACTCAGAAGAGTCAGTCCGCCAAACGTCAAAGAACGTCATTTTTCAGTTCATTAGCCCGGTCAATCACCTGTAAGTATACCATGGTAGGAACTCTAGATACCTAAGTACTTCGTGGTAGCAAAATGGATAAACTATTTGGTTATTTATTCGTATCCAATTTTTGTATCAGTATTTCAGCATGATATCAAGCCAATGTTTGCCTTCGGCGGAAATCGCAGGTGTGATGGTCTTCCCAGAATGGCAGAGCAGAGGGCAGCTACCAGCTGATAAGCTAATATTCCACTGATAACAACTGAAAACTATTAAGGAATCAACTACCGAGGGGTTTCTCAGTTTTTTAAACTTATACTTGTGAGTAGATATTTCCGACTAAGTAAGGAAACTCAACACGGACGTTCTCTGTTGACGTTGACTTTCTCCGCTGGTCATTTTGAATAAGACCGCTGAAAATTATAGTCAGAGATTTCGACTCGAAATAGTCGTACAATATACATCACATACAATATACACGCATACATATGACACTGCATACAACCGACTGGAACGATTAGGGATTGGTGTATTGCGGCTCTTACACTTTTCGCCTTTGGAACTCAGCTTTTCGAGGAAAATTATTTGTATTGTTTTTTGCGTAGTTTCACAAAGTCCTTGTAGAAGGACATTTGGAAACCACGTTATCACGTTGTGCCATTGACGATTCCCGGGAACCTTCCCGCGTTCACTAGGTTACTGAAGCCCGACAAATAAGGCAGTAATTTTTTGAACACAATAAACGAGAACTTTTTAAATTTGTTTTCCTTGTTTCGCAGTACTCGTTTCGTAGATACCAATCCTTTTCATTTTATTCGACGATAGGCTTGCGCTTGACCGTCAACTCACCTGGCCTATTATTATATGTTCTGTGCCTAATTCCAAATCACTATTTAAATAGTAGTGATTTGGGACTTGAGGTAACTTCTAAAATGTTAATAAAATATAGATCTAACAAAAATAAAAAAAGTAAGTAAGTTCGCATAGACTGAGTGGCCAGCCCTATTGTCAGAGTTATTAAAGCCGCCGAAAGGCCTCTGACTTGGCTTAACGATTGCTGAACAAAACAAAAATAAGTAATTACCATTACTTATTTTTGTTTTGTGATTATAATTAATTAATTAGTATAATTTTCAAAAAGTCGTTAAATAAAATTAGACAGAGACAAAAGCTTGTATTCTGGACGAATCAGGGCAAATTTCACTTTAGCACTTAAAGATACAGTTAGTTTCACTTCTTTTTTACCCGAATGTGTAAGGAGGAGGATTTTGTTTTTCGAGTGTATGTATGTATGTATGTTGGTATGTAAGGGTGTATCTACGTATGTTTCTATTTGACCTCCTAGTAGCCTAAACGCCTTGACCGATTTTAATGTGTGAGATATCGTTAGATTTGTCTTCACTCCTGAGTGTCATAGATTTTTTTTTTTGATATAATAAAAATAATACGACTCTCGCAAAAATAAAAATAAAACGCTTTTCGTAACCTCAAACAAACTTTTTTGTATTAAATATGTGATTTTACTAAATAATGCCATTTATAATCTTATATAGCGACGTTACACATATATTCTCACAAAAAACGTACACTCAATAGAATATCAAGCATAACGAAAACGTAAAATAGAAGGAAAATCGCTTTTTTTAATATTAGTAAGAATTAATCTATATATGGGCTTCTAGGTGTGAAATCCCATCAAAAACATAATACGTACAAAAAAAGCCAAGTTCTTCTACCACAAAAAGTTGTGAGATCTAATGTAAAACCAAGTCGATTCATTAATTTAGTACTATCTATGGGAGCATGTATCCAACTATTTTGTAAGAAATTGTCACCTAAATAGTTAACTAACAACTTTGTAGTTTGATATTAGACATCTTTATTTCTTTAATAATTACAATAACTTTGAAAATCGTTATAAAAAATTTACACTGTATACAATCATTTATGATTAGGGAAAACCACCATCACATGTTTTGGCTTATTTCCTTATTTGTACCTACCTACTTTATTTAAATCCAGATTAGTCAACGCTTATCAAAATTTTGAACTCTAAGATGTATAGTTTAGGTGTCGCATTCTCATGTAATTATCAAACGTAATATAACCCAATTAGTAATAAATTACAAGTCTTATGTTATCAGTAGTTATCGAGTATACCCCGAATTGGGCCGGCTTATCGTACACGTTGAGGTTTTAACGGTAAATTAATAATAATCGACGCGACGAATGAGATAGTCGTCAAGGAAATTATTGTGATAAGAGATAAGAAGTATTATCATCATCAGCATAGCGTTTTTGAGGGGCAACCCTGCGTTGTGTCCGTCCAATTTAAAATTACAAGGTTGTCTGGAAGAGATCGCTTTTAGCGATAAGACCGCCTTTTGTGCCATTTTCTTATGTGTTTATTGTCTTATTACTTTATGTGGTGTCAATAAAGTGTTATTGATTGATTGAATTACTCCTGGATAATGTTTTCCCGTTTTATTCATTAAAATGAAAAAAAACGGATTTATCAAATAAGAGATGTAAAATATACGCGATAAGTCCGATAAAATGTGTTTCATTTCAGTTACTCCTGTAAATATCTGATTTTTAATCTAATTTCGCATTCTGTTTTTTTTTTAATTTATTCTTTGTGTTCTCTAGAGGGCGCAATATTGAATTTAGTTTGACGTCTTATCTTCACTCCTATGACTAACTGTCCTATCTCATTTCGGGCATTTGTTCAGGACAAACGTTTTTCGGTTCTGATATTAGATTCTATTTGTCAAAAATATAAAAAATCGCATGTTTTGCATACCTTACGATATTAGCTTTCATAGAGGTTACTTACATTTTAATTTCACATTGGTACTTTTAATGTATTTGAATTCTAAATACCTGTTTTTGATATTTGAAAAAAAATATGAGATAGGACTGTTAGTGATGCAAACGACGATATAGCCTAACCAGCCTAAGCATAACCAGCGGAAAATAAAGGCGGTTCTAATGAATTCATAATGGTTCATTTATTTAATTATAATAATCCATAAAATTTTATTTAAATAAACATAACAATAGGTAGGAATAGAAAAAATTAAAAACTGATTATTATCAGCCCTGTTTGTACAAACTGTCCCACTGCTGGGAACGAGCCATCTTCTCATTGTGAGAAAACTGATTGATTGGAGATTATTTAAAATATCCATAGGCAACAAAGCTTATGGATATTTCAAACAATCTCTAGTTTCAGGCAGAGGAAAAATTAAAAACTGATTATTATCAGCCCTGTTTGTACAAACTGTCCCACTGCTGGGAACGAGCCATCTTCTCATTGTGTAAAAACTGATTGATTGGAGATTATTTAAAATATCCATAGGCAACAAAGCTTATGGATATTTCAAACAATCTCTAGTTTCAGGCAGAGTGCCCAAAATGCTGCCGGCATTTCCTCTCTGGATGGCAATGCTTATTTTTTGTCCAAAGTAAAGGCCAGCATTTTGGGCATGCAAAGAATTTTTTAACCTCCCCGACAAATCTTTAAAAATTTCCATAGCACCCGGCCCCATGGTCCAAGAGTTTCTACCCCAAAAGGCACAAATATGTAACCTTTATCAAGGTTACTATATTTGCGCCGTTTGAGGCATTCTGCTGAAACAGCTGCGCCGCATGCATTTTTTGATGTTAAAGGAAGATGGGACGGCGCCAGAGTATCGACACATGTAGCGTCCCACACTAGAGCTCGTCCCATCTTCCAAGGAATGAGTCTCATTCCGTCGGGTCTTTTGCCATCGTCTCGCATAAGACCGTTAGGTTCTAAAACCGCTGCGACGTTAGCACTTCCGAAGGCCCGACGGATAACATCATTTAAAGAACTGTGGCGAGCTATTCTACCGGCACTCTTGCAGCAAGATAGACCATGATGGCCGAGGCTATCTACTTTGTCACCACATATACATCGGTGGGGTACATTACAGGGTACACCGATGCGCAGAAAAATAGCTACCCGGAATGTATTGTTGTCTAGGAGATTTCCTACGTATTATAATAATTAGTTAAGAACAATTCGTTCTGCGGGATATTCAAATTTTAAACAGTTTTTTTGTCCTTGTCAGGTCAGGTAAGTATTGTAAGTGATCATTATGTTTGCGATAATCTAAGATTAATTATATTAACATAATATAATAAAATAAAGTGTACCTAGTGTGTATTAATAAATGAATATGAATAAAGTCTAATTCTTAACTAACATTAATGTAAGGCTGCAAGTCCCACGCATGCAGACCCTGATCTGAGAGTCCCCATCACGCTCGCAGTTTTACCGCGCTGAATGGCCAAGGAAATTTGTTGAACTAAGTACCACCCAGATCTCGGGTCGCAACCTCTTTCTCGCATTCGCCGTCCTAGATCTTGAACAAATTCCCTGGCTTATTACTTAATTATTATAGATTAATTTATATTATCACGTCAGTTTATTTACCAATAATATTCGATCGTCTTTTCGCTCGTCTTTTGTTTTTGTCATTTGTTCCGAACTTTCTAGAATGTTGACGAGATTCTTTATTTAAATAGTCGAGGAGCATTTCCTTCAAGAAATTTCACCATCATCATCATCATCGTTACACTATATTGTTTTGCTTATATACAAATTTACAAATTCAAGTGGATTCTAGTTTGAGGTTCGCTATACCGAGTGAGTTCACCCAATCGAAAGTTCTGAGGCAACAGGCGAGTTGGTGGTCAATCGTAGATCTATCTTGTATTAAATAAAACAAACATTAAAATAATACAGTCGAATTGAGAACCTCCTCCTCTTTCGAAGTCAGTTGAAAATGCTGAGATGTATTAATATTAAAAGTTAAGTAAATTTATTAATGAATTACGTTAAAATATAAATAATTAATTAATAAAACTTTTATTAATTAACGCTTAAATTAATTAATTAAGCTTTTGTAATGTGATAGTATAAAGAATAATCTTAGATAGTCTAGATAGTAGATTAGTTAGCATTGTAACCACTTACCCGAGTTAGCTACAAGGACAAAAATGTGTTTGAAATTTTTCCCGATGCATGTCGAATGTCAGGCGGTGACTACCCTCTTTTTGGCTTCCTTGTAGTCGGGTAAAAAAGGAACAAATAGAGTGACAAAGTTGCCTTGTTAAAATTTAAAGGTGTCTTCCCATTATAACGTACCATACCATGCCGGTGCTGTGAACGTATCAGGCACGGAAAACAACACGATACACACTACTATGCCCACCGAAATGGATCAACGGCGTTCTGTGCCGCTATGTTGCCCATATGCATCCCGTATGATGCCCGTATGCAACCCGTATGTTGCCCGTACGTAACCTGGTTGATGCCCGTATACAACATCGCCAAAACCGATAGGAATCCGTACAATAACGTTACTTCCAAAACTCCATAGAAGCTTGCGTCTTTTTGGTCCCGTCTCTTACTTTACTTGCTCAGTGGCATTAGCAGCGGATGACTAAATAAAAGAAGAAGGCAAAACTTTCTCGATGTTTTTTTTTTTTTTTTCTATTGTTGATGCTTCGTGCATGACACGTGACGGTGCTGGTCGCTGACGGGACGGTCTAGTGGGCATAGTCTCATACTTTCAATACAATGAATATTTTTTCGCGTGACACGTTCCTATTACGGTCATGGTATGGCACGTTATACTGGCAGACACCTAATATTGTTAAAGTATTACGTTTCGTTTCCTACTTTTTCGATAATTATATCTTTACTGATAAGAAAGCGATTTATAACAAGTGTCACTTTCGTGCTTTATCGCGGATTTGTTATACGGTCTTATCGCTACAAGTTTATTCCTAATGCAGACGTTTATGGCCTTAATATAGGGCATTTGATTAGATGGTTACATAAATAATAAATACAAAGGAAACTACGTGAGTAAATAGACATCTATGTTAAGTATTCGAAGCCAAGTATGTCAAATATTTCGAAACTACGAGCGCAGTGCATTACCACAAAAATTTCGAGCGAAGAAAGCGCGAGTACATTAAATAGGTTTTATTTTTATTTTCCTCTATCGCTTTAAAAAAAATTGATGTTTTTTAAGGTATGTCCAAAACAAACGTAAAAATTGTATTGTATTTTTTGTTGTGATTTAACATTATTTTAATATTGTGATATATATGTATGTCCAACGATGCTAGGCTTTTGTTAAGTTACTTACTTAGAAACTTTTGGTGCTACAACAGTTGTCAATAGGCAGCGGTGGCCACTTACCACCAAGAAGCCCTTATCATAATATACTTACCACATTCATTTATAGAAAACAAGGAATAATTCTTACAGTTTAATTATTATAGTTCAAAAAGCCCACCCCTGACTGTACCCGACGCAAAGGTGCTCATGACACTCGCCGCATTACCTCGTTGAATGGCGATGAAATTTTGAAAACAAGTATCTATAATAAAAGAAAAATAAAACACCAGACTGCAGAAAAGAGATTTTTAAGGTTACGCTTGATACGCCCTTGAGTGTACGTTTTTTGTGAGAATATATGCGTAAAATCGCTGTAAAAGATAGAAGTTACGAAAAAACGCATGATGTTTTTAATTTGCGAGAGATGTATTATCATTATTACAAAAAACATAGCTTATGACACACAGGGAATGAAAACAAATCTAACGACACCTCGCAGATCAAAATCGGTCAAGATGTTTAAGCAGTAGTAAGCGCTCATATAGAAACGTACATACATACTTACATACATACATATATACATACATGCACTCGAAAAACATAACCCTCCTTCTTACACAGTCGGCTAAAAATATAGTAATAAGTACCTGTTCAACACAAAAAAAAACTTGATAACTGACACTAGGGCTACACGAACTTACTTTTGACACAAAAAAATTAACCACATGCCATATCATATTTCCATCAGTCATCAACCTGCTTGACACAAATGCCAGCACAATATTTTGCGAGTCAGTAAACGCTATCACGGATTTTTTTAACGTTGTGCAATATAATGAGTAAGTTCATCAACCCTGGCCGAAATACGCCGTGACAGGCAAGAAGCGATCCTTATCAAAACGACAGAGGTACCTACAGGTCATTTCTATAACCTAAGGACTTAAGAACGCTTTCGCTTAACGCTTAGTCTTCACGCGCTCTTGCGCAAGTTAGTTACAGTCACAATTTTTTTTTTTATTATTTTTATTATTTAACAACACAAAACTTACATTATAAATTTGATTTATAAGGTTTGTACCTTTATTCGCGTTGACACTTGTAACTGGGCTTCCTAAGCTATCGGTATTCCATTACACACATATTCAGCAAAGTTACACAATTACATTGACATTTACATACGTTCAGTGAGTTCTGAAAAAAAAACTGCACACTGTACGCTGCAAAGTGTTCGAAACATCAGACCATAAAATTATGTAAAATATAAGCGATAAATCCGTTCTAATTTGCTTAATTTTTACTTATCCGATTTTAAGAATTTTTACACGCAGAGATAATACGGTTTAGTCATAGCTAAGCCGCATTATCTCTAAGTAGGCTATATTTATTTAGTCATAGCTAAGCCGCATTATCTCTGAGTAGGCTATATTTATTTAGTCGTAGCTAAGCCGCATTATCTCTGAGTAGGCTATATTTATTTAGTCATAGCTAAGCCGCATTATCTCTGAGTGGGCTATATTTATTTAGTCATAGCTAAGCCGCAATGTCTCTGAGTAGGCTATATTTATTTAGTCATAGCTAAGCCGCATTATCTCTGAGTAGGCTATATTTATTTAGTCATAGCTAAACCGCATTATCTCTGAGTAGGCTATATTTATTTAGTCATAGCTAAGCCGCATTATCTCTGAGTAGGCTATATTTATTTCATTAAAGTTACTAGTAGTTATCATTAGAAAAAAGGTTTAGCAAATTAAGTTGAAGAGAAATATTCAGTACCGTAATATCTTGTCGACGCTGTTCCTCGCGCCTTAAGAGACGGTTATCTTATTGGCTAAATATTACGTAATTATGATATAAGTTGACATCATATCACAAGTAAGCTTAGAAACCTGAAGTTCCCCGATATAAGAAACGCCTTAACCGATTTTGATTAAATATAGCTAAGAACACTCGTTCAAATCCTCTTAAAACAAAAAAAAAATGATCAAATTCGGTCCATCTCTTTGAGAGCTACGATGCCATAGCAATAGACACTCAAATTTTATTAATAAGTAGAAATTACTTATTAATAAAATGTAGTTTCTAGATGAAAATTTAGAAACTAAAGTTACGAATTTTTTTAAAATATTGTAAGCCTCTAGATTTTTTATTAATTTTAACGTCCCAATATTTGTCACTGTTATTTTTTTTTTGTAAAACGGATAAAAAAGCGAAAAGCAGTTACGTTCTCTTAATAAAGTTAGGCAACGGTTTTGATACAAAACATGCATATTGTCCACACTTTGTTGATTTTCCTTAGTTATACATACTTACTTATTTAAATATTTGCGTTGGTACGTTATACTGAAAATGTCCAGTTGAACACACCAAGGGCTTCAAAGAATAACATACTTCTTGGAAGGTTTGTTTATCTTTTTTACCCAACGATTAAGTGCCTCACTGAAGCTTTGAAATTTTATTGATACCGACACAACAATGTATTGTAGGTATCAATAAAATTTCAAGGCTTAAGATATATGTATATTTTTATTAGCTAATCAATAATTATAGTTAAAAAACTGAAGCAACTGACTTCTCATGGATACCATTGTCAGAACTGAACCAAATTGAAATGGGACCACACGGGAAGCACCAGCTTATAAATAAAAAAAAAAATCATCAAAATCGGTTCACCCAGTTGAAAGTTCTGAGGTAACAAACATAAAAATAAAACCAGCCAAGTGCGAGTCGGACTCGCGCACGAAGGGTTCCGTACATTATCTATAAAAACGGCAAAAAAATCATGTCTGTTGTATGGGAGCCCCCCTTAAATATTAATTTTATTTTATTTAATTATTTATTTTAAAAGTGAATTATATTATTCACTTTAAAAATAAATAATTAAATTAGATTAAATAATACTAAATAATCTGTGAATATTTCAAGCGTCTACCTGTAGTCGTTATCAATATCGAGCAAAAACAAGCAATAAAATCACGTTTGTTGTATGGGAGACCCCTTAAATATTTATTTTATTCTGTTTTTTAGTATTTGTTGTTATAGCGGCAACAGAAATACATCATCTGTGAAAATTTCAACTCTCTAACTATCGCGGTTCATGAGATACAGCCTGGTGACAGACGGACGGACGGACGGACGGACAGACAGCGAAGTCTCAGTAATAGGGTCCCGTTTTACCCTTTGGGTACGGAACCCTAAAAACCAGTCGAATGAGAACCTCCTCCTTTTTTGGAGTCGGTTGAAAAGAAAGTAATATGTAATATGCAAGAACAATGGCCTTACTTTTATGTATATGTTCTTACCAGTTCTTACAATGTGTTTGACAATTTAAAATTTACTTTACTTACTAAAGTAAGCATAGTAAACTATGCCCATAAATGGGCATAAATTTTGGTGGCATAAATTCTATAATTTTGTGTAGGTATTAGAAAATGTATTATTAGTATGCAAGCCGCTTTCAGCGAGTATTATTCGAAATATATGTCCAGCAATGGACTTCTTGTGGCCTAGATGTTGTCATTAAAAAAGTATTTAAAATATACGTAACAATAATACCTACGCAACGTGTATCCTAATAATATTGCATACCTTCATTTGCCTACAAACGTCGCGCCTCACTGAGGCTTAGCCTAAATAACTAAATAAGGCGATGTCTTATCACAGCGATAGCGCCACGTCCTTATGTTGATGTAGATAACAGCGATAGTAATTGAAAATTACGCAATAATATTATTTTGATACTTATAATTCAAGTGGCGCATGAGTACTATCACGAAAACGAAATCATTGTTTGTAAATATGAAATATCACTTTAATCCTTGTTTTTATACACGTGCATAAGAAATTGTGGCGCCATATTTGCGCGCAATTTTTTTTACATTTTAATTCCGCTTTAATAGCATGTACTAATAAGTAACGAAGCGTTTTTGTCACGACTGTTCTGTTTTCCCACGAAAATTGTGGGAAAACGGAAAAGTTTACATATCATCCAACGTTTACCACGGACTAAAATCACAAAATCATTTTTTATTAGATTATTTAATTTTGAAACTGCTAAAGGAATTTTGATCGTGACTGTACTTGTAGAATTATACTTTAACTGTCGACTGCGTCTGTACCTACCGAGCGTTAATGGCGCCACCTGTAACACAAGCCAGCTAGTACCTCACTGAGCTTAAAAAGTTTTTTGATCTTTGGAAGTTCATTCGAGCTCCTGTCTTCATGCCCATATCTTCATTAATGTATTCAGTTTACTCAGGTGCTCTACCCGCAAATAGAAAACTAGGTTGTGTGCATGAAGGAACTTCCTTGTGTAGAACAATGCCTTTCAAATTATTCGATGTCTCAATGTTAGTATCGGTAAATAAATACTTAGATAGATAGGTTCTAATCCAGTCTAAATTATAATCTGTTAATATTGTAATAAATAATTATGACAAATGTCACGGACCCTGGTGTCTGTGGAGATAAAAAAAAAGAAAAAATAATGTATTAAAATTATTATCATAATTTCTGTTTTTAATATTCTCGGCATTCAATACTGCATAATTTCCCTCAAGTCTGAACTGACTTTTAGAGTATGCCTGGGAAGAGAAGCAGCTGGTACATTCTATAAATAAATAAAATAAATAATAATAATAAATCATTTATTCAAAAGTTAAGATATCCAAATACAAAAAGAATGTCTATATTACAAAGGTAAACTTATTAAGCTAGCCTAAACTAGGTAATCCTGTGTTTTAGGCAAGAAGACCATAATATTAATTAAGTTATCTAAGACAATTAAAATACAATAATAATAGCCTACTTAACTATAATATTACAAAAATACCTAAATTGAACAAAACTTAAAAGAAAAAATTAACGTATCACATAAACCAAAACAACAAATCTGTCAAGTAGCAAAAACACTAAACGTAAGCAATAAATTAACTAATGACACTATACCTAATAATTACTAAATACTTATTTTAACACATATAATAATTTCTCCGTATCGTCGTATGTCATACTTTGAAGGACTTGTTTCGTTAGTTTTTTACAAATATTAAAATTAGCTGAATAATGTTGACTATGTTGTTTTTTTTTCTCCCTGTCCAGCATGGAAGAAGAAATCCTCTTTTAAATAATAAAAACTAGATCAAAATCAGTATATACGTTTGAGAGCTACGATGACACAGTCAGATATACGGGTACACAGATAAACACGTCAAACCTCTCTTTTTAGGTCGGAGGTTAAAAACATGATCTGACTTCAATGTATAGTGTGTTTCCGCTTTGACATCTTCAAGTTGGTAATATGGTCTTCTTGGAATATAATTAAAAGAAAATATGTGCATAAATTGTAAAGTTCTGATTAATCTTTGCTTGACATGGCAATGCACTATAACTTAACTGTTCCTAGAGACATAACAGTGAAAATAAATAACTATAAAACTATTATTAATAGAATGTGTGAAGAGATCCGTAGACGAACGAAAATCACTGATATAGTACAGCAGACTAGCAATTTGAAGTTGCAGTGGGCAGGGCACATATCACGCAGAACTGATGTCCGATGGGGTCGAAAAGTTCTCGAGTGGAGATCACGCACTGGTAAGCGCAGCGTGGGAAGACCAGCGTGGATGACAAGGTGGACAGACGACTTCAAACAAGCAGCATGAAGACACTGGATGCAAGCCACATCCAACCGGTCTTTTTGAAAATCCTTGGGGGAGACTAGTGGAATTATTGTGGCTGAGACAATGACTTTCCGTCACGTGGACGTGAAGTATGAAACAAAATTCACAAATATAGTGTCCTGGGTTGACCGATACTCATATACCAACAATTACGAACTTAAAAATTTTGATATAAAGACTCTATGTCGCCGTGCTAAAGCCTAATTTAGATTGAGAAGTCTAGAAACGACTATTTTGCCGCTTCGAATTATTTTGTAAATCAAAATTATTTTAATCGTGTAAGGGGTCTAATTAGACCTCATTGAGCTCGGACGTTTTTGAGGACTGACGTTACATTCCGTTGATACTTTATCAAAGGGCTGAGATGATGATTATGTGCATGTATGAGTGTATTTGTTACCCTTTGAAGCTCAAACGGCTGCACGGATTTATTTGAAATTTTGTATGGAGGTAGTTTGGTACCCTGTTATAACATAAGCAACTTTCCAACCTACTTCAAAAAAGGAGGAGGTTCAATTCGACTGTTTTTTTTTTAAATTTATTTTTTATGTTTGATACCTAATAACTTTCGACTGGATGAACCGATTTAGATGATTCTTTTTTATTTGAAAGCTGGTGCTTCCCGTATGGTCCCATTTCAATTTGGTCCAGTTTTGACAATGGCATCCATGAGAAGTCGGTTGCTTCAGTTTTTTAAACTATAATTATATTTATTTCCTGGAAAAATGAAAGGCCCTGCAGGATAGCGGGTGAACCGGGCGCAACTAGTATTAGCAGCTACTATTATGAACGTTTAATGAGAGATGGCAGCGAACCAATAATAGACAGCTTCGATCCAACTTCCATACGAGAATACCGCGATGAATTATTGACGCTGCCTGCAGGCTCAACTGAAATCAGCTGCGGCGGCCGGACGACTTCAGAGAAACGTTCACTGTCTGTGAATTTATTTTACATGCTTAGGAATATATGAAGCGGCTTATCTATATAGATAGAATAATCTTATTTACGAGCTGTGCCCCACGGTTGCAATGAATAAATCAGGCAAAGTACGTGTTTCACTCGCACATCGAGGCGTCCGTACTTCTATGCATGACACATAGACATGAATGAGATACCAATATCAACTGCCTGTACCACTTTGGAATGACAAGGAAAGAAACAGACAGGGACAGAGTTACTTTCGCTTTTATATTGGATAATAAAATATTATTTTATGCTAACTATACTGACAGGTAATTTAAGAACTGCTTCATACTTTCATGAAGGGTATAAAGTACATATTATTATAAAGTAAATCTCCAGAACCCTACCTGGTACCGGGTGGTGAGTTCAGAGCTCACCAGATTGTTCCCCAGGATAGAAAAATACAGTACACACACAGAGAGAGAGAGAGAGAGAGATTGAGAAAGAGAGATAAATTTTAAACAAGTATCAATGTTATAAGAAAAACAAAATACCCGACTGCAGAAAAGAGGTTTTTGCAGCCTAACTTATGATTTTTTTAAATTTTGATGTACCCAGTGTCACTCTCACAACTAAGACGAATCTATTGACACCACTCACATCAAAATCGGTCAAGCCTTTTAAGCTCTAGGGCGTGTCAAAGAAATATACATACATACACTCGAAAAACATAACCCTCCATATGCAGTCGGGTAAAAAGAGTAAGAGCGAGAGTCTATAGACCGAATGTATTAGTAAAAGGATAGATAGATAAACTATTTATTGTCTACACCAAATTTAGACCATAAAATAAATAAAGGAATAAATGAATTGCCCCAGAGGAATCTAATTTTCCAATTACATCCATTGTATTTATTTATTTACTTCCTTTGCCACAATATAGCGTACAATTTTTATTCTAAGCTTATTCGTAATTACTTATGATTCATTCAAGCAATCGTAGCTGGAACGAGAAAAAAAAATGTCAACCGAGCATTATGTCTATGATTCAGCTTCGCCTAGATCCAGAAATACTGCTTCGCCTAGGTCAGGTTTCAGTTATTTCCGTGGTGTGATGTAACGCGCATTTTTTTAGCAAATCAATTGGTACATGGAAGATAAACGTTCGAAGGAATCACACTATACCTATGCGTATATTCAAAACTATTAAAGTGTCCGTTTGTCTGACATGCACAAGTTGACGTTGAATTAAAACGGTGAATTTATTACATCTTGTAATATACTTACTTACGCTATACTTTATTACATTTTTTTTTATCAGCCCTGTTTGTACAAACTGTGCCACTGCTGGGAACGGGCCATCTTCTCATTGTGAGAAGGGTTAGGGTCTGCCACGCTGGCCAAGTGCGGGTTGGCAGACTTCACACATCTTCAAGATCATTGAGAACTCTCAGACATGTAGGTTTCCTCACGATGTTTTCCTTCACCGTTTGAAGTTGGCGGCAATCAACAATACGCACATAACTTCGAAAAGACAGAGGTGCGTGCCGTGGGATTCGAACCCAGGACCTGCGGATCGTAAGTCAGACGGTCTCACCACTAGGCTGCCGGAAACTTATCATTAACTAGTCCTAATTACATACTTAATTTGGTATGACATTAAGTGATTAATCCTTACGTTACTTATTATCCATATAAACCGTGTACAATGTACCCGTATATCTTCATCATCGGAGGTTTCTTCTAGCGGCGGCGGCGACGTGTGGCGGGTCGCCCTCTTCCATAACATGGTTGAAGAGGGTGATGGATAGCACATACGTCATACTCGTGATCGGGTGCTGCTTTCAGGTCGCTGCTCTGCTCGAGGTATACACAACATAGCAATAAGTTAGATAGATTAGCAAAAAAAAAAATACAATTTCTAGTAATTGTTTTGACAAAGTTTACGGACCCCGCGGTGTCTGTGGAGCGGTAAATTAATAAAAATAAACGTATCAGTTTAAGATATTCGATATTCAAAGATCAAAAGAAAAATTAAATACCCGACTGCGGAAAAGCAGTTTTTGCACTTACGATTTCGTTACGCTTGATACGCTGTTGAATGTAAGTTTTTTTGTGACAAAAGTATACGTAAAATCGCTATAAAATATTATAAATGCGCATAATTTAGAATAATTCTAGTAAAATCTCTTGATTATTACGAATAAGTTCGTTTGAGGATACGAAAAACGCATTTCCTTATTTTTGAGAGAGATGTATTATTATTATTACAAAAAATATAGGCTATGATACTCAGAAAGTGAAGACGATTATAACGACACCTCGTACATTAAAATAGGTCAAGCCGTTTCGGCTGTAGGCAATTATAATAGAAACATACCCACCCACATACATACATACATTCGAAAAACATAGCCCTATATAGCTTATATAATGTATATGTCTCTTCAGAGACCAGACAATAAGGTCGCAATCGATCAATTCGGTTAGCTATTTATTATTTACCGGTATTTTTGCGTTAATAATTTCTAAAAATGATTTTTAAGTATGAAAATTAACTTGGATCAAATTCATTTTTTTTTTCGAATATTTGTGATGTTGTTTTATATTTTTACAAACTACGTTTTTTTTATAAGTACAGTCATTTTATATCTTCAAAAATGTGAGTATGTGTGAGCTAGACGAACGATGGCCGAACTACGGACTCCTAAGATTCCCACTGGAATTATCTAGTGAAAAGTTCTGAGTTAGTCGAGTTAAGATTGCTTATTTATCTTGAGTATCTTCCATCACACATGATAATAAAATAAAGAAGGAAGAATCTGAAGATGGAGCCTCGAGATTATCACTGGAACTGACCAAAAGTGCTAAGATAGTTCGAGTGTATGCTCATTTTTAAGTCTTCGTGAGCACTTTTCATTAATAAAAGCTTGCCTTTACAAAGTTTTTTTATATTATCTTTTTATTTCAATATGGAGTTTTGATCCATTGTGCAATAAGATAAGCTGGTAAATTAGTGCAGGTAAAGTAGGGTGCAGCGGCTAATAGAAGCCACCGATGGGTATATTCGTGCAGGTAAAGTAGGGTGCAGCGGCTAATAGAAGCCGCCGACGGGTATATTCGTGCAGGTAAAGTAGGGTGCAGCGGCTAATAGAAGCCGCCGACGGGTATATTCGTGCAGGTAAAGTAGGGCGCAGCGGCTAATAGAAGCCGCCGACGGGTATATTCGTGCAGGTAAAGTAGGGTGCAGCGGCTAATAGAAGCCGCCGACAGATATATTCGTGCAGGTAAAGTAGGGTGCAGCGGCTAATAGAAGCCGCCGACGGGTATATTCGTGCAGGTAAAGTAGGGTGCAGCGGCTAATAGAAGCCACTGACGGGTATATTCGTGCAGGTAAAGTAGGGTGCAGCGGCTAATAGAAGCCGCCGACGGGTATGTTCGTGCAGGTAAAGTAGGGTGCAGCGGCTAATAGAAGCCGCCGACGGGTATATTCGTGCAGGAAAAGTAGGGTGCAGCGGCTAATAGAAGCCGCCGACGGGTATATTTCGTTTGATTTCTCCGTGGGAGGCGCGCTGCTGCCAACTGGGACGTAATGTCTCCAACGCTTGCTACCACACCTCGCGGCCATTTCTATCAAGCGGTATACATTGCTGCTCCTGATACAAGCTGTTTCAATGACTAGTTAGATTTAGATCGTTCTATGTCTATCCGTGAGCAAGAAATGTACAGTAGATTCATTCTATTGTAATTTTCAGCGTTCAAATAAACTACAGCAGGACCTCTTTAATCCGTACGCCTAAAATTTGCCCTCTGCTCGGACTAGTGGAACGTTCGGACTACAGTACAGAGAACCTATAAAGTATTTTTTAAGAAATAAAATAAATTTGTTTTTATGTACATACAAAGTAAACAAAATGCATTTTTTTGCATGCCCAAAATGCTGGCCTTTACTTTGGACAAAAAGTAAGCATTGCCATCCAGAGAGGAAATGCGAGCAGCAATTTGGGCACTTTGCCTGAAATTAGAAAATTGTTTGAACTATCCATAAGCTTTGTTGCCTATGGATATTTTAAATAATCTCCAATCACTCAGCTTTTCAAATATTTATTATTTTATGAGGCTTCTTTTTTAATGACAAACTAGGCCTGCGTTTGACCACAATCTCACCTGATGGGAAGCGATAATGAGGAATATGTAGCACGCCTGCCTAGGAAATACCTAGCATCCAGCCTCTTCCTGCTACTTGTATGAGGTCGTCCGTCCACCTTGTGGCTGGTCTTCCTACGCTGCACTTGCACTTGCTTATTGCGATCCCACAGATCATATAAGTGCTATATACTCTGCTCACTGCCCCTTCATCTATATAGGTGTGGATTAGCATAGGATTCCGAATAGATATAGCACTATAATCCTCTAATATGACATTTACAGCCTTTAAAGCATCAGAGCCAGGCTGATTTTTTTCTTTCAACATACTGAAACAAAAGCTCTAGAAAGCTAGCAATGTACAGCGCACACGAGAAAGCTCCCCCATTTTTTTCCTTCTGTATCTATATATAGCTGTTTGCATTGTTTTGTCTGTTCCGAATGTTGCAACAACTCGTTAAATGTTTCCTAGTTCATGAAAATAGGCCGGTCGCTAATTGTTTTGCAATGTATTGCAGCTTTAACGACGTTGTGGATTTTATTTAAATTAAATGTAACTTGATGCTTACAGAAATGTAATTCTGTGCCATTTGAGAGTGGAGTGTACGCAAGAGCTTCACGACTAGCAGAAAGTCGGCGAATTACCACCCATTCCTCGTTGAAATGCCAAAAATCCGTACTCAGTGATATCGGTCTACGTTCTTGATACGTACTGCTCAGGAATGGAATTCTTTGCCGCCATTTCTGTTTCTTGTGAACTACAAGCTTGGAATTTTCAAGGCTAGACTGAATAGATATCTTCTAGATCGACGAGCGCCTGCCTCGGTCCTGTGCAGAGTCCAGCTGCTTATCGGTTAACTTTTGTGACACTGGGAATGGCCATGACCATTGCCAGAC
This sequence comes from Lycia hirtaria, assembly GCA_947563715.1. Classification (NCBI taxonomy): domain Eukaryota; kingdom Metazoa; phylum Arthropoda; class Insecta; order Lepidoptera; family Geometridae; genus Lycia; species Lycia hirtaria. Next base: position 34,816,970 of record OX387385.1, read on the forward strand.
AAGATACAGCCACTGAGCATTGATCAACCAATCAAAACGGTTATTTAGGCCAGAATGACGAATGGTAATATTTCATGAAGACCATGACCAGTGTCATACGCGTTAGCCGATACGGCAGCACATTTGACCCGATATACATTAGTTTCAAAATCGTTGATCCATCTTGAAGCACGGGACGTCCTACACTCTGCTTCAGTACCAGTACCTTAATTCAGCTGTTATCACTGCGCCCTGCGCCTTACAATGTGTCCAGTCCATTTGTTATTTACTACCGTAATAGCTGCGCCCCGCGGTGGTACCCGCTGTTTTACATAAATTACATCCAAGGAGACTACATTTTTAAGGGATAAAAAATAGCCTATGTGTTATTAGAGGCTGTTAGGTACCTCAATACCAAATTTCATCAAAATTGGTTTAGCCGTCTGAGCGTGAAGAAGTAACAAACATACAAACACACTCACAAACTTTCGCCTTTATAATGTTAGTGTGATTTTTATCAATCACATTTTGTTTATTCTTAAGAAATCTGGTTTCTTGAGTTTCTGCATACTCGAGCATATATAAATATCCAGATTGAGCAAGGTCTCTCATTTTACCATGATCCTGTTATTTTAGCGGTATTTGATATAAATAGAAATAGGTTTGCGCTTGACCGCCAACTCGGCTGATGTTAAGCGACGTTGCGGTCTGCGATGGAGCGCGCTTACCTAGAAGAAACCAATTTCACTCGCGATTTAAAGACACCCAGATTATATCTATCGGAAAAGACCCACTCAGGAAGCGTATTCCACAATCAAGCAGTCCGCACGATGTAACTTTTATCCTAAGACAGGACATTGCGAAATGTCCGTAGGTTAGTGTACGTTAGTGCATCGCATGCGCATCGTCATCGTACGCGGTCAAGCACTGCATCACGGTAAGGGCGCGCTTACAATGCAATATGTATTTTTTTTATTGGGACATACAAATATGTTATAAAACAAAACAAGTCACAACCCTTCATTTTGATAGATTTAAAAGATTTTTTACATAAGTACCAAAATTTTGCCGCTAAGAACGATCCTCTTTTATGTTTTCGATTCTTTAGGATGAATCGGCGAAAGTTTTATTTTTAATTGTGCGTTTCACACTACGTCGTCTTTGCAACAAACTTTTTACATGATTTTTATTAGTTTCATTTATCCTGGGCCTCAAGGCTGCTACGTGAATATCACGACTATTTTGACAAACTGTTAGTCTATTTATATAGGTATAGTAGTAGACCAGCAATTCGCCAAAATAGTCTTTAAATCGTACATATCAGCGAGGGACGAGCGAGTGATGTTCAAATAGCAGCCTTGAGGCCCTGGTGACTATAATCAAATCTTGTAAGTTAAATTCGACTCGCTTGTCGGTTTCTGATAGAGCTGTAATTTTGCATTTATGTGAAGCGCGAGTGAATAGGTTTTTTCTAGTCAAGCGCGCTCCATCGTAGACCGTAACTGTCGCTTAACACCAGGTGAGTTGACGGTCAAGCGCAAGCCTATTTTCGAATTAAAAAAAATGTTAATCGGAACAAACTTCTTAACTAATATTATAAAAGTAAGTAAGTAATTCTGTCTGTCTCTCTGTCAGTTTGTTAAATTTTCACGGCGTCATCATAAAATTTGGCATAAAGATTATTTAGGCCTGGGGAAGCACATAGGCTTGATATAAGGTACCGGAAAGTGGAAAGAAGGTCAAGTGTGTGCTAATTTTTAAGTCATCCCAAGCACTTTTCATTCATCATCATCATCTCAGCCATAAGAAGTCAACAACTTTTCATTGCATTAATGAAAATTTGCACCTAAAAGTTTTTTTTTGTTCTCTCTGCACTCTACCTTATCTTCCGAGTGTCAAAGGCTACAGTTTTAGTCAGATATTATGTTTTTTTTTATGTTTGACCACCTACATCGCAAGTTCTGCAGAAACACCTCAATAGCCACAAGATTAAGCAACAGTTACTATCGTTATCTCCCCCGGCAACATTTGGCGGCAAACATTTCAAAGGTTCGATATTTATTATCCTTTAACTGAGTAAAAACAATAAATGGCCAACGGGTTTATTGCTCATTGTATTTCGTACTGGTTTTTTTTCATGTTCTCTGTACAAAATATGGTCAGTCGAACCAGCTGTGTGCACTGGCTTTATTTATATACACTATTGATTCTTTATTAGGTAATAATATTCGTAACAAAATATATTTTATTGTTAATACCTAAGTAACCCCGCTCCGCTCGGATTATTTATGACTGAAAATACGAGCAAACCCGCGTTCGCAAAAAAAAAAAGACCTAGCTAAATCGATTGCTCGTCCCTGAATCTACCTACGTACCAAATTTCATCAAAATCGTTGGAGCCGTTTCCGAGATCCTTAATAAATAAATAAATATATGTATTTACAGAAGAATTGCTCGTTTAAAGTATAGAGTTACTTCCCTTTTTAACCGACTTCCGAAAAGAAGAAGGTTCTCAATTTGACTGTATGTTTGGTCATCGATTACTCCAACAATTGTGAGTTGATTTTGATAATTCTTTTTTCGGTCATACTTCAGAGGTATGATATAAATTTCATCAAAATCAATTTAGTACTTTGGTTTTCATAACTTATTAATATTATTAATCATTATGCCTCTTTTACTATAAAAGCACAAGAGAGAATCACGTGCTTAATCTTCGATCGCATCAACACATTCCGTCGGATGATTATTGTTTACAATACAATACAATACAATAATACTTTATTGACATAATAAAATAACATTAGGTACAATTTAATTTAATATTTGTATAGAACAATTTTATTTACGAAACAATCATGAAAAAGCTTTTCAAACAATCAAAGCTTGACGGCGTATCAGTAAAACTTGCTTCAAAGTAGGTAATCATCGTGCTTTGCAAGTTTACAAAAATTTGTACCTACTTAGTTACTAAATCTTTTTCTTGCAACTTGTAATGAAGAATGCAGACCTTCCTGGAAGAAAAGGAATTCCACAGCTTAAGCGTCTTACTGTTTCATAAAAGTGGAGACAATGAAACTAGGGTGCTTAAGCGCTTATTCTTGAAACTTGTTAATATTGTCCTATTGTTGACGAAATTGTCCGATTCAAAAAATAAGAACAGCAGCGCGCTCGACGCCACATTAGTTATCTATTTTTCCAGACAGGATGTCTTCGGGCTAAATACAGTAGACGTGTAGAACCTTAAAAAAATTAAACATCAAAAACTGCAAAATGGACTCGCCTTAACCCGGCGGCGCCAACTTTAAAAAACCAACGAGCCAAGAAACCGGCCAGAAACATGGAAGGTAACATTAAATGCATTAATACACCGTGACTGCGTGTCCATTAAGATCATGCCATAGATACACTATGGAATTATGTACATGAATAATCATGTTGTACTGAGGCTATTAAAGCCTTCTGTGACTGAGGTTAAACTTATGATTTTTATATCATGATAATCCATGATTTTTTGATATTAAAATCGCATGCAAATATTAATTATTCTTGGCATAGTGGTAAGCAGAAATCTTTATTAATACTTAATTATAAATGCGAAAGTGTTGGTTAGTTTATTGGTTTGTTTGTTCAGCGATCAAGCATTGAAAATAAACAAATTTTAACGAATTTATCACATATATTTTAATTTAGTTTTTGACCTGACGTTTCGAACACTTTGCAGCGTCTGTAGTCACAGGTGAGGCTAGATGACAATGAGTAATAAACGTGAAAACCTTTAGAAAACATTACGTATTTATTTTATATTTTTAGGAAAACTTACAGCCTATATATGTAAATAAAACTATACATTTATATAAATTACGAGGCTAATTACAAGTTTTCGTCTATGCGTTGGAAACACCATAATGAAATAAAGTTTCTATATGTACGCGCCTATCTACCAATCATAACAATACTTGCCGGTAAAAATATACTGAGCGGAAAAAATAAAGATTTAAAGTAATTTGTAAATTAATTAAGTTTGTGAACCCACGACCTACAGCTTAGCAGGTAGACATACTACTAACTGAGCCACAAGGCCAGTCAAATATATATTTATATCGATCAATATACTTAAAACGCAGTTTCATTAATATGAAACTGCGTTTTAAGTATATTGATCGATATACATCTTATATTATGAAAAATAAATATAAATAAATATTATATTATGGCGTTATTAAATTACATGACATTGACAGAAACAATTGAAATATGGAAACGACTTAAATATAACAATCAAACAATAGCATTTATAATGATCGTTAGGTATGTACTGCCTATTTAACAATGTATAGGTAAATTCCGATTACTAAAAAGTACGCCAGTTTAACAAAAGGTTTAAATGATTTAATGTCATTTTATTTGGACAAGTGTCTTATTGAAATTCGGTAATTATATGACCTCAAGTTCGGTTCCCCTTCGGTTTGCTCACTTTATTCTATGACGTGTAATTTTTTTAAATATTCTGTGCTTCTCTGTCTTCGACAGCTTTTTCTCTCATTCTCATTTTTTCTTCTTCTTTTTAATGCTCTTCTCTCTCACTTCTCTATTACATTTGTCGTGCGAGAACATGACAACATTAGGAAAATAAGTCTGTCTTACTGTCTGTCTTCTCGACAAAATTTATCGCGACGTAAAAGTTGACCAAATACTTTGCTTCTTCTATACTATCTGTAATCCTTCACTTTTACTATATCTGCGACTCCCTTGTTAGTTTTTAGTTGTCAAATAAAATGAATATTTAAGGGGGGCTCTCATACAACTGACATGTTTTTTGCCGTTTTTATTGATAATGGTGCGGAACACTTCGTGCGCGAGCCCGATTCGCACTTGGCCGTTTTTTCTTTAAATCTATGGAAGATGCCTATGTTCATTCAGTGGACTTGATATGACTGAGATAACAATGAGGATAATGATTTTGTACTTTGTATACTATGAAGTCTTTACTCTTTATTTCGTTATATCTTGACATAGATAAAAACAGACATTTGCACAACTTGTCTCGGATAAATAATAATTTTATGTGACTTTTACAACTTTATTTCTGTCCTAAATCAAAGTGTCGTATCATTGGATAGTTATTGCTAATCTTCATGTTCTTTAATGTTAGTTTTAGGATGCTTCGTTTAGTGATAATTTGTCTAAAATATTTTATGGGGGCAATTCGAATGTTCGCTTTTAATGGCTGTAGCATATTTCATATGATCTGTCGTAAAATAAGAAATATTGGACTGAAAGTTTTTACTAGAGCTTTGAATTTCAAATGTAGAGCTCGGATCGTGTATTAGTAAATAAATAAATAAATATTTGGGGACATTTCACAAACTACCATCTAGCCCAAACTAAGCAAAGCTTGTACTATGGAACTAGATGGCTGATAGAATACATATATACTTTTTTTGTTGTAAATATATACATCTGATACATAGAAACACCCAGACACAGAACAAATATCCATGCTCATCACACAAATGTTTGCCCTGGGTGGGGATCGAACCCAAGACCTACAGCTTAGCAGGTAGACATACTACCAACTGAGCCACAAGGCCAGTTTAGTACTTTTATTGTTTGCACTACGTCGTACACAGCACTAATTTGTCTATCATTTTTTTGTTCACAACTTTCTAACACATCTTCGATTATATGGTCACTTTTCATAGGTAAGTTCGAAATGTAAGCACCATCATATCGAGCAAAAAAATAAGTAACAAATTGTATTTGAAAAATCAGTTGAGTCATATACGGCACTTGTTGATAACATCTGCTAGCAATATTGTCCACCTTCATCTGGTAATCCTAAAAGCTGGTTCAAAGTACATATATTATTATAATTTAACAAGAATTATCATTGAATCATTGGTGCGTTTCCTGATAAATCGAACATTTGGCATTAGGTATGGTATGCTCCAATTTTGTCACATTAATTCTAGATATTTAATGACAACGTGGCGCCCCATGCAGACATTTTGCTAAGAACTGTAATGCTTGACAAAAACAGTACTAGGAATGTAATTAGTGAGACGATTTGTTTATGTAAATTCTAATAATGTGCCGATTATGTATATAGGATATATCAACCCGAAATAAGGACTACCACTTTATACAATTTGCATAAGATTTGATATATATATATATACTTATATATCAACCTTCCACTCTCATTGAAGCGCAACTCATCCGTATGTGGATTCTGCCCGTCTTAACCTACAGTGCGAAGTAACTTGGTCTTTGACAGAAGTTTGCAAGTCTAAACCCAAGGTTTGTCAAGGAGCAATGGAACGCAGCCTAATTGGAGTTAAAAGAACAGACCGAGTACGAAACACAGAGCTGCGTTCCAGAACAGGAGTCGCAGATGTGGGCACGAAGACTGCGAAGCTGAAGTGGAATCGCGGGGTAACGTTTGGCAAATGCGACCCGACCGGCGAGCAAAGTTCATAACGCATTGAGTGCTCGAAGACGGACATATACCTCCAGAAAGACCCCAATCGTTGGCGGGATGACTTGAACGCATTTTGTAGTAACTAGTCCCAAACAGCAATAGAACATGAGAAATTAAAGGAAATGGAGTGACCTTTGCCCAGCAGTGGGATCTTACAGACAAAAAAATAGAGTCTATAGAAAAACTCACGAAAAACAGTTCACTTTGTATATAGTATTAGTATATAATACATTCCATTGTTTGTTTTGATGTGCGATTTGTTTATAGCTGTCAAATCATTTCACAATAAAATGCTATGCCGAAATTGTTTTATTTTGACCATAATCTAATTGAATTTTCATTCAAACTTGCTAAACTTACAACTACGAGGTTCCCATATCAACTTATTGACAAACTCTTATTACTTGTCAAGTTACTGTCAACGTGGGTAACTTTGAGCCCGTGTCAAACATTGTAAATTGTCTGTTGGAAAAAATCAAGAACTTTAAAAAAGCTATACAGTTGACAGTAATGATTTAGTGAATTTTTATTTTGATAAATTTGCTGATATTTTCCCTTTCCGTATAACCCAGGTACAATTTGCAAGCACGACATCCTCTTGTCCTGCATTCCAGGCTGTTGACTCGGGATAAGCGACGGAAGACGGGAATGTGTGCGGAATATAGTGGCGGAATTGCGCACACGCAGCTGACTGTCACGCTGGCTGTCGCTATGTTGCTGACGTCACTTCCGGTACCTAAGGGCCGCGTCTGGAAAAAAAGAGGAATATTGTTATTTTTTTTTTCGATTTTAACATCGTTATAAGGCCAACATTTTTTTTTTATACCAAATAAATCTGCGGTAAATTGTTGACCACCAACTAGCCTGATGTAAGCGACAATGTGGCCCAGGATGAAATAGACATGAGTTTCACTCCTGTGCGAGTGCAGTATGCAGCATGAATGTGGGCCGGAATCATTGTTTACGAATTTTAATGAAAAATGGGTGGTAGTGGCTTGCTGTAGAAGAAGAATAAAAATGAATTCTTCTGTCATAGAAATCGATCTTCCTTGTTCGTGCTGCCTATAGTTATTATATATATACATACTTACATATAACTCCTTGACCGATATTGCACATATTACATTTATATGCATACTTGTGTCCACCAATTAGAGTCCAGAAATGTAACAGAATATCTACTAAATAGTTATAAGAAGCCGCCAGCTCGATCAATAAATAAATTTTAATCGGTTATAATTTGAATAATTTCTGTAATTAACCAGTAGATCAAATAAATTTAAAAAGATAAGTGGTTTCTAGGAAATTACATAATCAATGTAAACCTGATCGTTACTAAGTCGCCAATGTTCGTTATCTATATTTAATTAATTGAATTAGGTCGTAGACCTGTAGGACTTATGTAGCTTAGGCTTTCATTATCTGGCTGTCTGAAACTAAAACCAACCTTGGATTGGAACCTACGGAAAATATTAATTTTATCGATGACGAGTTCACTTTGTTCGACCCACGTTTTCAAGAATGAAACTCTAAGCCTCTGTTAAAATGTTTTCAAACCAGTTTATAAAATACTCCAGATTCCATTATTTACACTCAAAAACTGGTTAGAATCAAATTTATTTATTTATTGTACATTGTACAGTTCTTACAATGTGCAATAAATCAATTTTCTTTAATTTGCTTCTTTATATTTTTATAAGAGTTAGTAACACTGTTCTCTAGTTTTTTGCTCGTCAAATTTTTCGTAAGTCAATGTACTAGTAATTTTATACTTTCTAAATGTTGCTATATACGCGAGTAACACAGGAGTTACCTACCGTGCCCTCACTAGACCTTTTTATTTTGATTAAATTCTAGGTTAGATGCTTACCACTTTGGGCTACACATCAAGTAAGCTATGGTCAAATGCCTAGTATATCGTACATAAAACAAAAACATGGAATGCTTTAGTTGCTAACGTTTCGGCCATAGCAACGAAATATCAGGCCGTTTCTAATACGCGACAGGCTGTAAATCATATTATACTTTGTAAAGTTTCCAGGTCACTTGTGTCAGTTACATAAATTTTGATTGATCCTGTGATAAATTCAGTGATATCAGTAGCTAAACAAAGAAATGTTATCTAATTGGTCGGTAGGCTTAGAAACGATAAGATAAAACATTAGAAACTACTTTTTGGCTATCGGTGTTAGATAAATAAATACACGTGCAGTTCTTATCACTTGGTAGCTGTTGGTAGCCTCGAAATGTTGTGTGAAGAACTTGTAATCTACTTCTAAAGATTAACTTGCAAGCTTATATATTCATAATACTAGATTAGAACATAAAGTACTAAGAAAAATTCTAAGGCCGATTAAGCAGGCAGACGGCAATTGGAGGATTCGTAAAATCCGAGAGATTGAAGAGCTGGTGACGGAACCCAATATAATTGGTGAAATAAAGTTCCATAGACTTCGATGGCTTGGCCACCTGAAATGAAAAGAATGGGCGAGGATTGCGCCGTTAAAAGGGGTTACTTGGGACTGCCGACAGGATGTAGACCCGTCGGCCGTCCTAAGTAAGATGAAAGATGAGGTCGTGAAAGATCTAGAACAACTAAATATCCATGCCTGGTATGAATTTACACAAGATAGGAATAGATGGCGTCTTTTAGTATCGGAGGCCAAAGCCCAAGACACATTTTGGGTTGCTGCACCAACATATGTAGTTTTTTAGTAAGCAATGTCATTCAACGATACCTTAGTTCCGCCGCTATATAAGCTAAAGTATTGTTGCTAAGCCTCAAATAGAGACCATAGAAACAGCATCGTTTGGTAACAATCCCTGAAACTTCATGCTACTACTTGCTAATTAATGAGTAAATAGCAAACGGCGAAGAAAATGGTGAGAGAAACATCTCTAAACAAAGCGATACAGAGTATTGGATTGAAGTTAATTCAATTATGTATTTTATTTGTTTGCATCTGAAGATATTGAAGTAGTTAATTAATGTAAATATTAGTTGTGCCTTGTGGTTACACCTGCGTAGAGTTGGAGAATGTTGATGATTATTATTATAAAATATAGGCTATATCCGTCTCTAAATTCACAGCTATCTGTGCAGCAAATTTTAAAAGAATGGGTTCAGCCGATTCATCTTGAAAAGATTACAACAGACTGAGAGATAAAATTAATTTCACTTTTATAATATTAGTTACAATTAGGATAGAATTAAAACTAAAAAAAAAGACGTGTGGCACTCGGAGACTGCCGCGGTAAAGCTATTGCATAATAGCTTTACGCGCGGTGTGTTAGGTTATTTTCGTTACGGAATTTCTGGATTCGGTCTCCACGCTCAAGGCCCGCGATGGAAGCTATGCAATAGCTTAAAAAAACACATTTTTATTAACTAATAAATTAACGTTTAGCTAACTTTTTTACGTTCATTTGACATACAACAGCGAACTTAGCTAAAAGCATAAACCGTACTATGACCGTATTATCCGTATTATGTGGAGATCATCCACAACTTGACCATAGCAGTGGCTTATCGAGCAGGCTTTTTATACATTTGATGAGATGAATAAAATAAAGCAAACAAAATAACATGTACTGTTATAGATAGATTGTAATGAACATTCATTACTATTTAATTTTTATAACATTTTTTATTCTGACATTGTGATTATTTTGTAAATAATCGAACCATTATTTCATCTGAAATTGTTATTATTTTGTATTTTATTTTGATTATTATTTGACTAGATTTTATTATTCTTTTGTATGTTAAATTAGCTATTGTTTATTTTTGATGTTAAATTATTTTGTGTTTAACTGAATTACTGTACTTTGACATGTATCTTCTTAGATATAAATAAATAAACTATGAACTAACCACATCTTAAATATGACCATACATTTTAAAATATTTTTTGAGCGGTGTCCGTACCACAACGAGAATAAGTTTCGTGATCTAAGCATTTACAAATTTGTTCAACCTTTTTTTTTATGTGAATGGAATTTGGTTTTAAAAATGTTATATAATTTTTGATTTTTTGAATGTAATGGTAAATAAAAAAAGAATTATTGAAATCAGGTGATGATATTCAGAAAACAAAACGTTTTGTCTTGTTGTATAGATTAACGCGTGTGTAGCATTATCAATGTTCATTCTTGGACTGAACTGTATAAGGCGTGATGTAGCATTCCCAACGTTCATTCATAGAACTGTTTTTCTGTAAATGTTCTATTCTCTTAAGTAGCCTCAAGCGGTAGGTCGGCAGAGTACAGTCATGGTAACATGGCTCGGCCTCGGCTACATGACGTTTGATTTTTACAGTTTCAAGACTTGATGAAATGTTGTATTTTCTAATGATGAACGGATAAAATAGTTGTTCCATAACGCACATTATAATCATATGAAATATTTAAAAAATGGCCAAGTGCGTGTCGTACTACGCGCAATGTAGGGTTCCGAGTTACGCATAATTTATGTAAACTTAAAGGTCTCTAGTTTGATACTTTGAACGTACGAGTTAACTTTTTTTCTTTTCTAAGTACATTTTAAAGCTAATCGACTGTTACTTGTCAACTTGTTTTCCTTTTAATTTCATGATTACAGCATGATTGTTCTCGGTATCTCCAAAGTCAACCGTTTAGCCAGTAGAGAGGGAGGGGGACGACGATACTTAATATTTCACAAACGAATCCCTAAATTTGCAAAATGGTTTTCGCACACCCACTATGATTTTTGATTGTCTATTCACCGATACCTACCCCACACGATAGGGTAGATGAGAAAAAAAATCATCCTCACTTCACATGTAGAGGAGGTATCGCATTTTTTTTGAAATGAAAACTTCTTTAGCGGCATTGTGCATTTTTGGGATGGGTAAAAAAAAATTTACTCGCGTCAGATCGTCAGATCGTAAGACGGACAGCCAGAAACCTATTCTAACGTTCTGCATTTAAAGTTCATTATTGTATGTACCGGAAAGAATGGTGTGATAAAGAAGAGGCCTATGTACATCAGTGGATCGATAAGGGCTGAAATGATGATGATGATTGTATGTACAAGTTTGTCCTTCTAGCATGACGTCATTATTTTAGTCAGAAACCTATTCTAACAGTCTGCATTTAAAGTTCATTATTGTATGTACAAGTTTGTCCTTCTAGATTGACGTCATTTCGTTGCGCCGAATGCTTATTTTCGACACATGCAGGTAAGACTCGTTAACTCAATAGGTTAGAGCACCGATATAAATTTGAATTTGTCAATCGGAAGGCGGAGGTTCAAATCCTTCACGAGTCAATCTTTTTACTATTTTATTTTTTTAGTTTTCACGTCTGCTGCACTTCCGGAGTGCAACCGCCAAAGTTGCACTTGAGAGTTTCATCATTTGATCATATTGTCATTGTTATCTATTCAAAAAGTTGCTTTTTTTCTATTACATTTGGTAAGTAGGTACGTCAATAAATCTATAACAATTAACAGCAAGAGTACATTGTGTTTATGTATCCTCTTTGTAGATGTGTCACCGCATTTTTGTGTCCATTAAAAAATATTGTGTCATCCATCTCTCTTGATTGAGTTAATTGCATTGCGTACTTCAAATTTCCTCTTCCTACTTCCTTCCTACTCTTTACTATGACCTGATGGTTGACCTGATGAGCGGTCATTATCATCACGCGACTGTTTTTTGGATGTGTGTACGTTATTATATATATAAACGTGATTATACATTTCTATATCAACTATATTATATATACCTATATAAACGCGGTTATACATTTCTATATCAACTACTGTAGCCTAAATGGCATAACGCAAATACGTGACAAGCACACAAAGAGACAGAGATTTCAATTCGGCTGATTTTTAGGGTTCCGTACCTCAATAGGAAAAAACGGAACCCTTATAGGATCACTTTGTTGTCCGTCTGTCCGGGTGTCAAGACCTGTATCTCGAGAACGCGTGAAGGTATTGAGTTGAAATTAAAACCATATACTCAGATCCATAGTATCTTGCTGCAGAAAGAAAAATAAAATTTCTGTTTTCGTAAAAAAAAGTTACAGCCGAATATGTCGTAAAAAATGCACATTTCGACACTCATAGAGGAATCAAAACCTATGGGGTACTTCCCGTTGACCTAGAACTCTGAAATTTGGCAAGATGCATTGTGTTAGAGTACACACATATAGGAAAAAATCCGAAAACTGGTAATTTTTTATTTAATCACAAAAAAAAGTGTCTCTATGCAAGGAATGAGGGCTGCCTCAAACGTTCGCTTGCTCGGATCCGAGTGGGAGGCGCCGCTACTATAGCCCCTACTCGGATCCGAGTGGTGAGCAAGGAATGTGTTAAATATTTTTACGATGTATATTTTTCGGTTTATGAAGGAAAATATAAAAAATATATATGATTTCCCCCTTTTATTTAGTTTGTACGGAACCCTCGGTGGGCGAGTCTGACTCGCACTTGTCCGGTTTTTTATTACCGCGGTATGTTTATTACCGCATAAGTTCATATGCCGATTTAAAAAAAAAAACTTTTGTTTGGAAGGGTGTACTTGCAGATTGGTCCATTTACTAATGTTAGAATTGGCACATATTATCCACTTTTCCTCTCACGAATTTCATATATTATGGATCACCAAACTTCTTTCCCACACTTTATTAGCAATATGAGAAGTAAAAAATTAACCAGCTTCTTAACAAAAGAACCATGGAGTCCAACCAATTAAGGTTTTAACTAGGTACTTTACAGAAACTTTAATCCCTATATTAATGGTAAGTATAGGTTATTATAATTATTTATCATCAAAGTCGGCTATTGTATTGTGTAGTTTCTTTTTATTTAAAATAAATTACCGATTTATTTATTTAAACAAATAGTGATAAATAATAAGTTAAGGTCATTGTTACCTACGGAAATACTAACAAGCTAAAGGTTTCAAGTTAATTTAAATATTTAAAGGTACTTGAGGTATAAGCCGTTTTCCAGGTTTTTTTTTAAATTTACTATATTATAGTATAGGATAGGTTTAGCATAGGATTATAGTATTACCATGTTACTTCCTCTTTTCTCTTTTTAACCGACTTCCAAAAAATAAGGGAGTTCTCAATTCGGCTGTATGTTTTTTTTTGGTGTTTGTTACGCGAATACTATTACGACTTGATTTCGACGATTATTTTTTGTTTGATAGTCAATATGTTTAAAGGTGGTCCCATATAAATTTTATCAAAATTGGTTCAGTACTTTAGTTTTTATAATAATATAAATGTAAAAATGGAATTGCGTATTTTTAACCGACTTCCAAAAAGGAGGAAATTCTCAATTTGACTGTATATTTTTTCGAAGTCGGTTTTTTTGAAACTAGAATTATTTATAATTCATTGTGGTATTTGTGCTTGACCAATTTAATTGATATCGCTTAAGTTTTTCACATCGACCAACCGAACTGATCAACTGTTGCGTTGTAGTTCAGAATGGAACTGTTTTTTTTTTGTGAAGAATGTAGTCATTCATTTGATTAGGTAACATAGGCGAGCTTCTTCTAAGTCTGCTTGCGTTGTAGTTCAGAATGGAATTGTTTTTTTGTGAAGAATGTAGTCATTCATATTATTAGGTAATAATAATAACAACCGCAGGGGCGGCTTTGTGGCGAGCCGTCGGTGAGTGGAGACACCGCGTACCCCGATATTTTCCTGGAGCTAAATGAGACCCCTGACCTCCAGCTTGCCTTAATTGGCCGGCTGGATGGTGGAAACAGCAAGAGCTAAGTACCTAAGCTCTAGGGTGGAAGTGTTAAAGGGCATAACGCCGCTAGTAGCTCTTAGTGCATGAACGCGCAGCACACCTCTCAACACCCTTAGCCACCCACACCGATGTTGCTTCTCCGGCGCCAAAATGCGGCGCCACTATGGGGGCCCATCTAGTGGGTGGCGAGTCATCACCTGCCTAGGTATTTTTGTATGGTGAGACGGAATTGGCAGGTGCCGTTTTCTCATCCTGGTGCTCTCACACAGAGGTACTTACCTGCTGTGTGAGAGCATCAGCCTATAGCCTTGTTTATTTAAGTCACTAACGTTCCATCACAATAGCCAAAATTTGTCAAATTCCATATTGTACAATAATCCATTCATAGTCCATCCATATACCCAATCTGTATTTTTTATTACACATTGTAAGAGGGCCTCTCAGTGTTGTTTCGGCCCCACTGATGCCTTTCAAAGGTCCGGGCTTAGACCCGTGTATACATTTGAATAAAGAGATAATAATAATAATAATATGGATGTTGACTCGACGATCATTGTCCCGATAGTCGTTTCGGTGAACGGTGTCATAGCGAAGAGCCTCGACCAACATCTCCAGAGGCTCTCGTCAGGGGTCTGATACAGAAGGCAGTCATCCTGGACACGGCACGCATTGTCAGAAGGTTCCTCTCTCTGTAGCCCCTACCACCACCAGCTCGAGCCCGCCCCGCTGCCGGCGGCACCCTAGGTTTAAGTTTTTTTATAATATTAATATTTTTGTATTTCTGTTGTAAAAAACTTAGATTTAAGATTGAAATTGAATAAAGTGAAATATAATAATATATAAAATATAAAAAATATAATAAATAGAATTGAATAATAAAAGCAAAAATAATAAGCCGTGTTTTTGTTAGTTAAGTTCCCTTAAACGATTGTTGTCGCAGTTATGATAGGTATTATGTACAGAGACAAAAACAATAGTTTTAGGCGATTCCCAGGCACCGGTGGCGCTCCCACGGCCCCTGCTGAAGGTTGGTATTAGTGACACTGATGTTAGCCAATTACAGGCAGATCTACCTAACGAATTACCACTGAGCACATGTTAAGGTGCCCTTCGACTTGTGACGTAAGAACTCATCGCTTTTTACCCGACTGCGAAAGAAGAAGGGTTATGTTTTTCGAGTGTATGTATATTTCTTTGGCATGCCCTAGAGCCTAAACGGCTTGTCGTATTTTTGTGTGAGTCGTGTCAATAGACTCGTCTTAATCGTGAGAATGACTGGGTACCTACATCAAAATTAAAAAACACAAAATTAAGGATTTTTGGCGGCAAAAAGTAATCTAAACAAAAAATGATTTTAAAATGCTTTTCTGCAGTCGGGTATTTTATTTTTCTTTTAATATAGATACTTACTCGTTAAGTAATTCTGTCACGAACTATAACTGTTTTTTTTTTTTTTTTTCGTGAAATCTGTCGAAGATATTATCTTCACAAAACAGATTTCACGACATCAATCCACTTGCCCTTTTTATCAACCATCCCGCTACCTTTACTTTATTATTTCCATCACTTACCGGCCTAAAACGATAACAGATAATAAAAACAATAATAAGCCCAATGCTGCCAACGTTCCAAAAATCCGGTGCCTTGAACTCGAGAACGCGTAATTTTTAAGTATTTTTATGTGTTGCGAAAATATTTCGATGCATTTTCGGTCAATAAAAATACACGTAGAAGTTAATTTAAGTGTATCGTATGGGGTCTTTATTAAATTAGCGTCCCTTTTGATTGGCAGTTAAATAAATGGAAGGTTGTCATTACGTACGCTAGTGATGTGCTTGTTTAACGATATTTTTTAAGTTTTTTTTTGGGTAACATTGAATTATATTACTTACATTTTTCGGAAAACTTACAACCTAAATATAGTTCTTCGTAAGAACTAGAAGTTTGTTAGAAGTTTCCGCTAGAAGTATGGATACCTACATGAAAATACATGTAAAGATAAGTGCTTATTTAGTAGGTAATTATAATAATAAAAATATATACATTATTTCTTTTTAATAAATTAATAAGTTTTTTAGTTAATTTAAATTCGAAACATCAAACCAAACGTCTCCAACCAGAATAATTTTTTATAAAATAATTAACAAAAATTAAAAAAAAAAAACTAACACATTTAGACTATTATTTTATACCTGACACGAAAAATAAAAAATGTGCATTCGGAAATTTGATAGACACAGTATATATAGTAGCTATAGGCGCGGCATGAACTTTTGGCGAGCCCAGCACTAGCAGGATTTTATCGATAAAATACTGTGTTAAATTGTGCCGGAGTGGCGATAATTCCAACCAAAAATTAAAAAAATAATCCACACCCAAAATTGTACGAAATGCAAAGAACATTTTGTTCATCATTACGCCGTTACCTGAGTGGACATTTGATACAATATTTCTAATTTAATTTAATGTGTGCAAATCACATTCAATATTCATACAGAAATCACCGATCCCACTACTAAATATTTTCGCAAAAGCAAATAAAATCATCCATAAACTCAATATATTGCACTAATAATTTCCGTCTGTCTGTTTGTAGTTTCAAATCAAACTTTTTATTACATTAATCGAATAAATTCTGATCAAGATAAAAATAATTCGTGCGAAAATTTATTTCGTACATTTTTACGATTGTATATTACAAAAATAGTTGTTTCTCAGTATTTTTACGATGTCTATAATTTTGATAACTACTTTATCATAGTAGCGTCGGATACCTACCAACATTGAATTTGAGGGTTTTGATAGATTACAGTAGACATTGATTCATGGTGTATGCTTACTATGGGCTTAGCAGAATTTGTTATGGAACCCACAATTTAAAATGTCATTAGACTCAATTCACAGTAGAAGTATAATAACTAATAAGTAAACTAAATAGGCGAATTGTATTGACCAAACGTTTTATGACTACGATGAGTTCCTAAATAGTAGTAAAGGTAGCACATAATATTTATGACATTTTATAATACAACACGTTGACATTTTATTATTGACATTTTAATTATAATTGTATGAACAATAATTAATTATTTATAAATAATAGCCAAAATAGCCAACGCTTGGTAGAGGTGACAAGTGACCAGAATGCTGGCTCCTACTTTGCCCAAAAAGTAAGCATTGCCATCCAACGTGGCAATGCTGCCAGTATTCTTGCCACTTTTCCCACTACCAGTGGACTTTTTGAGTAAGTTTTTATTTTATTTATTTTCTGTATATATATATATATATATATTTAAAAATTAAAACAATAGAATTAATTTATTATTTATATGAAATTATTCACTAGCAATCTAGTGTGTACTATTGTGTACAAAATTCTTTTGTTTGACGTGTAAATTGACTTTACCAATAAATAACTTTGACTTTGTTTTTAATGATAACGATTACCCATCCGTACACTGACCGTCCGTATTACTTGATTTCTATTTAAAAAAAAAGTTTTTTTTTCTTTATTATGTCATTGCAAGTCTTATTGCCATTTTACAGTGTCAAGTTATCTCAATTTGACTTTTGGTTTAGTAGCCTCTGTGTAAATAATCTTTTATAAAATTAATATATTTTGAAGATTGTAATTGTCGTTAGAAATATTCAAAGTTACAATCGTCACCCAAAAGTTATTTTTTTACGTCATTTTGACGATAATACTAAATGATATGTTACACACAACCCTATTCACTCACAGGTTTCACCGTTATCGATAAATGTACAATAATTATAGTCTAAAATAAAACATTGGGTTAAGCTTCTTTAATCAGCACTCTCGAATCGAATCATATAATTGGAGATGGTTATTAAAATATTGATATAAATCTGATAAAAAAAAATATGGGACTACCACAAGCCTACATTTCCCCAACGTAAAAAAAATCAGAACCTGTCCATAATTGACGGAGAAATCTATGAACATACATAAAATAATACATACGTAGAGCGTCCTTCTTTTTTTAAGTCGGTTAAAAGAACTACCAAAAATGCCATGATTTTTCCCACTTTCCCGCCAAAACTCTCACGAGAAGTGTTTTGGGGCGAAAATTCGATCTAGCCACCATTTTTCTAGAAATCATCTTTGCGGAGTAGAAATCTGTCATACGAGTATTATAGTAGATGGTTGAAACACGTGCAAATCCTCGTGTACCTACATAGAAGACAATTAGAAGATATTGAAGCAGTAATTATTCTAACATTTAATTTGTAATACACAGGTAAATGTTAGACGGATGAGTCACCGCTTAACGCGTAAAATTTTAAACATGTGTGTTTAAGTGAAAAGACGAAGGTCGATTGTGACGTCAAATCTGCTGGTTGTCTGGCCTGGGGTGAATGCACTAGCTGAGACCATGGCTTTGTCTAGTTGATACAAGATATGACAAAGAAGAGTACCTAGTGCGAAAAATCAAAGCCTCCCATAGGCCTTCGAGCGATCTATAAACACTATCGGCCTTACCTAAAAACGTTACTTAACTTTAAGCATTGCTTAACATATTTTGTCTACTTTTCGCTGATACGTAAATGACATTAGCGAAAAGAAGACAGAGCAATTAAGACTATGGTTAAAGTTAAGTAACGTTTTTCGGTAAGGCCGTTTATTACATAGTCTAGAAAAGGCAAGTTGGTGGATTATTAATTTAATCGTTTACTAAAGTTGAGGAAATAGCACCAGAACTGGATTATTGTATATATAATTGAAGAAACATAATTAGGGATTGCACAAGGTGCTATGGTGGGGCCTATACTAAATTAATATAAGCACTGCTTGAGAGTTTTTTTTAAACCTATTTATATTAATTTTTAAATACTGTATTAGTACTGATACATGATATATACTTACTCTCTTATATAGTGATAGCCTTGGAAACGGGGAAACGACACAATGGCGCGTAACAGACAATTGGCGAAGATTTTCTAAAGAATTCTGCACATTGCTGTGCAAACAATGTGTTCGTCTAAAAAGCCATTTAAAATACGCAGTAACAGTAGTTAAACATTACAGTGTGACGCAAACTATTACATGAATGTGCTCAATTAAGAACCACGTGGTGATCCATGCTTGTTTTAAGAAATGATCGCGACGTATTTCAATGTATATATATGAAATAACTGGTTATTTTTTACGATTTTATGGAATTTTTGTTGCAGCATCATCACTGATATTATCTTATTATTGACTCCAAGAATTGGCTTGATCCTTTCTTAATTGGGTCCAGACCAGAATCAACGAGGGACTAAACCGTTAATATCATTTTTAAGGTTCCGTACCTCAATTAGAAAAAACGGAACACTTATAGGATCATTTTGTTGTCCGTCTGTCCGTCCGTCGGATGTCAAGACCTTTATCTCGGGAACGCGTGAAAGTATCGAGTTGAAATTAAAACCATATACGCAGATCCATAGTATCTTGCTTCAGAAAGAAAAATAAAGTTTCTAAATTATCATTAAAAAAAAGTTACAGCCGAATATATCGTAAAAACGCACATTTCGACACTCACAAGGCAATCAAAACCTATGGGATACTTCCCGTTGACCTAGAACAATGAAATTTGGCAAGAAGCATTGTGTTAGAGTACCACATATAGGAAAAAATCCGACATTGACATTTTTAATTTAATCACAAAAATAGTGTCTTTATGCAAGGAATGAAGGTCCAAATTTTAAAGTGAATTAACCGTATCATGTGGGGTATCATATGAAAGAACTTCAGTAGCATAAGCTAAAACAGGTTTTTAAATATTTTTACGATGTATATTTTTCGGTTTATGAAGGAAAATATAAAAAAATATTTGATTTCCCCCTTTTATCTACTAGTTCGTACGGAACCCTCGGTGAGCGAGTCTTGCACTTGTCCGGTTTTTTATTTTAGTCCTTATTGGCTATTTATAACATGTCAGTCATATTAGGCAAGTTATTTTACAGTGGATGATACATTTTTTTTTTTTTTTTATCAGCCCTGTTTGTACAAACTGTCCCACTGCTGGGAACGGGCCATCTTCTCATTGTGAGAAGGGTTAGGCCATAGTCTGCCACGCTGGCCAAGTGCGGGTTGGCAGACTTCACACATCTTCAAGATCATAGAGAACTCTCAGACATGTAGGTTTCCTCACGATGTTTTCCTTCACCGTTTGAAGTTGGCGGCAATCAACAATACGCACATAACTTCGAAAAGACAGAGGTGCGTGCCGTGGGATTCGAACCCAGGACCTGCGGATCGCAAGTCAGACGGTCTCCCGACTAGGCTGCCGGAAACTTACATGATACACATAAATCAGAAGATATACTATACAAGAAGATATATTATACATTTCAATCAGAAGTTAAGTAGTCAGTAATAATATTTATGATCCATTTCAATTGATCTATCTGACTGCAGCGGATTAGAAAGTTCAAGTGGCAATGATCAGGGCACATACCACGCAGAAGTGATAACCGATGGGGCCGAAATGGACCTACTACATTTTAAAAGTGTTAAAAAGGATGTTGATTATTTCGTAAAACTCACAAAAGCCATTCATACTTACCATAAAAATCGTTTACATTTATTTCAAGGTTGGATTTAAGTTCCCAGCATCGGATTCGGAGTCCTCCAGTAAACTTGTAGTACTTACAGTAACACGAAACTTGCAAATTTGTAAACAAATACATTTATGGCGATGATGATTGTTCGCACTTGACTGGAATATCCAAGCGCTTACAAATCAACATAGAACTCCCAGAAGTGTGAAACAAATGTAATAAAAATGTTAAGTAAGTAAGAATTAGGTATTAGAAAGTAATATTAAGTAGGAACTAGACTATTTCTTTTATTTTATTATATTATGTTAACTAATATGTATATTTTGTGTAGGTATTTTATATATGGTATTCATATTGTCATTTTCTGCATAATTTGTATAAATAGTAGGTATTATTTTAGTTATATAATTCTGGTCAATATAATTTTAATTCAATAAGTAGGTACTTACTTACTAGATATTTTAACAAATCTAAAACATCATTTTCTGTCATTTCAAGACAAGTAATTTAGATTTATGTTAGTACATAATAATATAATATCTTGGAATATGAAACTTAATTGTAGTACCTATCTTGTACCGAATCGGATTTACTTATATGATAATCTCCTTGTCTTGACGCGTCTAGTAAAATTTACAATATTTATTTCGCTTTCATTAACTATTATAAGTAAAAGTATTTTTTTCAAACAAAAAAAAAATTACGATAGTTAAAGTCGTGACTACGTGACAAGCCATTCGCTGGCACTTAACCGTAACAGTCAATGTAAGCTGGAACTTTGGACTTCAACAGTTCTAAGCTCTGTAGAGCAATTCGCTGTGCTCGTCACACTAACATATTAGATATGATTTTATGGCGAATTTTTAAATGTCTAAATATAAGTTAACTATTTGTTCAGTCTTTGTTTTTGTGTAGATTCGTGACCTTCCACTTTCTGTAATATGCAAAAGGTTTTCCAAGGTATTCCAAGTCAAGTATTAGGTAGTCCTAATCTGCGTAATTATATACATACATAATTTAATTTAGCATACAGGTATGATTCGTTGATTTCATATTTACTTTGTTGTCATTTCGTTCATACACACACAAGATATTTGGTCATGACGGTAAGCACATCTTTTTATAAGCATTTTTAACTGACTTCAATAAAAAAGGAGGTTATCAATTCGACCTGTATGTTTGTAATATTGTCAGAATTGCACAATTTTTGTATAAGTTAGTCTATACCGGCTTCTAAACATGTGTGCCAAATTTCATAAGTGTATGTATGTTTGTATGTTTGTCCACGCATTATTTATCGTATGAATTTCCCGAGAGATTCAGTCTGTACTTGGTTCCAAATTTAAATAATAAAGATATACAACTTAAATTTATAAAAGAGCTAAAAACGAACTAAAGACTCAGTCAAATAACCCGCCACTGACTGTTCCTGGTGCAAAGGTACCCATAATTAAATTAAATTAAAATTAGTATATTAAATTGTTTTAGGATTGTTTTTAAGCCCATGAATCATCTTTATCGTTAAAACTATGTTATGTACCTACGGAGTACGAGAGACGGTAGTATTACTAATATGCAAACATTAGTGTCAACGGACTGCACAGATGTTACGCAGACGATCTTCTATGCCGCCACTCCTTAACACCTTGCCACAATAACATATCTTAAATATTATTACATATAATAGAAGAGGGCGTTAAGCTCTTGCTGTGACAAGGTGTTACGGTAAACGTCTGTGAGGTGACTTTGTCAATGGTCTAACGTTGCATGAATGGGAGGAAATCCGCACATCTCCCGTGCATAACTGATACCGTGCATTGTTAGACTGATACCTAAATAAAACCGGACAAGTGCGACTCAGACTCGCCCACCGAGGGTTCCGTACAAACTAAATAAAAGGGGGAAATCATATATTTTTTTTATATTTTCCTTCATAAACCGAAAAATATACATCGTAAAAATATTTAACACATTCCTTGCTTACCACTCGGATCCGAGTGGGGCGGGGCTATAGTATCGGCGCCTCCCACTCGGATCCGAGCGAGCTTCCCGTTCATTTTGTTGTTTGTCGTTGTTCAGTAAACCACCGGCGTTTGAGGCAGTCAATGTTGTTTTGCGCGGCCACTCTTTACTTAATCAAAATTCGCCTAAAAAGTTTTGGTTCCCAGCTGAAGTGAAGGGTCTGCAGCGGGCGAAGAATGTGTTAAAAACCTGTTTTAGCTTATGCTAATGAGGCTCTTTCATATGATACCCCACATGATACGGTTAATTCACTTTAAAATTTAGGCCCTCATTCCTTGCATAGAGACACTATTTTTTTGTGATTAAATTAAAAATGACCAGTTTTCGGATTTTTTTCCTATATGTGTGTACTCTAACACAATGCTTCTTACCAAATTTCAGAGTTCTAGGTCAACGGGAAGTACCCCATAGGTTTTGATTCCTCTGTGAGTGTCGAAATGTGCGTTTTTTATGACATATTCGGCTGTAACTTTTTTTTACGAAAACTGAGTAATTTTATTTTTCTTTCTGCAGCAAGATACTATGGATTTGCGTATATGGTTTTAATTTCAACTCGATACCTTTACTCATTCCCGAGATAAAAGGTCTTGACACCCGGACAAACGGACAGACGGACAACAAAGTTATCCTATAAGGGTTCCGTTGTTTTCCTTTTGAGGTACGGAACCCTAAAAAAGTACTAAAAGTACTTACGCACTGAACTTACATACGTCGCTTTGGTAGAATAAAATTAAATAGTAGTTGAATGACTTGATACAACACGTAGCAAAAAACTACGCGCAAGTTGTCAACGTATTAAAATTTATCGAGCTCACTTTGTAAGGTTGGTACAATTTGTTATAATCAAAAGGATCGACCTAATATTATGTGCGTAATTGAAAAAGATTTTCGATATACGGGTTTCTTTTTTCAAATTTAGTTATAACACCGAGGTTAAAAAAAATAAACACAAAAATTAAAAACAAAAAGAAACCGTAGATGCGTTTCCACGAATGATTTCAATACTTTCTATCCAAAGTTATAAAAAAAGGATTTATCAGAATTAGTCATCAAACCTCAACATATATCATCAGGGGAGGGAGGAGTTAAAAAGTTGCTTAAAAACATCACGTTATTAATGGGAGACCCCTAATATATGAATACATTAATTAAAATTGTTTTCCCATTTATCGGAATTAGTCTAAACCTCAACATGTATCATCAGGGGAGGGAGGAGTTAAAAAGTTGCTTAAAAACATCACGTTATTAATGGGAGACCCCTAATATATGAATACATTAATTAAAATTGTTTTCCCATTTATCGGAATTAGTCTAAACCTCAACATGTATCATCAGGGGAGGGAGGAGTTAAAAAGTTGCTTAAAAACATCACGTTATTAATGGGAGACCCCTAATATATGAATACATTAATTAAAATTGTTTTCCCATTTATCGGAATTAGTCTAAACCTCAACATGTATCATCAGGGGAGGGAGGAGTTAAAAAGTTGCTTAAAAACATCACGTTATTAATGGGAGACCCCTAATATATGAATACATTAATTAAAATTGTTTTCCCATTTATCGGAATTAGTCTAAACCTCAACATGTATCATCAGGGGAGGGAGGAGTTAAAAAGTTGCTTAAAAACATCACGTTATTAATGGGAGACCCCTAATATATGAATACATTAATTAAAATTGTTTTCCCATTTATCGGAATTAGTCTAAACCTCAACATGTATCATCAGGGGAGGGAGGAGTTAAAAAGTTGCTTAAAAACATCACGTTATTAATGGGAGACCCCTAATATATGAATACATTAATTAAAATTGTTTTCCCATTTATCGGAATTAGTCTAAACCTCAACATGTATCATCAGGGGAGGGAGGGGTTAAAAAGTTGCTAAAAAACATCACGTTATTAATGAGAGACCCCTAACATATGAATACATTAGTTACAATTGTTTACCTTAAAAATGTATAATTACAACTTAAAAATATGTCATTGTTAAGTTGACATGACATTAATACAGAAAATCTAAAAAAAATGTGTCATAAATGATATTTATCGTTGTATAAATAGCATATTAAACTCTGTATAATGTGGAGATACACCGAGCCCGAAAATATCTTAACTAAAATAAATGAATTGAATTGAAAGCTTACAAATTACAAAATTTTCGCCAATCTTTGAATAATAATAAAAAACTACACACAACATAACGGCTCGTTTAATAAAATTAATTATTTTATTATATTAACTAAACTTTATAATATTTACTCGTAACATTAACATTATTATATTTAATAATATACTTGTTTATTTGTATTAATTGTAGTTACATATGTACTCAAATAAAACTAAACTAAAATAACCTAAACAAGTTAAATAATAAAGAATATATGCAGCTAAAATTTATAAAAGAGCTACAAACGAACTAAATTTAAACTAAATTAATTTAATTTAAACTAAATTTTATTATATTATATAATATTTTTTAGGATTAAATAACAAATCTAATATGAAACTGGTTTCTAAGCAATGTGGTTTAGCATTGAAATGAAACAAATTTTAACGGATTTATCGCGTATTTGACATAATCCTATGACCTGACGTGTCGAACACTTGCGCCGTCCGTGGTCACAGGGGAGACTATATGACAGTTCGTCGTATAACCTTAGAATACATATTGTTATTTAGTAGGCACAAACACGGATAAAAGGTCAGGTCAAATCAGGTGTATATTATTTATGTAGTACTCATATAAGTTTTCCTCAAAAACAATTATAGGTATACCCATAATTACTTATTACCTTATTGTAAATAATTTAATCATGAATCATTTATGAATGATGTAATTATATTCGACAAAGCTCTTAATCGGCAAAGCCATAACCTATGGTCTGAAATAAATTGAATAGTTTCTGTTTCATCCTAAGTAATCCAAATTTCAGAAAAATTATAAAAATTTACTCTGTCTGTATGTCTCTCTATGTCTGTATGTCTCTCTCTGTCTGTATGTCTCTCTATGTCTGTATGTCTCTCTCTGTCTGTATGTCTCTCTCTGTCTGTATGTAGAATATATATTATAATCATCATCATTACCGTCATTGAAATGAAACAAATGTTAACAGAGTTATCGCGTATATTGTACACATTTTTATGGCCTGACATTTCAAACACTTGCAGCGTCCGTGGTCACAGATGAGACTCATCTCATCTCAGCCATAAGAAGTCCGCTGCTGGACATAGGCCTCTCCCATGGATTTCCAAAAAGACCGATTGGAAGCGGCTTGCATCCAGCGTCTTCCCGCCACTTGTATGAGGTCATCTGTCCACCTCGTGGCTGGTCTTCCTACGCTACACTTGCCGGTACGTGGTCTCCACTCGAGAACCTTTCGGCCCCATCGGCCATCAGTTCTACGTGCTATGTTATGAAAATATGAACTACTACTGCCTATTACTTTTATTGTATAACGTTGCCTATGGACACACAATTCGCTCACGGTGTCAACAGGTATAGCAGACGTGTGTTCACGCTAAGATTTTATTAAAAACAAGATAAAAGACAACTTATATAGTCTCACCTGTGACCACCGACGCTGCAAAGTGTTCGAAACACAGGTCATAAAATATGTGAAAAAACGCGATAAATCCGTTAAAATTTGTTTTATTTCAATGAGTAACAATTTCGAAAATATTGCCATCACCGCCTTTCATCACTCCGCAGGTGAAACCGCGGGCTAATAGCAAATCACAGGGTGGAACAGCTACCTAATATGAAACAACACTTGCTGCGCCCCGCGGTGTCACTCAAAAATTTATTTACAAATATAAATAAAAAAAAATTGTAGTTTCTTCTGAAATATAACTGATTTTACAAGAATAAGTCCCAAGCATTCTTGAGAAAATAAACTCGCTTTTTTGTAAAAAAAATATATATTATAAATAAAGCATCTAATTAACAAGTATTTATGTTAAAAAAAAACTAAAACTACCGAAAAAAAAAAAAAAATGAACTGATTTTGAAAAAACTAAGAATGCTTTCGATGAAAACTTCATTCAACCAAAAAAAACTGCACCAATCATCCATCAATGATCTATCAGCTTAAGAGCTATTGTTAGCAATATTCTTGAATCGATAAGGAAAATAAGACTTTTGTACTGGCAACACGAAAATACCCAAGATACAATATCGGCCCGCTCGAGCGAGCAGTCAGTGTTTTTCCACGGTTGAAAAAGGGTAGTCGACATTCACTGCCGTGAAGTCGCAGTTGTTAGTTGCGTGAAAATTTAATTGTGAAGTATCTGCTAAAAGTCCGTATTTTAAGGTAATGCCAATCGTCTACAATGTATATTTTATTTGGGGAAATATCGATCACTTGTATAAATTTATTGAGCTACCTACATAATCGTTTTGCAGATTATTTAAATTATAGTTATGAAAACCTGATCCTAAAGTTAATTTTAACCACAGAACCCATTGGCTAATATCTCAGAAGTGGGATCGACAGATAAGTTGGCCACCAACTGTCTGTTGATCCCGCCCACGTGGTAATTTTTTTTCTTCTTTATTTTAACTTTTCAAAATAAAATTTATGATCAGGTTAAGTAATAGCGATGGGTTAGGTTGATGGATTCCTTAGCCACTTTTGTACGTAAGCAAGATGTACAATATGTTTTCAATTGACTATTTTCCGAAGAAAGTAATGATAAAGTGATGTAAAAAAATTGGTTGTTTGTGGGGTCGGTTTGCGGATGATGGTTTAACGTGACAACGTCATAACAACATATCGTCCGCGCGCAAGATCCGAGGAATGTTGACGTAATAAGCTAGAGTGAGATGATGTGACGGTCGGGCGCGGCACACTCCCGCCCACTTCATCAGCGACCGCGCGCGGTTGTAACAGGATAAAGAGCGTGACGTAACGGGACAATGACATAATCTTTTTCTCGTCCAAGCCGGCGTCCATCGATTTATTATACTTTGTCACGTCAAAAGTGTCTGCGTTAGCCGTGTTTACAATTTATTTTATTGTTATAAGAAATGGAGGATAGAACTGGTCAGGATGGTATCCTGGAACAGTTTACTGTTCTCGAAAAAAAAAAAATACATATTTTGTTAAGGGGAAGTCTAAAGATGCGTATGAATTTATTTAGCGATTTTTCCATCTGTTATGGCCTATATTCGTTAATTCGATTTTCGAATGTCTAATGTAGAGATAAGTTTCATAGTGAACTAAAGCTTCTCAAGAACATCTCCAAACGGACATGAGCACGACGTTAAAAATCGATTGTTAGTTTCGCAAATGTGTGGTGATAGAAAACAAAGTGACCAGGATAGCATCTTGAGTTGTTTACTGGTAAATTTGGTATTGCCATATACTCTTACTAGTAGTGTCATTTAAAAAAGCTAATAATGATAATATAATAATAATAAATATTGATGGACATTTCACACAACACCATCTAGCCCAAACTAAGCAAAGCTTGTACTATGGAACTAGATGGCTGATAGAATACATATATACTTTTTTTTGTAAGTGGGAAGTGTTATTGGAAAGTTAGATGGATTTTTGCTTAATTTTATTGAAGGCGTTTTTAAATGAGCATACGCCTAGGAGGTTAATATTTACACTCGGTTATTTGTGCAAAATATAATGATTTAACTGGAAGTTTCAGAGACAATGGGTGAGCCAAAACCGAGACAAAGATGCGAAGGCAGCGGCGAAAGTTGCGGCTGAAAGCGACCCTGGGACCGGGCATCGCGAAGGCGGTGCTTGCAGAAAGGACCGTTGACGACCATTTGATGAAAAGGGCGAGGTAGTGGAAGGGAGCATGTAACTCAGGCAAGTCCACAAACGCTAAATAAGAGCGAGGGAGTGGAAGGGAACCTGAGGTACATGCAAGTCCACAAACGCTAACATCAACATACTTAACAAGAGCGAGGCAGTGGAAGGAAGCCAGCCGGTGTAACGGGCAAGTCCACAAACGCAAAACAAGTACAGTTCTTCTATACTTCAATTATGTAGATAGAATCCTCTTTTGAAATGTCATTTATACACATGATTAAATAGTTTCTTTAATTCATAGAAAACATTATGGATATTAGATTATACAAAATAAAGGTAAACATAACATATGGTTATGTGTTCTCCGGTAGCTAATAATGGAAAAAAAAAAACTACCAAGCATATTATTCGGTAGATGTTCAAAGTCCCCATTTCACAAATTTACATGTTTTTGTCATTAGTAATGATTTGAGACCAACGGTAACATCAAAGTAACAGCATGTCGGGCTGTCGCGGTCGAGCAGGAAGTTACTGTTTACCTAATAAGACATGAATTGCTATTTCGCTTGATTATGTATTTTATAATCTGTACAGTTAATTTCATCTTTTAATGTACTTGTCTGACGAGATTCCTATACAGCTGATGTAATTGCGTCTTTTAAAATTCATGCGAAAGCAATGAAAGGTTCTAGCTTCCGGTTCCAGCCGAAGACCAGCGCTAGTTGTTTACAACTAGCATTATGCTGAGCTGGGGCCGGATTGTGACAAAAACATAATTTTGTGACCTATTTTGTGTGTATGATTTTTTATTTTCTGTGTTTTTGTTAAAATAAAATTATGTCTATGTCAATACAACGTGGAAACTACCCTCATTTTGTTGTCGTTTTGAGTAAGATACGAAACGTATTATTTCTAAATGACATTTTAAAGAATTGTATTATATTGAAGGCTCAAAGTGTATCATATCGATACGGTCAGGCAGGTTACTGCGGCAACAAGGCTCGAGATATAGCAATATTCATGTGACGATGTGACGGTGAGCGTGCGT
Source organism: Lycia hirtaria (assembly GCA_947563715.1). Classification (NCBI taxonomy): domain Eukaryota; kingdom Metazoa; phylum Arthropoda; class Insecta; order Lepidoptera; family Geometridae; genus Lycia; species Lycia hirtaria. Next base: position 34,846,580 of record OX387385.1, read on the forward strand.
GGTCATAGCAGAGGCGGTTGACTAACTGATGATAATCATGATTGAAAGTCGAATCGCATACTCGTGGCGATGGGCAGGGACGGTGTAGGCCTCGAGTGCGAGTAACGTAACATTTATCGACCGAAAACTGATTTGAAAAAAAAAACGGGCTGTGAGGAGAAGGGACATAGGATTTTCAAATGTAGTGGACCTCTGGGTAGATTGACTGCTTGTGGCAGAAATAGACATTTAAATGTACACTGTATGCTGAAATCAATCGACAGGGTATTAAGTGTTAACGCGAACGTATTGAAACTCAAGTGACAAGTCTTTAGCTGTCTATAGCAAAACAAAATAACAATTATCAAACAATATTAACTAAAAATGCTAAAAATGCAAGGTCAATGTTGTCCCAATGATGAGTTACGCGGACGGGGCAGCCAACTGGTTTCAAGACTTTTTGATTCAATTATTTCTGGCCGTAAATGTACCTTTGGTGACGTCACTTGTATAGAAACAATGCTATTATGGGATTTTAATTAAATTATTGTCATGGTTTTACATAAAAGTAGGATCTGGTTGCAGCTGTAAGAAGGCCTTATCATGCAGATGCGGCTGTAAAAGGGGCTGTTGCGATATTTAACTGGAAAATGCGGTTATCAACGGTGAAAAAAAATTCAATAATAAATGCAGGGAGTGTTTGATAGTATCACATGTTATTGTACTGTGGATTCTGACACCATTTGGGTCCGGTGTGTTCTGTCTCTTAAAACTAAATACACAGGATGGGGGTTATTTATTGAATGTCTGTCAATGACAACTGGGAATGGTTTCTATTGGGGATCTAACATTTAATTTTGTTCTGGAATAATGTTTGGAAAACGTGCACCATTTAGAACGTATCACTTATTTGTTTAAAGCGCAAAATTGGCTGGACACTTATGCTAGAAAACAACGTAGAAGCAGAGAGTATGTGTGAAGCATGGTTTTACTGGCTTCATGGAGCCTAAATTACGGATGTTCGGATTGCCTTATTTTACATAATTGTAACGGATTTTATACCTACCGCCAGTCCCCATGAATTGTATGTCGTACAACATTATATTAGGGAGTTTTTCAAAATTACGCCTCGCAGATGCTAAATCTGATATCTTTCTAATTATCATAGCAGGCGCAGTTGAAGTTGAGTTGCGTAGGACACATTACAAAGGCTCTTTAGAATTGCATTTATTGAAGAATCTAACAATCTTCTCTTGGTCTTGAACGAGAGTGAGGTGTCGTCTGCAAATGGCACCATTTCAACACCATTTCAACATTGGTCGGTTTTGAATCATGTAAGATAGATCGTTTATAATTAAATTAAAGGATGGGGCTTTGAGAAATTCCTATATTAACGGGCTATTGGTGAAATCTCATTCCATGAATTTTTAATATTAATACAATAATGATTTCATTTACATAAATTAAGATTGAAATGATGATATTGGCGCACGATCTCCGGGATATAATGGATGATTACAAACGCTGACTCAATGACCCAATAGTATGCAAGATTTGGAAGGATGTATTGATTATTGTTATTGATACAGTCAAGGTGGGTTATGGAATACATCTATAACATCGCGTTTTCTCTCCATTGCTCAAGGTATATCTTGTTGATTTCTGTCTCGCTTCGGTACTAAACCTATGGTTTGTGAGCCGATATTGGTGCATATGTGACAGATTGTTATATTTAAAGTATGAAATATATTTTCACTTAAAATCAATTTTGACGAAGCGATTCTTGACGGATGACGGGCGCGAGGTACCAACAGGAAGTAGGAGAACTGGCTATAACTTTGCCGTAGGACAGGTCGAATATACTCTTTGACTCGTTGACTTGAAACCGGCCGGTTGTCGTGTTAACCTTGTTGCAGCTAGCAGATCGGTTTAAACCATGACTTGCATTTAGTAAGAATTTGTATACTTCTTTATCTACATCAAATTTGGAAATGAATTATCGAAACGGTGATCATGATAATGTCTATTCTCGTGGTAATTTGTAAAACTTTAGCACAATAATAATCTGTCGCCTTTTTCGTACATTAAAACACTAAATGCAACGTACTAAAGGGTCTTCAGTATTCAAGCTGTTCTAGTGTGAAACACACCCCTGGTTACGATTAGATGGGATAAAATAGTATGATGTTTCAAGAACTTAGTATGCAATAGCTATCTTTATCTAAGTTAATTGGTTGGTATAGCTATACCATGAAGCATATCTATTAATATAATGTATTTCAGTATGTATAGTATTCAATGTCTCACTGCTATTCCACGGTCTATCGCGATGTCATCCAAGTTGACGCATGTCATGGGTCCGATTGTCAACAATACCTAAATCACCAAGGGCTATCACTGTGGCGTTAAGCTTACAACTATTAAAAAAATAAGCTTAAACTTGGCTCATTGGCCAAGCATTTTACAGCTTCGACGAATTTATAAATGTACGAGTATTATTGAATGATCCGAATGTTTTTATTTTTAATGAAATATAGGTTTATTATTTTGTTGGCTGACATATTTTGGTATGCAAATACCAATAGTAATTAGATTTTGTTTATTTGTTATATTTACTATAACAAATGGGTAATTGTTATAATATTTAAAGCGACATTGTTTTTTTATGAAGTTTATATTCGCATAGTTTGGGGTGTAAATTAACATTTTATGAATATATTGCTTATGATTTACTTATTACAGATACATATATTTTACTGACAGCTTAGAGATTTAAAAGTACTAAGTATTAAAGCATACACTGATGATATTTATAATGTATCTGCAAGAATTTCGGTTACATTGTAATATGTGCGTTGTGGGAGTGGTTGCGGTTTGTTGACGCTCTTAGGTGAGTGATTATATATATGGAATATATACGATAATAGTTTCAGGGCACAAAGTGGAATTGTTCTAGCCAAATACAGCAGAATTATTGGAATCTGTAGCCTAAAATTCATGCAGTTCAATTAAAATTGATATTATGAACCAAAACATTTATCCGCTCGTTTTTAGCGTTATGAAATTTATTAAAATTTAAAATACCAACAGATCAAACTTTGTAGTGACATTGACTTTGCTTATTGACTTACTATTGACATTTCTTTTAGTTAACTGCTCAGTGTAAAGCGCTTTAATTTGACGTACTGCCAATTATATGCTATACCTTTTATTATTCGTGCGTGTACCAGTGATTGTAATTTTGTAGAAATGGTTATGGTACTGATTGTATATTATCAACTTGTCGCGTAGAATAGTATTTTATCAATGAATGTATAAACGTGACAAATAGGCACATGAGTTGACGAACAGGAGACTTAAGGGGTTTTTCTTTTGGTTATAAAGCGAGGGGACTCGCTTTTGCAGGATGGACGAGCTGTTAGCAATATTCTTGAATCGATAAGGAAAATAAGACTTTTGTACTGGCAACACGAAAATACCCAAGATACAATATCGGCCCGCTCGAGCGAGCAGTCAGTGTTTTTCCACGGTTGAAAAAGGGTAGTCGACATTCACTGCCGTGAAGTCGCAGTTGTTAGTTGCGTGAAAATTTAATTGTGAAGTATCTGCTAAAAGTCCGTATTTTAAGGTAATGCCAATCGTCTACAATGTATATTTTATTTGGGGAAATATCGATCACTTGTATAAATTTATTGAGCTACCTACATAATCGTTTTGCAGATTATTTAAATTATAGTTATGAAAACCTGATCCTAAAGTTAATTTTAACCACAGAACCCATTGGCTAATACTATATACCTAACTACATTGGGTACTCACATAAACTTATGACATCCCTCTTTTTGAGTCGGGGGTTAAAAATACACATTGTCGAAATAACACAAGTTCTGGAAAATAAAACAGAACAGGGACGTGATTTTTACACGTTCCCGTCAAAACTCCTGTGGCATTTTCGTTCATTACTTGTCATTCTCAACACGTTCCGTTTTGCCGAAATTTGTTTAGTCCGGAAACGGCCATTTTTTAGGGTTCCGTATTTCTTTTTTATTTGATACCGCCTTGCAGTGGACGCATTCAGCCTGCGTTCTTTATTCATGAATTAAAAATATCACATACGAAGGCAGCAAACTGCGTCGTCGCGACGTTTGCCAAAACTGTTCCAGGAAAACATATATTTATGAGGAACCTATAAAAATAATGTTTAGAAAGTTTGACTTGGAACATTGATTTAGATTTTATTATGAAAAAGATTAGTGTTTGATCACTAACTCATCTGACAACAAGAGTGCTTCTGGCCTGGATGGATCATGTAGATTTACATTTTAGAAGATAATTAATCTAGCCTTATACATATACCACCTGTGCCTTGCGGTTTCACGCGCTTTGTGAAAAGCGATGATGATGATAAAATATAGCCTATATTCTTCTCCAGTTCCTAAAGAAAATCTATGCCAAATTATATAATGATTGGTTCAGCCGTTTAGCTGTTAATAGGTAACAAACTGACAGAGAGACAGACAGACAGAGTTACTTATGCTTTGATGATTTAGTTCGGAATACGATAAAATATTTTTACATAAAATATTAAAAATTGAAGAAACTTACTTATAAATAAATAACGAAATAATTACCATAAATACCTGCGGCATTTCGGATTAAAGTAAATATTATTTTATGGCAACACCATAAAATATCTAATATTTTGCCAAAAATAGTAATATGTTTATGAATGATTCAGTCACGCCATAAAATCTGTCGTCTTTAATCTCCCACATGCAGTCAGTCGATTTCTGATTGTAATATAAATTAAGAAAATAAATATTATTGTAATAACGCACTTGGCCGGAGTTTATTAGTGTTTTATTTGCGTTAACTGGTTACTGCACGTTAGTAAGGATTCGGAATAGTGTTGCTAGATAAAAAATCTATTTTATTTATATTTTATGCACATTTTAAATTTTTATTTTAATTCAATGTAAGTGAGAAAAAACAATGAATTTACAATTCTCTTTCAGGTGTTTGTCCGTTTTCATTGATTTGTCTCTACGGCATCTAGAAAGCATGCATTGTATTACTCGTCGAGCGGATCCTACTTCAATTTTAATTTAAAATGCAAACATTACACTTATATCTCCAAAACACTTCTTAGATTTTGTAATGAAATTGTGAAATTATATAAGTAGGTACTTTCATTTCTGATACTCGGAAAGTACGTTTGTAGTTACCTGAACAGAGGGATGAAACTAGGATACTTCAAATTATTAAAAAAGGAACACAATTCTGTTTCAAAAAATGTTATTATTTCATCTTCATCAGTAAATAAAAAAAATACTCGCTAGTAGATTGTCACAAAGAAATATAATAAATAAGTAAAGTAAGTAAGAAAAAAGTAAGTAAGTGTAGTAGTGTAGTGTGTGTAAGAAGAAATAAGTAAGTAAGTGTAGTTTAAAAATCTATTCACTAAAAAATCACGCTTATTCTTATCAAATTATTGTATTCTCATCGTTCTTGATAAGTATGTCAATATTCTAGTTAATCCGACGTTTTGAAGGGGGTCAAAATCATGTTCAAAGTTTCCGTTAGATACATACTAACATTTTTTTATTTTATACAAGATAGATCTACGATTGACTACCAACTCACCTGATGTTAAGCGACGATGTGGCCGAGGAAGGAGCTCGTCGATCTAGATTCACTATAGCCTTGAAAATTCCAAGATTGTAGGTCTCAGGAAACAGAGATGGCGGCAAAGAATTCCATTCTTGTGCAGTACGCAACAGGAATACATACGTATAAAGTGAAAGGGTGAATAAAAACCCTATTTAGGCACTTGAACTATTGGCGTCATCGCTACACAGCGCGCTGTGTAGCGAGGGCGCCAATATAATATCCAAACCATCTCGTGTCTAAATAGGCTCCTATAGACCCTTGTGTAACAGTCTAATATTTCAATATTCTTAGAACACTTATAATATTAGAAGATGAAATAATTTGGTGTACGAGAGATGAGCTGAATCCAAAAATATTACAATTGAAAATACATGTTTTTAAAACGAGTGGGTTCTGACTAATGATGTGCGAGGGAACCTATCCAAAATGTCACTAGTTTGTCATGGAATTAGCTTTTTCAATTATACTCGTTAGCGTTGTAATATTTTTAATATCGTGTGTTTTCAGTTCGACGAACTGCTATTGTGAAATAATAAAAATATCCTCCAAAACTTAGCGATATCGGTCCACGTTCTTGATGCGTATTGCACAAGAATGGAATTCTTTGCCGCCCTCTTTGTTTCCTGAGAGCTACAATTTTGGAATTATCAGAGCTAGAGTGTAGATCGACGAGCTCCATCCTCGGCCATATTGTCTCTTAACATCAGGCGAGTTGGTGGTCAATCGTAGATCTATCTAAAGTAAAAAAAATCATTGGAACATATCCTAGTATTATAAAAGTGAAAAATATTCTGTCTCTCACAGAGCACAGAGCGATAATTGTGTTCTATATTTCTGGATCATAGGTGCTATATTAGGAGGACAATTCGCCAGTAACTTAGATAAAAAATATTTTACAAGTAAAACATCAACTTATTTTATAAATAAAAATCTGGCAACACTGAGTTTGACGCTTTTATTGCTAACGGTTCCAATGACCGTGAACGAATGTTGATGACTTCTTCTAAATTGGGTCGTAAGCAGCCTTAATACAGCCCTGTAATTGAATAAACTTTATTCATAACGATCTCTTTAATATGTTCATAAATCGACACTCGTAAAACGAATATATGTTTATTACTCTACATTATAAAACAAACATAATTACCTATATCTGTACTTCATCAATTTTTATGTTCACATAAACTTTATACGTAGTACAAATATACAATACACGCACCAGCAAGCGCAGCGTAGGAAGACCAGCCACAAGGTGGACAGTGGACACTTTATACAGGAAGGGGAGCTTCCACTTGAACCCCTTGCGTCGTCCCCCTGAAGGGGGTCAAGTGGATTTTTTTCCTCTTGGACCTTAGGTAATGGACAGGACAACTATTGCAACTTTATCATCTCCTCTTTAATCATCTCATCCTTATTCATTTATATCATTTATAAATATATACATGAATGATCGTACATGTAAGTATATATTTCGTATGTAATAAGTATAAATATAGATAGTATGTATTATAATTAAGTTTTCAATTATTTAAAAAAAAAAATTTGACTCAAAGATGTTTTCACTCAGAAAACAGATTCAAGTGATTTTTGTTTTGTGAAGTCTAAAACTCAAAAACCCTCGACAAAAACAATGACTGAACCGATTTTAATAAAACATAGCTATGAACACTCCCGATGAAATCCTCCTTCAAACAAAAAAAACAAGATTAAAATCGATCTTTCCGTTGCCACATACCGGTACACAGATACACAGACATACAGATACACACGTCAAATTTATAACACTGCTTTTTGAGTCACGGGTTAATGATTTTTTGCTAAAGATTTATTATGTTAATATCTAGTTTTATGTATTTTATATCTTCAAAAATATATGTATGCGTGAACGAGAAAGAAAATTTAATAACGACAGAACCGTGATAAGGGCTTTACATGAATACTCACGAAACAAACAAATTAATTCGATGATAATGATTAATGACTTATCAAAAATAATGCGGTAATAACTATTTCTGACTTCAACAGTAACAAGTACTTACTTAAAAAAACTTTTTAAGTTAAACGGTTTTATTGAAAAAAAAGATAATTATGTAGGTTATAATTAAGAATATAATGGATTACAATAAATTTATTTAAAAATGGATTATAATTGAACTCAGATCATGTAAGATTTTAATGATCGAACAGATCAAAAATTTAAAACTTTTGCATTTAAATTTTACTGTATTTTACTAGAAACAGCCCTTTTATTTGATACTCATATTGTGGGGGTTGTGTTAAAATATGAAATCCGCCATTTTGTGGTGGCGGCCATCTTGGATTTACAATAATACAGAATATACTAAATTGTATTGTCATCAGGACTAAAGGTGTATACTAAATTTCAGATCGATCCGTCATCTGCAAGGGGGTAAAATTTCAATTACTAAATTTGACCCAAACAAACAAATAAATAAACAAACAGGTCAAGTTAAAGAAAACCGTTTAAAAACTTATTTGCGAAATTCCACGAAAATAGGCGCGGTCAATACATTTTCATTACTCATTCTCATTAGGATATTTTAATAGCAATAGCCGTGATATTGCAAAGTGACATTTATCATTGAACAGACAAGGTTCTGTGTGATTTAGCAATTCAATAAGGGTCTTGTTACACTGGTCTCCGATAATGCACTTATGCGATATAGTAAGAATTTCAGGAATGTTTTGTATACGCAACTAAATTAGGCGTCTATACATATATAGTTATTAATGACATTGAATTAATATAATGAAACTGACTTACTAAGGAAAATTACGAAAAACAATTCGACTCTAATTTACAATTTAATTTTGTTTAATACTGAAAATGATCTAATTGAATACAAATTAAACTAATATTGAGTACGAATAAACAGCTTTGTCGTGAGAAGAACGAAAATAATGTAGGAAGTTGTGAAAAAATTGTGCTGCACAATTTTTTCAAAAACGTGTCAATGTCCTTCAATGTCCCTGTCCACTGGGGGACCAGTGGATAGGGACACTGAAGTGGGCCAACGGGAATGTTAGCCGAGTAACAGATAACGTACAACCAAAACTACTTAACTACTACTCATTCCCTTCTCCTTAGATCAAAGGACAACCTTCTCCTGAAAACTCCCCCAGCGCAGCGCGTAACCTTTTATGGAAATCTGTTTTATTATTATTATTATTTCACATTCCAGGCAGTTCAGCTGTGGAACGCCTTGCCTGTCTGTCAGACGTGTTCAGCCGCTCACTGAGTTCAAAAACAAAGTAAAGATATTTTACCTCTTTAAGGTAGGAGTTGTATAAAAAAAAGATTTTCTTCGATTTCCTTGAAATAATTGGACTATGATTAGAGTTTTTCATCAATAACACCTATGTAACGTTGTGGAACGCTAATAAATAAATGAATGAAAAAATGAATGAATGAATAAATAAATAAGCGGGGGAAACCGCGGGGCGCCGGTAGAAATTATTAACACTAACATTATCTACCTATCTATTATCAGAATATCCTGAGTTACCGGCGCCAACAGAAACCGTATATTTACTTGTATGCCGTTTCTCCGAACCGCAGAATTAAAAACATCTTACTCACATGCCTAACGATAATTCCCCGTGTTTGCTGCACGCAAACTAATAATATTCTGTTATTTGCTGACATAACACTTGGATAACACCGCGGTGCATTCAGCCTTCTGTGAACTGAAATAGTCGGCCATTGATGCGATTTGCGTCACTTCGTTTTTGCTATCGAGTATGTAAATGAAAAATTTGCAGTATAAATATGTAGTATTTGCATTATTTCATACATATAATAACAAAGCAATTGCGTTACTTACACGTAACAAGATAATTCCAGATCCGGATTAGTCCGGATCCGAATTATTCCGGATCAAATTGTTCCGGATCAGCTATGTCTCTCTCTCTATGTGCGCGGTACGGTTAGGCGTAGGACTCCTACGGGCTTACCGTATACACAATGCCTCAAGCTCGCCTCCAGTCTTATTCTTCAATCGTCATTTAGTGTCAGCGAAAAGTTCAAAGAATAATTTGTGGATTGATCATAATTGAGAAACATATTTCGGTAAGACAGTTATTGTGAGAAGAGGAAGGCGAAGACCGACACACTGGTCATGTCCGGAGTGACAAACTCCGAAAAGTCACGAAATTCACCGACATAGCACAGTGAATTAGCAAGTTGAAGTGGCAGTAGTCACGTAGCACGTATAACTGATGGCCGATGGCGCCATAAAGTTTTCTAGTGGAGACCATGCACCGGCAAACGCAGCTTAGAAAGATCACAAGATGGACAGATAAACATCAAGCAACAAGAAGACGCTGAATGCAAGCAGCTTCTATCGTATTTTTGGAAATCCAAGGGGAGGCCTGTGTCCAGCAGTGGACTTATTGTGGCTTGGATGATGACGACTTTCTACTATGACATGACTGGTTTATCAAACCTAATAGTCGATTAGAACTAGATTTCCTCGTAGGTCTAGGGAAGAGCACTATTTTAATATAAAACTTAGGAGTTTGTACAGATTACAAACTTAAATGAATTACGTACATAAGTACACACTCTCCACACTCGTTGAGATCACTTACTTACCTCCCATATAGATTAAGGTATTATAACTTATTTCAGCTATGACGACAACGAACTATGGGAGGAGCTATGTTCGGAATCTCTGCGAGATAGAATCAGAAATGAAGAAATCCTGTGACGTACAAAAATCATCGGCACAGCACAGAGGAATAGATAGATAGGTAAACTCTTTATTGTGTACACACCTTAAAAGTAATAACAAAGGTCTTAAATAAACTGAAAATTCATTGGGGGAAGAAGGGAGGAAGCCTATCTACAGCAGTGTACTTCTTATCGCTGAAATGATGATAATGATTTCCTCCAGAGTTGGAATATTCTGATTCTGAAATTACTAGCCATATTGAGATGACGTTCATTATGTCATCGCCATCTGTGCTAAAGATAGCGGTGACCACAGATATTATGTATATATAATAATTTCAATTAATTTTAATAAACCAACATCCCATTGTATTGTATAACAATGGATTGATTAAAATATTATTACTTACCTGAATTATATTGAGAATATTCTAAAATATTGTTACTAAGGAAACACATTCAGCTAAATCGTTATAGTCCATTTTCATAACCATAGAGTTGAACATAGCAGAAAATTTTGAGAACACAAGAATTAATATTCGTTCTCTCCATCCTAAGGTTGCCTGGAAGAGATCGCTATTAGCGATAAGGCCGCCAGTTGTTACACTAGTTTTTAAATAATTTTTCATGATTGTAAGTTGTAAGGTGTGCAATAGGTTATCTATATATTTATTTAATATTAACAAGTAAAACTTAAAACCCCTTATTTAATTATAAAAAAACGGCTGACCCGATTTTGGTGAAACGTAGCTAAGAGCATTCTCGATTCAAACAAAAAAACTACATCAAAATCGGTCCATCTGTTTGAAAGCTACGATGACACAGACAGGCACACAAAGACACAGATAAAAACGTAAAACTTATACCTACCCTTCTTATTTGATTGGCGGTTAAAAAGAAGTCTGAGATTATAACGCGCTTACTGGTGCTAGATAAAAACCGTTGCTAGCCGTAGTTTGAAATACATAGATACATGTATTACATAATTAATAAATATACATTACATAAATAAACAGACACGTTAAATCTCAGAAAGAAGCTCTAAAATATAACAATTATTTTCTCAACAATTCTGACGGAATAAACTGTAAACATCTCTCCACAGATCTCCATACATCAAAATAGTAGAAGATTCTCATGTCCACTGTGTAATGCTAAAATAAACATTCTTCACGCGACTTCCTTGTATGAAAATATCCTGAAATCATGAAACAGTACTCACATTTTAGACTTTAACACATTGATAATAAAGTCTGCAAAAAAACAGAAGTAAATTACCGTACACAAATCAGCGCAAGTTGAACTACTTAAAATCATTTTCGATTTTATGTAACGCTGAATAAGATAGTAGAAAGATTTTAATTGCATAGGTGTACCTTGTAAGACCCACGCAATTCTGAGTCTTATATCATAAAGATAAGAGGTATAAATGGCCAGGTTTCGCGGAGAATTCAAGTGATAACGGACCTACGTGTGTGCGTATCTAGGAAAACTTGATAAGGTGAGACGGCGCCGACACAGGCGCCAACGAACCTGGTGATAATGCATTCCTGCCGCTAATCCTTTTAATAATTCATATAAATCGGTTGCTAAGTCATCGGTTGACTGAAATGGATCAATTTAACACTTGGCTTGTTAGTCTTATTAGGTTGATGCGTAAATCCGCGCAAAACTGTTGTTTTTATTATCCTATCGCATGGGCAAAGGTCTTTCTTCCATAAATCATCGCTGACTTCTGTCAATCTTCCCGGAATGCATCAAGATCGTCACGACAGCTTTTTCTAGGCCTTCCAAAAACTGCAAAACTGTTTACGAAATAAAAAAAATCTAACATGTGAATTACGATTTGAAATTAATTCATAAAATATAGAACTTGAAATGAAAAAAGGCACAGTATGAATATTCGAGTGCTGACGTTGGTTTGAAGAGAAAATTAGAAGACATAAAAAGTTCGGCAGCCGCTAATATCATTGGCACCCACAGAAGAACTGGATGGTCGAAACGTCAAGGATATAAAAAGAGAAGGGTATGTAATTCCAACGCACTTGTTGTTTCTGGTGGGGAGAGAACATAGCGTCAAATTAGGAGCTGGTACCAATTTGAATGTCACTTTCTGTATAGCCAATGCAAGAAAGTGCCTAAGTTTACTTGCAAACGAAAGACATTTTTCATTGATCCATCATCATCATTATCGTCATCTCAGCCACGAGAAGCCCACTGCTGGACATATGCTTCCCCCATATATTTTTAAAAAGGCGGTTGGAAGCAGCTTGCATCCAGCGTGTTCCTGCCACTAGTACGAGGTCTTCTGTCCACTTTGTGGCTGGTCTTCCAACGCTGCGCCTGCCGGTGTGTGGTCTCCATATATGAATAAAACATCTTACATTAACATAAAGAAAATAAAATGATAGGTACGGGCTTCGACTGAAATTAAACTACGAAAATGAAACACGGAAAACTATAAAGCAAATTACTCGTTAGCTCTGAGTATTTTATACACGAATCTATAACTGGAAGATGGCGACCTAAGAAAGAGTGCAACTGTATAAAAGACAATATGTATGTAGAAATTAATTCGAGAGAGAGAAGAAACACGCCGATTTTACCTTGTAGAACAACAGTTTTTTTAAGCAAGCCGAAAATTGAGGTACACTGCATACATTCAAAATATATTAACACTGAAAATATTTGGGTAAAAAACGAAAATAAGAACACAAACATAAATTCCTAGATCCCAAATGGAAAATTTCGTTCGCACATTATGCAATTCTACATCCGCAACAAAGTTTACCTTCCAAAAGCTCGTCCTACATTTTTGAGTGATTCCTATACACACAAACATTTTATAAACAAAATGTTTCATATACCTAAAGTAGGTTAATCGCCGCGATAAGATACCGCTGACAGAGACATCAACACTGGTAGTTTCGATCCAAGCGTGCGCGCAATAAAACGTCATTTACAATGGATGGGATATGGAATGGAATCCATGTAAATATACTGATTGCTCGTGTGAGAAAGGGAAAGTACAGATATGGACAGAAATTATTTAATAGAATACTAAAAGTAGATTGAAGTTTCCGGCAGCCTATTGTGTGCGAATTGTTGATTGCCACCAACTTCAAACGGTGAAGGAAAACATCGTGACGAAACCTGTCTGAGAGTTCTCAATGATCTTGAAATATGTGTGAAGTCTGCCATCCCGCACTTGACCAGCGTGGCAGACTATTGCCTTACCCTTCTCACAATGAGAGGATGGGCCGCGCCCAGCAGTGGGATAGTTTGTAAAAACAGAACTGATAAAAAAAAATTGAATGTTACACAAGGATCGATAGGAACCTATTTAGGCACGAGCTGGTTCAGCGCACGAAGTTAGCAAAGTCAATAATCTGCTTTTTAGGGTTCCGTACAAAAAGGGTAAAAACGGGATCCTATTACCCTAATAAAGTAAATATTACAGGGGGCATACATACATTCCATACAACAAACGTAATTTTTAAGCAATTTTTACTCGATCTCAATTAACAGGTAGAAACTTGAATATTTGTAAGTAAATATTAAGAAATATATTAACTATAAAAATAAATACCTAATCTAATACATAAAAACTCACAAAATGAAAATAATCCGTGCATCTAAACGCGGTGCGAGCGCCGCGCCGCGATGTGGTGGTGGCGCGAGCGCGAGGCGGTTGCTAAGCAACGGCCGCGCGGGTAGCAGGGGAGGTAACATCACGGAGCGAGCCATAGCCGCGCGTATTCGCGCGAGCGTCGTCATGCTACCCGGATGTGTATCGAAAACCTACCTATAAGTTTGCAATTTACTACTTGGAATTTCGTTGATTTCTCGTTATTTTATACGATTTTCTATTATAGATGATAGTACGGAACCCTTCGTGCGCGAGTCCGACTCGCACTTGGCCGATTTTTTTTTAATATAAAGAAAGTAATTTACTGATAATAAACAATTTTTATCGGATTTATCGTGTTCTTTGTTTAATTTCAATGAGTAACAATCGCGAAAAACTTAGAAAACATTATAAAAAAGTAAATAAAAACCTCATTATCTCTGGAAATGGTCGAAACGGGATAAGACAAGCGGCTTACTAGTTTTGTGAACGCCACCTAGATTAGAAAAATAAATGTATGAGATTGACATTAGCTACAAAATGTCACGTGACGTCACGTCACATTTAATAGTAGTTATTTCGAAGCGACAGCATTTTAGGAAATAGAAACATTTTGGTATTATCTCTGCTATACATAAATTTATTAACACTCGACAAAATAGTTTAGTTTTTAAAACAAAATAACTAGAATAATCGGCCAAGTGCGAGTCGGACTCGCGTACTATCATCTATAATACTACAAAGTTTAGTTCTGTTTATAAAATAACGAGAAATCAACGAAATTCCATGTAGTAAATTGCAAACTTATAGGTAGGTTTTCGATACACATCCGGGCAGCATGACAACGCTCGCGCGAATACGCGCGGCTATGGCTCGCTCCGTAATGTTACCTCCCCCGCTACCCGCGCGGCCGTTGCTTAGCAACCACCTCGCGCTCGCGCCACCCACCACCACACCGCGGCGCGGCGCTCGCACCGCGTTTAGATGCACGGATTATTTTCATTTTGTGAGTTTTTATGTATTAGATTAGGTATTTATTTTTATAGTCAATATATTTCTAAATATTTACTTACAAATATTCAAGTTTCTACCTGTTAATTAAGATCGAGTAAAAATTGCTTAAAATATACGTTTGTTGTATGGGAGCCCCCCTTTAATATTTACTTTATTGTTATTTAATTATTTATTTTGAAAGGTAATATACAAGTAAATATTCTGTGAAAATTTGAAGCGTCTACCTGTTACCGTTTTTAATATTGAGCAAAAAAATACGAAAAAAACACGCTTATTGTATGGGGACCCCCTTAATATTTTTTTTTTTTAATTTTTAGTATTTGTTGTTATAGCGGCAACGGAAATACATCATTTGTGAAAATTTCAGCTTTCTAGCTATCACGGTTTATGAGATACAGCCTGGAGACAGACAGACAGACAGACAGACAGACAGACAGACAGCGAAGTCTTAGTAATAGGGTCCCGTTTTTACCCTTTGGGTACGGAACCCTAAAAAATAGTCATCGAAGTAAGCGAAATTGTGTATTTTGAAGTTGGTTGTTTCTTCAATAGAAAATCATTAATTTATCAATCAAAAAAACTAGAATTCATAATCATAGTTCATCATATTCTATTGCAGAAACATGAATTCATTTAATTTTCCGGCCCAGCTTATCTGAGTCAATTAAATTATTATATCAAATAGGCTGTTACAGAAATATTATCAGATAATGCGACGCAACTGCAAATAAATGATAGAGCGATATAGAAAAATCAGAACAAGAAAACTAGGTCATGTTTCTAGGCAATCAGTCAGTCCAAGTTCATATTTCGCATAGTTCATGCCACTGGCTTCAGTGGATTTCTGCCAATTTTGCATAAAGCCTAGATTTGATAGGTTCATCCAATTATGAGAACCAATTTAGCAATAAATTTTGTATGTTTCACTAGCATTAGTAATTGGTTTCATATAGTTGTATCCAATCTTCTTTTTAGGGTTCCGTACCTCAAAAGGAAAAAAACGGAACCCTTATAGGATCCCTTTGTTGTCCGTCTGTCTGTCAAGACGCAAGGGAATCAATACCTATGAGGTACTTCCTGTTGACCTATAACTTTGAAATTTGGCAAGAAGCATTATCATATAGTACACATAAAGGAATAATTCTGAAAAATGTACATTTTAATTTAATCACATAAAATAGGGTCTTTATGCAAGGATCAAATTTTAAAGTGCTTTAACCGTATCATGTGGGGTATTAAATGAAAGAGCTTAATTCGAACAAGCTAAAACAGGTTTTTAAATATTTTTACGATGTATATTTTTCGATTTATAAAGGAAAATATAAAAAATATATTTAATTTCCCCCTTTTATCTACTAGTTTGTACGGAACCCTCGGTGGGCGAGTCTGACTCGCTCTTGTCCGGTTTTTTAAATATTTATATTAAAAATAACATGTAGTCGAATTGAGAACTTCCATATTTTTGGAAGTCGGGTAAATAGTACGTAATGTACTGGCGAAAATTACCGCGACAACCTTTGATAAAGTATCAACGGGATGTATCGTCAATCCTCAAAAACGTCCGAGCTCATTGAGGTCTAATTAGACCCCTTACACGATTAAAATAATTTCGATTTTCAAAATAATTCGAAGCGGCAAAATAGACGTCTCTACACTTCTCAATCTAAATTAGGCTTTGGCGCGGCGACATACCAAAATCTTTGTTCGTCATTGTTGGTATATGAATATCGGTCAACCCAGGACACTATATTCGCGATTTTTTTGACTTCACGTCCACGTCATTGGAGACAACTATTAAGAGTGCCACTTATTCTGTGGCTGTATATATAAATTAGGCGTAATAGTGATACATATACTTCCTGAATCATGACCTCGCCAACGAGATAGCCCGTATCAATGTTGTATTATTTATAATAGGTAAGTATTTTCAGAACAAATATTTGTTCTCCGTTGTAAATATTATTTTACAAAATTGAAATCGCGACGGGATCAGCTTCATTAGCTTCGCGCATACCCGCGCGCTCCATCGTAGACCGTAACGTCAAGTTCTGCAAGTTCTGTTAAGTTACATGAAGCCATACTTCATTTTTTGTGTGAAAGTGAAGTAAAGCTTTTGGTTTTCTATTATATTCTAGCTAAGAATTCGTACTTCTTAAGAAGTTCAATTTCAGTTCAGTTCGTTTTCAGTAGAAATACCACAAAATTTTAGAAACTTAAATCTAACTTATATATCTAGTGTGTTTCCGCTTCGAGGTCTTCAAGCTGGTACTCTTCTCACGCAAGTGCTCGAAGAGTCAAAAAGTCCTGAAGATACCTCGTGAAGAAGTGAAACACGTATTGACAAGAGTACCAACTTGAAGACATCGAAGCCATCAAGAGTATTAGCTAGAAGGCATCGAAGCAGAAGAGTACCAGCTTGAAGACTTCGAAGCCGTCAATAGTACCAGCTTGAAGACTTCGAAGTAGGCAAGAGTACCAGCTTGAAGACCTCGAAGCGGAAACACACTAGATATATTAAGTTAGGCTTAAGTTTTTGAATATGAATTTCCGCTTAAGTAACGCCTGATTCAATATATTTTTTTTACAAATTTTCAGGTTAATGGACTATGGTTTGCAGTCTAGATACGTTATAATTGTTATAAACATTTTATTGACTTGAAATAGAAGACGCATCAACAATAATCTCTTTGGATTGCGATCGCTTCGACAAAAAATCCATGAAATTGCAAAGTTCGTCCTTACAAACTTTAACAATTTCATAGATTTTTTTATGTTTTTTTTAATCTTTCATCATCATCATCATCATCTCAGCCATAAAAAGTCCACTGCTGGACATAGGCCTCCCCTATGGATTTCCAAAAAGACCGATTGGAAGCGGCTTGCATCCAGCGCATCCCATTTTTTAATCTTTATTTTTTCGTGAATACGGCCCGTGCACGAGTACCAACAAACATCCAGACAGAAGAAAGAAAACGTTGCCAGTTTTTGCAAATTTGTTCTTTGTTCACTTCGCTCACTAGGCCAATAATTAAGTTCTCCAGATCTCTAAAGAATATCTACTTCAAACTCTATTACCATAAAAGGGGTTGCAATAGAGGTCCAGGTTAAAAAGTTCCTCCTCCCCTCCGAGGGATGAAAGATCAAAGTTTTGGGATAAACTATTCAAGAGAAACTATTTATATACAATTTTAAGATGTTACTTTTAACAAGAGTTATCCCATGGGACGGTGGGATTTAGTTATGTCGTCCCTAACTTTCTGTCATCGGGACTTGTAATGGGTTGTGTCGCTTTTATGTCAGGTTGGGTAAACGTGTCTCGAAATAGTACATACATACACTCGAAAAACATAACCCTCCTTATTACGCAGTCGGGTAAAAAAATACAAAATAGCGTCAATACTAGATAAACATGTTTGTTACTAACCACAAAGCAACCAAAGTTCATGTAGGTCAGTCACATTAGAAAATAATAATTTCGATAAGTGTTTAATGTGTAATCGTCCATTTTATTGGCGAACTAAGGTCACCAGTTAGTAAGTAGGTTTTCGGAGCGGACAGCGGCAATAAAGTCGTTTGACCACACCTAATTATGGGGTGATATGCACATAGTTTGCACAGATTATAAAACAGATGTACAACCACGATCAGAGATAAGACAAGATTGGCAATAGAAGGAAATGACTGAATTACAAGAGAGGCACATGCTCTGGACTGGACGATAACAGGCTGAAAAAGATGATGATGGATCATAAGTCCAGTCATCATATAGCGATTATTCGATGAGTCGGAACGCAAGTGCCAACTCATGGCACTCGATGGAGTTTGTGACGTAATATGGCACTCTTGCGAGGACGTCGTATTGTAGACACTATTGTGCGTTTCGTATATTCTTGTGCAGTACCAACATATATATATATACAATCACGCCTATTTTTTACCTACATGCAAAAAGGAGGAGGTTCTCAATTCGACCGTATGTTTTTTTGTATGTTTGTTCAGCAAAAATCAATTCATCAATCAATCAAAATCAATTCATTGTTGGCGAAGTAATTACTTCGCCAACAATGAATTGATTTTGATGATTCTTTTTTGTTTGGTAGGTGACCTACCTTTCAGATATGGTCCCTTATAATTTTTACCAAATCTGTTTAGTTATTTGATTTTTGTGACAAAATAACTGGAAATAAATATAATTTAAGTAAATGAATTGCGTACTTCGAAGTCGGTTTTTCAGTTTTTTTAAATATAATTAATTAATTATTCCTTACTGGGTAAACAGAGCATCAATGTAGACCATGAGACCGCTTGACGCTTTAACTGACAGTTGTTAGAGGGTTAGATAGATAGGATCTATCCATCTAACCCTCCATCTCTATTAGAGGATTAGCGAGTATTAGAAAGAGGGTGAACGAAAAAACATGAACGATATGAAATATTCTCTAGTAAGAGATCTCTCTAAGCTTGTGTAGAGTTGTGTCTCTTTACATGTAATAATTTTAAACTTATTTGCTATGTTTAGGTATTGACCTCATTATTTTGATTGGTCGAATGAACCTTAGATAAATGAAAAAAAAAGGAATTGAACATGATATCGACACATCAGTGTCGACGATCAGTTAAACAAACAGATGGATTGAATTAATATTGTTTTTATAGTATTAGTAATTATATATTAATATAAAGGGTTATTGCTGATCGGGCGAAATTATAAAAATAAATAAAATTAAAGAAAAAATTGGGGTACCTACCTCCCCTACACTTCTCATCTATCCCATCGTATTGTTGTATAAATAATCTAAAATATTGGACGTGTGCGAAAACCTTGTGTCCATTTGGGAACCGGTAAGCAGGCTTTACAAGTTAACGAGTAATAGTCGATCAACTAAAAAAAAATACTAAGAGAAGTATTAAATGAAAATTTCATGCAAGTTTCACTACCATAAGTTATTTCGTCTGAAATAAGAAGCCTTGTTTTAAGTTTACATAAATTGTGATATGTGACTACGGACCCCTATTTTGAGCATGGCGCGACACGCACTTGGCAAGTTATTAAGATTTGTAGTCGCTAACACTTACTCACCATATTTAATATTTTTTATTCCATCAATACCACCTAAAACTTGGGCCGAAAAATTCTCGAGTGGAGACTATACACTGACAAGTGCAGCGTAGGGAGATCTTGGTGGACTGGATGGACTTACGAACTCATACACGTGGAATTGTAAGTCGCTTCCATCAAGTTTTGTGAAATTCAGGCCTATGTCCCGCAGTGGACTGCTTATAGCTGCGATAATGATGATGATTCCTTCATTCTGACATTTACATTCCCTCGTTTAAATACTACCCGAAATAAAACAAACAAAACATAAGTCTACTTCCGTATAATCAAAATCTATTTCGAATATCTTTAAGAACTGATTCATCTACCTTCTAAGTGCTAATAGATCTGGTATAGACGGTAGTCATTAGCACCGCTATAATTAGAACTTTCTCCCAGCAGGTCAACCAGTCAAGGCCGGATCTTACTTCCTTTGTTAATTAAATAACCATGTCTCAAAATAGAGATGGCTATTTTCCCGGGCGCCTCAGAAAAGGGTAAGTGCGTTGGCGAGAAGAACATAAAAAAATCTTAGCGATGCGTGAGCGAATTTGAATTTGTAAAATGATTTGTCATACTAAAATATGTAGGTACTTTCTCCATAGAAGCTTTCAGGTAAATCGTTACTTTACTTTATAGAAGCGTAACTAGGACTAGGACTTGTAATATTTTTTTTTACACAACACTGACAAAAATAAATAAATAGGTTTTCGTAACCTCTTTACGAACTTTTTTCTAAAAGTCACTTATTTTTAGAAAAAAGTTTTATTATATTTTACCAAAATTATTCTATAGGATGTTCTTTTGTATATTTTCACGCAAAAACGTACACTCAACACAATATCACGCGCAACGTAAGTGTAATTTATATTGTGAAAATTTCTCTTATGCAGTCGGGTATTTTGTCTTCTCTTAACATAGATATATACTTGTATAATTTTTTTTAGGATTAATCCCATATTAATCATTAATAATGTTTATTAAATATCGATGTTATATGAAAATGTATTTGTGGTAAGTTATTAATACTTTATACACTATATTCAATATAGAAACAAACAAACCTATCAATTAAATCTGAAATTAGCCAAAAAGTACACAGTGCCAAACTTTATCTACATACAAAAAAAGAGCTATGGAAAATTGGTCTTCCGGTCAAAAGGCCGCTCAGCCAATGACCCGTGAATAAATGCCAGAAAATAGAAAAGACATTAGAGATCGAAGGGCGCCAAACTGAAGGTCGCTCAATGACTTATGGGGGGTTGACTAAACTATATTGTAAACAAGCGATGCTGGCACATAGCATAGAATATATTGGCAGGGAATCGAGAGGGAAAATCTATCAATAACTAATATAGGTAGGTACTTATATATAGTTATTGATAGATGATTGGTTTGGGATTTGGTGCCAGATGATGTTCTGTGAAAATATCCAATCTATCTTTATTTATAATTATGTTGTATAAAAAATATATTTTAAAATATATACAGCAAGTGTAAGTAAACTATTGAAATACATTTGTTGTAGAGACAACAGTAACAACTATCAACCCCGAACTAACTTCTGCCAATTGTTTGTTTCGAACCCTAGCTTCATTTGATTGAAAGCGGGTGGGTAACTTCGACAGAAGTTTCATATCACTTATTACTACATTACATTTTGAAACAAGCTCGTTACAGTATGATTTTAGAATTTCATTTGTTATGTCCGTTATTATCGTAGAAAGAGAAGATAATAGATATAGAATATAGAAACAAAACCACTGTCTCTTTTAACCTGCATGACAGAGAGCAGAGTGATATTTGTCATGAAAAGAAAAAAAACAGAGATTGTCATTTTTAACTGATTTCCAAAAAGTAGGAGGTTCGCAATTCGACTGTATGTTTTTTTTAATGGTTGTTACGCTATTATTCCGCCATTTATGAATTGTTTTTGATGATTCTATTTTATTTGGTAGGTAATACCTCAGAGGTGTTCTCATTATTTTTTTTCAAATTGGGTTCAGCACTTTGCTTTATATAACAAAATTATTGAAAAGTATCATCCTATTAAAAAAATTGCGTAATTTGAAGTCGGTTTAAAAAAAAAAAAAAAACAATAATTGATTAGAGCAATCTTGATATCCTGTCCGATTTGACCTGATTGATTTCCAGATTGTTGTGATTGCCTTTAGCCGTCTACGAAGTTAAACTTTCGAAGACAGTTTCGGCTGCGGATTTTTTGTACTTTTACGAAGCTAGCTCCGAATCATATAATTTTAATCCAATAACATTAAAATAATTTGATCTAACAGAATTGGCAAAAGTAACGAATGAAACGTAACGAATGAATGGTTTCAGTTTTAAAATATGCGTGTCTAAGGTAAAAAAAACAATTATCACGTAAGTATACACAATAACCTTCTCAAAGCTCAATGGTCTTTCTCCGGACAAACAGTATATTAAGTAGTGACCCTTGAAGACCGGATGCGTTGCATAACGCACGCATGCCGTGGCTCGCAGAATGCAAACGGCAAATAAGACAATGCGGGAGCATATGCATGTTTGCACTAAATTAGCGATGACGCCTGGTACGTTTCCCACACAAAATATGGCCGGAGCGATGGCACAAAAAGCATCCAATAATATATTTAACCCCACGCCAACACGAAGGCTGTTATAAGTTTATGTATTTGTGTGGTATGTATTTGTTTAGGTCTGATGTGTATCTGTGTGTTTATGTGTCTGTCTGTGGGATACTTCAGCTCTCAAACGGATTGACCAATTTTTATCTATATAGCTATTTTTGATTGAAAAATGATTTGATTGACAATTTTCTTCTATGTTTCATAAAATTCGGTTCAGCCGTTTTTTTAATGTTGGGGTTTTCTAAGCTTACTCGGTCTTAATTAATTTCTATCATTGTGTTTTTGAATATAGAAAAAGCAAAATATTATTTAAGTTTAGACAAGTAAAATGTAATCAAAACATAGGTCTATCTAACAAGTAATAAACAAATATGTTATTGAAATAAAAACTTAAATGTGTATGTAAAATGTAAGTATTAAGTTTGCGAAAATAAAAACATTTAATTTCGTTTCACACATCGAAATATCACACTAAAAACTACTTGCCTTTAAATATTTCTCTCTTTAGCAAGTCCAGTAAAAAAATAAATCCTAGGTGGATTTAGTTGTTGAAATGCAACAAAATATTATCGGTCCTTTGAAATGTATGTAAATAAAATGTAATTGCCGGTTTTCGTAAAAATAGATGATTAAAACAATGGCAGAGTGTTATCTAACTAATTTAATTAATTTAGGTACTAAAGGTTATCTGTCCCTTTTTTGGACCCATTATTAAGGTTAAAGTCATAAATGAATGTAGGTACCTACATCTAATTGATGACTATCGATCGAGTTTTTATTGGTTTAGCTATAAAAAGTTAGCAATTGCCGATTTTTAATGAATTGGGTAGGGAAGTACTGGTAGATACATTTATATTTACCCCTCTTTAGTTAAAAATGATGATTATATCGATAAACGTAAAATTAGTTATACGACAACTATAAACGATCGGTTTATTAATATCACCATCATCATCATCAACCCACTTTAGTCTACTGCTGGACATTGAATGCCACTCATCTTTAGCTTTTCCCTTCATCATCGTGTCTTAGGGCGTCCTACACTATGGTTGCCGACACGCGGTCTCCACACTAGAACCCTTTTACCCCAGTCGTCCCTAGTAGTTATTAGCAAAGAGCATTGTATTGAAATGAGGGGCGATTTGACCCTCCTTGCTTAGAAATTTAAGTGTTTCCGCATACTCACACTAGTTATAATATTATTTTGCTTTTTCTGCTCGTCTGCTCGTCATGTATTTTTTTGCTTTTTCTGCTCGTCCAAAGTTTTTTTTTTTATAATAGCTACAACAGTCACTGATGTTGCAATTGTACATTGCCTTTTGCATTGCATTAGTCTGCCTTTTTGCTGCACTTTTTACAAAAAAAAATATTTCAAAAAACTTTCGTCTCGCACACTTAAAGACTATAGAAACAGAAAAGTCAAAGCTGTTATCAAAAATATCGCAACTGAAAGTTCGCTTTAACTTTGTCTCGCTCTCATAACAGCAACAAAAAAAGAAAAGAGAACGCGAGCCAACTTTTTATAGTTTAGTTTTGTATTATTTTTTACACAAAATTGTTTCCAGTCCCTTGATGAATTTGCTGACGCTCCTCATACAGGATGTTATTCCTTTTCTCAGAGTACTACAAATAAAACTGAAAAGTAAAACTTAGAGTTTGTGTTAATGAATGGGCACTCATTTGCTGCAAGCATCGGTGTTGCCATTACACACATTGTTGTTAGGGTTGCTAGTGTTTGTTATGCAAATTATGTTTTCTTTTAAATTTTCTTTATTTTATTTTTGGATAACATGTTGAGGATATTTTACAAGACTTACTTCTGTAATAGGGAAGTCGTTTTTAACCTGTTTGTAAACAGTTGATATAGAAATAATTCGTGTACTCAATAGGGCGTAGTGCTAAAGAAACTTAAAAAAAAAAATCATATTTTGAAGTGTATTTTCCACACTTAAATATTTACGTAGACAGCTCAAAAATTTTTCACATCCGACGGAACTTGAACCCGATTTATACAATAGTTATTTATTTTACTAGGCTGGAAAGTTGTATTTTACCGTCGAGTGTCTGACAGTTGAATCCAGAGCAAGCGAAGGATTCTAGGTTCTAGTGTAGAATCCTGAGCGTAGCGATGGATTCAAGAAGACACGAGATAAAATAACTTTACAGCCGAGTGCAATACAAAATTTTTCATCTTAACGTAGCGAGGAAATTTTTTAGTTCACCTATTTTCTCGAGTAGAAAAATCTGCTTGGCATTATGCAACTTTATTGGTCCTAAAGTTACATTATAATCACGTGAGTTCACTTACATACGTACACATTTCATTAATTTTGAACATTATTTACAACAAAATTACGTAGTACAAAGTTTTTTTTTTTACTCTATTTTTTTTCTTCTATTAGGCTCTTGACACAACTCGCATAGATCGGCGTCTTCTTTACTCATCCAAACCTTTTTCGTGTAAATGGTTCTAAAAATTCAAAACACCCTTTAAACCGAGGTAAACACTGTGCTTTTCATTACGAATAACAAGGAAAGTAAAAATAAAAACACGAATTAGCTACAGAAAAAATGAGTAAATTTTATTTTACATAGATCAAAAACTTTGGTAAGATAATTTTATTTCAAGTTTATAAAATATATGTATATTCTTTAATCAATACTTATCTTTATGTTATTTCAATTTTACATCGCGCTGTAATTGAGTGGTT
Source organism: Lycia hirtaria (assembly GCA_947563715.1). Taxonomy (NCBI): domain Eukaryota; kingdom Metazoa; phylum Arthropoda; class Insecta; order Lepidoptera; family Geometridae; genus Lycia; species Lycia hirtaria. Next base: position 34,872,000 of record OX387385.1, read on the forward strand.
TTAAAGAAAGTTGGACATGGCTCAATAGAAACGTGAAAATAGAACTAGTTTTTTTTTTTATTTGACTGCTGGCAGTTGAAAGCGATTCTCCCTAGGGCTGAAAGTATTACTTTCAACCCGCTCCTCAGGCAACTTCAGACCTACTTTCAGAATATGAGTAATGAAAAATATTTTTTCATTTTAGAAACTAATAATCTTTGTGAAAAAAGTTCTCTCTCGCTAAAAATCTCTTTTATCGGTATTTTTTCGACGAATGAATTTGATTTTTTTTCTTCTTTTTCAGAGTTTATCCCACACTAAAAGTTGTTCATAACGAAAAGTGCAATGACCGTTTCAGTAAACGGTCATTGCACTTTTCGTTATGAACAACTTTACAGCTTTACAGTTGACACCCTGTACATAAACTATTAAAACCAGTGAAAAGTTTTAACCCGCCCACCGTATAATGAGCGCACTTCTCGTGTTACGTTCTACATCAGTCGTATAGATCTACGCGTGTTCTGTACGCGTTAAAAAAACATAAAAGGGATGTCACGTAACAAACCATCAAACGGATGCCAAAAGTTTTTTCTTTTTCCGGTCAACGACCCCGTGTGGGAGAATAGAAGAGTCAGTGGCTTCTCTCGTTTTAAACCGAGACGCAAGCCAGTTTTCCGATTTTGATTCTATTTGGGACTTAGTTTTGGGACGAGTTAGTCAGAGCTGCGGTTTTAGATGTTCGGTTATCACCTTCTGATAACTGAACATCGAAATCGCAGTTTTTTTTTACGGAAGATAGATCTACGATTGACCACCAACTCGCCTGATGTAAAGCGACGATGTGGCCCAAGATGGAGCTCGTCGATCTAGAAGATATGTATTCACGCTAGCTTTGAAATTCCAAGATTATAGTTCACAGGAAACAGAGATGGCGGCAAAGAATTCCATTCCTGTGCAGTACGCATCAAGAACGTGGACCGATATCGCAGAGTACGGATTTTTGGCATTTTAACGAGAAAAGGGTGGTAATTCGCCGACTTTCTGCTAGTCCTGTAGTCAAATGGGGAGGATGGAATTAAACTGTGGAATTAAAAGATAGGATTTATTAACAATTGATATAAAGGATTTATTAACATTTTGGGATTATATTTACTTTATCAGATATAAATATTATTTTAGATTAGATTAATAATAATAATAATACTGGATAGCCCGCACTTGATCCGATAATCGCTGGGCGGAAACGGTGACGGTAGGTTCAAGGGCCTGGAATAAAGGCAGCATTCTGACACGATACGCAGACAGGTTAGTTCCCCCCTCTGTTGCCCCATAATACGCACGTATGCAATTTTCATTCGTGCCGTGTTGCACGCGTTAAATTCCCGGACATTAACCGTGCACCACGGCGCGCCGGAGATGTACCTGCATGGCAAGTGAGAATCGAACGGCGTATTACTACGTTCAGGACTCTCATTGCAAAGCTGATCTGTTTCAGCCGGGGGAATACTCGCCCCCGAGTAATGCGTTTCGTGGCGCAGGCATTTGCGGGGACCGGTATTAGGTCTCAGCACTACTTAGCCAATGTCACGGAACGTATCGACTACCTGAAACAGAAAGTCTATGCATGGGCAAACCGTATTCGTCGTTACAGAGAGCGTGTGAATAGATACTGGCAGAATCGCCTTTTCCAAAGTGACCAAAGGAAGGTGTACCGAGGTTGGGAAGGAACCGAACAACGTATGAGCGACGGACAGCTACCGGACGCAAGCGCCATGACTGATTTTTGGCGTGGTATCTGGTCGGTGCCCGTCGAACATACGGAGGGTGATTGGATGCGGGTTGTCGAGCGCGAGTGCGATATCATCGAACCCATGGGGTCTATTGTAATAGACCCCGTAGACGTTAGTTGTGCGATCCGTACGACACAGAACTGGAAAAGTCCTGGGCCGGATGGATTGCACAACTTCTGGATAAAATGGATTCGATGCTCGCACGATTGCTTGGCAACACAATTTCAAGAAGCCCTCGAGCTTGGTTCTCTACCAACCTTCATGACCACCGGGGTCACCTTCCTGCTCCATAAGTCCGGTAGTACCACGTAGTAAATTGTAAATTCAAGTTGTAAATTCTCCGAACTTACAACTTTCTGAGACAATGACCCTCAGGTCTCTTTCCGAGACCGAGACCTACAAATACCTTGGTATGTCAGAGTCGTTGGGTATAGCGGTAGAGGACATTAAAAAATCGATGAAGGAGCGTTTCTTTTGTCGTCTGTCAAAAGTACTTAACAGTCTTTTGTCAGGTGGCAATAAGGCACGCGCCTTCAACGGTTGGGTGATGCCTCTACTGACATACTCCTTTGGCATATTAAGGTGGACTCAAACTGAGCTGGACGCCCTGGATAGGAAGGTCCGACATCAACTAACACTACATCGCATGCTACACCCACGCTCGTCTGTTATGAGACTGTACATCCCGCGGAAGTGGGGGGGTCGTGGCTTTTTAAACGCCAAGAACCTCCACAACCGTGAGGTGTGCAATCTCAGAGACTATTTCCGAAACAACGAGTGTGGTATGCATTGTGATGTAGTGGCAGTTGATAAGGGCCTGACGCCTCTCTCCTTGGCAAAAGAAAACTGGCGCAAACCAACGGTGCTCAGCATCGAAGACCGCAAAGACGTATGGAAGAGCAAGGAGTTGCACGGGCGGTTCTACAGGGTGTTATCAGGACCCGATGTAGACCTGCCTGCATCGGTGAACTGGCTGCGCTTCGGTGACCTCTTTGGGGAAACTGAAGGGTTTTCCTGTGCAATTGCAGATGAAGTTATCAAGACGAACAACTATCGGAAATATATCATGAAGGACGGTACGGTCGACATTTGTCGGGCATGCCACCGTCCCGGAGAGTCTCTCCGACATATTGTTTCCGGTTGTTCGCATCTTGCTAACGGCGAGTATTTGCACAGGCATAACCAAGTAGCCAGGATCATCCACCAGCAACTTGCTCTTCAATACGGCCTTGCCGAGTCAGAGGTGCCGTACTATCAGTACGCACCAGCGCCAGTTCTCGAAAATAGCCGTGCTTTGCTCTACTGGGACCGTTCTATCATCACGGACAGGACTATTGTTGCCAATAAGCCTGATATCGTGATCGTAGATCGGTCTCAACGCCGCGCAGTGCTCGTCGACATCACCATCCCACATGATGAGAATCTCGTGAAGGCTGAGAAGGACAAGCTCAGCAAGTACCTTGACTTGGCTCACGAGATAACCGCCATGTGGGATGTTGACTCGACGATCATTGTCCCGATAGTCGTTTCGGTGAACGGTGTCATAGCGAAGAGCCTCGACCAACATCTCAAGAGGCTCTCGCTCGATGGTTGGGTCAAGGGTCAGATACAGAAGGCAGTCATCCTGGACACGGCACGTATTGTCAGGAGGTTCCTCTCTCTGTAGCCCCTACCACCGGCAGCTTGAGCCCCGCCCCGCTGCCGGCGGCACCCTAGTTTTAAGTTTTTTACAATATTTATGTTTATTTTTTATAAGTTTATATTTATGTTGTAAAAAATTTAGAATTAAGATTGTAAATAAATAAATGAGATAATAATAATAAATTAACAAGGAAAATATTTCTGACAAGATAATATGACAGTTCACTGTCATAACCGTATTGAAAATTCAAAACAATGATCACAAGGGCAAAATCAAGACGAAATACAGCGGCTACAACATGCGCAACAAGACCACCTCCCGCCCCGTCACCGACGCCTTCTTCACAATCGTCGAGTTCAAGATCTAGTGGTGAGGAGTATCTCACCACTCGCGACACCACTGCGTCGAGCGACGGAGGCGGGCCTCCGACACCGCCGCCACCGCGACCACCTGTGCGACGGGGACGTCATCCGCTGCCGGCATGCCTGGGGCCTTCTGCGAGGGTTGTCCCGCAGGATACGGCTCCTGCTGTCGGTGGAACGCGCACCCACATGCGATGGACGACATCAATAAATATCAGTTGCATGCGCGCGTACTATGGAGCTACAGAGGGAGGTACGAACCTGTCTGCGTATCGTACCAGAATGTTGCCTTTGTTCCAGGCCCTTGAACCGACCGTCACCGTTTCTGCCCAGCGATTATCGGACCAAGTGCGAGCTATCCACCGGTGTAAGCTGCTGGATCAGACCGTGCTTGATCGGCTCCGCCTGGAGGTGCTTTCTGCTCGTCCAGCTTCTTCGTCGACGCGTAATTCGCCGCCTCTCGCGTCGTCGCCTCCGATATTGGCTACAACACCGACATCGGGGGTGACACTTGCGACATCGACGCATCCCGTTGTCGACGAGGGAGATAGTGCGAGCATGACTGTAACCAGTCAGGTGAGTGAGCAATTGAGGAGCACTCTGGAAGACGTGATTTCCCAGTACCGATTTGCACCCGATTCTAGGCCACGTCTACCACGTTTGCCTACTCATAGACGCAATCTAGCGTTAATGGGAGCCCTGAATGCTCTGCTAGCTCCATATCTGCGGACTAGCAGAGATTTGGTTGATACCCACTCGATTTTATACTGCGGCGCCATCGCGGTGTGTCGTGTTGCACGCGTTAAATTCCCGGACATTAACCGTGCACCACGGCGCGTCGGGGATGTACCTGCATGGCAAGTGAGAATCGAGCGGCGTATTACTACGTTCAGGACTCTCATTGCAAAGCTGATCTGTTTCAGCCGGGGGAATACTCGCCCCCGAGTAATGCGTTTCGTGGCGCAAGCATTTGCGGGGACTGGTATTAGGTCCCAGCACTACTTAGCTAATGTCACGGAACGCATCGACTACCTCAAACAGAAAGTCTATGCATGGGCAAACCGAATTCGTCGCTACAGAGAGCGTGTTAATAGATACTGGCAGAATCGCCTTTTCCAAAGTGACCAAAGGAAGGTGTACCGAGGTTGGGAGGGAACCGAGCAACGTATGAGCGACGGACAGCTACCGGATGCATGCGCCATGACTGATTTTTGGCGTGGAATCTGGTCGGTACCCGTCGAACATACGGAGGGTGATTGGATGCGGGTTGTCGAACAAGAGTGCGATGTCATCGAACCCATGGGGTCTATTATAATAGACCCTGTAGACGTTAGTTGTGCGATCCGTACGACACAGAACTGGAAGAGTCCTGGGCCGGACGGATTGCACAACTTCTGGATAAAATGGATTCGATGCTCGCATGAGTGCTTGGCCACACAATTCCAAGAAGCCCTCGAGCTTGGTTCTTTACCTACCTTCATGACCACTGGGGTCACCTTTCTGCTCCATAAGTCCGGTAGTACCACGGAACCCAAAAATTACAGACCAATAACATGCTTGCCTACCATCTACAAGCTCCTTACATCTATTCTGAGAAACAAAATTAATACGCATGTTGTCGCGAACAACGTTTTGGCCTCTTCTCAGAATGGATGTAAGGTTGGGTCCCGTGGTACTAAAGAGCTTCTCCTCATCGATACGGCTATTAGCCAACAAGTCAAGCGGAGTAAGGGAGCACTCTCTGCTGCTTGGATTGACTATAAGAAGGCCTATGATTCGGTGCCTCACTCATGGCTTAAGAGGATTTTAGAGTTGTGTAAAATTGATGCAACTCTGAGATCCTTCTTAGTCGCATGTATGAGGCAGTGGACCACAGTCCTTCGTCAACCGGGTAGTGGGGATGGGTCTTTTACACCGCAGGACTTGATAAGGATTGAACGTGGCATTTTCCAGGGTGACAGTTTGAGCTCATTGTGGTTTTGCCTAGCACTGAACCCTCTCAGTATTTTATTGAAGGATTCAGGGCTAGGCTATCGGCTTCGTAGAGGGGGTGAGATCATTTCTCACCTACTGTACATGGACGACCTCAAACTTTTTGCACCGAAACGACAAGATTTGATGACGTTGTTAAAAACTACCGAGATTTTTAGCAACGCCATTAAAATGGAGTTTGGTGTTGATAAGTGTGCGGTCGTGCAGGTACAGCGGGGGGAAGTTGTAAATTCTCCGAATTTGCAACTTTCTGAGACAATGTCCCTCAGGTCCCTCTCCGAGGCCGAGACCTACAAATACCTTGGTATGTCAGAGTCGTTGGGTATAGCGGTAGAGGACATTAAGAAATCGGTGAAGGAACGTTTCTTTTGTCGTTTAACAAAAGTACTTAACAGTCTTTTGTCAGGCGGCAATAAGGCACGTGCTTTCAACGGTTGGGTGATGCCTCTATTGACATACTCCTTTGGCATATTAAGGTGGACTCAAACTGAGCTGGACGTCCTGGATAGGAGGGTCCGTCATCAATTGACACTACATCGCATGTTACACCCACGCTCGTCTGTTATGAGACTGTACATCCCGCGGAAGTGGGGGGGTCGTGGCTTTTTAAACGCCAAGAACCTTCACAACCGCGAGGTGTGCAATCTCAGGGACTATTTCCGAAACAACGAGTGTGGTATGCATTGTGATGTGGTGGCAGTTGATAAGGGCCTGACGCCTCTCTCCTTGGCAAAAGAAAACTGGCGCAAACCAACGGTGCTGAGCATCGAAGACCGCAAAGACGTATGGAAGAGCAAGGAGTTGCACGGGCGGTTCTACAGGGTGTTATCAGGACCCGATGTAGACATGCCTGCATCGGTGAACTGGCTGCGCTTCGGTGACCTCTTTGGGGAAACTGAAGGGTTTGCCTGTGCAATTGCAGATGAAGTTATCAAGACGAACAACTATCGGAAATATATCATGAAGGACGGTACGGTCGACATTTGTCGGGCATGCCACCGTCCCGGAGAGTCTCTCCGACATATTGTTTCCGGTTGTTCGCATCTTGCTAACGGCGAGTATTTGCACAGACACAACCAAGTAGCCAGGATCATCCACCAGCAACTTGCCCTTCAGTACGGCCTTGTCGAGTCAGAGGTGCCGTACTATCAGTACGCACCAGCGCCAGTTCTCGAAAATAGCCGTGCTTTGCTCTACTGGGATCGTTCTATAATCACGGACAGGACTATTGTCGCCAATAAGCCTGATATCGTGATTGTAGATCGGTCTCAGCGCCGGGCAGTGCTCGTCGACATCACCATCCCACATGATGAGAATCTCGTGAAGGCCGAGAAGGACAAGCTCAGCAAGTACCTTGACTTGGCTCACGAGATAACCGCCATGTGGGATGTTGACTCGACGATCATTGTCCCGATAGTCGTTTCGGTGAATGGTGTCATAGCGAAGAGCCTCGACCAACATCTCCAGAGGCTCTCGCTCGATGGTTGGGTCAAGGGTCTGATACAGAAGGCAGTCATCCTGGACACGGCACGCATTGTCAGGAGGTTCCTCTCTCTGTAGCCCGGCAGCTTGAGCCCCGCCCCGCTGCCGGCGGCACCCTAGGTTTAAGTTTTTTATAATATTTATATTTTTGTATTTCTATTGTAAAAAACTTAGATTTAAGATTTAAAATGAATAAAGTGTATAATAATAATAATATATGTTAATTGCCAGTATAAAGAATTATAAAATACATGGATTATATTTACTTTATCAGATATAAAGTAAATATAATCCCAAAATGATTATTATTTCTCTATAAAAATGTCATACGACTACATATTTCAAATTAACTATAGAACCCGACCAACCAAGGAAGTTTTATCACAATGGAAGGAGCCATAAACTTTGCCTGTTCGCTACTCAGCTGTCCAAAACGTGTCCGCTTCATTCCGACTTTCCGGTCATATATTGCATCAAGTTGGCGTCTCGTGATGATAAATAAATTGCTAAAACACGTGATAATTCAATGCTTTGTTTTACGCCACCTAACTAGTGATGTACTATAACTTACGTAATGGACAACAATATGACATATATTTGTAACCGCTGTCAGAAATACTTGTATTTCCATATATATTTGGCAATTAATAGTGGACTCGGTGTTAAACATCATATATTCCATCTATTGAGCGTAGCGAACAATTTTTAATCTATGCGACCAACCGATACAAAGTTTTTTAAGACTTTTTTTAAGCATGGCGTCTCTCTGATGAGATATATTAGTTATTTTGGATGACATTTACAGGAATACTGGCAAATTCGAGGCATAAGCAGCGTGACGTTGCTACTCAAGATTGTACTTTTAAAGCTGGCATTAAACATAAAAGTATTTAAAAATAACTTTTACGAGTAATATGACCAAATACATTAAATGCAAAGCGTAGCGAAAAAAACGTTTATAAATGTATATCTGTGAATATGACATTTACAAATTCATGTCACAATTTACGTCTGTTGTAACCAAGCAAGTTGAATCACATTGAAAGGAGCATACGAGTAAACTTGGCTTGTTCACTATTCAGCTGTATAAAACGTGTCCGTCCTACTTTTCAGTTACACATTGTTTCGTTGGCGTCACGTGAAGGCATACTAATTTAATGCATTACTTTATGCCCCCTAGTGATGTACTAAAACGCACGTACAAAAATATGGACATATTTTTTAAGCCGCTGTCAACAATATTTATATTTCCATTAAAATCAATTAAATTCAATATTCAATATCAATTATTGTGTTTTTATTCAATATTTCATAATTTATATTTTATTTTTGGCAACAAATAGTGGACACCACTAACACAAAACACAACACCATGGTGTGAAACACAACACCATGTGTGAAACACAACACCATCCATCTATTGAGTGTAATGAAAAATCCTTCATCTATGATTGTAACTCATCGTGGTTAACACATTAAAGAAACGTCACGTGATATATTCTAAAACGCGGTCATAGAAAATGTTTGCTAATCAACCTAAAAGGGAAGACGAGACGAAATCAGGATATTGAACACCGTTTTCTACTACCAAAGCGAACCACAGTATAAAAATGGCAGTAAATCAAAGACAAGGATTGCCCTCAAATAAGACATAGTCTCGCAGAGTTTTTCATTTCAGCCACAAAAGTCCACTGTACATAGGTCTCCACCATGAATTTCCAAAAATACCTGAGTCTGTACCACAATCGTTCAAGCAGTCTTATTTAAATATTACTTTGACTTATGTCTCGTTCTGTCCTTGCAGGTCCTGGGTTCGAATCCGGCTAAGTTCGGTTCCGGCAGCCTAGTGGTGAGACCGTCTGACTTGCGATCCGCAGGTCCTGGGTTCGAATCCCATGGCACGCACCTCTGTCTTTTCGAAGTTATATGCGTATTGTTGATTGCCGCCAACTTCAAACGTTGAAGGAAAACATCGTGAGGAAACCTACATGTCTGAGAGTTCTCAATGATCTTGAAGTGGTGTGAAGTCTGCCAACCCGCACTTGGCCAGCGTGGCAGACTATGGCCTAACCCTTCTCACAATGAGAAGATGGTCCGTTCCCAGCAGTGGCACAGTTTGTACAAACAGGGCTGATAAAAAAGATAAAAAATGTCTCGTTCTTTCTACAGTTGTTAGAGCAAGACAAAGGTCAAAATGATATTGAAATAAGATTACTTTTAGGATTGTGGTACCCCCCAGATGGAAGCGGCCTACATCCAGCGTCTTGCCAATTGTGAGCCAAAATACTCACCATTATGTACTACTTCGGTAAAACAAAATTCGCGAAAAAGAAAACAGCGTTGGGACAACGGTTTATGTATAATTATGTATTGTTCATAATAATTACAATTGCAGTAGCATTAAAACCCTGTATATATTTATACGAGATCGTTGATGTGCATATTGGAAAATGGAGTCATGAAAAAATCATCATCTTAGCTTTAAGAAGTCCACTGCTGAAAATAGGTCTTCCCAAGGATTTCCATAAGACCGATTGTCGCGCGGGCTGCAACCAGGCAGCGTTTCCTGTGATTGTATGAAGACGTCCCACAATGCTACATCGGCTGTCAATTTTACGTGCTATGTGCCTTGCAACTGCCATTTCATCTCGCTAATCTGTTGTTCTATATCGGTGACAAAAATCGGCGGTTAAAGGTATGCAGTGAAAAAAAGTATGTTAAAATAATAAAATCTCATTTTTTATACAGTTGCTCAATAAAAGATAAATGAAGAATGATAAAGTTTTCTTACTTTCGTGTTGACTGTGCCCTCCAGGGCCCGTTGGTAACAGTGGTCTCTACCACGTGTTTCTATCGTGAATCGGCTATTTACATACATAAGGCGTTTAGCGGGTCGCGGGTTCGATTCCCGGGTCGAGTCATTTGAATGCCCTCCATGATACGTGACGTACACGCAGAACGCTAAACTTACTTTTTTATGGTGACAGGATTATAAAAAAGGGATCGGAGCAAATATTCGTACACAACTGGATTGGCGCAGTAAAGAAACCACACGGAAAGAAAATTTATGCGAATTTAACCCATTTTCTTTTGATTTCCACTTAACTGAAATATACTTACATATGTACAATAATTAATCGAAATTAAGTCCATAATATGTCAATATTTACGAAAAAAAAAAGGAATTCCAGGATTAAGTTCTATCGAGCGCCAAATAAGGGACTTAAGATGCCTTGCTGCGCCGTTTCTCTTTTGCGACGGGCATTAAGAAGAAGTTATATTCTTTTTTATGGCTACAGACACATCGTGAAATGATAGACATACAGCCGAACGCAAATTGTATGTATGTATATGTTAATATCGGACAGAGCACTTTTATATGAAGATTGCATTAGGAAATACGAGTATGGTTTACAAGTAGATACTCGGATCACTTCGACGCAATAGGTAATTATTGTTTCACTTGCTACAAATAGTTATTTATTCGAAAATCTGTTTTGAATTAGGGAAACTCGTGCAAAAGTGTAGATTAATGTACAGTTAGGTTGTATTATAATTATAGATTAAAAAACAATTAAGAACTGACTTCAAAATACGCAATTCGTTTACTAGACTAATTCTAAAGAATGCGCATTTGTAATATTTTACAGCGATTTTATGCATACTTTCTCACAAAAAAACGTACACTCATCACCGTATCAAGCGTATCAAGCATGGTTGCCTGGAAGAGATCGTTTTTAGCGATAAGGCCGCCTTTTGTTGCACTAGTCTATTTAAGTTCTTTGTTATTACTTTTAAGGTGTGTACAATAAAGAGTTCATCTATCTATCTATGTATCAAGCGTAACGAAATCGTAAGTAAGACTGCAAAAACTGCTTTTCTGCAGTCGGGTATTTTGTTTTTCTTTTAATATACATAATATATACTTATTTTTCTTCCTAAAGGATAGCGTGTAGGTTATAAAATAACTATCAACAGCATTTTGATGCGTTTAAAACGGTAAATTAGAAATATCGATCCAGTCTGATTTGTCGGTTGCCAATATTAGCATAATTTGAGATTACTCGGCTCAATGTCGCAAACTTGCAATATCCGATCTGATCTAAAAACCTAACGAACCTTTGTCGATTTGGACAATGGCCAATTTGCGTCGACCACTCAACCAAAACCCTTTTCCCTTTCGAAAGTAACTTCTGAGAAAATTGGCCAGTTTAGATATCACACTTTTAGTTTTTATATAGAGACAAGATCTAGTTCTTTAAAATATTTTAACCAATTAGGGAAGAGGTTTAGTCCAAAAATTTCGGAGAAATCGGTGAGTGTACTCACCGTAAATTTTGGACTAATTTCAAAAATAAATTTTAATTTTAATATAATAATTTTATTTAAAAATGAAATGTAAATAAATCCAGCAAAGTACGTATTTCACTCGCACACCGAGGCTTCCGTACTATGCATGACACAATACATGGACGTGAACACTGACTAATTACTCAACAAAATGTGTTTTTTATCTAAGTATATTTGTAACTTCACATATTTTCTGCAGAAGGAATAGCCTGAAATGTTAAGCCTTCAAATACATACAATATCAAGTACAAATAAGTAATTGTTACACACCTATTTTCAAATTATCAAAAGAGATTTTAACTCTACAGTTTACTCTATTTTAAATAATAATAATTTTAAATATCCAATATATTGTTTAATTTCGCTATTTTTAGGAACAATGTAAGGGTGACCAACAAATCTGTTGTGCCAAATTAGTAAACTGGTATTTTCTGAATGTGTGCCAAATAAGTCTCTGAAATATATAATTTGTACCACAACACATAATCCGGCCACTAGGAACATTGTTGCTTGTTGCCTTTAATAACATCTTCAGACTAGATGTATGTCACATGACACGAAACGTTCATTTGTCATTTTTCGTTTCTTTTTTTGTGGAATCTTCAAGAAGGTTTTATCTCGAAGATTTCGCGAAATAATTTCCATTAAAAAAAAATATATACACAATCTTTTCTCGCTCTTGACCAGTTTTAAGTAGTTGTAGATATATGTACATCAAAGTAAACCCTACAATTTTGTCAATTTTGAGACTTGTATCTATTGCCGTTCAAAAGATACAGCCGTTTAGGTATAAGACAGATAGACAGACACCATAGCCGCGCAAATAGGCTCCCGCACTCTTAGTACGGAAGCCTAAAAAGAAGTTTACTGCCCATAGATTTCCAAAAAGCCTGGTTACATGGCCTGCAACTACCTGCGCCTGCGTCTTTCTCACCTGCATGAGGTCTTCTGTCAACCTTGTGGCTGGTCTTCCTACGCAGCGCTTGGCGGTGCGTGGCCTCCACTCGAGAACTTTTTGGCTCCAGCAGCTGTCAGTTCTACGTAGTACTTATTACTTTGTACCTTGGAGTATTTTCCTCAATACTTGGAATTCAACTTGCACTTGATATGCAACGATGTGTCATGCCAAGTTTCGAACATATTTAACTTTCTAGCGCAGTAGGAACCGGGTAAATCTGGCCAAGTTGCATAAGCACGCTTTTACGACCTAGGCATTCCGATCACGGACGGTGTATTGTTTATACTTACGTAAAACTATTTCGATACTAAGATTTTTAACAACTTATGTCGTAGCATTCTTTTTAGGGTTCCGTAGTTTACTACGACCTTATGAATTCGCCTTGTCCGTCTGTCTGTCTGTCTATCCGTTTGTCACAGCCACTTCGCTCAGAGATTATTAGCATTAGTAACACGAATTTTGCTGGTTACTGTTCACTGAACTTTGCGTTGTAGTAAAATTTTCAAAAAAAGTTAAATATAGATATAAATATCCCTTCTTTACATGCATGGTATGGTACCCACCATACCATGCATGTAAAGAAGGGATACATTTTTTATATAGTTCTTTTTAAAGACGATTTAGTCGAGACTGTTTTTAGCTATATTTCATCCAAATCGATTCAGTGGTTTTATTGTCGGGGGTTTTAATTTTTCTAAACTTAGCTACGGAACTCTACTATATACATGTCGTGACACTGTCTTAGAAAATACCGCCTTTTTCAGACTTTCCACCGTTAAGTAGTAGTGTGCAAAAACTTTTGTGTTCCGGGTAAAATATACTAGTTTTAATAAACTCGTTATGTCGGGAAATATAGCTGGAAATGTTGCCCGCATTTCCAGCGATATTTCCCAACATAACGAGTCTTAGCATCTAATATTACAGAGTGACGAGCGCAGTGCATTGCCACACATCGTTTTGTATTACTGAAATCCTAAGTTCTGAGTAGTATTTGACTGGCATGAGAATGCGTGACGCTTAACATTAGGTGAGCGATCTGCTCGACTCGTAGATCAATTAAATAAAAAATAAGTGGCCAAGACCGTGTCGAGACACGCATAATATGGAAGAGTTCCGTAGCTAATCCTGTAATGTAAAAGAAAACTACTAGGCGAGTATTGTTTATTCAGATCATTTTGCAAAAAGTCAATGACCTCTGTACTATAGCGACTTAAGTGTTTTTCATGTTTATCACTGTATCTCGAAAAGTTGTAGTCAAATAGTGTTCAATACAATTTTCTTTGAAAGTTTTTGCTGTTCACGGAACACATCTATCTGCCAAATTTCGTAAATATAGAGCTGATAGTCACCGAGTGAGAGGCTGTGACATACGGACAGACAGACAGACGGACATGGCGAATTTATAAGAGTTTCTTGTGGTTACTACAGAACCCAAAACTATATAATATTTGTATTCGTTTAATATGACCTCATTCTATAAAAAAAAAAAATCAAATCTTCATTAAGTCCAGTGTTCAAAAAACGTTTCAGAAGCTGCAGACATATGAAATAAAGCTTAGGACGAAATCGCAAAACCTATACAGAATCGGCAAAAGGACAGCACGCAGAATGTCGTTTTCTTTATAGTCAGATGGGGTACCTAAATGATTTCCCGCGGGGCCCGTACCAAACGTATAAACTCGATCAAATGCGAATTAGAGGGCCGACTTTACTTTGAAACTCTTTCTTTAGTTTCAGTGTTTCCAATGTTTCTGCGACAATTCCTCAAAAAAACTAGCGACGTTAAGTCAATTTTAACCGACTTCAAAAAGGAGGAGATTTTCAATTCGATTGTGTTTTGTTGTAGTAAGTGAATGATTTTTTTTTTGTTGTTTTTTTTTTGTCTATACTATGATATACTTTGTGATATACTTTGTGTGTTTGCTCCAGATAATTAAATCAAATACAAGCCCTCTATTTTATTTGATTATTTGGAACGAGAATCCAGTATTGAACTATTGGTATATAGTCTTCAAAAACGTTCAACGTAACATTAACGTTATGTTACGTTGTCTGGAAGAGATCGCTATTAGCGATAAGGCCGCCTTTTGTGTCTTTCTAACGCCCTAATCATGAACTTATTGTTATCTTATTATGGTGTCAATAAAGTATTATTGTATTGTATTGTACGTTGTTATCGCCCTGCATATTCAAAAACGTTAGTTTAAACGAGTGAGACAAAATTATCACTAATTACCTAACTACAATGCATTATTATTATTTTTTATTACACAAAAAGTCCGGTAAGGAAACCATCAAAATCGATAATTACTTTTTTTTTAAGATTTTTTAAAATTTAAATGATAATCTTTAAAAAAAAAATTTTTTTAACAAACAAATGCACACACATACACACATTTTTAAAGACTTAGCAACTATTATAAAACATGGTCATCAATGATGTATTTATACGTAGATGGGTTTTACCGGGGCAAAGGTAATAAGCCGTAAGGTAATCGCCTGACTTGTCTTCAGTCGCGACATGTCAGGCAACGCTATTAGACGCTACGTACTATTATTATTAACGTGTTGTGACTTCTGAATATTGACAGTGTTTAGAAAGTGCAACAACATATAAGCCTAAGATACTAAAAGGCCTTAAGGATGTATCTTATCCTCGAAAGTACTGTTTTTTTTTTTTTTTTTTTCATATTTAATCAGTACTACCTCAATCTTTTACTTCATATTCAATTAGTATAACCTCTCTATAGATAAAATCTCAGTGTTGATCATTAAAAAAAAAAAAAAAAAACGAATATTTTCCAACCTTTTCCAACGATCTTTACATTCGTGCTATACTTGTGGTATTACATAATAAATTTTACTTGTAAGTATGGTCTCGCTTGGGGTGTTTTTGTTCCGTGCCCAGACTGCTGCGGTCTAGTGCACGATGACCTTTCCTTGCCTTATTATAACGACACCGTGAAGAATAACTTCACATTTATAATTACTTACCAAACGAATGAATGAAGACATACAAATATATTGATATATTTTATTTCTTAACCTCTTAGTTACACGTCAAGCGCAAAACAATAATAAAAAAAAAATTGACTTAAAAACTATTCAACGAACTGAAATGGAAGAATTAACAGGTGTTACGTAATACCTACCAAAGACCCTAAGAAACCTACTAAATTTCATTCAAAACCGCCCCGTAATTTTGATTGCGTCGTTGAAATCGTCGTCGGTTTACATCTTTATATTTAAAAAGCCCATAACTTGAAAATTACTGAACCGATTTTTATAAAACTTACATTGTTCTCTAAGTTTGACTATACCTAATCCAACTAATAAAAACATTTGCAATACACCTTATAAATTTTAAACGCTTGTTTTTAAATTGAAATATTTAAAAACAAGTTTTTCTTCGATATCTTTTAAATTGGCTGGGGTATCAGAAAATATATGTTTTAATGATTAAATTATTTTTTTAAATGTTTCTCCTCTCTAAATAAACTTTAAACTTTAAACTCTAGCTCTAACTTTTCTAATTTCCCTACTCAATGATTTTATATGTTTAAAAATGTTGTGATGCGCGAGAGAGATAGCTGTGCGCTTTAATCTCGACCTTAAGGCTTGTTTCATCTCTCTGTCGGTCGCTTGAACTTGAACTCTATAAATACATAGGTACGTCAACTTACTTAAAACTTCATTCTAACGCTCATGTGAATGTCAAAGACAGTAAATACGTGATGGCCATACACATATTTTAATAGATTTATGTCTTCACAACGAAATTTTAAATGAAACTAACATTCTCGGTCATTCATCTAATTTTACTTTTTTTTTGTAGAAATAGGTTTACGCTTGACCGCCAAATAATAATCATTCATTTGACTGGCCATGTGGCTCAGTTGGTAGTATGTCTGCCTGCTAAGCTGTAGGTCGTGGGTTCGATCCCCACCCAGGGCAAACATTTGTGTGATGAGCATGGATGTTTGTTCTGTGTCTGGGTGTTTCTATGTATCATATGTATATATTTACAAAAAAAAGTATATATGTATTATATCAGATATCTAGTTCCATAGTACAAGCTTTGCTTAGTTTGGGCTAGATGGTGTTGTGTGAGATGTCCCCCAATTATTATTTTTTTTTTTTTTTTTATTGTACAGATATAATCAGCGTGAGTATATTACGTAACGATATTGGAGAGGAATTAGTCTTTCATAAATGTAATCTATTTTAACGTACCTCCCGTAACAGAAAAAAATCACAAGTCGATCATGTGCGAAACGAGGTGAATGTACTCTCATTACGCCGTCATTTGGTGTCATAAATGATGAAATCATTCGTTTTACGACCCGCAAGCGTGACAGGCAAGGAGTGGCTATCTACAACACAACTAGTACTCACCATGATATGATATGATATGATACATGACTTAGACTACGTAATACCTTAATTCCATAGAATAGCTTTACCTTTTTGTACAAAGTATTTTAACAATTAAAATTTTACTTTACTTTGCTATGTACTCTACCTAATTTACGATTGACGTCTCTCGACTGTGGTATGTTAACCGACTTCAAAAACGGAGGAGGTTCTATGTTCGATTGCATGTTTTTATGATGTTCTGCGTTGTTTGTGAACCGATTATTAAAAAATTCGAAAAGCTTCTGGGAAGTTTTATATTTATTTTATCAATTTTACTTCAGTAACAATCTTCAGTTGTATTAAATAAAATCTACGGGTCACTCACGTCTGTTTTCGATCCGACTATAGTTTCAACCGCATTCAGCGGTCTTTTCAAAGGAGCAGCGCAAACGTCACTCTCGGTCGGTGACGCGCCTCGCACTCAGTGCAAGGCAGTGCGACGAAAAACCGACTTCAAAAAGCAATTTTGTTTCAAAAACTAAACTACTTAAACGATTTTCTCAAAAAATATCTTTTGAACAAATGTTCAAACAGTTTTGACGGAGTTACATACTAACAAACATAAAAAAATAAATAAAAAAAATACAGCCGAATTATTAACCTCCTTCTTTTTGAAGTCGGTAAAATGCCTGTAACAAATTATACGAGTTTTTACCCAAGTGCACATGAAAGAAGGTTATGTTTTTCAGGTGTATGTATGTACTTAGTCTGGCCATAAATACTGTTACAGTTAAAAATAAGAAAGATATTACATTTGAATTTGGAATCTGTCATTTTTATACGATTGTTCATTGAGTTTTCTAATTTTGGCGCTAATAAATTGTACAATATTTTGCGATATTAAAATGGAGTGGGGTGATAAAGAGAACCGAATCACTGTGATTGCATTACACAAAGTTGGTATGGAGCCAAATGCAATTTTTAAAACTCTCCATACGCTTGGTATTAGTCAAATGTTTGTGTACCGGGCTATTAATAGGTACAATGAGACCTCCTCTGTTTGTGACAGAAAAAGATCTGGCCGTCCACGTAGTGTTCGTACGAAAATGGTGGTCAAAGCAGTAAGGGAAAGAATTCGAAGAAATCCTGTCCGAAAGCAAAAGATTTTATCTCGGGAGATGAAGATAGCACCCAGAACCATGTCGCGTATTTTAAAAGATGACTTAGGACTTGCAGCCTATAAGAGACGCACTGGTCATTTTTTAACTGATAATTTAAAAAAGAACAGGGTGGTAAAATCGAAACAACTACTGAAGCGGTACGCAAAAGGAGGTCACAGAAAAATTTTGTTTACGGATGAGAAAATCTTTACAATTGAGCAACATTTTAACAAACAAAATGACTCTAAACGGCGTTTTGTTACTTTTGTCGTATCTTTACTTCTTGAATGTCGGCTACATATTTTTCTAATAATAAAATATAACTCGTAAAAACTAAAAATTGCCATTTTCCATAACCTCTACGAACTTTTTCGTAACAAATGAGTCATTACGGGTATTGTCCTAAATCGGCGATTTTAATATCTTTTACACCGGATACATGCACTCAATCATAACTAGCGTAAGGCAAGCATAAGTTACACTAAAAAAATATCTTATGCAGTCGGGTATTTTGTTTTCCTTTTAATATCTAATACTTTAAATGAGCAATTCTTGTATATATATATTATATATAATCGGAATCTCGGTAACGGCTCCAACGATTTTAATGAAATTTGGTTTGTAGGTAGATTAGGGGACGATAAATCGTAGTTTAATGCGTGTTTTCAGGCAATGAAAAACTGGTACAATATCATTAGAAAACGAAGGTAAATTTCGCCACTGTCTACAAGGTTGTAATAGCTCCGGTTGGAAATCGGTCAATTCGATCAGAAGACCTCGGCTCGATTCCAGATAGATGATATTATTTTTTCAAGATTCTGCTTCTTTTTTTTCTTTTAAAGGGGCAAATGCCTTATTATTTATAGAACTTATTTCATGCTATTTAGAGCGCACTGGAAAGTTCATCGGTTCGCAAAACAAGACCCGATCACACCGGACTTAGGATGGGCGTGTTATCACTTACCATCTACAACCGCGCTAATTTGAACTATCATCCACTTAATTGCTTTTTAATTTAGAGCTCTTTTTGCGCTGGACAATATGTACTTAGCAAACTTATATTTGCGGTCGAAATTATCGAAATTCGTCTCTATATTCTGGATATATAAGGTTGTGTGATGAAAAATGTGCAATGACATCATGTTTAGCCCAAGGCATTGTTCGTCGTCAATCTGTCAAAGTCCGAAACTAGTTTATATAGAAATGTATCGAAATAAAAAATTAAATGACGCATACGTTATCAAGTCGTGCAAAAACTGGCATAGGATCCGATCATTACGACAGCTTTTATTTAAAAGTGAAACAAAAAATTAAAATTACACACTTGAGACGCTAGTTAAGAGATGTCATCAAAAAACAATTTGTTGAGTACTTTAGTATTGTTTATTCAATGTTAGCTAACGTGTGTTTAAACGGATGCGCACATGGATGAGGTCAATCGTCGTATCCAACTCTGCTGGACAGCGTTCGGGATACTTGGAAACATCTTTTCCTCCAATATACATCGATGGTTCAAGTCGAATTTAAGATAAAAGTGTATTATAATCAGTTTAACACGTACTTATGTGACTAAGGACCGGATTATTATGCAACATAAAAAACTTGAAATATGCATGATAATTGGTAAAATATTGCATTTTTGAAAAATATACGAGGAAAAAAGTACTTATATACATTATAGACTATAAATTATATTAACATAATGTTAAAAATTGATATTAATATAGTTGGGATCTCGGAAAAAAAGATGTAGATTATATGTATCACATTTTATCACTGCCATTTTAAGCAATATGCAGTTGACACCGCGGGGCAGAGCTAGTACCTAATATGTACGTGTTACGAGGTTCACGTGACCTCACGCGCGACAGTTGAAACTTTCTTGAAATTCTACTCGCGGTGAAGGTGTTAACTGTCTCAAACATCTATTTTAGGGCTCCGTAGTCAACTCGAACTCTTATAATCTCGCCATGAACGTCCGTCTGTTAATTCGTCCGAGCGTCCATCTGTCCGCGGTTTAGCACAAAAACTATAAATACTTACTAGAAAGTTGTAATTTAGTAGTACCCGTAGATATACAGGTAAACATACATACATACATTTTGTGTGTATGATTTTTTATTTTCTGTGTGTTTTTGTTACAATAAAATTATGTCTATGTCTATGTCTATTTATTACGCAAATAAAACAATAGAATAAAATCTTTATAAAAATTTTTTTGGAGTACCTTGCCTACACGTAAAGGTGGTATGAATTATTTTATTCGTCGTTTTATTTTTTTCGTGTGGGGTATCGTAGGATAGGTTATCAAATAAAAAAGAAGAAGCGTGTGAAAACCATTTTTCAATTTAAGAATTCGTTTGGGAAATATAAGCTTTGAAGTGATAAAGTGATTAAGGTGGAGCTCAACGCGCGCAGCTATCTCTCTCGCGCATCACAACATTTTCAAACATGTAAAATCATTGGTTAGGGATATTAGAAAAGTGAGACATGAATTTGTTTATTTAGAGAGGAGAAATATTTGAAACAAAGTTTTATTCAGATATCACTTATACTGGCGACGGAGTAGTGAAAAAACATATATTTTCATACTGCTCAGTCAATTTAAAAGATATCAAAGAAAAACTTTTTTAATTATACTTTTACACGACTAAACAACTTAACGAATTATACAATTTAGTAGATTTGTAGAGTTGTTAATTTTTTTGAATTGGAGATGGCGACATTTCATTATAATTAAAAATCCATACACAATTCGGTCTACTCCTACCCGTACAGCATAGGAATGGAATACCCTGCCAATCTGTTTCCTGGGAACTAATTACAATCTTGGAATTTGCTATCTTGTAAATAGATTTCTTCTAGATCCACGAGCTCCATCCTCGACCACAAAGGCGAGTTGAAAATTAAATATATAAAATTAAATAATAGATTTATATCGTTAAAAATTAATCATCACGCGGGTAAATTCTCAGGACGCTGGTGGCGGTTCATAAATGGCAGTTATGAGGATTCCGTTACCTTTTTAATGAACGGAACTCTAAATCCATGGCAAATTAATTTCCGTTGTGTGTTAAGTGCACACGGAAAGTTGCTCTTGCTTAAAACCGTCTTAAAATGAATATGAAACACGAAAACGTTACTTCCGGCGTCATTTTGGCACTTAATTTCTTTAATGTGTGTGAGCGCGTATTGTTTTTAATTTTTTCATGGAACATGCGTGATTTTGAACACGCAAAGATTTGAAAGCTGAGAAGAGAAAAATATTTAATTATATACATATATTATTAAAACCTGGTTGTAGAATTTTAAGCTACGTAGGTATTTACGTATTGAGTGTTATCAGTGGTCAAGTATCTATGATCTGAAATCACAGACATAGTAGATGAAGGATGCGACTTCATTTATATGAAAACCTTGCGTGCCACATTTTTAGTATCGCCTGTGACGTCACATAAACGATTTAGTGATGGAATGTTCCATCCGCGCGGAATTTATTCAAACTAATGCATCCGCGCGCTTTTACGCTAGTAACTAGTTGACAAAATATCGAATCGGAAGTATATATCACCTGAAATTAAATAAATCTTAGATCGTCAACTGTGAATTTTTTATCTTACTATTGACACTCTAGGTACATACACTTGGGTTATCTATAGAAGTCTATCATCTGAAATACATTAATTCGAATCTTACTTGCCCGAATCAGTTTCATAGAACTGTATGTTTCTAAATGTTTTACTGTTTCTAAATGTTTTACTGGAAACGAGTTTCTCGATTCCATAAGTTTGTTAGCGTATGCCATTCTGGACGAAACGTTCGCTAGTCATTTTTAGTTTATTTTTTGTGGGATCAACAAGGAGATTTTATTTTGCAGGTCTCACGCAAGAATTTCCCATTATTTCAAAAATTATTAACGTAAACTTGGCTCGTACTTGACCAGTTTTTTTTAATTTTTTTATTTATGAGCTTTAATGAGATAATATTCTGTGAAAGTTTCGTCTTCCTACCTAATACGGTCAAAAGATACAACTGTTACAGTGTAGGACAAGAGGTAAACACCTTAGCCTCATAAATTGGCTCCCGCACCCTTAGTACGGAAGCCTAAAAACATAGGTAACCGACATTACAGTAACATCTTTATCTGAAGTTTATTAAAATTTAAGGATCCTCCCCGTAGTTTTAATGTTATCTAATAAATATAATAACATCAAAACACTATTATTATTAACGGGATATTTACCGTGGTTCGCGTTAATATCCCGTTAATAATAATAGTGTTTTAATGAATGACCGTGATAGTTTAAAAAAGTATAATAACATCAATACCAAAATAGATAACTAACTGAAAACACGTCAGCCTGATACAGATGCTGCGGCATGCCAAATTAATAAAAAATAACCAAAATATTTTTGTTTCCAGTTAAAAAAAAAAGAAACTGAAGAGCGCGATAACTGCGGACAAGGCCGCCCAAATGAAATACTTTTAAAAACTTGATTACAAAGATTTATTTGCTTTCTTAATTGTCCATTAAATTTAACAACTTTAGAACAACAACTTAAGCTTACTTACTTAAATTTTACAACTTTTACAATCTTGGAATTTTCAAGACTAGAGTGAATATATCTTCTAGATCGACGAGCTCCATCCTCGGCCACACCGTCGCATGACATCAGGCGAGTTGGTGGTCAATCGAAAAAAATATAATAGGAATCAGTGAAACAAAAGTGGTTTTTGATTACGGCGACCTGTAATCAAAAACCACTTTTGTTTCACTGATTCCTATTATATTTTTTTCGATTGACCACCAACTCGCCTGATGTCATGCGACGGTGTGGCCGAGGATGGAGCTCGTCGATCTAGAAGATATATTAAATAAACTCCAACATGCACTGCCAACAGTTTTACATTTCGATATTTTTTTCAGAGTTGCCACTGTGTTACCATTTTGATTATATTGAGCATGCATTTTAATTATATTTTTGATATTTTATAGTAGTTATTTGAACTATTGAAACAAAAAAATCTCACTAGTACAATCTATTGAACTGATATTGTACCTACTTCTAGGAATAAAAGAAAAATACGATTGATCGCGAGTAACGACATAAAAAAAAACATCAGGATAGATGAAAGCAAATTCTACCACTTGATCAAAAAACCTAAGCTCGCTTCGCTCGGTCGGACAATTAATGCTAATATTATCATCATCCCTCTTCCTTTCATTAAAAGTACTAAATAACTTCTTCTCCTTAAAACGTAATCTGAGACTAAAATCATTCGATTGCGAGCATTCGTCCAATTACACTCACCTACTTACTCATTATTATAAGAAAACTGCTTAACATGAAAATGTGAACCGAAAACGCTATGCAATTACCCGGCGAACAAAATTGCGAAATGTATAATACCGGCCTAAAGGGGTAAAGAGAGAAAGATACTGGAAGTGACAGGGTATTGTGCAAGATTATGACTGAGTGGAAACCGGGCAGTGGATGCAGCTTCGTGGGGCTTAAATCATCGAGTAATTCTCTCTATCTCTGTCTGTTTGTTACCTTTTCAGGACCAAACGGCTGAACCGACTGTTACGAAATTTGGTACAGAGGTACCAAACATGGAGACAGACATACGCTGCATTTATCTTCATCATCATCGTTCACCATTACCATCGTTTCTCACCACTTTTTCACTTCACATACACATCTTTACCTGCATGGTAAAACGTGGGACATAGCTAGTAAGAATATAAATATTTCTTTCTATGCTACCTACTGTAGGTTACAAGTATAAGTTTAGGATACTCAAAAACCTAAGACAAAAAAACGGCTGAACCGATTTTAATGAAACATAGCTAAGAACACTCTCGACAAAATCTTCTTTCAAACAAAAAAAACTAGATCAAAATCGGTCTATCCGTTTGAGAGCTGCGATGCCACAGACAGACACACTGATACATAGATACACACTCACAGATATACAGATACATACATACGTCAAACTTATAACACCCCTGTCTTTGGGTTGGGGGTTAAAAAAACCTAAAGAGACCTGGCATATTGTTGGATTAATTTATACATCCTGAATGCCATAAATGCATAATATTGCTTGATAATAGTGACTACAAGGTCACTTCCAGTTATTCTACGTTCGTAAGACCTCCACGGCAAGTGCGGGCCAAGTCTCCGAGTTCGCAAAAAGCGGACGGTGCGCTCCAGATCAAATGAGCGTCCTGCGGGCATACACCCGAATCAGAGTACGAGACCTGTTTTTATCAGCACCTTGGAAGCTGCTCTAGATTAGGAAACGACAGAGAAGCAACTCTACGCTACGAATGGCCTGATGTTAGACTGATGTGCGTGTGGTATTGCAACGAATTGGATATAAGTTGCGGAGACAAGGGGTGCAAGACCGGACTATACGTACCGTATATACCACCGAATTGAAACCTCCTCCTTTTTTGAAGTCGGTTGATAATATGTCAGCGTTAAAAGATGATCGTACCTGGTGTCTTGGTACTTATGATAAAGATCAATGTCATTGCTTGGTAAAAATTAATTAACTTTTAAAATGATTGCCCACTAATTTCTTACTACTACCATCGAACTGATGGTGATAATTCATATTTTTTTACTCCCGACCCAAAAAGAGGGGTTTTATAAGTTTAGCGTGTGTATCTGTGGCATCGTAGCTCTCAAACGGATGGACCGATTTTGTCCTTTTTTATTTTAAAGAGGATTTTATCGAGTGTTCTTTAGCTGTTTTAATTTGTCGGGATTTTTGAGTTTTCTAAGCTTATACTTGTTTTTTGTAGAAGCGACGTAGATAGGTAGTGTATGCGGTTCGTGAGTTCCATACTAAACTAGCTTGTATATTACATATTTTGCTTCCAAGTAAAAATCTAAAATAAACTAACTTACTGAGTGCAGTTCGTAATAGAGCAACTTAATTTTTCACGCTTCAAAATTTTCTTAGATTTGTCTATCTGCCACTCTCTACTCTATGGAAAGACTGGATAAATTAACGTACTTTTTCAGGACGCAATCAGTGCGTATGATCGGCACCTAAAGACTGGCTGGAATAAGATATTAACGACTAAAATTCGCTTTTTAATCTTATGCTTGAGAAATTTCCTCTTAAGTGCATGTTTTCATCATCATCATCATCTCAGCCATAAAAAGTGTACTGCTGGACATAGGTCTATATGGTATTCAAAAAATACCTGATGGAAGCTGCTTGCATCCAGGGTCCTCCTGTCACTGTGTGGGGGGGTCAGCAATGGACCATGGGTATATGAATTTTTTCATAGCGGGGTAGCGAGGGGGGAGGGGAGTGTTTGGCCCCAGTAAATAAACATAGGTAATTATATGCGCGAGTGAAGCGAGCGCGAAAATTGAAATAGGCTTTCCGCTTAGATTTGCCTCCTTACATATTCAGGTAAAATAATAATAGGAAATAATGAGGCGCGAGCGAAGCGAGCGCGAAATTTTTTTAACTTTTTATCAATTTTTAGTAGTATTTTTATAGTATTATACTTTATTTCGTATAATTATCGTATTAATGAGACCACAGTATTTCTATGTTAAAATATTTAGTAAAAATGCGCGAAAATTTTGAAGGTTTTTAAAATTAAATATTGATAGTGATTTGATTTGATCATATTTAAGTTACTCTGTATGGATGTACAATAATTCTATTCTATTCATTGATCTTATTAGCGTGTTCTAGGTTTTCGTGGCCCAGAAGAACTAAACAATTATCTGTGTTAAGAGAAAAATGAAATATACGACAGGATAAGAACGACTTTTACGTTATCAAAAATTATAAATACAACCATTTGAATGCATTGATTGCAAATGTATTTTCTTAATTAAATTTAAACATATATTATGACTTTATCGAAAATTACAAACATACATTTTTATGAGAAAGTATGCGCAAAACCGCTGCAAAAGACTATAGATGCGCATCATTTAGAATAATTCTAGTGAAATCACTTATTTATTACGAAAAACCTCATTGGAGTTCTAACAAATCTAACGACACCTCGCACATCAAAATCGGTCAAGCCGTTTAGGTTGTAGGCAATCATATAGAAACATACCCACATACATATACATAAACTCGAAAAACATAACCCTCCTTCATACGCAGTCGGGTAAAAAAATAAGAAATAATTAGGCGAAAATTTTTGAAACTTTTTATCAAATTTTAGGTATTCATAATTATGATAATTTGCTGTTAATGTTGTCACAGTACTAACAAGGCTCAAAAATACAAAAGACACCCCCCCCCCTGGTTCCGCCCTTGCTTTAGAATCATTATTATCATCAACATCATCTCAGCAACAAGAAGCTTACTGCTGGACATACGCCTCTCCTAGGAATTTCCAAAGAGATCGGCTGGAAGTGGCTTGATTTCAGCGTCTTCCAGCCACTTGTCTGAGGTCCTCTGTCCACCTTGTGGCTGGTCTTCCTACGCTGTGCTAGCCAGTGCGAGGTCCACTCGAGAACTTTTCGACACCATCGGACATCAGTTCTCCGTGCTGTGTAGGTACTTTAGAATCTATACCATGAATTCAGTAAGTGCATACCTATAACAAAAAATTTCATACTTAGACAAGTTAAGTTTGATTAGTAACATGAAAATAGTTACGGGAAACTACGAGTACTATTTAAATATAGGCCTACATATATGTTATTCCTGGAATTCCCTTAGAGTCGTGCGACCTTGTGGGACCACTCAGGCGAATTAGGTACCTAACACTTAACAGAACCTAACACTTCGCTGTACCTCTCATGGTTTACCCAACTGTTTTATAATTGTAGGTTTCGTACACAGGAAAGGTTTTCTTTATTTATAAATAGGCTAGCACTTGACCGGTAACTCGCCTGATGTTAGGCGACCATTACAGTCTACGATGGAGCGTGCTTGCCTAGAAGAAACAAATTCAATCGCGATTTAGAGACAGTCAGGCCCATTGGCGAATGCTCACTAGGGAAGGTTGGATGGACCATAAACTTCCCGAGTCAGAAAAGTCTAATCCCTTTAATACCCCATTCCTTCCATTTAAACACAGCCCAGGACAGCCAACATTACAGCTGTAATGATAAATCAGTTAGTGATAAAGAGGTTGTCAGCAGTGGATCGGTCCCACCGCATCTCGAGCGAACCGGATTTCCCACGCGGACTGCGGTCTGCGGTATCCTGGGACCGTATTATCGATCACTAGTGGAATCATAATCATAACTGACGGGATATTTTAACCGAATTTCAAAATGGAAGAGGTTCTCAGTTTGACTGTATGTTTTTTTTTTGTATGTTTGTCAGCGATTATTTCGCTAATTATGAATTGATTTTGATTATTTTTTGTTGATTGTTGGATGCGAACATACTGACACACGTAGTAGCATCTCATCATGCCCTTTCCGCCGTGGAACCAACGTAAGACCGTCTGGTAGCGATAAGTGAGCGAGTGGTGAGCGATAAGCCTGGAAGCGTAAGACCGTCTGGTAGCTTGCCGTCTGAGCGATAAGCCTGGAAGTTCTAGTATGCATGGCACTTCTGCCAGGACAAGGGCACGCCTCAGAAGATTGTCTATCGCGTGACGACGGGGTCTCCCGGCCAGCGCACCGGGTAGACCGGGTGGTATACATATTTATATGTTGCTCTACTAAATGTGACCACATGAATACAATTGAATCCTCATGGTCAATCGTGGTGATAAACTTTGCTTAAATCTAGGATAACTTTTCGTTAAGACTATGCATAGGATCCTTACCTCGATATGAAACTGTTAAGCCGACGCCCTTTTACGACGCATTTTACATAATATAGTAACAGTTGTTTTTACTGCTTACTGTTTTTGTAACTGTTTATTTTAGTTCCAAATAAAGAAAGAAAGAAAAAAAAAGTTTACAGTTCAGCCCGATCGGACTCCTATAATTTGTTAATCGAGCTGGGTGGTGCTCCGTAATGAGAAGGCTTTACAAAATTACTATAATTTAGTATTGCCCAAAAATTTTGGTATGCGTGCTGTTACGTGACATAAATGTGACTTTAATTTCTGATTTATTATGTATTAAGTACACAAAATGGGGAGTTAGTTTTTTTTCGAAAGTTTTATTTTTATTTGATATATTGAGTCATTTCTATATTTTTTTCAAGAACAAATTTATATATGTTATTTTTAATTCCATTCAATAGTTTTTTTTTTTAAGATAAAACGTCACATATTCGTCGGAATAGGATAATGTCATGATTGCCTTTAAAAAAAATATAATTATTTTAGCATTACATTATAGTTGGCATTACATTTATTAGGCCGGCTC
Source organism: Lycia hirtaria (assembly GCA_947563715.1). Classification (NCBI taxonomy): domain Eukaryota; kingdom Metazoa; phylum Arthropoda; class Insecta; order Lepidoptera; family Geometridae; genus Lycia; species Lycia hirtaria. Next base: position 34,900,400 of record OX387385.1, read on the forward strand.
CACACGTTGGCCCCAATATAGGCCCCAACGCTACTCGTCCAACGTGTGGATCTAGAAAATGGCATTGGTCCCAACGTTGGGGCGAGCGTTGGTAGTTGGCCGGCTCGTGTCGGTTTCATCAAAGGAATCTGCGCCAACGCTCGCGATCTGTCCACATGTTGGCGCTTTGCTCAGTTCTGTTGCAACACGCAGCGAGTGCGTACGTCGAGCGAGAATGGCTTCCTCATCCACAAAATCGCCACCGGCATGGACAAATGAAAAAGTCATAGAATTTATTGAACTTTATAAAGCACATCCAATAATATGGGACGCAACTCGAAAGGATCATAAAAATAAAAATTTATTAGCTGATGCATGGCACACTATTCAACAGAATATGGGAAAGAATTTATCTAATAATATTTAAAATGGAGTGTATAACTAGATCTTTACTCACTGATTCCGTGTTTTATGATGTGTCGTCAACCACCATCTTCTTTGACGTGGCTTTTTATTTTTTCTCAGTAACAAATATAAATGTGCACTCAGTACTATAAAAGCGCTCAGAGCAGTTTCGATTTCTGTATCGGACATCTTCACATTGGCCCTGACGGGACACAACTAGTTTATTAGCCAACGTGTGTACGCCTCACCGAATGTGCAGTCCAACGTTGGTACGAGCGTTGGGACCAACGTGTGGAGCCGGTATTACATTACATTTTCATGACACAAGCAAGGCATTAGTATGTTACCGGTGCTGTACTGTCATTATTAACTTTTTCAAATTCTTTTTGGTACGGATAAAAAGGCGGATTTGTGTCGTCATTTAGAGGTCGACTGAAGGCCAAATATTTTTCAAATGTTCGCATAAATACGCACCATCTCATCATTTTAAGAGTAAAGAAATATGATTTAGGTACATATAATCTCTAAATGGTTTTAGAATCAGCATATGTTACATTTTTCTTTACATGCCCCATTCAGATGTGATGGATTTACTATTTATCATCGTTTGTCTGTATCAGTCTATTGTTAGATATAAACAATAATATAAAAAATAAGTAATAAAGTAAATAAATAAGATAATAAATAAACGAAAATAACACTGACATTATCGTCTTCAATTCCGTCGTGCTTGAAGGTACAACGCCAGAAGCATGGAACAGAAGCGTGGTGGCGCTGTTCTTCAAAAAAGGAGACAACACTTTGCTGAAGAACTACAGACCCATCTCGCTTCTGAGCCATGTCTATAAGCTGTTTTCAAGGGTCATCACGAATCGTCTTGAACGCAGGTTTGATGACTTCCAGCCTCCCGAACAAGCCGGTTTCCGAAAAGGCTATAGTACCATAGACCACATCCATACGCTGCGGCAAGTGATACAGAAGACCGAAGAGTATAACTTGCCCCTTTGCTTAGCGTTTGTGGACTATGAGAAAGCCTTTGATTCGATCGAGACCTGGGCGGTGCTTGAGGCTCTCCAGCGATGCCGTATTGACTATCGGTATGTCGAAGTGCTGAAGTGTTTGTACAACAACGCCACCATGTCAGTCCGAGTACAAGACCAGAACTCAGAGGCAATTCCATTGAAGAGAGGCGTGAGGCAGGGAGACGTTGTCTCTCCGAAACTGTTTACCGCCGGTTTGGAAGATGCCTATAAGCTTCTGGAATGGAAAGGGCTCGGCATTAATATTAACGGCGAGTACGTCACTCACCTTCGGTTTGCCGACGATATAGTAGTCATGGCAAAGTTGATGGAAGAGCTCAGTACGATGCTCGAAGACCTCAATAGAGTTTCCCAACGGGTGGGCCTCAAAATGAACATGGACAAAACGAAGGTTATGTCGAACGCCCATGTAGTGCCCACCCCAATATCTGTGGGGAACTTCACTCTTGAAGTTGTTGACGAATACGTCTACCTAGGACAGACGGTCCGATTAGGCAGGTCCAACTTTACGAGGGAGGTCAATCGTCGTATCCAACTCGGCTGGGCAGCGTTCGGGAAACTTAAAAGCGTCTTCTCGTCCAATATTCCCCAGTCCCTCAAGTCGAAAGTTTACAACCAGTGTGTGTTACCAGTGATGACATATAGCACTGAAACGTGGTCCCTAACTATGGGCCTTATAAGGAAGCTGAAGGTCACGCAACGAGCTATGGAGAGGGCTATGCTCGGAGTCTCTCTACGAGATCGAATCAGAAATGAAGAGATACGTAGACGTACAAAAGTCACCGATATAGCACAGCGGATTAGCAAGTTGAAGTGGCAGTGGGCAGGGCACATAGCACGTAGAACTGATGGTCGATGGGGCCGAAAGGTTCTCGAGTGGAGACCACGTACCGGCAAGCGCAGCGTAGGAAGACCAGCCACGAGATGGACAGACGACCTCATACAAGTGGCGGGAAGACGCTGGATGCAAGCCGCTTCCAATCGGTCTTTTTGGAAATCCATGGGGGAGGCCTATGTCCAACAGTGGACTTCTTATGGCTGAGATGATTATCATCTACGTAGTCCCCGCCTTAACGAATCTATAATTTTAAAATTTCCTTATTAAAATAAAATATCAATCATCTTAGTACTCTTATCTCAAAGTAACATCTAGACCAGTCAGCTTCAAATGCAAAACATTTTCCAAAGCCACGCCAATAATTCAATCCCTCATCACAAGCATACTCATCTCATTTCCAAACTCTGACCACCATTATTTTGACTAAAATTTGACAGTTTTGGTCATACCCATAAGATAAGTTTGATAATTTTGGGCATGCCCATCAGATAAGCTCGTGGAAAATGTATATAGCATCCTTCAAAATGCCGGCGAAATTGCTTCTGAGCGCATTCGAATGGGGGGCCAATTTATAACATTAAAATGTAAAGGAGTGCAGAAAATCTCGCAAACCCTTACTGGCGGAGTCCAAGGGCTTTTTTGGGCAAATAATTTCGACCAGTCCGTTACCATTACTTATTCTGTGGGTTTGGGAGCGTTGACCTGGATCCGGCCTGAGGCGACGGCATTTCGCCTGATTCGGGACCAAAATCGCACGTCGTTGCGTTGTTTTTGCCTTTTGCTGCATTATTATTATTAATTGGATCACCGCCTTGTCCAGTGATGGCAATCGTTAAGGTGCGGTCAAGCTTGAGCCCTTTTGGGGAGTTCCGTATAATCAGCAAGTCATTTTTACTGCATTGTAATATCTATAGTCATAGTATAGTACCTACCATAATCACATAGAGCTTTTTTTCATTATTAAAAAAAATAAAAAAAACTCTGGAAAAATATTAGCCTGGTTTATTAAATACTGTTTTTAGGGTTCCGTACCCAAAGGGTAAAAACGGGGCCCTATTATTGAAACTCCGCTGTCTTTCCGTCCGCCCGTCTGTCACCAGGCTGTATCTCATGAACCGTGATAGTTAGACAGTTGAAATTTTCACAGATGATGTATTTCTGTTGCCGCTATAACAAAAAATACTAAAAAACAGAATAAAATAAATATTTAAGGGGGCTCCCATACAACAAACGTGATTTTTTTTGCTCGTTTTTGCTCGATATTGATAACGGCAACAGGTAGACGCTTGAAATATTCACTGAATATTGAATTATATTATTCACTTTAAAAATAAATAATTACATTTAAAAAAAAACTGATATTTAAGGGGGGGCTCCCATACAACAGACATGTTTTTTTTGCCGTTTTTATAGATAATGGTACGGAACCCTTCGTGCGCGAGTCCGACTCGCACTTGGCCGGTTTTTATTTACAATTGAATTGCCAGACGCTTAAATAAGATACTGGTTTTCGGCGAAATACTTTCAGTGCCATCCACTATCCTAATGAATACAACAGAGATGTAGAATACTCTGTCAATGTGTCTGTTTTACTCTTACCTACCACGTATAGCCTGGGGGTATTCAAGAAGAAGTGAATCTTTAGTAAATGGTACCTCATAACCAAACTTGCTACATCTTTATCTCATCATCATTGCCCATCATGTAAAGTGGTAAAAGGGAATACAATTGAGAAAGGTTCTTTTAACCAATACGTAGCAGTTTATTTAATTTCAGCGCAAAATCTCTACCACAGTATTAAGTTAATTTTTCATAATGCAATATTAAACTTAAACGAAACAAAATTTAAAATCTTCGCCGTACAAACATTAAAATACCAACCAACGTTTACAAACGTCAAATTCCAGCAACCAATCGAATTCCCTTAGCACACCGCCCTCCAATCGCATCCCAGCAGATCGCCAAATCTCAGACTACCCGCATAAATCAGAACGCCATCGCAATATATCACGGTGTAATACCAATGTCCCCCGTAATTTACTTGCTGATAGGTGTACTTGTGATAAAATACCTCTGTTTTATGGTGTGATTGCGCTGTGCAGAATTATTGTAATGTGTCGAGAGAAAGAAAGGGAGAGGTGTCGCAATATGGCCCAAGATGCTGAACAAAAGCACAGATTAAGTAACAATATAAAACAAGACAAGGAATGTTTTTCTGTTATTCATTTTTCGCAATGAAATTAGTGGTACTCTTTTGCAAACTCTGCTTGGGAAAGTATCACTCCTTTAACAGCTATTCAGCCGCCAAGCAGTTCTTTAATGGTTTTTTTTCTCTTTGAAAGGGAAATATTCAGACAGAAACAGTACAGTTTCGAGTCCAAAGTTCTGGGTGGCTCTGAACTGTTAAAGGCAAATGTGATGAAACATGCCATCTCATCTTATTTCTCATCTCTTCACTCAGTTATATAAAACAATATAATAAGCTGTGGTGTTTGTGTGTAATTCTAAAAATATTGTCAAGACCTTTAGACCCAACCAAATTTTTCAAATAAAGACATAAAATAAACACAAAAAACATCAATCAGAAAGGCTCAGTGAATTTTGCTTTAGACTTTGCGTCCATGTGATAAAAAGTCATTGATTACTGCCCAGCACAATATAGCACAGTGTAAGTGTGAATTACGAAATAAATGAATATGAATATGAATATAAACTCCTGTCAGATATTGCTGTTTTGGCAAACCAATCCAATTTATCTTAATCCACAGCATCCAGAAATCCACCAATTTTCCCTACAAAGCAACTGCATCACTTCCATCAGGCTTACTCGAACCCACGGATCTCTAAACCTGCAACCCGAATACATCAAACGATCCCGCTATACATCAGGCGGCTGTGTTGCCAGTGTTCTCCGCAATTTACCTGGATAACCTGGATTCACATGTCAGATGCTTCGAAACGTGGTCAAGAACCAACATTACAAGTTGATTTCATTTTGGCAGGTTATAAATTTGGACCAAAGTGATGGAGCCACAGTGTTGATGCAGAAGGATTAATAAAGTAAACAGCAACTGAGATGTTTAAACTTTCAACGCTTTTTAGTTTACCTCTTTTATCATTGACACGTTTGCGCTTGCCTATAAGAAATCTATAAGCTCGTGATTAGAAGACACCCAGGTTTTATATTGGGGGGATAACCACTCAAGTAGTGTATTCACGTTGAAATTAAGCGACTTGTTACAATTAAGCGACTAGACACAACATTTAAAAACTTGATGTTTCAAACTTTGACTTTGTTTTGATGGCTTCAGCAGTGTTGCCACAAATTCGCCAATTTCTAGTAGATTGTATGATTGTTCGGTAGAAGGCCGATGTGCTCAAGCGCCGATGGTCGTTCGGTGAAATTTTCCGAGTCTGCCACTATCGTATTTCTTCAGGCAGCGTCATACAAGTCAATAGGACATTTTCTGCAGTGAATACCCGGTGAGACGTTTCAAACAATTCGGTGTTTATGGTCACAGATAAGACTAAATGAAAGGTATATTATAATCATGTATAATAATATAAAAATCTACCGCATAATATTATTTAAACAACGTTTAAACGTTTTATTTGCACATATGACAGACCTTTTCAAATCTAGACCTTTGACCTAAATGACAGACCTTTCCAGCCCTGGCAAATTGAACTACAGTTCAATTTGCCAGGGCTGAGATTTCCAAACAACCTACCAATCAACTTCTCTATCAAGTACAAGTTTTTTTTAATTGCAGTATATTTTATATATTTGTTTGATGTTAGTTTAGCTATTTACATAATTATTAAAAAAAAAAAAATCTATAGATAAGCTAACCTTTCAAAATATTCACTAAAATACTAAATCAAACATCGCATTAAGTTAAAGTATATTTCCATTAATTTAGAAATACTTTTATTTCAATACATTATTCCTAGAATACAGGATGCTTCATAATATAAAGTAAAACAATGGAATTGAAACGTCCACAGTTCTAGCCAGGATATAATGTGACAAGCCCGGCCACTGTCAGCAAATAACTTCAAGTAAGAATTAGATTCCGTAACTTGAATAAATCCGGCAAAGTACGAGTTTCACTCGCACACCGAGGCTTCCGTACTCCTATACACATAAACACTGAACCCAGAGCTAATTTACTTAACAAAATGTGCTTTATTTCTAAGAATATTTGTAACTTCACATATTTTCTACAGTTGAAATAGTCTGAAATGCTAGGCGTCCACATACAATATCAAGTTCAAATAAGTAAATGTTACAGACCTATTTTCTTTATCCAAAGAGATTTTAACACTACCGTTTACTTTATTTTATGTTTATGTCACATGACAACAACTGTCAACAAAACAATCACTTGTCATTTATCGTTTCTTTTTTAACCGACTTCAAAAATAGGAGGTTATCATTGTGGAATCAACAAGGAGTTTTTATCTCACAGTTCTCGCACATTTTTTTTTTTAAATTATTTATTCAAACTGGTCTTGCATTTGGCCAGCTTATAGTATTTGTTGATTTACATCAATTAATGATCTTACCAATTTTGAGACTTGTATATTATAGATTATTACCGTTCAAAGATACAGCTGTGTAAGTGTAGGGCAGACATACAAAGACCATAATCTTACGAATAGGTTCCCGCAACCTCGGTACGGAATACTAAAACCTAACTATACTTAAAATTCACGTGTCTATAGCTATGTGCGAATGCAGCAACAACCTAACAAGTATATATATTAAAAGAAAAACGAAATACCCGACTGCAGAAAAGCAGTTCTCGCAGTTACGCTTGATACGCTGTTGAGTGTACGTTTATTGTAAGATGCGTAAAATCGCTGTAAAAGATTATAAATGTGCATTATTATAATAATTCTAGTAAAACCACTTATTTATTACGAAATAGTTCGTTGGAGGTTACGAAAAATGCGTTTTATTTTTGAAAGAGATGTAATATTATTATTACAAAAATATAGCCTATGACACTCAGGAAATGAAGACGAATCTAACAAAACTTTGCACATCAAAATCGATCAAGCCGTTTAGGCTGTAGGCTGTCATATAGAAACATACATATAAATACATACACTCGAAAAACATAACCCTCCTTCTTACGCAGCCGGGTAAAAATCTTACAAAATGTATGAAAACTATATTTTTTTCACTTAAGTCTATGACAGTTACTAAAATAACATTATTTTCATATTTGACAAAAACTACGTAAAAGTTTGTAAAAAAAATCATCTACGTAGCGAAAATTGACACTTTCTCTGTCTAAATTTGTCAGACGAATAGTGACATTGGCGGAGTTGTGAAACACTTCGTCACAAGAGCCCTAAATAAAATGTTTTTTTTTCTTGTTATAAATCACGATTTTTAACAAACGTATTTTTTTCTATGTAAAAGTTAATGAAGACCGACCCTTAATGAAGTTTTAAATTACATTTCACAGTATCGTTTGACATTGACGGTGCAAATATATCATAAGTCCACAAAATTGATGGCGATCGATCGAGTTGATGGAAAATAAACGGAGATAAAATTAATTGCGGCGGATAGTGGTAGTGGTAGGTTAGAATAGTTAACACTTTGGACATAAATCTATCAAGTCGTCAATCTCATAATACTGTAGTTAACATTTATAATTACGCGCGGGCTTTGTTTGTGTGCGAATCATATTTGTGTAAGTGCGGGTAGCGTTCGCTCGCTCCGCTGGGCACATACACATGTGTATGAATACTATACGTATACTACTTGTAAACCAGTATGCGCGCTCTTGACTTGCAAGAACTAATAACAGTAAAACCCATAGAATGGTCATGGTGAAACCTATCTATAATCCGAATCTTAACATTTCTCTTATTTTAACTATTTTAACATGAACTCGAAAAAAATCTTTCGTATTATATTATCATTCGTATTCTGTATTACAATGAAATAAACTCGTCAAATTTCACCGGAAACATTGTCATTCACTTTAAAACATAATTATTCTTGCACATAACTACTTATTTACATACTCCATTCGTGCAACCAACTCTACTGTACATTTACCCTGTGGCGCGAGACTTGTTCTTCCAGGAAGTCTTGGGGTTCGCTCTTTTCATATTAGCTTAATGAGCGGCCCGCTTCCTACGCTTTTTACGCTCATTTCGCTCACCAGCACAATCGGAGCGTTCTCATGGACGCAGTAATTGTGCACCAACTGGACAGAATATATTTAAACGAGATTCCTGTGACAAAATTAAATGTACTTTAAACAACCTGGATGTACTTACTTACTTATATTGTTTTATATGGCAATTATATATAATATGGCAAATATGGCAGCTCCGGTAAGTAAACTGTCAAAATACGCCGTTCTCTTAAGCCTCCGCGAGAATAAATGCCTAAACGAACTTACCTCCGTGAAGTTTTGCCTTAATTATAAGTTGATCATCCGAATAAACAATAGACGATTGATATGTTATTAATGTTTTCTGTACAATTACTACTTATTTATAATATTATTTTTATTGGTAATGCCGGACTTCTCTTTTTTAACCGACTTTCGAAAAGGATATTGTCAATTCGACTTCATGTTTTGTTTTTTTTTGTAGCGCGATCACTCCGCCAATTGATGACTCTTTTTTTGCTAGGTGATACTTCAGAGGTGGTTCCTAATAAATATTATTATCAGTTCAGTACTTAGGTTTTTAAAACAAAATACGTACTTTAAAGTCAGTTATTTCTGGTTTTTTAAATATAGTTAGTACTTGTACTGTAAGCAAGGAAAAAATGGGGAAAATACTATTTTCACTTGTATTAAAAATGAAAAATGTGTGTACCAAAATAACTTTATTTTTCTGAAAAAAAAACCGCGGGTCTTAATTTATGGGTTAGTGTTGAAATTTCACTCATTCTATATACGAAATTTTATGCCCAGGAATATTGATAAAATTTTATAGCGCCTATTTAAAATTTTAATGATCATTTTCTTAAATATTTACGGCCTATACCGTAACTTAATAACTTACATAATAAATGTCATCATTTTATTATGTTTATAATATTCTGAAAGACAAAATAATTATTATCCTTTAAGAACCTATTCTCAACATAAGAAAATAATCTCAATTATTACGTTTATGTCTGACTGCCTGATCCTATTTATTGACGTGACAACGTCTAATAAATCGATGAACGCCGGCTGCACGCACGAAAAAGTATGACTCATCCATATGTCCCGTTACGCTCATTTTCCCGTTACATCATCATCATCATCATCATTTCATCAATGTTTTGTTATGACGTTGTCACGTTAAAACGACTTTACAACCAATTTTTTTTCTTTTTTACTTTTTCTACGAATTTTAGAAGTTTAAATTGGTAATTGTCAATATTCTGTCAAATCATAACATTCTGTCAAATTAAAACCATCTTTTCTATAATACTAATAATACTGAAAAACATAAGTATATATCTGGATTGGTCCCACTCTAAAAGTCGTTAACAATGGCGAGTACAATGACCCCTTTAATATTTGTCAATCTGTTACAGTTACTCCCTGTATAAATATGTTAGTAATAACTTATAAATTCTTATTCTGTAGGTAGAATATTAGACCTGAAGTATAAATTTGCAAACCATATTATTTATCAAAAACCTGTCCAAAGATTTTTTAGCAGAAAAAGTCTGGAGAAAAAGACCTTTGGCTGCACCGACATCATTAATACCTCGGATTCATTCAACCTTATAGCAAGAGAGCTAACGGTCAATCCCGATATGACTTCTTGGATTCTTAAAACAACGCATATATTTGCGTTGTTTCAAGGAGGAGCTTGCATTGTTTTTATTAATGTTAGAAAGATATTATTTTTATATAAAAACTACGGGTCACTCACTTGTGTTTTGAGTCGAAATATCCGACTTTAGTTTCAACCGTATTCCGCGATCTTTTTTAAAGCAGCAAAAACGTTACTCTCGGTTGGTGACGCGCCTCGCATTGAGTAGGGTTTAATTAAAAAATGTGTGATAACCACATTAGTTTCAATAGGTTTTTATTCTTAGATTGACTTGCGTTTGACTGCAAGCTTAGCTGATGAGAAGAGATGATAGAAGAATCGGTTTCTTCTAACATCTCTTCTCATCAGGTAAGCATTCCTACGCTTCATCCAATCGTACGCACAACCCATGGTTGCCTGGAAGAGATCGCTCTAAGCGATAAGGCCGCCAATTAAAAACCTAACCCTAAGTACTTAATGTTATCTTTGTTATTTTGTTGTTATCATGTGGTTTTTAATAAAGTGTTATCTATCCTATCTAACCCATACTTTGAATGACATTAACGCAAAAAGAAATATGAAGACTTTCATTCATTTCGTTGGATGGAAATCATCATCATCTCAGCTATAAGGAGTTCACAGCTGGACATAGGCCTCCTCCATGGATTTCCAAAAAAAAACGATTAGAAGCGGCTTGCATTCAGCGTCTTCCGGCCATTTGTTTGATTCCGGATATTTCGGCTTAAAACAGACGTGAGTGACCCGTAGTTTATATTTAAAAACATTTGTATGATGTCAAATGGATGGAAATAACATTATTCTATTCTATACGATATAAATAGGATAACTGATACTTCTTTTTTAATGCACTTGCTGTGTAACTTTGTAGATGCAGACTTTCAGTTTCATTTGCTGAATTAAGTACACCAGAGACCTTTGTTAAACCGACAGCGAGCTCTCCTCTGTTAACGTAATTTGCAAATAAGGTTTGCCTGAAATTTGATTAAAGAGAGCGCTTGTCCTTGAATTTTAAGTCTTTACGGGATTGGTTGAGTTTCTTGCCTCTGAATTATGATGATGATGATCATCATCATCTCAGTTCTGATGTTGCAAGTGTACTGTCAACATTCTGTATGAGACTTGAGAATAATGTTAATTTATTATGTTCGTTTTGCTATAGCATCTGAACAACATGTAAGTAAGAATAAGTTATGAAAACTCAAAAACCCCCGCCAAATAAAGGGATAAACCGATTTTGATGAAACATAGCTAAAATCACTCTCGATGAAATACTCTTTTAAAATAAACAAAAAAAAAAGCTAGATCAAAATCGATCCATTTGTTTGATAGCTACGATGCCACAGACACACACGTATAACCATAAAACACCCCTCTTTTTGGGTCGGGGGTTAAAAACCGTTAACTCTTCTTAATCGTATTTATGCTGTTCGAAATTGCAACATTTAAATAATTACAGGTATATTTACTCAGCAAAATTCTAAGCACTTATCGACCGAATTAAATAAATTAGATTTTAAACAGCTTTCGCCTTTATAAATCACTAGCAACATAAAAAAAGTTTCAACAAAAAATTGAACCTTAACTTTAAATAGTTACGGTATAGATTTGACGGCGTTTTAATTCGAGAAAGGTTGATCAGTTCTTCATCGATATATCTAGAATAGAATTATCTAGACCGGTGGTTCTTAACCTTTTTGTGATTGGGACCGTTTGGCAAAACTTTCTTATTCTGTTTGATTGTTTTGTTTTTGCCGTGGACCAGCAAATACCAAACGAATCTTAAAATGAAATAACTCATAGAATTGAGATCAAAGTTCACTAGGAATTAATTCCTTCTTATAGTGTATCGATATTTTTGTTGGGGCTGTTCAATTGTCGAGGTAATTACAGTTAACGCAGCAAGTGGGAGAGTTTCATAAATTTTATTAATGAAGATTAACCACATTAGTCAATAGTTAATGTGATAATTTCAAACAATAATATAATGAATAAAGACACGTAGTTAAATAATATGAGAGCGCAACAAGCATACTTATGTTCATTTAGATATGAATAATATTAAAATGTAAAGATTTTCATCGATATACATATTTCAAAATTCCGTCGCTAAAATAAATAAAATCTGAATATTAATTATTTTAAATATTCATCTTACCTATCTAAATAAATAAAATCACCTCTCACTTTTATAATATCTCCACGAAGTAATTTTTGTATGTTTAAAAATATTGTGATGCGGGAGAGTGATAGCTGCGCGCTTTGAGGGTGCTGACTAGGTACGCGCACGAATGGTCTGCCCTACGCATGCCGACCGTCCGTCGGCATGACTGTAAAACCAGCCTAAATGATGACTTCGCGGATGTTTCAGTGACCATCACAGGTCAGCGGCGCACGTTTGAAAACCACTGGTCTAGACCGTTAGTGTTTCTGAGAACTAGTTTTGGAATCCGGTTGCAGCCGGAAGTGGTGATTGTTGGGTAATGGAATTCCACGAACTTTTGATTTGATTGATGTTCAATATTGATATATAACATGTACTTTAATGATATTTCAACATAACAAGTGCCTTTAATAACTATAAAATCCAGAATGCTGCAAAATTGCCGCACGTTGGTCCAGAGCGGAAAAATTTTTTTCAACCAGGGCTCAGACGCTTTTTTAAAATTAAAATAAGCTCTCATACCCTTTTTCCATTTCACTTTAAATTGCTAAACGTCTCAGAAGTAGGATAGATTTTCTTGGGTTTATCATAATTTTTGTACTTACATGAGTACAATGTACTTATACGCAAACATGTTCAAATATTGCGTCAAACAGCCTCATGGTCTTTAATGCTCTGTTTACCCCGTACGGGAAAATCCAGACATGTTTATAATTCCTGTAAAAAAATATCTTTGAAATGAAACAAATTTTAACGGATTTATCGCGTATATTTTACAAAAATTTATGACCTGACGTTTCGAACACTGCAGCGTAAGTGGTCACAGGATGAGACAAGATGATAGTTTTCTTTATTGCATTAATTACTGCCGCCTACTATTTTATGCGCTCCGTTCCCTAAGCACGCAGAAGTCGCTCACGATGCCTCGCCACGACCACGATGAGGTTGTATTAATTTGAAGACCGGGTCCCATGTAGGTGGTACTAGCCAACCATCTTCTCTATTAAAAAAATATCTTTGCTACAAATCTCAATGAGTAAGGACGTTACTTTCAAATTACTTTGCAATACCTAATTGTATATTATTTCTGATTTAATACAGCGAAATTACAACTTTGTGCTATTTTTAATTAAAAATCGTGTAAAGCACAGGTTTATTGCCACAAAAACATAGTTTATGTGGCTGTGGTACACGCATCTGCTTGGCATTTATATTTAACGCTAAGCTTTAAAATATGCTAATTATTATGTTACTGGCTGCATTCTTTAACGTATCATCATCATCATTTCAGTCACAAAAGCTTATTGGATATAGGTTGAGTATGGATTTTTAAAAAGTCCGGTCGTCCCGAGGCCTGCAGCCAGCGTCATTCTGCCACCTGTATGGAGCCATCTGTCCACTTTGACTCTGGTCATCATGCGTAAGCGACGGTGTGGCCGAGGATGGAACTCGTCGATCTAGAAGATATCTATTCACTCTAGCCTTGAAAATTCCAAGATTGTAGGTCTCAGGAAACAGAGATGGCGGCAAAAAATTCCATTCCTGTGTGTTTCGGACAGGTTACCAGTTTTATCATTCAGTTTTAGTTGATGTTTTGGACATCAACACAGACATAAGGTCAAGTAATATTAATTACATGTATTGTGAATTATGTTATTATGTAAGTTAATATATTATATTTAGTACAAGTAGTTATATTATTCTTTCTATCCTGTGGCATAATTAAATTAGCATTTCTCTAAGAGTCTGATAGGAACAGTAGAGTTGAAAGCCCTAGAAGCAGCTATTGAAGCGTGGTATTGCATTCGCGGCCGCTACAAAGTGTGAACTACATACTATTTTAATTCCCTTTTTCTACCACCGGTGAATAAGGAGACGGCCTGCAAAAAATAGTACTGTGTGTCTGGTCAGTTATTATGATATATTTTACAGTAAGCGAGCTAATAACGCGGCTGCCGCGATATTTGGCCGCGCGGCTCAAACTAGCCGTCACATCAATGTGGTGCAGATTTTTTCATATTCCTTTACTTTTTTCTTAGTTTTAATATTTATTTAACTAGGCGAGACTAAGCTAGGCAATCACCACACCGAGGCAAGAACGACATTGGAGGAATATCAAAGCAACAGATTCATTCAATAAAATTATATGTTAAAAATGACAGCGTTTGCTTTCTACACGCTCTTCAGAGCAGCGCCATGTTGTCTAGCCCCAAAGCCGCGCCGTCAGGTCTTCGATGCTGTGCGTACCCTATAAAGTAAGATGTACAATAGAATATAATTGTTGTATGTTTGTACACTTTAATCTGTAGATAGTCATAGCATCATACCGTCATTAACATCGATATCAATTCAATCAATATATTACCTACTTTTAAATCCTGACTGTCACATTATTTTAGGAGTGTCAATAGAAAGTGTGCCAAATGTCATAATCACGCGGTATTGAAACGTGCACCCTTGTCATTGTGATCTCACGCACTATTGTTTCGAATTTCGAATGAAATAAGTAACTGATCACGATACTTGCCAGTTGACACAAAAAATACGCTACGCAGACAATTATCAAATGTTGTTGTTCTTCTTTTTATGAAACTAATTTCGATGATGATGCTAAGTTTGTAAATACACAGTGTGACACGAGTTCAGTACTATATCCTAATCTGTGTATCCTAACTACTATTATAAAAGCGTAAGTAACTTTGTATGTCGTTTGTCTGTCTGTTTGTGCCCTCTTCACGGCTAAACAGCTAAACCAGTCGTTATGAAATCTGACACAGAATTTCTTTAGAACCTGGGGAAGGACATAGGCTATATTTATAGCCTATTTATAGTATATATTTATAGCATATAGTATATTTATATTATATAGTCATTATCATCATCATCGTTTTTCCTCACTACGCGTGTGACTCCGCGGGACGCAGTTAGTGTTGTATTTACATGTGTATTTCTGAGAGAGTGAAATAAGGACATGAAACTCTTGCGCACATCGCCGAAATGAATCCTATAGAATATAGACAGACATGCTACTTTACGGCGTGCTCGAGATTATGTAGCTTCTTGGCAACTAGTTTATCATCACTGATTACCCTTGTAGCTCGCCGGGCAACAGCCTCTAAAGCTTCCAGCTGGATGTTCCGTCTAAAATGTGGCTGGAAGCGACTTTTCCCAGTGAGAAGACTCCTAACCTTATTGAGACGTTATTTAATTAATAAAGAACTGTGTCTCGTAACAGGAAATGTGGCTCCCAAATCATTTTCTACATTCCCTGACCTCTGACATCACGAAAGCTCAATACAGCAATGAATTAATGTCAACGTGGGTAACTTTGACTCTGCGTCAAACATTGTACGTGGTCTTTTTAGAACGTTTTCGATTATTTTTTCAAGAGATTAGTAGTCAAAACGACTGTAAATTAATTAATCAAGTAATTTGATTACTAATCAGTTGGGGGAAAAAATTAAGAACCTTCTAAAAAGGATACGTACAATGTTTGACGCAGAGTCAAAGTTACCCATGTTGACTGTAATATTAATTTTAAAGATTTTATCGGTAACATATGTGACACTACTTATCTAACTGTCATCTGCTCTCGATTGACACGAGTGGATAGGTATGTTATTTTTTTTAGCTCGGGACATGTGTAAGTTCAGCCAACTGTGTGTTAACACTTTATTAGTATTATATTTTTTGTTTGTATGTACTTCTATATTAATTTACTGGGTGATATAAAACAACAGATGTCTAGGAAATCAGTAGTCATATATAGTGGTTTTTTTATGAGCAAGTGTCTTTATTAACTAACTATAAGAAAACAATATACAAACTACACGTACTTTGCTAACTAAACTCAGACTCACCCTCCTAAACCGATAAAGGTCTAAAACTATCCAAATGCTCAAACCCACTACCAGTTGATAGCGTACCCAGCATACTAACCGCATTGCAGCATTTATATATAGTTAAATTAATCAATTCGAATTTTGACGTTCGCAAAAGAATGATAATGGTATATTTCGACAATCTCATTTGAGAGCCGGTTCTCGTTTCAAGCTACGTGTAGGTACATTGGTATGTACACCTTAGAACACACTGTTACTACACTTTAGCCGAATGCTTATAAAAATAAACTATTTAACTAGATTTAGTATTTCCGACTAAATTATTAAAAGTCCACATTTGGAATACTTACATTATTATAAATCCATATTTGAGAAACATAATTCCATATTTCGAATACATATGAAATATCCCGTTAATAAGTCTGTGCACAAGCAATCCCTAAAAAGCGAAGAGAATGACTTCTGGGTAATTAAAAATCATTACGTAATGAGGATTTCGATGTGCGCCAAGCTTCGCTGACCATACCTTAGGACGGCTGCGTGTAGCGATGGCAAACAAAAACATATTTCATATTTCTATGTTATTGACCGAGCGAGCGAAGCGAGCGAAGCGTCTCTTAATCAACTGGTCAAATTTTCTTTCGTCTGTCAGTTTGTATGTTCGTACTCGCGTACAGGGCGTAATTTTGAACCAATTTTGATGAAATTTGGCGTATAGGTTCATGGGATTATTTATTTTTTTCGTCGTCGGCTATTTTTGATAGGAGGGGTGGTTCCCATAAGAAGAGGGGAAGTTTATTGCGGCGCTAATTACCGATTTTAATGATATTTGGTAGGCAGATTAATGACACAATTATTACAACTTGACGTAAAAATAAACAGAATTGGTCAAGTGGTTGTCGAGATATGACAACCAACTTGAGATTGCATGTAACAATAAGGGCGCGTGCATGTGCTTGATGCATTTTAGCGCTGAATAATTTTCTTGATTTTACGTTTTCTCCATTTATAAAATTATTTGATGATCAAGCGAGCGAAGCGTCTTAATCAATCAAGCAATTGACCAAATTTTCTTTCGTTTTTAATACGGCTTTCTAAGCCAACTTTATGTAGGTATTATGTACAGATGACCCAAGGTGAGCTGCAAATAAGCTCTCTCGAGAGATCTACTTTTCTAAGGACGACTAGTTACTATTTAAACAAAATTCAAAATTGCGAGTGAATTGGGGATTCTGGAAAAATCTCGAAATATCACAAGGGGAAGGGGTAGTGTAGTAAGTTGTAGTGTAGGTAGTGTAGGTAGTATAGTAACCATGAACGAATGAATGAATGAAATCCAAAAACATTGAATGTTGATGAATGTTATTATCGTCATACCAATAGACGTCTTATTATGATTTCCAATATTTCGACCTTTATCTTTAGCCCGTATAAATACCAAGGGGATTTGAATAAAAACTTGTTATGAAATATTGTATTAGCAATGTGACGAGTGCAGCGCATTTTAAAGTACTAGGGGTACT
This sequence comes from Lycia hirtaria, assembly GCA_947563715.1. Lineage (NCBI taxonomy): Eukaryota > Metazoa > Arthropoda > Insecta > Lepidoptera > Geometridae > Lycia > Lycia hirtaria. The sequence goes on from OX387385.1 coordinate 34,918,000, forward strand.
CACACTACCTGCCCTGATAATCTTCCAAGTAGCAGTGTATACTAGAGTGAACCTGAACGCTTATTCTGAGCGAGGTGAGAACCACTGCTACTCCACACGCAACAGAGGCAAGTTAGCAGCTATTCCACGGTCTCTCGCAAAGTCATCCAAGTTGACGCATGTCATGGGTCCGACTGTCTATAATAAATTACCAACTGATATCACTGAAGCGTTAAGTCTACAACGATTTAAAAATAAACTTAAAACTTGGCTCATTGAGCAAGCATTTTACAGTTTTGACGAATTTATGAATATAAAATTGAATTAACTTAATGTTTTTATTTAAGTTTTAATGTTTTTATGTTTAATTTACTATATTCTTGGTGACATTTCTTAGTATGAATTTGATTGAATGAATTTATTAATATTTCGATTTATTTATTTGTATTAACAATATCTTATTTAAATCGAAATTATTTCTGTGTGAAATTTATATTTATATTTTTTGACGTGTAAATTGACATTTTATGAATAAATTACTTATGACTTATGACTTATGTCACACAAGTTTTTCACACAGTAAACTTAAACATTTTAGGTGTCAATGAACCTTCATGGAGAGCGTAGTATTTAATTAAGCTAATCTTAGCTTATTTTTTCATCTCTTAATTGCAAAAAGATAACATTTAATAAAATAATTATAGTTTAAAAAACTGAAGCAACCGACTTCTCATAGGTCCCATTATCAGAACTGGACCAAACCACACGGGAAGCTCCAGCTTTCAAATAAAAAATAATCATCAAAATCGGTTCACCCAGTCGAAAGTTATGAGGTAATAAACATAAAAAATACAGTCGAATTGAGAACCTCCTCCTTTTTTGAAGTCGGTGGAAAAATTACACTTGATTTGCTCACTGTACTCGGTCGGCGTGAATCACAGACTGCACCCATAATGAATATATTTTTTGTGCATTTTTATCTGTCTGTACTTAGTTCAGAGCTTACCTTTTTACGGAGGACTTTCACCGCGCTTCGATTGAAAGAACAAACTTTTAATAATAAACTGTTCTCTATTTATCTTATAGCTAGTTGTGTCCCGAGGCTTCACTTGCTTGGATGAATACCCGACGGAAACCTAAGAAATCTTCAACACAAGACTTTCAGCATTACTCATTGGTAGTGATGTAAAAAACGTATGCAAAGGTATATTTCCCAGGTGGTTTCGTAGAAATTTCATCAAAATCGGTTTATTCGTTTGATTTTTAAAACAAAATTGTACATTTAGAAGTCGGTTTTTTAGTTTTTAGGATTCCGTACCTCAAAAGGAAAAACGGAACCCTTATGTGATTACTTTATTACAATACCACGTTAAATGACGACCCATTTATATCACTGATAGTGTCGAAATCTCCAATTATAATTTTAACCGCGTCCGGTGGTCTTTTTCAAAAGAGAAACATACGTGTCATTGCCGGTTCGCGTCGCAGTTCGCACGTTAAAATAGACAAAATGATTGTTTGAAAAATATTTATTTTAATTGTTTAATTCTAAATAATTCAATAATTAATTAATTTTTATAATTTAAAAGACGCTGGATACAAGCCGCTTCCAACCGGTCTCTCTGGAAATCCATGGGGGAGGCCTATGTCCAGCAGTGGACTTCTTATGGCAGAGATGATGATGATGATTTAAAAATAAACAAACTGTCGCATTTTCCTCTATCTGTTTAACAAGGGTATGTATGGTAAGAAGCATATTAATATGTAGCAAAACTAATCTACCGTGGTTGAAACAGGTCTATATGAAGGAAGGTTGGACGGTAAAAACTGCCAAGTGTGAGCTAGGAATATCGAGCTTATACAACCGTATTACCACGTACGCTTACACGTATACGTATAAGCTTACGCGTATTAGACGTACTTACACACACACACACGTACGTACATCCATAAAACATGGATAATATTATATATATGATAGGTTATAGAAATTAATATAGCTTAGTGTAGCAATTATAACTTACAAAACTGAAAAATCTATTCAGTCAGCAGTTGCGAAACAAATACATATTCATATCATATTCCTGGAGCTGGTAAATTTTTTGCAAGCTTTTATTTAGTTTCACCTGTCACGGTGTCAAGTAGTCTGTAATGAAATCTTGCAAGTTTTTGACGCATTTTCCGGTTTCCGATTGATTTTGCATGCTTTTTTTTAAATTTCTGGTCATTTCACAAAACATCACCTAGACCAAACTAAGCAAAATATGGAAACTAGATGTCTGATACAATATATATGTACTTTTTTTGTAAATACATACTTATGATACATAGAAACACCCAGACACAGAACAAACATCCATGCTTATCACACTTACAAATGTTTGCTTTGGGCGAGGATCGAACCCGCGACTTACAGCTTAGCGCTTTAGTACAAACTGCGCTGCAAGGCCAGTATTGTAAATGTAAATCGGATGACTGTGAGAAAAAATGTACCAGCTACTTCTCTTCCCGAGCATACTGTAAAAGTCAGTTAAGGGGCTTGAAAGAAATTGGCTTTTATGTAAGCGATAGGCCGACCCCCTGTCACTCCAAGCCATATAATATATAGGTAGATGTTACCCTCTAATCCTCTGTAACTCTCTAATACCCTCTCCCTTCTATCTAACCCTCTAACCGCGGTCAAATGTGGCGTCAAATGCCCTTATGGTCTTTGACGGTTTGCCTACCCCGCAAGGGAAAATAGGCGTGATTGTATGTATGTATAGATAAGTATATTCCTTATGGAAAATGGAAATTCCTTATGAAAAGTGCTAAGATAGTCGAGCTGGCTCGTTAGCTTTGTACTCTTGGGTATAAGCATTACACATGATAAGGAGGAACTGAAGAGGGAGCCAGGAGATTGCCAGTGGAACTCCCTGGCGTAAAGTGCTAATATAATCGCGTTTGGACCTTTATTTCCTTGGAATTAAACAATTTTTAACGGGTTTATCGCGTATACTTTGCGTTACAAAAAGGAGGTTTTTTTTTTTTTACTTAATTTAATGCATATCTATATTAATTATTTTTGTTAACTTAATCACTTTTTATATCATTAGTAAAAGTTTCTGCCTGAAAATGTTTTTTTTTCATCATTTAATTTTTTCAGCGTTGGTTTCGGCTCCACGGACGCCCACCAAAAGTCCAGGACTGTCCCGAGATTCAATATTGATAAGTCGTTATGACATAACATAATAAGGTCCGATTAGTTGTCACAATACAAGAATAATGACTTATAGCTGAGCCTTCAAAACGCCTGAAAACTGACATCAGATCTGACAAAATCTAAGAAAACTTCTAAGCACTTTACTTTTACTGAAATATTTATAAAGTGTACATAATCAAAGAAATTACAACTTTAATTATTCGAAATCGCCAGACCTCAAAACTACCTGCTAACTTAGGCACGGTAAGAAAGTCAAACAAGTCCGTTACCATAGCAACCGGCCGCCGGTCCAAATAATTGGCCAGCCACACAGCGATACCATCTACTCAATCGGGCACTTTATTTTTTATTCTCAATATTGCATTCCTTCGAGACGAGATAAGTTTTGAGCAAAAAGCTCTCGATTCAGACACTGTCTCGCTCACTGGCTTAGTAACAGAGAGGGATGGTGTAATAATATCTTGTAAGCTCTTTAATGTTTTACACAATGTCCTACGTTTTGGAAAATACGGCAACGCTATGCTACGCGATATATATATATATCCCATTGGTATACTTCTAAATATGTACTGTGGGATTTCGTGTCTACACACATAATTTACACGCGTGCTCCATCGTGGACCGCAACATCGTTTAACGTCAGTTGAGATAGTGGTCAAACGCAAGATTATAGCTAAATTAAAAACATAACCCTCCTTCTTACGCAGTCGGGTAAATCGGGTCAAAGTCAAGTAATATAAATCACAGTCTTGTCAGGCTAATGGTGCAGATGTATTTTTGTTAATTCAATAAAAACATGGTATATTTGTCATCGAAATCAAACAATTTTTACCGGATTTATCCGCATATATTTTCGAAACGTCAGGTCATAAAATTAAGTAAAAACATATAAGCGATAAATTCGTTATATAGTGCATGTATATTATGTACATGCACTATATCGCCTCGCATCGCTTCACAATTTATCGCATTCTACATACAGGACAACATGCTATATCGTGATTGGCGCGATATTTGAATACAGTTTGCTGTTTTTTTGCTGATCGCTATGCATTAATTACTATTACCCGAGATGATTTAAATGGCCGGTTGAATTGGATTGAAAAGCTTTTTTTTTTCTTTTTTTTCTAATTGTAGAATGTTTATGTCTTGATTTGGGTGGTCACGACGCACTGATGGATCAATTGGAGATGAGTACACAAGTTACTCACTTAATGCGTTTTTTTTATTAAGTACGTTTATTTTCGTGATCTCAGTTTGGAAATTTACCACTTTACATGTTGCATAATTATTATAATTGTTTTTATTGTTACAGGAAATAACACCGTTGATTTTTAATGTGTTATTCGAGTAAAATATTGCCAGTTTTGACTTAGAGTCAGTAACCTATAACTTCTAACAGAATAACTGTATTATAAAATATTATGTAAGTATTAGTGAATAAGTAGTTCAATCCTAGAATTTATACTACGGACATTGCTCTAATATTAAAAAAAACTTCTAACAGAAGTTTTACTTGTTTGCCTACTTCAGCAGCTGTCCTAGGGACCTTCTATGCTCTAGGAGATACCTTAAAAATATATACATTCAGATCATATGTGAGGGTGTATGTGGGTGGGTATGTATGTTTCTATATGATCGCCTACAGCTTAAATAGCTTGGCCGATTTTGATGTGCGAGGTGTCGTTAGATTCGTTTTCATTCATTGAGTGTCATAAACTATAATTCTTTGTAATAATAATAATACTTCTTACACAAAAAATTATAAAATGCGTTTTTCGTAACGAACTTTTTCATAATAAACAAATGAGTTTACTATATTTAAGAATGTGCATTCATAATCTTTTAAAGCGATTTTACGCATACTTTCTCACAAAAAACGTTCTTGAATATTAAATATAAGTTCGAAATAAAGCCATCGTATGGGAGAAGGTTTGAGCGATTAAAAAATTGAGCTCTTGATCATTATTCATATAACCTACTCCTTTTTTGAAATCGGTTAAAAAATATACTTGCGATTTTAAATAAAAACTACGGGTCACTCACGTCTGTTTTGAGCCGAAATAGCCGACTATAGTTTCAACCGCATTCGGCGGTCTTTTTCAAAGGGGCAGCACACACGTCACTCTCGGTCGGTCGTTACTTTTATGCGCTTCATTTAATATTAGGAAAAGTTGGATTTTGATTATTGTACTTGTATAGTGATGTCACTGTGCCGTAAAATAAAAACTTATAATTAAAAAGTAATAAATATCGATAGTAAATAATTCCGTACTTTCGTTTAGTTATTGATGTTCATTAACTGATCTCCGGAAATCCATAAAAAATTAAGTGTTAATTGGTAGTTCGACCATTGCCTATCTCGCTCGCGCATACTAAGTGATGTTGCTTTGTGTTTAGTTCGACGATTTTTGTATAAGTTCATTCAGTTATTTTATATCTTCAAAAATGTTGGTATGCGCGAGCGAGACGGATGATGGTTGGACTACAGAGTACAGACTCTTAAGCAGTGTCTGCATCTTACACAAGTCATTTAAAACATTGAAAAGATCGAAACCTGATTTGATTATTTAGATTATTTCCGTGTCATTATGTCGTTTTGTAAAAAAAAACGCAATATCGTTTTGTATCGGATTTCGCTGTTCACAGGACAAAAAGAAAAAAAAACCCTGAGAGAAAAAAATTAAGTAGTTTGAAAGGTAAAAAATTAATATGATCCACAAAAACAATTAAGCTCAAATCCAAAATTAGTAATTTTTTGAAAGATAAATAAAATTAATAGAAATAAAAAAAATCACGATATCAAATTTTATTGACTCAATTATAAAATAAAAAACCGGACAAGTGCGAGTCACACTCGCCCACCGAGGGTTCCGTACAAACTAAATAAAAGGGGGAAATCATATATATTTTTTATATTTTCCTTAATAAACCAGAAAATATACATCGTACAAATACTTAAAAACCTGTTATATCTTATGCTAATGAAGCTCTTTCATATGATAAGATGAACTTGATACGGTTAATTCACTTGATACGGTTAATTCACTTTAAAATTTGGGCCCTCATTTCTAGCATAAAGACACATTTTTTGTGATTAAATTAAAAATGACCAATTTTCGGAGTTTTTTCCACATGTGTACTCTAACACAATGCTTCTTCCCAAATTTCATACTTCTAGGTCAACGGGAAGTACCCCGTTGACCTAGAAGTATGAAAGCAAGGTTTTGATTCCCTTGCGAGTGTCGAAATGTGCGTTTTTTACGAAAACTGTGAAATATTATTTTCTTTCTGCACCAAGACTGCAAGAGACTATGAATCTGCGTATATGGTTTTAATTTCAACTCGATACCTTCACGCATTCTCGAGATAAACACCCGGACACCTGACACCCGGACAGAGGGACAGACGGACAACAAAGTGATCCTATAAGGGTTCCGTTTTTTCCTTTTGAGGTACGGAACCCTAAAAATAAGATATACCAAATTGTGCAAATACCTGAGCTCATTAGTCCTCTCCGGCTGCTCATCCCACATTCGGATTCCCTCACAAATAGCTCGACTCCTGGAGATGAGATCAGTAGGCAGGAGTTCTTTCACCCGCGACGAATCACGTGGGTGGCGGACATTTTAGCTGCGCGAGCGCATCACCGCTTGTGCGGACTTGGGATAATTTTGTAGTACAAATAGATAAACTGTTTATTTTACACACTGTAATAATCATTACTTAGAAGAGAAATGTAGAGCAGTAACTGGCTTCCTTATGCCTTGAAGCATATTAGTTATAAGCTCTTTCAGGCAATCTTAGCAAATCGGTCAAATTAAATCGCATATGGTGTTCGTTGATCTGGGAAAAGCATACGATAAAAGGTACCCCGTGAAATCATGTGATAGGCTGTAAAAAAAGAGTACCTACCAGGAAATTCATCATTGCATGTACAGTAGAGCCACTACGTAACTTTAATCTGCGGTTGACTAAAAAGTTCAGAGTGGCTCAAGGCTTGCAACAAGGATCCGCTCTAAGTCTTACTTGTTCCTCCTTGTAATAGATGCATTCAATTCAAACTCACCGGAGGCGCGACCCTGGGGTATTCTATTCAAATACCACATTGTGCTTGTAGGAGAAGATAGCGTTGAGTTTCAGAAAAGTCCGGAAAAATCGGAAAATGAGTTTAAAGTACAGGACCAAATCATAACACCTTTCGAGATTTCGGGGATCCATTCAGTTTCATTTTCATTATCTGAAAGCGTGTATTCTTTCTAATTTACCTCGATTTTCTGTATCTTTCTATCTACAACGATGGTGAATAACTTAGACCTTACTAGCAAGATCAATGCAAGATGAAGAGGCAGCAGGTCTCGGTAATAACTTGAGTCGAATGCCCATTCAATTGAAAGAGGAAAATTACAAGACCGTTATAAAACCTGCCGTGTTAAAGGATCAAAATGCTGGCCCACCAAAAGTGAATGTAAGGAAAATAGTCTAGTAAAAATAAGATTTGTGACAACATAAAAGACAACTAAGTATATTGTTATTTAAATGAATGTGTTGGTGTTTTGAAATACATTTGACACATTTTTTTCATAATAATTTTATAAAAGCTAACCTACCTTTACACGGTCAAACGCCTGAACCGATCGTTATGAAAATTAGTATAGAGATAGCTTTGGGCCTGGAGATGGACATAAGCTACTTATCATCATCATAATCATCACCGTTTTTCATAACTACGCGAGTGAAACCGCGGAACGCAGCTAGTCTATAAATCAGGGATTATTGTTGATCTATAATTTTTAGTTATTTTCCTATCATAATTTCCTATAGAATCCCCTCAGTTGCAAATACTGTGATCTGCTCCATACAAACGGATTTATTTTTACCAGACTTAAAATTCATGCAGCGGAGAAGTGAATGTTCAATGAATGTGGAGTGACGAGAATGAACAAGATCAGGAATGAGTATGTTAAAAAAACTGTTAATAACACCAGTGACTGAAAAATTAAGATAATAGGCTACGGTAGCATGGACATGTGACGAGAAAAAAATAAAAGTTGAAGGAACTGCGTGAAGGTGTTAATGTAGAGATGACGTTTAACAGACTGAAGTAGCAAAAGGAAACATGTTGTGCCGATCCTACTATTTACTATATTCTATCGCTTGGGTGTCTTATCATTATAAACTTCTAATAAACAGCTTTCTAATACAAATGAACAATTACGCTGGTGGCTAGAATTACTCATAAACATTTCGATTGGAATCATAAGTTAAGTTATTTATGACTTCATCAAGAAATCGGTATCTAGCAAATAACCGGGCTTCTATTTTCTTATATTATATTCGAACTCATGAGCGCGCATGAGATGTTTAGTATTTGGTTCTTTAGCCTGTGGTTTTTGTATAACATTCATTCTTATTTCATCTTGTTCATTCATTTATCAGACGGTTTTTATTCTTAACACAAAAAAGTGGTATCTTTTGGATCTTTGTTTCGCATAATGTGAAGTACACCGTGACATCTAAAGTTAATGCAGAATAATTCTTGTATTTAAATAAATAAATAAAAAACTGAAATAATTTCAAATATGTAAGTAATTCGTTTACTTTTTTTGCACTTAATTTGGTTTATCTATTAATTTTATAAACAAAATATACATACATTTCGTTTACTTGGATGACACAATATTTTCCAGTCATTCTGTTTTAAAAAACTAACTAACTACTAAACCAATTTTGATGACATTTCAATTGATCCAATCTAGAAGTACCGTATACAACTAAACTGATAACCTGCTCCTTTTGAAGTCGGTTAAAAACTTAAACGTTTCACATCAAGCTCCTTAACGACGTGTGACAGAAGATGACTAAATACAGGAAGGCAACCGTCCACCCGTCCGTCTGTCTGTCCGACGATATATACCAAACTGAAATAAATCGCATCCGTCGACGCTCTTCTTAGTTTAGATTTCCAACTGTATGCAAACAGTAGATACAAATAAAGTCGTTTCTGACGCAAAAATTCTAAAAGTAGTGTTTTTACTTTATTTTAAAAACTTTAACTTTTCTGAAATAAAATAAAATACAACGAATTTATCGCGTGTATTTTTCATAATCTTTATTATTTTATTTGTGTATTTTTGAAAATGTGCAGAACGGGTACAGACTTTTGAAACTAGTTAGTACTCGCGAAGTCTACTGTTCGCAAAAAAAAAAGTTATTAGTTTACATATCTATAGATCATACGTTCTTGATGCATACGACACCTAGCCTGTTACCATAAAGATACAATCTCGGAAATTTTTAAAACTAGAATGAATAGGTACCTTTAGTTCCACGTCATACCACCTCGGTCACACCGTTGCTTACCATCAGGCGAATTGGTGATCAAACGTAGATCTCATCATCATCATCACCATCTCATCTACAAGAAGTCTACTGCTGAATATGGATCTACCCCCATAGCTTTCCAAAAAAGAGCGGTTGGAACTGCACCTAATACCTATCTTGTATGAGATCGTCTGTCTATCTGGTTGCTGATCTTCCTACGCTGCGCTATTTCGTAGATTTATTACAAAAACACACACACAATATTCCTTCCTAGTTTAAAATAGCATACTGAAACATTCATGTAACTTACCTAATTACTCTTTGATGTTCTTGCCAAGTTTCAACTTTCGAAATTTTCCAATTAAAATTAGGTCAAAACCAGTTCAAATATTTCCACCCGAAACCGGCGAGTACTTTGTATCTGGCAATTAAGGGGACCTGATGTCGTTACCGAGATATTCGCGAAACCTTGATACCTTTTTTACAGGTACCAGTTTTCGGTCCCATGGTCTCGGGGTCAATAACCGGGCCGAGTATTTGGACAATGCGACTATATTATAAGCATACATAATGTAGGTGTGTGCGGGCGTACTCGCGCACTGGCTCGTTGTTATACTGTGTCACATTATTCGTATACGCTATGCGAGTGTGCGATTTCTATTTGATATGTGTTTTCCGCGCCGCGTGCCCGCGGTGTTGGGTTACTTTAAAACGTGACATGGAAATAGCTGATTGACAGATATTTTTGTTTGAAATGCATTTTTGTGGTAGATTTATAACATACAGTGATTAGTTTTATGAATAGTATATAATATATTTTATTGCATGTACTTTTTATCAGTTATGATGTGAATGCGTATTTGTTTTATGCTGAATGTCCGTGTGTGATGACACCTTCCGGTCCCAAAGGAAGACCAGTTTTGGTTAATTTAACCAGCTACTGCTGAGTAGGAATCGGTTTGCGACAAAAATGACTGTAGTTTTTGTTTATTTCTATGTCGTGGTTGTTTTTGTCGCAAATAAAAATATGTCTGTCTTATCGAAGCCATTGGCGTACCCAGCATGCTAGCACCATTGCGCAATTTAGTGACAATTCCTATTCATTGACCCATATCAGTATATATCAGACTTGAACACAGACCAGGTTCAAAGTAAATTTTCAAGATGAGCTAACGGCTACCGATCCCTACGGTCCCATAATGTGATATAATAAATGCATATTTCAGAAATAATAGTACCTACTCGCGTTTAAGACGCAGGTGTTTTTCAATAAAACGACAAAACCTAGTAATCAAAACTAAAAACAAAATCAAATCAAATCAAATGGTCAAGAGCTTAGGAATATTAAAAAAAAATGGCTCAATCAAAAGAAAAAAAATACTTTACTATGAAGCCTTTTATTGGTCGATATTGATAATATTTGGCAGCAATTTAGTACACAATTCTAAATAAGAATTTCGAACATAAGCAAAATCAGTTGAGACAGGTTCAGTTTAGTGTTCGTAAAGTTTTATTTTGTGCATTAAAAATCAAATTCTTCAGTATAGCATAAAAATTCAGACGTGTCGAAAGTTTCAATTTCCCGTAAAATAGGATTCTGACAGTAAACTGTCGAGAGAGCGACGTGGAACGAAACTAGGAACTAGGGCGCCGGCCGCGGCAAATATTCAATCATATTTAGCAGATTTTTTCACAACTCAATAATATATATAATTATATTAGAAGAATTAGACAGTTTGAAGATACTTTGTTTATGTATATTGGATCTTTTGTGAGAAACTAATATAAAGTAACTAATTAAATACTACTCAAATTAGATTATTTTTTTCTAATAACTAACTAAACTAATAAAAAACTGGAATTGAAGTTAGAACATTGACAGCTAAAAAAGTAAATTTTAGTTTAAGTGGGCGATTTTTTACTTGATAATGTCCTATAATTCGATGAACGCCGGCTGCACGCACGAAAAAGCATGACTCATTGTCACGTACCGCCTGAGCAGAGCGTGCAAGCGAGAGCGCGGAACAAGCTATAGAGAGGCACGATCGGACTAAGCGTTCGGCTTGTGACGCATCTATCATGACGTTATCACGTAAAACTATCGTCGGTAAACCGACTTTACAGACAACCATTTTTTACATATCGCACTCATGAAAGACTAATGAACGATAGGTACAAAATACTTCAAAATCAGAATCCATCAAGGCGTTGAACGCCTTGACCATAATAAACAAAAAGTTAACTAACTAAAAAACTCGTATATTTATATACCTTCACCTTAAAACATTATCCTCGTTCTTTTGCAGTCGAGAAAAAATTAAAAAAATCATGTTTAGGTTCCGAAAATTTTGCTGTAGATAGATAGTCACAGTAAAACGTCGTCACTTGACAATTTCTGACAATTCTATCGAAAATTAGTTTTACAGATTTTCGAGAAACGTTTCTAAATGGCTATAGTTTCTAAAAACTCCTATGTGAATAAGTCAATATTTAACTTATTAGATTTCAAATTCGCAACGACGGAACGCCGAAAAAAGTTTGCACCGCATCTTAAAGCGCGGGCTGCACATCGTCCGATCCGCGGACAGTTCTCGGTACCTACTTTCATTTCACGGGTGCCAATTTTGATGAAACGCGGGCCGCATTCTGCCGCGCCCGCGATCCTACCGATATTGCCGATCGAATTTTTTTACAGACCCTGTTGCAAAATTAAAGCTACCTCGTGTACTACAACCTATTCTGTGACTACGGGGAGAAAGGCCTCGCGTGTGATACTTCTGTCATTCTGTCTTTCAAGGAGAAGTAGTGTCTAGGTATTTTGGATTCCGGGCAATGACGTTATGATCACATGGACACAAAGTCTAAAACAAAATTCATCGATACTAATATACCAACAATGACGAACTTAAATATTTTGTCTTAAACTCTATGGCGCCGCGGTAAAGCCTTATTTAGATGAAGAAATTTAGAGACATTTACTTTGCCGCTTCGAATTATTTTGAAAATCGAAATTATTTTATTTGTGTGGTCTAAAAGTTACCGCATTAAGTTTGGACGTTTTTGAGCGCTGATGCGAAATCCTTGTCGACATAAGATCTTTGATTCCGGATGTATTTTATTAAAGTGTAATGTCAGGTTCAGCCAGTTATGCGTTTCCTTTTAGGTCTTGGAGAAAAGTATTATAAATGCGGTAAATGCTTACTACAACGAATGCTTCCGGAAAAAAAACCTTTAAAAGTAATGTAGAATGCTTTATTGAACCGCTACATTTTTGTGAAATATACTTATTCATAATTATATTAAATTACATGTAATTAATTTTTCTGCTCTAATTTTTGTTTACTTAAAAATATCTAACCTTCAAAAGAAATGTTGGGTGTATCACAAGGTGATCCTAGAACTACATACATTTTTATCCATTTAATTTATCATCATAACACAAAATAAAATACATGTGGATGATGCATTAATAATAGTGATCACAGGTATAATCAATATGTGCTTTAAAAAATACGATTGTCAAAGATAATTAAAATACCATTTCCTACTATCGCTGAGGTTATGTTGGTTCATATTTGCGACAGGAAACTGATCACCTTAAATTTTTTCGTCCCGCGGTGTCTAGAGCTTAGACGATAGGCACCAGATAAGATCTGAATTCTACCAGTGCAAGTACAGTTAGGTTTGATCAGGATGTAAGCCTCAGGTGGTACGACCTGTGTTTTGATAGTTGTAGCTGGTTTGTAGGTCTTCAAGCCGGCGTGGCGTGATTGTGACGTATGACACACATAGGCTTTGCTCTAGTTACGGTAGAGCTACGGAAATGAAACTACTTCAACTATTATTGTAAGTAGGATAAGAATAGAAATAACATATTTGCACTTGAATTACCAAGCATAAAGAATTCAACGCCTTAGAGTGACGAGTGCAGTGAATTGTCACAGAGGTTTAAGCTTTTGAAATTTTTAACTCTTAACAAATAAAAAAAGAAGGACTCGGAGACTGCCGCGGTAAAGCTATTGCATAATAGCTTTACGCGCGGTGTGTTAGGTTATTTTCGTTACGGAATTTCTGGATTCGGTCTCCACGCTCAAGGCCCGCGATAGAAGCTATGCAACAGCTTAAAAAAGACGTGTGGCACTCGGAGACTGCCGCGGTAAAGCTATTGCATAATAGCTTTACGCGCGGTGTGTTAGGTTATTTTCGTTACGGAATTTCTGGATTCGGTCTCCACGCTCAAGGCCCGCGATAGAAGCTATGCAATAGCTTAAAAGTTACTGGAAATAAAATTACAGAAAAAAAAAGTTGACAATAGTTACAAGTTATTTGTTATTTATTTGTGAAAAGTTAGGTAAAGTCTGGTCCATTGCCTTAAAAATATGCGTCTAATGAAGAAGCAGAAGATAAAGTTATACCGTTTTTTATTTGTGTATAAAAGATATCTGTTACTAACTTATAATTATACACCCAAGTGTTTTCCACTACTAACAGAACATGACAGCCACACACATACACACACACACTTCAGACCAGTTCGACATCTTGAATCATAATTAACTGATCCAAAATAAACATTTTGTTGAAATTAAACCTAAAAAAACGTCTAAAATTATGCTAACACACGCGCCAAAGAAAATTGGCCGATCCCAATTTCCGACACCGTTTGCCAGACGAAAAGAAACCTTACCGGTTAAACATTACAGTTGTCAGGCGGATGTGTAAATTTGTCAATGTGTGGTTCAAAGAACTAGTACACCCACTACAATTCGTCAAGTAACATTTAGTTTTTGCCTCACATTTCTTGTTGAATCGAATATTTAAATAGATGGAGCATCGATAGTTTTTCAACTCTCATTATTGAAGACAAGGTATGTTTCTTGCTTAAAGGCAAGGTATGTTTCTTCCAAGTGACTTCATAGTTTTGGCTTATAGCTTACTTGCCCTCCCGCCTTGGCCGGAGTCTTTAATAGTATGCCGTGCGTGAGAAGAAATAAGAACTATGGTTTAGAACAAGATGCACTCTGTAAAGTCTGGCAAATTTCAAACTTATCTAATTCACAAACAAAAAATCGAATTATTTCAGATCGTTGAAGGTCTAAAGACAAAATGTTGAAATCCATTATCGGTTAACAGTATAGCTAACATGCTGGCTAGTATTGCTACGGTAAATGACAAAGCAGTGTTTACCTACGTCCTACGTGTTTTTCAATATAAACAACAATGACTGAAGTTCAATATTTTTTTAAGTCATAAATACACTTAATCTATACATATACATATAATAAGACTGTAACGGATCAAATTCTGTACATTAAATATTTAAAAAAAAAAGTTGATTGGAGGATACCTTCCTATCGATAAAGAAGCCAAAATAGCATTTTTTTTAAATTTTGTCTGCGTGTCTGTCTGTACGGTGTGTCCAATGGACGCCGAAACTACTGGACGGATTTAGACGAAATTTGGCAGAATTATTATTTATACTATGTAGAAGGATCTTGCATACTTTTTATCCCGAAAAATTTTATAATTCCCCTGGGATATAGCATTAAATTACAACATTCAACATTACGAGTATTGCGTTGCTCATCACTAAATCTCAAAAACTACACAAGCTACGAATCTGAAATTTAGCATGTATGTTACTTATAGAGTAAATGGGTCAGCTAAGAACGAAACTGAAAGGGCTGAATTAAGGGGTTAAATTGGGGGGTAAACGAATGTATGAAAGTTCCTGAGTTTTAATGTTAGGGGCATGAAATTTGGTATTTGGGTTACCTAATAGATATACTGTTATTATATTTCAGCGACAGGGATGAATGAAGGTAGTCAAAAGAAGGTTGAAAGTTAGTATGAAACTTCCTTAAGTTTTATGTTAGAATCTTGACATGTAGTATTTGGACTATAAAATGAATACAAATTACAACTTTTTTTTTTTTTTGTGACAGGGATGAATTAAGGAGGTCAACAGAGGATTGAAATATTCCATGAAAGTATCACGGTTTTAATGCCAAGGGCGTAAAATTTAGTATTTGAGTATTCAAATTAATAATCACAAACATTTATAATATTTTTACACCAGGGCTGAATTAAGGTTGTTAAATTAGATTCCAATTATTTTATTCTATGAAATACCCACAATTTTCATGTTAGAGGCGTTAAATAACAACATTTAGGCTAATTAATAGACAGGAACTAATACTGTTGTTATATTTTTACAACAGGGATGAATTAAGGGGGGGGGGGGGGAGAGATTGGGGTATAAATTAATATTTATGCGAACAAATAAATAAGAACGAAGACTCTTATAATATTTTGCGCCAGGGATGGCTTAAGGTGATAAAAAAGGGGGTTGTAATTTTTTATGACTTTTTTCAGACTTGCAATTCAAGCGAATTGCTGATTTTTTTAAACCTTAGCTTGATCTTGACGGAAGCGGGCTGGAAGGAGATTAAACCAGGCGATAATAAAGTTTGGATCCCAGCGTGAGGGAGTGGGTCGGAACAGGAACGAGTTGTGAGCAAGCTTTTAGTGTGGCAAGTATATAGTGGTAGTAGTATAGGTGCATGGGACAGGTGCGACCTGAGAGCTGTATTAGTGTGGGGCAGGAATGAAACGGAACAAGAGACGGAGTGAGATGGGAGTCCAACAAAGGATCTAGTTGGGTGCGGGACGTAAGTGGTATGGGAGCGAGAAAAAAATGCGCTGGGAGCGAAGTTGGAGAGGGAGAAGAGCAAGGTGTAAATGCTATAAGTGCGAGGAGGAACGGATGTGTTTTCTTACGCGTATGAAGTCGCGGGTACAGCTAGTTATTAATAAATTGTAAATTTGTGTGACAGTTCAAAAAACAGTCTGGACAATCTGTCGGGACTTGAAACCGCAACCCCATCAGTGCTTGGGAGCTTCTACCATTTCGACCAATGACAACAACAACAACAATAGGTATGATAAAATTTAAATTGAAAAAATCCGAAAATCTCAAAAACAGTTCTGACTACTCTAAAACTAGTAATAGCTTGAGTACTAGTTAGTTTAGGCAAAATCTCGTTCGCGCGCTTAAATGAATAAATAGTTCAATCTCCTTCACGCGTTCTAATAGTTCACTTCTTCTGACTTATTAATAGCGCTCTTATACCATGCGAAATTCTGTAATATGGGGTAGTAGTAAATTATTAGGTATTTATTTTATTATAAATATTGAATTATTTTAAAGAAATATGTAATTTCAATTTTCAATATTAGTGTAATTAATGTCTGCAGATTCTCAATTTAAATCAACATTTTTCATATTCTCACCAGTCGTATACCGACGATTCTAGTGTTTGAAACTATTTTTCTACATATGATTTAACTAGATTTTACCAGTTCCAACCTCCCCCCCCTCCCCGCGCCGCCCGCTAAGATCAGAAGGACCGTCCTATTAGGAGATATTTCTGTTATCGCTCCTCTCGGTAATTAGACGGCCCCTATCAGATGGTTGGTCTTGACGTCCCCTCCCCATGCTTATCTGCTGCAGCTTTTTTAAGACATGTCGGGATTGGCTCTCTACTAAATATACTTTTAAGTCTTGCTGACTACGGCCACACTGTCAACTGGTTAGATGAAGAAATTAATAATTCTGTCATGTTATTTTTTAATCTGCCTTTAAATCAGAAACAATACACAAACAATGTTTGGCAGGTACAATGGGCGGCCTTACCGCCTAAAGCTATTTCTTCCAGGCAACCTTAGGATGGACAGGGTTAAAGAAAAATGTTAGGGTTGGTGTACACCACCAACCCTAACATTTTTCTTTATACCTATATGAAATAAATAAATATTTGAATATACAAACTACTTAAATATGCTACTGACATATTATATAAATGCATAAATAAATATGTATACAGTACACATATATATAAATATTCTATGTATGTCAAACTGTCTCTAAAATTGTGGATTTTTTCTACTGAGGTCGGCCTCAACGCGCGCAGCTATCTCTCTCGCGCATCACATTTTTAAACAAATAAAATCATTGATTAGGTATAATAGTAAACTGAGAAATGAATTTGTTTATTTAAATAGGGGAAATATTAAAAGAAAATACTTCAAAGGAGCCGCTCAGGTCAATGACTCTTCAGTCCAGCAACTGGAATGCCGCTGGGCACTGACCCCACTGTCCTTTCCAGTAGATATGACGAATCAATATATCATAACCTCGTTTTAACTCTTACGAATCACTTAAAAACATCGAGAGCCGTGTAACAAAAACAATAACTACTTACTTACTATTCACTCTAATTTATTCGCAAAAAAGTCGGTACCATTTCGTTTAAAGTTTTAATGGAGATGTTCTCGAACAATCTAAGCATATATCATATCGTACATAGCAAATATCGACTGGCCTTGTGGCTCAGTTGGTAGTATGTGTGCCTGCTGTGCTGTAGGTCGTGTGTAGGTTTGATCCCCATCCAGGGCAAACATTTGTGTGATGAGCACGGATGTTTGTTCTGTGTCTGGATGTTTCTATGTATCTTATGTATATATTTATTAAAAAAAAGAATAGCGGCAAAAAAACCATTTCTGTGCAGTACCAGACAGTACCAGTATCAAGAACAGGTAATATGCCGACTTTCTGCTAGTCCTATATTGAAATGGGCAGGGTGGAATAAGGTCGTGAAGATCTTGTACACACTCGCCGAAATGAATGCAATAGAAATGCCAACTGGTAGTGGGTTTGAGCATTTGGATTGTCTTTAGACCTTTATCGGTCTGGGGTAATCGATATGCTTTTTGTGTAGTAGGTAATAAAGTAATATCGAATAGAATTTAGACAGACATACGGCAGTGCTCGAGACTAAGCAGGTTTTTGGCAACCAATTAATCGTCATGTCGTTTCTTGGTAGACTAACTTGGTAGAGCTAAATTAGTACATATAAATTGCTGGAGCTGAATTAGACGCTCTAATTCTAATCCCACTTCGATTCGTATTTGGAATATGTTTTCTGAAAAAGGTTTTCTGATTTTCGGATGAGTGAAGTTGAGTCA
The DNA here is from genome assembly GCA_947563715.1 of Lycia hirtaria. NCBI lineage: Eukaryota > Metazoa > Arthropoda > Insecta > Lepidoptera > Geometridae > Lycia > Lycia hirtaria. The sequence continues at coordinate 34,936,532 of OX387385.1, forward strand.
CAAAATTGTTCTAGGTAAGAGTGCTCCATCGTAGACTACAATATTATTTCTTGGAATCTACCACAAATTCGTAATTTTGTCTGAGAGAGATTGCTTTTAACGATCAGACACCTGACACTACAGCTTGTAATTTCTAATTTGTCAACTTACTTTTATTACTACAGCTTGTAATTTCTAATTTGTCAAGATATTTTTATTAATAACTAGATAGTACTTCGTATCACCTATCAATGAGTGGACCCGATATTTTATCAACGTTTAAACCTTTCCTGGACAAACATTTCAAAACCAAAATCAGCTAAGTCGGCCCAGCTGTTCTCGAGTTTTAGCGAGACAAACGAACAGCAATTGGTTTTTATATATATAGAGATAGTATAAAAATTCCACAAAATACATATATCATTATCATTTATTTTCGTTATCATTTATTTTTATAAAATATATCGTCTAATCGTGTATTTGCGTTGCCACGCGAAATTTCCATGAATTTCTTCGTATAACGTCAACGACCTGCAAATAATGTAAATAGAGCTTACTCAAGTCACTAATACAAACATAGATTAGTGCATAGTTTGTGAGAAACTTTACACAGATTAGTTCCGAGTTAATATGGATGTCACAGATTAGTTTGAAGTAGTATTTAGACAGTTTATGATGTAGTTAGTGCGAACAGACGTCAATCAGCGGAAATGTAAAGAGCCTCGCCCACCGTATTGGAAGAACATTAACATTTCAGCGGCCGGTGCAGTGCACGGTAAACTTTATGGCCGCTCTCGAATTAGGCAAAGAGCGATTAAATAATTCTTGATTTCTTTGCAATGAATTTTTTATATTTACTTAAATTGCTTAGTCCGGTACATCGCCGCGAGGCAGTCAATAAATTTTCTACAGAATTCATTTTTAATCTGCAGCAGCGTTACAATATCTACCTTTATTGCCATCCCCTTTCTACTGTAGGATAAGTAGAAAGTCAACACTAATGAAACAAATGCCGGATTCTTTCTTCCCTGAGTGGTAAAACATGTGTCTTGCCAAATTACGAGTAAGTCAGAATGGAGAAATAATGTTTATAATTGAAATTAAACAATTTTAACGGATTTATCGCGTATATTTTACATAATTTCATGACATGCCGTTTGTTTTTTTTTTAATCCGTTAAAAATTATTTAATTTCAATAACTTAGAAAACAATAAATTATTTACATGTGTGCATGCTTCTACTTTGACTACATCATCCCTGTCTAATGCGCTAAAACACAAAATTTATATTTGGTAGATGTTGAAATGATACTGTATATTTTTTCCGGCTCTACAGCTCTGTTTTATTATCTAATCACTTGGTTTCTTCTTTTTTTCGTGTTCGATCTCATACTATTAAATAAGTTTTAACCGATAAAAAGCTACAGAAACAACTATAGCATTGGTCATCGAATCTGTTGATGTTAGTCTATAATGGCAACTTGATTAACTGTCACAAAGTTTCGAAAGGTCGAAGCGGCTATAAAGTTTGGCGTACGGAACCACCAACTGATCAGAAGCATTAACCGTTTCAGCGCATATACGTTCACATTTCGCTGTGGGTGCGCGGCCGCTCCTACGCTTAGCACCGACGCACACCGAGCGCAGAAGAAAGTGCCATATATTCATTAATTTTTCATCATCACCTCAGCCACAACAAGTTTCTGCTGAACATAAGCCTCTCCCGTGGATTCCCAGAAAGATCTAGTGGAAGCGTCTTGCTCTCAGTTGTAAGAGATCGTCTTTCCATTTTGTGGCTGGTATTCCTACGCTACTTGTGCTGGTGGTATTTATGTAATGAGATAATCCAAGCTGTCTAAATTTATCTCTCCATGGTGTTAGCGACATGTAAGAGAGTAGCAAACGCAATACTTAGATACCTGAACTTATCTGTAAAGTACGCTTGCACCACTTTTATGTGTAATCGAACTAGAGTTTTAGTCCCTAAAACAAGATAATGCCATTGGTTACTGAGTCGCGCTGTGTCTTACCGATTGGCCACTTGAAGTTCTATTATCACTCCTTTTCTTTGAATTTTTCTTGCAATCGTCATTTCATGAGACCGCAGACTATATAAATAAGATAGGATAGGATAATTTTTTTTATAGAAGATAGATCTACGATTGACCAACTCGCCTGATCTTAAGCGACGGTGTGGCCGAAGATTGAGCTCGTCGATCTAGAAGATATCTATTCACTCTAGCCTTGAAAATTCCAAGATTGTAGGTCTCAGGAAACAAAGATACACAGACAGACACACAGACACAGACACAGACACAGCCACAGACACAGCCACAGACACAGAGACACAGAGAGTGTTTGTTGTTTTGATAGTAGCGACCATCGCCGTCGTCCGAAATACGAGTGACCAAAATATTGACCGAATACAGCATGGTGACAAATTATTCGATATTAGTGAACAGATATCTTACACTATAGATATTAATATATTTATTTAATTAATTATTATCGTATCCGATTCTACGGTATTTTTTTTGTTATATCTTCTAACCCAGTATGCCTCAGCCCTTCACCGACCGGTTGCCATGGAAAGTGATGTATTGCGTTCACAATGCTCCGTAGGCGACGAGTCGCTCTCACATTGTCCTATGCATTTCTACGTACAGTCAGCTCACGCCGCGCCGGTGTGGGCCGGTGTGGGCTGGAGGAGGCTATCGAAAGCACCGCCGATTCATCTACTGACATTTCCTCAAACAAGTTCAAGTTTCTACGTCACTTTCTCGGTATTACTAGTAAAGAATTTTGCGTAATTCTTGGTAAATAAAATAACTACATATGTCGGTAAGTCCCCAAATAAAGTTCATAGGTTGGAATTTTGCATATCTCGTTGTACCTCTCACTACTTGCAAGGTGAATTGATATCGATTCAGTTTCAGATATATTTATTGTTCAACTGTGTATATAACAAATTGACTGGTCGTGTGGCTCAGTTGGTAGTATGTCTACCTGCTAAGCTGTAGGTCGTGGGTTCGATCCCCACCCAGGGCAAACATTTGTGTGATGAGCATGAGATCATGAGATGGATGTTTGTTCTGTGTCTGGGTGTTTTTATGTATCATATGTATATATTTACAAAAAAAGTATATATGTCTTCTATCAGCCATCTAGTTTCCATAGCTTTGCTTAGTTTGGGCTAGATGGTGTTGTGTAAAATGTCTACCAATATTTATATTAAAAAAAAATTGTTAGTACCTAATACCAGGAACGTGTACAAATATACCACCTTTGATAGTTTATGCTCGCATATAAATTATCGTTGCTGATACTGACAAAATCGTCAGAAAATGTTTGTTACTTTCTACCATTTCATTATTGTACCAAAACATGTCAGGGATTTGATCAAATAACTGAAAGACAGGTCAATAATGGTACTTTATTCTGAAGAAATTCAACGCACTATAAGATATGTCTCATTTAAAAGCTTATGTATTTAGGTAATGAACTATACACAATAAATCATTTATATTGCCTCCCTTAAAAAAAACTGATTTTGATAGTAATGGTTTAGCCTAAGTTATGAAATCATTACTGTAGAAAAAAGTCCCCAAGGAAAGCAAGGAAGTTTAACACATAATGACGACCTCTAATCTATATCAATGTAAATTAAAAATAATGTTCCGGATTACGTTCAAATAATATTAAATTATAATTTTTTTTATACACTATAGATCTACGATTGACCACCAACTCGCCTGATGTTAAGCGACTATTCACTCTAGCCTTGAAAATTCCAAGATTGTAGGTCTCAGGAAACAGAGATGGCGGCAACGAATTTCATTCTTGTGCAGTACGCAACAGGAATGTGGATCGATATCGCTGAGTACGGATTTTTGGCATTTCAACGAAAAATGGGTGGTAATTCGCCGATTTTCTGCTAGCCCTGTAGCGAAATGGGGAGGGTGGAATTAGGTCGTGAAGCTCTTGCGCACATTCCCCGAAATGAGTCCTGTAGAAAATAGACAGACATGCTACTTTACGGCGGTGCTCGACTAAGTAGCTTCTTGGCAGCTAGTTTATCGTCACCGATTAACCTCACAGCTCGCCGGTCCACTGATTCTAAAGCTTCCAGCTGATCCATCAAATTATATTAATTATAATAATATCAAAATAATATTCCGATGAAATGTGGAAAAGTTCTGTTGCAATTATTATTGATGTTGACATGGTTTGGAACCTATAGTTACTGCCAGTTATAAATAGGCTATCTAGTTTGGCTATGCCTAAGCATAATTAAAATTTAAAATTAATTTCCGAAAAGATAGGAGGTATTTTTTATTTATTTATAAATGCATGTATTTTTTTAATAAAGTGCTGCGCCTTCATCAAAGATTATTGTTGCGTCGATTTTTCAATTATTTTAATACAAGCTTCCACACCTTTTTTACCTTTCCTTTATAAGGGAGATAAAACTGTAAATGATGATTTCGGGATTTGATTTGATGGCTAATTTTCCGTATGATCATTTATATTTTTTGTATTTATCTCAACGATTAGACGAAATCTCAGTTTTCATAATTTTCTTAAAACAAACGATTACTAAAAGATCAAAAGATGAAACAGTGGATCTCAGAATCTAGCATCCTGTGCTAAAATTTCCATACACATTCCAAGGCCACTTTCTGTCTAGCCTATTATCCTACAGGTTTTACATTCATCCTACACAATACCACTCTACAATGACTAGTTTTTTTTTGCAAACAGGTTTAAAAAGGCCAGTTCAACGAAACTTCCTCAAAATGATACCTACGAGAGGACCTGCAAGGCATGTGTGTCATCATGCCGTATAGTATTTAGCAGGTTTGAAACCGGTCCGTGAATTAAAATTATTATTCTCAGTATCAGTGAGATTCCCACATTATTCATAACTCTTGGTTTAAATAAGCATTTTACACGTTTTTAGGGTTCCGTAGTAAACAAGGAACCCTTATAGTTTCGCCATGTCTATTTGTGTTAGTCTGTCATCTGTCTGCGGCTTTGCTCAAAGACTATTACAACCCTACATCCTACATCTTTTTCCGAGTACCGTCCCATATCAATCCTTCCTTTCCTCTCCAAAGTTCTCGAACGTTTAGTTCATAATCAGTTAAGTATTTTCCTTACCAGAAACAACTTGCTCAATCCTTTTCAATCTGGCTTTCGTCCGGGGCACAGCACGGTTACTGCACTTGTCAAGATCACAGATGATATACGACAAGGTATGGAGAATGGTCATCTAACCGTGCTGACGCTTTTGGACTTCAGCAACGCTTTTAACTCCGTTGACTGTGATATTCTCCTTGCTATTCTTCGCTCCTCTAACATATCTCCAACGGTAGTTGATTGGTTTCAGAGCTACCTGCGTGGTCGTCGACAGAGAGTCCACCTCAATGAGTTATACTCATTATGGTGTGACACTAATGCTGGCGTACCACAGGGTGGTGTCTTATCCCCTCTTCTCTTCGCTATCTTTATAAACTCAATTTCCAATAATCTATCTTCTTCCTATCACCTCTACGCAGACGATCTACAACTTTATTGTCAAGCTCCGGTTGAATGGCTTTCGGAAGCTGTAGAAGCTGTGAATAATGACTTACGTCGTGTTTCACAGTGGAGCAAATCCTACGGCCTCAAGGTAAACCCAGTAAAAACACAAGTTATTGTACTTGGTAGTCCTCGTATGCTTGGCCAAATCGAATGGGATTCCTTACCGCAAGTCATTCTAGATGGCGTCACAATACCTCTTAGCGAAACAGTGAAAAACCTCGGAATCATTTTCGACCAGTGTTTGTCCTGGGGTCCACAGGTGGCTGAGACTAGTCGCAAAATATTTGCTTCTGGTAGTTCCTTGCATAGACTGCGAAATTTTCTGCCTATTGCCACTAAAGTTGCACTTGCACAATCACTTTTACATCCTATTCTCGACTACGCTGGTGTCTGTTATTTAGATCTGACAGAAGAATTATTGAATAAACTTGAGCGCCTTCAAAATTTCTGTATAAGATTCATATTTGGTTTGCGTAAATATGATCATGTTTCACAATTCCGCACTAAGCTCAAGTGGCTAAAAGCTCATTATGTAAATAACATGGACTAAATTTATTATGTATATATTAGTTTGATATGTATTGTCAGAGATATATAAGTATGTTTATGAATAAGTATATCTATTATGATTAATTATTATTACTCTTTTTTCCTGTAATATAAATAGGTACCTACTGTATATTGTTTTAGTGTATAATATAGTTTTTAGTTACTTTTAAAGGCCACTATCTGTAACATCTTACCTATCCGTGCATGGTTGCCTGGAAGAGATCGCTCTAAGCGATAAGGCCGCCAATTGAAAGCCTAGCTATATTTATGTTTTCTCTGTATTTCTTTTTCTGTATGTGTGGTCTTTTAATAAAGAGTTATCTATCTATCTATCTATCTATTAGTGCTAAAAAACTATAACTTGGTATGTATATGCATATTAGTTAAGTTATACCGAAAAAGTCGTAGAATAAAATGAAAGAATATTTTTTGGGGTAAGTACCTCCCGTACACGTACAGTGGAGATGAATTAATTTTTTCTCATCTACCCCATCGTGTAGTGTAAAAAACATTGGGGGTATATAAAATCAATTTTACAATTTAGGGATTAGTTCATGAGCAAAGGGATCCCTAAAAGTCCAGCTAAAATTAAAGCTATTATAGCTTAAGCTTTGAAGTGATATTTTTTCTTAGAATCAAGTGTCCCCCTCCCCGCTATCGGATATTCGGTTAGCTTTGGAGATAATAAAAAAAAATATGCTAGAAAAATTTTAAAGGAAAAAAACAACATGATAAAATTAAAAGGAAAATTTAAGTAATTAAATAACTTACTTAAGTGTGCCAAAAATACTGACATTTCCTATAGAACGGCTATGAGTGAAACTAGGAGGCGCAACACTAATTCAATAAAAGTTTTATCGCTAGAGTCAGTTAGCTATAATCATTGAAATATACGTCACCTATACCTATACGTACATATACGTCACAGTAGTTAGAAATAAGAGTTGTGTGCACACCTTGAGCTGCTCACCATCGAAGGCTCCTTGCGGCGGCGTCGTGTGGCGGGTCGCCCTCTTCCCTAACATATGGTTGAGGAGGGCGATGGCTGGCACATACTCGTGATCGGGTGCTGCTTGCGGGCCGCTGGTTTGCTCGTGGTATGCACGCAACATAGTAATAAGTACTTAAATTAAAATAAAATCATTTTCCCGTAACGATAATTAGTAAACAATAGTTTGTAATTATGACAAAGGTTACGGACCCTGGCGTCTGTGGAGAATAAAATTAAAAAAAAATATATATATATATATACGTCACCAATTAAGTCTACCGTTGCAATCAACTTTATCGTGGTTTCAACGAATCAGTTATATGATATTTCACTTGATTCATTCAATATTTTATTCGCTGAAATGAGAATAACTGGTATTTGTTATACGATATTATATCACGATATGCACTTTTACTTAGTAACCTACTTTAGCAAGTATAAGTTTAGAAAACTCATAAAACCACAAGTCTTTTAAATATATAGACTATAATTAATATTCGTTCAAAAACGATGTTTTTTTTTTTTTTTTTTTTTTTTTATCAGCCTTGTTTGTAAAAACTGTCCCACTGCAGGGAACGGGCCATCTTCTCATTGTGAGAAGGGTTAGGCCATAGTCTGTCACGCTGGCCGTTTGGTATGAAAAGATTTAACAATAGTTTAGTTTTTTATTGAATAATGGACTTGGTTATATATTTTAATCGACAAGTACTCAGGGCCGTTTCATATATCTCCAATTTGGGTTCTAGAAGGATTGGTGTGTTTTGTTTTCGTGGGTTATTGCATTTATTTTAGAGGTATATGTATAATATATATAAGTGTAATTGTCATATCATTTCCAAAATGTTAACTTTTTTATCATAATAAACTACGTGTGAACCTGAAGTGCGGAAGTCACCGACTTAACACACCAGATTATCAAGTTGAAGTGGCAGTGGGCAGGGCACATAGCACGCATAACTGAAGGCCGATTGGACCAAAAAGTTCTCGAGTGGAAACCACGCGCCAGCAGGTGCAGGGTAGGAAGACCAGCTACAAGGTGGACAGAAGACCAAAGACAGAAAGACAAGATATTTCCATAAGGTCTTTTTGGGAATCCATGGGGAGGCCTATGTCCAGCAGTGGACTTCTTGTGGCTGAGATGATGATGATGAACCTAAATAAAAGCTTGTAGAAGTATGATCCAATTTAGTCTAGCGCAGTTCTAATCAATAGTGAGAAAGGGTATCAGTTGGGAACGATCAGTGTTACACATCGTCCATACAGACTATTCATTGTTCCAACCATTGTTCCAACAACACATCGATCTGCCCAATTAGAGGCACGATTTAACGAATTTTTCGCCATTGTGTAGTGCCAGTGTAGATATAGAGTCAATGGAAGTAACTACGGCCAGAACCATAGGATATTGTATTTCATCATCATGGTGTTATTTAAAGGTTTGCGGCACAGAGTGATAATTTTATCAGAATTCTATTTAAAGCTGAATTAAAAATTCTATCAAAACGTGTGCAGGATTTTATCGTCTATACCTCACTATATCACTATATCCCACGTAATTATTATATTAAACGTGCGCATGAGCGTTCGAATGATATTTCGAGTGAGTACACATTTTAGCAAAGAGAAAGTGAAATTGTGCCAATTTTGCTTACCTGGCGTGTGTAGCGACGGGCAGAACAACGTACCCAGCTTTAAAAGGCTAAAAGTTGCTTCACTAAGTTATACAGACAACTCGTATTCTAGGCATATAACTTCTATGGGATGATTTCGTGTTGCAAACCAAATTACATAGTTGTTGCAACGTCGCGCGTCGCTCGACATCAGGCGAGTGAGTTAAGCGCAAACCTGTAGGAAAAAAAAAACAAAATATGAATTTTAGTATAGAGAGCATGAATGCGTTTCCTAATTATTAAAAGATTTAAATCCACAATTTCAGGATTGGAATTCGAACGCGCCCGTCACTTGCCTATCAACTCTACAGAACCCGTCACAAATAAAACATTTATTTTACAAAAGGTACAAAGGCCGGTTCCAGTAAATTCATACATCGTCGGCATCGTAAGCCGGTTCGAATACATGACTCAGTGTGGTATCACAGTATGGGCTCTCGCATTTCACATTATTCAATTAACCATCATCATCTCAGTCAATTAAGTCAACTGCTGAACATAGCCTCTCGCATGGATTACCTAAAGCCGGTGTCGCGGAGCCTGCTATCAGCGTATCAACTGTGAGATGTCATCTGTCCATCTTGAGTTGGTCGTCATTCTCTGAAAGTGAATGCTCGCAAATACTTGAAATTGCTCATAGGTAATTCAATTCCTTCTTTCTTCTCCTTAAATTATTATTTCTTAATTGACATTTTGTAAGTACATGCTCCGGTTGAAAATTTTGCATCATCAGCCTAATCAGATGATGGTGCGATGAGGTGCATAGTTGTTTAAGTATTCGTTGTTTTCGATTGCTGCGAGCTGTACCCTTACATTTGAAGAGTGAAGGCTTATTTATATTGTTTACGACCTTCATATAATTTGTGATGGTTAGGATAGGTTAGGGTGATGGAGCTGGGAGAAGAATACTAAAAGTAGTCAATAGCTATCAATAAAATTATCAAGTATGAGCTCCTTTCAGAGAGCGTTCCTTTTAACCAACTTCCAAAAAGAAGGAGGTTCTCAATTCGACTGTATGTTTTTTATTATTTTTGGATGTTTGTTCACCGATTACTCCGCCCCTTATGAATTGTTTTGATGTTTTTTTTTGTTTGGTAGGTTAATAAATTATCAAAATCGGTTCAGTGCTTTCGTATTTATAACAAAATAATTGAAACAAGACGCCTCCAACGACACCTCATTTGTCAAATTATGATAAGTAGTTATGAGGGAACAGATGAAAAACAAAAACATAACCCTCTTTTTTGCTTCGCCTTATTCGGATAAAAATATTATCCAAGTAAACAAATTGTGTATTTTGAAGTCGGTTTTTTCAGTTTTTTAAACTATAATTTTAATTCAGCTATTTATTAGTACTGTCCTGTAGTTTTGCGTGAAGATAAAAACATTGATGAAATGTAATTTAAATTCGTCTTGATTCAGCTATGTAGCCATGAAAGTATAACAAACAGACAGAAAGATATTTACTTTTCCTCATTTTAATTTTACTTTGGCGTTGTTTGGTATGCGTGGGACGCACGCGTCGGTCTGGCCCATACTGGTACATGATTGTAAGTGTTTTGATCGATCGCAAATGGTGCATGAACGTAAGTACCTACCATATTCATTCATAACTTGATAACTTGAACGGCATTTCCAAACTCTTACCCAGACCTATTTATATGCTAGATGTTAAGTGTTTTGGTGGAATTTGTTAACCTAACCTAGTTTGGTGGAGTATTTTTAACACCATTAGAAAGGTATTCAAAATCTACATTTCTTCTCTGCCGTTTATTATATAATAATATGGGATGGCGGAAACAAGAAATATGGATTTCTAATCGAAACCATTTCGATTCGATTGATAACAATAACTGAAGTGTAGCTGCCGAAATATGTATTAGGTGCTTGGTCGAGTAAAATAAGCCGCGGTCAAGTCCTAGTCACGCCTCAGTGAAGCAATGATGACTTTTTTTAAAGCTTTTATTTCGCCGATAAAATGAAAAGACACATTTCACCACTTTGTTTCACTTGTCCACACCCCACACTCTAGATGCATTTGAAGAGTTGATGGATTAGGTATCTATTTTTACGCCATTTACATTCAAAATAATATAATTGCAAAAATTAAATCCTAACTAGTATTATAAAAGGGAAATTAACTCTCAAACAGCTTTATATTTATATACAATTATAGTGTATTAAAATGTTGAGTTGTATTTTATCTTCATCATCATCATCACAGTTTTTCATTCCTACGCGAGTGAAATCGCGGCGTGCAGTAAGTAATTTTATATAATAGTTTTCATTACCATTTTCTCCAAATCAAATATTATTGTCTAAACCGACTTTGATAGAGTATCAAATAACTAAAACCTTGCAAGCCAAATCCAAGAAATGTACCGGAAGCATTGTAAAAGTGCAGTGTCGGTGTTTTTACACTGATACTGCACTTTATCCTGCAGTATCGGTGTAAAAGTGGTAAAAGTGTCACACACACATGCACGGAGGTCATTGACACTGATGCACCGTGCATTCCTTGACCAGATTGATTACCATATGTTTACCGTACAGACACAGTAGACGATGAAGCAGTACGTAAGCTACACAGATTCTATGCAGTTTTTCAATTAACTTGCGATGTTTTGCATAAAATAATACAACTAAAAGGTCATATGTACTCATGAATTTCAAAAACTGTAATAACCCGGGGGAACATCGGATATTCTGGATACTATGCCAGTACCGAAGGTTACGTTGACGACAGCAGACGTCCGTCTACTGCTGCTAGGCATTGTAATGTTCTCAGACTACAAAACTTTTTGTCAAACTATGTAGTAAAATAGTATCTCGACATTGTCGCATTTCTAAGGTATGATTTAAAAATGTATGTTTTGCATAAGTATATATTATATATTTTTTTTTATCAGCCCTGTTTGTACAAACTGTCCCACTGCTGGGAACGGGCCATCTTCTCATTGTGAGAAGGGTTAGGCTATAGTCTGCCACGCTGGCCAAGTGCGGGTTGGTAGACTTCACACATCTTCAAGATCATTGAGAACTCTCAGACATGTAGGTTTCCTCACGATGTTTTCCTTCACCGTTTGAAGTTGCCGGCAATCAACAATACGCACATAACTTCAAAAACATAGAGGTGCGTGCCGTGGGATTCGAACACAGGACCTGCGGATCGCAAGTCAGACGGTCTCACCACTAGGCTGCCGGAAACTTCCTATATTTACTAGAACACTATTATATTATTTTATTTACTAGAATAAATAAATAAATAAATAAATAAATAAATAAATATTGGAGGACATTTCACACAACGCCATCTAGCCCAAACTAAGCAGAGCTTGTACTATGGAAACTAGATGGTTGATAGAATACATATATACTTTTTTTTTCGTAGATACATACTTAAGATACATAGAAACACCCAGACACAGAACAAACATCCATGCTCATCACACAAATGTTTGCCCTGGGTGGGGATCGAACCCACGACCTACAGCTCAGGAAGCAGTCGTACTACCACTGAGCCATGAGGCCTGTCTACTGTGAGAAGTATATATACTAGAAGTGATATTTACGATATTTACGTAGAAAGGATGTCGATAATAGATTTATACTTTCAATTTAAATAAGAGTAGCAAAAGTCTGTCAAATTGCCATTTTAAGTACAAGATTCCAACAACATCATAACGATTAACAATTATCCGAAAACAGTTTTTATACTTTAAACTTCAGTCACTGACTGAAAGTGTACGACGCATATGGTCAGCAAGACATATAGCGTTTCAAAATAGACCTTACCACGTTCCAGTGAAGTGGAATATCGTCTACAGAAATGCAGATTTATTCAAAGATGCTACAATAACGTTGAACTATTATGTCCGCAAACATCGCGGTCAGATTTACGTCGATGATATTTTTGAACGGTATTTAGGTTAATTGCGGGTATGCAGTGTTTTGTAAAAATCTTATGTTAATAACTATTCTTTCAAAAATGTAGCGCATCTTCAAGACGCGTCTGAATGTGATTAAGATAAGTATAACTCGACTATTTATACGACATAACTATTTTTTTTTTAAATGGCAAGCGCCTTTATTAACTACAACACAACAATATACAAACTCAACTAACTAAATTACTACACAAAAAGCACATCGATCACCCCAGACCGACAAAGGTCTAAAGATAATCCAAATTCTCAAACCCACTACCAGTTGGCAGCGTAAGCGTAAGCGACCCAGCATGCTGACCGCATTGCCACGTTGAATGGCAATGCTTATGCGTTGGGCCACGTTGACTATTTATTTAATTTGTTAGATTTTATTAAAGACAAAGAATAAATTATATTTGTTGTAGGTATATTGTTTGTCAATCGTCAAGCCAGGTCAGAGGCCGCTTAATAACTCTGACACCAGGGCTGGCCACTTAGTCTATAGGAATTTACTTTTTTTAATGATATTAAAATCTTCTGTACATAACAATAACATTGGTTAGATACGGACATGACTTCGTATTTTAACCGACTTCCGAAAAGGAGAGACTCTCAATTTGACTGTATGTTTTTTTTCACTCCTCTTGCTCTAAAAGTCCGTCATTGTGGCTTAGTAAATCGGGGGAAAAATAACATTTTAAGCTCTAGGGGAAAAAGTATTTTTTATTTTTATCTGTTAAAGTGGGTTTTTAGCGCCGTGTGTTACACTCTACTTTTCACTACGATTGCGAGAAAATAAAAAATCCAATACAATAATTCAAAGTTTATTTTATTTAAAATGATATGTACAATTTGTACAATTCTGGATATTTAACGAAATGTTTGCAAAGAGAATAAAGACTGTTTCGTGTATGTAGCCTACATACACGAAACAGTCTATTCAAAAGTAGAATAATCTCTTTGGAATATATTTACATTCTCTTTCTTTCTTTTTGCCATGTATTCTGCTGACATCATTGAATGAATGCATTCAACACTGCAAATATCATATATACGCTGATGATGTTCAGATATATATTTCTTGTAAGCCTAACGAAATTGACTCCGCTATTGCTAAGCTCAACGAGGACCTCTCAAGGATTGTAACATGGGCGACGGTTAGCTGTCTGATGCTGAATCCAGCCAAAACAAAGTACCCCATTTTCGGCAGTAAGCATCAGATCGTTAATGCTCGTTCATCTGCGAGTGTCTTCCTTATGGGGGAGACTGTACAGCGAGTTTACGAGGCAAGAAATTTGGGCCTTCATATGGACTGTGAATTGCGTTTCGGTAAGCATGTTGCTAACTGCCTACAAAATTGTTTTTATAAACTTAAAGTACTGTACAGAATAAGGCCGTACCTAGCAGAGGAGTTGCGCATCCAGTTATCTGAACAGTTGGTATTATCGAAACTAAATTATATGGACGCGGTGTTTGGTTCGAGATTGTTTGCGAAAACCCAAAAACTCATTCAGAGGGTCGAGAATGCCTGTGCTCGTTTCTGCTTTAATATTCCGTTGAGGTCGCATGTAACCCCATATTTAAACAAACATAAACTTTTAAAAATGTTACATCGTCGAAAGCTTCACATGGCTTGCCTTTTATTTGGGGTTATTAAATACAAAGAGCCATCCTATTTGTATGATAAGTTGTCGTGGAGAGCGAACAGAAACTCCCTTGATTGTCGGCAATGTTCGACGCAGCTTGTGACAGAGCGTCACAGTTCCGCCGCATTCAGGGGCAGTTTCAGGTACTCCGCCTCGAAGTGCTGGAATAATATCTCACCTCCAAGGAACCTGCAAACCTTGCATAATTTCAGATATAAGTTAAAAGAGTTTATATTTTATCATCAAATAAACGAGGAGTTTTTAGTTGTGGACACCAGCGCAATATGAATAAATTATTTAATACATATACCGAATATTTTATGTATTATTCTGTTGCAAAATTTAATTCTAAATTACTTAGTGTGTTGTTACTAATTGTTACTTTCTGTTTTTTTAATTAATTTGCCTTTTAGCATATATTATTTGTATTAGTCTTCTTACTTGTGTTATAGTTAGTTTGTATTTCTTTTTAATTATACGTTTTATGCGTTAGCCGTGGGTGACGTCACCGTCGGTTCCAACGGAAGACCAGCGCCGGCTGTCCGCAGCCAGCAGTATGCTGAGCTGGAACCGATTTGTGGCGGACACAGTTTTTCTTGTTTATTTATTTTTGGGTCTTTTTAGTCCCTTGTATAACAATCTACTATTTGTATGTTTATTCAGCGATTACTTCGCTAATCGTGAAAAGTTTTCTATAGGGGTTGTAAAGTGGGAATGTAATGAATACATAATTACGACAGTAAGAAGATGAGTACTTCGAGGGGTCATTGTAATCGTTTTAAATGGTACTGTAAGAATAAATCTTTAATTACTTTTTGTACGAAATAGCTGATACATCTTTCGCGATTTTATGATAAAGTCATTTGTAATGTTGAATTGAATGATAATAAGTCTGTAGTTTGACCAACGCCGTCTCGCTCACACATGCAAATACAATTAATTTTCATCCATAAAAAATGATTAAATTTTTCACAAATTATTAACGTAAAATGATTTTACGTAAGGATGAAAATTAAATTTTTATCGATAATTTGTGAGGTTGCTTTCTAATGCGGTCTTTTATAAGTTGATTCCGGCATTTTATATCTTAAAAAAATATTGGTGTGTGCGAGCGAGACGGACGATGGTCGACCTACATCTTAAGTATGCCTGTCAATCATTGTTATAGGTACCCTGTAGTATATGTCCACCCTTGAGATAAATAAATAAATGAAATAATAATATAAATTGCGAGGTTAGAACATATCTAGATATTACATCTAACTACATAATAATATTACATCTAACTACATAATAATATTACATCTAACTAAGATATTACTTCAACTAAGTAAAATACCAATAATCCGATATTGCTTGTTAAGAATTTAGATTACTAGGGATTTTCCTTAGCTAAAACTAATCAGAATCTCCTTTGTATACTAGGCTTAGGTGTTTCTAACAAGTTTCAACTTACACCTTTATTCTTGAACATTAATTTTCCCTCGACTTCGTCAAAATAAGCTCTCGTTGAGGTCTACTCTATGAATAAAATATCATTTTAAATCAAGTTCAAGTCGAGAGTTTTCTGAGGTTTTTTTTAAATACATTATAGATCTACGATTGACCACCAACTCGCCTGATGTTAAACGACGTGTATCTATTCACTCTAGCCTTGAAAATTACAAGATCAGGAAACAGAGATGGCGGCAACGAATTCCATTCTTGTGCAGTACGCAACAGGAATGTGGATCGATATCGCCGAGTATGGATTTTTGGCATTTCAACGAGAAATGGGTATACTGGGTTTAGACTGTTTAGAAGTTAGTAGGTTCTCAGAAAATCTGAATTAGACTGGATTTCATGTTCCAAATATTTGCAATTAGGAAGTTGAAGGAAGTATTCACGTTCCCTGCCTTCAAATTTCATATTTTTTTTAATATTATACTATATTCAATTCAATTTCATTTCTTTCATTTAGGTATTAGAACAATACACTTATGAATAGTCATAAACAGCTAATTCAGATTATTATAAGAAATTGTAAAATAAGATAAAATAAAAACTGCATGAGAATACTAATGGCAAGTAAATAAAATATTATACATTTCATAAAATAATAATACATTATTTAACATAGTATAAATAAGTATATACGAATGTAAACGTATACATAGTCACTGAGATCTGTCACTGGCCATATTCCATCTACACTTTTACATATTCATGTCCATTTGAAAGATAACTCAAGTAATACCATAATACCAAAAATAATATCATAATACAATTCAATTAATATCATAAATTCATTAAATATGTCAAATTAAATATAAATTATATGAATATTCCGTAATAAGATCATTGTATATATCGTCATTTGTCATTATTTAAAGCCAATGCCGTGTCAATATTAACACTTCGCCACGCCTTTTCGTCTTATAGTCTTATCTAGTGTTGCAAAAAAACAGTTTTTTTTCAGAGTTGAAAAAAAAACATGAAAAAAAAAACATGTTTTTTTCTACGTGTTTTTTTTCATGGGTATTGAATCTCAAAAATTTAAGGCAATTATAGTTTATGAATGTTTTTTGAGTTTGCATTAAGCGTAATCTTAAGTTTTAAACACTACTATAGTTTTCTTGTTCAGTAAAATAAAAATAGTTGAAAATATTGCCAAAAATCGGAACAGAACAGTCCAGGTTGTGGGGAATCCCGGTTTCCCGTTGTTTGGTTTGATCGTCGCTATTCAAGTAGACTCGTACTTCACTTGCGAGTCTACTTTATTATCTAAAGTGTCTATCAGATCTCTCACCCTTCAAACTACATCAGCAGTAGTTGAGAGAACATTTAGTACTTACAACACAAACAACAGGCACAAGTAACAGGGCTATCAAAATGTATTATTACTCACAATTTAAAATTGTAGTCTGTAAATGTAGAACCTAGAAGAAACTGAGACAGAAGAGTCGGAAAATTCTGATACAGATTGAAGTAGTAGTAATGCTGATGAAAGTTATACCGTTATGTCAATATAAGACTTAAAAATAAAACAATAATTATTAATTTCATGTTTCTGAAAAAAAACAAAATTTTGAAAAAAAACGAGTTTTTTTTTCACATTTTTGCACATTTGCAACACTAGTCTTATCATCTTATACTTGAACTTGACATCACCGTAATTCATCACCGCCCGGGTGATACAGTGGAGCGCAGCTAGTATTATAATACTTAGATTTATTTGATACTATTTGCGCCCAGTAGTTTCACACGCGTAGATGAAAAACGATGATGGTGGTAAAATATTTTCATAACTTCATAAAAGGTTCCCGTAGAGTCACCACCCTTTTACTGAGGCGTGATTCCCGACCATATGGCTTGACACTGAAAACGACTGTCAGTTGTTTTGTGGTGCTTTTTTACTTTAGCTCCAAAAACATACTAACTCATAAATAAGACTTACGATGATGTAATGCACCAAGAAGGAAATAGGTTTACCTACTTACATGTAGGTACCCATATATATATATTTGTTATTACATGGTGTAAGTTTTTTAACCCAGAAACACAAAATTCTTGTAATGCTAGTAGCTTATCAGATGTTGTTTTGTTTTCTTTTTAGGTCTTTTCCTTCTGTGAACTTTATCATTATCTTATCAATTTTATAACAGTTTTTGGAAAATTATAATGCAATGCAACTTATAAGACAATATTTAGTGTATTTAATGTGGGTAACCGAGATACACGTCATCCACGAGCTCGAAATTAAAGTTTTATGTTGTTAATATAAATGGTAGTGATCTGGCCATAAATAGTAAAGAAAATAAAAACAAAACAAACAATAACTGTGTCATAATAAGAAGCAGCTATGGCTCCAAGGAATACTATATACCTTAATATTGACAGTGATGGTGAAACAATTCAAGATGACGCGAGGCTGATAGAAGAAATTGACCAGGAGATAATTGACCACATTACAAGAAATGAACAAATAAAATATGAATGGATGCGGCTAACTGGAGAGAACATGGACTCGAGAGACATCTACCGGCTGGAAAGTAACTGGATGATGATACACGAAACACAAATGACTCCAAATGACTATGAGCGGTTAAAGAATAACTGGTCTCTGCTAACTAGAACTACAATATCGGAATTGGAACGAAGGGTACGGAACATGACAACAGAGGACTTGGAGAATTCTAAAAGAGATTACTTAGTATTACACTGGATGAAAATGAGTACGGAAGACTTCGAGAAACTTAAAGAAAATTGGTTGCTGATAAATGAAATAGTGGGAGTGGATAAGGAAGAGAATTGTATAAAAAACTTGCTATTGCAAATCGTAGATCACATGGAATCTTTAGTAATATTATAATGGAAAATAAATGTATTAGTTTGATAGTCTTTCAGTGCAAGAGTGATTTTAAGCACGAATATATTTTAAAGTTAATTCTGGAAAATGCCATGATAGGAATCTGCTTGGTAGATTGTGTCTAAAATGTAGAAATACGACGTCGCGCTAGAATCTAAAATATGCACAGCTTGAGTGGAGATCAGCAGGATACTTATACAAGACGTGATGGCGACAGGTAGACCAAAGCAATTACTAAGTTCAAAATGTTTGAACAATGTGGTATTTTAATAAAGAGTTATCTATCTATCTAAGTTTGGTATCCAAGGAACTCACGAAGACAACGAAGCAGTCTACGGGCCTGAAGATCAGATAATATTGTAAAGTGCGTCTGGTGATAAAGGACAAACTCACATAGGTCCGGAAACGGTAGAATGGACGAGGAGGCTACGAAGCAGTGGAAAAAAAATCTTTTTGAAGTTGAAGCTAATTTAGCTTTACGAATTGTTTGTAGAGATAGAGATTGACTGAGTGAGAGAATATGAAATAGACAAGTGACAAAGACAAAAGTGAATATGCTATTAATGTATGTGACTTGTGAATTGTGAAGTATTCGAACTTCGCAACCATCTAGCGACAATATACTGAACAATTTAAAAAATTGTTTACAAAGTCTACTACTCACAGAGTCTCTAATTACAAAGAATTTCATGAATCATTATAATTGTCAACAAATTCCCTTTTCTTCACCTGTCCTTTAAAAGCCAAAGGAATTCTTTAATTCTTTGAATACCACCGAAAACAATTTTAACGAAGTGTATCCACATAGCGATATCAAAAGTTGTTCCTTAAATAAAGGAGACAGGATTAATGTGATGTATTCAAGATATTATGGTTATTTTATACGATAGACTCGATTAACTGTTAAGGACTGTTAATTAAATAATTTCACTTTTGTTGTTATTTTTGTTTATAATTTTCTATGTTCGTTTGAACGTAATGTAATAATTTATTTGTAAGCACGTCGTGAAGTGTTAGTTTTACTGTGGGCGTGGTATAACTCCTTTTCTAACCACCAACCCAAAAAAGAGGGGGGTTATAAGTTTGACGTGTGTAACAGTGTGTCTGTCTGTAGCAGTGTAGCTCTAAAACCGATTTCAATCTAGGCATAGGATAAAATCCGGTTGGAAGCTGCTTGCATCCAGCACCTTCTTGCCATTTGTATGAGGTCGTTTGTGCACTGTGTGGCTGGTCTTCCTGCGTTGCGTACGCCACTACCATTTGCCACTGCAACTTGCTGATATGCTGTGTCGGTGATTTTCGTACGTCTATAACGGATCTCTTCCAACAGGTGCCGTTACGTCACACATCGAATTCGGTGAAGCAGTAGACAGGAAGACACTTAAATCACCGAACAACCAAGATTTTACTTGCTTCTAACACTTCCAGGTGATACTTGCCTCAAACACTTCCAGCTGATAATTGCCTCTAGCAGTTCCAGCTGATACCTGCCTGTAAAGGTTCCAGCTGATATGTTGGGTAAAAATCTTATTATGCGGAAGTTCTTGCTGGGTAAGTCAAGGCAATAATATTACGAACGAAACTGTCTGTATAAGTCCGGATTTGCAGCACTGGTCGAAAGCTTTTTCGAAATATGAATTTCCGGTAAAACCCACGGTATGCCGATGGCAAAAACACAAGTTTTACTCCAATTTCCCAAGTAATTTACACAGCTTTTACTGTCACATTTAATTCGAACCCGCGGCCAATGTAACCGAATACCTCTTACAAGCCGACAAACATATTTATGCAGATGACTGGAGGCGCCACAGTCGCTGTTTTTAAATGAAATTTAAAGTTCCCAGATGAAAATGATTTCGTTCATAAGTTTTGTGAGCTGCAAGGATAACTTGGTAACGCTGTAGACTCGTGATTTCGGCTGGACGTTAATTAGTACCGTCGCATGCGCATTATAACGGGGGCCTACTTCTGTGTCATTGGGCAAATTACAAAAAAAGAGCAATATTGGAGCTCAAACATTACCTTCCAAAAAGAAATCAATTCAAGCTTCTTCACGACCATTCTGTGTTAAACAGCCCATTGTACCTCACTAAATTTCTTGTTGATGGTATTTACCTCTGCAATGGTAGAACAATATTATGTCATAGCAAACGCAAGTCTGTAGCTAAAACTTCGTTGGACCTGCGGAATACAATCAAG
Organism: Lycia hirtaria; assembly: GCA_947563715.1. Taxonomy (NCBI): domain Eukaryota; kingdom Metazoa; phylum Arthropoda; class Insecta; order Lepidoptera; family Geometridae; genus Lycia; species Lycia hirtaria. Next base: position 34,957,423 of record OX387385.1, read on the forward strand.
AATTTATCTAGACATTTGATCCGTGTCCCAAAGCTGAAAATGACCTATCTAACTACACTTGCTACGACTGATTACGCGTACGTGCGTGACTTCACCTGCCGGTCCCAATGGAAGACCAGTAACCAGCAAATGCTGAGTTGGAACCGGTTTGAGACAAAAAAGAGTGAAATTTTTGTATCATCATCATCATCATCTCAGCCATAAGAAGTCCACTGCTGGACATAGGCATCTCCCATGGATTTCCAAAAAGACCGATTGGAAGCGGCTTGCATCCAGCGTCTTCCCGCCACTTGTATGGGGTCATCTGTCCATCTCGTGGCTGGTCTTAAGTTTTTGTATATATTTATGTATTTATATGCTGTGGTTGATTTTGTCGCAAATAAAAATAAGTCTATATTTATGATTTTCAAATTAACCGTTTTTTTCTGGGACGGTCAATGTTGATTGACGATAGTGTCCAGCCATAAGACCAGAACGGTTTGACGAAAGCAGCGGTTAACGAAGACTAGGAGTTGGCGGGTTACTAAATTTGTTGTCTTTCAATAATAATAGTTTTAAATGTTGACAACGCGCTTCTGATTTGTACGCTTCCACATTCACACATTCATAACATAACACTCAATCAAACAAATAACACCAAATGCTTGTTACTTATGTTAGATACAAATAAATTTATTTTGAATTTGAGCAGGTCTCGCGCCCTGGAGACCTGAAAACCACAAATTAAGCTTTTTATATCAGTGTTACAGATCTGTTCTCACTTTACGATTATTTTCGAACCCCGAGGCAAAGGGGAGTTATAAGGTTGACATTTGTATCTGTGTATTTGTATGCCTGAATATACGTCTGTGTGTCTTTCTGAGATTAATAATTAGGAACCGATTTAAATTTAGTATCTGAGGGCACGGCAGTGGCATCGGCCAAGTCGAGCATCAAGGCCATGCCCCGTACCTTCCTTTTCTCGAAGCCATTCAGCACTTTCGATTGTCTTTGTTTTAAATGTGTTGGATTGGGTGTCCTTAGTTATGATTTAAAAAAATCTATTCAGCCGGTTTTTTATGACAGCGGGTTTTGAATTGAGAAAAAAAGTCAAGACTCCCCTGAGTATAACAAAAAGGAAGGACTAATGGTAGGCCCCCTGGTCGCGCAGAATTGGCGATCGCTTATCGCAACTGTTATTATGTATACACGCGATATTTGAGAACGGCGAAGAAAGCAGAAGGAATTTGGCTTTCCAAGGTACACTTGTGACCAACATTCAGCCTTCTAGGGTATCAGATCACTTACTATCAGATACACATCAGATATACTGGTTTTTAGGGTTCCGTAGTCAACAAGTAACAGATAGTTTCTCCATACCCATCTGTCTATCAAATCTGTCCGTCCACGGCTTTGCTCAGGGTACAGGCTTTGCTTAGTTTGGGCTAGATGGTGTTGTGTGAATTGTCCACCAATATTTGTTTATTTATTTTCGCATAAGGGTAGGCAGAGCATCAAAGACCATGAAAGCGTATGATGCCACATTTGACCATGGCTAGAGGATTAGATAGTCATAGAATTTAATATGACAAAAAACATTTATTAAAAAAACATCGATTATTTATAAAATGACACAAATAAGAACAACATAACAAGTAAGTTTTTTGTCACAATCCGACCCCGATTCAGCATTATACCAGTTGTGAACAACTAGCGCTGGTCTTCCGTCAGGACCGGTATGTCAGAGGGAGAGGGTAGGATGTATTGGAGAGTGAGATGTTATGTTGGCCTGCGGTGACATGGGGCCAGCCTATCGCCCACATAACAGCAATTTCCCTCAAGTCCCTTAACTGACTTTTGCAGTATGTCCGGGAATAGAAGCAGCTGGTGCATTCTTGACAGGCCTCATGGCTCAGTGGTAGTACGACTGCCTCCTGAGCTGTAGGTCGTGGGTTCTATCCCCACCCAGGGCAAACATTTGTGTGATGAGCATGGATGTTTGTTCTGTGTCTGGGTGTTTCTATGTATCATAAGTATTTACAAAAAAAGTATAAATGTATTATCAACCATTTAGTTTAGCTTTGCTTAGTTTGGGCTAGATGGTGTTGTGTGAAATGTCCACCATTATTTATAATATTTATGTTTTTTCTTTTTATCCCAGTCCGGCATAAAATACCTTTAGGTTCTTTTTATATTATCTTGTATAAATTTATTGTATTATATTTGTATTTACAGATTTTCATTTTTTATCTGTATTACTTACGTTTGACATAATCCAGCTACTTCCCCAAATCATAAATAGCTAACTTAATCTTTCAAAAATCTCACCAACAAAAAACGTTAGGTATATTTAGTACAAAAATACAGATATGAATACTATGGCTATTACTAAATATAGGTATGCCATTTAGGTAATGAAAGGCATCCTTGAGACGTCCCTGTACTACCACCTAAGCTGTGGTCTTCACAGATCACCTAGAGTAAGGTCGCGACCCGACGTGCAAAAACTAAGAAGCGCCACGGTTATCATATCACTTATGATTATCTAATTATCTTTAATAAGCATGACTTGTAGCCTAATGATAATAAATTATTGTGTTACGTCCTTACGTCTCATGTTGAATGGGACATCCGTTTTTCATTCGCCTTTTGAACTAATAATCTAATTCATCATCATCATCATCATCAGCCTACTTTGGTACACTGCTGGTCATAGGCCTCTCGCATTGAACGCCATCCAGCACGATCCTCAGCTTTTCGTCTCCAGACACTGCCAGCTGCTTTCTCTATATGGTCACTACGTTGCCGACTCGCGGTCTCCACTCCACAACGCGTTTGGCCCATCGGTTGTCAATTCTGCGACTGATATGGCCGGTGCCACTTCAGCTTACTAATACGCTGCGATGTTTCTCCTCTCTAAATAAACAAATTTAACTCTTAACTTTTCTAATATCCCTACTCAATGATTGTATATATGTTTAAAAATGTTGTCATGCGCGAGATAGCTGCGCGCTTTAATCTCGACCTTAATGTGTAATTCTTTACTCGTACAAATCTGTCTAGAAGCCAAACTTGTAGAACTGATTTTCCAAAAGAACAGGCTCATATTGTTAAAGGTCAAGTTGTCAGTTTATTTTGGAAGATGATTACTGAAGAGCTGCCGACGTTTACAATTTAAGTTTTATGTCCGAGAAATCAAGTATAACACAAGATAGCGTGACATGGTATTTTTAATAATAATAATAATGATTCTTTATTGCAGACACGAGATCCATATTTGTAAAATAAAAATACACATAATAGCTAGGTGGAAATAGCCACCCGACGTCTATACGTTGCAGTCAGCTGCAGCCTGTCTGCTATATACAAGATAGATCTACGATTGACCACCAACTCGCCTGATGTTAAGCGACGGTGTGGCGGTTTTATAATCTTATTTTGCCACTTGTCAACTCTGCACATAAAAGACGCTATTTTTAACCACCGACCCAAAAAGTTATACGTTCATCGTGTAGGTACGTTTGGTATCGTAGCCCTCAAACGGAGAGACCGAGGGACCGATTTTGATCTAGTTTTTTATATCGGGGTTTTTTGAGTTTTCTAATTCTTTTAGATTTTAATCTTTTAATTTTCTAATTTTTCTAATTTTTTGAAGTATAAAACTGTATACATACTAGAAAAAGAAATCGAAAATTGAAAACAACAAATTTTAGAATTCTTTCCTAGAATGAAGCTAGTTCGATCACAAAAATTAAATTACGTTCAGCAAATGCATATCCACTGAAATTTAAGCGAGAATTTACCATTTATTTTGGAACAAACATTAAACGTCGATCTTCACAGCTTTGTTTTTTGCAATTTTTTCTTCCCACATTGAACTGTTGGCATAAATTGGTAGAGTTCATGCACCGATCAAATCCACTTTGCATTCTTGTTACGGCATTTTTAAAAAAATACATGTGTCGAATTAAAATCTACTTACTTTGCATTCTTGTTACGGCATTTATTAAAAAAAATATGTGTTGTATTAAATTAAAATCCGCATTGCATTATTATTGCTGGTTGATTACAGAGGATTACCTCTGCAATCAACACTATTTCGTTTATTACCCGACTGCGCAAGATGTAGGATTATGTGGGTGTGTACTGTGTATGTATCTTTCTATATTACCTTCTACAGCTTAAACAGCTCGACCGTATTTATGTACGAGATGTCGTTAGAGTTGTCTTTACTTCTCGAGTCTCTGTTAAAGATAAAGATAAGATAAAGATAATTTATTTGCATATATATTGTTATAGGTTACATTTTTGTAAAAATAATAATATTGTTTTTTTTTACAATATATATGTTATATTATATATGTTCATATTTGTATTGTAAAAAAAATAAGGATGTAAATAAATAAATGACAATAATAATTCAGTTTTACGTGCTATGTGCCCTGCCCACTGCCACTTCAACTTGCTAATCCGCTGTGCCATGTCGGTGAGTTTCGTACGTCTACGGATCTCTTTATTTCTGATTCGATCTCGCAGAGAAACTCCCAGTAATAGCACTCTCCAAAGCTTGCATAACCTTAAGCTTCCTTATTCCTTAGGCCCATAGTTAGGGACCACGTTTCAGTGCCATGTCATCACCGCCAGTACAAACAAACTTAACGTATTTTTCCTACTGGAATATAATGTCATTCAGTATATTATATTGTTATGCTATGCAATATCTTTAAATTCGTCACCTGACAACCCAATTAGGTAAGTTACCAAATTTCGTAAGAATACATATGAAAGTCACTTGCATGACAACTTTTATTTATCGAGGCGAGGTTTCTGTCTGTACTTACAGTCTACATGTTGTTGACCAACTTGATTTATATCATATTCTAAAGACTAAGGCCTTCCGCACACGGGGCTACTCGGAAGGCGACTGGAGTTTGATAAGCGTATCCTACTCGTTGCTTTTAAGTGATACCATTGTTGTTCTTTGCACACGGTGCGACGCGAAGGTTACGGGTTGAAATAATATAATAATAATTTGAAGGGTTGTATTCTAATGGGTCCAAGTGCCAAAAAAATATAAAAACAATATTATTAGAAAAAAATACGATCTATGTGCCATGCCTAATAATATGCAAATGAAACAAAAAATTGGCATTTAGACCCTTTAGACTTACAACCCTTCAATTATAGTTTAAAAACTGAAACCGATTTCAAAATATGCAATTCGTTTATTTGGATTACATTTCTTCAGTTATTTTGTTATAAAAACCAAAGGACTGGACCGATTTTGATAATTTATATAGGACCTATAAGGTATTACCTAACAAACAAAAAAATATCATTAAAATCAATGTATAACTGGCCGAGTAATCGCTGAACAAATATACAGTCGAATTGAGAACCTCCTTCTATTTGGAAGTCTATTAAAAATTTATGAAATATGTACATTCCTGTCGCATATGCGTGTCAAACTGGAATCGCATTAGTCCCGTGTGCGGAAGGCCGAATGCAAGTTTAAATACGTATTCAAGTCGAACAATTATAGATAAAAAAAACTGAAAAAACCGACTTCAAAATACGCAATCCGTTTATTTGGATGGATGACTTTGATTTTATTAATAAAACCAAAGTACTGAACCTAATGCAATGATACTTTTTATTTGAATAAATGTAATGTAATGTATTAAATATTGTATGTCCAAAATGGGCGAAACTGTTGAGCCATGTAAATATTCTAAGATCCTTATTTCCTACACAGTTTGACAATAAATTAATTTGAATTTGAATTTAATTTTGATAAAATTTATATGGGATCACCTCTGAGGTATTATTACCTACCAAACAAAAAAGAATCATCAAAAACAATTCATGAATGGCTGAACAAACATACAAAAAAATACATAATACAGTAAAATCGATAACCTCCTTTTTGGAAGTCGATTAAAAATATGACTGCTTGCAATTACATTTAAACCTCGATACTAGATTTTTAAAGCAATTCGTTCTACAGCTCTTTAACGTGGTCTCACTGTAAGTTCACTAAATGTCGCCCAATATCGACCACGATATACGCATACAAAACGGCCGATTTCGGGGAAAACCAAATGCTCTTTGAATTGCCGCCAACCGTCCTGTCGCAAATTCTTATCAATAATGTAATGAAAGAATCTTTATGCATTTCTACAAATTATTTTATAACTCCGGAACCGGACGTCTCCCAACGGGTAAAGCGCAGAAATTGGTTATTTGTGACGAATTTTAGTTTTAGTTAGAGAAGTAATGTAGCATTGAGGGCTCTGTTGTCTTTATTGCATCATTTTGTTCAGGCTAGACCACAGATTACCGTAATAGCAATGAGATTGTATCTATAGAGAGGTTGTACTCATTGAATATGAAGTAAAAGCATGGCCAATATCAGTTTTTAGCACTTTCGAGGATAAAACACATCCTTAAGGCCATTTAGTATCTTGACCTTATATATCCTGGTGTTGCACTTTCTAAACACATAGATGGCAAATTCACTGTTCACAAGTTACGATATGCGTCTAACAGCATTGCGCGACGTGTCGCGACTAAAGAAGAGTCGGGCGATTACCTTACTTGAGGCTTGCCATGCAGAGCCGGGGAAAACCTATCTACATGCAATACATCATTGCGTAATAGTACATACGTCGAAAAGTTAGTTCCTGTTTTTTGCCACAAGCAAACAGACTATATATATTATAACAGTAAAATGTATAAATAAAGTTTATTTATAAAGTAACTATTTCCATTTCTTTGAGTACATCTTTTTCCGAAATAGAAAAAGTCTATATTCACACAAACAATTATTGTAATCTGAGGAAAAAGTAGTAGTGTTTTATTACCCGACTGCTTAAGAAGGAGGGTTATGTTTTTCGAGTGTACATATGTTTGTATGTATGTATATAATCACCTACAGCCTAAACGGCTTCACCGATTTTGATGTGCGAGGTGTTCATTAGACACTGTAGCGATCAGTATCGCTACTGTTATTTAAAAATCTTCTTATAGTATTCTTCATGCATTCCAATGTAAGGTTTCACAGTTTTCCAATGACGAATCCGCGAAGCAACACAACTACGTAGAATTCTGAGAACAATAACACTTATTTATAACATCACAATATTCACTGTTCTTGGTTTGCTCTTTCTTTTCAATATAATTGTTACCTGCTTGAGTTTATATCCTGTTTTTAGTAATTTTGTTTATTGAATTCCGAAGTCGATTTGTTATTTTCTGGCGAGCGAGAGTAGATCGTGGATTTGACGGATGACACTGACAGCCACGTTTCGCAAGACATCGACTGTTCTAATTGCAAACCATAAAGGCTAAGTGTCGTACCGCAAAATACTATCTGCTCTCCAAGCGAATCTATTCGATATTTTTAATCGTCTTTATTTTTCATATTTTATTTTAAGAAAGCATTTCAGCAGTGTTTTCTTTAATGCTAGTTTAGCATTTGTTTTATAATGTCAAACAAATTGGTTTCGGACACTATTCTTAAGTATTTTTTATGTTGTAAACTTATTCAAAAGAAAACTTAATCGATTACCGCATCGACTGAGTGATTGAAAGCGAAACATTTTTTACTCGACGGAGGGACATCCCACCACTATTGAGATGAGTTGACAGGAGTCGAAAGGGAGATTTGGAAGATGGCTTACACTTCCGGACATCGGCTGAAGAACACCTCTTTCTACTGAAGATCGAAGAAAGGACGCTCCGAGGAACGCAGGCGTGATCTCGCCCGAGCAGGGCTGAGCGACATCCACAACCTAGTTTCTGAGACGACCTTTGGAGAACCTGAGGAGGCGTGATGAGACATCCCGTTGTCTAGGTTGTATTTTTATTCCCGAGGATCACCGTCATGGAGGATCCTTCTTGACGATCAGCCCGCCATTAGCCTGCTGTTCAGGACGTCGTGGAGCGCCCAGCGCCCGACGTCGTTTCCACGTGCGTGTCCATTGACCGCATGCTCACTCTATCTGCGAGGAGCTTACCATCGGCGCGTGCTTTGACCCGCCGATTTATCATCACCGTCAAAAGTGAATCTCACGTGAGTAAAGCGATCGATCGATTTTTATTTGCGTAAAATGGCCATTAGTGTAATATCTGTGCGCGTTCGGAACCTTTCGTATCCACGCTTACAACGTTCTTGAAGAACTTTAAACTGTATTTTTGTAACTAGAATATCTGTAACCTACATTCAACCTATATCATGATTTTTGCTAAATATAACCTTCATTATTAACTTCAAAACTTTTGTTTCTTTTGTGAGCTAAAACCCATATGTAAGCCGGCCGAACAGCAAGAGGACCCTTGAACTAAATGTTCAATGGCTCTCCGCTGAACCCTATCTAGGTAACCTTTTTTTATCTACTTAACTAAGTAATTCCTTTTTTTTACTTTTCGTAGCAGTGCGGAGAAAATCTATTTTTCACCCTCACTTTTTCCTCTTTCGAGGTAAAAGTTTTTTTTTTTTTTATTATTTTTTTTTGCACGCTACAACACATCTTCACTCTCTTAGTGTCATAGGCTCTATTATTGTGTAATATTAATACTTTTCTCACAAAAATAAGAAAATGTGTTTTTTCGTAACCTTCAACGAACTTTTTCGTAATAAACAAGTGTTACTAGAATTATTCTAAATAATACACTCAACAGCGTATCAAGCGTAACGAAATCGTGAGATACACTGCAAAAACTGCTTTTTTGCAGTCGGGTATTTTGTTTTTCTTTTAATATAGATACTTGTTACGAAAATGAGTAGGTGGAAAACTAGGTATAGTATTTTAGACACATATTTAAATAAATCAGGTCACTTACCAATAATTCGGACAGGAAGAAGCACGAAAAAACGACATCGTTACATGGCTAATATTCCGAAACCCCGTACGAAACGCTTTTGCTCCACTTTCATTGTGCGTACCGCCAAAATGTAGAATGCGATAATCTAAGTGTGTATAGGCGAGTGAATAGGTTACTTCTAGGCAAGCGCGCTCCATCGTAGACCGTAACTGTCGCTTAACACTAGGTGAGTTGACGGTCAAGCGCAAGCCTATTTACGAATAAAAAAAAACTTAAAGATAATTTGATACTACAAAATCATTGCCAAAACACTCACACAACACTAAGAGATAATGCTTAGCCGATCAGATAGCACAGCACACTCATATGTCTTACTTCTTCGTTAAAATTGTTGTATAATTATACGAAATAATTGGTTAAAAAAGTTTCACTTCAAAGAGATTTTATCTGCAATCAGAGGAAATATCCATTTACATCAATTATAATTATTAAATATTTACTGACAAATTACACAAATTTGTGAGTCAGTAATTGGTGCCTCTCTATTATAATACTGTATATGTTTAATATTATAATTTTCATGAATAATTTAACTGAATTTAAAATATTTAAAGAGAATGACGCATATAATATATAATTCATTTAACATGACCTAGCCTAACCTTCACTATTTATTTTAATTCGTGTGATAATACTTATTATTTATTGAGGCCTGCACCGCAGTGCAATGTGGCGTCGCGTCGTAAGAACAATACATAAGTATGTCTTGAAATATTACCTATTATGAAAGTATGAGACATTTGTTATATTTTTAGAACCACTTGTATTCTTATAGTTTTATTTATTTTCACTTGCACATCTGAGTCATATGCAGTTATAATTTTAGAAACAAAACATGTTTAACAGGTATAAGACCTACGTCATGTACTTAATTTATACTTAATCAATAAATGATTATCAGCACAGGATCGAGGCAGATGGCTTGGTAAGAGAGAGACCTATACCCAGCAGTGGGATAGAAAAGATTGTGGATGATGATGAAATGATTATTTCAATACACAGAAACAAAGAGTTTAAATTCTTTGAAATTACAGCGCTAAATTCGCTTTACTAATATTATGCAGGCGATCAAATTGAAGTATTTGTGTTAAATACTTAAGCAAACAGAGCGAATATAATGGTAAGGCCCACGCTTCATCTTCATTTATTTCAGAGAGTTAATGTGGTGTAAATCAGGTCAGAAGCAGTCTCAACACCAGAGATATCTCCTAGAAACAGGCATTGTAATCACGTTAGGCGGATAGAAGCAGGCCGCGCCGCCGTCTGTCGGCGTCGACCTTTCTTTAACCTGTAGTATTATCACCTCGCCTGTAGGAATCGCGTTCGTACAACTGTACAAATTTACTCAGTCTACGTACAGCTCATCGGAATAACATCAAGATTAACAATTAATGATCTAGCAATAAAGAGCATTCTTGTACAACCGGCGGGTCTCGAGGAGCTCAGGTCGCGACGTCCTGATGACATTGAGCTAATTGAAAAATGACTTTATGTCCGACCTCCAAACCAGCCATTCAGAGTTCGCAACACTGCGAAACTACTGTGGGAAGCGTCTACATCTACATCTTAATAAAACTCCTCCTTCATGCCTAAACATTTATTGATCTCCATATAAAATTACACAATGAAAATTTTAACAGAATTGCATAATCGAAATTTTCATAATTAAAAATCTAGGAATGCAATCCCCGGGTGAATTGCCATGCATAAACCAAAACTCGAAATTAAGTTGAGAATCAATTAAAACCTAAAATCAAGTTTCATACAGCAGGGCGTAGCGACAATTATTGATATCATCCAATTATATTATATATATCCACAAATTGTTGAAATAAACATTTTTTTAATATAATTACAAAAATCAAATTATTTTAAATCTTTAAACATGTCAATATAATTGAATGTCTGAACATGATAATAATTAGATAACGCACATACGAACGAACAATAAACACAAAGTAATATTACAATGCCATGCACTCGCGAGTTATTATCGATAAAAAAATTAAAATTACAAGTCATGCGTTAGAATATTTAGTATTTGTTAGTCAATAAAATTTAAAAAAAAAACATTATATAATCCGACGAACACAATACTAGAGATAAACTTAGAACTAAACAAATGCGCGAACGTGTTAGTACCGGGAAGGAAAACGGAAAAACGTTGAGGACGTTGTTTTAAGTCATTCTTATAAGCTAGATCATTTTTACGATTTCCTTCAAGGTCTTACCATGGGCAATGGTAAATAACTATTTATAGATATAATTGTACTCTTCAGTGTTACACCAATTCATCTTACGTACAAACAAAACTGCAGTTAACCGCTATCACGTATATAAAGTTGTTATCAAATTAAAAGAACTAGCGATCAGCATTGACTGCACGTTTCATTAGGCTTCAGTTATTATTAGTACAGAAGAAATAAATGAAGTAATTCTAACACAAAGAGCCAAATCTATTATGGTGGACTATAATGCGCGAAGAACTTCAGATGTGCATCGTGATTCTGCATTGGACGAGACGCCCGAATCTGTAACAAACAAAAATCATCTTAAAATAACAGTAGCAAAACAATCATTTCAGAAAAACATCAGGTGTGACAATGGAGTAGAATTTGACAAGTTTTGAGACTTTTTTTACAAAGTACACGCAAACACTCATCTTAACATCTGCGCAAGCATTAGAAAAACTGATCCCCTGTCAAGTAAGGATCTCAATTAAAAAGAAGAAACGTTAAGTCACGTAAAAGTATCAAGTAATGTGGTCGCATCCTGCAATGACGACGCAGCTACGTACGCTATTAACAGAAAGGCAAGTTTAAGTACCATTCATGAATTTGCTATTAATACATTTCGCGGAGCAGGGATCCGCTGCGCTATTCTAAAAATGGTTATATTACGCTGTGACGAATGCGGTAATAAATCCAAAAAGGGGTGGAAAGATTAATATGCGGTGAATGAGTCAGCGTATGCGGCGTTTACGGATCAATGATGGAGCGAATGGGCATAGATTTGAGTGCATTATTGTACTGTGGCTGATAAAACTGCTCCCACTGGGAATTTTAATATCATTAAGTGCCACTGTGAAGTTATTCACATCGAAACAGCTTGATGAATAACAACTTTTTAATTTTAATAAAATGCATAAACTGTATCAAGTAAAAGCTTATTTTTAACCGACTTCAAAAAGAAGGTGGTTCTCAATTCGACTGTATGTTTTTTGTATGTTTGTTACGCGGTTGCTTCGCCAATTATGAATTGATTTTGATGATGATTTTTTATTTGTCAGGTCATACTTCAGAGGTGGTTCCACATAAATTTTATCAAAATCTATTCAATACTTTGGTTTTTAAAACAAAATAACTGGAAAAAAATGACCTCCAAGTAAACGAAATTGCGTATATTGAAATCGGTTCTTTCAGTAATTTTTTTAAACGTTACTATATTGTTTTTTTTTACAATACAATCTATTTTAGTAAAGATTTAAAATCTAAGACGTTTAGATCCAAGACGAAACTTTTTCGTCCCATGGTAACAGGAACAGAGGTAACCGATGTGGGTTCGCTCCCCGCCGTAGTGGCGCCTAGCAACAGTCGGTTATCACGATACGTCACCGCAACGTTATCAATCAGTTTCGTCATGGCCTCAATTCTGCCCACGCCCTGCTCTAATCTCGACTATTTACCCCGTTTCTTAATCCTACCTCCAAATTAACAAGAACCCTTTGTACATCGACCGGTCACGAGCTTAGGGATCTTGTCCGTTTGCCAAAACGACCATTTTATTGAGACCTTCAATCGCCAAACGTATAATAGTATAAAGGGATTTTTAGAACTGGTGAATTATAGTCGAAAACGTTTATCCCTTTTCCTTGATTACGGCTTTTATTTCTATTGACATATGTCTAACGTCATTAATAAAAACAAGCCCGGCAAAGTGCGAGTTTCAAAAGTGTTTGAGATCAGCATGTCGTTTGAAAACTACTGACTCTTGTAAGCCATACTTTAAAGATTTAAAAATATTGACATTCCCTTGCTTATACATTTACGAAATGGCGTTATTCATAAAGAAAAATATTAATATGTTTCAGCCCATGCAAGGTAAACGTCATGAAAATAAAATAAGTATGCCTCCTCACTCAACTGCATTTTTTAACAAAAGTGTTCTAGGAATGGGTCCTAAAATTTACAATCAGTTGCCACAATCATTGTTGCAATCGGAAAGCATCGCTGTCTTTAAAAGAAAGTTATTTGACTTTTTGTTATTGAAAGGATACTATAAGGTTCAAGATTACATTGAAGATATATTTTGACTATGTTATAACAATTCATTTGACATTTCTATAATTCTAACTTAATATATTTTTGTACTTTTGACTGCCTGTGAATATTTGTTTGATATTATTACGATGTGTGATACTAATTGATTCTAATAATTATAATAAATGTATGTTTTTTAAATCATTAATTATTGTAAGTCTAAATCGGATGCAACTGTTGATACAATTTTAATTATAAGACCTTATTTAACACAGCTGACAATAAAAATATTTTGAATTTGAATTTTGAATTTGAATATTTGTAACTTCAAATATTTTCTACAGTAGGAATAATAGCCTAAAATGCTAGACGTTCACAATATCAAGTTCAAATAAGTAACTGTTACAGACCTATTTTTTTTATCCAAATAGATTTAACAATCTGAAATATTTCTATACTAACGTTAAGTCTATCTATAAAACTTTTATCTTGCTATTCAAATGTTGTTTTAAAGACTGATCCTGACCTACTGACTAAAATGTGACTGATTAACAAACAAAAAACCGGACAAGTGCGAGTCAGACTCGCCCACCGAGGGTTCCGTACAAACTAGGAGATAAAAGGGTGAAATCTTATTTTTTTATGATTTTAACACTACCAGCGGGGCTAGCACGGCAAGTGGACAAATTAGTCTTTCCCGGCTTATGTGCTCTCGTCAGAGAGCAAAATTAGTATGTCACCCACTCAGAGCACGGCAACCGAGGGAGATGACAAAAAAATTTAATTTGACGTTTGTCGATGACTATTTTATCCTGCTACCCCCCGCCACAGAGCACGGGCTCGGGTAACCGCGGGTTAAATACTCTCCGATTGACATTAGACCGGGGTTTGAACGCAGACTGTTAGTCACGATGCGTTGAGGTGGTGATTAACATTTTTATTACTTGTTTTGTGAAAAAAAAAGATGTCGCGAGCTTTTGTTCACGATATGATAGCGCGAGAGGAAGAAACGTTGCGAAGAAAATGGCATCGGAGGGAAATAAGGGATGCAAGCAACCCTTTCGAGTTTCCCGATAGGGAATTTCAAAAAATCTTCAGAGTGAATAAGGTCGCGGCGCTTTATTTGTGCCATGAATTGAAAGACGAATTGGAACCGCGAAATCCTCATGATGGGCTGCCGGTACACATAAAGGTAAAATTATCTTATACTCCATGAATTTCAGGAAAAGAGGTTAAGTACCTAACTGAGTGTCACATTTTTATAAATCTTTCTAATATCCTACTAGTCGTTCTGTGAAAAAGTGTTTGTGTGTGTCTTCTGTGAGAAGGTATTGTACTTTACCATTAAAATTTAGGAATACCTTAGCTTAGGTATTATTCTATCTATAATAGATTAATTGCGCCCTGCAGTTTCACCCATATAGTGATGAAAAACTGTGGTAATAATGACGATAAAATATAGACTATGGCCTTCTAAAGTTCCTAAAGAATCTCTGTGCCAAATTTTGAAACGATTGGTCTAACCGTTTAGTCATGAAGAGGTAACAAACAGACAGACTTACTTTCACTTTTAAATTAATTAGAATTAGAATAATAATGACATTGAGATAGATAGGTATATTATTATATAGATCCTAAATAAATTCTGGGTGTAGAGTCTGTTCTTTTCTTTGATTCATTAGTTTGTTTAATTGAGATGTTAGTTCCCATTTCTTGTGACTATAGTACTTACTGTCCTATGTAAATAGGGCGAATTCTGAGCTTACTGTGTGTGTAACCAATATATTATATGTACATTTTGGCATTGTACCATAAGAAAATAGATACTTATATTTAATGTCTACCAATAAATTGTATGGGCACAAAAAATCAACATTCTAAATATAGCTATTTGTTTTCTCTGCAAAAGGTCCTCTCATCCATAAGGCTATTGGGAGATGGTAGTTACCAGCATGGGACAGGTCAAGATCATGGCCTGGCAATAGCACAGACCACCGTCAGTAAATATTTGACCCAAGTCTGTGGAGCTATCATAAAAAAGTAAGTGAAAGATTTGAGCTATCTCTCTATATTTTCTTCCATACTTAACTACAACTTGTCTACCATATTATCTCTGTGTAACCTAGTCTAAAAACTGACTGATCAGTCGATGAGGATAATTATTTGGTATATGATAGCTGAAAACCCAGGAAACATGGCTACTGTCCATAACCAACACAATCACCATAATAATATGGGGCACAATTTGATTAGTACTTATAATATAATAGATAATACTAACACCTATCTGCCTAAATCTCAAAGATAATAAAAACTTTTCAGGCTCATGCCAAAATGGATTGTGTTCCCAGGGTCGGAAGATGCCAGGCAGAGTGTGTCCAATGGGTTCGCACAGAAATATGGCTTGCCAGATATTTTAGGCGCCATAGATTGCACCCATGTGGACATCTTCCCTCCACCATTCCCGAACGGTGTACAATTCAGGAATAGAAAGGGTCATACCACAATCAATGTGCAACTGGTAAGGAATGGTTTTAATAAAATATAAAGCTATATTAAAAACAAAGTTTTATTACTAATATACAATTATTGTTGTAGGTTGTTGATGTCAATTGCCATATATTACACATAAACGCAAGATATCCAGGCCGAGTACATGACCAATTTATATTTAACAATTCCAATGTGAAAACTGGGGCTCAAACGACTTAACAACAGCGGAATTGGACAGTATTATCTTTTAGGTAAGTATATATATTTCATGGCTATGCCAATAATGATAGCCTAACATTATTAAATATTGAGTAACAGCACAATAAAGATGAAATTCAATATTATAATGTTTACATATCATGTACATTGTAATTTGAAAGCAGTTAAGCTGTGGTCAATAGCCAAGCCTGACGCTGCTTCATCAGGCTTTATTGATTGCATAAGCTAGGTGTGTATACCATTTCCGACTACATCATAACTAGGGCTCGGATAAATATGTAATAAAAATAATAAAATTATCACATATAATATGGACTGGAAAATCTAAAATATGGGATAAGTATGTTGTAAAAAAACCAGTTAAATTTAAAAAAGAAAACACTTTTTAATTAAGAAATTAATTATTTAATCATCATCATCTCAGCCATAAGTCCTCCATGGATTTCCAAAAAGACCGATTGTAAGCGGTTTGCACCCAGCCGCCCAGCCACAGTCGCAAATTTGGATAATAGCGACACAAACATATTGAGTTGCTCGCACAAAAAGAATTTATATTGAAAATACACATTTAATAACTAAACAAGTTGTGTTATATACATTCCATCATTTTGTTTGTTTCAGAGTCCCGATTATATGCATAGAGTCAACTGTTAAGAGCCTGCCACCCAGCCACACACATCCACAGTTGCAAATTTGGATAATAGTGTCATGATTTAGTGTCTAGGGCTTGTGAATGTGGAGTTAGAATCTTTGCAAAGCCACGAAGTACCCTCTCGGGGTCCATGAAGGACGTTTTATGTGATGAAATAATAAATATAGGCAATTATACAGTGTGGACTTTGTTATTTTTCTACAATACAATACACAATTCTACAAAGCGACACAAACATATTAAGGGTTGCTCTCTGACACAATAGATAGGTACTGCCACACTATTGCTTGTAGCAGTTCTGGCTCGAGCACTTGAGGCATTCTCCATCCTTGCATGTTTTTTTACTTCTTTGTCATCCATGTCTGTAATTTGACAAAACAGTGTATAATCAGTTGGGTGACGATATTTGATTAGTTAATACACATTAAGTACTACTTTTCATTCTTGGAATTGAATAATATGTCTTTGGAAGAAACTGATTGATAAAATTGTTTGCTAGACAAAGGAATACTAAAAAAAGTAATAAAATATGGTGTACTAATAATGTCTACCTGCTTCCACTGCGCTATTGTCCTGTCTCGGGGCCATAATTTTTAAGTAGGGCTTTCAGTTTGGCCCAGTGCGCCTTCGCTTTTCGGGCTCCAAGCGGCCCAGTGAATTCTCCCGCCTCTAAATGTCTATTGGTCGGTAGTCGACCAATACTCTAATCTGAGCCTTGTTACTTCTTTGTCTGAAATTGAATAAAATACATTAAATCGACAGGATAAAGAGCTATGGGTGTATTGTTTAGTGATCATTACGATATTATCTTCAAAATATTTGTGACAATACAATGACACATTAAATACTCACTTCTTACTAATCGTCGGTCGTTCCATTATATTTTTTATTAGTTATTTCTTCGAAAACAAAAGGAAAAGTAATTTTAGGTAACCTAACATTTATTTTAAATAACAGTGTTACCAGTGTGACAGCGCTAGAACGCTATTTTGTCGCAATGTTATTTTTTGTTGTAAAATATCATAAAGTTTTCTATTATTACGTTAGGATAGATATCCAAAACGTTATTTCTTAGACAAGATAGGTAAAGATGTGCTAGGTTTTTTTTGAAAAATCTCGAAATGATACGATTGCTAATTTATAATGATTTAAGTAGATAAGTATAAAGTTTTTAATGCTTATTCTTCCCAAAAAAAAACCATAATTCGTAAGTAGCAAATATATTGTTAAAATCGGTCAGTATACTTCCCACCCCACCTTTTTGGGAAATACCACACTTATCAACATGGCCGTAGGCAGGGGGGGGGGGGGGGGGGTTGGGGGGTCCAAACACCCCCGAAATCCTGGCATTATCAAAAAAAAAACAGGCTTCAATAATTTTATAAAATGCTTCAAAATTTCGTGCTCGCTTCGATCGCGCATTCATATTATTTTGAGATGGAAGTACTATGTATTCACTAATAAAAGAAATAAAGCATATTACTATAAAACACCACAAAAATTTTCGCGCTCGCTTCGCTCGCGCTTTATTACTATTTTTGCAGAGAAGTACCGTGGGCTTACTAATACAAGAAACAAGGCACTACTAAAATTTTCGCGCTCACTTAGCTCGCGCATTCATATTATTTTGACATGGAAGTACTATAGATTCACTAATACGAGAAATAAAACACCACTAAAATTGTAGCGCTCGCTTCGCTCGCGCTTTATTACTATTATTACTATTTTGTCAGAAAAGTACTATGGGTTCAGTTATACGAAAAACAAAGCATATTACTATAAAAACACCACTAAAATTTTAGCGTTCGCTTCGCTCGCGCTTTATTACTATTTTGAAAGAGAAGTACTGTGGGTTCACTAATACGAAAAACAAAGCACTCACTACGCTCGCGCATTCATATTATTTTGACATGGAAGTACTATGGATTCACTAATACGAGAAATAAAGCACATTAATATAAAACACCACTAAAATTTTAGCGCTCGCTTCGCTCGCGCTTTATTACTATTTTGACAGAAAAGTACTATGGGTTCAGGTCATCCGACCCACGGTAGGGCTCAGAAAGAAATGCCATTCACGGTCACCCATCCGAAGACTGACCGGACTGAGGTTTTCTTAATTGAGATGGTGAGAGAAAAGTGAGATGTTTTTGGAGAATTAGTTACCTATATTGGCCTGATGTTGACTTCCGAGACTATCGATGTAGATTGGTGTCGGTCCGTCGCCCAAACCACATTGTTTTTTTTGCCGCTCTGCAATTAAAATATCTAGAAAGTGGTCTAAAGTGCTCCGATTTAAGTTATAAACCAGAAAAATAAAAACCACATGGTCACGTGGTAACAGAAGGAGGAGTACCTTTTACTTTGTATATCTGTTATTTTGACCGTAATAAACGTATAAAAGAACATTTCCGGGAAAAAATTGACGTTTATACGTTTATTTCGGTCAAAACAACAGCTTTTGCTAAAAAATTGTGTTCTCATGAATCCGAAGGAAGTATACCTATTTATCAAAAGTAATTTCAATAATTTTGCCAGCAAGACAGCGATGCCACTCTATGGTGGTTTCGATGGTGGTGGATGCCTTAAGCATTGCACTTGTGTTTAACAAGCACGAAAAATTCATTACGTTGTCGTGAAACAAAGAAATTTTAAACTATATTTTTGTAGTTTTAAAAGCAAATTTTTTTTTAACCAACAGAACTGAAATTTAATCCTTAACAAGACTGCATTTAAAAGTGATTTTTGATAAATGTGGCGGTTGTGTTACACAAGCACTAAAGCGACGATATGAGTACCAACAAACATCCGGTCAGAAAAATAAAAACTTTTCTAGCTGATACTGAGACTTTCGTTCGCTTCGCTCACTCGGTCAACTATATCTGTCATATATATAGGGAATATCAATCGTAGTTTTGATAACTCTAAAAGTAACTTTTATAGCAAAAATGGCTTAACTTGGCACACCACCCAAATTTAGACAACCGTAGATAATCAAAAGAACGAACGATTTTACAAATTTTGATAGATTGAATAAAATATTGAAGACTGATACGTCATTATCGTTTAATTTTCTACACATGGCAACAAAAACACTACCCCCGGCGTAATGTCATTATGTCACTCGTGACAAAATAGTCCCGGCTGTTAAAAAGTGAGCCCGTGCTCGCGAGGATGACTAAAATGACAGGCGGGACATGAGGTTTTATTAAAACCCGGGAGCAATTAGTCCACTTGCCGTGCTAGCCCCGCAGTTACTCTATTTTAAGTTTATGTCACATGACAACAACTGTCAACGAAACGTTCACTTCTAATTATTCGTTCCTTATTTGTGGAATCTACAAGAAATTTTTATCTCACAGTTCTCACGCAATAATTTCCCATTGTTTAAAAAAAAATTACACACGCTTGTCTTACTCTTGGCCAGTTTTTAGTATATGTAGATTTAGACCAAAGTAAACCCTACAATCTCGCCAATTTATTAACTTGTATCTATTACCGTTTAAAAGATAAAGCCGTTTAAATATAAGACAGACAGACAGAGACCGTAGCCTCACGAATAGACTCCCGCACCCTTAGTACGGAAGCCTAAGGCGAAACAATTCGAATAACTCTAATAATAGCTTATTCTAAAAATTTCGATGTTATCAACTCTTTATTTCAATTAAATTCACAAAATTCGTGTCTAGCTCCATGAGAACTCGCCTTATCAGATCCTTTATCGCGGAACGGTCCGATTTAACATATAGATAAGGATAATTAGTATAAATTAACAGTACAGAAGGTTAATACTGAATATTGTATTTTTCTAAGAGTCAAGCAGTTATTAAAGAAGTTACGTTAATTAATGAACCAAAAATCCGGACGAAATTACGGAGTGAGTTAATCGTGTATAATACAGCATTAATAAGTTAAAATAAAATTGTTGATTGCCGCCAACTTCGAACGGTGAAGGAAAACATCGTGAGGAAACCTACATGTCTGAGAGTTCTCAATGATCTTGAAGATGTGTGAAGTCTGACAACCCGCACTTGGCCAGCGTGGCTGACTATGGCCTAACCCTTCTAACAATGACAAGATGGCCCGTTCCCAGCAGTGGGACAGTTTG
This sequence comes from Lycia hirtaria, assembly GCA_947563715.1. Lineage (NCBI taxonomy): Eukaryota > Metazoa > Arthropoda > Insecta > Lepidoptera > Geometridae > Lycia > Lycia hirtaria. Next base: position 34,978,019 of record OX387385.1, read on the forward strand.
TACAAACAGGGCTGATAAAAAAAACAGTTAAAATAATTCATTTCCTCCCTCGAATGACTTAAAAACCCTAACGCTTCCCCTACCATTACTTTTATGGCAATAATACGTGTATATTATAGCAATCATATTTTATAGAAGTTTCTAGAGAGTAGCATGTTGCTATGCCGACAATGAGACTGTTTGATTGCGATTTTATCATCGCTAATTGCTCTTTATAACCCCGTTTTGTTATTATAACTGGCGCCCAAATAATAATACAATTTACAGAGAGATTTATTAAAACAAACACAGATTCGAGTATTACTGGCATATTTGAGTGTGGTTCAGAGTTAATTTCGCCTCGTCGCTTGTTTCCAATTGTATTTTAATTTAAACTCACAGAGAGATAATATAGTCTGCAACTAGAATATACTTAGCAAATCTAGAAACGATAAAACTAAATCTATAATTTAATAATAATAAATACACCACCGTCAGCGTTTACTTTTTTGTTTCTCTATTACCATCTAAAGGTTGTCAGGAAGAGATCGCTATTAGCGATAAGACCACCTTTTGTACCTTTCTAACGCCCTAATCGTGTACCTAATGTTATTTTTATTATGGTGTCAATAAAGTGTTTTGTATTGTATTGTATAACGTTTATTTGAACAAAATAATTTGGGTACGTACGAGTAAATTTTGTGAACCCTGCATCCCACACTAGGAGAGTCCTGTCGTGGAATGCAGTGCCTTCCTTATAATGACAGAAATAATGTTACTAGGGTACTAATGGTTACACAAAAAAGAAATTAGCGGAATTATTAACGGCATTTTACCAAAACAAAAAAGAGATAACAATCTGAAATATTTCTATACTAACGTTAAGTCTATTTATAAAACTTTTATCTTGCTATTCAAATGTTTTAAATACTGATCCTGACCTACTGACTAAAATGTGACTGATTGTCAAAAAAAAAACCGGACAAGTGCGAGTCGGACTCGCCCACCGAGGGTTCCGTACAAACTAGTAGATAATAGGGTGAAATCTTATTTTTTTATGTTTTCCTTCTTATACCGAATAATATACATCGTAAAAATATTTAAAAACCTGTTTTAACTTATGCTAATTAAGCTCTTTCATATGATATCCCACATGATAGGGTTAATTCACTTTAAAATTTGGACCATCATTCCTTGCATAAAGACACAATTTTTTTTTGTGATTAAATTAAAAATGTCCGGTTTTCGGTTTTTTTCCTATATGTACTCTAACACAATGCTTCTTGCCAAATTTCATAGTTCTAAGTCAACGGGAAGTACCCCATAGGTTTTGATTCCCTTGGAAGTATCGAAATGTGCGTTTTTTACGACATATTCAGCTGTAACTTTTTTGTACGAAAACTGAGAAGTTTGATTTTCCTTTCTGCAGCAAGGCACTATGGATCTGCGTAGGTATATGGTTTTAATTTCAACTCGATACCTTCACGCGTTCCCAAGTTAAAGGTCTTGACACCCGGACGGACGGACTGGCGGACAACAAAGTGATCCTATAAGGGTTCCGTTTTTTTCTTTTGAGGTACGGAACCCTAAAAATGAATAAAACACCCAGATGTAATATTTTTCTCTATGTATTTAATGTTTCTGTATTGTGGTCTTTTAATAAAGTGTCTATCTATGTGTTATCTATCTATCTAAATATCTATCTTTGATATGAATAGTACTTTTCTAAATAGGTGTGTAAGAGACTGATGTGATTGCAACATATTAATAGTTAATAGTGAAACAATTCTGACCAAGAAATCCATAATCACTTTATTTTATGTGATCATTTATATATATAAACGAACAATCCACTTTTCTTTACAAATGGTATTTGATGGTTTTTAACAAAACACAAGACAGGATATTGCGGGTTCAAGTCCCGTCGGATGTTGAACATTTTTGAACTGTCTACAAATCGTGTTTTACAAAAAACACGAAACCTTGCAAAATCTTCAAATTTTCAAAACAACGCCATAATATAGTATCACCTAGTAATAAATGAACATAGGTATAATTGGACCACCTGTATAAAACGGGTGTCCAAGCACTAACAATGGAACTCCTAATGAACCAACAGTGACCTATTAACACATATAAAGCACGAGGCGTCTTTGTCCAACCCCTGTCCATGGCATGGCAACGTTGGCCAACACCTGTACAAATGCGCTTTACATTGAAGGCACATTTGTCCAATAGTCCAGCTATGGCGACGTTGGTAACTACACACCTGATCAAAGTTCTATACGTTCACACCTGTGTAAAAAAACTTGTGTTGTGACGCAAGTTATTCTCTCATTATGAGTGGAAATTGTTGTCTCTAAACAAATATTTGTTTAGAGGCGCCCCGAATTTTGCCGCCTTTTTAAATTTATTAAGGCCACGCTTGTCCGCAAAAGCATCAAAGAGCAGCTTTTGAAAATTTACAAAAAATATTATTAGTTCAAGGTCAAATTTTTAGTATGTAAAATATTGGTCTGTTGACTAAGGTTCTCCTAGTACAAAAACACGATTGCTGAAAAAAGTCTCGATAGCTTTTTTTTAAATATGCCATTTCATTTATTTTTTTAATTGGTCTCAAAGTTGTTTAAAGCCACCGACACCAAAGTTACCATGTTAAGTAGCTATTACATTTTTTTGCGTTCTACTAGAATATATTTTTGATACATTTAGTACACTATTTTATAGTAATTAATTTTACAATAATTTTGCTTCGGCTAATGAAATTAAATTAAATAATTAATTAAATTATGCTGAAACCATGGCATGGTACAGCCTACTGTACTAACAAACGAATAATGTCCGGTGTTAGAAAATAACCTAGTACCTACCTTCTAGTTTTTTTTAATTGAAAATAGGCTTCCGCTTGACTGTCTAGATCTTACCTGTGTACCTTTAGTTTCAGGCAGGCTAGTTACCATCCGTTGATAATCTTTCGACAACCTCCGAATGGAGTGTTTCAGCAACCTCGCTGAGAGCAAGTTCCCATTCCAGAATAAAACGTTCATTTATCAGTCAATAAAAGATGTTATTATGTGACAGATAGATGAGCTTGAACGGTGAACTGTGGCCAACTGTTGCCTATCCACTTGAACAATAAAATCTATTAAAGAAGTATTGAGTGAACAAATCTATGTCTAAACATTTTTGTCAGCATTAACAACATTTATTTCAAATTCATAAGAGTTCTCAAATCGCAACGCTTTTCCTGTAAATCCATACAAATACAATATTCCTTGTACATAAATCTCCCCAGTTGTAAAATCCCAAGGGTCCGCTGCTCGCCAGGCGAGCCATATCTCGCATTCCAATGTGAACGCAATTAAACACCGCGACTCGGCTACTTACTCCTATACACAGAATAATACAGATATATCACTTCACATTTACTCCTACCAAGTAGTAGTCACGCGACGAGGAGATCATTGAGCGTTGCAACAAGTATACCTATTTGTTGATCTCTACGGACGACAAATTATAACTTATATTAAAACTTCACTTATGGGTAGGTAAGTTCGTTTAATCATGAATTATAGTCGTGCAGCCCGCTATTATGCACGCTGATTACAGCAACCTTTAATTTTATCCGACTATGGATGCAAGCGAAGCAAAATGGAGGTGATAGGTAAGCTATAATATATCAGTTTAGTCTTTAAATTAAGTATATCTGTCCAAAATATTACATAACAGTCTATCGATTTATTGTTAGATGATCATAAACATCAATTGTATTGAAAAAATATAGATAGGTACTATTTTTATGCGTGAAACCTTGATCGAATAAAATGAAATTTTGAATGTACAATATTATTGTTATAGATTATTAACGTACAAATTTGTTGTAAATACATTCAGGCAATTGATCATCTTACAAAATGAGCAAGATGGCAGCTTCATTTGTATAAGACCTTAAAATCTACAAAAAATGCCAGTATCTGACGTTTCAAGAGTATCTTTTCTTTACTATAATCAGTGTTAGTGTTACTGCCGTGTGTTTATCAAAGCGACCTATTTTACAACAATAAATATTATGTTACGTCGTACAATCCGCATTAGAATAGCTGCATGTTTTACTTTACTCTACGCGAAGGTGAAGCACGCGGACGTATACTACAAAAGACGAGGATGTTATTAGACAGTTATGATCACGTATTACGTACATAGAATGTGCCAGCTGCTTCTCTTCCAAGGCATATTGTAAAAGTCAGTTGACTTGAGAGAAATTGTTGTTTCTGTAGGCGATGGGCTAACCCCATGTCACCGCAGGCAACATAACATCTTACCCTCCAATACCTCCTAACCCTCTAATACCCTCTCCTTCCCATCCCTCTAAACACGGTCAAATATAGTCTTCAAAAGCAACCCGCTAGAGTACCCGCTAAATAGATAAATGTATATTGCATACTCGGGATACAAAACAAGTCTTCTTCTTAAATGTTACATAGTTGAATTTCTGTATATTTTCAGGTGCCGTACCTCAAAATATCAATATGTACTTTCCGACAGATTGTCAACATAAGGATGGTAGTACGAGTAGAGAAGTAGGTCTTAGACAGTGCCAACCCCTCAAGCTATGTTTTTTTGCTATATTTTCTGTTAATGAAAATAACAACAACAAGTGCTTAATGCTGAGATACAAACCCCACATCCTCCGGCACGGGAACCCATTGCACAACTGACTGAACTATCCCACCAGATTAAAGTATCTACAAAACTCAGAAAGCTGTAAGTATTTCAATTTAGACAGAGAACATAAAAGATCGCTAGATGACGTCGCGCCGTGCATCATGTTCGCCGTACAAATTAAATACAAACTGTTATTTCTCGATACAGGGACAGAGCATCCCTCCCCTAAAACTTTAAATGTTTATATCTCGGAAGATTATTGACTGATTGAAATATTTATTTTAGTATATATATTACATTTTAGTATGTTATCAATTAAAACTATTATTCCTATTAATAAAATTCATGTATATTCCCCATACAGGGTTATAGGCTTTATACGGCGTAGAGCCACAGAATAATTAAAAGTACAATTAGATACAGCGCATACGCAGCAATGCAATTTACGCCGCCCCCGCGCCTCGCCGGGCCATAGCGGTCAATCGCGTCCACCGCCTTTAGCGTTCAAGGTAAAACATTCGTTGAACGAACATTCGTAGAACGCGCGCACATATTACAAAAGTTTCGCGGGAAACATGGCGGCTACCGGGGAGGCGCGGGCGGCCGCGCGCAGTTCGCTCTCCGCTGCTTGTTTTACTTTTCCCCTCCCGTGTCAAAATATATCACGTGTGATATAAGGAATTAGGATGATGGAAAGCGAATTGGGAATCAAATTTATTATAATACTACACAATCAGTGCAGTATTGAAGCTATTCCAGACTAACGTATCCATTTTGTATCAGACTGCGCAAGAAGGAAGATTATGTTTTTGAGGACCAATCTGAAGGTACATAATATACGTATATCCTTTTAAACATTTTTTTTTATCAAATCAGTTTATAAATGACAGAGTTATGCGGTAACAGACAAAACAAAACAAACGAATTGAGAACATCCTTTCTTTTAGAGTCGGTTAAAAAGCGAAAGTAACTGTGTCTGTCTGTCTCTCTATCTCTCTGTTTGTCTCCTTTTCACGGCTAAACGGCTGAACTAATCGTTATGAAATCTGGCACATGGATTCTTTAGGACCTGGAGAAGAACATAGGCTATATTTTATCATCATCATCGTCAAGGTTTTTCATCACTACCCTAGACATCGCGGGGCGCAGCCAGGCACATATCTATCCAGCCACCGTGTGGCCCCTGTTATCTACCAATAAGTAATAGATAACCCTGTATTTGATTCAATATTATAGATAAATAGGTAGCAGCGTACTTCTACTAGACATAGCCCATCTTATCACGTATCTAGGAAGTGATATCGGTGTTCTATCAGTGTCGCGATGTAGGGTAGTGTATCGATACGATAACTAAAGACTTGATTGTAACACTAAATATATAAAAAAAAAAAAAAAAAATATAATAAATTAAAATCATATAATCTGAGTGTTTTTAAATTGGGAGTGAATCGGTTTAATCTAAATTTGTGAACTCCGTCGTAGACCGATTTTGATGAAACATAGCTAACACTCCCGACTTCACATTTCAAAAAAAAAAAAAAAAACAAACGGTTCATCCGTTCGGGAACTACGATGACACACACAGACACATCAAACTTATAACACCTCGTAATTTTTGCGTCAACGTTTAAAATAAACATTTAAGAACTTTTTACGAGCACTTTTTTATGATTGTGCATATCATGGTCGCAATTATTTGAAACTTAAACGCGTTTATCCAATTGTTTACTTCGTTAAGGATTCTATAAAAAAATCCCTCGATGCACTCGGGATTCAACTTGTGAATCCTTCGCTACGCTCTAAATTCAAACGAGCACTCTCCCCGTACCATTTCGTCCCATTGTTATATATAATTGTGTATATAATAAATACGTATAATCTACTATTTTATAATCAAGTAAATATGACACGAGAAAACGATATTACGATTATCAATCATTCTTTAACATCGTACGATATACCTGATGATTACGATTACAAAGTTTAAAAGAATTCTTGAAGCGAGGGGCTATCTCAGTCAGCAACAAAATATTGTAAAACATTCAAAATCATTGAGTATAGTGATAAATAATAGCTAAATATTTATATATTCGTTCATATAGATATTATAAATAATAAATAAACGATAAATATGACATATTCGTTCATATAGATATTATAAATATGAAAAAAAAAACATAAAATCATATACTAGCTGCGCCCCATCTCCATTCAAAATTTTCAAATTCAAATTCAAATTCGTTTCGCTGTTTTACGAGTAGCTCGAAGGAGTAACAAACTTACACACGAACTTTCACATTTATATTATTAGTGAAAAAATCTAAGATAAACATTTGTTTAAAATGTCTATCATGTAGAAATATAAATAATATATATATATATATATATATATAAATTTTACAATATATATTCACAGAGAGATTTTCAAATATGTATGTATATTGCTATGCGAGAGCGAGATAAAAAAAAATACATACCGCAGCTGGAAGTGGTAGATACTGGCGCTGATAGTCTTGATACATGACGATGATAACACGTACCTGAAAAAAAAATGATATTAATCGTATCTATTTATACGTACTTGACCATCAACTCGCCTGATAGACCGACCGTACTTGTCCATTCTTGTCTTTATTGTATATTTTTTATGTTCTTGTATTTTTTTTGTACATTATTGTCATCAAGCAATGGAAAAAAAAACTGGGTTGCATTACGCATTTGTAGCTGAATAGAAACCTCCAAGTCTTTGTATACCTTTTTAACTATCCTTACTTCTATAAACAGATCATAATTAGTACTGGAAATATACAGCATACTACATATTACAGCATGTGAAGAAAATTGTGAGTGCATAGAAATACTTGATGAACAAAATGAACGCCACAAACTATCACCCTCTCACACACGCAAGGATTTTATTTCAAGTTGAGAATCCAAAACAAAAAGAGAACACAGCAAATAGCGTCATGTCAAAGAGAACAACTTTTAAAAGTGGAATCGGCACTATTTCCCGCCAACACGTCCGACATGGAGCTAAAAAGGAATGCTGTAAAAAAAAGAATCGATAAAACCGCACTCCGACCTCAGATGGGAAAAACATAAATACAATCTCCATTCATTGTACTATACGCCACACTGCAATGCACACATACGCGCGCTGCAGTGACTGCAGTGTCGCACACTAGCATAAAAATTACTCACACACGTGCGCGTACTACGATAGTACTATGACGAGTACTATAACCGGTGCTTCATTTCCCGCGACCTATCTCGAGTCTATGACTGCAAGTGCACTTGAGATCCTACCTTACCACCTCATATATACGTCTCAAACTCGTGAATCAAATTCATTGCACTACAGCTGGATTTTAGGTTGACGCTGCCGTTCGAAATGCAACCTTAACAGGAGGAAACAAAGTTGTGTATAGTGTAAGGGCAGTGTTTGTTATAAGATGTTCATCAGTTGGATAGTGCAGGGAGATGTCTGCGAAGTCAGACATGTCTATTAATAGCGATACGGGACTGCGATTAAGTTTAGCGATGTGCAGTTAATGGCAGTGCAGCAGGCACTGCAGTCGAAGCTGTGGCTCGGCGGAGACGGCGGCGGCGGTTTTCTCAGTATGATCATTTTTAGTTTGTTTTTTAATTTTAGATAGATATACGATTGACCACCATCTCGTCTGATGTTAAGCGACGGTGTGGGCGAGGATGGAGTTCGTCGATCTAGAAAATATAGCTAAACACTCTAGCATTGAAAATTCCAAGCTTGTAGTTCTTAGGAAACAGAAATAGTAGCAAAGAATTCCATTCCTGTACAGTACGCTTAGACGATTGTTTATGGTAGAATTTTTAAATCTAGTCGATTCAAAAATTCTAAATATTTTTAGGTTAAGCGCTAAACGAAATTACATACGTTTATATTGACATTGACATAATGAATATTTTGCAACCCTCTGACATTAATTGTTTAAGAATAATTATTTTTAAATGTTGTGAGATATATGTAATTGGCCTTTTTCCGTTTTTATCTTAATAAACGAATTTAAATAATCAATGATAAGTTATCCCCGGCTTTGCCTGGCAAGCCTCAAGTAAGGTAATCGCCTGACTCGTCTTCAGTCGCGTCACGTCTGGCAACGCTGTTGTTAGACGCTAAGTGTCGTGACTTATCGTATATCTTGTCTTGTCTTGTGTGTATCTTGTCGTGAACAGTAATTACATTTTACTAAGTCTATAATATATTACATTTTAGTACGAGTATGTTATCAATTAAAACTATTATTCATATGAAATAAAATTCATGCATATCCCTATTTATATTTTTTTATTTATTTTATTATATTTGTGGACATTTCACACAACACCATCTAGCCCAAACTAAGCAAAGCTTGTACTAAGTAACTAGATGACTGAAAGAATACATATACACTTTTTTTTGTAAATATATACAATTATGCTACATAGAAACACCCAGACACAGAACAAACATCCGTGCTTATCACACAAATGTTTGCCCTGGGTGGGGATCGAACCCACGACCTACAGCTTATCATACTTAGCATACTACCATCTGAGCCACAAAGCCAGTCGTCAAATATTTACTGTAATACACTTTAAGTGTACTTACTTAGGTATATACTTAGGCATTAGGCATATATTTGATCAACCAAATGCACTTTTTAAGGCTTAATTAATTCACTTTTCTACAAATAGATGAGATCTGTGCAAAATATAATACACACTAGCTCTACCCGCGGTTTCACCTCATTGATTAAAAAAAACCCTTATCAATGTTTCACCTGCATAATTATAAGAAACAATGGTGATACTGTACTGTGATGATGGTGTTAAAATGTAGCTTATATCTGTCTCCAGGTTCTAAGCTATCTCAGTACCAAGTTTATTATGCATTAGTTCAGCCGTTTGTGGGTAAAATACGTAAGGTAACGGTAACGAACAGAGAGACAGATAGAGTTACGATTTTATAGTACTATTATATAGTTAGGGGCGCAACTAAAACTATTTTTTTTTAATACAAGATAGATCTACGATTGACCACCAAATCGCCTGATGTTAAGCGACGGTGTGGCCGAGGATGGAGCTCGTCGATCTAGAAGATATCTATTCACTCTAGCCTTAATCTACTTTTGTCACAGAGAATATAATAATAGCTTTCGTAGTGCATTGACCAATAAAATACTAGTTACCATATAACGGTCAGTATTGTTTACAAAATGCCGGAAGTGGTCGCCGGGCGCCGTATCTCCGCTATCACTGCTGAATATCGTCGCTGATAACAGCGAATCCGATACACGTGTGCCTGATAACGGCCTAGGATTCGCTTCATCAACGGAGCGACACTCAAGGATATTTAATCGCGTGACTTTAACTACTGCCAGGCCAGCTACTGTGGAAACGTGGATTAAGAGATTATTGAAATAAAATAAACTTATAGGCCAAAAAACTAACTAAAGAGAATTCTACATTTTTATACTAAAGTAAATAAACATTTATTGGTGGATATTTTTAGGGATACGATACTGGGTATTTCACAACTCGGATTACAGATAGGTAGCCTCCGGATACATACATACACTCGAAAAACATAACCCTCCATCTTGCGGAGTCGGGTGAAAAGTCCCGTCATTTTCCGGATCGAAGCAACAAGAAAATAAGGTACGCTAATAGGATTTCCTATTCCAATCAACTGTCTGGATCCATTACACCATCGACTCGTTAACATTCCTCGGAGGCTGATCCAGAACGTGGTCGCTACAATGTAACGTAACGACCAGTTAGCCGGCGCAACGTCGCGGTACACCGGCTCAGATAATTCAAATTAAAAAAAAAATATTTAAAGACTTCTTGGTCCTCCAAAGTGTTAGTAACAAAATATAAGGCCTTAAAAGCTACGGTTAGTACTTATCCTAATAACATTTACAAAAAATATTCAAAATTTCAGGGAGTCACTCAATGCGTCATGTACTTGCGAGGCATTTCGGGCGGAAACATTGTCCGCATGAAATGCCTCAGTACAGGCACTACAGGCGCATTGAGGTCTTCTGACACAACTTTCAGGATGGTATTACTGCTACAACAACACTGGCCACTACTTCTTCCCGGTTATCTAGCAATCTAAGATTCAGATTCAGATATTTTTGAGATTCAGATTTATTTATTTATTTATTAGTGTAGTGTTTTAGTATTAGTAGTAGTATTTATTAGTGTTGTAGTTATTGAGTGTTAGAAGAGCAGTAAACCGCTTTATGGCTCCAGGGAGTGGGGTCTCAAATATTACGTATCCTAATTTAAACGTCGAGTTAATTTTAAAATTTCAGAAAATCTCCCGAGACAAAAAACAGTCTGCTTTTAATACAAAATTTATATAAATCAAAATGGGTTCATTTATTTGTATGATGGCACAGATAGATACGAAATTCCTCTACTAATAAATATAATAAAAAAAAACTGAAAAACCCCGACTTGAAAATACACAATTTGTTTACTTGGATGACATTTTTTCAGTTATTTTGTTAAAAACCCAAAGTACTGACCCAGTTTGATAAAATTTGTATGAGACCACCTCTGAGGTATCGCCTACCAATAAAAAAATAATCATTTAAACAATTCAGAATTGGCGGAGTAATCGCTGAACAAACATATATAGCCGAATTTGAGAACCTCTTTCTTTTTGGAAGTCAGTAAAAAACTTAACTCTCCTTCGGTAGTAGTGGTAATAAAAGTAATCTAAAAAAAATTAAACAGACTTCAAACTGAAAAGAGAGAAATAACACGAAGAAAATCAATACCGATAATCAATAAATCAATTAATCGTCTACCTAAGTAGGTACGTAAACCAATTATTTTTGAGGTCCAACTATTGGTGAGGTTGAATTTGGCACACATGTTTAGAAGCTGAGGTATAGACTAACATATACAAAAATTGTGCAATTCTGACAATATTACAAACATACAGGTCGAATTCATAACCTCCTTTTTTTTAAGTCGGTAAAAATTTAGTAAATTAAAATGATTCCCAGTATTTATTTAGAGCAATAAAAATAATAATAGTTAAAAAATAAAACCGGCGAATAAAGGCGAGTCAGACTCGCCCCACCGAGGGTTCCGTACAAACTAGTAGATAAATGTTTTCTTTTTCCTTAATAAATCGAAAAATATACATCATAAAAATATTTGAAAACCTGTTTTAGTTTATGCTAATTAAGCTCTTTTATATGATACCCCACATGATACGGTTAAAGTACTTTAAAATTTGGACCCTCTTTCCTTGTTGAAAGACCCTATATTTTGTGATTAAATTAAAAAAATCCAGTTTTCGGATGTTTTCCTATTTGAGTACTATAACACAATGCTTCTTGCCAAATTTCAGAGTTCTAGGTCAACGGGAAGTACCCCATAGGTTTTGATTCCCTCCCGAGTGTCGAAATGTGGGTTTTTTCCGACTTATTCGGCTGTAACTTTTTTAATGAAAACTGAGAAGTTTGATTCTTCTGTCTGCAGCAAGATATGGATCTACGTATATAGTTTTAATTTCAACTCGATACCTTCACGCGTTCCCGAGATAAAGTTCTTGACACCCGGACGGAGGGACAGACATACGGACAGACGGACAGACGGACAACAAAGTGATCCGACTGAAAAAAGCGCAGTTTTGTTTTAAAAACCAAACTATTGAACCGATTTTGATGAAATTTCAATTCGGTTTAAAAATAACGCATTATGCCTCTCTCTCAAAAAAGTCTGTCAAACTTATCAATTGAGGCATCAAAATTACTAATCACTAATATAAAAAATAATAATTTTTTTTAAACAAGCTCTTATTTAAATGCTTTAAAACGAAAAAAAATCATTTTATATTGATATAAATAAAAGCTTGTCGCGAGAACACAAACATATATAACTAACTTTAATTCTAAGCAAATGATAAGAACGCGTCTAAGTCTTTTGTTGGAATTAAATATTACTTAGTAGAGATAGGTACGATGTTGTTTGAATACTCGCGACAAGTTTTTATTTATATAAATATAAAAATTATTTTCTTCGTTTTAGAGCATTTAAATAAAAGCTTGTTTAAAAAAAAAATGATTTACTAGACTAAAAAAAGAGTGCTTGTCAAGACTATTCAAACGAGTCCAAACTCGACGGTTTTATCTTGTTTAGTTTAAGAGTTCCTATGGCCACCTTCCGACGCCATCTTGAGACCCTAGCTGTCATGTAGCACAAGAGTGCTTGTCAAGACTATTTAAACGAGCCCAAATTCGACGATTTTATCTCGTTTAGTTCAGGAGTTCCGATAGCCACCTTCCGAGGCCATCTTGAGACCAGCTTCATGGTACCATATTATTGCATTGTCACCGAAGTTACGTAAGCAAACCAAATTTCAACCTAATCTAATGACAGGAAGTGGTTCTAATTTAACTCGCAAGATTTGTCCCACACATACTAACAGGGCAAGTAGAATAATAGCTTTTAAAAATCATTAATCTAAAATTGAGGTGCTCAAAAAAATGCAAGCTTTAGCGTAAAGGTCTGTTTACTTCACCTTACAGTCATCTAATACATCATCATCATCTCAGCCATAAGAAGTCCACTGCTGGACATAGGCCTCCCCCATGGATTTCCAAAAAGACCGATTGGAAGCGGCTTGCATCCAGCGATATCTAATACAATTTCATTTAATACAATGTTAATGTTGCCTGTACTCACCGTACAATAAACACAGACATGCGACAATTAGCATTGTTGGTCATTCTTATGATTGCTTGCATGATGAAACTGATAAATGTAACTGTTACCTTTTAGATGAAGTAAAACAAATTAAGTATCTTGGCCTCACCATTGATAACAACTTTTCATGGAAGGTACATATTAATAACGTATGCACCAAGCTTAGAATTGTTTTAGGTAAATTTTATCAACTAGCTAATGTATTGAACCGTGGCACCCTGTACAACGTTTATCACGCGCTGGTCGATGCTCTTATTAGTTACGGACTTAGTTGCTACGGGCTCACTTTTCCAACATATATACAACTAGTACAAAATCAACAACTTAGAATAATAAAGAGATTAGTAAGCAAGAAAACTAAAGAATCGTTAAATAAAGATTACTCAAAATTATTTAAAATATGTAAAATTTTACCAATTGAAAATAAAATTAATTATTTATTATTATTAGACCAATTCCAAAATAATACATTTAAAACAGTGAAAATTTTCCACAAGCAAACCCGTAAGGCAGCTAAGTCACAGTTGGAAATACATCATAAATGTAAGAATTATTACGGTAAGAGAACGCTAAAATGGCTTATACCTAGATTATGTAATGGATTACCAGAGGGATATGAAAAGCAATTTAGAGGCAAGCAGAGGTATAAGGTAGCATTGAAAAGATTGTTTCTAGATAAAATACCAGAGTAAATTAATACATATATACCTACATCTTTTCAATGCTACCTTCTACTTAGTTTATCAAATTTGTAATAACAAAACATTGATCATTTCATGATGTTGATGTCAAAAACAATCACCTATAAACGAAAGAATTGTTATTGTGGATGAGAGTGTATTATCTGCCTACAAACTGTTATGCAGTTTGGCAGAATTATCTCATAAATTTTCATGATGTAATTGAAGAATAAATAAATAAATAAATAAAATAAAATAAATTAAAGTAAAACAACATGAAAGTTCCGGTTGGAATAAAATCAAGCCAAAATTTACGCACTGAAATAAAAATCTTAACAACATTGTTAGTCAAGAAAGTCATAAAATCCGAGCCAAAAATGCACAACTTACATCTTGAGCAACTTTATGGCGAATATTTGGAGAAAAGTTGCAAAAATGTCGATCGAAAGTTGTCCAATTCCGTGCCTTGAATGCAATTTATCGCATGTGACATAACCGCAGGGTTTATTATTACGTTGTTTTATATATTTTATAGTTATCGTGCAAAACTGAACTTGTGAACGATGCAAGCTATTTTTCGAATATGAATAAATGTTGTTACACATTTAAATAATGATATATATATATATACGTATATATCATTATTTACGTGAAGTTTCCGGCAGCCTAGTGGTGAGATCGTCTGACTTGCGATCCGCAGGTCCTGGGTTCGAATCCCACGGCACGCACCTCTGCCTTTTCGAAGTTATGTGCGTATTGTTGATTGCCGCCAACTTCAAACGGTGAAGAAAAACATCTTGAGGAAACCTACATGTCTGAGAGTTCTCAATGATCTTGAACATGTGTGATGTCTGCCAACCCGCTCTTGGCCAGCGTGGCAGACTATGGCCTAACCCTTCTCACAATGAGAAGATGGCCCGTTCCCAGCAGTGGGACAGTTTGACAAACAGGGCTGATAAAAAAAATATATATATATATACGTATATTTCGTAAAATTTCAGATGTTACATCAAATAACTATAATAGAAAATATAAAATTATTTATATTAAGAACTGTTCGCCTAGAATCATCAAAATCAATTCATAATTGGCGAAGTGATCGCTGAACAAACATACAAAAAAACTATCAGTCGAATTGAGAATATATTTCTTTTCGGAAGTCAGTTTAAAAAAAAAACATTAAAATATCCTCTAAAAGTCACTTTCAACATAAATACTCTATATAGATTAATTCTTAAATCAAGGGAACAAAAAAACTTATTTTTATTATAATTATTTTCTCACCTACCGGAAAACCGAAAAAAAAAACGGCATACAGAATACATAAGAGCCATTTTGTTGTTGTGCCAAATACGTCTGAACGCCATTCCTCATAAGCGTAACTACAGACTGCAGTATAAAACCACTGTTGTCAGAATCTCTTCGTGACTGGAAATTTTACTGGGTTAATTAATTTATTAATAATTATTTTAATAATTAATTAAACAGTTTCAGGGATTCCAATTTATACCGCACTGGACATTGATAGATTGTGATTTTGAACTCTCAAGAATGACGAGTGCCATCATCCGACGTACGTAGTAAATTTTACCATCAACGCCATTGAGTACAAGACGATACCGTTTAATGATACCGTTAATGAAAATGTTAAGGTGCGACGTCGCACAAACCGCAGGAAGAGCAAATTTCAAACAGTTTTCTTGTGTATGTATGTAACCCGGCTTACATATAAGTATAAGAAAACTGTTCGGCCCCATCGGCCATCAGTTTTGCGTGATACGTGCTCTGCTCACTGTCAATTCTACTTGCTAATCCGCTGCACTATATCGGTGACTTTCGTACACCTACGGATCCTTGTCAGTTATTACTCACATAATGGTTCTTATTAATATTAGTTTGTAATTATAGAATTACAAACGTGGTAATAATACGAATTACTAATTGACCGAGCGAGCGAAGCGAGCGAAGCGTCTCTATTTTCTTTCGTCTGTCAGTTTGTTTGTGAGTTTGTATGTTCGTACTCGCGTACAGGGCGTAATTTTGAGCCAATTTTGATGAAACTTGGCGTATAGGTTATATGATTTTTTTTTTGTCGTCGGCTATTTTATAGGAAGGGGGGTTCTCATAAAAAAGGGAGAAGTTTATTGCGGCGCTAATTACCAACCGATTTTAATGATATTTGGTAGGTAGATTAAGTACCTACATAATTATTACAACTTGACGTAAAAATAAACAAATTGGTCAACTAGTTGTCGAGATATGACAACCAATTTGAGATTGCGTGCAACAGTAAGGGCGCGTGCATGTGCTTGATGCATTTTAGCGCTGAATAATTTTCTTGATTTTACGTTTTCTCCATTTATAAAATTATTTGATGATTGAGCGAGCGAAGCGTCTCTGCATCAATTGGCCAAATTTTCTTTCGTTTTTAATACGGCTTCCCAACTTTATGTAGGTATTATGTACAGATGACCCAAGGTGAGCTGCAAATAATTTCTCTCGCGAGGTCTACTGTTCGTAGAACTACTAGTAAATAGTCTGATGTAAGCTAATTTTTGTTTACCATTTACAAAATTAACAATCTAGTTAAAACGGCAAAAAAAACCATGAAATACAATTTCTCGACATACGTATATCGTGGCACCTTAACGAATGTAAAATTAATATATTCTTTACGGCATCCGTCAACAGCCAAGTGCAAATTACTTTTACCAATAAAGCTGTATTTTATCGCCTTTCCCACTGGAATGCAACATAATTTAGAAACTTCTCACGGCTGGGCTAGGACGCGACACGACACATGTGTGACGGAACGCCACCCTGCGAGGTGCCTTTAAAAAAAGAAATATTGGTACACACGCTCCATTATTTTAAATTTTAACGAACATTCTGATATGGTGACTAAGTTTATTACCTAAGGAGTAACTTTTTTTTTTGAGGTCAAATCAATAACTTATTTTTTTTACCCGAATACGCAAACGATTATATTTACAAAATTATTTTGATAAAATGTATATAATAGCTTTTATGGGCGTCATTATGGATTGAATACATGTTATCGCTGGGTGAAGTGACCATTTAAACAACGCACGCGCGAGTCCGTTGTTCAACCATAGTCCGCGCATACCCACATTTTTGAAGATATAAAATGAAAGAATGAACTTATAAAAAAAACGTCGTTTGTAAAACTAGAAAACAACATCATAAATATTCGACAAAAATTTCAATTTGATCAAAGTTAATTATCATACGTAATAGTAGATTGTTTTACGAAGGGCTAAAAAGACCCATTGTAACGAGATAGATTTTTACTCCCGTGCTTTAGCGAGGGAGTAAATAGAAACCGAGTTACAATGGGTTTTTAGCGCCGTGTGTTACACTCTACTTTTCACTACGATTGCGAGAAAATAAAATAATCCAATACAATTATTCAAAGTTTATTTTATATAAAAAAAAATATACGGTACGAATTGATAACCTCCTCCTTTTTCGAAGTCGGTTAAAAATTAAATGTACAATTTGTACAATTCTGGATATTTAACGAGATGTTTGCAAAGAGAATGTAAATATATTCCATATAGATTATTCTACCTTTGAATAAATACTGTTTTGTGTATGTTGTGGCTCTTTGGTAACAGATAAATATTAAAAAAAAATACTTTTCTGTTACTGTTATCCCCTAGAGCTTAAAATGTTATTTTTCCCCCGCTTTACTACGCTACAATGACGGACTTTTAGAGCAAGAGGAGTGAAAAAATCATTTTTGCGGTAATAATTTCTAAAAATGATTTTTATGTATGAAAATTAACTTAGATCAAATCGAAATTTTTGTCGAATATTTGTGCTTTTATATTTTATATCTTCAAAATGTTGGTATGCGCGAGTGAGACGGGCGATGGTCGTACTACGGACTCTTAAGACCAGCCTAAAGTGGACTGATAGCCTCATACAAGTGGCAGGAAACGGTGCAAACGCAGAAAAAAGTGGATACGAGCCGCATCCAACCAGTTTTTTTTGGAAATCTTCGGAGGAGGCCTATGTCCAACAGTGGACTTATTGTGGCTGAGATGATGATGAGATGACTGCGTAAAATAAGGCATAGAATAACTAATAGCTACTTGTAGGTATTTCAAAGCAAGATAAGACACAGTAGGTATAATAGTGAGTATACATAAGTTAGGGTGCAGGTCAATAACGGGTCGTGGCAAAAAAACGCATCTCACGACTGGCGAGTGATTGCGGCGAAGGAAAAAACTGGCGAAGAGTTTCGGCGAGACTTGTGTAGCAGTTCCGTACATGGTTTTATACTACGAACTATTAAATGACTGAAAACACTTTTTAATTTCATGCTAAAAAAAAACAGGGCTGATTATAATTAATGTAGAGACCCAACTTTACTTTGGTCGGTGTGGTGTGATTGGCTTTGTATACATATATTATCCGGTTGCTAACCGATGTGGGTGACCATTTTCTTTATAAAGTACCTCAGAAGTGGTCCCATAAACATTCGGTAACTTAAGAGATTCATACATATGTATATATACATACAACCACGCCTTTTTCATATTGGGTTAAGCAGAGACTATACTTGCTACGATCCTGACACACGTGGAAGAAGCGAAAGATGCTTCTTCCACTTTCATTAATGTGTTCCATAATAATGCTAGTCAGTTCCGGGTATTTTTTACCTGACTTTTTTCTTACTTTGCGGTTTAGTAGTTTTTGATCAGATCAAATTTTAATCGGTCGCCTAGTTTTGACATCAGTTTTTTTTAAATTACCAATTTTAATCTGGAGCCATTTTATAAATATGAAAGGCGGTATCTTCTAATAATTTTGAGCCTCCAAGAGCGTTGTTTCTTTTTCTGCTTTGTTCTTGAAATAGGATCTCACTTGTCTTCTCTAATCCTCAGCTTTTTTCTCCATACTAACTAAACAAATGCAGTTGCACGACAGAAACAACGAGTCAATTAGGAAAGTTCTCAGTCACGTAACGCCGGCCCCCAAAACTATTGAACTTTTCGAAAAAAAAACCCTACGGAGAGTATTCTCGGAAGCGGCCGGGCGTGATTGAATCTTTCATCTTGGGCTGTGGACGTAATCAGCAGGGGGGCGACACTTCAACATTTTGTACTCCGCCTTTGCAAGAGATCCGGCAAACACTAGTGTTTGACAAAACATTACCGAGTTGATGGAAATTAAATTACGGGTGTTTTAAACAAGATTTAATTTCTTATTCAAAAATATTTTAACTCATTTACTGACTCGCCTGATGAAGATAAAAATCTTAGAGACGAGTGCATTAATAATATAATCAAAGATCATTTAATTCAGACTCCGAATCCATATTACATTGCCATAGAGGACTTTAAACTACTGAAGTCCAAAGTTCTAGATATTGGACTGTTATGGACAAGTGTGAACAATGAAGACAGGTAAGTAGTTGCTTTATCGTCTTGCTAATTTGGCTTTATCTTGCTACATAAAGTCTGTCATAAAGTATGAGCGCTACGTAAAGTAGCCAAGGACATAGCATTTTACTAAGAAAACGCCTTTCATCACTAATATCACCTACTCAACAATTATCTAGTAAAAAAAAAAATAGCAATACATCAATTAAAAGATATTTAACTACAACTCACTTTGAAATTTTTACACTTTTTTTGCATCTTAATCTATCCCCCGATCCCGCCCCAAAATAAATCTCTTAATCCGTCCCGCACCTCGGTCCGTCACTCGGCTAGATATAGTGATAGATGTATAG
This sequence comes from Lycia hirtaria, assembly GCA_947563715.1. Taxonomy (NCBI): domain Eukaryota; kingdom Metazoa; phylum Arthropoda; class Insecta; order Lepidoptera; family Geometridae; genus Lycia; species Lycia hirtaria. Next base: position 34,997,855 of record OX387385.1, read on the forward strand.
TTACTTAATAGTTTTTTTATGGTTTTATGAACGCTTATTAGTTTTTTTATGTGTTCATTGGGACGGTTAGCGCGTCGAGAGATCGATTGTGTGGGAGCTGCGGCCGACGGTATTCAGATGTTGCCTTCATTATTATAAGGTTATATGATAATTGTTTGGTGAAAATGTTATTATGTATTTTTATTTTATTATCATTTGATGCCCGAAGTCTTGTCGCTAGACGCGAATACTTTGCATGGTGAGTAATTTAACCGACTTCAAAAAGGAGGAGGAGATATCAATTCGGTAGTATTTTTTTATGCTTGTTACCGCATAAATCAGTCATTTAACATCAGGCGAATTGGTAGTCAATCGTAGATCTATCGAACATAAAATAAAATTATAAATCAATTTGGAAAATTATTTTTATTTCAAAGGATGTAAGTAGGTACACTGTCGGATTGGTCCCATAGAAATTTCATCTAAATCTGTTGTATTTTTTTTCTTATGCGTCTTTTTTATGCGCGAGAGAGATAGCTGCGCGCTTTGAGCGCATTCTTAAATGGAAACTGACTTTCTAAGGAATCTGGCGAAACCACAGACATAATTTTTTTTCGCTTAGGTACATCTTACAATGGGCGAAACAGGTGCTTGGCGACGAAAGGGCGGTAGCTAGCCAACCGGGATCTAGATAATTATTATAGTATAATAAACTAAAACAACAGACTTAAAAAAAACACAATTTTGTATTAAAAACCAAACTACTGAACAGATTTTGATGTAATTTCTATGGGACCAATCTGAAAGTATAAATCCTTTTAAGTAAAAATAATTCTCTAAATTGATAGCATTCGATAGGCTATTGTCAAATACCTAGCCTAGGCAGTCCACAGGTGAAAATGAAAAAAATTATGAAAAATGTATTTATTTACAACTTAATTTGCTAGAAACAAGTATATCTGACGGTTGCCTTACTAGGCGCAGCCTGTATCAAGGCAACCTGTACGCCTGATTACAATATTCGATTAGGACAATCTCGTCATGACAGTTTTTGTTATTTTTGTTATTACATTACATTTATGAGGATATACATATTATTACATTTATCTAAATTTATACTTAACTACATATTTATTACAAATCTCATGAGAATACCTATATCTAAAGTCCATATCAATTCAATCTATAATTTTTATTTTTGTATTGATTTATCGTGGCTTTAATTAACTACAAATATCGCTGATTATATCCAATACCATATAGGGTATCTATAGGAGGATCTATGATTCGAGATATTGTTCGAATCCGTTTTATTATTTATTAAACTATCTGATTCTAGATGTTTATGATTAATTATGAGGTCAAAAAATATTTGACAAGATTTTTTTACCTCATAATTTGTTTGTTTGTTGTATTTGCTGGAACTCGATAAAGTATATTTCAAATAATTAATTACAGTTTTAAAAAAAACTAAAAAAACATGGTTCATATTATTGTATTGTCATCGGTCCTCGATAAGTCTATAAAGTTTGAACGAAATCTGACCGTTTGAAGTGGGTCAAAATCAAGTCCAAAGGAGTCGGTTACAAACAAAAAAACAAACAAACAAGCATACAGGTGAAGCTAATAAAAGCATGTTAAAAACTGATCACGGAAATAAGATTTGATCTTATATAATATACATAATGCGTATTTCGGTTCGATAACTACACAGACAGTTAAACCAGTATTGTATACATTTTAGTTATCAAAATTTTAAAAACTTATTGTAATTTAAAGGTTTCATTATAATAATAATTTGATAGTATATATAATAGATCTAGTATATTATAGATATTTTTATTATGAATATTAGAGAAGCCAATGGCACCCGAAACACAGTTTTCTAACTAGTTCGGAGCCATTGGAGTCATTAAGTTGTATATCTACTTTTTAAGACCAAATAAAGTATTTTGTATTTTTTGTATTTATACTTTTTCGTCAAATCCAAAAGCATCACCGTTAACCATACTGTACCAACTGGATATACGACAGATAAAAAGATTACCCTTTTAAAATACAAAAAAAGTTATATTATTGTTGCAACGATTAAAGTATCGAATTGATAAAAAACACTAAAGGATATCCGGTCCGTGAAACGAACTTCGGATCCCACGCCAACGACATCAAAATAAAATAAAAAAACCGGCCAAGTGCGAATCGGACTCGCGCACGAAGGGTTCCGTACCATTATCTATAAAAACGGCAAAAAAATCACGTTTGTTGTATGGGAGTCCCCCTTAGATATTAATTTTATTTTAATTTAATTATTTATTTTTAAAGTGAATAATATTTACTCAATATTCAGTGAATATTTCAAGCGTCTACCTGTTGCCGTTATCAATATCGACCAAAAACGAGCAAAAAAATCACGTTTGTTGTATGGGAGCCCCCTTAAATATTTATTTTATTATGTTTTTTTGTATTTGTTGTTATAGCAGCAACAGAAATAGGTACACCATCTGTGAAAATTTCAACTGTTTAACTATCACGGTTCATGAGATACAGCCTGGTGACAGACGGACGGACGGACAGAGAGCAGAGTCTCAGTAATAGGGTCCTGTTTTTACCCTTTAGGGTACGGAACCCTATAAAACTAATAATTCAACAAAGTTAAACATCTCGTCAAAATATCTCTAATCCAGATCGGAAATGCGATCTTATCGATACAACTGATGTTTTTTTAGTGTAAAGCTCGGTATCTACCTGAGTTTACGCAAGACTGTCCTTTGATCCTCTCATCACATTAGAGGGCGGAAGTGGAACGGAAGCGGTTGTAAATCAAGTGGAAGAGTACGTTTATGTAGCGTCGATTGTCAAAACAGGCACACAAATCACGACGGGCAGTGCTGACCACGCGAGCGGCCAACACAATACGGCGTTGCCACATTTGCGATTCGCATTCCCATCGAACTTTACCCGGATACCCCCAAAATGCAGGAGAAAAGCATGTATAAGTGTTATAAGTGAAAGAACAGACTTTTATCAGCCGGCTCACGAATAAAATATTATTTAATTTGGTTTGGTCACTAAACTATTGAAGTAAAATTGATAAAATAATTATAGGACCACTTTGAACGTATAAGAATCTTACGTTGGTCTCCAATTGACGTATAAATTGTACACAAAAAATACATAGACGAGCTATACCTATAAGTATATGCTTTTTTATGTATTTTCCAGTCGAAGATAAAAACTCTGCTTTTTAATTGAATTTAAAAATACCACAATCAAATAAAAAAATCTTACCTAGAATTACGCTGTAATAAAATCCCCGTTTCCCCATACAATCTAACTTATTCATTGAGTATCGAATGTTTCTGGGAAACGTTATCAAAATCGGCTGATAAAATAGTCTCATACCAAACTTCTCTTTTTAACCGAGATTGTCACAAACTTAACTTCCCTTTTTAACCGAGATTGTCACAAACTTAACTTCCCTTTTTAACCGAGATTGCCACAAACTTTTGTCTTGACCACATGACCGATTTTGCTCAATTTTAATCGGTCAATAAATAATGCGACAGCCTTCATCCTTTTTCAGGGAAAATACCACTTTAATCAAAAATCACTGATTACAAAAAAAATACTATAAGTTTGTAAAACCTGTATACCGAGAATCGACTGATTAGTTGAATAATACGACCTGTTCACGAGCACCGACCGACATCCGGACAGAAGAAAAATTCCCTGTCGATGCAGAGACCATTGTTCGCTTCGCTCACTGGGTCAATTACAAAATCAAGTCATTTATTTGCTAGAAAAACAAAATACCCGACTGCTTAAGAGTAATTTTAAGTTGATTTTAACACACAGTTAGATAGATACACTTGATATTATGCTGAGTGTACAATATAATGTCAATATTTTACGAGAAAATATGCGCAGAGACGCTATGCAATATACATATTTAAATGGAATTCTTTTGTACCATTCTTGTAAAAAAAATATCATTTATTTATTTGAGGAGACCACGAATTTTTAAATTTTTATTTTATGTCAGAGTAAAAAAATCTATGAAACTAAAAAAGTAAAACTAAATCAAAAACACCGTCATATCAAAATCGATCAACCGGCTTAGGCTACAGGAAGTAATATAGAAACATACAAACATATCCTCATACATCCATTCGCCAAAAAACTGTTACGCTCCTCCTAACACAGTTAGGTGAAATATAATAAAATTCCCAGCGCACGAGTTTATCTCAAAAGAAAGCCTATCTAAAATGCACGGAACGGGTTCTGACTCAAGCCCGGGCCCTTTCGAACTTTCACACGGGCATGTGCAAGGCTATGTGCGGTACATGCGACGGATGTCGTCGCAATTACGACCGGCTGCGATTATTATTGCGCGGTATTGTGCCGCCAAATTACAGCATCTCGGCTTCCCATCCGGCTAAGGCCGCGTTCACACTGAACGACTATGCAGCGCGGCTGGGTAACGCGACTGTCGCTTTACTCAGTCGACTAGTGATTATACAAAAACTGTCAACGTGGGAGTACACCGCTGCGAATAAATAATGCTTCATACTTATATCTCCCCACTAGGATTATCGGTCTGAAATATAGCGAAACTTAATAAAATGACAAGGACAAATAGCAAAACAGTAGTCAAACCTTGGGCAGGTATTTAAATTCAACATTCAAACATTTTCCCGGCTGGGAGTCAAACCCGGGATATTCTGCTCCTAAGGAGAACACGTCTTACACGTCGCCACTAAGCAAAACAGGTCATCCAGTTCAGGCGTAGGTACGTCGGCGTTGAATAAGTAGAAAAAGTAACAGATGCACATGTGTAAGCTTCTGCAGCATCGCTGCTGCCGCGAAGTTACGTCGCGAAATGTGAATGAACTCTAACGCCACTGGTGACGCATAGCGTTCAATTACGACCTTATCTGAGTGTATTAAGTAACAATGTAGTCGGTGTAACTGGGAGACGAGGCCCAGACTCCCGATCGACAGGCTAATAAGGGACGGACTAATCGCAGGTGAATAGATCGAGGACAATAGCCTCTGGATGTTACTGCGGACACCTGCGGCGAACGAAAGGTAAACTCTCTGATTTATGGAACCCAATGTAAATGCAATACACTGCACCGGAGAAAATCGCGCCTTTCTACCGTCACAAAAGCGAACTAGATCAATGTGTCCATTCGACTGTGAGCACGCGAGATTTTGTCTCCACGTCGCCGCATAATGCACCAACATTCTCTATTCACAATAATACAGGATGACAATTTATGAATTATTCTTTTTCTGGCTGAATGGGACGAGTTTCTAGAACCACCTATTGATGTGTTGCCGAAAAACAAATTGCACAATTGGCGTTGATTGACGAGCACACCTGAATTTTTTGCACAAATAAAAACAAGTTACGGTCATTTCTGTAGATATTTCACTAGATTTTACTTTTGTCTAATTATCTTTAAGTTATACCGCTATCTTCATTCATAAACGACATTCTTGGATCGTAAAGGCCGGCCCACATTCATTTACAGAGTATATAGTCACAAACCGGTCATTTCTCAAGTAGGAGCCCAGACAAGAATAAATGCATGATAAAAGAGTAACTTTCGAATTAAAGAACCATAAAAATAGTTCAATCAGGTCTAGACTCCCTTGTCTGTCCCTGGTACAAGTTCTTATAGCGGCATTTACGACTTTTAGTTACTAAGTACAATCCTAGACAGCTAAGTACTAAGAATACATGAGTCATCGTAGCTTTTCTTTTAAAAATACAGTTACGCATATCAACCAGTACAATCAAAATGGTGACTCATAAATGGACTGATCCGTGAAACCATATAGTCAACCTCATAGTTAAAAAATAATGTCAAAGGTTTGCTGAACTGTCAAAAGTCTCGAATTTACGGCATGACATGAAAGAAATAATCCTACATGTTGCTTCGACTGTAAATTGCAAGATCTTTATATCACTTTCGTATATAATATTGATTTTTTCTATCATTCCATTTTGTTAACATAATGCGATTAGCGCATTTGCCAGTTTCAACTGTATTTGTTCAAGTTTAATACAAATCATATACCTAAATAATAGCCAATTAAGTAAGTCATTCTCAAGATCTAGTCATGCTTGAGTAAAGTGATGGTGACTTTACTGCAATAACGTTATACTAAAATTACATCTTACCCTTTTATTCCCTGTAACCATCTAATACCCTCTCCTTTTCATTTAGCCCTTACCCTCTTATCCCCTCTAACCATCTAATACTTTTGAAACTGAAAATATTATTATTGTATTTGTAATTATAACATGTTGTGTATACATTTAAGGAATATAATGTAGGTCCAAATTATAAATTGTATATTGTGAAAATTGTAAAGACTGTATTCTGTTCGTGTACCAATAAACTAAATAAATAAATACCTTCTCCTTTTCATTTAACCCTCTAACAACGGTCAAATGTGGCGTCAAACAGCCTCATGGTCTTTTAAGCTCTGCTTACCCCGTAAGGGCTGATAGGCGTGATTTTATGTATTTATTATTTCAAACCCAAATTTAAACCTATTCTGAAAAAATAAAACCACAAAGAGCAATGATTGCTTTTAATTAGTTATTTCCTGTGATATATCCTGGACACAGTGTCACCATGCTAGCGCGCGTAGGTACCAGGAATACATGATCTTGTTGCAGTGCAGCCCTTGTGACCCGGTTCACACGCGCAGGCGCGCCGCGGCTGTACCTACTGGACTAGAACTAGCCCACTTCCGGGCGCTTATCCCGACCAGAGCAATGTAGCAAATACTGGAGTTATTACCCTGGGTTGGTATACAGACGCGATAACCAATAAAGTATAAGTGCGTAGAATACAGTATGATTCATTTATCACCCGACTGTTCAGTACGAGGTTTTTTTTTTTAATTTCCGTATCTATATTATCTCGTCAGACATCCTAAACACAAATAGGCTTAATTGAGAAGTGATTTGCGTAGTGCCCTTGATAATTATTATTTTGAATGTACGCTTTCACGAGAAAGTATTCTCAGAGCCTCTATATAACTAGTCATGTAAAATTACTTACTAGTCAGAACAGACAACGAATTTTTTATTTTTTATTTGAGAGTTCAGTTATATTAATTCCAAAAAATATTGCCTACGTCACTCGGAAAGTAAAGAATAATCTAACGACACCTCGCACATCAAAATCAGTATTTTATGATATATGAAGTAATATACATATAAATAATAAATAAACACATCAGAAAAATATTACTCTCCTTCTTGCGCAGACGGGTAAAAATAAAAGAAAACAAGGCAATTACTCACCCGACATAAAAAATCACATCCTAGACCTAGACCATTGCCTAGACCTAGACCGATAGATTCTCTCGAGTCTTAACTCTCAAGTTCACTTACAAACAAATCTACACACGCAATAATATGTAACCTGTCCACATTACCATGACGCGTACAGAATTAGCTAAAGAATTCAAGAGGCCAAGGTATCCACAAGCCCTTCGGTAGACGTCCGGTGTAGCCGGTCTAGCAGATGCCGCGGCCTTGGCCGACCTAGCCGGCTGGCTACTTGCTACTAACTGCTGTACACATCTGTGGTTCAACTCATGGGTATTGAGCTGTATAATGTCTTCATGATTCGAACCTATTCGAAAATATTTTGTTCGAATCTAATTTGCCCGAATTAGTTTCATAGAACTGTCTAATTCTAGAAGTTTTACTTGACAGGAAGTAAGTGATACACCTTTAAGTATTGCTGGATCTTTTTGTTACAACTTGTACATATTTAAAAAATATTATCATCATCGCCTCAGTCACAAGAAGTCCAAGGCTGACTGAATAAACCTCCCCTTTGCATAAAAAAAACTGATGGAAGCGGTTTGCACATCCAGCGACTTCCTGCCACTTGTATGAAGTTATCTGTCCACCTTGTGGCTGATCTTCCTACGCTGCGCTTGCCGGTGCAACATCGGCCATCATTTCTACGTGCTGTGTGCCTTGTCCATACTTTAATTTCCTAATTCGTTGTGCTATGTTGGTGACTTCCGTACGTCTACGAATTTAATTACTGATTCAATCTCGCAGACAGACAACAAAAAATACAACAGTAATAAAAATAAATATCTTCAATAGCTGCATCATTTTTCCATAATCTCCGATAAGCGCGACACCGCATCGCAATTTGCCCATAGATAAACGACGCGAATTAACCATCGACACTGCGAGCGTATCTGTCGACCTTTTCATATAAAAGATAAAACCTTTTTGTACTCCTTGTTGTAATAAATATTATTATGGGATGTATAAATATGTAGTACATTGCGAAGCGTTGCGAAGTTGTTGCTACGCCGGAAATGGATTTCATACAGTCAGTACGGGTAAATGCAGTTCTTTGATCCGAATTCCGAAAAAAATAACGATAAAATGTACCCAAAGTTATAATTATCTAATTATTAGTTTTTAACACTTAAAGATCGTTTTTATGAGTTTTTGGCAAATATTTCATTTTTAACGACGCTGCGGTTTACGATGGAATGCTAAGAATAAATAAAAGACCTAGTAGAAACCGTTACACTCGCGAATTAAAGACACCCAGACTACATCAATCGAGAAATAACCCTTCAATGAAAGTTTCATTTGGTATATCCACTATGAGACGACGACGTCTTATTGTGTTCGATAGAAAAAAAAACTTACAATATAAAAGTATCCAGAATCCCTACCACATAAGCGCTCCCGCCACATCTTTAATAATAATCACTTTACAGTTTCCATCCTTACTGTATTAGTGCGAGTGTCGAGACTGTCCCGCACTGCGCACCATAAAGCATTTTTGTAATTGGCAAAAATGAAATCTACAAGTAAATGTCAGACCGCAACTCAATCTAGCATAATAGCAGTATGGTGCTGCGAACCCGCAGATGAGGTATAAACACAGACTTTATTATTTCGAAGGCTGGTACACCAGCGGTTCCGCAATGCCGTAGTAAAATCTTCAAAAACATGAAATTCCATACATATCAAGATGATGACATGGGATGACAATTTTTTCAACCCCACCCCATCGTGTGGGATATCGTTGAGTAGATCTATTAAAATAAGAATAAGGTTCGATATAAAAAAAAACCTGAAATATTATTTGTGCGAGACAGAGAACCCGCCAAAGGTGAGAGAGGGGACATTGTAGCCTTGAGCCACTTGGGTTGAGAGCCACTGGGCTAGACAGTGGCGAGCACATATTTAAATTAATTTCAGTTTTAGTACCGAGTGAATGCATCAACTTTAACGACACACTGTACGAAGAATGAAGTCGGTTAAAAACGACTACAGTTTATTACGAGTCGTGAGTTATACGATATGAATGACATTTAACTTGTGGCGATTGTAAATACATTATTTACGGTTTGGAAGATAATATTAGAAAGCTGTAGCTTTGTATGTAATTGTATTCTATAATTACATATAAATGTCAAAAAGGCTCTTTAAAAACAATGCCCGTCGTATTGAAAATTTTAGTGTGTACTGTTATCTAAAAGCTGTGTATATTTCAATAATAAATTATTTACACACTGAACAAAATATGTAACATCCGAATTTCCGAATAATATCTGCATGGGCGAGCGAAGGCGGTATGTTCTACTCGCAATAATAAGACGAGGGACAATCGTAGCCTAGCTATAATTATGTTTTCTCTGTATTTCTTTTTCTGTATCTGTGGTCTTTTAATAAAGAGTTATCTATCTATCTAATCGTGTTCGCTCACTGCACTGACAGTCCCATCAGTGCTCTGGTGACGGCCTTGAGGAACAGCGGAATTCACGACATTACACCTCAACGCAAGTCTATTTAGAAATGTATGTCACATCTGGGACTGGGAGAGGTGCTGTAACCCCTAGGAGGGAAGTTGCAATAGATCCGCGAGGGTCGCAGTGACAGGGAGGCTCATGGCCTCCCACCCTACCTCGAATAATAATAATATCTGCATAATATTGATCGGATAAATCACTAAGCGTTAGATTCAAGTTACAAAAAAAACCATTTAAAGATCAATTCCAAACTATAAAACGTTTTAAATGCAGTTATTATTAAAGCAATATCCTTAAAACTGTTTACACTGCGACTCTTCTAGGACCACACGTACTTTCCATGCGAGAATACAATGGAAGCCCATAAAAATAAAACTCAATTGAGTAGATTACTCCTATATTTACCGACGAGCTTGGACCCTTATATTTGTTGCGGGATGTTGTTTAAATCAGGACTTTTATCTAAATCCTAGGATTTCAACCAATAACCGGTTTATGAAACAATGACCGTGGTTTTATTATAATTCTGAAGATTCAAAGATTTTTATTTGAACAAACGGATTACTCATGTATGTTTTTGACCCGAATTCTCCGACTATAGTTTCAACTGCATACGGCGGTCTTTTTCAAAAGGAGCCGTCACGAAGGACATCTCGTCTGGTGAGTAACCCGTTTGTTCAAATAAAAATGTGTAACAACTACGTTAGTTTTCATAATAAAACCGGCCAAGTGCGAGTCAGACTCGCGCACGAAGGTTTCCGTACCATTTACATATATATAAAAACAGCAAAAAAAAAACACGGTTGTTGTATGGAAGCCCGCCTTAAACATTTATTTTATTTTAATTTAATTATTAGTATAACTCAATATTCTGTGAATATTTCAAGCGTCTACCTGTTGCCGTTATCAATATCGAGCAAAAACGAGCAAAAAAAATCACGTTTGTTATATGGGTGCCCCCTTAAATATTTATTTTATTCTGTTTTTTAGTATTTATTGTTATAGCGGCAACAGAAATACATCATCTGTGAAAATTTCAACTGTCTAACTATCACGGTTCATGTGATACAGCCTGGTGACAGACGGACGGACAGACAGCGGAGTCTCAGTAATCCCGTTCCCGTTTTTACCCTTTGGGTACGGAACCCTAATAAAAAAGAATCATATATATATATATATATATATATATATATATATATTATGGTATATATTATGGTTTAGGTAGGCTGACTAGTAAGTACTGGTGACACATTAATCTTTTAAAATATGGGTTTAACAGAATATTAGCAACTACCTTGTAAAGTGTAGTGTCATAACAAAAGATTTTTCGATCTCAAATAAAATTTAAAATTTATCACAATTCTACGAGTATATTTAAGGATTTGATCATAATCCTTCATCTTATTCAGGGTTATTATGAAATCACATCACCATTTAATGAAATTCATAATAATATAATGATATTCCGGCCTTTCTTCGAAACTCTTGTTTCACCAGACTCCAGCGACATATTTATTCCGTAAAAGCCATAATACCTAAATCAAATTGAATGTAATTGGGTGTTCTTTGTAATGGAACACTCGTATAAAGTTGATGTTTAAAAGCATTTATTCTGTCGGGGAAGTTGGGTAGAGAGCGTCCCGCTGCGGCTCTTGATTTCTCCCGTTAGACTTAGAGCCATGTTCCGTCTTGTATTCTTGTTTATTCTTCGGCTGCTCGCGCTAGTACGTCGGTCCGTCTTGTATTCTCATTTATTTTCTGAGAGTTTCTTCGATAGAAATTCAATAAAATTGACAAAATCGTTGTTAGATTTACGCACGTATAGTCTTTCGTAATGGTAAATTGAAAGGGATTCCGTAATGTGATTGTGTATTTATTGTGCGTTTATTTTTAAGGAATGATAGGATACTTAGTACTTGATACTTAGTTATCTGGTGTTTTATTGTGTATTCGTATCAGTTTTCACGAAGGCATTTATTAACCGACAATTCAAAAAGAAGGAAGTTCTCAATCAACTGTTTTTTATGTTAATTACGCGATTACTCTGCCAGTTATGTCTTGATTTTGATTATTCTTTTGTGGTTAGTAGGTAATAGTTCAGAGGTGGTCCCATATAAATTTTATCAAAATCGGTTCAGTACTTTGGTTTTTATAACAATATATGTGGTAAAATGTAATACAAGTAAAGAAAATTGCGTATTTTCAAGTCGGTTGCTTCAGTTTTTTCAACTACAGGTATTATTATTGTTATGAGAGCTCAGCGGTTAACGCGTTTAAATTACAATCTGAGGGGCAAGGGTTCAAATTCTGTCAATAATTTAGATTTCCAGTGAAGGAAAAAAACAACTTGAGAAAGCATATAACCGTGTGCCTTGTATTTTAGACGTCTTTATCATCTTCGATTACATTTACTTTAATTTAACTATGCAACGATTTATATATGTAACTACTAGGTCAACATTAACCATTAGCTTGTATCCTAACTGATATTATAAAAGTAACTCTGTCTCTCTCTGTCTGTTACTTTTTCATGATCAAACGACTGAACCAATCGTTACGAAATTTGGTACAGAAATAACTGGACCTTAAAAAGGATATAGGCTACATTTCATCAACATCACCATTATTGATCACTCGGGTGAGGCCACGGAGAAAAGCTAGTAAACTACAATTACTCATATTTTATTTCCACATATCTTTAAACAAGATTAAAGTAGGCTCAAATAATCTTCAGCAAGATACTAGTAATCAAGCACTAAGACATTCATTGTATCAATGAATCACCGTCTATGGTGACTAATTCCAACGATCCACGTTTCGTATGTTCTGCTGGCTACCAAATACTTTCCGAAAATTCGGTGATATCATATCGGTGGACTTTGGACTTTCGTATGACTCATACGGACGGGGGCGTATTGTGAATAGGTTATTCCCGAGATGAATCCAACTTGCAGTAAGGCAAATCAATTCAATTTCGAATGACAGCTGTCCAGTTTGACAATTGTCATTCGAAATTAAGGTATCGATGAAATATCTGAGTTTTCGCGATTGTTATTCGTTAAAATTAAACAGTCACTTTGACATCTGACACATGTGACATTTGATAATCTCCTGTTTGTGCTTTGTAGTAAAATGCACAGAAAACTAGTTCTGATTATTCGGAGTCTGGAGATTATGGCCCACTCGACCTTATGGTTTACGCTCACTAGGACACCAGTAGAAGCCCAAAAAGTCGTGTCACCAACAATATGTATCCCAGCTGTATAGATAGACGATACCTTAAATGGTGTAACACCTAATGTAGGTACCATAAATAAAGTTATTTCTCCTAGCTCAAATTTTCTTCCGATTCGTCTGGTCAGTTTCCTTCACCATATTGGTCATGGAGGAATCGGGACTTAATCTGACGATGAAAAAAAGCACACCAGAGGAAGCAAAGTTGGCAAGTTTTTTTTATATCATATTGAAATAAAAAAACTTACTGTCAGAAGGAACCTGGAGCTCGACAAAATACTCCTGTACTGGTGGGTGACTAGTGGCGCCACCACCGGTGTCATAGTGGAATAGGGCCCTAAAACAAATACCTAAAATACTCCTGTACTGGTGGGGTGACTAGTGGCGCCACCACCGGTGTCATAGTGGGATAGGGCCCTAAAACAAATACCTAAAATACGTCATTGATTGTGCAGTGCTTTTGAGACAAACGTTGTTATAGCTGTAGCTGAGACCGTGACTAAGCAGACACCAACATAAATCTATAGAATAAGTACACGGATATTCGAATTCGACCAAATTTAACACTTTTATGGCCGTGTTTTCGAAGATGCTACAATGTTGCTAAATGTATTAAATATTTCATACCTATAGGTTTCGCCACAAATAAACGCGGCAGCAGTGGGGACTGGGGATATTCTAGGCGGCGGGGCGGGGGTGGGGAACTGATTTTATCATACAACTCTACGGCTCGGCGCTCCTTCCTTCTATCTACATCTAAATGAATAAACAATTTGTAATGCCAATATTAAGAAAAGAGTACAATAAAATTGTATTTGACAAGATACTGAAAATTGTAAATGTATTGCGGTTGTTTTAAAGGGCGGCGATTTTGCATGATGAAATAAATGTTCGAACACTAAGAGATTTAAAATTTCAAGGTGACGAGCACAGCGCACTACCACTCACTTTCTGAACAGCTACGGGCAAACAGTACTGAGCATCAGGAGGCCTACCGTGGCCGTGGTTGAGTTGCGGTCCTAGTTTTCTATAACCAACCTAGCCAAACGTACGAGTACTATGGCACAGCGTGGGAAGACTTCGTTCACATTTCGAATTCTCATGGCGATGATGCGACGAAGGAAACGCTTAATGGTTTCTAAGATTTACACATTAACTACTCGTTGATATGAAACAGCTTTACGACCTAGCGCGTATATTTTACACAATTTTAAGACTTGACGTTTTAAGTTCTTCACAGTATCTGTGGTCACAAGCCTCTTCAAGGTCTTGTCTATGACCATGGATACAACAAGGTGTTTAAACATCGGCGGGACCAAGACGAAGTCTTATTAGCATTCAAAGTTGACTCGCGCTTAATTTATCTTGATTTTCCAACACAAGAAAACAAAATGCCCGAATGCATACGAGTGTTTTACGTGGTATAAATCACGCTTACGATTATTTATTTATACAATCAATGGCTAACGAATTGAAAAAGGATGGTGTTCATCATCACCATTCACCATCGCCATCAGTGACGACGATGATAGAAAATAGCCTAATTCTGTTTTCGGGTTCAAAGCTATTTCACATAAATTTCATGCCAATCGGTTCAGCCGTTTGGTCTTAAAAAGTTAAGAAGCAGACAAGAGTTACTTTCGCTTTTAAATTATCATACTAGTCGATAGTAGACAGATATATATACAGACAAATTAAAAACCTTACAAATTACTTTTTTTGAAATCGGTTTAAAACTACAACTTTTACTTTTCATCATAATATTGTCATTAAAAAAATACTAAAAACCGTCCAGACAACATCGTCATCATTACCTTGCACGTAGAACCCAGCAATACAGATAAAAAAAGAAAAAAAAAACACAACTAAAAGACAAAAAGCACAAAAACTGATGCTCTTTGATGATTTTTTAATTTATTTGGGATGTTGCTACGCCAGTTTTAATGATGGAAACGGCCACAAAAAAAAAACAGACTAACGGTTTTTGGAGATAAAGGGAGGAGATTACGGAAAAAAAAACTTGTCAAACCTCGCCTTTGTCTACAAATTGTATAATTATTATTATACAATTTGTAGACAAAGGCGTCACAATATTGTGTTCAGATAAGTCTATATCGTTACATAATACCTCGTCACGTAACTATTATTAGTTATTTATAGACGAGACAAACAAGAATAGGTATGTTTTGTCTGATAAAATGATTACCGTTGCTTGTAAACAAACAAGTATTTTATATCAAAGGAAAAACAAAACTGAATGTAAAAGTGCCATTTTCGTAGTTTAGGTAACTGATACGTTTGTTATGATGTTGAATGTGCATTTTTGAAAGAAAGTATGTATATATTAATTTAGTATTCTATTTTTTAAACGAGCATTGTATTACAATGCCGTGTCTGGACTCTGGGTGGGTCAAATAGAAGCTACAAAGATTAGAAGCTAAAATAGAATCACTTCCTGACGTTCGATTGAGCTCAAATTTGGAACACTTTCGTATCTTCAGTGACAATGCAATAATATGGTACCATGCAGGTCTGATGATGGACTCCGAAAGGAGTCATAGGAACTTTTAAACTAAACGAGATAAGCTCATCGAGTTTAGGCTCATTTGTAACTCTTCAACGTCAATTCCCATTATTTGCAACAATAGTTATCCATCCAAACAGACTCACTGCTAAACTGAAATATATTTATATAGACACTTAAAATTCACCACGTGGTACGTTCTCAGAACTTTTTTATTTTATACACGGAGCTCATACCAAATTATACATATATAAAGGTATGTAAATGTGTGTTGTAGACACGAATACACGATACTTACGTCGCAGCGAGTTATTCAAAGTAAATCCATTCACCAGTACGCACATCCGGTGTATCGGCCGGCCAAGCGGTCTCATTCACAAAACTTCACAAACGCGGTACTATCTACATATTTGTGTGTATACCGCTATCGGCCTTATCTAGGGTCGCCCTTCGCGGAAGCAGGGGGTTATCGACGTGTCGCTTTACGATAACAAATAAATCGATTTTTGAAACCATACGACATAATTTCACCCTCTCCACACTAGTGACAAAGTCGGTGCACTATCACCCATTTCTCATCGATATAACAAAAAATCCTTATTTAACGACTCCAGTCCAGAATGAAATTTTCAAGGCTAGAGTGAACAGAACTGTACTAATCTACTGAAGAAACCTTGATAATTTTCTAAGACCAGGCTGGAAGCTGTACATGAATCCAACGCAAAAAGAATTATCAAAAAACCAGTTCATAAAAAAAAAAAAACACTGTCGAACATAGAACATCCTCCTCTTTTGAAAGGAGGATTTTCTATGATTTAATGATAATTTCCCTCTTTGAAAAATAATGACGTAATCAAAGAATACTCCACAAATATCCCAAACAGCGGACGCTACTCACACGAAGCGCATTCGTCTCAATAAAACGAAGTGTTGCATATCTAAATATAAATCGAAACAAGATCAGATCGTAAACGGAATGAAAGCAAACCAATAAAACGAGAGTGTCGTTAATGGTAATGAGGGTATATATATAAATATATATATATATAATATTCGCGGAGTTATGTCTGCCTTTCACAAATCAGGTACAGATATGTCATATACATATTTTATTTGTCAACTGTATAGTTGTAACCGCGACTTCGTTCACATATCCTACAATCTCCTAAAATCTTGGAATTTTCAAGGTTAGAGTGAATAGATATCTTCAAGATCGACGAGCTCCATCCTCGGCCACAGCGTCGCTTAACATCAGGCGAGTTGGTGGTTAATCGTAGATCTATCTAGTATTAAAAAAAAACGCACACTTGATACGTTCGTTTGATCTTCATGTAAACTGTACCTACGAATATTTTTACAAACATCAATTTTTGGGATTAAAATGCCAGATCCTTCTATATTATATGCTATAGGTAGTTATAGGTCCTGCCAAATTTCGTTCAAATCTGTCCAGTAGTAACGGAGTCCATCGAGTAGGTACACCCTACAGACAGACAAAAAATGATACATAGATAAACTCTTTACTGTTACAACTTAACTAAAATACAAATTACACAGCGAAAAGGGCTTAAATGCTAGTGAAACAACAGCCGGCCTTATTCTAATCTCTTCCTTGCAACCTTGGGATGGAGAAATGTAGCTGTTTTCGCTAAAAAGCTTTTTCTTCAAGATTTTATTATACGACTATTTCGGTATAGTTAATAAGTATGTCCATAACAAATTACAGCTTTCTAACTACTATTAATAGTACTAATAATAATAATAGTCTTTGAGCAAAGCCGCGGACAGATGGACAGACACACATGGCAAAACTATTCCTTGATTACTAAGGAACCCAAAAAAGATGAAAATACCTCATGTAGTCTCACCTGTAACCAGGAACACTGCAAAGTCTTCGAACAGGTCTTATATTCATGTATAAAATATACGCTAGAAATCAGTTAAAAATCGTTTAATTTCAACAACATAAAAATTTCACCGTCTAAGATATTTTGTTCAAAGTTTTACGTCGCAATTTCAATAGCGATATTGAGATGAAACTTTTTTGGTGCATCCAGTCTAGGCTAGGTTATTTATTTAACCTAGACAGACGCCACGATCCCAGACGCCGATAATGGATATTGTTACAAGAATCATATTACTGAAAGCAAACTTACAAAAAAACTTCTAACAAACAACCGACTCACACAAACATAACAAACAAAAGATGTACCTACAATCTTCACCTAATGCAAAAAACTAGTCCACTATAGATCACACAATAGGTTTTCAAAGAATGTCTCTCCGAAATTCAAGTGGCAAAAAAGGTGAATAAGTCAAAAGTCCGTTATTTCATTGACTGCACAAATAAACTTGCCGCATCTTTGTCGCGATCATAACGACAAATAAGTACATTTTGTCCAAAAAAGTGCGAGAATTTCTCGGAAGCGAGCCGTCGGCACCTAACAGGAAAATGTAAGGAATTCTTAATTGAAAACGTGTACTCACTTCGAATCGATAGCTCGTTGATAGACATGGATCTGTCTGATCTGTAACAAAGAGCAAAATATATATATTAGTACAAGTGTTCTTAATACGACTGAACGGGTCTTAAATACAGCTAGAGAAGAAGGCAAAAATAAAGAACCGAATCAACCTCGACTGGCCGCACAGCTCACAGCCGAGTTGGTAGCATGTCTGCCTGCCAAACAAAGTTGCTAAGGTCGTGGGTTCAATCCCCACCCAGGACAAACATTTGTGTGATGAGCATGGATGTTTGTTCTGTCTCTGAGTGTTTCTATGTATCTTAAGTATGTATTTACAAAAAAAAATGTTTATATATATTCTATCAGCCATTTAGTTTCTTCTCTGTATGGAATTAATGAAAGAACGCGCTACAACATAAAGCCTAAAAAGTCAACATTTCTTTAATCGGACATCAATCACCTAATTCCGAAACTTACAGTACTTTAAGCTCTGTCAAGAGTCAGTAATGTCACTGTCGTCCATAGGCGACGAGATACCAAACCAAAAAATAAATAAAAAGAGTAACCTATAGAAGGCCTGCCACAAGTGTTGTCACCCAGAAAGTCCATTCCAAACCACGCAAACTGGTCGCCACTCTCGCCACGTGTACCGCGTCATTATCAATCCATCAAGCGGTCAAATGCTGAAATATTGAGTAATTTACAAGCCGTCGGGTGCCGTGTTAGCGCACCGTAACATTATAACAAGACCTTATTTCCGAACGCAATGGCGATGGTCAGGTGCCGCTTCAAATTACGGCCCCTAATGGGATTGCTTCAGCTTTTAAGGAGGAATACTCCCTTAATAACATCAATCAAGGTACGTGACAGTGTTCCCTACGAATTGGCGTCTATTTATCATCTTTATCAGCATATCTTTGTCCACTGGTGGTGTGGTGACCCTCTTAATGCTTACCATTCGTGTGGGTACATCGATGTTTGGCATTTGCCTTTGAGAATTTGTTCTCTTCTCTCTTTCTTTCGTATCAGCTTTATGTATGTGATCTATATAAATGTTTAAAAAAAAAACAGACTGCAGAAAAGCAGTTTTTGCAGTTTAAATTACGATTTCGTTACGTTTGAAATGCTGTTGTGTACGTTTTTTGTGAGAAAGTATGCTTAAATTGCTGTAAAAGGCTATAAATGAGTATTCTTTAGAATAAATCTAGTAAAACCGAGTTTATTACGAAGAAGTTCATTGGAGGTTAAGAAAAAAACACATTTCTTTTATTTTTGCGAGAGATGTATTATTATTATTGGTAAAAAGTATACCCTATGACAATCTGGAAGTGAAGACGAATCTAACGACACCTCGCACATAAAAATCGATCAAGCCGTTTAGGGTGTAGGCGATCATATAGAATCATACATACATACCCACATACATACATACACTCTAAAAACATAACCATCCTTCTTACGCAGTCGGGTAAAAAGTAAAATTAGCATTCTTTCGACATATCGGATTTCATCACTAATCGCGTTGATGGAAGCGTATTCAAAGCTTTTCTAAGCTTTATTTGATAAGTAAAACTAATTTGAATTTGAACAATTTCAATTTGCAATATGTATGTATCAACATCAGGAAATATGCACTATTTATTCAAGTTCACTGTTCGAACAAGGAAACGACCATACGACACAAGGACAAGTAGATTCAATGACCGACTCCAGAGGCGTGCAGGTGTCCTGGAGAGGAAACTTTATAGCCTCGAAACCGGTCAAAGACGTTTTATAGAAGATTCTTGATTTTTCCCGAATACTACATATATTAATACTAATGAATTAACAAGTTTAAACAAATAAAAATATATACGCTATACTATATGAATTGATAACCACCTCCTTTTTTGAAATCGGTTAGCAACAGTTTTACTTATAAACGCATGTTATAAAGTTTTATTCACTGAATAATGACTTGTCAACTTCTGTTAGACGGGAACTGTCACGCGCGAAAACGGAACAAAACACTAACTAAAATGTGCATATTGCGGGTTGACTAAGACGGATAGTCATTTGCATAGAAAAATAACTCATACGATCAAAGAAAACACCGCAAAAGTCATCAAACACAGCTCAATAATTAAAATAGGTCGTAACTGAACGTCACCGTCGTCAATTAAATTTGTATGTAGTTCTTTCCCAACACGAATGCGCATACCAGTCATCAATAGCGTCGGCCATGCAGCTGAAGACATGCCAAGCCGCGACCGTGTTCTACAACACAATAAAAATGATTGCACGGTATAAACCGATCCTTTTATGTGGCGGTCGATAAACTGCGCCCGCGCAAAAACGAACCGCAAAAACTGGACGCGATCAATGCTCTGCGCCATTCTGGAATTGCTAATCTTTATTCTGGCACATACGTATACATTCTTTGCTATACACACCTACAAAGTACGTTTGGATGTGTTAATTTGGATTATCATCGTTGATCTAGGATTCCGACAGTCAAAGTCGTGAAAAATTGTCAAGTCAAAGCGCATGCGCTGACTTGACTTTTTCACCTAAAGTTGCAAAATATCTTCGAACCGACTACAACGCCGCACGATGGTAAGAATGTTTTTTTAGTAGTCATTTGAAGAACAAAATGTTAGAATTATGGAAATGCCCGCAACATTACACACGAGATTTATAAAATCTAGATTTGAGTCGTTGTATTATTTAATACTAACCAATTATACGAAATAATTATGAACACTTTTTAAAATATTTGTAAGAAAAGGTACCGAGCATAGGTACACAGTCGGATTCTAGTTTTCCTATTCGTAACTTGTTTACAACAGTAAATCGCACACGTGCTGCGTTGCCGTCACATCCAGCGCGTCTGAATCAACTCGAGTCAATTAGCTTAATATTTTACACACAGTTTAATAATATATCTCTGGTTGTACTCTGTTTGGAAAGAGAACTGTCGTGACAAAAAATAGGAACTGACGTATCGATTGTTGCTAATCGAACAAAATAATGAAATAAGGGCATCAGCGCTCTCAATGCTACATTAGTCCTCTTTCCGAACATTCTTCAGCGTTTCAAACTGACATTCATAAACGTAAAAGCTTCGTATATCTACAAGATTAATTCCCGTAAATATGGTAAAATACCATTCAGACGTATCATTAAGTCCGTTTATGAACCACAAACGTTTCAATGCCCAGTAATTATCAACCACTAGACGTAATTAATGCTCAAGATAGTTATTATGCAGGATTGAGGAATGAGATGGAGAATGAATGAACTCTGATGCCTCTAGACAAAGCCTCCAGCAACAGGTACATCAGTAGTAATGTTTTTATGAATTTTACGCTATGAAATGATACATATTCATAATAATCGTCAAATTACAAAACTAGTCTTTCTTAATTTGTGATTTTAAACAGTTGACCTCGCAAACAAAAAAAAGTTACTTGTTGTAAACAAGTATCTGTGTTAAAAATATCAGACTGCATAAGGGCGGCTTTTCATCATTTCCTCAACCACTGCTGGACATAGGCCTCCCCTACGGATTTCCAAAAAGGGACATTAGCTTCGTTCACTGGGTCAAAGATATCTCAGAGTGACAAGTGCAGTGCATTGCCACACAGAAGTTTGATTCAAAGTTACAGGTTGCATTGGTTTATTATAAGTAAGAGTGACATTTATTTATCAGGCGAACAACAATAGAAAAAACTATTTATTGGACAATTACTAGTTGTTTTTTACCCGACTACATATGAAGAAGGGTTATATTTTTCGAGTGTATGTATGTAAAGTATGTATGTATCTATCTGGGTATGTATGTATGTTTCTATATGATCGCCTACAGTCTATACGGCTTGAACGATTTAGTTTTTAGTTCTAAACAATGCACATTTATAATATTTTACAGCGATTTTACACACACTTTCTCACAAAAAACACACACTCAATAGCATATCAAGCGTATCGAAACGGTAAGCTAGACTGCAAACGCTGCTTTTCTGCAGTCGGGTATTTTGTATACTTGTTCACAAATGCAATTTGCATGCATAACACGGCTAAAATAGAAACGTCACAACTGCTACACAGTTCAAAGTACGTTTATATCATTATAGGATTGAGTCAGATCGCCAAATCAATGGATTGTTTACCAGTGAATCAGAAGCATCAAGCCGGTAGCATATTAATATCACTTCGAGGAAATACAATCATGTCAGCAGGATAACTTACAAAAACACTACGTTGGGGCGTAGAATACTTAACCGTACAGACCATTCACTCCGCAAATACATTTAGAAAGAGGCATATATATATTTATTCGTGGAAGACACAACAGCAAAACTATATAAAACAACAAAAATTAAACATAAAATAAACTGTGTCCGCCACAAGCCGGGTCCAGCTCAGCTGCTGGCTGGGAACAGCCGGCGCTGGTCTTTCGCTGGAACCGACATAGCGACACGTGCTATGGACACAATAATGCGCAAGTCAACTTAAGAAACATAGAATATAAATAAGAAAACTTAAAAGAACTCCCAAAAACAAATCCGATTTTCATTAAACATAGCTAAGACAATCGCGATCAAGTCCTATTTCAAACAATATATGATACATAGAAACACCCAAACACAGAACAAACATCCATGCTCATCACACAAAAACGACTGTAGCTTTTATTTTTAGTGATAATATGTTACTCGCATGAGGTTGTTTTTGTCGTAAATAAAAGTATGTCTGGGCCTTACCGAAAAACGTTACTTAACTTTAACCGACGTCTTAAAGTTCTCTGTCTTCTTTCCGCAAGTGTCGTCACGTGTCAGCCAGAAGTAAGCAAAATATGTTAAGCATTGCTTAAAGTTAAGTATCGTTTTTCGGTAAGGCCAAATGCCTAAACCGCTAAGCACAACTAAGGAAAACCTGTAAAGGTAAACACTAGGTTAATGTGTCTTGAGAAGTCACATCCCTACATGTCAAAGACGTTATACGTTTTTTGTCTTCCTCTTGCATAACTTAAAAAGAAAAATGTAAGTACATAGTTATAAATGCATATATTAGTTCATAAAGGCACGGACCCTGGAGTCTGTGGAGAATAAATTTGTTAAAAACATGTCAAAGAAGAATCTAAGAGCGGGTACAACAAAACCTTTACAAAACGATGAAATCATAATACTAAAAATACAAGCCGTAAACCGTATAATAAACACATAGTAACGAAGGACAACACTTTAATAACCGCGACAACAATCGGTTACAAATTGATCACACGTTACGCTCGTTAGCCGTAGTTACTAGAGATGTGCCATATATGTACGTATCCGTATCCGTTAGTTTTAGGCGAATAATGTTTTTTTTAATGTTATTTTTATGAAACTATATCCATTAAATATTATTTAATTCCATTCTATTTTTTTTATCAGCCCTGTTTGTACAAACTGTCCCACTGCTGGGCGCGAGCCATCTTCTCATTGTGAGAAGGGTAAGGCCATAGTCTACCACTATTTTTATTCTTTTTTGTATCACTTAAAAAAATTAAACACTTATTTGAAGATTTATTGTAATGGGTTACTAGTAGTATTTTAATGGTACTAAACTCGTTATAAAGATCTAGATTTATCTTTATATCAAGACCAATCAAGAAATATTCGTAAATAATAAAATATTTACCACACAAAAAATCTTTGCCACTTTCTTTCATCATGGAATTTTCAAGGCTAGAGTGAATAATTCTTTATCGACATTATCGACAAACTCCATCCTCGGCCACATCGTCGCTTAATATCGGGTGAGTTGGTGGTTCAGTAAATAAAAAGATAAAATATTTTTATAATGAAATCAAACGTAAGAAATGAAATAATATCTAAGTGAAATTCACTTAAAACCATTATTTTACTAAAATTAATTGCTGCCCGTTTCCGTATTATCTTGACATTAAAAATCCGTATTCGTATCCGTACCCGCGGATATATATTTAAAGGATCCGGCACATCTCTGATAGTTACCCGAAACAACGCACAATAACCACACGGAACCGTTCAATCAACGGAACAGAGACACCGTGGGCGTAATAGTAAATTCGATTTTAATTCACCAAAACAAACAGACGACGTTCCACGAGCCGTATTTCAAGTTGACTCGTCGACGCCTTCTAATTTAATTTTAACCACTTCTTTCGGTTCGTCGACCTATATTTTCAGAGGGGATTTGAACTTGTGACCTGCGCTTCCGCAGCGTTACGACGAGACGTATGAAGCGTATCATTTGGTCAGACGGGGGCGGTCCTACACGCTCTATGGTCCAGACGATGCGGTCTGTATTTTAGCTAACATTGGAAAACTAATATCTTATATACTTGAAGATTTCATTGCCAACAATATTGATATTAATCAAGCATTATTCAATATTGATTATTCTTTTTAACCGACCCAAAAAGAGAGTTGTTGTAAGTTTAACATGGAGCATTTAAATTTTATAATCTAATCGTAAGCTTTATTATATTTTCAATATTATGAAGTTAGAAGTAACATATTAAAAGAAAAATAAAATACCTAACTGTATCACTATCCTTTTTACGAGAAATATGCACAACGCCCCTACAGGTAAAATCTATTTTGCAAAATCACTTATTTGTTACAAAACGAGAAAAAAACATATACGCAATGACTTTCAATCACGTGAACATAAAGTCTAAAACAAAATTCACAAATATAGTGTCCTGGCTTGGCCGATACTCATATACAAACAATGACGAACTTAAAGATTTTGATATAAAGACTCTATGTCGCCGCGATAAAGCTTAATTTAGATTGAGAAGTCGAAAAGAAGTCTAAGCCTAATTTAAATTGGGTATTTATCACATAGGTAAATTTTCAAGGCCCCAGGTCCCTAAACGACTGCTAGTAGCAGCCAAAACATCCTTTTTAAAACCTTCTTAACCAGAAGTCTACCGCATAGCCAAAACATTCCACCGGGTATCAAACTGGACCATAGTTTGGTAACCCGATCTCTGCAGTTACAATCTAAACCACTATCGTGCGCCGACTTAGATATGAGTGAACTGTGAACTCTGACTCAATCCGATACAAAGCGGCGGATGGCGGTTCAAGATTCCGAGAAAGGATGTAGCCAGGACAGAGCTTCTCAAACCGTCGTGCAATATATCTAGTAGTTTTAGGTACAGTAGACTTCGCGAGCTCTACTGGTCATATTCAACATTTTTATTCAGAATGGACTATCGAATTTTTCTGTTAAATATTATTAAAAATCGGCCGAGTTAGATGGAGGTTGCATTAATGTCTTCGGTGTTTTATTGACCCTTCAGTTTCTCCGCAGGCTCTGCGTTGTGTAGCTGCGACTCAACGGCAAACAAGCGGCAAGACCTCTTCGGATCAGCGTACCCTGAACATGTGGAGTGCAGGCACTTCGCACCTGGTAATATTCTCAAACTAATGCGGATTGCATTCCTTAGGAAAACTGGATATGGATGTGTGAGTAAAGGTTGTAGTAAGTACATAAGAGCCTAATGGCTCGAAGTGCGTCCAAACATCAAACCCTTATTAAGATAAAATAATGTTTTCGGTGACACAAGTTCGCCATCAAGTCATGCCATGATTGACAAACAACAAATTGATCAGCAACGAAATAACGAATACTGATTCGTTAGTTATGCTTACCTTCCAAGATCTAGGTCATGGGTACAATCCACACCCAGGATAAATATTTGTGTGATTAACATAGATGTTTATTTTGTCTGTCTGTTTCTATGTACATTATAATCTAGTTCCAAGCTACAAGCTTTGTTCATGACCAGATAGTGCTGTGTGAAAATGTCCACCTATATTTATATTTGTCAACCAATCAGCCTGCCGTCTCACAAGCACGTGTGCCCAATCAATGAAATTATCGCAGCATTCACATCAGTCTACTCCGGCGAACATGTCTGTGGGTGTTTCCCAACTTCCCAGGCCGCGCTAATCCACATAATTTCAACCTTCACCGTATAATATTATGTAGATTTCTCCCACTTATCTCGATCAGCTTTTACAAGTTGACGGAGATCCATTTAGGTGATTCTTTACTACGGTGCTTTCTTCCCTATCTTGAAATGTTTAAGGTATGCGTAAGTTTCAACACACCTGAGTGGTATGAGGTAAAAGATTGGAAGCCAGTGAGGTGCTGAGATGCCGGTGGCTGGCACGGTGATCGCCAGAAATGTGTGAGTCATAGGAACCACGAAATGATCTGCATACATCACGATTGTAGAGCGAATGATTCGATTATTAAATTATTCCGGATCGATTAGCAAATAAGGATAATGTATTGTTGCGATAGCTAATTTTTCACAGGAATAGAGACTACTACTAAAAAATTTATATGAGTCCAAATCGGACCTACGAAAAGAGCATCGGGGCGTTTTTTTATGGTCCGAATCGACATATTCCAAAATATGTCTTAGGTCATTCGCACCGCACCAACCACTGCGGTGCGAATGGTCAGAAACAGTACATGGGCGATTCACACCGCGGTTCGAACCACTCGCGGTGCGAAACGCCTACATACCCTAAAAATCATTATAACCAGCTAAGCTAGGCTACAGATACACGCAAGTACATTACATGTAATAAAATAATATCACAGAAGTCTTTAAATATGGCTACGTATGTACTTTCATTATATACTTTCATTATATCTAGTAAAAAAGTTATTTAGAAGAAAGCTAAAAGTAATCTCAGCGCTTAATTCGGTCTATTTTTTTTTTTTATCAACGATTTATTAACGTCCCTATACACTACACATGTCATGTCAATGTACCAACCATTAGTAGTTTTTCTCCGTCAAACTTCGCATTATATTCTTCTCCCTAGATGGCTACGCAATTCTAAACAATCCGTTCATCAGACGGTGTTTTTATGGCACACAAAGACGCCAACACCGACCAAAGCTCAAAAAGCGTCCGTCAATCACGGCGTCTAAGAGACAGGAAAACGCCTAATAAGGCGTCCCGACATGACCCGTCAACTATACTGAGCGAAGTGGCGGGCGCCCCATAAAATTTGAATGGCGGTAGGTAGTACGACCTTGGGAGTGGCGCTGGTCTCGTGATTCATACGCCTACAAGTGGCACATTGTTGGTATTTGTCACTTGTGCAGAACCGGTCATGGGGACTTTGGTCCTGTGTGAAGGTCACACACGATTTATGTGAGGATGTTAGGACGATGCTGTCGTGGGAATGCACCATTTGGGCCTCATAACCGTGAATGATGCATTATAATGGCTATTTTGATAATCAACTAACGTCTTATTTGTTTAATGGTGTTTGAGACTGAAGTTGAGTTAAGTAATGTGAACAGAAATCGACTGAATACACAATTGAATCAAGGCCGTAGCCAGGAATTCATTTCGGCGGGGGGTTCAGCAATGGACATGGGCATAGCTTATAGCCTTATGCCTAGCCTATGTGCCCTGCCCACTGCCACTTCAACTTGCTAATCCGCTGTGCTATATCGGTGACTTTTGTGCGTCTACGTATCTCTTCATTTCTGATTCGATCTCGTAGAGTGACTCCAAGCATAGCCCAACCAATCGTTCCAACTATTTGCACACAAAGTTGATTTTCGAAACTGGTAAAAGAAGAATTTATTATTATTATTAGCCGTAGTACCGCTTCGCATTGTTCCACGTCTGCGCTGATGTTAATGATGACCACTCGAGTATATTATCCACTTACTTGCCAAAACAACATTCCTTACATAGTAGTTTGGATAAAGATAAAGATAAAGATAAAGATAATTTATTTGCATACAACACGAGAATTTTATACAACAAGTGCATAAAAGATGTTACACTAAATTTAGTCGCTTAAAATCATGTTGTGCCGATTAGGCGTACAAATGTCAGGTAGACAGCATCATGCACATGCGAAAAATTATAAAATAATAATAATTATTATTTGTTATTTGATTAATACACAAACCAAAAATATCTATAATATGACAAAGCAGAAGCAATAAAAGATACACATAATGTCAAATAAAATTAAAATTTGTCATTTAAAAAATCATTGATAGAATAATAACACTTCTGCAATAACAATGCCTTCAACTTTTTTCTAAATAAATTACTATTCTGGTCTCTTATTGACTTAGGAATCTTATTGTAGATTTTAGGACCCATACATACGATGCTATTTTGCATCAGTGCTGTCTTTCCTTCATGTACGCGCCGTTTGTCTTGGTCGCGCCTATTTCTTACAGTAGTATCAGATAGTGTGGGGAATCGCTCCCGGTTTGTTTTTACAAAAAGGGCCGTTTCTAAAATGTATAAACACGGAAGTGTAAGAATTTTATACTTTAAAAAATAGGGCTTACAACTATCTCTTTTTTTGAGTTTAAACATTGAACGAATACAGCGTTTCTGCCTTTTAAAAATAATAATTTTATTTGTTGAATTTCCCCAAAAAATAATCCCGTACCTCAAAATTGATTCAACTAACCCATAGTAGGCTTTAAGTAAAGATTCTATATTTAGAGTACGAGCTAGTTTGGCGATGGCATATGTTTGGCTACTTATTCTTTTCGAAAGGTGCTCTATTTGTGATTTCCAATTCAATTTTCGGTCAATATATAATCCAAGAAATTTTCTCCAAGAATTTTTTTGGAATGAAACATGTGCCTATTTCATTAATTCAAACACATTATGTTGGGTGTATTGTTATTGTTGTCGTATTTCATAGAACGCATAGGGTTCAAAATGTGACTGTTATTTCTAGACTTTACTATTTTTGACAACAGATTTTATGTTATCTAATGAAAGGCAATCACTAGAATCGACTTCGACATCTTTGATTAGTAGATTGTGTGTACAATTTTTTAACCGATTTCAAAAAAAAGAGGAGGTTTTCAATGTGATTGTGTTGTTATCTTTACTGATTGTGAATCGATGCAATTTTTTTTAACAGAGAGGAGAGTCGGTAATAGCCATAAAAATATCAATTTCGATTCAGAAGTTGCTTAGCTAAAAGCTACAATAAAATATGTATCTTATTCGCCCACCAGAAGATTGAATTTAGTTTTCAGTTTTTAAACTACTAGTTACGCCCTACTATGTTATCCGCTGTTTTAAAACATAAATTATTTCAAAGGAGATATTAATTTTCGAGATAAAAAATAGCCTGTGTTAACAACGACCTCCATACCAAATTTAATAAAAATCTATTTAACCGTTTGAGCGTGAAGAAGTAACAAACATAATTACAAACTTTCGCCTTTTTATAATATTATAGTTTCATCCATATTTTTGGTTAAGTACCACACTTGACCACCCTATATCTCAAGTGATACAGTACCTAAATGTGTCCAAGTTAAACCCTCAATGGCAATGAAACTCCCAACCCAATTTAGCTGAATGTCCAATGTTTCGCCAGTACAGCAAATGGGATAAAAAAAAAAAAAATGAATTGAAAAATTTGAATTTGTATGTCATATTGTGTGTGTGTGTTAGAGAGAGAGAGAGAGAGGAAAAAAGTTTAGGGAAAATAATTTCACGAAACAAACAAAAACGAACGATTTACAGACTATAAGTTGTAATCTAACGCTGTTACCGGCAGTGGCCATAACTCGGACCAACTATCTCCGTCTCATTCACCAATATTTTTATGTTAACCCATAATCACGTGACTGTTGTTATTGTACCCGCTAATCGACAATTCGTATTCCAGAAGAGGCCGGAACAACACCTATTAACTATTCCATTCACAGATTAGACACATTACTCGGAAAACCTCCCCCCGATCCCATTCCGAATACAGCTCCGCGGAAGTACCTTTTAGATCCTAATCAAGGAGAGAACTGTTCAAGCGGAGAATCATGAGAATCTACCGAAAAAAGGTGTGAAGGATCGGACGGCTGCGGCACAGTGTTACATTTAAAATTAGAACACGTCTAGGATTTCGTCTTTTCATCCGCATACGGGCCTGCCAGTGTACCATTGTTGGAGAATTTGTTACAGTCTGGCAGCTAGCTTTCATTTGCGAGGAATTATCAATATCGACCTTGTGCTAATTATGATAAGGTTTCATATACGTTGAATGGTGATGTGACGGGGACAGTGTACGATGAAAGGGTTTAAAAGTCGATTTGACACAGAAGCCCCGGGGACGGGGATAAAAAATAAATAAACAGAGGTCCAATCTCCCGTCGGGGGACGCCGGTGCCGCGAGGTGTGAACAAACAGACAGACAAACAAATTGCTTATTTATATCACACAACAATCGGTCGGTCACGCAGCCCACCCGTGGTTGCGCGACATCGCGGCATTAAAAAAAATAAGTCGACCAAAAAGTGTTTTGTCATCGATGTAATACCACGTACGTATGTACGTAACTTAGGTGAATTGGTTACGTTTTTAAATAAATAAAAAAACTACGGGTCACTCACGTCTGTTTTGAGTCGAAATATCCAACCATAATTATGTAGATACAAGCGCATTCGGTTGGTGACGCGCCTCGCACCAAGACCGAGAGTGTCGTTTGCGCTGCTCTTTTAGTAAAGGCCGTCGAATGCGGTTGAAACTATAGTCGGATATTTCGACTCATAACAGACGTGAGTGACCCGTAGTTTATTTATTTATTTAAAAACGTAACCAATTCACCTAAGTTTACCTAAGTTTCCGGCAGCATAGTCGGGAGACCATCTGACTTGCGCTCCGCAGGTCCTGGGTTCGAATCCCGCAGCACGCACCTCTGTCTTGTCGAAGTTATGTGCGTATTGTTGATTGCCGTTAACTTTAAACGGTGAAGGAAAACATCGTGAGGAAATCTACATGTCTGAGAGTTCTCAATGATCTTGAAGATGTGTGAAGTCTGCCAACCCGCACTTGGCCAGCGTGACAGACTATGGCCTTACCCTTGTCACAATGAGAAGATGGCCCGCGACCAGCAGTGGGACAGTTTGTACAAACAGGACTGATAAAAAAAACCGGATAAGGCGAGTCTGACTCGCCCACCGAGGGTTCCGTACAAACTAGTAGATAAAAGGGGTAAAATAAATATTTTCCCTCATAAATCGAAAAATATACGTCGTAAATATATTTAAAAACCTGTTTTAGCTTGTGTTAATTAAGCTCTTTTATATGACCGTATCATGTGGGGATGATACGGTTAAAGTACTTTAAAAATTTGTCCCTCCTTCCTTGCCTAAAGACCCTATTTTTTTGTGATTAAATTTAAAATTTCCAGTTTTCGGATTTTTACCTATATTTGTACTATAACATAATGCTTCTTGCCAAATTTTATAGTTCTAGGTCAACGGGAAGTACTCCATAGGTTTTGATTCCCTTGTGAGTGTCGAAATGTGCGTTTTTTTCGACTTATTCCGCTGTAACTTTTTTTTATGAAAACCAGAAGTTTGATTTTTCTTTCTGGAGCAAGATACTATGGATCTGCGTATATGGTTTTAATTTCAACTCGATACCTTCACGCGTTCCCGAGATAAAGGTCTTGACACCCGGAAGGACGGACAGACAAACGGACAGACGGACAACAAAGTGATCCTATAAGGGTTCCGTTTTTTTCATTTGAGGTACGAAACCCTAAAAACAATTCGTTGGAGCACGCTGCCGTCGGCGTCGCTAAAACCGACAGTGACATTACGTCTCCCGCCATAGGACGCGTGACGTAGCCCGCGGCACGTCTGTCCCATCAATCTACTCGGCATCAAGGAGTAATATAAGAGCGTAATACACGTGACATATTTTATTCAACGATACAATTATAAGCTTCTGTTTCAATATCAAAACGTACACGGGTTTAATTTAATGACGAATAGTTTGTAGTCAAACTCCGTAAATGTAAATTCCGAAGGTAGTAAATTCGAAAAACAAATTAAATTCTCATACAATATTCTTAGTTTTATTTATTTATTAATTTTAAGAATTTTAATTAATTGGTGCATTCTGAATTTCCCTAATTGTATAGATATGCATACAATGTTTACAGGCCCTTGGTCGAACTTTCTTTTTGACCGACTTCCAAAATGGAGAAAGTTCTCAATTCAACTGTATTTATTTGTATGATTGTTGTTTTGTTTTGTATGAGTACTTCGCCAATTATGAATTGATTTTGATAATTTTTTATTTGGTAGGTTATATTTCAGATGTGGTTCAAATTTTATCAAAATCGTTTCAGTGCTTTAGTGTTTATAACAAAATAACTGGAAAAATATGCCGTAAAATAAACGAATTGCGTGTGTTGAAGTCGGTTTTTATAAGTTTTTTAAACTATAATTACTCACACAAGCAATTACTTTTTATTAGCTGATCTTTGCGAACTGTTTTCGTTTTTTAGGGTTTGATATCTTTTGCAATTATCCGCATGAAAATAAACGTGACTTATTACAATGTAATAAACATTTAAAGTGGAATTTTATACATTAAGGGCCTTACTAAAAAACGTTACTTAACTTTAACCAACGTCTTAAGTTCTCTGTTTTCTTTCCGCAAGTGTCATTACGTGTCAGCCAGAAGTTGACAAAATTGTTAAGCATTGCTAAGTCGTTTTTCGATAAGGCAGTTAAAGTCGAAACCCCATATTTACGAAAAATGAACTAAGCGGCATGTTTTCCAACGTCCCCGTCAAAACTTATAAAACACATACACAAAATTCCCATCTAACTAAATTCAACAAATAATTCAAACTGGATTGACCATAAACGTGTTAAAACATAGAACAAACCCTGATACAACGAATCAAAAATGCGTGCGAAAATATTCATCACACCAAAAGTAGCCATATACATACCTATTCCAGCAAAACAAAACATTAACACCATTCCTCTAACATGTTAGGAAAGTATACGCGATGACGTATCTGTAAACGAACCATAGTTAATCTTTGCCAGTCTAGAGAGTTACGCAAACCGTGTAAAAAGCGAAGTGGAACGACCGGGCGGCCGCCCTTGAACTCGACGACACGTGCCGGAGAGGACAGACGGACATGCCGACACTTTTTAGCATTCAGAATCCTTCTAGAAGCGGGAGGAAATGCCATATGTCGCCCGTGATGGTGACTTACCTGCCTACTTGGCGGGAGGAGGGAAAAAAACGATCAAGCACGGATTGTACCTTGTGCGCCGAGGTTTCTGTACTCTCACCAGAAAAGACCCAAAAAGTAACTTCTTATTGAAATTCTCTTTGTCTAACATCGGGTGTGTTTGAAGATCAAGCGAAAGCCAGAATAAAGAATTAATTAATTAAATAAAAAGTGCGAGTCAGACTCGCCCACCGAGGGTTCGTAGACAAACTAGTAGATAAAAGGGGGAAATCATATATTTTTTTTATATTTTCCTTCATAAACCGAAAAAACATAGTAAAAATATTTAAAAACCTGTTTTAGTTTATGCTACTGAAGCTCTTTCACATGATACCCCACATGATACGGTTAATTCACTTTAAAATTTGGACCTTTATTCCTTGCATAAGGACACTATTTTTTTGTGATTAAATTAAAAATGTCCAGTTTTCGGATTTTTTCCTATATGTGTACTCTAACACAATGCTTCTTGTCAAATTTAGGGACGGAGGGACAGACAGACAGATGGACAACAAAGTGATCCTATAAGGGTTCCGTTTTTTCCTATTGAGGTACGGAACCCTAAAATGTATATGAACGAGTATGAAGTTTGAAAGCATCAAATAATGCGACAAGTATAGGTTTAGAAAACTCAAAATCCCCCGATAAAACGGCTGAACCGATTTTGATGCAACATGGCTAAGAACACTGAATAAAACCCTCTTTCAAAAAAAAACTAGTACAAAATAGGTCCATCCGTTTGAGAGCTACGATGCCACAGATACACACGTCAAACTTATAACACCCTTCATTTCATAACACCCTTGGTCGGGGGTTAAAAACATAAGTCGGAATTAAAGAAAAAAAAATGTTGTAGTTGAAAAAATAATATTTGTTCATATCGATATTTATGAACAAACATTTTTTTCTACTAAGTACCTACATTACACAGGTAACGGCCAGTTTTTACCTTCACGTGTAAATTTATAAGAACAGGAAAAAAAAAACAATATAACAGTTTCCTATTTTTTCCCCTTAGTTACAAGACCTTGCTATCAAATTTCGTGATTTCAAGTCATATAAAGTGGCTATAGGTTTTCTTTATCTTTTTTTTTGTAAGCCCTGTTTGTACAAACTGTCCCACTGCTGAGCATGGGCCATCTTCTCATTGCGTGGCCCTCATTCTTTACCTTACTAGTGGAAAACATAAGGCATAAATGACCGTACCTGGGTGAAAAATGTCTATAAGCTTGATTTTTTTGCAGCTTCAATAGACGAAACTTAAGTATTTTATTATGGACATATTCATACAACATTATTTAACCCCAAACTAAGCAAAATTTATAAGGTTCTTTTTAGCCATTTGAGGTACGAAACCCTAAAAACACGTAGCTGCTCGGTGACACTACGGAATGCATATGAGACTGGGGTCTGACAAACGGGTTTCCCATTTGCAATTGTCGTGAGGACAATTGAATAAATAGTCAAATATGTTCTACTAGTTTGGTACTCCCTATATAGATAACGTACTCAAAGTCTATGATGCATAAATATTTTTGCACAAAATATAGTGAAACCTACAACGCTTCTTTTCTACATATGGTATATACGGATATGAATATGACGTTTCATTTAGTAATGGATTCGGTACTTTTTCTTTTATTACGTATTTAGTCCTTTCGCCAGTCTCTTTCACGTTTCCTCTTTATAAAGTAAAAAAAAACAATAGTCACTAAAGATATACTAATAAGATTTAGTAAAAGAAACTTTTTAGATACACACTTTTATCAATAAATAATGTTCATGATGACTATCATCTGTAATATTTTGACGTCTGCTGTCCGTCCGTAAAAATACCGCGTAGGTAAATATAAATAAAAACTAGTACACTGTAATGAATAAATTTCCAAGTTTACCGTTCTAGAAAATCGATGTCTACAGTACAATTTCTCAGAAATATCCGATCCAAAGATAGGCTATGCTGTAATTTGGCAGTGATTTTTATTAGGCACAGCAACTGTGAAGCAGGCGGACGATGTATCGGAACGGAACCCTAAATATTTATAAATTTATACGAGCTGGGAGAGTAATCGCTTGACGCGGCCTTGAACCTGCTGCGTGGAGTTGCCAACATATTGTGTGTGGTGAAAAGGAGGCTTTAGGGGAATCAATGGCCTTTCGTGAACAATGGCGCCCTAATGTACGAGGAAGGATTGATGGAGGGTGTTTAGAAAGTATGTTATACGGGATTTCCAGTATATTATTATGTTTTGAAGCGTGGAAAAGGTGAAAAAGAGATTTTATAAACATACGATCGATTTTCGTTTCACCTTGAGTCACCAAAATGTAGTCATGATCAACATAGAATACTTGCCCAGAAGGTATTTATGCTTAATTTGTGGACATTCTGCCGAAGTTTGACCGGCACATGGAAAACACTCCGTTCCATTTTTGTGTAAATAAGGCAATGTTTTAATCCACAGAAACTTCCAATAAAGTTACTACAACTTAATCGAAGTATAACTAGGCCTTGACCTTGGCTATTTGACTTTGCCTGTGACTAAGAATGGTTTCACACTTTTCATAATGATGGGAGGAAAAAAGAATACGGTGAGATGGTATCATAAACACTTCAATACGTTATATGAATACCCAGTCTGAATTACCTAATTTCATTACTATATTTCTTGAAAATCTTAAATTCCAATCAAAAAGCTTCAAATTTACCAACGTGATGCCCAAATTATACTATCAGGCACATCTTCACCAATTTAACTATGCGTAATCGTTACACGACTTGGAAACGGAGTTTAACAATTCCGTCCACACAGCGCCGGTTCCCGTCAAAAGATACAATCTTGAAGCTGTCAACCTCTCACTGAAGGGAAGTGATGACCAGAGCCACGTGTCTCCAAGTCGCTGAACTCTCCCCTGGCTGAATTAAATGTTATTTTTGGCAGTGAACCCGACGCTCAGGGTCGTCCGACTGGGAATATATTATCTTAAAGTTTGTTTTGAGGTTATTATTTCTGGTGATATGTTTTAGTCATCCGAGACAGGATGGTGTATGCGTGATTTTGATTTGTGGCTGTCATTTATGTGTAGTTTTGCTGATTCAGTTGCGTCGACAGATCGTCGGTCAGTAAAAGTAAAAATAAGATCACCTTGCTTCAAGATCACCTTCACCAAAGAGCTCTAACTCCACAGATGTATTGGAGCCCTTACAAGTACTACGGTCCAAGTTCTTGATGCGTACTGCACAGGAGTGGATTTTTTTGCCGCTTTTTCAGTTTCCTGAGAGCTGCAATCTAGGACTTTTCAAGGCTAGAGATTTCTACGAACCCCATTGTCGGCCCCACCGTCGCTTATCATCAAGCGAGTTGGCGGTCAATCTTAGATCTATCTTACATAAAAATAAAACAAGTATAAGTTTAGAAGTTATAGTTAGAGCGCAGTGCTCGGCGTTGAAATAACAGGCGCAAGCAATAGTGTGTACCGGATTAGAAAGGTTTTTTTGAATGTTAAAAACATTCAAAAAACCTTCCAATCCGGTATGTTCAAAATTGTTGACATTTAACACCTAGCATTTCAGAGTGGCGAGCGCAGTGCATTGCCAGAAAGAGTTTTGAATTATTGAAGCACATACTTCTATTTGACATTGGACTGTATAGGCAACTGTGACACAGCCGAGTGTTGTTTCTTGTCTTTTCACTTTCACAAAAAAAAAAACTTATGAAGCCAAAAACCTCACAGACTTTTTTCTCTTTTCTACGAACCAGTAAATCAAAGACATAAGAAAGTGTCCAAATACTAGATATTTCCCGATATTATCCGATACTTGTTATCAGTACCCTGCAGATAGTACTTCAGTAACAGAAGAGTATCAAGTTCTAAAGCCAGGAATAAATCTTTCATACTCGACAAAATCCCTCATAAGAAAGCTGAAAGGCGTTGCGTTGAACCGAAGAGCCTTGAAAATCCGACCCGCCTTGAACCTGGAATCAATACGAATACGTAATAACGTATTTATAATAAAACGTATCGACGTTTATGGCGTACTTAGTACGTCTATCAGTGGTTCTTAACTGGTTGCCGCGGACCATTAATGGTCTCTAAGGACCTCTGAAGTGGTTCCTATAAATACCCGATTTGAATGTTCGCTCAAAACCGGTTGCTGAAATGTTTCATTATAATCATCATCTCAGCCACTGGAAGTTCACTGCTGGACATAGGCCTCCCCATGGATTTCCAAAAAGACCGTTTGGAAGCATCCTGCATCCGCGCCTTCCTACCACTTGTATGATATCTTCTGTACACCTTGTGGTCTTTCTACGCTGCGCTTATCAGTTTACTGAAATATTTATTTATTTATAATTTACAGCAAAAAAATTTTTAAATGGTCTTTTATCTTAAACGGTAGGGCAAAGAGAAGGTGACCTAAGGGGCCTTTCATTTATTACGTAAGACGATTTAGGGGGGGGGGGGGGGGGGAGGGTGGACCATGTCTTATTTTTTCTTACAAGGGGGTGGAAGGGAGTCTTGATAGTACGTAAGATCACAAAAATTAAAATAAAAGTTAAAATTATACTTTGAATAAAAACTTTTTACAAAAAAATTCAACCTCCGAAAAAACTGAAATGCATAAAATAATAAACCTTTTTTATTTAACTTTAATAACTAAGTCTTTAAAGTAATGTAAGTATACCTAAGTAATTTTGAGTCGGCGCCAGCGTGATACGTTGCGTTGCGAGTAGTCGTGCTGAGAGCGCATTTTTTGGAATATACATATTTATTTGCTGGAGATTTCATTGTTAATTTGATTTGGTTATTTCTTTAAATTTAAGGTAATTTTTGGCGCCGCCTCAAAATTACTTAGATATACTTACATTACTTTAAAGACTTAGTTATTAAAGTTAAATAAAAAAGGTTTATTATTTTATGCTTTTCAGTTTTTTCGGAGGTTTAATTTTTTTGTAAAAAGTTTTGATTTTATAATTTTTTGTAGCTTTAGTCTACTAATTACTATTAAAGTAGCTACTTTGATTACTTTTAAAGTAGCTAAGTACTACCTTATAATACACAACTCGGCATTAAAATCGGCGAGTGAACAATAAATCACCCTTATTTTTCCACCCTTAGGGTAGGTTTTTCCATATTTATATGGAACCAACATCGAGGTATACCCTATCTAATAAAAAAAGAATTATCAAAATCGGACTGCTCTGTAAAAAGTTATGCGTGCTCATACATTACAATCAGTGTGTGAACAATCAATCATCCCCTGTTTTCCTACCCTTAGGGTTGGTTTTTTTTTTACAAATTTATATGGGACCAATTTCGATGTATACACCCTCTCCAATAAAAAAATAATAATCAAAATCGGACTACTCTGTAAAAAGTTAAGCTTGATCATACATAAAAAAAAAAATATACGCGTCGACTTGAGAACCTCCTCCGTTTCTTCGTCGGTTAAAAAGCGCGGGCAACCGAAATGCGCTCGGATGTGTATAAAAGTACAAATAAACATTCCTAAAAATTGTTACTTTGAAAAATAAACATTACAATAAACCAAACGTGTATTAATTTTTTCCTTTAGATTCTTACGTAATAAATACTACTCATGAGGGAGGGGGTCGGCCTATTCTTATTTTTTCTTACATAGGGGGGAGAGGGGGTCAAATACTGGCAAAAATATTCTTACGTAATAAATGAATGGCCCCTAAGAAAGATGATATGTAATATTGTTTCTAAAAAAAACCTATTATTTTTTTAATCAACGAAATCATAGATCTTAATTTGATTTAGATTTTCGTTATTTTGATTGTTGGAAATAATTACCTACTTAAACATTGATTTTGATAACAAAAATAAACAAGACGATGGTTATATTCGTTGGAGACTTAATGAAATCCGATTAATCAATAATATTATATTGCCGTAACGCAATTTACTTTTGTCTAATTTAATATTGTTTTAGATTCCAAATAAATATATTGTTTTAGAAGAAGCAATTCTACGGGATAGTGTATATATACAGGGATATTTGCTTGGATTAACGAATCCTTCTTCTCCGCGTCCTCCTTCACCACAAAAAAGTTAAGCGCCACGGCATACGTTGCTACGTTAATTTAATGATCGTTTCAACGACGTCTAAATTTCTCTAACAGAATTTCAATTCACCGGAATGTCGACCCATAACATAATATAAAGGAAATAGAACGTAACACTACAGAATAGAAAACTAGTTATGGAGACAATTTATTTTGAATTTTGATAACTTAATCAACACCATGGCTTCATTTGAATTCTCACTGGATTTGGAAGACGTTCCCGCATCAATGAATGATCATAAGTGGGTATATTATTGAAGTTATTTTCGTCAGTGTCATCACATGCATGACGAAATGAATTTTAGAAATTTTTGTTAAATTCGCTAATTTGAGAGTCAGGAGCACTAAGTACATAAGTTACAATTAACATTTAAGTGTTTTTATCGTATCTATATTATTAATATACCCTCTCCCTTCCATCTAACCCTCTAAACACGGCCAAATGTGGCATTAAATGGCCTCATGGTCTTTGACGCTCTGCCTACCTCGTAAGGGAAAGAGGCGTGATTGTATATAGGTATATGTTGATAATATTTTGCGAAAACATTAAGTATTCCAATATGACCAAAATCGGTCAAGAGGTTGTTAAGGCGAGGCTTCCCCAGAACTTTAGGTATCTATAAATTTTTGAGTGTATACTAGTAGAACGTTACAAAATGTAATAGCTACTTAACATGGTAACTTTGGTGTTGGTGGCTTTAAATAACTTTATTACTCATTCTCCAGGACCTAAAGAATCTCTGTGTCGGATTTCATATCGACTGATTCAGCCGTTTGGCCGTGAAGAGGTAACGAACAGACAGAGACAGATGACAGACAGTTACTTTTGCTTTTATAATATTATTATAGGATAGGATTATAGAATGGATATCACAGGATATACTCGTAGGATAGGATTACAGGATGAATGTGTTTGTATGAATCTGCTTACCGTTCGTATCGTTGTACCTATATTTATTGCTAATTATATATTGCCATTATACGTACATAGATAGGTTTTCCCCGGCTCTGCGTGGCAAGCCTCAAGCAAGGGAATCTCCCGACTTGTGAACAGTGACAATGCCATCCTGTGTGTTTAGAAAGTGCAACACCAAGATACTAAAAGGCCTCAAGTATATGTCTTATCCTCGAAAGTGCTGAGAAGTGAGATTTGCCATGCTTTTACGAGTATTTCATATTCAATGAGCCACTATAGATAAAATCTCATTGCTTACTGCCGTGAAATATCATCTCCCCCGTAACTCCCGTGATTTAAATGGCAGGTATCTAACTCTGCTTAAGCATCATCCTCACCCGATAAGATCTCATCCAGTTCTAATAAAAGAGCATATGGTATAATCACGTAGCAGATATACATCTGGCGCCGACATTGTAGCGACAAAATTGCTATTTTCCTCGCCATGTAACGTGAAATTAGACCCCCACCTTTGTACTTGTAATGACACACCGGGAACGTTGTAATTTTAGACTCGGGTTGCTTGTATGTGATCATAGATTTACCGAATTAATATGATATATTGTCTTATATTAGAATAAAAAAAAAATATTACTTTTAACCGCATAACAATTCTTAGTATAGGTTTACAACTACTATTATAAAAACAAAAGTAGCGATGTGTCTGTCTTTTTCAGCTTCAATGCTTCTATTTGCCCGTCTCTGGTGAATCCAAAAGGAATGACGCTATTTGCCCGTCTGCGATGAAACCAAAAGGAGGGCTATGACTTCAACCCGTTTGTAAGTTCATCAGTTCCAGGGCACTTCTAAACTACTTGATATAATTTTACAGATCAAATATCGCTAGAAGAGTCTTCATTGCCTACGAATTAATTGGCTATGTGACGTCACGCCAAATTCAGTAAGGCGCCCTCTAGCGGACATAAAAAAAGAATTTAAAAAATTGAAAGGTGCCGTGTTGGGTATCAAAGAACGGGCTTAATTAGCGCATTCCAAATAGGTAGTGTAATTGACGTACGTAAACACGCACTTATGTTTAGCTCCACAATTAGCTTGTTAAATATACTTAAGGTGGGGCTGAAAGCGCGCAGCTATCTCTCTCGCGCATCACAAAATTTTTAAACATAAAAAATCATTAGGTATATTATAAAAGTGAGAAATGATTTTATTTATTTAGATAGTAGAAATCTTTGTACAGTATTAAAGTCGCATAGGTACCATTTTTATTCGATCACAACAAGGAGTCTTTATTCCGTTTTCCAAACATTCGTAAGAGCATCGTCTCGTGCGAATGGATATTTAAGAGATGTTCATATCTCAGCGGATGACGTAAACTGCGAATTGATATAGCTGCTGCTTAGGTGCGTTTTACAGATAATACACTATTTGAGAGCTTTTGTATATTAATGGCAGACCAGCTAGGAATTTGTTTCGAACGAAACTAGTTACGAAACAATAGTTACGTACGCGGCCGAAGCGAACACACCAGGTGTTAAGTGACGGTGTGGTGTAAGATGGTAGACAACTGAAAGGGGATTGGCTTTAAACACACCGTTAAGATGCTTGTTGATAGATTTTCTACTTAAAAATGTGTATCTGTATCAGCCCTTACGTATTAAAAATACTATATTTCCAAATATTAATTCTTATACCATACAGTTTGTTAAAAATCTTCTGTTCTATGTGACAGACTGACTCTGAAATCGTGAAAAATTAAAAGACCTTCCATAAAATGTATGTACAACATACTTGTTATTTCACGATTTCAAGGTTGGTTCCGTAGAAAGTTTTTTTTTTTTACAGAAATAGATCTACTTTACTTTCTATTGACCACCAATTCATTTGGTAATGGTGATGTTAAGCGACGTTGTGGCTGAGGATGGAGCTCGATCTAGAAGATATCAATTCACTCCAGCATCTACACTGACTAAATCGTTTCACATATAGTAATTTAACTTTAATTTCAAATATACGTACAGAAAAAGAAAATATATTCACGATATGGGAAGTCTATCTCGCCTAGTTTGGCGGCTATGGCTAAACTTAAAACGATTGTACTTTCAAGAAATAAATGAATTTTGTTTTTATAATTTTTTAGCCTTGAAAATTCCAAGAGTATAGTTATCATGAAAGATCGAAGGCAAGGAATACCGGTAACTCCCATTAGTTCTATAGAACTGTGACGTCATAGAACTGTTGAATATTTTTTATCCCTTTAGTTCTATGGTAGAACTATTAAAACGAAATCTCTCTCATTTGTATTACAGTGACAATAAGAATAAAGTGATAGTAAGTATGTGTATCATTCGTTACGAGTCAAAGAAATGAGATTATGAAGTCAAAAACTTAACAAAATCACCCATGCTTACTCCTTCAACAACTCAATTATGAGTGAGAATCTAGAATATTCGAAGGGTATTCAAAACATTCCGAATTCTCGGTACAGCGAGCAGGGTCACGGTCAAGCGCGTGACCTTCACGGCATGACCGACAATTTGTCCTTGAACACTGTCAAAACAACCTGCCCACGACTTGAGCACGCACTTACTTATCAAAAAAGTACTTTGACACCACTTTAAGCAGACCCACGAGCTTCTATTTAGGCCATAGATACTAAGCATTATCTGTGACATTTATATTGGATTTTATCTGCAGCCCAAAAGCAGAAGGGTCCGAATATAATGGTCAAGTGTTCCGTATTCAAATATGACCTCTCGAGTTAGGACATTTAGACTTATA
This sequence comes from Lycia hirtaria, assembly GCA_947563715.1. Taxonomy (NCBI): domain Eukaryota; kingdom Metazoa; phylum Arthropoda; class Insecta; order Lepidoptera; family Geometridae; genus Lycia; species Lycia hirtaria. Next base: position 35,040,745 of record OX387385.1, read on the forward strand.
GTGCGCAGTGCGTAGGTATCCGGACGGAAGCTGACTTCCCTTACATAATAGCGAAGTGCTTGATAAGTAGGAACTTCGGAAGTTGACTAATATTCGACTTCCAGTAAACTATTCACGTACAGTCTGGCTGATAGCACGTATAAGGGGTACTGACATGCTCAAAATGTAAGTAATTGTTTGACGCAAGTTCGTACGTGGTCATATTTCAAAACAACTTTGTATAATGTATGAATAATAAACCACAAGGCATCACAGGCGTCACTATAAAAGGAGAGGTGAAAAACTTTTTATAATCAGATTAAGATAAAAAAAAAAAAATGGTCTGGATGACATCTTTTCAGAAAATCGGTTCAATACTTTTGTAGTAAGGGAGACATACCACCAACTGAGCTGTGAGGCCAGTCATCGTCCACTGGCTATCTCTTCTGTCTATCGTCCTTTTCTGTTCCAGCCTCATCTCCTGTTTCCAAGCAAAATCATAGAAAAAAATTAAATACTCAGCTGGTAAAAAAGGATTACCACAGTCTGCACATCATAGTTCATTGATACGAAACCCGTCGCAGACTCCACCCACTCTAAATGCCATGACATCACAACGATCCAGTCTGTCTGTCTGTCGGCAGTTGGTAGTTTTCCTCGAGGGGGTCCAAAAACTCGAACCGGATGTAAACGCGTTCCGCGACTGGATAACCGACCGCTCGTCGATTTTGCACTTCCACCGTTATCTGGTGCTTAGGGCTGCCAGCGTGTAATTTTTAAAATGAATACGTTAATATTTTTTTTATCAGCCCTGTTTTGTACAAACTGTCCCACTGCTGGGAACGGGCCATCTTTTCATTGTGAGAAGGGTTAGGCCATAGTCTGCCACGCTGGCCAAGTGCGGGTTGGCAGACTTCACACATCTTCAAGATCATTGAGAACTCTCAGACATGTAGATTTCCTCACGATGTTTTCCTTCACCGTTTGAAGTTGGCGGCAATCAACAATACGCACATAACTTCGAAAAGACAGAGGTGCGTGCCGTGGGATTCGAACCCAGGACCTGCGGATCGTAAGTCAGACGATCTCACCTCTAGGCTGCCGGAAAATTATAATAAATCATAAAAAACCTAACCATAAATCGCTTCTACATAAACGAAACTGATACGTTTTAAGAAATAATATTATATTAATATTTCAATTTGATGATAGATAGAAACATAGACATAAACGAAGCATAGGAGTAAAAAGTCACTTTTATTATACATGCCGCCAAAATGTGGAATACGATTCTTGAAAGGGTACAGAACAGATATAATCTGGTGCCTTCAAATCCTGTATTTCCTCTTGCGTAACTAAAAAAATATGTAAGTAGTTAAAAATACATAATATTGCCGCTCGACTTGACGGGGCCACTGCCGTGCCCCCAGATATTAGTTTATAAAAGGTACGGACCGGCGTATGTGGAGATTAATTATGTTAAATTAAAAAAAAAACGAGTAGGTAAATCTAGGTTCCATTTGGGTAAGCGCAATTTTTGAAAGTTTTTGTGTACACAAGGAACATTTGTTAATTTTTCAATATAATTATTCAGTTTTAGTTTTAGTTTCACTTTATTTCAACTAGGTATTACAGAATACACATTTGAAACGTCAAATATTACAAGAAATATTATTTACCATCAGCCAAAACAGTCTGGTAATTATTAGAATCTAGGTATGATTACAATGAAAAACACAAATAAACAAAATAAACGTAGACATAACTTAAGGTTATGTGTTGTCCGGTAGCAAATAGAGAAAGAAAAATTACCATACATATAATTTGGTAGTTTTTCATTATTCGCATAACCAAATAAAATAATATAAATTATATTGTATTAAAATACAATTGTATAATAATTGTAAAAGAATAAAATAAAATTAAGAATTAAAATAAAATGTCAAAAGTGAAATGAGTTAAAATAAATTCCACTGCACTTAATATTCTGTTATTCACTAAAGTAAAGTTTAAGCAATTGGTCTTTAGAACATTTAAGGCTGGGTTATTGACGCTGAACCATTTATAGACGTGGTTGAGTACTTTGGATATCTGATCAGTACTTGTAGTTTTCCGGTCGATATTAAAGAGAAGTGAGGTGTCATCTGCAAATAATATAATTTTGGCGTACTTTTGAACAAAAAACGGTAAGTCATTTATATATAATAAAAAAAGGGATGGACCCAGAATAGATCCCTGAAGAACTCCTATATATACGGTCATGGCATCCGACAGGACACCGTCAATATAAACTTGCATAATTCTTCGAGACAAATAAGATTTGAGCAGTGCCAGAGATCCACCTCTAATGCCGTAATGATTAAGTTTATTTAGCAAAATGTTATGGTCAACGCAATCAAAAGCTTTGGATAGGTCGCAAAAAATACCCAAAACGTCTTGGGATTTTTCCCAAACATTGTAAATGTATTCAACAAACGTTGTTACCGCATCAGTTGTAGAGCAACCTAAGGGTTCCAAATTGCTTATCGTCTAAAATGCCGTTGGTATTGAAGAAGGAAACAAGCTGCGTTAACATGAGTTTCTCGAATATTTTGCTAAATACAGGCAGGATAGAGATAGGCCTATAGTTGCTTGGTTCTTTTTTATTGCCGGTTTTGAATAAGGGTAACACTTAAGCGCATTTCACTAAGTCAGGAAAAGGTTTTCCTCTATACAACTGTTAAATATTTCGCATAGATGTGGCTCCAGAACTTCTACGATATTCGCTACAAATTTTACAGACATGCCGCATATATCTTCGGAGTTTTTTGATTTAAGAGAAGAAAATGTTTTGAGAACTATATCAGGTGTGACTTGATGGAAATCAGTGGAATTGCGATTGACGTTATCTACGAGAAATCTGCAAGCTTGATCTTGACTAGTATTAAGGTTTTTGGTGGTATCCTTTGGTATATTTTTGAAAAAATAAGCAAAAGCGTTGGCAACTTCTTGTTAGTTTTCGACTATCCCATTATTTTGAAGAAGCTTTATTTCAGCGGCTTGTATAACTGATTTTCCTGTTTCACGTTTTATTATGGACCAAGTAGTTTTGACTTTGTTTGTTGAGTTGCTAATTTGTCTTTCCACGTGTATAGTTTTAGCTTGTTTACAAACCTTCTTAAATATTTTACTATATGAACTAACGTATTTAAGGAAGTCTTCATTGTATCTGTATTTTCTTTCCTCATAAAGTTCATACAGTCTGTTCCTGCTTTTTATAATACCTTTGGTTGACCAATCGTTAAAAGAAATTTTACTTTTACTAGTGTTTTTTTTTTTTTAAATATTTTATTGGATGATTAACGATTTTTTTCGACGAATGGTTTCGTAAGCGCTGTCCTAATTCAATAGCCTTTTCGTAGACTGTAAGAAATAAGCAGACATGTCTTTTATAAGAGCATAGGGCAACCCTAACTAATCCTGATTAGAACATGATTTATCACTCCACCTTCCACTTAACGAGTGAAACAATAACAGCGCGGTGATAGAACCTGCTCCTGAAATGTCAGCCGCTGAGTGTTTCTACGAAATGTAGCTTTTAAGATACAATGAGGAAAGGGCGACGTGACGATGACAGTAATTATCATGGATAACAACTGTTGGTACATATAATCACATCTATTTTTCAATGACCATGGTTATAGGATTAGAATGAAAGGAGAGGGTATTAGAGGTTACCCCCTACTTAGAGGGTACAATAATGGAATTGAATCGGGTAGCTTATTTAACGATCAGTTTGCAGTGTTTTCAGATGTTCGACTGGCATTCCTTTCAAATCTTATTCTTAATTCGAATTTATTAAAACAATACTAACGAAAACATTAATCAAATTATCATTATTACCGATATAATTAGACAACTGGTCAACCAAACAAAACTTAATTCGGAACAGTATTCGACAACTATCCTCAAAATTACATCACGAACTCCCGCCCCCCACCCACCCCCGGCCGAGATGTGTCGAGTGTTCGGAAAGCACAACTTGTCAAGTGTCGTTAACTTGTGGAAGTTGTCCAACTTGCTCAAGTGCCGTCGAATTGTGTGACTTGTGTCACTTCTAGGCGTTGGCTACTCGGCGTATTAATATAGATATGATTATTAGATACATAGGACAACGTACACTACTCATTTGGACTTTTTCTTTTTAACCCTGACCTCTATTAACAAATTGTCGAATTAGGCATAGGGCAATTAGGCATTCACATGAAACACTATTAAACCATAAACTATAAAATCTATCAAACCGTAGTCATGCACACGTTTTTATAAATTTTTGGCTACACCTATGATCGGAATTTTGAATGAAACTATCACTCTAAGTGCCATCACTCTAAGGATAGAAGTACATACGACCAGCCGCTGCCTGGTTGACGGGACATTTCAGTACTTGAGCGCGCAATAGAAGAGATAAAAGCTACAAGATAGTGAGATGCACTCTGTAAGTTGTAAGTGTCTGTAGGTTAATATAAGAGTAAAAACTTGGCGCCTGTACAAATGTAAATTCTGAGCGACTGCTGACAATTGACATACGACGCGCTTTGCATCGTATCAAAATTCGTTATTTAAATTAATGCTTTCGCCCGATGAAGCGCGCTTGTCGAGAAGAAACCTATCCTATCCATTTGTGATTTCAATAGGAAAAAGACACTTAGGGTGCCCGCACACGGGCCACTGGCCACAACCACAAAACGCCGCCACCGGCATATTTCCTTTAGTTTTCATACATTTTATATAGGGCGAGTCTATATAAATGCACACGGTGAACGCCGGTGGTCGCCACTCACTTCGAACGGCGGCGGCGTTTGTGGCTGTGGCCAGTGGCCCGTGTGCGGGCACCCTTAGGACTATCACTCGCCCACAATTTAGGAATTCGTATTATAAATTAGTTTACCTGGGCGACGGAGCTCCACTCAGATTTTTATGACTGAAAATACGAACAAACCCGGGTTCACTAAAAATAAAACTTAGCAAGATCGATTTAACGTCCCCTATAATCTACCTATAAACCAAAATTCATTAAAATCGTTGGAGCCGTTTCCGAAATTCAGATTATAAATATACCTACATATATACAAGAATTGCTCGTTTAAAGGTATTAGATAGATATTTGCTTTTATCCTTATCATCAAAACTGGCAACCCTGGGGCGGTGCTCTGTTTAAAATATCTATGAAATCGATCGGCGAAGGTCAGCGGTGTTGATGGACTTTACACGTGGAGTCAGGTTTATTTGCACTACAACGTACTTACTGCACGTGATCTAATTATTATTACTACGTGCCAATAGTGGGATCGCCTCAATATAGCTTTTCAATTATAAATAATTACAGTTTTAAAAACTGACTTCACACGGTAAGCGCCCGAACATTTTACGTTTTTCCAACGACTCGAGTGAAACTAATAGATGATATAGCTGAGGGTGAACACAGATCTAGAAGGGATCCACTCATTCTAGCATTAAAATTTTCATATTACATATATATTTTGTTTTGTGCTGTAGTACTCTCAAAAACAGGGAAAGCGAGATGCTTATGCTACTCTTGCGTAGACGTGGAACGCACTAGTTCCACTTCTACTCAGGAGTAGCATGAGCTCCAATTAAAATCATTTTTTTTTGCTCTTTATGGCATATGCTAACTGCAAAGTATCAAGTATGCGAAGAGAAATCGTTGTGTCCTGATTTTTGGCATTTACAAGAGTAACAACGGCTGGAAGTATGCAGACTTTCTGCTAGGTTTATTATTATTATTATAAATAATCATGCTACTTTACCGATTCTCGACACTAAGCTTCTTAACAACTAATTTATAGTCACCGGTTCTATGCATAGTTTCTCGCGAAAACGTACACTAAACATCATAATTATTAAACGTAACAATTACAATACGAAAATAGCTCTTATGGTGTTTTGATATCCTTTTAACCGTTTTAACGCCAACCTAAAAACGGATTTCTGTGCCCTCAACGGGTATCAATATTTGAATAATTTAAAAACACTGGACCTTGTCGAAAACTATTGCGAATATAAACAATAGGTAAAAAATGACTTCTATAGGATATCGTGGCGCTCAAAATGTTAATATAAATACCTGTTATATTATTTACTACAAAAAAAAAAAAAGTGTCGTTAGCCTTGATCGACATGTCTATACATTTTGACAGGCCATAAAACTCTGCAAGAAATATAGCATCATTTATTAACTGTGAAAGTATGTTTTACCCTGACGTCACTGTAATTTTTATAGCTTAAAGTCGTCAAGATTTAACATACCCCCTTGATTTATGAACATCGCAATAGGATTCAGGCCATTTTTTACATACATAAAGCATAAAAATGTCGTTTGAAGTCGCTCTTAAAGAGTAATAAAAGCTGCTAAATCCGACCATGCAGCTTCAATTAACTTTTAGAACCGGAACAATTAATAATAGAAATACAACTGAAATATACAGCGCGTATTGCAAAAGCGTCCTAGATCTAGAAAAAGGAAAATAAATCAGGCTACCGTGTCCAACACTTTAACAAGACAATAAAAACGAACGTAAAGATAAAAATTAATAAGTTTACGACACAACGGACGGAAGCTATAAAAAAGTTAATATATAATAGTAACACACAAATAAAGTTCAGATTATTAAAACAGATAACAATACACGAATTGATATGGATAACCTCTAATACCCTCTCCCTTCTATTTAATCCTTTAACCACAGTCAAATGTTGCGTAAAACGGCTTCATGGTCTTTGAGGCTCTGCCTACCCCTGATTTTATGTACGTATGAACGAATGATAGCCATTGAATATTTTATGAGGTAGAAATCCTGGGTAATACTATTACTAGCAATTAATTTAGTTATGAGGTTGCATTATAAACTAATGATGGGGCCGAAAAGTTCTCGAATGGAGACCACGAACTGGCAAGCGTAGCGTTGGCAAGACCAGCCACAAGGTAGACAGAATATATTATACAAGTAGCAGGAAGACGCTGGATGCAAGCCGCTTCCAGCCGGTCTTTTTGGAAATCCATAGGGGAGGCCTATGTCCAGCAGTGAACTTCTTGTGGCCGAGATGATGATGATGATTATGAACTAACCATAGATTAGCCTTTGGGTATAGTGTATAGACGTTTAATGCAAGATACTTTTTAGTCATCGAATAGTCTACATTTGAAAGGGAGACAATCGTCACACTGAGATCACCCAGGCTTTACTGATGCGACCGACGAGTAGTCTTTCTAATTAGTAACGAGCACAAAGTTTTGAAAAATTACTTGTTACTAAAAAGTCTGTGCTCGCGAGGTCCACTGCGATAATTCAAAATTTTTGTCCAGAATTCAGTATCGAAGTTTCTGCCAGATATCAAAGTAGCTTGTCTGTCTATATTCTATAGGATTCATTTCGGGGAGTGTACGCATAAGAGCTTCAAGGCCTATGTAATTCCACCCTCCCCATTTCACTACAGGACTAGCACTAGTTAGTAAATTGCATCATAGCAAACTCCCCCCCCCCCCTTTTGGGGGAAATACCCCCTTAATCAAAAACCTCACACGACAAAAATCTATAAAATTGTAAAATCTGTATAGGAAGTTTAGTCAAGACTAGTTGAAAAATACAACCTGTACGCAACGCAAGTACCAACAAACATCTGGACAGAAGAAAAAAACCGGCCAAGTACTTAATCAAAATTCGCCAAAAAGTTTAGGTTCCCAGCTGCAGTGAAGAGTCTGCAGGGGGCGAAGAATGTGTTAAAAACCTGTTTTAGCTTATGCTAATGAGGCTCTTTCATATGATACATGATACGGTTAATTCATTTTAAAATTTGGGCCCTCATTCCGTGCATAGAGACTATTTTTTGAGATTAAATTAAAAATATCCAGTTTTTGGATTTTTTCCTATATGTGTACTCTAACACAATGCTTCTTGCCAAATTTCAGAGTTCTAGGTCAACGGGAACTACCCCATAGGTTTTGATTCCTCTGTGAGTGTCGAAATGTGCGTTTTTTACGACATATTCGGCTATAACTTTTTTTTTACGAAAACTGATTTTTTTATTTTTCTTTCTGCAGCAAGAAACTATGGATTTGCATATATGGTTTTAATTTCAACTCGCATTCCCGAGATAAAGGTCTTGACACCCGGACAGACGGACAGACGGACAACAAAGTGATCCTATAAGGGTTCCGTTTTTTTCCTTTTGAGGTACGGAACCCTAAAAATGCCACTTAATGCAGACCTTTGACCGCTTCCCTCACTCGGTCAAACAAAGCCGTGGCACTTGTATTTCAATTGACAGAAAATTAAATCATAAACTAATTAATTAAAACACGATAACATCTCCCTACTGTCAAAACCATAAATTATGACCACTAATAGAAAATTACCGAATTCTATCTAATCAAAGATCAGTTCACATCAACTAAATTACTAAGAAAATTGATAGTATATTAGTTAATTGTATTAAATGTGTGCATTCTGTAGGTGTATAGGAATTTCGACAAATTCAATCAAACCGACAGATCTTATCTTCAATAAGTTATAAGCGACGATAATATCTAAATCACATATTTCAAAAGATATAGTCTTATTGCTTATCAGCAATATATTTTCTCGAGTAGGTTTTGTTAGTCACCGTTTTTTCCCAGGGAAAGAAACGGTTCTTGATGCAAATGGCATTTGATAAATTCATTATTATGTTATAACCGGCCAAGAGCGGGTCAAGACATGTGAAGAAGGGATACCTACCGACCAAAATTTTTACGTAATTTTATGTACGATAAAAAATAGTAGTTATTGCAAAACACCATCAGTATATCATCGGGCATTCAATATAGAGATTAACATTCCAACTTGCTTAAAAAACACATTTTGGTTACTTTTAATAAGTAACCAAAATCTATTAAGCATGTTGGTAATTTTTAATTAATTTTTAATAAATTACTTAATTATTGTCATTCAACTAATCTTAGATTAGCCACTTCGGGTTACAGTTTCGAATATTTTCAATTTCGAAGTATTTCAAAATTAGGAGGCAAAATGTCAAAATTCGGACATTTGTTTTCTTGTTAACTTTAGTAGGCTCCTGGCAGCAGTTTAAGCTTTTAAGATGATTAGCGCTCGTGGCGTAGCTTGACTAGGTGTTCCCGAACGATCACCAAAGCTAAGCAACGGACGGACCGGTCAGTCTTCGGATGGGTGACCGTGAGTGGCATTTCTTTCTGAACGCTACCGTGGGTCGGATGACACGTTAAATTGTAGGTCCCGGTTGTTCAGCAATCGTCAAGCCAAGTCAGAGGCATTTCGGCGGCTTAATAATTCTGACAATAGGGCTGGCAGTCTATACGAATTTACTTACTTACATAAGATGATTTTTATCTGGATAAGAAAAACGGTTCCTGCAGAATACCAGACACCAACTAGTTCAGGCAGTGCAGCTACAGAGCCACACGAGAATGAATACATGCAAGCCCAGAGACACAAATCGATTGTCTCTATAGTATTACACAATAGGAAGTCCAAACAGTGGGGTACGGAATTAGACCGGCAACGACCCGGCCCGATTTAGATATGGCCCGGACAAAAAGTATATAACGAACGGGCGCGGCTAAACGACTTACGGCGCCGTCGAGCACACCGAACTGTCTACGGCAAATTGTAAAGATGTTACTGAATACCTGTCGGTCCCGATGGAAGACCAGCGCTGGTTAATTCAACCAGCTGATGCTGAGATGGAACCGGCTTATAGAGGAGGTTCTAAATTAGACTATGTTTTTTTGGATGTTTGTTCAGCGATTACTTCGCAAATTATGAATTGATTTCGATGGTTATTTTTTGTTTGGTAGATCCTACTTCAGAGGTGATCACATATAAATTTTATCAAAATCGTTCCAGTACTTTGATTTATATAACAAAGTAACTGGAAAAATATGTCATCCAAGTAAATTAATTGCGTATTTTTATTTTGAGAATTGATTTAGAAATCGTTTTTTTTTTTTAGTTTTTAAACTATATTTATGTGTGTTTGTTGTTGTGGTTGTTTTTGTCACAAATATGTCTATGTCTACGTTTATATATTAAAATAAAAATATTATTCGTAATACGATGAAAGAACCAGTATCATCATACAGTGGGTCCCTGATAGAAGAAGTTGAGCTGGAAAGTTGGCCTAAAAACGCTGGCGTAATGATCTTGATACCTTCCGGAAAGATTGTCGAGAAGCAGTGATGGACCGCAATTTATGGAGGGAAGTGGGGAAGAGCTTTGGCTTGGAATGGGACAGTATTATATTATTAAAAAATATAAATATATTATCATATTTTCACGCAGCGCCATCTAGAGTCAAACTTAATAAACCTTGTATTATGAGAAGCAGATAGCTAATAGAAGATTTACATACATCGTTTTTGAATATTGATACATTATTATGATCAATCCTCATCACACAAATGTTTGTCCAGGTTATATCCACGTAGACAAACATAATCTTGCATTTAATAATATTAGTATGTTTGCATAAAGCACTTATAACATATATATATATAATATGAAGCTTTAGATATTATAATTATTTTATTCATTAATAGGCTTGCGCTTGACCGCCATCTTGTCTGATGTTGAGCAACGCTGCGGTCCATGATGGAGCACGCTTGCCTATAACAAGACCTAATTAACATACCTCCCAATATAGTGTATAAAATCGAACATTCCGTATTACCACATTTACGTACGTAACAGATAGTATAATCAACTGATCAAACGAACTTACCTAAACTGAAGTTCAATTATCGCGTCTTCGTCGAACAGATTTAAAGCACAATCTCCAATAGTTTCACGAGAACTTCGTGAAAGCATGACCGACATTCCATATTCAAATTTCCAAGAGCTTAGAGCGAGGAATTCAAATTCGTCGTCCGTAAGTGCTGGTATCTATGCAAGCATGCAAGGGCCATCGCTATGCAAGTCCACGCACGCGATAGGTATGCGACATTACGCAACAGTGTAAAGGCAGCCGCTAAACAGCCAGATATTTCTGGCCGTGCGACACTCTACACTTCTTATGATAGGGCTACACCAAGATGCATTGCAACACGCGACACGACAATTTTTGGATGTGAAACATCTATTTCCACGCCTAGACAGTAAAATCAATTCGTAAGCCGTGACGGAAAATGGCACGACGATCTTTCATGCCGTCACGTCCCACTACGTTACCGCTCTCGATTTCCCTGTGTGCCTGTGTACTTCTCACTTCGATACTTCTATTTGAGTTGTATACTGCTTATTATGTCGCGTAATCATTGTTTTTTTTTTCAGTGTCTGAAGATATAAGTCCAAATTCTATCACAGTACCCTACTGACCTGAGTATTTACGAAAGCGTACTTAATTTGTTTTAAACTTTTCTTTAAGCAAATACCTACTTATTCTTATAATCGTTATCTTCCCTTGTGTTCTATTGTAGAGTTTGTATTCTTTCTATTTTTCCGATGCATGCTAGCGTCTATGCTAACAGGCCGATGGCCAACAGGCTGATTAGCACATTAATTAGAGGGCTAGGCTGTTAATTATACAACATAATTCAGTAACACGTCAAGTCGGGCCAACCATGGAAATGAACACCCGACAATCGGCTTACACGTCGTTTAGCCCTTTCGCTATTTAGGTCCTCAACGCTTGTCAGCCAGTAGGTACATCCCGATGCGTTCCAACCTTCAGTCAGTAATAGACACCTACAACATCCCGTCTCCCACTTGACTTATATGGTGGGGAAAGTTACGTCACAGGATTGTAACCCGAAACTGTGATGGCGGCGGTAAATCACGTATCCGGGTGTCCCGGGGTTGATGGTGGATCGCACAACTTTGCCGTTTACGACCTTATTACCATAAATATGCTGTTTACTTTTACTATTTTTACTGTCATTAGGCGTAACTCCTACTTGAAGTGGGCAAAGATGGATTGTTGTTCATTTCTTTTATGTCTCTTCCGTATTTTTATTCGTCAAGCGCCGCCGGTATGTTTGTTTGGAAGCGCTTTCTTACAATTTTCAGAGTGAATCTTCTAGTCTAGATCTGCGTGCTTCATCTTCGACCACATAATCGCTTTCCAACAAGCTAGTTGGTGGTCAAGCGCGGACTAGAGAAAGTAAGATTTTTTTACATGCGGTTTGCTGCTGATAAGATCGATCCGGGTAAATGTAAACTTTAAAATTGCGAATATACAGGTAGGCGCGATCCATCCTTGATCCTAGCATTTTTTTAACATAATCATAAATGGCGCCGTAGCGAACTTCCCCCTTTATCGGGGGAAATACTATTAGCCTCGAATAGTATTTCCTTTTAAACGGGGGCAATCAAGATTCGCCATCGACAAATAAATGCCATAAAATGTAGAATCTGTTTTGAAAGTAGAACAAATGATGTTCGCTTCGTTCGTCCGGTCAGTTATATTTCAAATAAAATTTCCTCTATACGTTGTGTATATATTTAATACATTACCAAATTGCTGTAATTTATTTTTATCAATGTTTGTCTGGTTCTCGAAATGTTTCATTAATTAACGTCTCGGGTGACCCTTGTCATGATTTGTCAGACCACCCAATAATCATCCGCAATTTAATACCCTTTCGGTGCGCTTTGTCAATTAAAAAAACGCATTTAACCTTACCGAATACTAAGGACGTCCGATTAACGGATGTCTGAGAATCTAAATGTATAAATGAGTATGTTTTGGTATGCGGTAGGTACCTTGTTCGTCCGTTATAAATAAAAAAAAAATGATTCAAAAATATTTGATTATAACGGGTTAAGAACGTGTTGGCCGAGACGAGGTGGTCTTAGTTTAAGTAAAATAAATTGAGTAAAAATGCATACGAATAAAATAAGATATCTGTATTAAATACCATCTACATGACACTAGCCATTGAGAAGTTATCTAATGAGAAGGCGATCGAGGCTGAAGCAACAGTTTCACTCTAGCCTTTAAAGTTCCATTTTAAGTAACTATGAGAATACTTTTGATTACGACCACATCTCCAAATCATCTATTATATAACAGTTTCCGCACACAAACGCATCGCCGATGCAGCTGTTTGTAAACCAATGCCAGCACTCAAGCAGTTACCTTGACACCTAAACAAGAATGCAGACGGTGAACGACCGACCTCTGCATTGACAATGAACCGGCAATGTAACGGCGGCCGGCGAGCGCCGGCTGCTTTGGACGCGGACCGATATGTGCTGTACTTGGAAGATATCGCCTATGCGAACTTCGTTGGGTTACCTATCTATAATCCGAATCACGAAATATCGAATATCATTTTTCCGATAATTTTTTTCATACGATATATTTCATTTATTATAGTTCCGAACACTCATTTGACAACACATCTGATAACCGAATAAATAATACGCTCTCGTATGTAATCGTACATCTCATACGTATGTAAAAAAAACAGAATCCTAACGAACTTAACCTAATAATTGTACGGGCAAATGAAACATACACCTAACAAACTTATGAAATCAGAAACCCGTGTCAAGTAAAGGACCTGGAATCAGACAGTTCAAAAAAAATCGGGCAAGTAAGTTATCAAACAAACGTATTTCGGATTATCGATAGGTTACCACGTCATTGACATGCCTTTTATGTTTCAATGATACGGGTACTTGATTAGAAAGGGCTAGATGTCTAGTGAGTCATACGTAATAAGTTATTCAAGCACAATACATTTATTTAAGCTATCGTAGTTGTTCATTATAATTATATTGCTGTTTACGGGTAATTTAGCTTGATTTGAAGTTTTATTTTAATGGTTAAATACAATCATGACAACAAACAATATTAAAAAACACAAATAAAAAAAAATATACTTATACTCGTAATTATAGCACTTCTTTCACAAGGCGGTGCCAAGTAAGCACAATGCTGTCTACCAGCTATATACCAGCGCCGGTTTTCCGTTGGGAATGCTCCAATTCTCTATTCCAGAGATGACATTAAGCATTTATGCTTTTTATGGAACTATAAATTCTACATTTTAAAATTCGTCTTGTCAATCAGCAAAAATGTGATTCAAAATCATACAAAATAGTAATCCAATTATTCTGTTTATATTTTTGTTTTACATTGAATAGGTTTGCGTTTAACTTTGTCTCACTAGAGCGAAGACTAAGTCTAAGATGGAGCACGCTTGCCCAGAAGATACCTATTCACTATTCGTTTGAAGATAGTCAGATCATAAGACGCAGGAAACAAATCTGCAGGCAAAGAGTATATATTATACTCTTTGGCTAAAATGAATATATACTCTCTATAAGAATCTCTCGCTACCAAGAGGTAATGTGACTAAATGAAGTGGTCTTAAATACCGTTATCCACCCACCATACCCACAATTCACTGGATTTTAAATATATGTAGTAGACCGCTAATAGATCTTCGTCATAAATACAACATTAAGAAATATTTTGAACTAACGTGAAAACAGATTTATTCTGATTTAAAAACTAAAATGGAAACAGATTCTGATTCTCACATGATATCGCCTCAGGTACCTACACCGTTCCATTTAAGATGAATACGGCAGCCAAACCCAGAGCAACTCTCATAGCAAAATATATAAAACACAGAAAATAAGAGAGCAGGGAACCGTCCGTATATCGTCATTACGTTCATTATTTGTGAAGATAGTGGATAGAAAACCCGAGTCATCGTTACACGCCATCTCTACAGTTGACAAGTTAATTAATATTCCACGGAAGCCGGGCCTTTCTCGTGTATTCTGCACATAAAACCCGTGAACGGTTCAACGGAATAAAACGGCTGCAGACACTTCACTCTTAAAGAAAAAAAAACTATAATCTTAGGTTTCGAAAACTCCCCGCGTGTTCCCGATTGAACCACATTTGCAACTTCTGTTTGCATTGCAGGTCGATAACTTGGTGGTATCCTAAGTCGTCACATGAGTTGGTGCTATCCTAAGTCATCACATAAGTTGGTGGTCAAAAATAGATCTAATTTATCTGAAAAAAGTTTGCAGGTTGTCAATCTGCCTTTCCCTTTTCCGTATCTGTGATGATAGAAGTTCGGTCGTGAGCCGGGAGAAACTTGCTCCTTATACCAATAGTATCGCCTTACGAGACGGTAAACTTTACCATTTAAACTGGCACCTCCACACAACAGATAATGCATTAGTGATGCAAAATTAACGGCGGAACGAGTGCGCCACTCCGGCGGGGGTAACTTTGGAAACTGTACGATGTTTTGATTGAGGGCACCTTTTGTTTTGTTCATCAAAAACAAAGGGATTAAGTTGTTTCATTATTATTAATTAATATGCTTACGCTGGATCGCCAATTCGCCTGATGTTAAGCGAAGTTACGGTCTACGATTAAGCGCACGTGTTTAGAAAATTTCAAGAGAGATTTAAAGAAGCCTATTAACGGTATGCTTTTTTGGTATTTGGTAAGATTGCGTTCGACCGCAGATTTGCCTGATGTTAAATAACAAATCAGTCTATAATGGAGAGTGCTTGTCTTAAAAAATAAGATAGTAAAAAGCAGACTATATCTTGCCGGTGCGTGATCTCGACTCGACAACTTTTTGGCTCCTTCGGCCATCAGGCATCAGGGGCAATTCAGTTATTCAAAACCGATCCGTAACTGAATCTTGTGCGAAGCATTTCCTGTCGGCTGCTATCATTTTTTGATTTAGTAACGAGCGAAGGACGTGTTACGTTTCATCAAATATGTCAATTGTTAGACATAAAAGTGACTAAATCAAAAAAACTATGGCGGCCGACGGGAAACACTCCACATATGGTTCGGCTATGGAGCGGTCTTGAATAACTGAATTGGGTCCCAGTTCTACCTACGTGTTATGTGCCTTGCCCACTGCCACTTCCAACTTGCTCATCCGCTGTGCTATGTCGGTATGCAAGCCACAAGGTGGACAGAACACCTCAAACAAGTGATAGTAAGACGCTGGAAACAGGCCACTTCCACCATGTATTTTTGTAAATCCATGGGGGAGCCCACACCCATATGACCTCAGCCACATGAAGTCATGTGGCTGAGATATGATGATAATGAAGATGAGACGATATCTAGTAGGAAACCCTACTCATATAGTGTATTCCACAATAAATGTAAAAACGAAACGTATCGGCCGAGTTTTTTGAAATACACACCATAAACAAACTCATAGATCACCTAATAGTTTACCGAAACTCCACGCAGCCAACCCCAGGGTTTTATCCCAAAGCTTCGCCGGGCTCAAAGTGTATCGTCATAAAGTTAGAATATCTGCCGACGCAGTGACAAAGTTGGCGCGAACTTTAAAATCCCGCTAAGAGCCCAATAAAAATGCCAAAATAAAACGCTGTGCGCTTAAAAGTCAGATTTAAGGCGCTAACCCGGCTATCAAAACACCCGTAACTAACTTCCGAGAAGTAATTTTATCGTTCAGAGAGGGCGAGATGTGAGGTGCCTTAAGGGGTGCTAATCACCACATTGTTTGAACGACGGCTGGAAAAGCTTCCCGAGTAGGCTCACCATATCAAAAATAAAACGGGAGAAAATTTCGGACAGTCATAAAATGTTCCTTTTGATTATTTTCTATGGTTCTTCTTTAAACATCTTGCTCTTTCTGATAAGAATATATTTGATCATCATCATCATCATCTCAGCCATAAGAAGTCCACTGCTGGACATAGGCCTCCCCCATGGATTTCCAAAAAGACCGATTGGAAGCGGCTTGCATCCAGCGTCTTCCCGCCACTTGTATGAGGTCATCTGTCCATCTCGTGGCTGGTCTTCCTACGCTGCGCTTGCCGGTACGTGGTCTCCACTCGAATATATTTGATCATGATTGACAACATGATTTTAAGCGACTAAATTTAGTGTAACATCTTTTATGCACTTGTTGTATAAAATTCTCGTGTTGTATGCAAATAAATTATCTTTATCTTTATCTTTATCTTTATCACCTTATGCAAAACAATTCAAGAAAACCCTCATAGAGGGCTATTTTGTCAGAAGAATGGGGAGAGCGATAAGAATGTATCTAAACCAGATAAAGGAGAAGGTATTATGTCATGCCGTACAACGAACTGATGAAATTGGCACAAAAAAGACAAACATGGAAATAACTCTATAATCTCAAAAGCTTTTTTTTAAAGCAAGTTTTTCTTTGATATATTTTAAATTGGCTGAGGAGTAAGAAAATATAGTTTTTTTTACTGCTCCGTCGCCAGTATAAGTGATATCTGAATGAAAGTTTTTTTAAATTATTTCTCCTATCTAACTATACAAATTCATTTTTCACTTTTCTAATGCCCTTAACCCCTGATTTTATATATTTAAAAAGGTTGTGATGCTTTACTTTACCTTAACAACAGGCGAGTTGGCGGTCAAGCGCAAACATACCTATACTTTATATATATAAAAATCCAGACATCTTAGAGTCCGGAAATTTTCAAACGTATGGCAATCACACATCCAACTGAAAGTATTAGAATTTTTTTCGGTAACAAGCGTAGACAATTTGATCCTCTATTTACTAAATCATACGGTTTCATTTGGAAAACGGCAGCTCTGACTAGAGACAGGTTAACTGTTTTCATGTTGGACATACGGAGGGGTGTAAAATAATACAAGAGAGAAATGTGAAACTGAAACTTCTATCCGGATCGGTATCGAACCGTATCAAATTTAGAATCGCCGTTGATTAAAGAAATGTCACCAGCTGCCAGTTTTATTGCCATACTGTCCACTGGGCCAGAAAGAACGGGGTGACAAGCGTTCTACAACATTTTAAAGCTCTTTCTGGGTGACTACTGTAATTGTTTTTTTGCTTTTTTATTTGAGAATGTTTTACTGCCGAATCCAAGATATCTAGAATCACAAAATACAGGGATGTACAATTCCATAAACCTATGCTTATGACACACTCAGTATATGGAAACGAATCTGCAAAATTTCTGGACATAGCGAAATTTAACATGTAATATTTATTAATCATCAAATATAAACAGAAAGTGTATACAAAATATATGAAAAATAAATTTTTCGATCTCAGTCCGTGCTTGAGCCATAAATATAATTTACGGAAAAGGTTGTTGGAAATAGGGGATTATATGCCACGCATGCAGACTTCACAAGCATCTCTACTGTTGCTGCAGTTTCACGAGAAGCGACTCTTTTCATTCCAACCTTTTTGAACTATATAACTCAAATATCCCATCACTATGATTTGAGAGCTGGTATTATTATTTGGGCAAGTGACATTTCAGTCTGTCTGTTTACTCAGTTTAATTAAAATTCCAAGTATAGTGCGTATAATTTGGAAATCGGTGCACTTATTATGTCAGCAATTTCGCAAACGAACCTGTCCGGAACGAAACTCAATTCGCACATAATCGTCGGCGATGCATTCCCGATTCGGCGAGAAATAAAACCTGATTCACACACGTAATGACGGCTTCGGAGCGAATTTTGGACATGGCACTCAAGATGAAACTGACATTTTGATTTGCAGTTACAGATAAAAGTGACTGTTTTTAGCCACGGCGTATGCCGTAATATATTTCACAGAAGTTCTTGAACTCTTTGGCAGAGTTCAAAGTGGTCGAGTACCACACCTTACTCAATTGTTGAACCGCTAAGCATTATTCATCATTATCAACTCAGCCACAAGAAGTCCAAGCATCATCTCAGCCAAAAGAAGTCCTCTGATGGACATAGGCCTTCCCATGGCAAAAAGACCTAATGGAAGCGACCTGAATCCAACGTCTTTCTACCACATGTATGAAGCCATCTATCCATATTTTTTGGTTTTAATATGTAACAGTCGAATGTCCATGGTTCCAAAGTACTCAACAATCAAACATTGGTAATTCACGAAACGCTGTAAAAATATTCGTTTGAACAATCAACAAACATTAATAATTTACGGTAAAGTTGATGCCTGTCTTAATAATAAAGTACAACACTTCATTGTGAGTAGTTACACCGCACCGTGAGCTCTGACAGGGTCTGTAATAATGGCATTACGGCGATTACAGTCGCCAGTGAAGGCATGCAGACGTGTACAAACGATGTACCGAAGTATACGTGGCTGTCAGACCACTGTCAGATCATACGGACCTTCGTGCAATGTGCGCCAAGATTTTGACCACTTCGCATTATACCGATTTTTATCTGGATGACCAAAAAGGAAGATCGTATGCTGTCAGATCATACAGAGCTCCGAGCAGTATGCTCCAAGATTTTGACCACTTATCATATATACCGAATATCATCTGACTGCCCAAAAAGAAAGGTAACGTTATTCAGATGTATGCATGTAAATAAGAACGTTTCATACGTGAGTGCCACAAAGTGTCACAAATACATGTATGTGAGTGTCATACATTTTTGTATACCTTTATAAACGCGATCGCTTGTTGGTTGTTAAAAAAAGAAGACTTCAATTCGTTTTTTTTGTGTTTATATTTCCCGATATCTTCGTCGATCGTGTTTGTAAGCCGATATCGATGCGAGGTTATCCTCCAGCTGGCTACCAGTAAAACACTTCAGACAGGGATAAGGTACACACCGTCAACTATCGAAGCGGCCCTTTATTTCGGTGGGAAGTGTACGCTCTGCAATTGCTTCCTGATCGATATTCGCGAATATTCGATCAGGTTTCTGTCCGGCCACGAATATCGGTATGATTTATCGCGGTGAGAACTGATCCCAAATTGGAGCGCCTAACCGATGCTCATTATGGTACAGGTAATGATGCAGTCGAAGTTTTTTTTATAACCAGACATTTGACCACAGCTCACTTGATGTGCAGTAATTATATGGCCCAAAATTGAATGGTCACTGGATTTCAAATGAGGCTGTTGGAACACACCGTTAGTTGTTTGGCGACAGATTATCTTTCGTTTGGATTCGTGGTAAGGTTACCACGCTCAGGTTGAAAATCTGTCGCATAGAACACACATTCAGAACAAACATCCATGTTCATCACATTCTTATATATTTGTAATCTTACCCATATAAATTTTATCGAAATCGTTTCAGTGCTTTGGTTTTTATAACAAAATAACTGAAAAAAATTCGTCTAAGTAAACGAATTGCGTATTTTAAAGTCCGTTCGTTTTTCAGTTTTTTAAACAATATTATACATTATGATATATAATATATTATACACATAGGTTACTTTATTATACGAAAATATCGTAACTTTCTTTTTTTCTGTATTCTGAGCTTTCTTGCATGATAGCGAGTGGAACCGCAAAGAGCCGCTAGTTGCTCAATAAATCTCAAATAAAAAATTCTATGTAGCGATCGAACTAATAAGAATGCTGCCACTCATACAAGTGGCAGGAAGACGCTGGATGCAGGCCGCGCACAACCGGTCATTTTGCATATCCATGTAGGAGGCCTATGTCCAGCACTTTCTGAGATGATGATGATCGACCTAAAATACCAGACATATTACCAAATCCTATCAAATAATATTAAATTATAATATTATAATATTTTTTACATTGACTATAATTCTAAGTTCAACAAACAAACACTAACATCAACCGAAACAGAATGAAACCAACAAAAGCCCGGCCACTGACCTGAAAATCAAACGATTCACATTTCACAGCAACGGTATTCAACACTTAAACAAAAACTTGGCTAAATAATCTAGACTAGATCGAAGTGATGATTTAACCTCTGAGAAAACACTGGAATTTCTGTTGGAGATCGAAACGGTTTGCGCTTTTCGTTGTCTTTATTGTTTTACTTGACATCAGCTCACACATACAGACATCAGCAGTTGAAAGGTTCTCGAGTGGAGACCACGTACCGGCAAGCGCAGCGTAGGAAGACCAGCCACGAGATGGACAGATGATCTCATACATAGTGGCGGGAAGACGCTGGATGCAAGCCGCTTCCAATCGGTCTTTTTGGAAATCCATGGAGGAGGCCTATGTCCAGCAGTGGACTTCTTATGGCTGAGATGATGAGATGATGATGATGACATCAGCACTGAGATTTTATATATAGAGAGGTTATATTCATTGACTATGAAGTAAAAACATGGCAGTTCTCAGTTCTCAGCACATTCGAGGATAAGACCATATCCTTTAAGGCCTTTTAGTAGGTCATGGTAGTAGGTAGGTATCTTGGCCTTATATATCTAGGGCGTTGCACTTTACAAACACACAAGATGGCATTGTCACTGTTCACAAGTCACGACACGCGTCTAACATCATTACCCGACGTGTCGCGACTGAAGACGAGTCGGGCGATTACCATGCTTGAGGCTTGCCACGCACAGCCGGGGAAAACCTATCTACGTATAATACATTCTTCAGTGAGTATTCAGTATTGTCGTGAAGTTAAATAACAAGTATGTACGTAGTTTCATTAGTGGTAGTACTATTGAGTTTAAGCTAAGGAAATATTATGAAGTATATATGTTACTGTATAAGCCCGAATATTGGTAAATCTTAGGTTTTACCAGTAAATCTTAGGGTTTACCAACACGAGTCGGTAAATGTAAGAATATGTAAAAAAGAAACGATTTTATCGGGCTTTTACCATTATAATTTCATACATGCTAGGTTTTACCAGTGAAGGTTGGTAAATGTTGATTTTGGAAATAAAACAATGCATATGTTACTGCATTCGGCTTTTACAGTAACATATATAATAACATTTGTTTGATTGAACGATGTAGCTTGGTGCAACGCAGTCTTAGGTATAAGCAATAATTTCTTCAGAGATTAGGTTATGTTTTTTTTTTTAATACAAATTTATAGATAATAATTTACAAATACAGATAACTTACACTTTAAATTTGCAGATGCAAATACATTTTCTGCGACAGCGCTAAGGGGGAAAACGAGGAAAGTCCCAAGAGCTAGCCGGAAATAAATTTGTATAAAAAAAAACATAACCTAATCTCTAAAGAAATTATTGCTTATACCTATACCAGGATCAACTAGTTTGGCCTAGCCTAAACTGGTCTATTATGCATTGTTTTATTTCCAAAACTAACATTTACCAATCGTCACTGGTAAAAACTAGCTTGTACTAAATTCTAATGGTAAAAGCCCGATAAAATCGTTTCTTTTTTACATATTCTTACATTTACCGACTTGTGTTGGTAAACCCTAAGATTTACTGGTAAAACCTAAGATTTACCAATATTCGGGCTTTTACAGTAACATATATACCCTTTCAAACAAAAAAAAAAGTGAGACTATCACAAAATCTTAAGTTACATTCTTTTTTGATCATTCCTATGCTTCAAATTCACACATCGAAGTGATGGTCAAACATATATCATGTGTGAATGGTATGACACAATAAAAACTAAGTTATACTAAAAATCGCTGGTAAAACTTAGACAATTATTTTATTATATTGTTATATTCTAGAAAAGATATCTAAATTAAAAAACTAACTGGGAGGATAAAGAACGGAAAACTACGAACACAATTAAAAAAAAATTGTTCCCGCCAAAACACACCAAACGTAAACACAACAAAATATTCAAAATCAGAAATCCAAGAAATCGTTACTGATCGACGACTCCGAGAGATAAGGCGGTATGCACAAAAAGGGCATTTTTTCCCCCGTCGTTAAATTGCTGAGCCTACAATTTCGATGCATCGGCACGTGAAACCGTTTGTCGGTTAGTCTGCACTTTGGTTTATGGCTTTTTTCATTCATGCCCGTTCCGAGAAACGTCGCGCTTGGCGCCAAAAAAACGTACCTTCGGCGTGACACTATTACTTATTCTGTTCGGTGTTCGAGCTACAAGAGAAAAAAGTTGGCGCGAATTTTGTATGCTGGAATTCGGGTTTATTTGGTTGGGTTGTTTTTTTCGTCGTTAATTATTCGGCATTCTAATTGGGCGAAACATTGGCATCAATTTATGCTTTTGGGCATTTTGTAATGCGATAAAGCGATAACTTACTAACGATTACGATAACGATACTAATTGAAAAGATTTGTTAAGTTCACCGCCAGGCCCTTTCGCTGCTTCAATTTGTCATACGTCATCTTTACAAGTAGGTACACCTAACGTAAGTTGAATTATTTACTTAGAAGTTAGTAATCTCTTTCTTTGATCACCTTCTTCCGATACTACCGCCTCTTGGCTGTTTACATGGCTAAACAAAAAAAATGCAAAGGCATGGTTCAATAAAGAGTTTATCTATATATCTATTTAATTTTACGTAGGTACATATTGCGTTTAGGCTACCATCTCTTAATGTTTTAGTCACTATTACCATTTGGCAACATTTATATATATATATACTTAATATATAATCATTAAAAATATTACCAATTCTTTTATTTTCTATAGATACTATCCTTTTTGGACAGCATTTAATACAACACGACAGGTTTTGTAATAAGTGCTTGTCATACAGCCGTCAATTGATAATAATATGGCCATATAATACATGTTCAACGTCGAGTAAATATTGAAGATCTCTTTAACAAAAGAATATAAGCTCTTAAACCTCTAGTCCTTGCACCACAAATTTCCCTACTTTTTTGGTAAAACAAATCCCGTTTATTCATAGATACTTGAATACAAAACCATTAAAGATAATAAAAACCTTTTCAAGGAAAAAATACAAATTGTCTCTTTTTGAACACAATTTGTCGAAGACAATAGATATTTTACAATTCCGTTTTTTTTTATTGTTGAATTGTGAGAGTTCAGGTACTAAACTAGCAGATAACTGAGGTGCTTTATAAATATTTACGTCACACATAGGAAATATGAATTAAAACTAAAATAACATAACCTAAGACCTGATTAGATCAGCTTCTAAAAACTGGCCAAACATAATTTTTAAATACTTAATGACGAAGCGAAAAAAATACTGAACCGGAAAAAAATGCGATTTCTTTCATGCTAGATACTAGCATAACAAACCGGGGCCGAACCGCTATCGCTATCACTTCCTCAATTCCCGACCGAACCCTAAAAATATTTATCAGAAACAACAAAAACTCGTCGAGAGAGAAGAGTCCACGGTTTCCCCATTCCGCCCTCGTCCAACAAAAGGCGAACGGTCGCCATTGTGCACGCACCTTTTGTGTGGAGACCAGCATTCACCAGCGCCGCTGCTTCGGCCCAAGGGTGGTTGCTATGGCAATACACTACAGATAACAAGCTTCACATAATTACGACTTAAGTGCTACAAGACACGACGACAATCGAACCCCATACATAACCAACGAGAAAGGATATTTAGGTAGTTAAAAAATAAACAAATATAGTCTTGGTGGATAATTGGCTGCTTTCATATTACGTATCTGGATCTAATAGTATTTATATAATGATTTCACCACATGCCACTTCAATAATTTCCATTGTTGTTGTTATTGTTGACGAAAACTCTTTTTTTTCCCTTTATCTTACACGTATCCATGAAATAAAAAGTTCCATCATTCGATAGAAAAAAACAGCATTAAAGCTCATGAGAAAATCAACTAACCACAAAATACCAGTGTCAAAATAAACTCCCAGAAAGGGGTTAAGAGGTTGACAACCGGACGGCGGCACGAACGATGCGGGTCACATGCGGCCACTCGAGACAGGTGGAAACACAAACATTACCGTAAAATAAACAACACGGACACAAAATAACACAACTGATAACGACAAGCTTTGATATTTGAGGGTCAAAGTTTATAGTAAGTATTCAAGAGGGAGAAGAGGTTTCAATCAATCAAACACTTCATTGACAAAAAACACACACATAAAACACATAAAAGTACACAGTACAGTACAGTAGTAGTTTTGTTGTCACATAAAAGTGACAACAAAAGAAGAATAAAATATAAAACAGAAGGAAACTAGTAAGGTGTGAAAGGGATGTTGAGGAAGAATTGAGAAATATAAAAGAAAGTTCAGAAATTAAGAAACGAAACAAAAGATCCGTTAAACAAGACCCACAAAAGTTCAAAACGAACGAAGAGAAAGTAATATTAGCTGAAAGCAGAAACATCAAATTTCGATTATCTAACGTCTATGTCAAGAAATCTTAAGATTGCAAAGATCTGATACTGAGCGGAGTACTCCACTGTAGCAACGCTCTTTTCTATCTATACTTGTAATAATATTTAGGAATCTATTGTCTATTGTGAGACAGACAATAACCACAGTGTCGTTTATGACACTCGGTTCTAATGAAGGCAGCTGGCCCGCTCATAAGGTGGACAACGCCAAGACTATTTGTAATTGGTATCACCTGCCTCGTGTTTCCTTCTTTCTTTGTCTTTTTTTACGGTGGTCATTTGTTTTGTTCGATTGATTTTTGTTCATTGGTGTTCAATTGGATGATTGATGGGTGTATACAGTATTGTTAATGTGACGGTAACTTTCATATTATTGTTATTTATGTTTTTAACGAAAGTTATACTGTTTCGAGTGACCATAACAATAATTAAAAATATATCACAAAGAAAAAAATTACAACATTTACAATAATCAGGCATTATTCAAGTTAGATACTGAGGTGAGGTGAGGTGATTAATAAAAAGAGGCTACATTTCTATTTTCTACAATCTTAGCCACTTGTTTTTCGCTTCTTGTACTTTTTATTTTGGATGAACATCTCATCTCCTGTTGTATGAACAAATACGTAAAGTACTGGCGCAAATTTCATACAAAGCGTCAGTTACGCGAACTTTTAACAACTACTTATTTCTTTCGACTTTCTAATACGTTTTCGATTTGGTCGTGACAGGTTCTCCAATCACAATTTAGTCATGGTTATCATGACAGGAATAAAATTATAAGTGTTATCATATATATTAGGCCAGAGTTAGGGTTTCGCCTCAACAAATCCCATAGTCTATTAAACCTTTTACTCCCATTAAATTTTAAAAATAAAAAAACATAAAAAGTTCAGACCTCTCCAAAACTCTTTTTTTAAAGTATCACGGTCATTCATTAAAACACTATTATTATTAACGGGATATTTACCTTGGTGCGCGTTAATTTTGAGCTCCCGATATTTCGGCTCAAAATTAACGCGAACCACGGTAAATATCCCGTTAATAATAATAGTATTTCCAAAACTTGTTTTAATTTGACTCACTGTAGTTTATAGAAAAGGACTAACCATCTAAATCAGATTCAGGACCTAGAAAATAATACGTCCTAGAACCTTTTACCAAATATCCACTTTATCAGTGGCATGGGTCACGACAGGTGACATAGTCAGGTGACGGGTTCCAGAGATGGTAATCGTGGTTTCCTAGCTGTAAATATCCCGGGGCCTCGTCCGACCCCTTAATGACTCCCTAAACATTTTGTTAATACGCTTGAGATGACTTTTTAATGTGACCTCCAGTTTTTTTTGGGTTTTTTACTAGAGGTAATGGATTTTCAGTTCCCGGATGATTATGACATGATTGTAGTCAAATGATGGCTTTGTATTTTTTAAGGATTCAACAATAAAGAGACAGTGAATGAAAGCTCTCAAATATTCTTGCCGTATATCGATCGTGGACGCAACTTGGATAAGGGATCAAAGTAAAATCAACACCCTTAGAAGTTGACGCCCGAGGAGGGATTTGGCAGGGAAAGCCAGATCTCTCGATAGGTGCTTTCCCCTTCAAAATTTCAAAGTTATTCGAAAGCTATGACAATGCAGTAAGGTGGCTAAAAAAGTAAAGCAATAAGGAACTTTCAAATAAAATGTAACATTTTGAAAGTTTTATAAAAATTTACACATTTAACAATTGAGGTTTTGCTTGGCTGTTAGTCGCAAAGACTTGAAAGACAACATGATAAATTAGCTTCACTTATTATAGTTCCTTGTGTTTTACTACACAAGGAACACTTATAGTTTCACCATGTGAACCCAAAAAAAAAATATTTAAGCACCTTTGAAGAACTTTATGTAGTAGATATGATATAATTTTATTATTGTCTCTACACAAACTTTTAACAACAAGCTAATGTTTGATTACCGAGAAGCAATAGAGAAAGTCCAACTCCAAACGGACAGCCAGCATAGTTTACCACCGGTCATTAGTTCATACTGTGTGATTAAGGGAACCCGAAACTGAGCAGGTGTCTTATACCCTCACCTGTCGGGTTCCTCGCGTGTTTTAACTTACACCCGTAATATTAAATTGGAAACACTTTCTTAGGTGGATTTTAAATTAGTATCCTGTGATACTGCAGGTGTTTCCGAATGTACTCCGTCTACGATTGATGTTTGATTCGTGCTGATGATTTATCTAAGTACTGTTTTTATTTTGTTTCGATGGCTGTATTGTTTTCACTAAGGAATTGTTTACTAAGTAATCAAGTTACTTCGACTTCGACTGGCCTTGTGGCTCAGTTGGTAGTATGTCTGCCTGCTGTGCCGTAGGTCGTGGGTTCGATCCCCACCCAGGGCAAACATTTGTGTGATGAGCATGGATGTTTGTTCTGTGTCTGGGTGTTTCTATGTATAATGTGTATATATTTACAAAAATAAAAGTATGTAAGTATTCTATCGGCCATCTAGTTCCATAGTACAAGCTTTGCTTTAGTTTGGAGTTTGGGTTAGATGGTGTTGTGTGAAAATGTCCACAAATATTTATTATTATTATTATTTATTTTACTTGTATCGGAAATTGTTAATAAAGTTTTACAATGCAGTTTCCTATTTTTTTAATGCATATACATACATGTACATTGGTGCTTATTACTAAACCACAATTAAATTACACAATTGGGGCGTCGCATATATTATTGCGGTTAAACATTTGGCTAAGCTAACAGCTAACATTTTTAATCCCCGACGCAAAAACAACGGGGTGTTATAAGTTTGACGTGTCTGTCTGTGGCATTGTAGCTCCCGAACGGATGAACCGATTTCGATTTTGTTTGAAAGGTGAATTAGTTGGGAGTGTTCTGAGATGTTTTATCAAAATCGGTTCAGCCGTTTTTTTTTGACGGTTTTTTTTGAGTTTTCTTAACTTATAATAATAATTGTTTATTTCCATAAATCCATTTCCAAAATATTACATATGAGGCGTACACAAATTAAGAAATTGAGCTAGGAGATAGAATTACCTACGGGCCCCAAACTAGACAAGCCTGTCTTTTGGGCACCCCCTGTGTCCAGTTTTTTTTAATACAAGATATTTCTACGATTGACCACCAACTCGCCTGATGTTAAGCGACGGTGTGGCCGAGGATGGAGCTCGTCAATCTAGAAGATATCTATTCTCTCTAGCCTTGAAAATTCCAAGATTGTAGGTCTCAAAGAAGTTAAATTATAATAGAACGGAAAGGATATATACTTGTTACCCGACTGCGTAAGAAAGAGGGTAATGATTTTTGAGTGTATGTATGTTTGTATGGCTGTGGGAATATATGTATGTATTTTTCTATATGACAGCCTACTGTCTAAATGGTTTGCTCTCTGTCCCTTATAACACGCCTTTTAATCAAGCCAATGACGATGTAACTTCACTGTTTTTCTAAATCAATTACTTCTTGTAAATCAATTTACTATCTCCCAAAGCTGATAAGAAATAAAACAACAAAGAAGAACACAACGAAAGCCCACCCGGTAGCCTCACTAAAAACAATCAACAATTTCTTTCATTATTTATTATTACGAAATAATGACATCTTGAAATTATAATATAGTTTCGTATAATAAACTAGTAATCAACTCAAATATGGAGTACGTGCTCAAAGAAACGAGACAAGACAACATCAATTTGAAATTAATGTTATGTCAACGGGGTAAGATGTAAATTAGATTGTAGATAATTAGAAAAAAACGGAAGCTTTTTTATTAATTTCCCAGTCATTAACCTACGCTTGTTATTCGTAGACTTTTTAAAAGTAATTTGAATAAGGTTCAAAATCCCAAAGTATCAATTGTCCAGTGATGAAAGTCTGGACACTGACGAGTGACGACACTATCGATACGAAAACGATAAGTTAATACAAACAGAAAATTTGTATGCTGCCGGTTAGTATAGAATGCCGTACGATTGCCATGTCATTATATTTATTTCAGAAATAAAGACGCCTAATACTGATATGGTCATTATATAGGGTGTAGTCACCCTTGA
The DNA here is from genome assembly GCA_947563715.1 of Lycia hirtaria. Taxonomy (NCBI): domain Eukaryota; kingdom Metazoa; phylum Arthropoda; class Insecta; order Lepidoptera; family Geometridae; genus Lycia; species Lycia hirtaria. The sequence continues at coordinate 35,069,863 of OX387385.1, forward strand.
ATACTAGCAATACTAATACAGGGTATTCAGTACTCGACTCTCGTTCCAAATAATCAAACACAAGTATAAGTTTATAAAACTCAAAAATCCCCGACAAATAAAAATGGTTGAACCGATTTTAATGACACAAAGAACGACACTCCATCCCTTTGGGTCGAGGGTTAAAAAGTGTTTTGTTCCTTTTTCGCGCGTGGCAGTTCCCATCTGATAAAACTTGACAGAGGACATTTTAGCTAAATGAATGCAAGTAGTAAGTACATATTATGTAAATTCCTCATACTATCTGTATGAATCGGTTTACCGTTCGAATCGTCGGTGTCCAGACTTGCAGCCCTAAACTTTCTAGGAAATGTTTCGATGATAACTCAAAAGGCGAGCCGGTAATTTAGTGTAATTCGATGGGCCAGTGATATTTTTGAGGGGAAATAACGCGTTTAATTATAAACAAGTCGCAGTAATTACATCAGTTAACGCACGTCAACTTTTAATTATTACAATTTGAGCGCCTTTGTTCTGGGATCGAGTTACTAGGGAAGAGAAGCCCTCGACAAGAGACCGATTGCTCCGGGGTCAAAGATGGTGAAGTCTTGTAACACGAACTGGCCTGCCCCTCCTTCGAAGCGTTGATAATTCGAATACACGCCTCTCAAATAAAGTAACTACATTGTATCGAAGAGTTACCAGTTCAATAAATCGCTTAGCGAATGATACACCGGCTTACGTGTAGGATGATACATTAAATAGATCCAATCCTTATTTATAGAATACTAGCTGACCCGGCGTGCTTCGTATCACCTATCAATGAGTGGACCCGATATTTTCTCAAAGTTTAAACCTTCCCTGGACTACGACAAACATTTCAATACCAAAATCAGCTAAATCGGCCCCGCCGTTCTCGAGTTTTAGCAAGACAAACGAACAGCAATAGATTTTTAAATATATAGAGATAAAAATGCAAGACAGACAAAGACAGAATTAAAGATTCATTATGATTAGACTCTTTTCGAACGAGAACTATTGTGGTATTGAGGTCGCTGTTGTCCTTATTATATTCTTTCAATATATATCCTTTCAAGCCGTTTAGGTTGTAGGAGGTAAGTATAAAATATACATGCAAAAACATACCTCCTTCTTGCGCAGTGCGATACAAAGCAATTTCGATATAAAACAAATAGCTAAATTGTTAACGTCCTTCTTTTGAAATCGGTAAAAAGTAGCGACACACAATATTGAAAATCATAATTTAGTTATTCATAATACATAATTCAGTGGAAGCTGGCCGCACGCCAGAGAATATACTCTCTAATGAGGTATGAAGACATGCTTCAAGAACATTTCAATGTGAGTTGTTTGTTTCGGAAACGCACTCGTTATGTCGTCGCGTGCGCAGTGTGCACAATCCCGATGTATCGATGAGAAATAAATAAACAAGATAAGCGAGAATTGCACTAAAATCGTAGACATCAAACTACTGAAAGTTCTGTAGTAAGTAAAATAAAATTGGTTTAACAAGAATTTTATTCAAAAAAAAAACCCGATTGCATAACAGCTGTTCGTAGTGCAACTACATATGTATATATATAGAAATTATATAATTTAAATAAAGAGCGTTCTTCAGAATAATTATTGTAAAATCACTAAGTTCTCAGGACTGCCTACAAAAAATGCATTCATATAAAGTCGTTAAATCTCAATTCGTGGAATACAATCTTAAACATATCCGAATAAATAAAACATGACTGGGTGAAACGAACTCAACTGTCAAAGTATCAAAAACAAAAAAACCGGAACAAAATAACTCAACGTACTCGGGCGAACATAAAATCAAATGAATATGCACGAGCGATGTGAAAATAAATCAAGGTGTAAATATGATACATTTGCGTACAGCCAGCCAATAAACCTACGGAAAGGACAGTAAATACAATAAGTTGGCCCTGCTCCGACCCTGAGTTTACTTCGGGGCATCCGTACACTCGACGACAAAATATACTGTGGAAACAACAATGTTACAAAGTGATCATCATCATCTCAGCCACAAGAAGGTCATAGGCCTCCCCATGGATTTCCAAAAAGACCGGTTGGAAGGGGCCTGCATCCAGCGTCTTCCTGCCACTTCTATGATATCTTTTGTCCATCTTGTGGCTGGGCTTCCTACGCTGCGCTTGCCAGTTCGTGGTCTCCATTCAAGAACTTTTCCGCCTCATCGGCCGTCAGATCAAATGGCAAATAAAAACTCGAAACATTCTAAGCTCAATCACAGAAAGCACCGCTCTTTGTCAGAACACGGAACTCTCGGGTCTGTTGTACGAAATGCACTATTTGTCTATTTGTAATCTTTTCGTCCAATATATCTCAACGCTCAATGTGTGTTACCAGTGATACATACAGCACTGAAACATGGCCACTCTCTGTGGGCCTTATAACGAAGCTTAAGAATTACTTAACGAGCTATGGAAACGGCTATGCTCGGAGTCTCTCTACGAGACAGAATCAGAAATGAAGATTTCAAGAGGAATACAAAAGACACTGACATGTTTTATATTTTTCGAATGCAAATCTCTACAAGTCTTTTTGCTACACTGATTTTGTAGCATTTCCTCTGACATTTCGTTGACATCGTTCCACCCGATTGTACTTTTCTACGGACATAAAAATACGGACAGCGCCATTCCAGTTACAATGGACACGCAACAAAGTTTACGATCTTTTTACACCGGTACGTGTAAATAAGTAAATATCGTTGTTGTTACGGCGACTGCGACGGACAGGAATACCGGCGAATTTGTGTGAAGCTCGCGGGAGGAAACTAGTGTTAGAGGTGAATGGGATGTTTCTGAGGATATCACACTTTTCAGCAGAAAATACTAAATAATAATACATATCCATGTATAAAAGGAATTGTCCTGAGTTTCTGACTGACAGACAACGTACAGTCTGATGACTGATGTACCTAGAAGTATAAAAAATTTGAGTTAAGAGAAGACTTTGCGTCTTGTAAAAATGTTGGTCCATTAAATACTTTTTCGCAAAAAAAGTACACTCAATATCACATCAAAAGCGTAGCAGTTACACCAGCTTTTATAATGGGGATATTTTGTTTCTTATTTATAGATACTTGATTAGTTTTTGTCCACATGTTATCATATAATATGCAAAAAAGAGAAAAATGTAATACCGATATGTAACTGCGGACAACGTGTATTTGTGGTTGTGTCATTTGCATAATGATAAATATATGCGAGGTGTAATTTATCGGACGACAACCTTAAGAAATGAGATTACGATAATAATATAGGTATTAGATGATAGGTAGACTAAAACGCAGACTGTCTAGATTAATATCATCATCATCATCATCTTAACCAAAAGAAGTCCACTGCTGGACATAGGCCTCTCACATGGATTTCAAAAAAGACCGATTGGAAGCGGCTTGCATCCAGCGTGTTCCCGCCACTTGTATGAGGTTATCTATCCATCTCGTAGCTAATAGATTAAATACTAGACTAGATTAATATATGAACTAGTAATTGTACTTTAGAGTTTCACATGCATACTGATGGCAAACAGCGAAAATGATGTATGCATTTTTTTATGCACTAATAAAAGCTTGCATTTAATTGCGTTTAGGCTTCTGTACTAAGAGTACGGGAGCTTATTCGTGAGGCTACGGTGTCTGTCTGTCTGTCTTACAATTAAACGGCTATATCTATTGCATGGTAATAGACACAATTCGCAAAAATCATATCTTGGAAATTGAATCCTAACCAAAACATGAGCGAAACGTTCCTTGCACAACACCCGCCTCCGGAACCTCTGATTATTTATATCGACGATCCGACAATAGAACGAGAAATTTTCATAACAATAAATAAACAATGATACCCAGGGAAACCGTTAAAAGTACGTTGGCCAAAGATCTATGGAATTTATTCACCCCTGCGTATGAAGATCGCGTTTCCATTCACACGCGGAGGGAAAAATTATACGTGCACTCGAGATAAATTGAGAATCGAATATGCAATAAACATATAATATGGAGACACTTGAATTTTGAAGGAATTGGGAGACATTGGTTCTGTGGGGAGTATTCCATTGTACGGTTTGGAGTGTTTGATTGACGATTGAAGTATTTTGATTGCAGTATGAAGAACACTCTAAATAATGCTGCAAAAAATGAACAAATGTTTGTTAATTTTGATTGACAACACAACATGGATACAGAATAAACTTTAAGCGATAATTTTAGATCAAAATAAGATCTTCCTTTATGGTACGTCTACGTCTGCGTCTAATATATCTCAATTTCGATGCCTCAAGTCAATAGAATATGACAAAGTGATGACATGTGGTTTTGAAACGTGGCCCTTCTTCCCATTCCTTCGAAGACAAATGTTCAAAATCACGCATCAAGCTGTGGAGAGGCAAGATGTCTACAAGATCATATCAGAAATGAAGAAACCCATACTCGAAGGAAACTCACCGAGATATCACAGTGGATTGGCAAGTTGAAGTGGAAGTGAGACAAAGTATGTATTTCTTTTCATAGAATAGACCTACAATTAACCACCAGCAGGCCTGATGGGAAGCGATGTTATGGCCGAAAATGAAGCGTGCTTCAACATTAGAGTGAATAAGTATCTTAGACCTAGAAGATACTTATTCACTCTAGACTTGAAGACATCCGGGTTATAGCTTTCAGGAAATAAAGACGGTAGCAAGGCATTCCATACCCGAGCGGTTCGCATATATGTTCCCTACAACCGTTACAAAGTTGCACTATTAATGTTTCACAGACAGGTGTGTAAAACAGTTAAATAAGTTACAGATCACTTGTTCAATCAATGGAAACATGTTAATACTGCTGATCGATGAAGCGTGCATTTTCCGAAGCCGTCCAGGCTGGCAGACCAGCGCGAGCCGATTGGTTATATATGCATATTGATGAATATGAATGATGTTGGTAAACAAACCGAGTGCTTCATAGAACTAATTGTTCTATGAAGCATTTTAAAGACATAGTCTTTTGGCGAGTTATTTTCGCTTTTATAATATTAGCTACGATACTTCTTTTCTATCATGCCAGTTACGAACATAGTTTCTATATACGTTCAAATCACAAGCAGAAGTTCCAATCCCATCCGAGTAGTGAAATTCTGGCAACATTTACTTAGGCGTCGGTGGAGTGCTATCGCGGCGAGATCTGACGTCCGCCGTCCCGTACACGTTCCCGGTTCACTCGCGGTAATACCACGAACATGGGATGGGATTACGACTGGACGCGGGGACGAGGGAAGGAAGGGTAGCGGATTCTAAACTTTATCATTGTATAAATTTATATATATAAATAATTATTATGGTTAATATTAATTTAAGCAAATGAAACAACCGACTTCAAAATACGCGATTTTAATTTATTAATTATACTTTTTTATTTATTTCACGTTTTAAAAACCAAAATAACTAATGAATCGATTTGAAATATGAGACAAATCTGAAAGTATCAAAGCTATCCTTTCGAAAAAAAACCTTTTCTCAAATAGGTTAGTAAATGACGGAGTGAGGATGTAACAAACATAGGTACACATAATTAAGTATCGCACTTATTGTTTTTTTTTCATTCAATCAATCAATAACTCTTAATTGACACCACAGAAGGTAATAAAATAAACAATATAGGTACACATAATAGAATGGCACAAAGGGCGGTCTTATCGCTAAAAGCGATATCGTCTAGACAACCTTAGGATGTATGTAACTTTTTATGCATGATAGATCTACGATTGACCACCAACTCGCCTGATGTTAAGCGACGGTGTGGCCGAGGATGGAGCTCGTCGGTCTAGAAGATCACTCTAGCCTTGAAAATTCTAAGATTGTAGGTCTCAGGAAACAGAGATGGTGGCAAAGAATTCCATTCCTGCGCAATACGCATCAAGAATGTGGATCGATATCGTCGAGTACGGATTTTTGATTTCTAAGCATAGAAAAGTTTTTTGTGAACAATTTTTGTGTCTTAAATGAAATGTTGTCGCGCGATCTCCCATACAAATAGGAGATATACACACAAATTACACATACAAGTTGTTTTCTAGCCCTAAACATTAACAGATTTAGATGAGTATTTTTTTTATCTGATTAAAATCATACATGTCTATGCCGCTACGGTTTCATTTTTACAAATATCGTTATAATTCCGAAGTTTAAAAATTAAGTGTTGAAAAAGCAAACCGTAAAGGCATAGCCAATAATGGTTCCAACCATATAAAAGAATAACCGGCAGCCTAGTTGGGAGACCGGCCGACTTGCGATCCGCAGGTCCTGGGTTCAAATCCCACGGCACGCACCTCTATCTTTTCGAAGTTATGTGCGTATCATTGATTGCCGCCAACTTCAAACGGTGAAGGAAAACATCGTGAGGAAACCTACATGTCTGAGACTTCTCAATGATCTTGAAAGATATGTGAAGTCCGCCAACCCGCACTTGGCCAGCTGGTAGACTATAGCCTTACCCTTCTCACAATGAGAAGATGGCCCGCGCCCAGCAGTGGGACAGTTTGTACAAAAAGGGCTGATATAAAAAAAATATATATAAATAATTATCGAAATCGGATAGGAAACAGTTTTTTCTAGTTATATGAAATGTATGTGACATTAAAAAAAACACATAAATAACGGCCGAACCGATTTTGATGAAAGCCAAGAAAACTCTCGATCAAGCCCTCTTTCAAACAAACAAAAAAATTAAATCAAAATCGGTCCATTCGTTTGAGAACTACTATGCCAGAGACAGACACACAGATACACAGTTATACAAACGCAAACGTCAAACTTTATAACATCCCTCTTTTTGAGCCGGGCTGAAAATATAAAAAGGCTTAAGCGTATAACTTGCAGTATGCCCGTCACTTCTCAAATGTTACCCCCGTTTCGTCGGCCATCCGTCACAGCGCAGTGCCAGCCGAGTGCAACGGTTTTTGCTGATTTATCGATCACAATGCGCTCAGGCGCAACGAACAGATCGTATATGTGAGTTATTGCTGTAAACACTGTTACAATTAATGCTATTATATTGTGTGGAACGATTGATTTGGCGGCTATATGGTGGTTATTATTTATTGGGTACAGTTTCTTCGCATCCATTTGGTGTATTCTTTTTTTAAATTTACGGATTTAACGACACTTCGTCCCACAAGAAAATTGATTATGTATGCAATTAGTTATATGTTAGACGATGTTATTCAAGGGCGGCTTCTGAAAGAACAAAATATTTTTGGCAATTGTGTTTTTTTTTTACCAAGCGTTACATAAGTAGTTTTATTTTCTTTGTAAACAAAACGATACAATTTTACGTAATTTTGCCTAAAATTCAACAAAGTTAACATCAAATAATTAAAAATGATATATTTTTAACGAATTTCTAAAACATCGCAGAACAAAAATTCTTTGTGTTGCACCAAAGTAGCTTTAAAGTTCTCTATATAGCTATAAGACTAAACTTAGGTTAAGTGCAGAGCGAGTTAAAAGCGGCCGCGGCCGCAAAGATGGCACCGGCCTGCGTCGCAAGTTATCCTAGCTCTGGCCTATATAATATATATATATAATAGGTCTGGCCTAGCGTTCACATAAAACGTGAGCGCTATTTCAATATCAACATAATTAGATTCAAATGTAAGGATATGCACAAATTTCAAGCACACGTTGCCAAATAAGTTCAATAAACTTACCATATCAAATTACCTAATCTTTCTGTCACATGAAAACGATTGAGTATCATTCGCAGACGCTATAGGTATACGAAGCACCTAGCAACACGCGCATAGATACAAAAAATATACAAACTCTATTAAAAGTAGGTATGTACTCACTTTTATCACGTGGCGTAGCTATCGGATAGTGAACCCAAACAATCTGAAATAAGAAATGGAATATTAGATGCAAATTATAAAATTAGATTATAGATATTCTGAACATATCAACTTGCAATAAATAGCACAGTAAGGATCATAAGTCCATTAGCAGTCTAAAAACGCAGTATTCTTAAGAAAAGGTTTTTGTGATCTTATTATACATATGTGTCGATTCGTACTTAATGTTGCCTAGTGGATACGAGGCTCATACGTGTTGTGTCGCGACACACACTCATATAATCACGCTATTTATTAAAATAGTAGGCGATTATTGACCCTTAAAATAACAATGGACTTTTGAACATATTCATAGGTAATTCTGAAAGAATTAAAATGTTTGCTTGTATGTACATATAAAAACGTAAGGCTGGATCCGGCGGAGTTGCATTAAGGACAGGATTATACAAATATTTTGTCTCTGAGACTGCGAGCCTTTTAACTTTCTTTAAAACTTCAAATTTGGGGATTTGCGGATAACCCCCAAAATTTGGAAGGTCTTCAAAGACAAGTTGGAAATTTGGGGGGAACAGATTCTTGGGAAGAATTTTGTAGGGAAAATCTGATTTAAATGGGAGTCGGGAATTTTTTATAAAACTGTAACTTAGGAAAAAAATATTCTTTAATTCATGGCAACCTGGATAGTTAAAATTTTGTGACAATCCACCTGGATTCCGATTAAGATTTGGGAGGACGAGCGAGAACGAGCGAGAAATCTGGCAACACTGCTTTTATATTTTTATAGAAATATGTCGTTATTCTGTTTTATTTTCCCTAAACTTGAGTTACATCGAATGTGAATGTTGTAGAAATAGTGGTGTTTGATTCATAAAGCGGTGAAACGTGTCTTTTCAGCTTGTCGACAAAACTCCATAGAAGCTTCCATCCAATAAAGTCACCACCACTTTGCGTGGCGTGACAAGGACTTGACCGGTACTGTTTTTTTTTTTTGTCGTTTGAGTTATTTAATTTTAACGGTGACTAGGAGTCACCGTTAAAATCAAATAACTTACTCTTTATTATTTCGACTGAAGGATTTTGTATCCATAGTCAAGAAACAACAATCATAAGATGTCTCAGAAAAGCAACAATAATTTTAGTACTTAATAAAAAGCATTTAACCCGGATCCTTATTAAATTAAACAACTCCTTCGGCGAAAGTAACATTTTAATGTCATTCAGTACATTAAACGGTTATTTGTGGGTTATCGTTTCGACGGTTATGCGGCTCACATTGATAACTGTATAACTGGCTCGTGATTACGAAATGCTGTTGCGACACCGTGACTGTTGGTATGTACTGTTACATTACCTAATCAACTAATCACACACGATAACGCGGGAAATCAACAAACAATAGATAACTAGCTAAATATGTGATCAGAATGGTTTTGTCACTCATCAGTGCGACTGGGGAACCTAACTATGATCCGAAATACATTTGTTCGAATCATACTTACTCGAATCCGTTTTATAGAACTGTCTGATTCCAGATGATTTATTTCATACGAGTTTCTGATTCTAAGAGTTTGTTAGCCATAAGTTTCATTTGCCCGAACAATTTAGTTTCTGTTTTATTATATATACATATATCCTAAATGCTCCTTATTTATAAAGGTTTGGTGTCAGATATATTATTACGTTGGATTGTTTATATTACACATAATCCTTCTTATTACAAAGATTCGACTATTAGACGAGTTGTAAAATGAGCTTTCGGGACTTCGATTAAAATTACTAATTTTTATTCGAAAAAAATTACTAATTTTCGTGGAAATTATATTCGATATTACAAAATTTGAATCACAGTAACCCAAAAACTATATTATAGAAGTTTAATCTTAATCGTCTTTAGAGTTTCTCTTTTCTTCATGCATTTTTATCCATCCGACTGCGCTGCGCAAGAAAGGGAGTTGTTTTTCGGATGTGTGTATATATAGGAATGTATGTATGTATGTTCTATATAACCTCTACAGACTACTCGGCTCGACCGATTTTGATGTGCGAGGTGTTGTTAGATTCGTCTTCCCTTCCCGAATATGAATAGGATACATGGTTTTGCAATAGTAAATAATGTATAACTGTCGTAGATAAAAAACAATTACTCTTTCTCGAAAACAATGAACATATATATATTTACATACATACGGTATGAAATCCTCCTCCTTTTAGCTTCACTGCAGTCGGGTAAAATAAACATCCATCATATAAAAACGACACGCTTATCGTGTTTGCAGCGTTTACTCTCTCATTCGGACAATATCAATAAATATCAGTGTTTACAAGCTTCTCATGGAAAAATCACGGTGTATCGAATACCATTCGGTACCCGATAACTTATCTCGAGAAGACGTTCACACAGATTTAATATAAGTATCTACTTCTTCACAACACTGTAGTAGGGTTATCAAAAATGTTCTCATTCAAGACCAGACATGGCAGACCCGTGAAGAAGCCTAGGCGTTGAACATTGGTAGTTACATGTGATATGTCAAGTTATTTTTGTCGTTATGTCGAAATCGAAACCTAAAACGAGCTCAAGTTTAACAAACCATGTACGGAATAATGTAACACTGTACAAGTATGTTTATTCGAATCCTATTCTAATCGCCCAATAATAAAGATCACAATAGAATGGCGATATTAAAATATTTCCATAACAAATATTTTGTATTTTTTTTTCCGTTGTGTTTCCGTCTAATTCCTAAAGGTTTTCCGTCGCGTCTGATATTTTAATTGTTTTAATTGGGCACTATTCCAGCTAATTATAAACAGAAACACGATATCGATATTTCAACTACGAATGAAAAATCTAGCGTTACTAATGATGGGATTATATTATTTATAAACCCATGGTAGGTATATTTATACTAAGATTTTTTTTTGTAAAACAAAATCTCTATACCGAATTTGTTAAGGCGGGCATACACATAGGTAACATCTTTATTATATATTTTGAAACTAAACAACTATAGTCTAGTAAAAATAAGATTCGTGACAACATAAAAGACAACTAAGTATATTGTTATTTAAATGAATGTATTGGTGTTTTGAAATACATTTGACACAATTTTATAATGATATAAAAGCTAATTTTGTTACCTTTACACGCTCAAACGGCTGAACCGACCGTTATGAAAATTTGTATAGAGATAGCTTTGCACCTGGAGACGGACATAACCTACTTAACATCATCATAATCATAACCGTTTTTCATAACTACGCGAATGAAACCGCGGAACGCAGCTAGTCTATAAATCGGGGATTATTGTTGTTCTATGATTTTTAGCTATTTTCCTACGATAATTTCATAGAATCCCTCCTGTTGCAAATACTGTGATATGCTCCATACAAACGGATTTATTTTTACTAGACTACTAGAAGAGTAGTAAATATTGGTGGACATTTCACACAACACCATCTAGCCCAAACTAAGCAAAGCTTGTACTTATGGAAACAAGGTGCTTGATAGAATACATATATACCTTTTTTTTTGTAAATACATACCTACTTATGATAATAGAAACATCCAGACACAAAACAAACATCCATGCTCATCACACAAATGTTTGCCCTGGGTGGGGATCGAACCCACGACCCACAACAGCTCAGGAGGCAGTCGTACTACTACTGAGCCATGAGGCCTGTCATGATTGAATGAAATGATTTATTATAGTTAAAAAAAAGTGAAACAACCGCCTTCAAAATACGTATTTTCGTTTACTTGGCTGACTTTTTTTCCCTACGCTGCGCTTACCGGTGCGTGGTCTCCACTCGGGAACTTTTAAGCCCCATCGGCACCAGTTCTATGTTCTATGTGACCTGCCCACTGCCACTTCAAACAAATGTAACCGACTTCAAAATACGCAATTTTGTTTGCTTGGATGTTTATTTTTTACAGACATTTTGTTTTTAAAATCAAAGTACCTATAGAAACAATTTTAATAAAATGTACATGAGACCACCTCTGAAGTACGACCTATGAAACAGAAATAAAATCATCAATATAAATTCATAATGGGCAAAGTAATCGCGCATCAAACAAAAAAAAATACAGTCGAATAAAAAAAACTGAAATCGTCACAGTCTAACAAATTTTAGTGCTAAAATACATTATTAAAGTACTTAAGTCGGATTAATGTACGTAGTACCTACCTGATCATCATAATTATTTCGATATACATACAAAAGCGGTTAATCTGTAGTGCGCGGTCGTCGACCCCGGAGCCGGCCGCGCCCAGAACGATCCGTCATGATACCAAGGTCCGAATTACCATAGGTTTGCTAGCGCTACATGGACAACAGGTGATATGCGGGTATCATGCAGTTATAGATCCACTTATAGATCCCGTCACGGAAAAAGTATCTAAATTTAAAGATAACTTACGATGCAGTCTAACTTACGCTTGATACGCTGTTGAGTGTCCGTTTATTGTGAGAAACTATGCGTAAAATCGCTGTAAAATAGAATAAATGCGCATTCTTTAGAATAATTCTACTAAAATCTAGTTCGTTGTTCGTTGTTCTTTCTAGTTAGTTGTATTCTAGTTTATTAATAAATTAAAAAAAAACTCGGAGGTTACGAAAAAACGCATTTTTTTTATTTTTGCGAGAGATGCATTATTATTATTACAAAAAATATAGCCTATGATATTATGGAAGTGAAGACGAATCTAACGACTCCTCCCACATCAAAATCGGTCAAGCCGTCTAGGCTGTAAGCAATCATATAGAAACATACCCACATACATATATGTATACACACAAATATACATACACTCGAAAAACATAACCCTCCTTCTTACGCAGTCAGGTAAAATTGTTAACACTCGCAAGTGTGACACAAGACTCATTACTACGTCTTAATGTTTTAAGGTAACGAGGGACAATCAAGTAGTTTCTAGTTCACGAGACCCGTAAAATGGAGCAAAGTAAGAGTTTGCGATGTATGTGGGGAGACTGTAAAGCTCTTTCCCCCGATCGCTGAGATATGGGACGGTGACGCACTAAGGTACGAAGTTTCGCTTTACTTTATTGCGTGCAAGTTATACTTCCGATTAGGGGTTGTCTATACGCAGCGCCGCATTTACGGTATGTGGGGCCCCTACGCTAGAGGATACCTGTGGTGGGGGTCCTATTTTACGTTATAAAATAAATTATCATCTTCTACAGTCATTTATTTGCTTGCTCGCTTTTACAAATGGGCGTAAATAATAAGTTATCCCTGTTTTTAACCCCCGACCAAAAAAGAGGAGTGTAATAAGTTTGACTGTATCTGTGTATCTGTCTGCGGCATCGTAGCTCTCTTGATTTAGTTTTTTTTTGTTTGATACAGGATTTGATCGAGAGCGTAAGTTATGTTTCATCAAAATCGGTTGAGTTTTTAGTTCTCTAAACTTACTTGTTGTTTTCAGTACTTCTTCATTTAATTAATGTATGTAGATAGCAACACTGTCGCCATGACCATCTACATACATAGTTTTCTAACCAATTATGTCCATTTGTGGCAAGAGTCCTTTACTGGTGGGAGCCCCTTTGTGGTGGAGGCCCCTAGGCCCTAAATTCAGCACTGTATATACGTAGTATAAAACTTAAGGTGATACATTTTACAGAAGTGCTGATGAAATGTCACCCGCTTTTATTTCGTAAATGTTAAGGAAGTCCCTCAAATATTTCGAGCTGTTTTTGAGATTTTCCGATTTATCCTGCATGACATCTATTATTTAATAGCAATTGAGTGGCATTCAGAATTTGTAATACATATTTAAAAATATCAAATCACTATTAAATAGCAATGTAATAGTGATAAACCAAAAAACTTACGTCTATGCGCCTATGAAATTTAAATTCCACGTGTATATATGTTAATTAAACAGATTAATAATGCCATTTATTTTGATTGTGTTGTAAAAGAAAGGGCACATTATTCACAAGGTTGTCTGGAAGATATCGCTATTAGCGATAGGGCCGCCTGTTGTTTCACTAGCATGTAAGCCCTTTTCGCTATGTAATTTGTGTTTTAATAAAGGTGTAAACAATTGAAAGTTTATCAATTATTCCAAAACTTTAAAAATATCATCCCAATCTGACTGTTAGTAACCTGTAGACGACCGTGACGGAGCAATCTACGCGACAGACGGACGGACGTTTTGGCAAACATATTTTTAAATACATATCTATATGAACTGTGATAAAATTGTTAAATTGAATGAACTACGTAAATAGGGAGGTGTTATACATTTTTACTGGATATATCTATGTATGTGGTATGAGACATAATATATCGCCCTAACTTCGGGTCAATCGATTTAGATAAAAAAAAAAAAAAACTTACAATACTTCTTCCCTTTGGCCTTTCGAAAGAAACAAGTCATGAAATTTAATCTGAAAACTATGAAACTTCTACGATAAAGTTTATCTACGAAATGTTTCTTAGTCGTAGTGATGTAGCCTTCGTAGAGCGCGCTGTAGATGCCCAGTTTGGTGCAATGCGGCCGGCTTGCGGCGTCGTAGCGGTTTTCTGCGAATTCGATCTACCCGCTCGTTACGTTGCTGAACGAGCGACAACTAAGACTGTTTAGTGAACTCGTGAAGAATGTAGGATGAGAGCGTAATTGGACTTGTTTCAGTAAATAGTTTAAAAAGATAGATGTTTTTTTTATGGTTTGCAAGTTAGACATTTGACCAAAATTTACCTGATATTGAGACGGCGTGAAGTTTGGTTTGGAAGTTTTAGAGTTTGTTAACCGGCGAGCAATAAGGTTAATCGGTGATAAGAAATTCGTTTCCTATATGCTATACTTAGACTAGATCATCGACATTCAAACGTACCTCTATTTCTTGTAAAAAGATAATAAAAGACGGTAAAGATATCCTACAACCGGAATAGACTTTTAAAAAAGTTGTTTCCAGAACACATAGTTAGATACTTTGCGACAGATTTTCAATTCGAGGGTGGTAGATAGGCCAGTCAGGCACTAGAAAGTATCCTGCCACCATGCTACGATTTTCATCCTGATGTTCTTTTACATCCACTTTCACCGAAAGCTCAGCTCAATTTTGAAATTCGAACCCGCGCTTTCCAATTAAAACTATTGCACTTTGCACAAAACTATTCCGGCTTGACCTATCATCACTTCTTACTCTTTCTCCAATTATATTAAAAAAACTTTTATACTCCCTTCTCCAAAAATAATGCATTTCTATTAATTTAATTGTTATAGATTTACTTCTGGAATAAATAATTTCATTTCATTATATCTAAATATTAAATTCAAATTACTTACTCAACTTTTAATAAAAAATAATTAAATACCTTACTTACCTATTCTACTGGTAAATATTCATGCATAAAATTAATTCTGAAAACTTTCTTTATTCTTTATCAACCTTTTTGTCCTTTGAACTCCAGATAAGTAATTAATATCCCAGACACATAAAAACAAAATTCGTAGAAAACTTCAAAAGTTGGGGTGAAATAATGTAGCATGCAAACCGCGATAACGGCCAAAGGGAATATTGTCTAAAATTATATGGCGAGGGGAATGCTAGATAATACTTAGGTACCTAACGTGAATAATGTAGTCTATAGAAATGCCTTGTCACTTTAATTTTTCTTTAACAAAAAATATACAGATTAATTAGTGTAATAAAAGTTGCAGCAGAGGTATGAAAATACAACGGTACTTTTTTCACACAATTTATGCAGTCAAGGAAGTGACGTCGACCGGCTCCAAAGGCGAACATGTATCTTGAAGAAGAGTCCCTAATAGTTTCGAAACCAATCAAACAGTCGCTCCCCAATATTGACTGGCCTTGTGGCTCAGTTGGTAGTGTGTTTACCTGCTGAACTGAAAGGTCGTGGGTTCAATCCCCACCCAGGGCAAACATTTGTGTGATGAGCATGGATGTTTGTTCTGTGTCTGGGTGTTTCTATGTATCATATGTATATATTTACAAAAAAAAAAGTATATATGTATTCTATCAGCCATCTAGTTCCATAGTACAAGCTTTGCTTATTTTGGGCTAAATGGTGTTGTGTGAAATGTCCACTAATATTTATTTATTTTTATTTGTTAGATTACCCAATCAAAAGCTCTCAGGAAAGGCTACCGGAATACTCCGTTGCTTCATAACAAGAACTACTTTTATACAATTTTATACAAGTAAAACAATGTACGTGAATGTCTTGTCTATTTCAGTGATATTTTAATGTAGGAAGTTGTCAGTATTATGAGTAAAATTAAGTGATATGTTTCTATGTAGGTATCTAGTATATCACATCATCATAACAGCCTTTATAGATCCGGACATAGGCACAAACATAATGACACATAAAAAAACAAAATAGCAGTTAAAATTGGATTCGCAACCGATATTCAAAGAACAACTATTCAATATGACAAAGTACCAAACCTCGCGTGCGAATCTATCGAAACCCAGTTTAGCACCACGTACTTAGTTTCGCGTACGGTTACCTATCTATAGTCCGAATTGAGAAATATCGAATATCATTTCCCCGAAAATGATTTTTTTACAATAGATACTTTATCAGAATCCCGAAAGCTCATTTGACAACTCGTCTGATAACCGAATCTTTGTTATACGAAAGTTTCTGTATATATTAAATAAATAACAAATATAACGAACCTAACCTAATAATTCATATATGATGACTATTTTGAGTGTAAACCAACCTTTGTGAATAATAATGTTTCTAAATATAATAAAACAGAAACCTAACGAATCTAACCCAATACTTTTTCGGGCAAATGAAACATATTTCTAACAAACTAATGGAATTATAAATTCGTGAAAGTAAAACATATTGAATCGGGCTATGAACAAAATATATGAAACGGATTCGGGCAAATAAGATTCAAACTAACGTATTTCGGATCATAGACGGGTTTCCCTCGCATTCTCGTACCGTGAAAATATCTAATATCCAACACAGAGGGCGTCCGAGGTGAGTACAGTGAACCCATTTTCCAAGAAAACTAGACAAAAACAGTTTTGGCAAGGCTAGCGTGTCTAGAATTAGCATGGGAAAATTGCCGGCCAAAAGCGAACTGTTAGAAAAGGTGACGAAAATTGACCGAAAATAATTGTACTGTCACGCTTCTCCGTTGAGACGATGCTTTTGTTCTCTGTTTCTAATTTCAGTGTATGATGGGGTGTGTGTTACACACACACACGCACACCCAATGAATGATGTATGAGTATAATCTATAGTATGAATGGTGTATGTGAAATAGTAATTTTTTGGGTTATTAATTTTAATACTTTTATTCTGCGTGACCGTAGTGAAAATAGTACCTTATATCGATGTTTTTTGCGCTTAGGTTATTAATTTTTACTAATAATTCTAATTTAGATCTTGTCCCTTGACTCCAAATTCCTTTGTTCAAGAATAAATTACAGCTTTGACAGTCGAAAAATTACAAAAACTTATTTTTATTTATATTTAATAACTACATTATCAAAAATATTAAATATATTCTAAGTATTTAACCAACAGTTTTCAAATATTGTCTGGCTAAGATACATCTGCTTTCTAAACTGTAGGTCGTGGGTTTGATCCCCACCCAGGACAAATATTTGTGACATGAGCATGGGTATTTGTTCTGAGTGTTTCTATGTATCATAAGTATGTACTTTTTGTATATTTTACTTTAATAAACATGTATATTAAGTATTTTATTAGTTAATATTTTTATTAGTTAATTAAGTATTTTATTAGTTATAGAATTGAGTAACGTCATCGACAGGTGCGTCGACGGTAACAGCGTAGAGGACTGGTGGGCACTTCTTTCTTTTGCTTTTAGTGCTTTGAGGGTGCCTTCAAAGAATACGTCGGGCAATATGACTTCCAAAGTAAAGGCTAACATCGAGTCCTCCGCTTTTTACCAGTTTGACGAAGAGTTCGACAGTCCGGGGGTGAACTTCAGGTCACGAAGTATTCAGAAAACTATCGAATCAAAAGTTTTTGAAGGAGACCTGAAGGGTGCTGTTCGCTTGTTGACGTCGAACGACACGTTTGCTCAGCGTGGTCCTGACACTCTGGCTGCCTTAAAACACAAGCATCCAGGCCCTTCGCGTACGCTTAGTCCCCCGTTAGCGCCAGATGCGTCATGCGTATCAGTTACTGTTACGGCAGAAGATGTGACGCTGGCGCTGTGCTCTTTTAACAATGGTTCAGCAGCGGGCTTAGACGGCATTCGCCCGGGACATCTAAGGGAGCTTACTTCTGGAGCGGCCGGAGAAAACGGACAGCGTTTAATGGTAAGTTTGGTTAAACTGTCTAATTTTTTGCTCAGTGGTCAGCTTAACCCCGAAGTGTGTCCATACATGTATGGGGCTGCTCTTTGTGCATTAGCAAAGAAGGATGGAGGACTGAGGCCGATTGCTGTCGGTAGTACCTTTCGTCGATTAGCTGCTAAGTTGGCTTGTCGCGCTGTCAAGGAGGAAATGGCCGAGTATCTGCAACCACACCAGTTGGGTTTTGGTACGCGCCGTGGTTGCGAGGCAGCTATTCACGCCACGCGGACATACATCATGGATCCAGCCCACTCGCATTGCGTCGTCCTAAAACTCGACATTCGCAACGCGTTTAATACTTTAGAAAGGGACGTTCTGTTAAGTGAAGTCAAGGATAAAATTCCTAGTCTATATCCTTTCTTGCAACAAATCTATCAGTCTCCATCGAATCTCTTCTATAACAAAGATCTTATTCTTTCTCAAGTGGGAGCTCAGCAGGGGGATCCGCTTGGTCCACTCGTTTTTAGTCTTGCCATTCATAGGATAATTTCAGAGCTGAAATCGCCTTTAAATTTATGGTATCTGGACGATGGTACCATCGGCGGGAAACCTGAGATGGTTTACCAAGACTTGCAGGCTTTGATCCCTCGTCTCAAGGAGTTAGGTTTGGAGGTGAATCCGGCAAAGTGCGAATTTTTCCCCTGCAGCACCGAAGCTCGTACACACATTCCCCTCTTTAGTGCTCTTTTTCCTGGCCTCAGTGAACTTACACCCAGCACCTTCAGCTTATTAGGCTCTCCTATGTTCCTCGAGGCAGTTCCTGAGGCCATACTTTCTCGAAAACAACTTCTCCTTGTCGCTCAGGAACGTCTTAAAAATCTTTCGGCACACGTTGCGATGACACTATTGCGTATGTGTTTCGCGGTTCCCAAGGTCACATACTTGTTGCGGACTACTCCAACTTGGCTTTGCCCAGAGGCGGTCTCTTCGTTCGACAGCGCCTTGAAAGATACTGCTGAGTCGATCCTCAACGTCTCCTTTAATGAGCTGCAATGGAACCAGGCGGCTCTGTCCATAAGGCATGGAGGTCTCGGACTTCGGCGCGTTATCGACGTTGGCTTGCCGGCTTTCTTGGCGTCGGCTCATGGGGTTGCTGGTCTTGTTGCTACCATACTCTCTTCAGATGGTGACATGGCAAGCATACCCTATGTGCCTGAGGCGTCATCGGCCTGGTCTGGACTTAACGTGGATATGCCGTATCCAGTTGCCTCACATGTTCAGCGGGCTTGGGATGACGTTGGTGCTAGGAGGATCTTCAAGCAGATGTTGGACTCTGCCACGGGTCCTGATTTGGCGAGAATTCGGGCGGTGTCGCGGTCAGAATCAGGGGCATGGTTGCACGCACTTCCTTCACCTCACCTGGGCACCTTATTGGATGACGACTCCTTACGTGTGGCTGTGGCTCTCCGTTTGGGCTGCAGGGTATGTGAACCACATATATGCACCTGCGGTTCCATGGTGGAAGCCGATGGACACCACGCATTGAGTTGTCGCCGCTGCTCGGGTAGGTTTTCGCGTCACCATGCCCTCAACGACATAGTCCGTAGAGCGCTCATATCTGCCAATGTTCCCTGTGTACTCGAACCACCGGGACTCAGCAGGTCCGACGGGAAGCGTCCGGATGGTTTGACTTTGGTGCCATGGAAAAACGGCAAGTGCTTGGTCTGGGACGCTACTTGCGTCAGCACTGTCGCGGCCTCGCACCTGAGTCGCACTATCCACGCTCCAGCAGCAGCGGCGGAGGATGCCGCTTCCAAGAAGCATTTAAAGTATGCGGCGATGGAACCACATTATTATTTTGTGCCCATTGCGGTGGAGACTTTGGGCAGTTGGGGGGCGGAGGCCAAAGGCCTGATAACTGAAATTGGGCGCCGTATTGCCAATGACGGTGGTGACTCTCGCTCCGGTTCGTTCTTGGTGCAGAGGTTGGCCATTGCCATTCAGCGGGGTAATGCTGCCAGTATTATGGGCACCTTTGCGCCAGGATCGATTCGGGGCGGGTTATTTGAATAATCTTAAATTTTGTTTTGTGTAATTGACGTAAGCTTTTTTGTGAATTATTTTAAGTATTATTCATAAGCTAATAAATTTCATTTGGTTATTTAGTTTTATTAGTTTTTTATTTTATTAGTTATCTATATTAAAAGAAAAACAAAATACACTACTGCAGATTTCGTTACGCTTAATACGCTGTTGAGTGTAAGTTATAACAGAATTATAAATCCGAATTATTTACAATAATTCTAGTAAAATCACTTTTTTATTACGAAAAGGTTTGTTGGAGGTTATGATAAAATGTATTTATTTTTTATTTTTGCTAGAGATGTAATATTATTATTACAAAAAAAAATATAGCTTATGACACTCAGGGAGTGAAGACGAATCTAACGATACCTCACACATTCAAAATAGCACACAAAATCGCTCAAGCCTTTTAGGCTGTAGAGACTCATATAAAAAGATACATACACTCGAAAGACATAACCCTTCATCTTGCGCAGTCAGTGAAATTGTAACCTATATCCTGATCTTCAGCTGGCTCTGTACCAAATTTCGTAACAATCGATTCAGCCGTTTTGCTAGTGAGACGGAGGTACTTTCACTTTTGACGTGACAACGTCTAATAAATCGATGAACGCCGGCTACACGCACGAAAAAGGATGACTCATTGTCCGGTTACGCTCATTGTAACGTTTGCATTTCATCAATGTTTTGTTATGACGTTGTCACGTTAAACTATCGTCCGTAAACCGACTTTACAGACAACCAATTTTTTTATATTAGTCAAGATTTAGTTACCATACTACAAGCTTATAATTGTCGATAATGATCGAACACCACCAACAGTTCATATTTAAAACGTTCCGACTGATATCATATAATAACACTCATAAACTCCGCGAGAAAATTACATAAACTTGAATAATTTTAATAATTCAGAAAGTTTGTAGATCCCTCCACCATAAACAAAGTGTTAGATAAGCCTCCATTACCAGGGGTCAAGTTTATGCTGGTCCTACAGCATAACAAACTTAAATACAGAACGACCGAAAGAGTGAACTTAATTTTTAGATGTAAAATCATAATATTTAACAAAGAAAATGAATTAGTGGCGCCATCAGTGGCATTACGCATTAGTTGGTTAATTTTAAATCACGTCTTTATTCTACTCGTAATTTAAATAAGTTAGTTGAAACGGGGATATAGAATAGAAAGCAAGAGCCGGGTCGATTCGATCACCGATGCGGGAACTTCAAACTCTAGAAGTGAGATATTTGTGCGTGGGAGGCTTAGAGCGTTAGTGTCACCTCAAATTACTATGGAAAACTAATTTATAGGGAAAAATACTAACAGAGAATAAATAAATTTGTATTTACATTGTTGGATACGATTTGAGTTTCATATACAGTCTCAGATGAAGAAATACAACTTGAAACTCAAAACACGGATTATTGTGTTGAAATAGGTAATTTTATATATATATTCTAATATTAATTTGGAGTATTTGATGATTTTGAGGTAACTTAGATCTATTCAAGACTCTAGCAATGTGCTTTAGAGGTTTTAAGTTAATAAAAGGGATTAGTTTAAGAAACTCAAAAAGGTCGTGAAGGTCTTAAGCTGGGTACTCACTTAGCAGTGTAGCATGTAATGTATCAGATACGGTATCAAGTGAGTACGTAGGCACGCTAGGTACGTAGGTACGTAGGTACGTGTGCTCGTGAACGGCGAGCTAGATACGCGGTGAACCGTGGACGAGCCGTACCCACTTGCAGGTTGATACAGTATCTGATACGTTACGTGCAACACTGCTAAGTGAGTACCCAGCTATACGCACACTCCGCTGATGAAATAAATTCAATAGAATATAGAAGAGTAACATCTCGGCAACTAGTTTATTACCACCGATTAATCTCAATGCTCGCCGGTAAACCGACTCTAAATCTTCCAACTGATACCTGGTTGCTCCATCAAAAGGGTGGCAGCAGTACTTTACACATGATCTGACCTGTGCCTGATAAAGAAACAACAGTCCCGGTGCGAACTGAATTAATAAAATAACCTCTAAATAGCTGTAAGGGCGTCTGCCCTTGAGACATGGCTAATTTACAAGGGTTCCTCCAAGTTATACGGACCCATAACAAATACAAGTTTAGAAAACTCAAAAACCTCGGCAAAAAAAACGGCTGAACCAATTTTGATGAATAATTGCTAAGAACAACCTCGATGAAATCCTCTTTCAAACAAAAAACTAGATCAAAATCGATCCATCCGTTTGAGAGCTACGAAGCCCCAAACAGACACATAAATACACAGGTACACACGTAAAACTTATAACACCCCTCTTTTTGGGTCGGGGGGCTAAAATCGAAAGTTCCCACAAAACAGGAACACGCAGACTCAGTAGGCATAAAATATATTCAAAATCAAATTAACTTCTCGATTCAGTCACACACGCGTCCAAATTACCATTTTGGGTCAAATGATTTACCTAAAAGGATTCAATGACGCAAATGATTTTATCTGCCGTTTTATAAGAAGGAAATCTAAATATTGAAAGCGTCCAAATCTTGTTTTATAAACAAATTGTGGTGGCATTGTGAAACCACTTTTACTTGTTAAATGTATGGTTGTAGTCTAAACGGTCAACGAGTATTATCACCTAATATTTTTTAGTTTCAATTTCATTTTATTACATGTGTTTTAAAGTATTCTGTGTACTTACCGAATTTTAAAACATTTATTGAATTTTGTAATCTTTTTTTTTACATTTAATGACATTTAATGACATATGTAATTTTGCACGCGCAACAAAAACCAGACTAGAAATTTAATTACGTTTTAAATAGATTTAATTACTCAATGGCATTCGTCATACTACTACTGCTTGGTGGTACTTATCCAGGCGGACTACAAGACGTGTCCGCTACTACCATAAAAAAACACTATCACTATAAAACATGCAAACACACACGTACTAATCCACGTAGTACATCCAAAGAAACAATAAAATTATTTAAACATCCAACATCCCAATCCCAATATGTTCGATATCCGTTGGATGTTGAAATTTTCAGTCTAAGCATCCTTAAAGTGTAGTAGTAAAACTTCAAAACATATTAAATAATTATGTAGTTTTTTTATAAACGGGCAAGTGCCTTTATTAACTACAACAAAACAATATACACAGACTCAACTAACTAAACTACTACACAAAAAGCATATCGATTACCCCAGACCGATAAAGGTCTAAAGACAATCCAAATGCTCAAACCCACTACCAGTTGGCAACGTACCCAGCATGCTACCCGCTTATGTTCTGGTTAAACCTGAAACCAACGTGAATAAATCCAAATCTAGGTCAGTACAATGTAGTACGTGGGGCGCACTTAAAGTTTCCGGAATGAATAAGAAAAAAATACTATTAAAGGTCAAAAATGAATTTATTGTTTCTCAAAATATTCTCCCTTTGCGTGAATGCACTTTTTCGTTCGATAAAACCAATTTTGAAAACTTTTGTGCCACTCCTCCGTGGTGACCTCAGAAACGTGTTTTTCATACTCTTCGACAGCCAACTCGACGGTTTTATCTTGTTTAGTTGAGGAGTTCATATGGCCACCTTCCGACGCCATCTTGAGACCAGCTTCATGGTACCATTATTGGTATTGGTGGTAAACCAAATTTCAACCTAATCTAACGACAGGAAGTGGTTCTAATTTAACTCGCAAGATTTGTCCCATACTAACAGGGCAAGTTAAATAAAAGCTAGTACCAATTGACAGTTAGATGAAACAAACTGCATTCTACAGCCAAAGAGTTCCATTTTCAAATGTTGTAATTACTTTTTAAATATTGTTTATGTAAGTGGCCAGTTCCGGAAAATTTTAGTGTGACCTATATATATTTATGTATATACCTTTAAAAGCGATTAAATCCTTAACAAAGTGAGATTGGGCGCCGTCAATTTGTGATTCCATTTGCGTGTTGAATTCGAGTGAGCTAAGGTCAATGATATGCGGGGCCTGGGAACCGTCAAACTGCTTACACACAGGACTGTATTCAAGGCCGAATAATAATGGCCTCACAAAAATATTTAGTATGTATTATTATTAATATTTATAAAAAATAGTTAATATTTACTGCAACGACGTATTATATTTTAGGTGCATCGCGAGGTTTTTTTCAATATATGTTGACAAAATAATTAGTCTTTAACATCCACCCATAGACAGGCTATGTATTTACATACCTAATTACATAGCCTCTGCATGCAAAGTCTGTGCAGCAATGGAAACATATCACATTGTCTAAAAGAACCTGATAATAGCTGCTTTGACATAAAACTGAAAGTACAATAACCCATATTTAGTAAAAAAAACTTATTAAGCCCCAAAACTATATAAAATAAATACGTATTATATATGAACACGCTACTTTTTTAAACCGCAAGCAAAGTTAGGTAGCGTTTAACATTGAATACCATTTTGAACATGTTATGTTAAACATGTTTTTTTTTATTTAATTTTTTTATTCGAAAATAGGCTTGCGCTTGACCGTCAACTCACCTGGTGTTAAGCGACAGTTACGGTCTACGATGGAGCGCGCTTCCCTAGAAGAAACCTATTCACTCGCGATTTGAAGACACCTAGATTATATCCAGTCGGAAAGACCCATTTAGGAAGCGCATTCTAAAGTTTGGCAGTACGTACAATGAAGGTGGGCAAAAGGGTGAATATGTGAATACCACTGGGGCCCCATTGCATTTACCACTAAGGCCCCGATTTATAGGTTTGCTATTTCATAGACTCTGTTCAGCAAGAGAACTAATGTGGCATTGAAGGCGCTGCAGTTTTTTAGTTTAGGATCTCACTATTTATGCCAGCACTGTTAGACAACAAATAATTTGTGGTGTGTTTTTTACGGGCCCCATGGATGCAGTAGCTCCGGTACATCCGCCCATGGTTTCGTTCCACCGGGGCCCCACACGCTTCCGTACCTCCCGCCGAATTAACAAGTGCGTCATGCCGGCGTCAGAATCGACGGATTAGAGATGCCAATGTCAAGTTCGAGGTCGCAGGCTTCCGGTTATTGATGCGCACATCTTACTATTATAATGTTGTTTGTGACAGTTCTCTTGTGGTTATGGCGTTTTTGATGAGCTTAATGTGAAAGAATATATAATTAATTTGCGTTTTCCATTCAGGTTTACAAAGTTTGGGGTCGCCTTCAATATGACCTAAACTAATATTGACTTATCGGTACAAGCTATCCTAACTATATTATAAATAACTCTGTCCGTCGTATGTCTGTCTGTTTGTTGCCTCTTCATGGCTAAATGGCTGAACCAATTATTAGGAAATTTGGCACAGAAATTCTTTAGAATTTGGAGAAGAACATAGGCTATATTTCATCACCGCGTTTCATCATTACGCGGGTAGCACCGCGGGACGCAGCTAGTAAGAAATAAATAGTTTGATTATAAAAAATAAATAAATACAGCACAGTGCTTAATTAAATAGAAAAAATAACATACCCAAAATATCAAGTAAGTAAATGAACTGGAATTGTTTGCATTGGGCCCCAAGCTACACTAGACCTGAATCCTTGACGCCCAGGAGATGGCAAAACTAAAAGTTAAATACGGCGTTGAGCTGTAACTATCACAATGTGAGCATGAAGGCGTCTGAAGGTAGTTAGAGTAAATTAAATTATTAGTCAAATTACAGAAAATAAAACATCCGTACAAATACGACAATCATCATTTACCAAAAACTAAATTATTCTTTCTACTTTTATTTCCTTAGATACAATAAAACCAATTTTTCTTCATTATTTCGTTTCATGATTCAAACATGTACGTCTACTTCACAAGAACCAATTTCCGTTGTAATTCCAGCCGAGTATAAAAATATTTTCATTACCAACCAATGATTGATTAATTGACGTTTCATTACCTTAATTAGATTACCACCCCGACCCAGCAGAACATTTCACTCAAAGCCGACGTTCCTTAAGCGAGGTCTACACCGCAAGTGGCAAAAAAACCTGAATGGACTAAACTATATTCTGTACTGCTGGCGAGCATTATGTATACTGTATTCCACAAAGTAATTTAAGCACTTTATCATCGTCGCATGTATTGTAAACTTGTGTTTGATAACTAAATAAATAAAATAAATAATAATAATAAATGACCAAGTTAAAGGAATAATTTACGTTAGCCGTTCCAAATACTCGTAAGAAATCATAAAATGTATCAGTTGATAATGTATGTATTGTAATTTATTCTGTTCAGACAAGCTTTTCAAATACAAAACGTAACCGAGAATCATGAGGCGGAATTGATAAAAATAGCCTACTACTATAAATAATGTACTATTGATAATTTAAATTCGAAATATCTTTGTACCGTTAATTTCATTATAAAATTGCGAGCGAGAGGAAAATTGTGCTCCGAGATACAACATCATTCTAGAGTTCGGTGAGTAAGAAGACTCAAAGTCTTTTAACAAATGGCAGGTCTATATCGCTATTGATTAAATGTGAATAGTTTTGAGTTTTATCTAAAATAAAGATTATTATTGTTAATCAGTGTTAAATCTTGGAATAGTTTTAGTAGTTTTTTTTTACTGAACATAATATTATAAAAACTAACCGTGATAAAATCTTTAAGCGACTATAAAAATCAAACTATGTACATACTTGTAAAGTGAAATGTTAAGATTTGATCTCTGCATTCACTCTAGCCAAAAACTGGATATGTTTGCTTTAAACACATGGGTAGGCAATATAGATCTAAATTCAGTTATAATTACGAATACAGATAAAATTAAAATAGCTAAACGATTATACAACCCTTATGATGTCAAAAAATAAGTGAAGAATTTATAAACCTACACTATAATCATCATTATAAGTTATATACAGACGGTTCAAAGGATGGAGTGATGATGGGAGCTACATTTTTAGATTCAGAATTAGGAACAGACATGAAATACAAAATTAATAATAATATCTGCATTATGAACATAGAACTTCTAGCTATATGTGAAGCCTTAGCATACATTGAAACCATTAAATACAATAAATTCGTCAGTTTTACAGATTCCAGGAACTCCCTTTAACATTTGGCTCACTGTACCTCGGCTATCCGAGGAACAACGACAGCCTTCTCTGTACTTGAACTTATTTTAGAATTAAAGCCCGATGCTAAGTCTGTTATATTACAATGGATACCTTCTCATTGCAACGTTGGAGATAACGAAAAGGTTGATAATTTAGCTAAACAAGCCTGCAATGAAGGAGTACTGATTGATATTCCTCCATACTAAACAGACTGTCTTTATTTAGTTAGAAAACGATGCTATTGGATATGGAGTGAATATTTTGACCAGCGTTCCAAGGAGAAAGGGATATGGTATACAACTATTGAACTGCACCCACCGAGAAAACCTTGGATTGACAATGCGAACCTAAATAGAAGTGACATGGTTTCTGCTCTCAGACTACGTTCCGGACACGTTCCATCAAGGAGTTTTGCATTCCTAATGCGAAAAGTTTTATCTCCTAATTGTCCGGACTGTGGGGTCATAGAGGATACCTACCATATCTTGATGGAGTGTGTGCGGAATGAGACCTGTCGAAGAGCTGTCAGAATTGATCCATTGAGAGTGGGATAATGTAATGGTATTTTGGCCTCTCCATCATCGGAGAGAGCCAAACTACTATATAAGTTACTCATACCATGATGTGTGTGGGCGCCTGGTACATAGCAGTAACATTGTTGCTTCTATGTGCTAGGCGCCTCACAAACGTATTATTTAAGTATTGTATGAATAAATAATACGATTATACTAAGAATATGTCTTCTAATTTTGCCACCTCGATAGTTACTTGCTTACTTTTGCCACCTGCGGTGTAGATCTATCCTTACAGTACGGCACTAGGTAGTGTACGTAAGTTGCGTACTACGCACCGCGTTTAGTTTGTTTACCCCGCGCCAAAGGCGAATAGAAGTGACATTGTCTGTCGGCCTGACGCCCTTGGACGACCCGGGGCCCCGGACGCCACTCCGAATATTGCCAAGCTCCGTGCGTGCGCACTCTCAACACCGGGGTGCCTACTAAATGGTTCAAAGAAATGGAGAACCAATTGGAAGGTAGAAATTGAATGAAATAATTAATTGTAAGTGTATACCTGGTATGACAATTAGATCTATTCTGCTTGTTTCGCAGAAAGCAGAGAAAAGCATATGGCAGGCCATCATAGCACAGCGGATTAGCAATTTGAAGTAGCAGTGGCCAGCACAACACATAGTAAGTAGAACTGATGGCTGATGGGGTCGAAAATTTCGAGTGGAGACCACACACAGGCAAGCGTGGAAGACCAGCCAAAAGGTGGACAGAAGACCTCATATAAGTAGCTGAAAGACGCTGTTTGACAACTTAGTTTTATGGATATCCATGGGGGAAGCCAAGAAGCCAAGGACTTCTTGTGGTTGAGATAGTGATGGTGATAACGACGAGATTTTAGCGAGGAGCTAATATTTAGTTTTATATTCTTTGTCAATTTGCTTGCATTTGACCATCGCATGATGTCAAACGGCATTGCGGTCTACGATTAAGCAAGCTTGACTATAGAAGAATCACGTAATGAACAAATAATGTTTCAAGAAAGAAAACAGAAAAATGCTAGACGCATGAAAAAGCAACATGGATTCATGGGTTTTATTAAAAAAATAGAAACACTTCAGTTCCGCCTTTATTTTGCGTGCAGCTAAAATGTGGAATGTGTTTCCTAAATTGATATTCTCCCAGTTCTAATCTTATCTTTAAAAGTGCAAAAATCGGTTTCTTCCAGGCAAACCACGGACCATTATAGATCTCCGCAATGATCGCTTAGCATCTCAAAGTGTACCTCATTTTGGAATGTCAACCATATAACTATTTAAATAACTACAAATTATTGTAATTCGGCGATGTAATAAAAATATATACAAATAACTACAAATTTATGGACATTTCAAAAATTACACTCAACCGACAGGACTTGAACCCGCATAACCCGATCTATACTTTCGCCTTTACATTTTGGCCATGAAAGTGTCACGTGGGGTGGTCGGAACTTTCGAACAAGTCTTTTTTGTTTAAACCAATCAAGCGTTGGTGGCGTCTATAAAGTAGATACTTTTTTTTTTGTAGACATTACACACAACACCATCTAGCCCAAACTAAGCAAAGCTTGTACTATGGAACTAGATAGCTGATAGAATACATATATACCTTTTTTGTAAATATATACATATGATACATAGAAATACCCAGACACAGAACAAACATCCATGCTCATCACACAAATGTTTGCCCTGGGTGGGGAATGAACCCACGACCTACAGCTCAGCAAGCAGACATACTACTAACTGAGCTACAAGGTCAGTCAGAGTAAGTGTGTAAAACACAAAAAAATATCGAACATAACAATTTTAATGTTTTCCGTGGTTAATAAAACCATTAAATCGTACAAATCTGCGTATTATAATAACGTCCTAAGCTGATTTAATCCATAAACCTGTAACTCCACATGCCTGGTCCTGGTTGCTTTCGTAAGTGTCACCTCCAAGTGTTTCAAGTTTCGTTGTACATTTTGCTTATCATGTACTGGGATCGTGTTTACAGAGGGCGGCTAAGTACATGCAAGTACGTCCCAGGCGAATTTAGCTCACGCAAGTACAACTCATTTATGTACCTACTGTAATTTAGGTATGGTAGAACAAAAAAATACTAAAATGAAACAGACTATTATAGAGGCCTGTATAAAATATCAAAATTATGTAGAAATCAAACCAAATTTGTATGGGACCACACCTGAGGTAACAAACAATGAATCGCTGCTTTAAACAACGCAGACGCAGATGACGTAGTAAAAAAGATTTTTTAAATTTACAACGAATGCGAGCCTTTTCTGAGCAATGCCTAAGCAAAATATTAAATACATATGTAAGCGAACATTATAGAAATTTTAAAGAGACCATACCTGATCAACGAATTATGAAAATTTATTTTTTTGAAGTTCAAACGATCTGTCCCATTAACTTTGATCATACCAAAAACAGCCAGTCAAATCACTTGCACTAGCAGTGCGAGAAGAAGTGAAACAATTTCGCACGCGACGATACGATATGGAAACCACGTGACGTGGAGTACAGACGAGTCCAAAACGGGCACGTTACTATACGTCGGTCCCATGTAAATCAGCTTGTTTATCGCGATCATCGAGATGAACATTTTGGACGACTGTATACGTGCAGAACAGAAGATAAGGTTCAATGTTTCATCTAAAATGCGCATCTGTAACAGACAGCGCACAGTGTACATCAGCATTAATGCCGAAATTGGACCATTTCGTATAAGGCAATTCGTATATTAAAAAAAAATCTTCTTTCCAACAACAACTTAACAACTTTCTTTCTTTCCAACATTACAAAAGATAAACTAACTGTCTCTGTTGGTTACGTTTTACAGTTAAATGACAAGTTTACGATGAAATTTGATAGATACTACACTGTTTATTTCGAAGGACGTCCAAAATACGTTTCTTATCAACGTCATTTCTCATCACGTAATCTGAAAACTGGTAAAATCATAAAGTTAATTTACATCATATTTTGTGGTGAGTTGCGAGTGGGTCGAGATTATATTTGACGAATATGGAACAACCCATTTATACAATATAGTAACTACAGATCGCGTAGGAACAAATTCGTTCGGGTAGTTATCGTAATTAATTAATAAGGTCCGGTTGCCTTGACTTCCTCCTCGTGTGGTTTTTCGGAGCTTGTCATTCGCATCTTACCTAATTCTTATTTGAGTTCGGGGGATAAGACCTGCATTGACGTCCCGCTTGGGGTGTATTGTGAATCTTACTTAATAATGGTGATCTGACCACGAGTCATACTCCTACGAAGCGCGGGGGGCTTGGCTGGCTCACTGCCGGGGCGTCGGTGTCAGTCTGCCTGAGATATTTACTCGTCAAACAAGCTGAGACGACATTAAAGCTCAAAATGCCATCTCTCACAACTCTTTGATGAGTGTTCAGGTGTTAAATTGTTCCTAGAGGAGTCAGGAGCTTGATACACGCTCTGCCGTCCCCTCAAATGGGTTCAGTCTTAGACGACAATTCTCTGAGAGTGGCATCAGGTCTACGCGTAAGGTGAATCCTCAAATTTGTCGTGAGTACATTCAGTCAATTCATATCTTTGTTTAAAATCTAGTAACGCAGAGTGAGATAGCGCACTTAGTTCACTTAAGCCCTTAACTAGAAATTATCCCAAATCTAGCGAGTTCACTAACTGTATGCCCATTACATAGTGAATTAGAATTCGGTTGGGATAAATCACACACTTTAACAGCCTATTAAAGTCCCATTGATGGGGAACGTGTACACAGATTGGGCAGCAGTTAGTGCGAGCGAGTTCGACGCCCGAAATCCATAAGCATAAAGTAATAGTTACTACATAATGATTGATTTTAATGAACGGGGCCCGGTCTTCGGAAGAGTACGAGTATATTAGCTTTTAGGGTAACGCCTTTCCTGTTCCCTGGGAATTACTTACAAGAAATTTTAGAAGAAAGAAAGAAAATAATATGTCTAACTCCTGACCCAAAAATAGGGTTATTAGTTTGACGTGTTTATCTGAGTATTTGTTTGTGGCATCGTAGCTTTCAACTTGATGAACCAATTTTGATGTCGTTTTTTGTCTGAAAGAGGATTTGATCATGAGTGTTCTTTGTTATGTTTCATCAAACTCGGTTCAGCCGTCTTTTTATGGCGGAAGTTTTCAAAGTTTTCTAAACTTAATTATTATTTACAATTAGCAAACTATGCATTTCACCACGTCACGGGCTCACCTATTTTCAACTGACGATGTAGATGTAGACCAAGATAGTAAGCATACCTAGCTTGTAACGAGAGTTGGCTCTCAATTGAGGTGTTTGTAGATAGATTTTTTTAGGGACTACCCTCAAATAAAAAATCTAACGATAACCAGCAACCCACTATTATATAGTACGTGCCGTTAATGTCCTTAGCCTTCTCAAAACCAAAAGCAATGAAAAGATAGCCCGTGCGCAGTAGTGGGATGGTTTATCTTTATACAATCAGGGCTGATTTGATTAGTCTATATTCAGCGTCATCATCGTCTGAGCCATAAGAAGTCCACTGCTGGACATAGACCTCCAAAAATACTCCCCATGGACTTCCAAAAAGACCGATTGGAAGCGGCTTGCATCCAGCGTCTTCCCGCCACTTGTATAAATAAGGTCATCTGTCGATATAACGATATATTTAAGCGCGCGTGGAAATCTTACCTTAAGGTAATATTATTTTAGGTACTATACTGGCCCGATTTCCTTATAGAAACTTACCTGGAAATAAAAAAAAACATAATATTAGTCTAAAGCACTACAAACTTATTAGGTAAATAAATACCGTAACATAAAAAAAAAAACATCTTTATCTGGACATATTCTTAAAAACCAATTTCAGAGTCGATATCGACAATCGCCTTATAAATATTGTAATTTAACGTCTGTTACAAAAAGCACCAAAAAAACCAACAAATGAGATCTGTTCCCAGAAATACAGAATATGTATATTTTATTAACACACAAGAAATCCGCAATCAAGGCCGAAGTATCGGCAAACCCATGGAAGTGGAAGAGAATTCTGTTTTTAATTACCAATAATTTAAAAGCAAAAATCTGTATTCAAGGTAAACCATATTTACTTTGGTATTATTTCGACGAACAATCAACTGCTTCGGAGAAAAGAAAAGCCAATAGTACGACGAATTTATCGTCTTCGGAGAAAGTATTCAATTAAGTATCCAATAAGCGGAAACAGAACCGCTTATTGGGGAAATTTGGATTCGCGCGATTGACGCATTTGCCATATTCAAGTGATAATTATATTACAGGGCTCACCATGAGATGAGAAATCTCAAAGTTACACAACGAGCTATGGAGAGGCCTATTCTCGGAGTTTCTCGAACTACGAGATCAAATGAAGAGATCCGTAGATGTACTAAAATCATTGTCATAGCACAGCAGATTTGCAAATTGTAGGTAGGGCACATAGCACGCAGAACTGGTGGCCGATGAGGCTGAAAAGTTCTCGAGTGAAGACTACGCACAATAATCGCAGCGTAGGAAGACCAGCCACGAGGTGGACAAGCGACCTCATACTGATGGAAGGAAGACGCTAGTAGCAGGCTGCTCGCCAACAAATCAAAGAAACTAGACAAAATTTATACCCATTCATAAATAGTAGATTGTTATACAAGGGGCTAAAATGAAAAGCTTTAGCGAGGGAGTAAAAAGAAACCGAGTTACAATGGGTTTTTAACGCCGTGTGTTACACTCTACTTTTCACTACGATTGCGAGAAAATAAAATAATCCAATACAATAATTCAAAGTTTATTCTATTAAAAATGATATGTACAATTTGTACAATTCTGGATATTTAACGAGATGTTTGCAAAGAGAATATAAATATATTCCAAAGAGATTATTCTACTTTTGAATAAAGACTGTTTCGTGTATGTAGGCTCTTTGGTAACAAATAAAAATTTAAAAAAATATACTTCTTCCCCTATAGCTTAATATGCTATTTTTTCCCCGTTTTACTACGCTACAATGACGGACTTTTAGAGCAAGAGGAGTGAAAAGATTATTTTTAGAGGAGGTATTAAAATTTCGAGAAATTCTATGAAATTAAGATTATCCTGTTACATGAAGGATTTCGCAACTTCAAAAGAAATAATTTATTCAATTTATATTAGGACACTTGGGATATTTCTCAGCCAGCCTGAAATCCAGACAAAGTGCTTTCGCAGTCTCATTTTGAAGTTTCTAAACTACGGAGACATTTAATTTGCTTCAATTAATTCAATGGTAGGTAAAAATCTGCGAACAGAGAGAGGGTAATCTGACTAAATACCTATTTTAAGTAATGGTTGTACCTACCGAAGTTAGCGTCAAAGCCCAGGGCATTTGTATACCCTCTATATAAAGAATGTGTTTCACTTACTAGTCTAGCTAGGCGATAAAATTAACCTAAAAATATAATAATACTTATTTTAAGCAGGAACGGTTTTTTTACGATGACTCGTATTCACACGTACGATAATTATAAATGTTTATACGATAATCTCACGCTTTGTACGACATTATAATATACATACAAATTTAAGAA
Source organism: Lycia hirtaria (assembly GCA_947563715.1). NCBI lineage: Eukaryota > Metazoa > Arthropoda > Insecta > Lepidoptera > Geometridae > Lycia > Lycia hirtaria. The sequence continues at coordinate 35,104,342 of OX387385.1, forward strand.
TCACACAAGTAAATACAAGTATTTCATGACCTCAACCAAAAAACAAAACAACTTAGTCTAGTAAAAATAAATCCGTTTGTATGGAGAAGATCACAGTATTTGCAACCGGGGGGATTCTTTGAAATTATGATAGGAAAATAACTTAAAATCATAAATCAACTCAAATCAAATAATCCCCGATTTATAGACTAGCTGCGTTCCGCGGTTTCACTTGTGTAGTTATGAAAAACGGTGATGATTATGATGATGATAAGTAGCTTATGTCCGTCTCCAGGTCCAAAGCTATCTCTATACTAATTTTCATAACGATCGGTTCAGCTGTTTGAGCGTGTAAAGGTAACAAAATTAGCATTTATAATATCATTATGAAATTGTGTCAAATGTATTTCAAAACACTAGTACATTAATTTAAATAACAATATACTTACTTAGTTGTCTTTTATGTTGTCACAAATCTTATTTTTACTAGACTAACAACGAAAAACCAAAGAGTGCTTTAACGAGTGGAACGAACTTCCAGCCTCGCCTCGGTGTTCCCTAACAAATACATAATTATAAGCAAGCCCGTTCCGATTCCGTTCGATAAAGATACCGAATCACGAATAAAGATATCTAATACCTTTAAACGAGCAATTCTTGTATTTGGTTTGTAGGTAGATTAGGGGACGATAAATTGATCTTGCTAGGTTTCGTTTTTAGTGAACCCGGGTTTGCTCGTATTTTCAGTCATAAAAAAACCCGAGTGAAGCTCGGTCGCCCAGGTACTAATAAATAAAATAATAAACATAAAGCATACAAAGCTTCGACATAAGTACATACGTACAATTCGTACTAAAAATATAAGAGAGCTATTTCTATTTGACATATTTTAATAACATTCTCAAGCGACAAAATATATGATATCTCACAGTGTGTGCCATACCTAAAGAGGCGGTCCATTTGGAAATTAGCAGCAGTACTTCACCGGCTACCGAGAGCCGGCGAGCCTCATAATTCGCGTTTTATCTAAGAGTCAATCGACTAAATGGCTCTATAAGGCTACATAAAACGCTTCTACATGACCTATGGGTTGTAAAAAGGTCGTGCCGATCTCGCTTTGTAATGGCTCATTTCTGGAGCATATTCTGGCGTACGTTTTGGCTGTTTGGTGGTTTTTGGGTACTTTTAACCCGACTGCGCAAGGAGGGTTATGTTTTTCGAGTGTATGTATGCATTTACCTATGTATGTATGTATATGGGTATGTACATATGTATGAGAACCCTGAGTGCAGGTTCTGTCTTGAAGAGGATGAAACACCCATCCATGTCCTCTGTGAATGTGTGGCGCTCCACCACCAGAGGAGTCAGCTCCTGGGAGGACCTGTCTTCTATCCTGAGGACGTGAGGGCCTCCGCCCCAAAGTCCCTAGTGAGATTCATGTCACACCTGGGACTGGGTGAGGTGCTGTAAACCCAGGAGGGAAGTTACAATAGATCCGCAAGGGTCGCAGTGACGGGGAGGCTCTTGTGGCCTCCCACCCTACCTCGAATAATAGAAAATGTACATATGTATGTTTCTATATTTCCTCCTACAGCCTAAGCGGCATGACCAATTTTGATGTGAGAGCTGTCGGTAGATTCGTGTTCAACCTCTGAGTGTCATAGGTTATATATTTTTTTGTAATAATAATAATACATCTCTCGCAAAAAAAATGCATTCTTACGTAACATCTAACGAACTTTTTCGTAATAAACAAGTAATTTTACTAGAATTGTCCTAAATAATGCACATTTATAATCTTTTACACTAATTATACGCATACTTTCTCACAAGAAACGAACGCTCATCAGCTTATCAAGCGTAACGGAATCTACGAGTACTATAGACTGCAAAAACGGCTTTTCTGCTGTCTGGTATTTAGACATAGACATAGACAGAAATTTACTGTGACAAAAAACATACAACACAAAACAAAAATCATACACAAAATATACACAATGGTTTTGTCACAATCCGGTCCCAGCTCAGCATAAAACTAGTTGTAAATAACCAGCGCTGGTCTTCCGCTGGGTAGGTGATTTTGTTTTTCTTCAAATATATATACTTGTTTCATGTATGTACAGATACTTAGTATATTTTTAAGTACGACCAACGTAAAATTAAAACGTTCCTAATTTCACTTCACGTGCCTCCAGCCAATAAATATTATGTGCAAGAGCCGTATAAGAACATGCCGATCAGCCGTATTCACAATCCTTCGTATTCAATTTCAATTCGGGATATATCTACATCTCTGTCATTGTGAAACTAAATAACAGAGAGGAAGAAGTAAATTCTCAATCCAAATCCCACAGATTATGTATCGGGTACAGATGGAACACTCACCGAAATGTGTACCAATAAATAATGAGTGAAATACTATCACATCCAAGTCCTACAAATCAAGAGATATCACATTAACAACTATTACCTATTCTGTGTCAATAACACCGAAGACGGTGTATCTGTAAGGTCCGGTATCAGTCGTCGACATGTACCACCGACTTATCACAGATAACCATGGGAGGTGAGACCGATGGCAACACCTAATCGAACTATTTACATAATACATTAGTATGTTATTACATCATAACGGATGGTTCAGTTGATTCTTCCGTATCGTAGTCAAACATTGACTGAGTGATCGAAGGTGTTCGACAAGGTTGGACTAAATATGGCGGGAAAATACTATGACATTGCGAATACATTATTTTCTTGTCTGTCTTCGGATAACGTTATGTCAAAAATCTCACCTTCAGTGGTCTTCTTTTTTTTTTGGATTGGACCCGCTTTAAAGCATTTGCCATTGTCAAGTATTAGGATTTTTTCAAGTTTCTTGAATAAAACAAGTTGTAAATGTTCTAGACACAATCTAAGTCACGTATGCAGTCAATTTATAAGCCGAGTCCTGCTTCAGTAAAGTGATGGCGACTTTACTAGAAGCTTCTATGGAGTTTTGCCGACAACGTAAATTACACGTTTCACTGCTTTATTTCACTTGCCCACACTCACGCACTTGATCGAACACTTAATGAATAAAACACCACCATTTTTATAGCATTAATGTTCAACATAACACAAGTTTAGGAAAATAAAACAAAGCAACAACATGATACTAAGACGTTCCCGCCAAAAAACCCCACCTTCAGTGTTGGAAGGTTCAGAGACGTGAAACGTTTTATTGTTACCCAGAGGTTCTCAATTCGATCGTATGTCTGTTCGATTACTCCGCCAAGTATAACTTGATTTTGATGTTTTTTTTGTTTGGTAATTTTAACAAAATCGGTTTCGTACTTTGATTTTTATAACAAAATAACTGGAAAAGTTTCCGGCAGCCTAGTCGGGAGACCGTCCGACTTGCGATCCGCAGGCCCTGGGTTCGAATCCCGCGGCACGCACCTCTGTGTTTTCGAAGTTACGTGCGTATTGTTGATTGCCGCCAACTTCAAACGGTGAAGGAAAACATCGTGAGGAAACCTACATGTTTGAGAGTTCTCAATGATCTTGAAGATGTGTGAAGTCTGCCAACCCGCACTTGGCCAGCGTGGCAGACTATGGCCTAACCCTTCTCACAATGAGAAGATGGCTCGTTCCCAGCAGTGGGACAGTTTGTACAAACGGGGCTAGTTAAAAAAAAAACTGGAAAAATGTAAACCAAGTAAACAAAATTTCGTATTTCGTAAGTCGGATGCTTCAGTTTTTTAAACCATAATTATTTCTTGTAATGTAACTTTTGTTTCCAATAAGCAAAGATATCATTTTTATACCTCCAAAGACACCAGAGATTGCGAATTAGTCATTCCGAGATTACCACGGGTCAAAGACGACGATATCAAATTTCACTCCTTTAGACTTAACCCGAAGACCGAGATTTTTTTGCCTCCAAACTTTTTGCCGGAAACTTTACGGCTAATTCGGAACTTTTTGTAGCTAATTGAAGCTTCGCAGAAGGACCGTGTTGACACTAGCGCCGTTTCCGGACTTGGCCTTTTTTTTTTTTTTTTTTTTAATCCGAGGTTTGTTTGTACAGGCAAGTGAAACGTTTTGGCACGCCAGTGACAAGCTATTCTCATGGGGGATATAAATTCCTGTTATTTGATGAATTAGAATTGGGCGAACTGAAATGGAAATATGAAATATTACAGTAATGTTTTATGTTAGGAGATGCGGGATCTTATATTGAAATTGTTATCCTGTCTACTATTGTTTTTTACCTACCACAATTTTTTATTCTTCATTTTCCACTAAGTAATTATTACTAATCTACTTTTTTTTTTTAAAGTAATCGAGATTAGTTATGTCCCTTTCCTTTTCATATGAATTCCAGGGACAGACAACGGTGACAAATAAATATATTAACTAGCTAAGACCGTAAGCTAAACATATCTGCGCCCCGCGGTGTCTCCCGCGTAGTGATGAAAAACGGTGATTACGACGATGATAAAATATAGCCTATGTCCTTCTCAAAGTCCTGAAGAATCTCTGTGCCAAATTTCATAACGATTGGTTCAGCCATTTAGCCGTGAAGAGGTAGAAGTCGGTTGCAAAGAGAAGTTTGCTACTAAACTAGTTTTGCCGGCTGATTTTGATAATATTTGACAGAAACATAAGATTCTCTCTTAGAATATAGACAATAGACTTCGTGAGCACAGACTTATTCACAAGAAGATATTTTGGAAAAGTTTGTGCTCGCGGGGCCACTATTCTACTAGGTATTATTAAGAAGCTAATATAATATTAGAACCTATTTCACTCTAAATATTAATTATTTTTTTAAAAGCAAAAAAAAAATTACAACTAAAATACGTGCATTCAGAATGCAACAAATTTGAACAGTTAAGCATAACAAAAGACACAAAATACCTAACATCAAACAATAATAAGCTTTATGTTATGACACATAAGCACTAAAATCTAATTGGCACTAATCTAGTAAGCTCGGTGGTCGAAGTGTGCCCACACGCAGTCAAATAATGCTTAAAATGTTTTAAAAAAATAATAGGGTCCGAAATGTTCGTTAAAGGCGCGTGTCCATTATGCGGGCCCATTAACAACACGACAAAATTATCTATAGATGCAAACGAAGGCGCCACCGGTGCTTTTTCTTAGCAAATTTAACAACAATCCATACAAAAATATAGTTCCTCAATTTGGACAAGTCAATGTATAGACTGGTCATCATTTACCAGCATTCGTCACTATTTGAGTTTCGGAAGCTATGAAAGGAAAGAATTTAACATCCGGAGTTACGGGAACATTTTCTAATAAAATATTTATTCAAAGTCAAGTGAAGGCGGAATATGAATGAAATGGTTTAGTTTCCCCTCGTTATATTTTTATGGAAACTGTTCGATACTAGATCATCATGATAAAAATGGAGGGAAGTTTATCAAGTTCGTTCTATACGATTATATCACATAGATAAATTCAGTAAAATTGATGGTAGTTCCAGTAGGTTGGAAATAGTATATTTCATTACAAGTGCGGAAAGGCTGTCATTGCAGAGTTCCGACAAATGTCTACCCGAGCCGAGGCGCAGCCGAAGGCGAGGGTTGACAGTCGGAACAAGTTGCAATGACGGTTCCGCACGTGTACTGAACGACTATTTTTAATACAGTTGCGAAAAAATGAAGCAATTTAATAAAATAATAAAAACACAATAAACTCAACTAACTAATCATTTATTTCTTATAAAAGTTATAATTCACATATACATATTTTGGGTATTCACTTATATCCACGTTGTTCCTTATTTTCAGCATACTTTTTATCATCGAAAACCTCGACCATAACGTAGAAGGTTTTAATTTTGCTGAGAGTTCGGAGAAGTATGCCAACATAACATTTTCTGAAAAACTATTTGCTTTTTTCTCTTCTCTCCACGCGATAAATTCGTCGTATGTAGATATGTAGCGACTTTTTGACTTTTTTCCGGTAAAATGTTCTCGGAAGCATTTTGTGCAATTATACTGAGTTCCGGTGGTGTTCATTCAAAAAAACTAGGGTCGAAATTACTAATTTTGTGCAACAAACAACTAAACTCGCAAAGAAAATTTCTGGAAAATGGCGCCAACCGTAGAATATAAGCAGAGATATTTATTTTCTTCACCCATTCTGGTAGGTAAAGGGATCTATGCCCATACAGCCAAGACTTCAGTAGTTTTTTTTTATTGATATGAAATGAAAATGAAATTTAATGAGATGAAATGAAATGAAACCTAACCTAATTCATTTAATCAAGTCATTAAATCTGATATTGAAACAAATTAGTAGCTTCTTTTTAGAAATATACGTACAGTAGAACTCCAATTATCCGAATTAATGGGGACCGGGACCCATTCGGATAATCAAATATTCGGATAATCGGATTTTTAAAAAAAAAATTGCCATTGGAGAGAATGAAAGCTACGTTTTGATATTGCACTATTTTTTATTGAATTAAATGAAAGAAACATGAAATTTTCACATGTTTTAAATATAAATAAAATGTACTTATGTACAAGTTTAGAAATAAAAATCATTGTTTTTTAAACATCTCCGTTAATGTAAGCTGTTTTGCGGTCTTCAACCGTTTTCGGGCAGCCAGGTCACGCATTCGCTTGACGGTGAGCAGTTGCAAGTGGTCACACTCGGGCTGACGCTCCATCCACTTCAAAGCAGTCTCGAGGCCGGCAAATGCTTCACTGCTTGACTACACTGACTTTTGTGATTCGGATAATCGGCGATTCGGATAGTCGGAGTTCGGATAATTGGAGTTCTACTGTATTTGCATGAATCATAAAAACTTCTGTTTTTTTTTTAGTAAAAACTTCATGGTTGGTTTTTCTTTTTAATAGACATTATTTTGACAGTTGGGAAAGAGAACGCACGAGTTCGGGAAAGGTAAAAAAAAGCACGAGTATGTAATAGCCCGAACGCTATACGTCCCTGCAATACGCCACTTTTTGAGCAACTGTATTAAAAAAATATTTGAGTAAAATACAAAAAACTTTTTCCTGCTCAACGGTTCCAGATATAAAACAAAAAAAATGTTTTTTTTTTCTAGATATCCAAGTCTGTGACATCCCTAACTCTACAATAATGACTTAATAATAATTGACCGGTCATTTCATGTGGAATATTCCACTAACCATTAAGCTAGGGGTGTGACGGGTGCGAGAGTTACTGCATTCTACTGCGTTTTCAATGATCTTTGTTTTGTATGCGCGCGCGCAACCCGCATAAGAGGGAATACGGTTAATTAATACTTTTGTGTAAATTGCTTAATATTATTCTCGGTAGTAAATCATGGGAAGTGATAGCGTGACCAATAACTGTTAGTTTAATGTGGAAATGAATGAACACATGTTTTTTTACATGTGTATAAAATATTACATCAAAATACGGGTCATCAATTGTAAGACAAATTTAAAAACGAAAATCTCAGTTGTATAAGGACCAGAATTTGAAGAGTTCTCTTTCACAGACGCTAGTACTATTGAATAGTTCAATTTAAAATGGATATGGGTGAAATTTTTTTTTTTTCTGCAATCGAGGCATTAGTTTAGGAGGTACAAGCGATCAACCCGTTTAGACTACCAGAAGTAATAGAGAAATACAGATACATATACAATATATATATATATATATACCTATACAAAATATAATTACATACATTCATCCAAATAACATTATCCTTTTCTATGGCAGTCGATTAAAATTAAAAATATACAACACTTAGGTATTTTAACTTTTTTTTCTTTTTTTAATCAACCCATACTATCCCACTCCTGGGCAAAGGACTCCCCCATTTCCTTCCATAAATCGCGGTACATCGCTGCCTAATCTTCCCGACTTAGAATATAGAAAAATACAGAAGGCGCGTCCAGATGCAGTTACAAAATCCGTGCTGTGTCCAAAAACAAAAGAATCGTCCCGCACCCTTCTCACCTCTCACCCGCATAATGTTGCTAGTGTAGGCATTATTTACCCGTTGCTGTGGTAAATCATGGAGATAAAAATATATTAAAATAAAATATTTACTTTCCACAAAAAAAAAAATACAAAATATCTGAGGAAAAATTTCGCACTAAATCCATTTAAATCGCAAAATCAATCAATATGTTCACAATATCAAACAAGTAGTTCTATTCTAAGTCCATATAGGGTGATCTGCAATTATGAAACGCTACCCTGAACGCTACTCGACATGCACTTGGCCAATTAATTTTTAATCGGATAAAAATATATTTAAATACCTACTCATTTAATTTACAAACTACTAACTAAAACGGTAGCAAGTAAAAGTAAGGAAAATCAAAACGTTGATATTGGCAACACCAAGAAAATGGACGATTCTTTCTCTACGATGATCAAAGACCGAACAATTTATTAAATAAATACGTAAGATAATGTCAATTGTGCTACTTACACGTGAAATGTTATCCCATCGTGTTTTTTTTTCACCCCAGCAGTGTTTTTACACGTAGGAACGACACATGACGGCATATTTGAATTAAATTTAACACCAACAAAGCTTGCCACTCGTTAAGACGTTCATAGAGCAACTGATCGCGCGCGCTTCAAACTACTCTATATATGAGTAGTTTCTGTCGCTTCAGTTCTAAGCATGTTCACGGTTTCTGTATTTTTCTATATTCTAAGCTTCCCGAAATGCATCAAGATCGCCACGCGAGCGTTTTTAGGCCTTCCAGAGCAATTTTAACACTGTAATTTAATTTGTAGTTCTTATACATCGAGCCTATCGTTTTTACAATAATAATATTTTTTTAAAACTAAATGTACCACGGTCTTTTTTACTAAAATACGCTTATTAGACGTTTATTTATTATTATTTATTTATTATTATTATTTTGAATATGAATATATTTGAACGTTATTATATTTAATAAGACTTTATTATTATTACACAGAGCTCATTATCACTAGAAGAATCAACCAAAATTATTCCTAACAAATTTATAGCTAATCGTCTAAATCTGCAAACGTGCCGTCCAAAAATAGCCCCATATAAAAATTTTCCAATTTACCAGCGATCCATTTAATGGCCAATCCAGGGTTTGGACAGTCAAAATTCGCGTTCCGTGTACAAGCCAAGCGATATGATCTAAAATGGCTGGCTTATCGCTATATTCGATTTCTACGTCATTAAAATCATTTTACCCGCAAACGTAATTGGTTGTGAGTCAGGCCCACAGCACAATGTGAAACAGTGAATTGGGTTTATAAGTCTGTATAATATACATACATATGTATGTTACATACATACAGTGTATTATTCTTGCTGGCGGTATGTTAGTTTATGTACTTACGCTACGCGTTCCTGAGTTATAGAAAAAGCAAAAATCAAACCTTGGAAAGGCAAAATCTAATTTTGGAAAGTTATCGTACGGACTGCTAAATTTTGGAATACGTTTCCAGAGTGGATATTTACCGATGAATACAATTTGGGTGTCTTTAAATCACGAGTGAATGTGTTTCTTCTAGGTAAGCGCGCTACATCGTAGACCGCGACATCGCTTAACATCAGGGCAGTTGGCGGTCAAGCGATAATCTATCTTGTATAAAAATAAAACCGGACAAGTGCAAGTCAGACTCGTCCACCGAGGGTTCCGTACAAACTAGTAGATAAAAGGGCTAAAATCATATTTTTATTTATATTTTCCTTCTTACACCGAAAAATATACATCGTAAAAATATTTAAAAATTTGTTTTAATTTATGCTAATTAAGCTCTTTCATATGATACCCCACATGATACGGTTACAGAACTTTAAAATTTGGACCCTCATTCCTTGCGTAAAGACACTATTTTTTGTGATTATATTAAAAATGTCCAGTTTTCGGATTTTTTCCTATATGCATACTCTAACACAATGCTTCTTGCCAAATTTCATAGTTCTAGGTCAACGGGAAGTACCCCATAGGTTTTGATTCCCTTGTGAGTGTCGAAATGTGCGTTTTTTACAATATATTCGGCTGTAACTTTTTTTTACCAAAACTGAAAAAATTTTCTTTCTGAGACTATGGATCTGCGTATATATGGTTTTATTGTCAACATGATACCTTCACGCGTTCCCGAGATAAAGGTCTTGACACCCGGACGGACGGACAGACAGACAGACAGAAAGACGGACAACAAAGTGATCCTATAAGGGTACCGTTTTTTTCTTTTGAGGTACGGAACCCTAAAAAATAGACATACGAATGGCACCGCATAGCACCATAGCACAGCGGATTAGCAAGTTGAAGTGGCAGTGGGCAGAGCACATAGCACGTAGAAGTGATTGCGTAGAAGGAGGCGAAAAGTTTTCAAGTGTAGACCACACACACACCGGCAACCAGGGTAGGAAGACCAGCCACAAGCTAAAAACATAAACTCATAAAAGAGCCGCAAGCCGCTTCCAGCAAGTCTTTTTTGAAATCCATGGTGGGAGGCCTACGTCTAGCAGTGGACTTCTTGTTGCTGAGATGAAAGAAAACAAACCTTGCAAACCAAAGAAACTTAGAAAGTTAAGACAAACCCAAAACAAACCACGGCATGGAAACAAACCAAAACGAATTTTATAAAACAAATCTAGCAAACATAATAAACCAAAACTCAACTTGAAAACCAAACAAACCTAGCAACCCAGATTAAACTTTTTTTTTTATAAGTGGTACAGTAAAAACAAAATAAAACTATGAAGTTCAGTCACTGTAACTACGAAAGTTCCTTGCCCCCTTGTTACAAAAATTGGCAATATGACGCCACATGCTATATGTGGGCAGTTTATAATTCGCCAACATATTATTATGCAGGGGATGTATGGGGGTGATGTGATAAAATGGAGCGATAACATGAAAATAATGGTGAATTATTATGTGTGTTTTATGGCACAAATAATAAATAAGGGATTAAAATATACAGAGGTCGCGATGCATGCAAAACGTGGTTTTAGCTTTGGAGGGGTGCGGGATATGACGACAAACGTATGCTAGGTTTGATAAATCAAACTTCACAGTCGTTGCTCGAACGTCATTGAACTTGAGGATACTGTTTTTGATGTTTCTATTTCCATACAAAATTATTTTTCACTCCTCTTGCTCTAAAAGTCCGTCCATTGTAGCGTAGTAAAGCGGGAAAAAATTAGAATTTTAAGCTCTAGGGGAAAAAGTTATTTTTTTTTTAAATTTTATCTGTTACCAAAGAGCCTACATACACGAAACAGTCTTTTTTTCAAAAGTAGAAAAACCTCTTTTTGGTATATATATTTACATTCTCTTTGCAAACATTTCATTAAATATCCAGAATTGTACAAATTGTACATTTCATTTTTAATAAAATAAACTTTGAATTATTGTATTGGATTATTTTATTTTCTCGCATTCGTAGTGAAAAGTAGAGTGTAACACACGGCGCTAATAACCCGTTGTAACTCGGTTTCTATTTACTCTCTCACTAAAGCTCGGGAGTAAAAATCTACCTCGTTACAATGGGACTTTTTAGCCCCTTGTATAACAATCTACTATTTCATCTTACTAGCTCGTAAAGTTAAAATATTCAAAATATTTCCAACCTCTTTGTATAATACCTTCACAAAATGAAGAAAAATAGTTCTATTCAAGGAGGTTGCTATCTTAGCTTAAAGAAACACTAAATATTATATTAATATTTTGTATATTTACGTAAAATGTAAATAAAAATGTACAATTTGCTTTCTCTTAGCAGTGTATTGAATTTTTTGAACCATTTACACGAAAAAGGTTTAGATGAGTAAAGAAGAATGCGACCTATGCGAGTTGTGTCAAGAGCCTAATAGAAGAAAAAAAAATAGAGTAAAAAAAAACTTTTAAACTACGCAAATTTGTTGTAAATAATGTTCAAAGTTAATTAAATGTGTACGAATGTAAGTGAACTCACGTGATTATTATGTAACTTTAGGACCAGTAAAGTTGCATAAATGCCAAGCAGATTTTTCTACTCGAGAAAATAGGTGAACTAAAAAAATTCCTCGCTACGTTAAGATGAAAAATTTTGTATTGCACTCGGCTGTAAAGTTATTTTATCTCGTGTCTTCTTGAATCTATCGCTACGCTCAGGATTCTACACTAGAACCACTCGCTGCGCTTGTGGTTCAAACCTAGAATCCTTCGCTTGCTCTGGATTCAACTGTCAGACACTCGACGGTAAAATACAACTTTCCAGCCTAGTACAATAAATAACTATTACATTTATGGTGTAAAGAGTACTTATAGAAATGAAACAAATGTTAACGGATTTATCGCGTATACTTTACATAATTTTCAGATCTGACGTTTCGAACACTGCAGCGTCCATGGTCACATTTAGAAATAAATCCGTTAAAATTTGTTTCATTTCATTGAGTACTCGTAACAATCGCGAAAACCTATAAAACATTAGAGTATTTATAGTTTTCATCACCATCCCATCCTCTTCTATCCCATTGCCGGATCTCTCTCGATATGCTATCTGCCTCGATTCTGTGCCAATCGAGTCCAGGCACTTTATAGTTTTACAATGAAGTAATTTTGGTTAGCTTTAATATCGCTCTTTATTAGTGGTGAAATATTACATTTATTGAAAACAAACGTTGACATTGACAGCAAAAATGTCAATTAAATATATACACATATTTTCGATATACATAGAATTTATTTGAATAAAAGCTATTAATCATCTGTTTGCTTGGGACCTATGATATGAGAGATTTAATGTAATGTACAATATTTTGATGTCCATCGGACGATTGACGATTTGTACAAATAAACATGAAGTTAAATAAAAGCTTGTAAAATAAACATTTTATTTTTTATTTTAAGACCCTATTCATAGGACCCGAAACGTCAGACTATAGACCATAAAGTTCGGCATTAAAATAAACCATTGGCAGCAAAATTAAAAGACTATTTTCTGTGTAACAAAAAATATATATTATAGTACAAACGTTGATTTCCAGTTATGGCTGGGTGACAACACTAGGGGTCGGTTTCCAATATCGTTCATCATTTGTCAAGTTCAGTTTTGGGGGGTGTTTGCGGAATAGGCAATGCCGTGTAGCGGTGCAAGATACAGATGCAAGCTGTATTTTATATAATTACAGTAGGTAGGTTCCTGTAAATCAATGATATAATTCAATAATTTAGTTTAAAAAACTGAAGCAACCGACTTCTCACTATGCCATTGTCAGAACTGGACCAAAAATTTAAATGGGAAGCACCAGCTTTCAAATAAAAAAACCGGACAAGTGGGAGTCAGACTCGCCCACCGAGGGTTTCGTACAAACTAGTAAATAAAAGGGGGAAATCATATATTTTTTGTATATTTTCCTTCATAAATCGAAAAATATACATCGTAAAAATATTAAAAAAACCTGTTTTAGCTTATGCTACTGAAGCTGTTTCATATGATATCCCAGATGATACGGTTAATTTACTTTAAAATGTGGACCTTCATTCCTCGTATATAGACACTATTTTTTTGTGATTAAACGAAAATGTCCAGTTTTCGGATTTTTTCCTATATGTGTACTCTAACACAATGCTTCTTGCCAAATTTCATTGTTCTAGGTCAACGGGAAGTACCCCATAGGTTTTGATTCCCTTGTGAGTGTCGAAATGTGCGTTTTTTACGATATATTCGGCTGTAACTTTTTTTAAAGAAAACTTAGAAACTTTATTTTTCTTTCTGCAGCAAGATACTCGTACTATAAATCTGCATATATGGTTTTAATTTCAACTCGATACCTTCACGCGTTCCCGAGATAAAGGTGTTGACACCCGACGGACGGACAGACGGACAGACGGACAACAAAGTGATCCTATAAGGGTTCCGTTTTTTCCTATTGAGGTACGGAACCCTAAAAAGAATCATCAAAATCGGTTCATCCAGTCGATAGTTCTGAGGTAACAAACAGTCGAATTGAGAACCTCCTCCTTTTTTGAAGTCGGTTGAAAAGGGCATAAGTGGCTGCTGAAAGACATTTCATGTGCGAAGTTACGTACAACGTTACTCTTTTGTTGAGACGTTAGAAAACAGTGAATTGATAAGTTAAATTCGTGTGTGATAGCCACGTGATAGCGAGCTTTGATAAAACAAATCTACGTTTGATCAAATCGACTGATGTTAAGCGACGATGGGAACGACGATGGAGCACGTCGATTAACCTTGAAAGTCTTTTTTATCGGATACCAACAACAAAAAGTACTTACTTAATTATTTTTCTAAGTGAAACGTTTTTATTGGAAAAGAAAGATAATGATGTAGGTAATGTATTTACTGTATTTTACTAGAAACGCCCTTTCATTTGATACCCATATTGTGGGGGTTGTGTTAAAATATGAAATCCGCCATTTTTTGGCGGCGGCCATCTTGGATTTACAATAATACAGAATATACTAAATTTATCACCAGGACTAAAGGTGTATACCAAATTTCAGATCGATCCGCCAACTGCAAGGGGATAAAATTGCAATTACTAAATTTTACCCAAACAAACAAATAAATAAAAACAGGTCAAGCAAAAAAAAAACCGTTTAAAAATGCCAATCTTTTATGGTAGGTATTCCAAAAACTCGAACGAAACGCTTTAGCACCACTTTGCGTACAAACAAAATGTGGAATACACTTCCTGAATGTATCTTTCCGAATAGATATTATAATCTGGGTGTCTCCAAATCGCCAGTGAATAGGTTCCTTCTAGGCAAGCGAGTTCCATCGTAGATCGCAACAGTCGCTAACATCTAACGAGTTGGCAGTCAAGCGCAAGCCTATTTAAAAAAAATAAAAAAACATTGATTGAGGAGGGAGAAAGGTAGCCTCGCCCTTCCCTCCTGCCTCTGGCGCCATCTATCCCACCACTTCATAATTATAGACAAGGCGCGATGCAATGGTCAAATTACAGTGAAATACAGTAAATAAAACTTCAAACTAGTGTATGTAAACTGTAAACCAATAAATTAGCTGCCAATCGAGGAAGTAACAAATTTTCCTGGTTTGCAATCGCACGTGTCGGCGCCGTACGCCGCCGCTACTGACGGCTCGTATGTACGTTTGTTTATTTGCCCTTTGGTTTGTTTGCAATAACTACCGTAATGTGAATTACGAGTACAGGGCTTGTGGCTATTGTATTTGTATTAATTTTTCCTAACCTAAATATTCAATGGCTAACAAAGTAGAAGACGTGGTTAGTCTGATCGCGGGACTAAAGTGGGCAATAGTGGGGATTTTTTAATATAAAATCTTCAACATGTAATTAAATAACGACTCTTGTTACGACGCAAAAGAGCCAATTCAGTTTGCACAGGCGTTGTTACAGTGGATTAATCCACCCACATTTTCAAAACTTGTCAACGTACACTACGAAAGAAATTCCCAGTTCAATACAGCCACTTTTAACGTATCTAAGACAATAATAATAGTTAATTTGCCGACAAAATTAAGACCGTCCCACACAGGCCAAGTTCATAAACAATGTTTTAAATAGAAATAGACAAATTACCTCCAGTGTTATGATAAAAGAAATGTTTGAATCAGCAACACATTAGAAACAAGGGCGCGCTGCCCACCTGGAAATAAACCTAGCACTAAACGGAACAGATAGTAATCAAGGAGATTAAATTACTCTTTATTAAACTATCACGGTCATTCATTAAAACACTATTATTAACGGGATATTTACGGGTAAATATCCCGTTAATAATAATAGTGTTTTGACTAAATTACATTTGCTAAATTAAGACGACTACAGAATTAGAGATAATCTATCGAGTCTTTCAGCCTACAGTGAGTTAAATAAAGACAAACGTGTATAATTTCATTGAGCAATCCACACTACCACTTTATTTTATATAATATTTAATATTTTATCTATAAAATAAATTCGCATCTTGTGGCCAGTTCATCGGTTTTTATATGGCTGCATAAAAAGGTAGGCTATGATTTTGACAATCTAAATCTATGTGTATGGATTAGTAAGTTGAAGTAGCAGTGGACAGGGCATAGAGAACGTAAAACCGATGGCAGATGGGGAAGACAAATTCTCGAGTGGAGACGACGCATCGGCAAGCGCATCGTAGGACCTCGTAAAACCCACAATGTGGTCAGACAACCTCATAAACGTAGCAGGAAGATGCTGGATGCAAGCCGCTTCCAATCAGTCATTTTGGTATTCCATGAGGAGAGATATAAAAAAATGTTCATCAATGACTTCTTGAGGTTGAGATGATGATAATGTTATTAAAACTGCAATACATAATTAACATATCAAATTTCTAAACACAAAAGTTATCATTGTAGGCAGAGTGGTCACGCCCTCTCCAGAACGTTAGGCAAAGCCGCTGACGCGCCGGCAAAGCGTACCAGAAAACTAATTAGACGCGTTGTATATCAACAGAACGCCGGATCTCTTTGATTCACGAAACGATCACACCGAATTACGAATATGTTTACTGTACGTGCCCGCATCCTATACTGGGTAGGGGTGATAGGCTAATGAATATCTCTTGGAAAGGGATGATCGAACTTGATTGCCTTGGTTACTTATAATAATGACTAAGTCTGATGACGTAAGCTCAAACCATATCTTATAGGATAGTTATTAAATAAAAGCACTAGATTTCGCGACACAGGGTTACCTACTGTGAAATATAGGGTACTTAGAAAATAGTCTACTCCGTGTACATTACGTTACATAGTATAATAGTGTTTGTTTGGATTTGAGTAATAAATTCATTAAATTCATTACCTAAACCGCTGGACGTATAGACTTGAAATTTGGAAGGTGTCGTGTGAAGGAAGAAAGAATAAGAAAACCTCATAGCTCGCCAGAATATCGATTCCAAAGCTCCAACCTGGTACTTGGCTGCTGAGTCAAAAAATACCAGTAGTACTCACACACTCAAAGCACAGAGTTTCCTTTGTACTATTTTTTGCTAAATAACAAATTACACAGGATAGGGTTTTACATGAAATAGTTAATAGCACATCGGGCAAGTGGCTGATCGATTTTGATCAAACATAGCTAAGAACACTCTTCACTCTTTGAAAAAAAAACTAGATCAAAATCGGTCCATCCGTTTGAGAGCTAAGATACCACACATACATTTGCACGTAAAACTTATAACACCCCCCCCCCCCCCCCCCCCCCCCACCTTTTTCCTCTTTTCCTTCATAATTTAAAGAATGACCGTGAATTTTATTTTAATTAAAATGTTACGGAACACTCGATACTTTTCTTCCCGATTGGACTGGCAACCCTGATTCACAAGCACCTTGGACCGCAATATTGCAGAGTAAACAAACGAAGAAACAGTTGTAAATTTAACACACCACATCTCATGAATGATTTGTACTTGGTCTACAAAACTTGTGTTCCTGCCTCCACTACTTCCCCTTTACTCCTGACACGTGGGAAAATTAGCCGTGTTGCTATGTCAATAAGAATTATTGCAAATGCATATGTATCACAGATTGTTGTATGTCAAGGATTGAACAGTTGAATGTTTAAAGTAAAGAGCTTAGAGCGAGTTATTTATACGTATTAAATATTTAGTTGTGTTTTTTATTTATATATATGTATAACAATTATTTATGCTAAGTAGTGCAGCAGCGCGGTGACTAAATATAGTTTGGATGGAAAATATTTCGGAGTTATTCCTACTAAGCAATTTTTTGCCAAGATTTTCGGCACATGTTACAAAAATTACATATACAAATGTTTAGAGACATGTTATTTTTAATATGTTCTGATTTAAGAAATATTAAGAATCGTCGTTTTTTTTCCGCAACTTTCTTGTGTTTGTACAATACAATTTATGTAATTTTACTTTGTCTGTCTGTCTATCCGTACTAATTCTGTAGATTTTTTTTTCGTATTTACGAAAACATGTGCATTTCCCACAATAATATTTCAGTATAAATCTCAAACTGATTATTAAAAAAAGAAATGTATTTTGATGTGACCTTAAGCCATGACGTGAAATGGGATATTATTTTATGCTTTGTGTAAAATATCTTTACAAATTAATTTTATAAATCTTTTTATAAGGGTTATGTATTAAGAAATGATATGATTTGTCAAAGTGCCAAAAAGTTCATTCCCCTATTTGATTTTATGTTAGATTTCATAGTCCGATATAACCTAGATATTAACTAACAGTTTGGTCACGCCAAATGGGGCACGCCTACCATGTTCTGGGAACTGGTCTAAAGTTAGTAACTCAAACCTTATTCTAATAATAGTGGAAACTCGAAATCACATGATGTAAGCGAATTCCGGTAGTACGACTAGAAGGAAAAACATAGTAGGTCACCCGATAGCGCTACCAAAGGAATTTAAAGTCTCTAGTTCGACCATCGTCCGTCTCGCTCGCGCATACAAGCATTTTTGTAGATATAAAACGACTGCATGAACTTATAAAAAAAATCGTCGTTTGTAGTCGTCGTCTATAGAACTTAAAGAAAACAACATCACAAATGTTCGACAAAAAAATTAATTTGATCCAAGTTAATTTTCATACATAAAATCATTTTTAGACATTATTAACGCAAAAATGATTTTTATGTATGAAAATTTACTTGGATCAAATTGAAATTTTAGTCGAACATTTGTGATGTTGTTTTATTTAAGTTCTGTAGTTTCACAAACGACGATTTTTTTTATAAGTTCATGCAGTCGTTTTATATCTACTAAAATGCTTGTATGCGCGAGTGTTGTTTAACTAGTTTTAGAAACGAACATTTTTTTTATAAGTTCATGCAGTCAGTTTAGAATAGAATAGAATAGAATAGAATAGAATAGAATATAACTTTATTGTACATCCATACAGTAAAAACTTAAAATAAACAATAAACTTAAACGACAGTACAAAGGTGGCCTTATCGCATAGAGCGATTTCTTCCTGGCAACCTTACGGTGGATAGAATTTGTATAATTAGAATAAGGAGGTTTTGGTTTTGGAGTTTATATCTTCAAAATAGTGGGTATGCGCGAGCGAGACAAACGACAGTCGAACTACAGACCCTTCATACCCTTGTATGTGCGGGAAAGAGATTGAGATTACAAAAAAAAAATACGGACACAACTCAAAATTTGCGGAGGAAAATGTTATGTGTTCTATATACTTACTACATTGACCCCCCGACTAAATGTACGGAAGCTGATTTCTTTGTTTTCACGATATCCATAGTAAAATTAGTAATGCTGATTTATTCTGTATAATAACCTCCTATCGGCTTGGTACAGGGCACCCGTAGTTGGCATATAAACGTAATATCCATGTGACTCGAACACAGAGTCGGCGTTAGTTATGGGCGGTGCAAGCAGAGGGTCAATAAAGCTATTAGCCGGCGCTATGTTGGCTATTACCAACGGCTACGGACGGGGGAGCCTGGGGTGACTACGGGCAAGCAACATGTAGGATATTCATTTGATGTAACTGTTTTTTTTTTTTAGAAGCCTACACTAAACCATAGCTGGGCAAAGGTATTTACCTTCTTCTACATTCTTACATGTTTACATTCTTCATTCATTATATTATATTCTTCATCTTACATTCTTTAAAACTAATTTTAAGTAATTCTTCTTTCAAAAAACGTTATTTACAGAGATTGCTATAAAATCGATTAACAATTACATATTTGTTACAGTGTTACAAACACTCTCTTTTCCGCAGTCGAATACAAAACTGCCCTCGGTTTTTTCATGATTAAAGCTGCCATATTTCTACCGCATGGTCACATCAGCCATAGTCGGAAGATAACACGACCAATTTGCAGATGTAATATCCTCGCGGCATTATCCGCGCCCACTGCATCACTGCCGGCTCCATACGGGGGCCCTTTATGACGTGCCGCGATCCCCCAGGATCCCCTAGATCCCGCCGGCCCGCGCTTATTATATAATGAGCTTCGGCCTTTTTCTCTCTTTTCGCGAGATTTTCGCAGCGGTCAGTGGGGATTTGGAAACGCTGTTTGTTTTTGAAATACCGTGATTTCGTTGCAAAGTTGTGATTGAAATTTTGATTAAATTTTCTGCAGGGCCGGGGCTGGATATTTTTTTGTACGTGTGTGGGATGGTAGCATTTTAAATTTTATTTAGATTTATAAACATTTGTTCTAATGAAGAGTCAATTTTATTTTTTATGTTTAAGGATAGATTGTTGAATATCAGGCGAGTTGACGGCCAGCTGCAAGCTTAAACACCAGTGAATTATAAGAATCTATATTAAAAGAAAAAAATACGCTTGATACTTTGTTGATTGTACATTTTTGCGAGAATTTATGCGAATTCTTTAGAATAACCAGTAAAATCACTCATTTAGGATACGAAAACGTGCAATGTTTAAAAGTTGCCATTTTTATTATTATTATTACAAAAAATAGCACTCAGGGAGTAAAAACAAATCTAATATCACCTCGCACATCAAAATCAGTCAAGGCATTTAGGCTGTAGAAGGGTAATATAGAAACATAATATATGTATACACATATACCTGAAAAACATGACTCTTCTTCCGCAATCCAGCGACAATATAATAAACCACCACATCTACTCCATTTTATTAGTAGAATACATCGTATGTATGTCGAAAATGTTCCCATGTAAAACTGTTCACACGACGCTGAATATAAATTAGATAAAGCACATAATATTTTTATCGCAAGCCAGTGTTATATTCCCGGCGTGTGAAACAATTGTACTGGCCGACATCCAATACGATTCCGCTTTGAATAATGCGTTACTTCGATACATAATATTTACTGTACTATCGGAAACTTACTATTTGACGCGGTTTTGCGCGTATCTATTTTATTTGCACTGACCTACCCTCTAACGGGTTAACGCCACAAATATTATAAAAGCGAACGTGACTCTGTCTCTGTCTGTTTGTTACCTTTTCACGGTCAAACGGCTGAACCGATTGTTGGGAAATTTGATACAGAGATAAATGCGGGCATGGAAACGGATATAGGCGGCTTTTTATCATCATCATCACCGTTTTCCATCACTACGCTATCCCAAACCATGGCACGTTTGCTCGTGTGCCCACTGTGCCCTGAATGATAGCTAGCAAACCAGACGTAAGAAAATACATACTCTACCACCAAGCTTCGGATTCCTCACAATGTTTTCCTTCGCCGAAATCTCAAGCAGGTGAATGAGACTCCACACAAAACATGCACTCTTCTTACACAACCAAAAATCAATCACACAAATGTACACTACCGTCACTTCAAAATATATATATCAATATTAAGATTAATTAATTTCCTTGTCTCTAGACTAGATTTTAGTAAGTCGAGTACGAGTAGTTAAGTGTAATTACGATCAGAAAAATACATTGAGTCAGGTCATTGTGTTTATATATATACAACCAGTTTATTTCGAACGAAACATTATTTCACACATTACCCATTTTTTTTACAAAATTCACGAACGTCTTTCCACTGAAAATACATTGTTACAAAATGCATCGCAATAAATTCTTCAGTCTGGTATCATAAAATACTGTCAAATCGAAATAGAAAAGTCTATTTCATGAGACAATCTGAAAATAATCCCGGGAATTTTCCCGGAATTATTTTCTGATTTAATGCAGTCTCTACGGAAAATATTGAGGTAGAGCAGTACACGATGCCTATAGATTTATGCAGCGAGAGAAATAAATGTTTGTACTTATCATAAAGAAATCACAAAATTGGCCTTAAATACACTTAAGAGTCATAGTTTCATTCAGCAAATAATTAGTACACAACGATTTATGTCCACATTTTTTATTCGTGCTGCACAGGAGTGGAACTCTTTGCCGCCTTCTGTTTCCTATAATCTTAAAATTTTCAAGGCAAGCGTGAATAAATATTTTCTGAATCTACGTGCTCCATCCTCGGCCACAACGTCGCTTACCATCAAGCGTATTAGTGAGAAAAAAAACCACATACATACCTAACCATAGTTACCTAACCAATTTGTATTCATATTGTACGACAGGAAACTCGATAAATAAGCTTATTACGTAAGATGTCCACAATTCCGCATAAGATATTTCGCCTCCGGTATCAACATAACGACAGCTTGATAACGCTATGTCATATCCCACGTCATATACTTCCAAGTCACCAGCACACGCGACCTCACATGTGGTATTCGTGTAGCATTATTGTACATACACGCTGCGTTAGTGTGTGTGCCCAATGAATGAGCAAAAGGAATAGAGTACGTTACATTTCCTTCTCTTTCACTCCGCAGTGTACCGCATAATGTGACTATGCCTATAGTAAGTGTGAAAGAGAAATAAAATATATATAACGGAACCCTAAAAATTCGTACATATATGTACGAATTTTTAGGGTTCCGTACCTCAAAAGGAAAAAACGGAACCCTTATAGGATCACTTTGTTGTCCGTCTGTCCGGGTGTCAAGACCTTTATCTCGGGAATGCGTGAAGGTATCGAGTTGAAATTAAAACCATATACGCAGATCCATAGTCTCTTGCTGCAGAAATAAAAATAAAATTTCTCAGTTTCGTAAAAAAAAGTTACAGCCGAATATGTCGTAAAAAACGCACATTTCGACACTCACAAGGGAATCAAAACCTATGGGGTACTTCCCGATGACCTAGAACTATAAAATTTGGCAAGAAGCATTGTGTTAAAGTACACATATAGGAAAAATCCGAAAATTGGACATTTTTAATTTAATTACAAAAAAATTGTGTCTTTATGCAAGGAATGAAGGCACATGAAGTGTATTAACCATATCATGAGGGGTATCATATGAAAGAGCTTCATTAGCATAAGCTAAAACAGGTTTTTAAATATTTTTACGATGTATATTTTTCGGTTTATGAAGGAAAATATAATAAAAATATATGATTTCATCCTTTTATTTAGTTTGTACGGAACCCTCGGTGGACGAGTCTGACTCGCACTTGTCCGGTTTTTTGTCTTTGTCTAAGTAACCGGTTGACACCAAGCTAAAGCTAGAAATGAATATGACGTCACCAAGTTCGATGTTAAATATTGCATAATTTGGAAGGTTTTCATGTTTATTGAAAATATAGCATATAATTAATAAACAATTGATAACCCCTGGTTGTAAACATCGCGTTTAATGTAACACATACTCCCTACCTATTATCCCTGTCTTCATGGAAATACAATAAAAGTTGTATCAATATCGCTATCTCATATCCGACACGGTACTCGCGTCCATTTTGTTTCTTTATCCAAGACACAAACACAAGCAAACGTCGCAAGCTATCATGACCGCCAAGCAATAACACCATTTGATACATTTATCAGTGTATTGCGTAAGAAACGAACGAAGTCCTTGTACGAGGCAATAAGGAAGATTCTTTTTAAAGTTTCCTGCATAGCAACGGTCCCTACACGTGTATGCTCGAAAATAGAATGTTATCGCACGTCGTCGTGAAACGTCGGTGCGATTCGCAATTAAATGCTATGCGGTGTGTGGAATTTTTTAAATATATTTGCTTAGTGCGGTAACATTGAAATTCGCATAGATAGCTCGCTACAGGTTTTCTTTCTCGTTACTTCATGAAAAGATTTTCGGTGAGCGCAGCACAATGCTAATATTATATTAACTCTCTCTCTCTATATGTTACGATAAAACATAGTATAGGTGTGAACCCGACTTTAGACCAGCGGATCACAGAATTAGTGGCCCTATTTACATAGTTGCAGCGGATGATCAATTTCAAATTACGAAACCGATATTCCACATTTAAAACTTCCATGAAACTGCAGTAACACCGACAACAGCTTAATGTGTTCGCAGAACTCTCATAAGAAAAAAAAAAGAATAAATGATTTCTGTTCTATTCTAAGAAAAACATGTACTAACAATTAGTTGAATCATCCACATTTTTTGATTTCCTGACAACGATGGAATCATGATGGAACTGTCCATCACGGAGCCGTCATTATCAGGAAATACTGCAAATATTAGCGGAAGCTTTAGAGTTGGTCGACCGGCCAGCAATGTGATTAATCGGAGATAATCAATGATGTAGATACGTAGGTAGGTTTTCCCCCGCTCTGCGTGGCAATCATCAAGTAAGGTAATCGCCCAACTCGTCTTCAGTGGCGACACGTCGCGCAACGCTATTAGACGCGTGTCGTGACTTGTGAACAGTGATAATAACATCCTGTGTGTTTAGAAAGTGCAACACCAAGATATATATTAAAAGCTTACTATCGGTCGAGTTGGGGGCCAAACGGTCTATTTCTAGTAAAAAAATCTTCCCACAGTCTTCTCTAATATGATCTCATGTCACATACTTGGACCATTAGCAAATGTTGGCGCCAAAGAATTTCCGCCACACCGCTAATGTGCTGCACAAGAAAAAATACGAGAGAAGTGAGAATTCACTAAAAACAGACCAGACTTTATGTAAACAGATTCTACGAGAATGTTGTAGTAAAAAATGTTGTTTTTGTTGATGTTTTCCAAACTGCGACGTTACTGCGTATATCGACCGGTGGAAGTTAGAAAATTTTCCAGAAACACTATGTAATTTAGATGAGTAAAGTATAATGGAAAATTCAACAATAGGTAGTAGAAATTAATTCGCATTGTCAAAATGCTTTTAGTCAGGATGCTTGGTATTTTCGGAAATCTTTGGCACTTAGTTGCATTTCGATGAGTCCGCAGCGCTACATCTGCATGTTCTTAATTTTCTTGTTCTATCTATGTGGATATAGATATACTACTAAAATGTAGAAAATTCTTCCCGAGTGAATCTTTTCTGATTGATTTAATGTGGATATACATATTTAAATAGCCAATATATCGGTTTCTTCTAGGCAAAAATGTTCCATCGTAGACCGTAATACCGAGACAAACCAAACCTGTCATTATAGTCTAGTAAAAATAAATCCGTTTGTATGGAGCAGATCACAGTATTTACAACTAGGGGGATTCTTTGAAATTATGATAGGAAAATAACAAAAAATCTCCGATTTATAGACTAGCTGCGTTCCGCGGTTTCACTCGCGTAGTTATGAAAAACGATGATGATTATGATGATGATAAGTAGCTTATGTCCATCTCCAAGTCCAAATCTGTCTCTATACTAATTTTCATAACGATTGGTTCAGCCGTTTGAGCGTGTAAAGGTAACAAAATTAGCTTTTATATCATTATGAAATTGTGTCAAATGTATTTCAAAACACCAGTACATTCATTTAAATAACAATATACTTAGTTGTCTTTTATGTTGTCACAAATCTTATTTTTACTAGACTATTACTAAAAAAACAACGTTGAAATGACAAGCCGAAAAACGAAACCGTTCTAACGTGCCATCGAGATAAAAAAAAAAAATAAGAAGATAGTAGTTACATTTACAGTACCTATGACTAAATCAAACTACTCCGTACTCCATAATACTTATCAGACACAATAGTAACTCTGTAAACAGCAGACCACATATTAATCTCAGAGTGCAGTTCTCAGACTACCACAGTTACTACAGTTGTAGAGAATACCAAATCGCTTAGTAACGGGGCGTAGTTTGTACGATGTCGGCGCCTCGTGACTAGAGCGGTGCGCGTGCGCCGGTGGCACACTGACCGATATCTGTAGGGCTGCGCCTGATTCATCGCTGATAACGAGATGTATCACGCTTATCAATCAGGTGGAGGTTTTGAGATACAAGCGCATTTTGTAGGCGGTTTAGTTTTCAATCGTTTTTGAGATATATATAAAAACATGTAATTTACCAGCCGCTTCACTTCTCGGGGATATTATAAAAGTCAGCTAAGGAACTTAATGAAAATTGGTGGACCCTGGTGCAAGACAACATTTTGTACATCTACCTTTTTTTTGTACATGGACTGTGATGCTCTGCCTACACAGCATAGGAGAACAGGCGTGATTTTATGTTTGTAGTTTTCTTTCTGATGTATCAATTTCAACTGTTGTGTTTTGTATAAAGATGTTTCACAACTCTGCCAATGTCATGTAGACCATCAAACGCTGAGAGTGCTATAGTTTTCTATTGTACTCATTGCTTGAATGTTACACTTTGGGCGACAATTGTACATGTGTCAATATTTCGTGACAAGTTTGGCAAAAAAAAAATGGGAACAGCCCTAATTTCTTGGGCGTCTACCAAGCGCATGACGCAACGTCTGGAAGGGCGCTTTAAACATTCCTCAGTTCGCCATATAATTGTGTTAAATGCTTCAGCTGGCACATTAACAAGCCCTAGAAACAACGCCGGTGGGCATTATGACGCAACGTACCTATACCTTGGGCGCATGACATAATATGTCGCTATAGAGATTATGTACAGTTTACTCGCGGTAATCCGGCCCCTGTCTAATCCGTCACCGTCACGAAATGCCTTTAACTTAACAATATACGCAAAGCATATTTACTACGGCAACTCTTCATCAATATATATGACATTACACATAAACATTGAACATGTGACTGGTTTACAGCACCGCGACTTTGTCTGTTTAATTTGAATGCGTATCTGGCCGTACATATAATGCTATCGCATCGTGCAACGCAACGCATTTTTACGCACGTTTAAATACTAAGTATATAATTTGTCAGATAATAAGATACTCTTTTATACAAATTTCCGAATCGCGATCAGTATAGTACTGTACATCCTGACAAATTTAAATTCAAATTCAAAGTATTTATTTGCAGAGACATGGGTAAAAATGCAGATGTTAAGATATATAATAGTAACCACCGTGCTCTAGCACCATGGCAGGCAAAATATATATGATATTATAAACATTACAATATGATAATTACTAATTTAATTTTGCAATATACTTAATAATTATTTAACAATTTGTCATTTAGGAATTCCTGAACAGAATAATATGTCTTGTTAATTACAAATTCCCTTCTTGCAAAACATTTATCGGATTACCGAGAGTCTACCGTCGTTTTAAGAGATTATTAATTCCAGTTAGTTAGCAGCCCTACATGCGTTTGTAGGTAGGCGCCTGTAACTCGCATGACGCAACGTCTAGGGCGCTTCTACGCCTACGACACTCTATTTGATACTAATCGACTCCGAGAGCGGAAAATCTCGATTTGCTCCGAATCAGTCGCGCAAATATTTGCCAAAATATTTCGTAAGTATACAAACGCAAAAGTGAGAAAACGTTACGAACAAAAAACAAACACCTGTTTTGAAGCGCAGATTGATAAAACCGTGACTGTATTATTTTAACTGTGCGTATACGTCAATGTTCTCGTGATTTTGAACGCTGCGCTGCTGGCAAGTACCTACGTAAATTTTTCATGAGCAAACTATGTACCGTTATCTGAAAATATATTTACTCGCGGAGAATGACGAAACCGAGTGAAATATCTATACAAGAAGTCGAACCAAACAATATATGCATAAGTAGGTATTAAGAATAATCCGATGATGTTATAATAATTATAAGTAAAAGGAAGGATGAATTGATAGAGTTAAATTGAAATTTAGCTTGTGTACTTGATCTTGATAACATGAAAATGGTAATCAGGTAATAAACGTAATCATTGAGCCTATAAATTCCAAGAGAGGAATTGCTGATCCACCTGAAGAGTGATTATACGCACTCGTGTCTCACTTACACTTATAACATTTTAACGCCGTCCTTGTCGCACGGCAGTAATTTAACCAACGAGATTAGTATCATTCTAGACAAGACTTGGCAGAATCGCGGAACTCTAGCGGGTATTTCTTCAAAAACCCTAAAGATATCAATGTCATTTAAAATCTCAACCACAAGAAGTCCACTAAGAGTAAGCTCAATTTAGGGCTCCCACTATGTATTTCCAAAAACAAGTGCGACCTACAACTGGCTTCTTCTAAAACCTATTCTAGCACGACATCGTCGCCTACTTTGTTCCTCCTTCGCCGCGAACGTCGATGTGTACTCTCCGCTCGGCCTCACCGACCTTCAAGTCCATGCCCAATCTACTGCTTCTTCAACTTGCTAACCCGCCGTGGTATATCGGTCACGTAAAGAATAACGTAATTTACAATGTTAAAGAACTGATTCTGACTCGAAAGTCTTTTTGCAGATCAAATATATATCCATACGCATTAAATTGAAACATTGATTTTATTCGTCTGTGAAACTAGGTGAGTACATAATATGGTGTTATGATACCCCTGACTAAACCTTCGTCCGTTCATTAGCAAGCAATGCTGCACAGTATCCTGTCCACGTCCGACCTTACAATGGTCAATTAGGACGTATTTGTGTGCAATTAGATGTCAACCTCCCGTGACGTCACTCAGTGCAAGCGACCCGCTGAGGTGAATGATATTTGATGACCTTGACCGGGCGGCGAGGAAGGAAGGCTTTATTCCACACTAGCTGTGCCGTGAGGTTTCGCTATTAAAATTGTAATAATGTTGATTATGAGATGTCGCCTGTCTTTCTGAAATGTAATGTAGCAATAAGCATGATCTGTATAACAGAGAAAACTGAACACACTTTACCATAGACTGAATTTTCGAAAAAGTCACAATGTTATAAAAAAAAACGGTAAAAATACTCCCTCTACGACTACGAATATGGCGTGTCAGTTTTTTTTCAGGCAAACGCGTTCTTTTCTGGCAATCTTGAATTGAGTGAGGTGGGGGGGGGGGGGGGGGGGGGAATATTCGCGCAATGGGGCAGGGATGCTCAACTGATTTCCCTACACAACTTCGCGATGCACCGCTGCTTTTAATTTTTCAATTCTAAAATAATGTTCAATTTTCAAGTGCAATTAACACACGGGCTAAGCCACGAATAAAAACTGGTAAACTTAAATAATGGTATAAGACTAACACAAAGAAACAAAACTAAAAACTACAACATAATCGGTTCAAAGGTCACACACAGCTTCCGAATCCGACGGTCCGTTTGTTTAGCCAGCAGTGGCCTAATGGCTAATAACGCATGGTGTTGCCATAAACATGCGCTCCGAAATACCCCGACCGCGTAGGAGTTTACATGGACGCGCATAGCGGCCTTGCTGCTTTCTGGCTTGTCTGGCGTTGGTGAAACTTAGCAACCTGCGTCAACAGGTAACACAAGTAAACTTTGGGTACCTACAGTAAAAATTATTCTGTTATCTATCTCTAATCCGAATTATAAAATATCGAATATCATTTTCCCGAAAACGTTTTTTTTTTTCTAGCGATAATTAAAATCTCGAACGTTCATTTAAGAAATCGTCTGATAACCGAATCTTTGTAATACGAAAGTTTCCTCACCGTTCCACCGACTCTAAAGCTTCCGGCTGATTGGCGATCCATCAAAAAGGTATCTCAAAACTCCATACACGACCGGACCTGTGCCTTGATACAAGTGAAGCAGCTGTCCCGGTGAGAAGTATCGCCTAATCTTATTGATGATGCCAGCAAGCTGCTGCAAGTTTTTTACTAGCCAGTTCAGCTTTAGATAAAAGTAGTTTTGATATATGTAGACACGTCTTGTCTTACATAACAAGCCAGTGTCAATATGCCTAGTCAGTAAGAGGTAAATTCTGACTAGAGGTTGAGCCCTACCTTGCATACTTAATACTCATTGTAAATATCGTATAAATTATGTCATGAATGCAAATAAACGCATGTGACTAGTTTCGAGAAGCGCAGAAAAACATAAGACGTGGGTTTCCCAAGAGGAAAATTGATTTCGAGGAACATCTAAACTAGCATGCAGATAATAACTGCATTGACAATGTTATAGGCAATCTTTAAATGAAAACTACGGATCACTTACGTCTGTTTTGAGTCGAAATATCCGACCATAATTAAAATGTGTAAAAACCACGTTTAGTTTCCATAGTAATATTATAAGCATTTACAAAATTTCAACATCCGACGGGACTAGAATCCGATCAGGGGCCCAATTCAGTTATTCAAGACCGCTCCATAGCCGAACCATATGTGGAGCGTTTCCCGTCGGCCGCCATAGTTTTTTTGATTCAGTCGTTTTATGTCATACAATTGACACATTTGATGAACCGTAACACGTCCTTCGCTGGTTACTAAATCAAAAAAAGATAGCAGCCGACAGGAAATGCTTCGCACAAGGTTCAGTTACGGATCGGTTTTGAATAACTGAATTGCCCCCCAGTACCTCTTCCCAGCCAGTAGTAGTGACGCCTTTTACCAATTCGAACACAAACGATGTCATCATCATCGTCTCTTCTGGTGGACACATCATCATCATCGTCTCTATTGCTGGACATAGGCCTCCCCATGATTTAAAAAAAAGATCTGATCCAGAATCCAGCGTCTTCTGGCCACTTGTATGAAATCTGTCCGCCTTGTGGCTGCTCTTCCTACACTGCGCTTGCCAGTACGTGATCTCCACTCGAGAACTTTTCGACCTCATCGGCCCTTCAGTTCTACGTAAACGACCTCACCTTTACGTAATCCACATATTTTTTTTCAAAAACACAACTGCAAAATATTGTATTTATATTTTACGATATTCCAGGTGTAAAGATGACTCATCAGACAATACAAATCTGTCAATACAACCAAACAGTTACATACATAATTTTATAGTTTGAAAAACTGAAACAACCGACTTCAAAGTACGTTATTTCGTTTACTTATAAGTAAGCATAATAATTAAACAAGGCGCTCAAGCGTTGAAGTAACTCGTATTTTCTCCTTATACACATTGCATGAGGAGTAAGAAGGTTTTACTTTTCAAGCTCAATAAATCCCTCACGATGGTAAGCCTTTTAAAAGACCTCTCTTCACCCGCTCGTTTTTTTTTCAAGAATTACATTTGTCACTGAATGTCAAATGCTTCATCGTCGCAGATTAGAAAATGTGCAGATGTTTATACGAAAAACCTCAACATTTGACACTTTTGCAAAGAAAAACGTGTCAGTGGAACTCTGCGATTCTATAATCTGACGCACTCATTCAGGAATCCAATGAAAATATTTTTACTTTTAGAGATTATTCAAAAAGTAATAAAGCAATGTTTCTAAAATAATTATGGGATCAACTTGGGAGCTTTCTCTATACATCAATTCAAAAAACACAAAAGTTGGTTCACGGATGACGGAGTAATTCGTGTACATACATTAAAAAAAACGGTACGTATTGATAACCTCCTCCTTTTTCGAAGTCGGTTAAAAAGTACTTAGTTTACTTGTATTTCAACTTCGTATTCAAATATTATGTAGTTGTAGCTCAGATAAATGAATGACCCAGTCGTATCACCCTTGTCACTAATTCTAATTCGGTCACATCTATCTCGTGTATCCTACAGAATACGTAAATTACTGTTTGTACGTCTATCGGTACTCAATTACTTCGACGGTATTTGGGTAAAATTTTGATCCATCTAACTCAGTTAGAAGAGCAAAACAGAATTGATTTCTCATCAATGTAAAATAGAAATATTGCAGCCGAAAGTAGCGTATCTACTCTATGCCGAATGCCCATTCTCTAATTAGTGTCTTGTGTGTATATGGTGTACTTATACTCTCTTTTTGGCCATTTTTTTGACCCCTCCAACAAGGGGGAAGCTTGTACTGTTTAATAGGGGTTTTCCGCCCTGCCCAACATCACGTGCAGTTTCAACCGGTTTGAAAAACCAAGATATTGTGGAAAAGTGGCGGGTAGAGGATGGATGGGATGAATTGTCCCATTTGGTAATCCATAGTGATTATTTGACATATTTTAATTAATGCATATTATTGACATGTAGGTACATATATTATATATATTAGGTATAAGAGACGGTTTTAATAAATATTACGTACATAATGTGGCAATAAAGAATGGAATTGAATCTAATAATTAAAAAAAAAAACATGGTGTATATCTAATCATATTATCCAATTCCCTATTTATTCAAATCAATTGACGGCCACTATTATGTGAAGTTAGTTTCCGTCACGCAAAAGAAAATAATTAATTGAGTAATTAAAATGTTCACAAATCTCCTCGTTTCCCCTATCTTATGCACCGATCACGGCAGAAGCGCATGCAGATGACTAACACTTGAAAAAAAATGTAGAAGACCGCTACAGAGCTACGGTCTCCGGTCGCAGGAAATGTCAAACATTGCACAATAATATGTTAATGAATCAATTATGTATTTTGGGAACGCATACAAGAATCTCTTGGCATATGACTCTGCCACATAGTAAGGCCTGGACTCCACCGAAGCGAAGAGAATACGAGATGTCTTATAATTTCGTAACGAAGCGCGGCAAATGAGACTTTTTTTTTAAATTTAATATCATGCTGCGCTAGACCAACTCACCTGTTATTGCGGCATTGCAGTCCACGATGAAGCACGCTTAACTAAAAGAAATCGGTTAACCTCTTATATTTGTAACAATGTGTTGATATATTATTTATACTTTTTTGATAATAAGATATTATTTATATATTTTTTTCAATTATATGTTTTTATCACAATAAAATACGTGTCTATGAAAATAAAGCGTTTTTTGAAAATAAAATATTCCCTTGCGTCGCACAATCTGCCCACCATCTCCAAAAATCTGCTCCGATCTAGCCGGTACGCATCTCCGCTCAGCTAATAATAATAATAATAAGCAAGCTCAGCAAGTACCTTGACTTGGCTCACGAGATAACCGCCATGTGGGATGTTGACTCGACGATCATTGTCCCGATAGTCGTTTCGGTGAACGGTGTCATAGCGAAGAGCCTCGACCAACATCTCAAGAGGCTCTCGCTCGATGATTGGGTCAAGGGTCGGATACAGAAGGCAGTCATCCTAGACACGGCACGTATTGTCAGGAGGTTCCTTTCTCTGTAGCCCCTACCACCGGCAGCTTGAGCCCCGCCCCGCTGCCGGCGGCACCCTAGTTTAAAGTTTTTTACAATATTTATGTTTCTTTTTTATAAGTTTATATTTGTGTTGTAAAAAATTTAAAATTAAGATTATAAATAAATAAATGAGATAATAATAATACACTCTCCTCTTTGGTGGAGTGCAGACCTAAGTGGCATCTCTAATTACGGTGAAATGATGATTCATGCCTACAAAGTTGCAGTATTCGCGAGTACCGGTTTTTACATCGGAATTATACCGATTTGCAGGTCTAATCCGAAGTCAAGCATACTGTAAAGGTTTCTAATTGAACAGTAATATGTGTGAACAAAAACAGAGGAAATAAAACCAAGAATGCGCATTCAATTACGTGTCGATATTTTGTGTAACTTTTCCCGGGTTTTTTATTAATGCTAATTATATCGTTGTGTATACTGTGAGGCGCAGCTAGTAACGAAATATTACTAAAAATATTTAAATACGATTTAAAAACTAAAAACCCATTCTTCATTTAGTACTTATATTCCATGTTTGTCTTTTATACCAAATGGGTACACATAATAGGTAAAGGGGAAGTTTCCGGCAGCCTAGTGGTGAGACCGTCCGACTTGCGATCCGCAGGTCCTGGGTTCGAATCCCACGGCACGCACCTCTGTCTTTTCGAAGTTATGTGCGTATTGTTGATTGCCGCCAACTTCAAACGGTGAAGGAAAACATCGTGAGGAAACCTACATGTTTGAGAGATTCAATGATCTTGAAGATGTGTGAAGTCTGCCAACCCGCACTTGGCCAGCGTGGCAGACTATGGCCTAACCCTTCTCACAATGAGAAGATGGCCCGTTCCCAGCAGTGGGACAGTTTGTACAAACAGGGCTGATAAAAAAAAATATAGGTAAAGAACCATTGAATCACGAACGACCAATAAAATTAGTCTATAATTTTCGTAATCATATCACGTTACTTGTTCACAGACTTATTATTACGGTATGTAACACGTAAGATCGGATCGGTACCTTCCGGAATTAGAGGCCGCAAGTGGTTCGTGTCGGCATAACGATAAACATTGAGGTAGGTAAGTGTTGAATCTCGAGAAAGGTGAAAATAGAATACTTCATACGCGTACAAATAGTCCAGTTTGGACTAGATGGTGACCTGATTGTTTTTGGGTCGCGGTGAACGAATTGTGTAAACAACGTTGTACCGTAGAATCGATGATAGTTACTTAGCCGTCGCCGAAAGAAATTGCGTAAATTGACTATGCATGATGTAATTCCCTTTACCCTTGCCCTTTTTTTGCCCTTTCTACAATCCAACGAATAGAAGCACGAACAAAATATAAATATATATAAAAAAAAAAACATGTCATTATTTAGCATATTTTTTGATAAAATCTGAACATATTTAAATTACGAATGATAAATAAATTAAAATAATCTGTAATCTTCCCGTAACAATTTGTAGTTAACAAAAGTTTGTAATTCCGGTGTCATTAAAAAATAAATTTTAAAAAAAACGAGTGAATTAGTTACTTCTTGGCAAAGCGTTTCCGCGTCAACCAAAAAGGTCCCTTAACAATAGGCAAGTTATCGGTCAAGAGCCTATCTACGAACAAAAAAACATCAGTTATTGCATGATTAACATATCAGTGTCGCGTGATTCCATTCACAAGGTTAAAAAACCATATCCAAAGTCGAATGACATCAGCGCGTGATTCTACTCGTAGCCACAAAAATGCCCTATTTGGTCGGCGCAGGCGCACGGCTGCGATATCAGACTGACCAATAAAATAGCAGCCCACGCTATCTTCCGGGCCTACTAACCTATATACTCACCCATTTAATTGAAAACCTTGAACGCACAATTCTCTAAAGAAATTGGCACGTAAATCCGAATTCGTGCCGCGACATTGAGAATAGTAATTTGTGAATCCCATTCATTTTTATAGAGCGGGAAAAAAATGCCGTGTAAAAATGTGTCGTCCGGGTTGTATGTTAAATACAGCGTCACCGCGCGGAAAATTCCCGCGAGATTTTGTGTATATTTAGAGGGTCTCGTGATGGCACTTCTTTTGTATCCGAATGAGGGGGCCGGAATTAGATTTTATTAGGTCCTCGTCGGGAGATCGCGCGACAGTCGCGCGTCGCCACTCGACCATGCGTCACGATAACAGTACTCCGCAAACTATTCACGGGAAACCGATGTTGAAACACACACACAGAGAGACAGATATCAACGGATTAGACAAACTATTATCGGATGATATGACAATACGATAGCATCTGTTCGAATTCGAACTGTTAACTCTGACGTCACAGCCTCTGAGCCAACATTTAATGTATGGCGAAATGCTCTCCACAAGATTTTTTTTATTGAACAAAGCAAATTAACTGAACTATGAAAAACAAAACTTTGTACATCTGTTTCAGTTGATCGAATAGAAAAACCTCTAATGAAATACTTATAAATTGACCAAGTCTGGCTCCATAGGCAAAATAAATCAAATAAAAACAAAACTCGCCGACATGTACGCCGAAAAACAGCGTAGTTTTTTGGACTATGTCGTACTTACTACATTGATGTTGTTACTAATAACCTAATTCAGTTTTAGGCCTCCATACTAAGGGTCCGCACCCTCAGTATAGAAGCTTAAAGCTATAGAGCCTATTCGTGAGCCTACGGTGTCTGAGAAAAAAATAATATAATATATAGAACTTTAGTCTTATTTTAAAAGACCTACTCCACCCACTCCCTTCTTCGTGAATTGAATTGGAGTGCAACCCCTATATTTTTAGGGTTCCGTACCTCAAAACAAAAACGGAACCCTTATAGGATCACTTTGTTATCTGTCTGTCTGTCTGTCCGTCTGTCCGTCTGTCCGTCTGTCCATCTGTCCATCTGACCGTCCGTCCGGGTGTCAAGACCTTTATCTCGGGAACGCGTGAATGTATCGTGTAGAAATTAAAACCATATGCGCAGATCCATAGTCTCTTGCTGCAGAAAGAAAAAAAAAATTTCTCAGTATTCGTAAAAAAAGTTACAGCCGTCTATGTCGTAAAAATGCACGTTTCGACACTCATAAGGGAATCAAAACCTATGGGGGTACTTCCCGTTGACCTAGAATTATGAAATTTGGCAAGAAGCATTGTGTTATAGTACACATATAGGAAAAATTCCGAGAACCGGTAATTTTTAATTTAATCACAAAAAAATAGTGTCTTTATGCAAGGAATGAGGGTCCAAATATGAAAGTGAATTAACCGTATCATGTCATCATATGAAAGAGCTTAATTAGCATATGTTAAAACAGGGTTTTAAATATTTTTACGATGTATATTTTTCATTATAAGAAGGAAAATATAAAAAAAATATATGATTTCCCCCTTTTATCTACTAGTTTGTACGGAACCCTCGGTGGGCGAGTCTTTTGACTAAGCACATCATTTTGTAGCGGTTCACAGAACATATCTACATGCCAAATTTCGTTTAAGTAGGGCTGATAGTCTCTGAGCAAAACTACTGTGACATACGGTCAGACAGATGGACATGGCGAAATTAAAAGGATTCCTCGTAATTACTACGGAACCCTAAAAATCAAGAAATATAACACCTAATTCACGAATTTAAAACGTGTAGATATTTGTAAAAAATATTGTAAACATAAGTTAGTTAGTCAACAAGTACTATGTATACACACCGTTTCCCATGGCATCCAGTCGGTAGCCAATTCCATGTCAATTGTCAAACAATGTCTTTCGTCAACTAATCTGTTCCTGTCCTTAGTTAAGAGTTGGGTGGTCTATTGGATTGCCATTCGTTTGGGAAAGGATGAGAGGGGCACTCAGTTTCCTGTCAGAGAATAGACGAATTGGCAAACAATATACGCGGAATTGGGAACCAGCTCTGAATCCATTCAAGTGTCAATCTTGATTACATACTATATGTATACACACATACACACTCGTCAGTGGCATGTACTTTGACCTTTCCTTCCACAAAAACATCGTAATTAGGGATATCTAAATGCACCTTTTAGTCACCTAATTGTTTCCACAATGAAGGATGAAAGTGGTCACAAAATGGTTAGTTTTGGTAATTGGAACGTTGACCTAGGGCTTTTTGTATTCCTAACTATATACGATGAAGGATCATTTCTAATATCACTTTTAGGTTTTTTTTTGCAAGCTATGTATAAGAATTTAAATTTTAAAATAAAGTAACCTGCCTTGCAAAGGCTAATTTTTTTTATAAATTTTTAATGAATCTTGACCTTTCAAGCCGTATAACAACGAAGCAAATCATTCTAGACCAATAAGCTAATAGTCAATTTTCCGAGAATGTTTCCTCCATACATTTTTCTACCACGAAGGTATCCTAGGATCAGCTGATCGGCACGCGTCTCGACATAGTCGGGCGGCGGCGGGCATTACACAGAAACCGAAAGGCGAGTAGGCGTAATCACGAGTCGCGAGTACACGCACGCATGACTCAGCCGGTTATTCCTGACATCCTGGCCCAATTACTAGCAGCGCCGGTTAAGGGGAGGCGGCTGGAAGCTGCCCACTAGCCGGATCTAGAAGACGGCTCCGCTTTCAAAATATAAAAAAAAAAAACATTTAGGAGTATTTCTCGATATTTACAGGCTACAATGAATCTAAGATACTCAGTCCACCGTGGTACTGCAATGCACTGCAATACACTCGCTATGTACCCAGCCCCAAGAAATGGAGAACGAGAGTAAAGCAGCTGCCCTGGAGATTGACGGGGACGGCGAGAATCCACCATTATTGCAACCACGACCAATCTGACAGGTGTGCAGGATTAAGGAGACCAGGATATTTTTAAAAGTTATATTCTAAGCTACGTCGCACATGCTACAAAAGTCATTGCTCTTGCAATCTCCGCACTTTCCGCAGAGGCTCTGGTTTCTACTTCTATTTAATATATATTTTCAAGAGCTGCGACAGTGTGGTAGCAATGTGCCACTGCAGCCGCTAAACTTGCAGCCTGAGACTCAGTCTACAGCACTTCTCAGAATAGCAACAAACCAACAAAAAATCACGCGGTAAATAAATCGCGGTAGGATAGAATGAATCTGGTCGTCAATAGAAAGGCTAGGCGAAGTGGAACGTCTACTAGAATCTAGGCTGATCGTTGGACAAACGTCGAATGCAACTTACAACCAGGAGGCTAAACCAATAATGTATTATACGTAGATAGGTTTCTCCGGCTCTACATGGCAAGCCTCAAATAAGGTAATCGCCCGAAACGTTTTCTAGGCAGGCAACGTTGTTAGACGAGTGTCGTGACTTGTGAACAATGACAATGCCATCCTGTGTTGCACAAAGTGCAACAGCAAGATGCATAAGGCGAAGATAAAGTAAGTTCGTATAGACTGAGTGGCCATCCCTAGTGTCAGAGTTATTAAGGCAAAGATACTAAAAATCCTTAAGGATGTGATCTTATCTTCGACAGTGCTGTGAACTTAGATTTGCCATGCTTTTACTTCATATTCAATTTGTATAACTTCACTATAGATAAAATCTCATTAGGCTGAACTGTTCTTTAGCCTTTTTGTGTAGCCAATTAAACACCTAAGCAGTATGTCACTTTATTCGACAGTAAAGCAGCATATTATGAATGAATGAAGACGAAATTGATGCCAATTAACCATTTCAAACGAACACAACATGTAAATATCTAAAATAAACGTTTAACCTAATAACTAGTCACTCTATGGTTGAACTGTCAATGATAAACAGATAAACTATTGCACCAGTTAGTACGGCCCGGATTTCTGAGAAACGACGCTAAAAATTATCAAAGTTCAAATGGTAGAGGACGAATTGATTGGTTTACAGGTCACAGATGTTTTGCTTTGTATACAATTTGACGTGGCTCCTGATAAGACATTCATGTGCGATAAAGTAATCGCAAATATACGTAGCTAATTTACTAATTTACATAAGATTCTATAAGTCATAAATAGTCCGTCTCCAATATTTTCAAAGACATAAAATGACTAAATTGACTTTCGTAATTTTTTTAGTACATTTCACCTAGAATAAAATATCACAAGTTGTCGAACAACAATTCAATTTTGATGAAAACATTGTTAAATTGGAAATAATAAAGTTGCCATAATAATAATTATAGTTTAAAAAACTGAAGTAACCGACTTCAAAATACGCAATTTCGATTATTTTGATGACATTTCGAACCTAGTCTGACTACATATATCTATCGGATTAATTTCGGTGAGTGTGCGCAAATGCTTCATGACCCTATTTCACAAACCCTATATACGATACACTAACACTCATTTTTCTTTAAAATGCCTTAAATCCGTAAACACCACGATTTTAGTCCACATTCTTGATGAGCATTACACAGGTTTGGTCTTGTCTATTTCCTGAGAACTACAATCTTGGATTCACATCTTTCTAGATCGACAAGCTCTATCCTCGGCCACACTGTCGCGTCGCTTACCATCAGGCAAATAAATGGTCAAACGTAGATCTACTTAGTACAAAAAAAAACCTATAGTTAGCAAAATGAAAAAGAAGAAAGGCTTCAATAGATTAGAAAATTTTAAATAGGTACGTATTTTTTAAACGAAATTCCCTATAATACATCTCGGCCTTAACACGAGACACGTGGGACGTATTGCAGACTATTAAATGGATCTTCATAGAGCATATCACAACAGTACATTTTGATTGTCAGTATGGGTTGTACACACCGTGTCACGGACTAGCAGTAACGTGTGTTATGAACATCGTACAATTGTAGTTATTTTTTCCTGGTTTATGAATGCGTTTCTGATTTACTTTGTTAGCTCTAATTACATGTCTGTTCATTAAAATAAACTAAACAATAACGGTGTTGTGCAGATGCAGCAACTGTCTCGGTGAGAAATACCACCTAACTTTTTTTTAATACTTTATAGATCTACTTTATTAAGGTTGCCAGTACTTTACGACAGTATATCCTTAGTTTTTCTTTTAATTTAATTCAATGTACAATTTTAATTTCTCTAATGTAAATGTATAATGTAACTGTACAATTTAATGTAAATGTATATAAATTAATTTACATAATATTCAAAATCTGGAATAAAATCATTTGATTTAAATTCATTATCTATGACTACAACCGGCTAGCATGGCTAGCACGGCAGCGTCTCTCGAGATGCCGCGTTACATTGTAACGTGTGTTCTGTACGTAGCGCCCATACTGTCAAAGAAACTGATATCACCAAGAATGCGGATGATAATTTCTTAGCGTAGTGAATTCGCCTAGCAACAGTGTTACTGGCCCGTATACACGATAAATCACCCGGCTGTATTGTATCCATATTATTTAGATCAGAAATACTGTCTCTCGGGCATCTCTTAATCTTCTTTCTTGAGTTTTGTATTGTAGTGGCGATTCTGAGAAATTGAAGTCTGATATTTATGCTATACGCAGAGAATATCTCGTAATATTTCTTTCATTCATTCATATGAATCACTTATATTCCTGACTAGAGACCAAACACTACAAGTATTTAGTTTGGTGATAGTTAGAAAAAAACAATTCTATTTAATCTTATTTTTACTTTCCAGTGAACGAGATGGTCAATGGTAAGGATTTATTAAAGCTTTTACAGTTTTACCAGCATTTTTTTTTTATATCTTTAAAAATAAAGTATAATAGTAGGTATGTAGTTTTAACAAAGTCGTCCGGCCGTTGGTATATACTTTGCCTGCCTAAACTTGTTAGATTGCAATCTGATTTCGTAGAAATTTCAAAATTATAAGTTTGAAGATAATTCCTGGAAACATCGAGCAGCGCCTCTCTGGGTTATCAATTATCATGTAAGCCGGCATACAACAACAAAAAATGAAGTTCAAAATCACACAACGAGCTATTCTAACGAGGGCTATTCTCGGAGTTTCTCTGCGAGATCGAATCAGAAACGAAGAGATCGGTAGACGTACGAATATCTCCGACATAGCACAGCGGATTAGCAAGTTGAAGTGGCAGCGGGCAGGGCACATACGTACAGCACGTAGAACTGATGGCCGAAGACCAGAACACAAAAGACTTCTTTGCCTCATACAAGTGGTATGTAGAATATATAGATACCTACACCTATGTCTATACTGGGCCGACTAGTTGTTATAGTCGATTTTCCATTTAAATATTACATGTTTCATAATAAATTAAATTGGTAGACCCTATAATCCGATAAAAAATTCTGTGTAAGTAGTTTTTTGCTATTTCGTTAACATTTTCTTTATCTTATTCTTGTCCTTGTTCCCAAAGGAACGAG
This sequence comes from Lycia hirtaria, assembly GCA_947563715.1. Classification (NCBI taxonomy): domain Eukaryota; kingdom Metazoa; phylum Arthropoda; class Insecta; order Lepidoptera; family Geometridae; genus Lycia; species Lycia hirtaria. The sequence continues at coordinate 35,145,491 of OX387385.1, forward strand.
ATGACGAAAATTGTGACTAACCCTTAATTAAACAGGAAGTCTCAAATTAGTGACCGCTCATTTCAACAAATTGCAAAAACAAAGGACTTGAGTTGTCTGCAATTGTATGTTCATATGGGATCCTTATTGTCCTAGCAGTAGGAAATATTATATGTGATAAAACGTAATTTTTAGGGTTATAAGGCACCTTGTATAAAGCCGAAGAGAGCAACTTTTGTTATGGGCACATCAATGGCGAAAAATCTGTTTAGTTAACTGTTGGTATACCTAATCTTATTAGCTATAGTTATATACTCTAAGTATTTTTTATCAAAAACACTATAGCCGTTTTTCAGATTATAGCATTTTTAATTTTGTTTTTGTCATCATTATTATTGACTCAGCCACAGAAATGCACTGCTGGACATAGGCCTCTCTCGAGGATTTTCAAAAAAAATATGACCTGATGGAAGCGTCTTGCATCTAGCGTCTTCCTGCCATTTGTATAAGGTCTTCTATCCACCTCGTGGGTGGTCTTCAGCCATCACTTCTAAGTGCTATGTGCCCTGCCCATTGCCACTTCAACTTGCTAACCCGCTGTGCTCATGTCGTTGACTGTCGTGCAAAGATTATCGCAAAAATAATTTCTATCAAATAATAAAAATACCTGGTCCTCACACAAATCGCACCAACACAAAACGGTTCGTGTAAAGCACGACAGATCCATATTTTATTAGCATGTAAACAAACATAAAAAATAAGGTTGAGGGCGAGTTTTCCCTCAACAAAATAAACGCTTCCCGTGCTCTATGGTTTTTTGTTATTTATTAATCTCAACGTATTGATCAAGGTCCGCGCTGCCCGATCTAATTCAATATTTACACGACCTCCCCTCCCCCCTCCGACAGCACCCGTCCCCCTCACACAATTGGCTACGTTCGAACACCCTCCAAATACAAACATCCATTTATCCATACAGGATATACTTGGAAAGCTATAAAATCACTAACTTGTGCATACATATTTTTTTCTGCCGAGTTTTATTGCAGTTGATCACGCATTTCCGGCGATATTGTCGTAAAAATGAAAACCAAACAATAACAAAACTCAAATTTAGCATACGAATTATGTGCTTAGTTCGTTATATTGTATAGAAACGATATAATTATCGAGGGGCGTGTTACACAATTGAATTACGACGACGTAATAACCACCCGATCGATCGCAGTGCCCTCCTTTAACTAGAAAACTAGATAATTTAGATCAGAACGAACTTGTACTTTTCAACCGACTTCAAAAAAGGAGGAGGTTCTAAATTCCATTGTATTTTTAAGCTATTGCATAGCTTCTATCGCGGGCCTTGAGCGTGGAGACCGAATCCAGAAATTCCGTAACGAAAATAACCTAACACACCGCGCGTAAAGCTATTGTGCAATAGCTTTACCGCGGCAGTCTCCGAGTGCCACACGTCTTTTTTATTTTATTTTTATGTTTTTTACCTCAGAACTTTCGGCTGGGTGAACCGATTTTGATGATTTTTAGGGTTCCGTACCTCAAAAGGAAAAAAACGGAACCCTTATAGGATCACTTTGTTGTCCGTCTGTCCGTCCGTCGGGGTGTCAAGACCTGTATCTCGGGAACGCGTGAAGGTATCGTGTTGAAATTAAAACCGTATACGAAAATCCATAATATCTTGCTTCAGAAAGAAAAATAAAATTTCTCGGTTTTCGTAAAAAAAACAATTTTCAATTTCGCGGAATCTTTTTTTTTATTCTATTTTATTTTATTCCCAATTACTCGAAGACGCCTGGACCGATTTAAAAAAAAACTTGTTTGAATTGTATAATGGTATACTTCCCAGGTGGTCCTATAGAAATTTCATCAAAATCGGTTCAGTATTTTGGTTTAGATAACTAAATAACAAGAAAGTCGTAGAATAAAATTTTGAAGAAAAAAATACAAATACCTGGAAAAATATTAATATACGAATTGCGTATTTTGAAGGCGGTTTTTTACTGTTTTATTTAAATTAGATTTAAAAGTTTTTTTTTTAATTTTAGTATGTAATTATTTTTTTTATTAAAAGTAATATTTTACCATTCGAAGGCAACCGCCTGTCTAATTAATGAACTACAGCGCATGCTAGTTAGCTGGAAAATAGAAAAACTAGAAATTAATAATGATACGATCGTTGAAATAAGATTGAAATAAAATCCTTTAATTAACACGTACGAAAGGTCAGTTTGTTAATCAACCGCCGCCAAAAGAAACAGACCGCACAATAAAAATACGTTAACAGAAACCGGCGCGGGCGCAGCTGACAAAGGATCGTTTTAAAAACGATAAGCACTCCGACGATCGCAATCACACGGGATATTCATTTAAAATTTACGACTATTCGAAATAGATAACATTTGGAGAGTGAGCACCCCCAGTGGAACCGAACAATGCACTGCCTTTTGAAGATAACCAATAACTCTTTAGAATAGGACGCGAAAACGGGCGCGCGAACAATAAATCGGGAAAGAAATCGCCTTCCGCTCGAAGCCACCCGGCCCCGATACTACAGAAAGGTGAGCCAGTATAGCTACACCCAATTTATTTTTAAGTTTATCGCCATACTACGCCATAATAAATTTCTTGGCGCATTTAACATGGGGCGCATGGCGTCTCGCTATTTATTTCGCGTGATAGTTACCAACTATTTCAGATAGTTTATTATGGGCGGAATTTCCGTTGCGTCTTTTCAATTCTTTATAAGGGCAGGAGGGAAGCGTCGACGGCAATAATTTCAAATTAGTCATTTCACGGTTTCAAATATTTGTAAGTTTAATTTGGCCGCCCGAGATTTACCGCCGGCAACTTTGTCTATTCTTCAATTCGAACTTTGGTAGAGCATAAATCGAGAAACTGGCTAAAGAAATCTTATTTAAGTTGTAAAGTAATTTAGGATTGCAAGTGTAGGTAATAGGTTTAAGTAAAACAATACGTTAAATGTACAGACAGACAGACAGCACGGTCTGGTGGTTAGACGACTAGCCGTAACGCGAAGACAACTTTGTTACTTCATTATGATGAACATTGATATGCTAGTTAAATCAGAGCATAAACAGACAAGTAAGGGTGTGCCCACGGTAATACCGTTCAAGCGTTTACGATTGTTTTATGATGGACAAGTTAGGTATTTGACCACAACTAACCTCATGTTAAATGACGGTATACATAGTCCAGGGTGATTAACACACCTGTAATATGAAGCTGTTGTGTGAGACCTTAACCAAGACTCTAATAATATTGGTAAATTATTGTTACACATTTTTCAGAATCTGGAACGCAGAACGCAAGCCGCGTTCACGGTCCGCGGCTTGCGCAACCCATACAATGAGCTTTTGAATGTTAATCTTAATCTTTTATTGCATCTGGAATATTGTTCTCTTCGCAGAAAGGAACATTGTTTGATAAAGGGAGCCATCGTGATATTAAACCACCTTCTTGATAGGTTAACGAAACAAAAGGTGATTAGTGCACGTGGTAAACAACGATTTAAAGCTGAAATTTATGCTTGAAATATATATTATTTTATTCCAGTAGCCTGAACACACTTTAAGTAGTAAGCCTTCTGTTTCGCTCGCGCAAACTCGCTTTTTAACGCACTTTAAGTAGTAAGCCTTATGTTTCGCTCGTGCAATCTCACGTTTTTGAAGATATAAAATGAAATAGACTTTCGAATTTACCATCATAAACGTTTAGCAAAAATGCAGTTTTAATCTTAATAACTTTACGTGATGAATATCAATTCAAGTCTATTTTTTCTATCGAACCCATTTTTATTTGCAATATTTTGTTCAGAAAAAAAAACATTGAACAATTGTGATGTTGATTTCTAGTTTTATACCAGACAAATTTTTCGTAAGTAATTTTATATCTTCCAAAAAAATTGTAGGGAGAGAGGCATACACTTACTAGTACAGAGCCTTAAATAACCGTTGACATTTTCTTGGCTGCCTGATAGTAATATAGATATAATATTAGGTACTTTTATCAAATATAGAAGTCTTACAAAATGTTTTAAAAGCTGACTTGTGTCGCGATCAAAAAATACCCTTCACCAGACAAATCCAAAGTATTATGACGGCCGAAAATGTCACCCAAGTGCTGGGTGACATTTAGTAGAGTAGTTGAACCTGATAAAAATTGAAAGACAAGCAATAACATCGGTAACAAAGAGGTAATAAACACTTTCAGTGAAGCTAATTGTTGTGTTGTCTTTTTGTCAGGTTCGTAAAATGGAAAGAAGAATCGTTCGCGAGCGGTGGTCGTAACTTCTGCAGTTAAAGGTGATGGTAATGTAGGTTGTGACTTTATACAACCACGGAATACCAATGGCTGACAGTTCAATGGCTTCAAAGAAGTTCTGGTAAATCCGGTAGAATCACGGAAAACAAAATTAAAAATAGAAGCAAACAGAAACTGTACAATCAACAGCAATGAATATTTAAAATAGGTACTTCTAAGACAAAAATGTAATGAATAAATAGTTAACTACAGTTAATTTTAGTACTAAAAACGAAACAGCTAGGTGAGAAACCAAAAGGCGTGAGCTTTTTAACCAGCGTTAGTAAAACAGGAAAGTGTGAAAGAATCTAACGACACATCGCACTTCAAAATCGGTCAAACCGTTTAGGCTACCCGAGCTAATGTAGGAAATATACGAGTACATACACGCATAAACCACAAAAAAATTACAGACTTTTTCAGTTTAGTTTACGACTTCTTAAGCCGGGTACAATTAGAAGTAAACGAAATTATACTACAATCAAATGACAAATTAAAACACTACAATCACAATGGAGACGAAAAAGATAAATAAGCAAAGAAAAAAAAAACCTAAAGAAATAGATCAAGCAGCTATCATAGAGTAGCTAATTCAAAGTGGTGGGATAGTGACATGAAAGTTCATATAATAAATATTTCCACTTACAAGCCAGCTTTAGTATAAAATATACGATCGAGCAACAAATCTGCAATTCTCCACGTACATAAAATGCACTAGGTATAGCTCAAGACAATTATCCAGCCCCAGCACTAACCTTCCAATCAATAATAATTCAGCATTAGTTATTCCATTAGATGGTTCGTCGGTATAACACAAGGTTGTAAATTTTTTAATGCACTTGCAAAACGGTGTCGACACGCTCCAGCGGACGCACTGTACGTAAACCCGGTAGGGCGGTGAAGAACTCTGTCGTAATATGGAAGATATCATCATCATCATCCACAGCCTTCACTATCCCACTGCTTGATTGTAGATCTCGCTCTTATCATGTCATCTGCCTCGATCTAATCAAGTCCAGGTTCGACCCGCGATCGTTCATTTATTCATCCACAGCCTTGCGGTAGAAATCGACATTGATGATATAATCCACAAAGGCATCATCATAATCATCCATCTAACTTTTGTTTTGTTTGTCAAAACAAGAATGTTTTGTCAAAAATATCCATACGAACACTAAATACAATACGACGCAGCTGAGCCAACTCGACATTGCGACGTGGATTTTTTCCCTGTCGGTCCCCTATTCTAGAACTCGTTATTAATGACGTTAAATTTTGTCTAATGGGAATATATAAAATTTACGAGGCTCAGTGGCAGCCTATCTACCTTTAGTACAGAAGGTTCCGTGTTTGATTCCCTACCAGATAAATGTTTGCATAATGTATTTGTATGTATACTGCGACTAGATGTTACCAATAACCCATGTATCTGTTTTCTGTTATGCAAAATAATAGTTTTGGCATATTGGGTATGTACACGAAAATGACACCTACTATATAAAATTACAAAATTGTATAGTGTGTTTACTTATACATCGTGGCAAAAAACAGGAACTAACATCTCGAAGTATATGCTATTCTGTGGTCTCGACTGAACAAAATAATGAAATTAGTACAGCAGCGCTCACATTGCCGCTGTTCTCTAACTGAACATACTCTACCATATATTTATCTATCTATTCAGCCTGTACCTACCCATTTCTGAGTATAGGCCTCACTCTAGTTCACGCCATCGTTTCTGATCCTGTGTAAGCCTCATCCAATGCCAAGACGCACTTTGAAATGTTTTCTGACCAGCATATTTAGTCTAGTGATGCACCTTCGGCTTTATCTTTGACATAAATTCGATAAATGCATCAATTACAATGACATACATTCGATAAACGCCAAACCCAAGTCAAAATCAGTTTTTTTTATTCGCCGATATTTCAATGTGACAAAGTTCTAACATCTCCTAAATTCAGTTTTGTGAACTGTAGAGCGGAGAGCTCATGTCGAATTTAATATGCGACAGTAAAAACAAACGATTCGGTCAATAACATTTGTACTAGGGGTGGGTTTTACGAGCACAGCTTTTAGGGTTGGGCGCTCGTGCGGCCAGAGGTGACTCGCGACCTGTTCAATAGTTTCAATCTGATAACAAATCGAATTGAAAGCTATCGAGAATTTAATTATATACATAATACATACATTACAATTTCTAGGACAGGTTAAGGCTTAAGTATAACTTATTGGGTTAAATCAGTTTTAATGTAGTAAACATATCAAAACAGAATTAAATTAATAACAGCAATTATTGACATCCAATTCAACAATATGACATTCTACTCAATAATATGCTAATAATGTCAGTACGTACGTAGAACTGACGGCAGATGGGGCCGAAAAGTTCTCGAATGGAGACCACGAACCGGCAAGCGCAGCGTAGGAAGACCAGCCACAAGGTGGACAGAAGATATCTTAAAAGTGGCAGGAAGACGCTGGATGCAGGCCGCTTCCAGCCGATCTTTCTGGAAATCTATGGGGGAGCCCTATGTCCAGCAATGGACTTCTTATGGCTGAGATGATGAATACACAGTACACGCAGTACACGTCATACCACTTTTATTTTTAATTTAATGTTTAGCTCCACAGACATAGACGGAGTCTGTGACTTTGTCAGGCTTTTTTAATCTATTTTTTTTATTTTATTTTAATAGATTCAACTCAACCTCTTCAACAATATATCATTTTAGATGATAACGTTTTCAACTATATAACGACAATGTCAACACACGTCACATCGCCTTCCTCCCTGCCCGCGGTTGTTACTGCAGTTATCTAACCAGTGGATGCATAGCATTGTGTACTCGCTTTGACGGCATACATTCAACTCTTTATCTATTCAAAAGGCTAAAAAACAGTTTAAATCTTTCAAACCTTCAAAAACATTCTTAACTAGCAACGTTTTCAACAATGTGACATCCTACATGACAACATTGTTAACGACAACAACAATGTCACCACAGGTCACACCGTCTCCCTACCCGCGATAGTTACTGCAGTTATCAATCCAGCGGATGTATTGCATTGCGTAATTGCTTTGATAGCGTATTAAAAAAAAACTATTTTAATCTATTTCAAAAAATCTAAGCTAAAAAACCCCATAAAATAGTAAAAAATCTTTCAAACCCTAAAAACATATTTATAATTAGCAACGTTTTCAACAATGTGACATCCTACATGGCAACATTGTCAACGACATAACAACAATGTCAACACACGTCACACCGCCTCCCTACCCGCGTTTGTTACTGCAGTTATCAAACCAGTGGATGTATTGCATTGCGTGCTAGGTTACACGACGTACGTTACTTAGTTATTGCATTGCACCGAGCGGTCGTAAACTATAAATAATTAATGGGCATGTGTACGTATCTGTGGTATTGTTTATTAAAGGCACTTTTGAGAGCTGCATATGAGTCAATTTAATGTGTACATACAAAGTTTTAAGACAATCCGAGTTACTTTTAAGTAAATTAAAATTAACTAACGGGAACGCAACATAGCGGTGAAGTATTTTTTTGTTCATATATATATATATATTGTATTTTTAACATAAACAACCAGTAAACATTTTCCAGGCGTCTTTTTAGTCCTGCAACGCCGGCGTCTTAGACATTTACTGCCCTACCAAAAAACGTTACTTAACTTTAAGCAATGCTTAACATATTTTGTCATCTTCTCGCTGACACGTAATGACACTTGCGGAAAGAAGACAGAACTTAAGACGTTGGTTAAAGTTACGTAACGTTTTTCAGTAAGGGCCTTAGTTTCAATTCGATCTAAGTCCCTACTTCATAATTTTTAGCTAGTATGAACAAACTATAAAAATTTACTATGGAAATTAACGTGGTTTTCACACATTTTTAAATAAAAACTACGGGTCACTCACGTTGTTTTGAGCCGAAATATCAACTATATTTTTTATTTAAAAATGTATAAAAATGTACTTATTATGAGGATAGATAATTTAGCCCGAATCACGAATCATTATATTTTTGGGTGGGTCTGGGTACTTTCCAGAGGATACAAAATGAACAAGAGAACGCAGTAATGCCACAATCAAAGATACCAAGTCCTTCCAAGCAATTCTGTGCCTTATCTGCTCACCGTTCGTGATTTGCATCTACATCATTCAAAATGAATTACGCCTTCTGATCACTAGCCATTCGCATAACATTTGCATCTGGTTCAATGACAGACAACAAATCCGAGCCAAGAATGAACAGTTTTATTGGTTTTGACAGCAGCCGAATGCATTTGTTTGTTTTGATTGTGAAGTATTTTCATTCATGCAGTTTCTACAACAATATTCAAAGTAGGTACGAAATGTCATGCTCAATAACAGGAACGGTTCATTCATATTGTGGTCGAGTTTCTTCGACGACGATCGTGTCGGATCGTTTCATGGAATAGTAGCACAAAGCGCAGTAGTAGATTTCTAAACAATCATACAGAATGTATACACATTAGAGTGGAATCTTAAGACAATGGTCAGAGTAGTTAGTTAATATTCGAATTTCGGACTAAGTGTCCAAAAGAAAGGGCAGGATGGAATAAGATCATGCAAGTCTGATGCATACTCACTAGATGGCAACACCGTCGCTTAACATTAGACGAGTTTTTTATGTAATATAGATCTAAGATCAACTCGCCTGATGTTAAGCGACGGTGTGGCCAAGGATAGAACTCGTCGATCTAGATTCTAGAAGGTAACTATTCACTCTAGCCTTGAAAATTCCAAGATTATAGTTCTTAGGAAACAGAGATGGCGGCAGAGAATTCCATTACTGTGCAGTGCGCATCAAGAACGTAAACGTTGATGGTCAATAGTAAATCTATCAAATGTCAAAAAAACTGTAAACAAAAAGTGAAACTCCTACTTAGTCGAGTTTATTTATTCGAAAGGATGCGATCTATTCAATCTCTGGCTTAGAACACCCTTATCTAATAGAACTTACATATACTTACCAGCTTAGCTTACCAGCTACAAATTTCGCTTAGACAAGCGGTAAACGTATCTATTTCTACAAACAAAACGCTTACGCTTCGAAATGCTAAGAAACTTTGACGTGCCGTCACGTGACATTCCGTTAGCTAATGTCAATCCCATACATTTACTTTTCTATTCTATCGGCGTCCACCAAATTATAATGCCTTAAACTTGTCTAACCCCCCCAGGAGAACTTTCGTTACGGACTTTTTCACTCCTACCAAAGTAGTGGAAAACTTTCGAAAGTGTCACCACCAGATAACCAACATTCCAGGCTAGATGTGTTTACCGCCTTTAACCACACCGTCCGTAAAATTACCTATTTATACTTATTCAAACAGTATTTATTCAGGGAACACACATACCATAATACTAATTCCACTATACAGGAGCAACAAAAATCAGATCAGTACACTAATTTGAAAACAACAATCTTAAAAATTTCAAGGCTCTAGCCTTGAAAATTTAGACGGTTAGTATTTACTCTAGTAAATACTAACCGTCTAAATGAACGTGCTCCGCCTTAGTTCACACCGTCGCTTACCATCGCCAGTTACCTAGTGATCAAGCTCAGACCTATTTCATATTTAAAAAAAACATCGCAATCTTAATAACAAAGCAACAACTCGACCTCAACTTGAACAAAGAGTTTTGAATGGAATGCCTTGCCGCTGTGCTTATTTCCTGAAAACTATAACCCGGGTGTCTTCAAGTTTAGAGTGAATAAGTATCTTCTAGGTCTATGTGCTTCATCTTCGGCCACAGTATCGCTTTCCAACAGGCGTGCTGGTGGTCAAACGTAGAGCTGTTCTATATAAAAAAAATATTTTCGCTGCAGCACGAGATAAGATTTCAAAAACCCGATCGCAGCTACAAAGGGTCGATGGTTCCCATTTCTCACCTTCATCGAAATAAGCAAGGGTGGCCACTCGGCCAGGTAAACGAAGCAGGTAGTACCACAATATCGGAGCGATACAGAATAATGCAAACAACACATCCGGTGACCGACAGACCGACAAATAACATTTGCTCTTCAATTACATAGCAAATATCTGATACGATCTTGTTTAGCCGTTTGATACATAGTTGAATATGGGTATCAAGAGGGAAAGGATGGGGACCTAGTAATGTGCCTTGAGAGAGGACAAGATCACTAGAGAAACTTTAATCGCGCACTCCTACATACAAATAAGAAAAAACTGTTTTCTACCCTTTCTAAACATTAACCAATTTCGATGATTCTTTTTTACTATACATATATATATATTTGTACAAAATTTTATCTTTTTTTTTCATCGAAGTTATGAGGAAATTTGAAAAAAAGCAAACCGTGGAGACAATAGCCATTTATGATTACAACCAATTTTTTTTATCGAAATCGGACAGTTTTCTCATGCCAGTCTAGCATGGAAGATAGATATAATAGATAGTTTTTATCCACGTGGTTAAGTCAGTTTACAATGTCAGTCATTACATATTTTATTTTCTATAAAAGGTGGATACTATCTCTATCAACAAGAAACTAATCACAATTGCATAGAGACAGTGATTTTAACTAGAAACAACGCACACCCATACTGCAATGCAGCGTCTTTAATAGTTGACATTTTCTTAACCGCGTTCTATCTTTGTCTAACCATCGACCGCATTCTTGTTATTCAACCGACACGGGGTACTTAGCTGAATGAAAACGAAAAGTATGAATCTATTTACCCCGGATCCCGAACCCAAATTACCCTTCTCAGAAATCCGTCCAATTCATCACAGCAAGTTATCTTTAGTTCTTTCATATCTCCTCTCCTTTGTCAGCCGATTTCAATAATTTTAAGTCGTAAATCACCTCCTTTGGTAAGTTTTTTGCGGCGCCTCGAAGGCCTTTAACTTTTAGCGTGGCCTTAGAAAGTTCAATGTCAATCAATGAACACGACACCTACGCAGTTGTGACTCCTGGCGGGTTGGGGTCAACAAAGGTACGCCGGGGGAAATGTTGGGATAAAAATGGAGAGGACGTATTTTATCCCGGAAATAAAAATAAATCGTTGTTTGCACATACTTTTTAAAACAGATATATATTTTTATGAAACCTATCATCATCATCATCTCAGCCATAAGAAGTCCACTGCTGGACATAGGCCTCCCCCATGGATTTCCAAAAAGACCGATTGGAAGCGGCTTGCATCCAGCGTCTTCCCGCCACTTGTATGAGGTCATCTGTCCATCTCGTGGCTGTTCTTCCTACGCTGCGCTTGCCGGCACGTGGTCTCCACTCGAGAACCTTTCGGCCCCATCGGCCATCAGTTCTACGTGCCTATGAAACCTATGAACTATTCATTAAAACATAATTTTTTTTCTCAGCTGCTCAAAATTCCTCAAAAAGGGCTAATTTAATAACAGAATTTCACCAACCAGACTGTTAGTTCGTCCGGTTCGGTTTAGTCCCGAGGCAAAACGTGACAGACCGACGACCGAGCGACCGACCAACGGACCATGTGACGAAAGTTTTTAGCGCAACATTTTTTTACATTGTGTCAACAAGTTTAGACATATTTGTAGTAAAATTGGTCACCTTTTTTAGGGTTCCGTAGTAAACAAGGAACCCTTATCCGTCTGTCTAGTAGCATATATTATGATGAAATCAAAAGGAAAACTATCACGGCTAAGTAGGCTTTACAAGTTATCGAGTAATAGTCGATCAATTTAAAAATTTACTAACAGGAGTAAAAAATTAAAATTTTGTGCAAATTTCATTTACATAAGCGTAATAAGTATGTTAACTTGCATGTTCATAGTATCCCCATTTTAAGTTCACATAATTATGATGAGAACTACAGAACCCCACTTTGCGCGTGGTACGACACGCACTTGGCCGCTTATTTGCTATAACGATAATTTACTTCATTATCTCCTTTCACTTAAAAGAAATAATAGTATAATACACCCTATACTAGAGAGCAAACGTAGACAAGCACTACTTAATTATGTTCTGTCAATGTTTATAATAATATTATTAAAATATATAGGGATGATAATTAAGATTCAATCTCGCCTTATCTGTCACTCGGTCAAATTAACCTCTCGCACCCAGATCCGAGTAAATCCAGTTCGAACCAGTACGAAGTAGATACGTCCGCCTTCGCATGCCATCTCATGTCTACAATCCCAGGAATGCGCAACGCCATTATTTGCCATGGATATTAGCAGAGCACGACCGACGGCTACTTCGAATTCAATAGCAAAGCTTACCTTTCCATCTAAGATAGAAAACTATTCACGCAGAAATATCGATAAAGAAACACAATATCTACCCAGTAGACTTAAGTTCGCAGCCTACAAATAAGAAGTAATATTTTTCTATGCAAGAATGCTACATTACTAAACTTAATGATGCGCAAAGAAATAGTGTAATCTATTACAGTCGTAAATAAAACGATAAAGTCTCAAGAGTAGGTAAATATTTTAATGGCGAAGCTCTAAATGGCTCGCTATTTCACAATTTTCGCGCATCACACAACATTAAACTAATATCGGGAACATGGTAAACAGGGAATGAAACAGAAATGCAGACAAACAACGCTATTAAATTTGAATCCCCTACACCCTAATCTTTGATATATTAATCCGGTGTCTAGACGAAATTGTTTATTACACGCTAATAGAGAAGATTTACTGTGTCCTAAGAGTCCTTCAAAGAGGGGAAAAGGTGGTACGTACGGGTAACGCACTGTAGATTTATCCCCATATTAATAGCACTTAATGCAATAAAAACCAAGGGAGGCTGAGCAGGACGAAATCCCAGACTAACATATGACAAAAATAAGCAATTAGGTCTCGACGGGGACGGTTTTTGTCTGTTTCTAGCAATACATATTAGCCACTCACTCAATATTTTACGAGCGGACAAGGGTCGCTGAAGTATGGGGACAGTTAAATTTGTAGCATTGCGTAAACAAAATATGCCAACTTTCCAAACATATAAAGCTGAACATATTCGCAGTCTCGTTGCAAAAGGCTTCGTGGAAAAGCCTCTTTTGTAAATAATGTACTTTAAAGTCAGCGGCCCGAGTTTTACACTCAATTTGATAAAAGCATCAAGAATCCAGTAACAAGATGTCTCGGACTTAGCGACATAAGACTTCCGTATTTCGCGCCGACAGCCCTCCAGAAAAGCCATCCAGCTTTACTGCTTATCTACTAAAGATGGGGTTGACGCCGTCGCGTCGCGCTGTATTCAAATCCTTCGCGTTTATTGGTCCATAACTCAGAACTGGCGTCGTTACCGACATCCGACATTCCTCCGAGATTAAAGCCAGGCTGCAGCTGGATGCTCGATGCTCATGCTCCTAACTGTCCGAACGTGCTCAGAATCCGTGGGGCGAGCCTAAAAAGTACCCGCTAATTTTGTTAGGAAATGGACAGCTGGCGAATTTAAAATGAAGACATTTGTAGGATTTATAACTCAATTTCGTAGGTGATTACATCTAATAATGGACAGAAGCTGCCGTTATTGCATATTTTGGGAGGTCGTACTGTCAGAAAGCATGAGATCCTCTACTTAACTTGAGGGAATTTTGTGGATGGCGAAATAAAGGCATTTTATTTTATATTTGGGCAGTTCTGTGGAGACTATTAAATTATCCAGTCTGCCAACTTTCTGTTGGCGCAAATTAAGTCTGAATTTTAAGGGTAACGGACGGGTGTAGTACCTAAATCCATAATTCAATCGACAGAGACCTAAGAAATTCCTCAGTGCCGTCACGATCATCTATTTATCTAATTATCCAAACGGGATCTCGAACAAAAAGTGATCCGAAAAATCTCGTTCGCAATATTAGGACCGAATCAACTCTATTGAGCCAATGAAGAGCATTGAAGGGTCACAAATGTAAGGCCTGGATGTTATCACGCGTACGTGACTACGTTGGCCGATGAAATAAAATTGTCGAACATACATAAAACATACCGTTTACGACGTTTTACACAGTTTTATTTTCAACTTATTCGTCGGATGGAGTCATTGGTGTTTGGGAGACCCTTAATTTTGGTGAAATATTTTTATGTTTGGCAATTTTACGTACCATACCCGGATAAGCTGGATATTTGGAACATTTATGATCTTATTTGATAAATGTAATTCTCATTGGAAACTGCTTATAAGAAAAATCAAAATGATCATGAGCTCCGTATTTATTATTAAACGATTATGAAAATTCAAATACTAATCCACAGTTAATGCTACAACTTTTTTAATTGCCAGTAATCAACCCTAACGCCAAAAAGCCTAACGTCCACTTGAGGCCCCTTAGCCACGCCACCGCTGCTCAAAAACTGCCACACAAGCTAATTTCAAAGGTGATACGATGGCATACGAGAGATGGCTGCTAGAGGCAAGGTTTTTCTATGCAAGGGGTAAGCACACTTCCTACAAGCGAATGAATAACAGAGAGAAAACTTTGAAAATCCAACGATGTCAAAAGGTGTTTGACAGACGACACAGGATATTGTGATCAGGGATCTGGGTGTCTTTAAATCGCGAGTGAATCTGTTTTTTCTAGGTAAGCGCGCTTCATCGTAGACCGCAACATCGCTTAACATCAAGTGAGTTAGCGGTCAAGTTCAAACCTATATAGTATAAAAAAAAAATTGACCTTCTGTTGAAGTTCTTTCAAGTAGAAAAGATAAATATCCTGAGATATCTAGTGGAAAATCTGGTGAGAATCGAAATAGAGAGATACTAAACCTCATGTATCTTAGAGCAAATTCATATCTGCTGACTAGTATCAAACACGACAAAGATGATATGAAGGAGATAATAGATATACGAGTATAGTAAGATATTTAAGTCTTTAAATCGAGTGTGTTTTAGTTTCTACTAAGTAACCATTCCTGCTTTATCATAGACATTACATCATCAACCGTGATAGTCTACTGTCATATACAGACAAGATATAGGTCGAATAACTAAAACCAAACTTTTGTAATTTATAATGTGCTCTAAAGGGTGCCATATTGAATTTACTGTGACATCGCATAGTCTATAGTAACTAGCGAACGATCAAGACGCTCCTACCAACGAATGCCTTAATTGTCAAATTATGATAAGGTTACAGTTCTTTTTGGCTTTGCCGTAGTTAGTTTAATAATATATATAATCTGGGTGTGTCTTCAAATTCGAGTAAAAAAATTAATTCGTAGACCGCAACGGTCCCTTAACAGGCGAATTAGAGGTCAAGCGGAAGCCTATTTTCTAAAATAAAATAAGTTGTGTATCTGTTAGATTCTGCGATAGAGTAACGGGTGAGAAGCGCACTCATCACAAGTGGCGGCACTCGAAGCAGGGTGTCGGCGCTTTGCCTGCCTGCATGCCGGGACCTCAAGGACTTGGTTATGTTATGATACTGTTTTTTTAGTGCCGCCAGTTTGGGTAGTGGTTTTATCGAGTCAAGGGTTCCGCCGGTAGCTTTTTTATCTGGTGGACTTAGTTTTGTTTACGTCTCATCTTATGTTTAGTGACGATGAGGATGAACTGGCACGTTTTGATTTGAGACAGCGTTTTTGAGTGTGTAGGTATTTATCTTTTTCTTATAACCTATTGTAACATTTCTTTCATACAAAATAGATCTACGTTTTGCACCGACTCGCAGATGTTAAGTGACAATAAGGCCGAGCACGTCGATCTTCTAGAAGTTATATCTATTCACTCTATACTTGAAATTTCCAAGATGTTAGTTCTCAGAAAACAGATAAAAGAACAACCGAAATCGTTGTTTACGGATTTTGCGTGTTTCAATGAGAATAGGATAATATGCAGAATTTCTGCTTCCTGGGGTGGATTCTACGATATATCTAGTCTAGATCATACAGATACCAGTTTCTTGCACATAACCAATCCAGATGGACTAAGCAATTTAGGTATAATATTATAATTACATACGACCTGCCGAATGTACAAGCTGAATTGCGTTTTATTGCATAGTTACATGAGTCACTATTTGATAAATGTGTTTGCAGAGTCAGTCTTATGAATATGTACTATTTTTTATTTTTTTATTCATTAATAGGCTTGGGATTGACCGCCATCTCACCAGCGGGGTTAGGCAAGTGGCATTCTAATTTCGTGAATGCCAGTAGAATAGAAAAGTAAATGTATGGAACTGACATTAGCTAACGAAATGTCACTTGAAGACACGTCACACTTTCATAGTATTTCGAAGAGTAAGCGTTTGTAGAAATAGAAACGTTTGACACTTGTCTAAGCATGCTGATGTTGAGCGACGCTGCGGTCCACGATGGAACGCACCGATGGAAATATTCTTGCACATAACTTAATCTAATTATCGATTCTCCCAAAAAAACTGTATCATGCAAGACTGCAACTGCAAACTGCAATCGTAGCGTTATTAAATACCCTTTTAAAATAAAACAGAATAGATATATATATCAAAAATTCAGACAATAGGAGTATCGATGATCTAATCACTAATTCTTTGTTGCACCGAGCTAATCCCCTCACAATATACTTCTACCATCGCAATCGTAATCCAAATTGCGTTCCCACAACTGAACTCACAAATTCTCCGAAAATTGCAATTTGCAGAGCTGCAAATCTTAGAATTTCACCGGCAACAATAGGACTCATACAATAGCGTTGATCACAATCAGTTAAAAAAAAAGTTTCGGAAAAAACTGAGATGGGCAATTGAAAAGGGAGCGTCTCTTCGTTGCTGGCAACATCTGCCGCACCCGGCGCAGTCTTAAGCCTTAATGTGACCATGCTCGACTCTCGAAACACGCTAATTCCGACTACCCGCCATTTGTCGTAAAGAATTTTGATTAAATATTTTATTGTTATATCGGTTTTTATGCTCGTAAAGACGAAGGAACCGGAATAGTGATCGTAAAATTCAGTATCGATCAGGAATCGAGTCTGTTATGAGGCTTATGGGTGGTAATGGCGTAATTCCTTCTAGCCCTTTTTTCTATAGGACGATTAGAAACACGAAAAAGCGTCACCGTTTCATGGTGGATATCCCAAAAACGCGAACGAAACGCTTAAGTTACACTTTCATCGTGCGGACTGCTAGAATGTGAAATGCGCTTCCAGAGTGGGTCTTTCCCGATAGATATAATCTGGGTGTCTTTAAATCGCGAGTGAATTGGTTTCTTCTAGGTAAGCGCGCTCCATCGTAGACCGCAACGTCGCTTAACATCAGGCGAGTTGGCGGTCAAGCGCGAACCTATTTCTTAACGTAAAAAAAAAAAAAAAAAAGCTCATGAGTCGTAAATCGATTCGAGCTAAACACAATTACTGGTATGAAGTTATTGTCGACTGGGATAAACTTAGATATTAGAATTGATAGGTGTATTCATTTTTTCTTTTTAGATATATCTTTGAAAATCCCTAGATGTTTCAGGAAACTTCTTACTTTCATGCATGATCTTCAACCACATATTTAAATAAAACAAAACGATTTAGGTAGTTAAGGTCAATTTAATCGACACAATAAATTAAGATCGGAAAAATCTCTTGAGTTTTTAAAAGAACTTAAAACAAAACTTAAAAAAATTCGAAACACATTCATCATCCATTCTTCATCGTCGGCCACACCGTCGCATACCATCAGGCGAGTTGGTAGTCAAACATAAGTCTATTTAATATAAAAAAACGCTTAATAATTACTAACACATGATTTATACAATATCAATATATTTGCGATTTATTTTTGCAAAATCGATCTAAATATTAGTAAATCTTAAAATAAAAAATATTGAAAGATCAACTTTAGAGTTTAAAATCTTCAAACTACTTAATAACTAGTTTAATAAAAATCCCACAAAATTTATATTAAGGCAAACCACAGGATAACGTCACCCTACAGATCGAATCACCCTGTACCCCGCCGCCGTTTCTTCAAGACAGCACGTGTGTTGTGTTCTATGGAGTATAAAAACTCACCCTTTATATATCATACGGATTATATATCGCAATAGTTTATTAAAAGTAATAAATATCGGGATTACGGCAGTTTGATGGGAAGTTTGGGCAATAAATTGTGGCATTGCATAACTTTAATGCCAACCATTCCACTGTCAAGATTCTAAATTGCTTGTTAATCCTATATTTGGGGCTGTATTTGCCAATATTTTCATTTTTTTTAAAGTTGTGGTTCCAGTCATTTAGCCATTCAACACCATGTATAATAAAATTCTATTCGGCGAATATGGTGTGAAAAGTACCAACTTCCAACTAATCATGATGGGCAAGATAGAGGGTAAAGACGTGCAGAAAGAAGAAAGAAGTCTTGGTTGAGATACATCAGGAAATGGACCTTTACCTAAAGCCAACGTTGAACAGCTTTCCGGCTTGGCTCAAGACATGAATAGGCTTGCTGAGATCTCTGCGCCAACCTTCAGTAGTGATGAGAGAGGCACCGAATGATGATAAGCAAGAATTTGAACAAAACAAATGTAATGACGTTTCACTGTCTTATCATTAAATGTCCGACGTCCGGAAGCAGATCGAGCCATTAGGCACTTTTTAAATTCCCGACCTAAAAAGTGCCACGATTGGTGGAAGGTTGATATGTGTATATTCTGTATATATCTGTAAATCTGTGTGTCTGTCTGTGGCATCGTAGCTCTCAAACGGTAGGACCGATTTTGATCTAGTTTTTTTTTTAAAGAGGATTTCTTCGAAAGTGTTCTTAGCTTTAGCATCAAAATCGGTCCAGCCGTTTTTTCTTTGCCGGAGGTTTTTGAGTTTTCTAAGCTTATGCAGTCTCACTTCTAGGCAAAGGTCGTCCCCTCCTTCCTCCATAAATCACGATCCATCGCTGCCTCCTGCCAATCTTCTCGGACCGCGTCAAGAAGGTTTAAAAACCTTAATTACTTATTTCTTATCTTTTAACATTTTAGGGTTGTCTGGAAGAGATCGCTATTAGCGATAAAGGCGCCTTTTGTACCTTTCTAACGCTTAAGGCGTTATGTACCTAATGTTATTTTTATCATGGTGTCATTAAAGCGTTTTTGTAATGTATTGTATTGTAATTACTAATTGAATTACAATATTTTCAAGTGCTACGCTAAAACAACGCGAGCCAGCATCATGGTCGTTTTATATTCCCGCCAAAACTGTGAATCGTTTAATCTAATTGTAAAAGACCACATAATCATAGACAACTCTAGAGCTAGCTATCACCGTGACTCGTTCGAAGAGTTCTAATCCTGATGGTTCTTTTTTAGACAGTTCTAAATTAAGAGGCCGTCAGATTGCGGTGAAGGTAAGGTCAGTCACTCATTATTTACTGAGCTATACGATGCTATATGCTATATCAATTAATCTAATAATATAAACACTTTCAATTAAAGCATAAAACAGATTTTTCAACACACTTGCTCGTAAAGTGGCCCTTATTCATCCGTTTTTATGGCCGAAAAGTATCCTATAAAATAAAACACGCGTGCTTTTGACTTTTCTATTACGCACTAGTGTCTTTACTTTACAGTTTTTTTTTATTTCAACAAAGAGTTACTTAAAGAGTTACTTAAATTAAATATTTCAGTTATAAACGGGTGTTTTTTCCCTCGCAAGTGTGTTGAAAAACGTCGTAAGAAACGCGTGTGCATTATGGTCATGACACTCTCAGCTCTATTACGCCTCGACTGTAATGACCAACATAGCACACTTGTATCATAATGTACTATTTTAACCACATAAAAATGTAATCTAAACAAGTAATGTATACTCATCACACCGTCGCTTGACACTAGGCGAGTTGATGGTCAATCGTAAATCTATCCTGCGTAAAAAAAATCTGTTTGATTGTTGTCGGTCGTCGATCTAGAAGATATCAAGTTCTCAATTTTTGAATCGTTCAAATTTTATCATACAGATATGACTTTGTTTCGGACGATTCAAGAATTCGTTTGCTCGCAATCATTCACATCACTCGCTAATATAGCGAACAATATTTTCGTAGAATTTCTTGTTAATATAATTATGATTCGAACGGTTGAGATCATTCGTTCGATTTAAAAACAAAAAAAAAACGTAAGTTCGTAAATTCGTATTGAAGTTTGTATTAAAAACAAATTCTACGAAAATATTGTTGATATTGTTCGGAAGTCAGACAAATTCGCATGTGAATTCCGTTCGAGCGATTCAAAAATCGCACCCCTGAATTCTGTACAGGTGTTATTAGCAAGACACATTTACATGTCTTCAGTGAGTATCTACGCCACTGTGCTAGATCCTAAGTTCGTCGACACGCGATCACCGCAGACGTCTTGCCAAACAGACGGGCCGGTCCACTTGCTAGGTTCTTGACATTACCAATGACTCAATATAGATTAATTGATTAAGAAAAAAAAAACAAACACGAAACCACACGCGGATCCAACAAGCAAAAAAGGCGATTCTGAACGCGGTTAGTGTTGCCAGGTGGATGTGACTGCGTTGCATCCATGAAGACGAGCCACACCTACTTTCTTAATGCTTTTTTTCTATTTTACTTTTTAATGTGATTTCAATTGATTTTCTTGCGAGTTGTTTAATAGAGAGTAATAATCGCGGAAACCTAAGAAATCATTATGATCTAAGATTGACAAACCTCCTACCTCCCCCTCCCAAACTTCCCCCTCCTACCCTCTTCCCTTTCTCCTCCCAAATATCCCATCCTTATCCAAGGGAAATAGTGTATGAGTAAACCATAGCCCCTCTGTTTCCCTACTTTCAAACAAAAAAAAAACCTACTGGCCTAATGATATAACCATACTTTATAATGTGCAATTTTGTTAAACTAAACTACTGAACCGATTATGATGAAATTTGTATGGGACCAATCCGAACAGAGCATGTCCATCCGGCTAGAAATCTATTCACTTTATTCCAATTAAGATTGTACACCTCTAAGGAAACAGGGAAAGTGACAGCGAGTTACGCGCTTGACTACAGTAATGATGATAAGTGACTGCGTGGACTACATTAATAAGAAATTAAAATCTGGAACAAGTATAACTTTAGAAAACTCAAAATTTCATTAAACATACCTAAGAATAGTCTTGATAATATCATCTTTCAAACAAAAAAAAATTAGATCAAAATCCATCCGTTTGACATGTACGATACCACAGACAGACACTCAGATATACAGATACACACATCAAAGTTATAACACTTTTTGGGTCGGGGGTTAAAAATAACTTGCTGTGAAGTAAAAGAAAAGGTCAAATCAAAACCCGTCATTAGATGTTCAGAGATAGATTTGAGGGTTATAAGTTCTGCCATAAAGATCGATAAATTAATCCTGATTTGATCTCGGTAACATTTTAGTTTGGGTAAATTGAACATTCGACTGGCAACATAATTCGTACATATACATTTTTCTAAATCACTCATTCACATTCTCGCGGTAATTTGAGAATGCCGCGGGCGTTTTCTCACGCGTTCCCATTTCAAATTAAGGCGCGAAGCTGTCAGCCGGCCAGGGATGTGCTTCATTCGCTAATGGAATCAGTTATCGAATGAAATAAATCGATATCGAAATCGCTAAATTCCTTTGATTCCAAAAAACCGGTGTTGTAACAAAAGACATACCTACATATATATTTTGTTAGATAACTAGATTAAGTTATACGTATATAATTACATTTAATTGATGGCGATTAAATGTAATTCATTAAGTATTTATAACATAATCTAGTTTATTTCTGTCAAGATATATATAAGATATGACTTGAATATAATTTTTTTATTACGTCACCGGGGATTTTTCCGGAACTTACGTAACAATTTTCTGATAACGTCGATAATATACCACACGTAAATTGATAAGTTAGGAAAGGAAATTGATAAGTGTAGGAAAGTCCAAGGACATGACACAATCCAACGAAAATTTAACAGGTAAACGTATCTATAAAACACTTTTCTAACCATTACGGTCATTCATTAAAGCACTATTATTATTAACGGGATATTTACCGTGGCTCGTGTTAATATCGGGAGCTCAAAATTAACGCGAACCACGGTAAATATCCCGTTAATAATAATAATGCTTTAAAGGTATATATAGTTTATATAAGTACATCATCATCATCTCAGCCATAAGAAGTCCACAGCTGGATATAGACCTCCCCAAGGATTTCTAAAAAGACCGATCGGAAACGGCATCCAACGTCTTCCCGTATAAGCCCAATTGCATTTTCCATTTTCACCCGACTGCCGACTGCTGAATGAGGAGAATAATATTTTTCGGATGAATTTGTTATTAGCTTTTGTAAGCTATGGGGCTTGATCGATTTCGAAGTGTAAGGTGACTGGTGACTGGCCTCACAGCTCAGTTGAAAATACGTCTAAAATCTAACCTGTATGTTGAAGGTTGGATTATTGCCCAGAGAATTCAAACATTTCTTTTGCCTTTTTTTGACAATTTCAGTGGTTCTGCGGCAACTGACACTTGCCAATAACAGTTTAACACCACAAAGAACTGTGGAATTCAACAGTTCAAAACCCTGTGTGGTGGCAATACGCTGCGCTTTTACAAGCGCAGCGAGACAAAAGCTATTAAATCTCAATAATCCATAATTTTATCTCATTATTTGTTAGCACATTTGTAACACTACAATGTATCTTTTCACAATAGCTACATACAGTACATACAGACAGATATAAGGTACTCCGTCGTTAGACGTATCCAATGAGATTTTATCTATAGAGAGGTTATACTGAATTAAAAGCATAACCTCTCTATACTGAAGTAAAAGCATGGCAAATCTCAGTTCTCTGCACTTTCGAGGATAAGACCACATCCTTAAGGCCTTTTAGTATTTTGGCCTTATATATCTTGATGATGCATTTTCTTCACACACAGGACGGCTTTGTCACTGTTCATAAGTCACGACACGCGTCTAACAACGTTGTCCGACGTGTCACGACAGAAAACGAGTCGAGCGAATACCTTGAGGCTTGCCATGGAGCGTAGACATAGTAAACGACGCATACGATTTCATTTATATGAAATCCTCGCGTGCCACAATTTTGGTATAGATTGTGACGTCACATTTAAACGAGAATTAATGATGGAATGTTCCATCCGCGCGAAATCGAATGAACTCAATGCATCCGCGCGCTTGCACACTAGTAACTAGTTGACAAAATATCGAATAGAAACAATGTACCACCTGAAACTAAATAAACCTTAGGGCGCAAAGTGTGTTTTTATTTTCCTGTTGACACAATAGGTACATACACTTGGGGTATCTATAGAAGTCAATGCCATGGAGAACCGTGGAAAACCTATCTAGGTAAATACATCATTGGCATCACCAGGGTAATTCGACACAGAGTACCGCTAGCCCAGTCTAAACATTCATCGGTCAACAGCACTAGAACTCTGTTAGTCACAGAGAAATGTTAGCACTGGTTCAGTAGACCACAAGTGCATTAGCACATAGCTTTATCGACAATAAAGATGAGAATAGAGGCGGGAACCGTTTCAGAACGGACTAGTAACCATTTACAGTTTTAGTTTACAGATTGGAATTGAATTGGACCGGACTGATCTAATCTATATTTGAAGGCTATGTATGACTTGAATTGCGTTAGAGACTAGACGTCACAAATACGCCAGGAACGTCAAAAAAATAGCGACTAGTTTTTTAGACGTCTGTACAAAGGGAGCCTATTTGTGAGACTAAGGTGTCTGTATGTCTGTCTGTCTTACACTTTAACGACTGTATCTTTTGAACGGTAATAATAGATGCAAGACTCAAAATTAGCATTATTGTAGGGTTTATTTCGATATAAATCAACAAATACTCTCTAATAAAAGGTAGCTGCGCGACAATTTTGCGTAAATAATTGATAAACAATTTAAAAAAATAGGAAATTATTGTGCAAGACCTGAGAGATAAAACGTCCTTATTAATAAATAAAAAAATAACAACTGAACGTTTCGTTGGCAGTTGGTGTCATGTAACATAAAATAGAGTAAACGTTGATAGTGTTAAAATCTCTTTGAACTCAAAAACAAATGACCTACGAATAAGTAAGTAAATATAATAAGATGTTACAGGAACACATAAAAGCGAATGCTGAATAATAATCATAGTTTAAATAACTGAAAAAAACAATTAAAAATACGCAATTCCTTTACTTGGATGACATTTTTTCAGTTATTTTATTATACAAATCAAAGTACAGAACCCATTTTGATAAAATTTATATGGGATTACCTATGAGGTATTACCTACCAATCAAAAAAAAAGAAACATCAAAAACAATTCAATATTGACGGAGTAACCGCTGAACAAACATACAATCGAATTGAGAACCTCCTTCTTTTTGGAAGTCGGTTAAAATTGTTGACGAAATAGGCTTAACGCTACGAGTAAGCTATGTGACTTACTATGGACTCATAAAAAAAAAAAAAAAAAAAAAACATATTTAAGTTTGTGTCTAAATATACCTTGCTCTATGAAATAATGGATAACACAAACACACTTCCACATTTCCATCATTAATATGATTCCATAAGCCGATCGTAATCATACATTGTAGTAACTTGAGTCCAAACAGTAACCCAAACAATCGCAAGCCCAACACTAAAGCCACAGTATACGCGCGAGTGTCTTTGTAAACAGGTCTGCTGCTACAGGTTACACAATAGTCAGTATTAACAGGGATGCCGGTCGCGGACCGCAAGCACATACTATATTAACACGCTTGTTAATACGGAATCAGCGAAAAGCGCTGAAAGAATAAAAAGAGACAGATTGAAACTTTAAATACAATATATTATATAACATATAGTTCCCATATAGCATACAACCCACACGCACACACGCATCAGCAAACGCAGCGTATATTCTAGTAAAAATAAATCCATTTGTGTGTAGCATCAATCGCATTAAATGCAATTTGAGGAATGCTTTAGAAGTATGATAGGGAAATACCTAAACAACATAGATTCACAATAATCGCTGATTTATAAGCTAGCTGCGCTCCTCGATTTCACCCGAAACAATTTAAAATCCTGATGAAAAACGATGATGATGATGATAAGTAGCCTATATCCGTCTCTAGGTCCACTGCTATCTCTGTACCAAACTTCATAACAATCGGTTCAGCTATTTGTTTATGTCAAATTATAATTAATAAAGGTAACACACATACAGACAGACAGACAGACAGTTACTTTCGCTTTTATAATATTAGTTAGGATTGACATGTAACTACGGAGAAATCAATAAAGTATTTGTACTTTAAAACACTATTATTATTAACGGGATATTTACCGTGGTTCGCATTAATTTTGAGCTTATTTGGTAAATATCCCGTTAATAATAATAGTGTTTTAATGAAGGACCATCATAGTTTAAAAAAGTGTTTTATTTGTATTTTGTATTTATATTTGATTGCCAATTTGTTCACACGATCGCAATTTCGCCAATACTGCTAATTCGGCAACTATTTCTCGTTACTGCTTATTTCAATATTCGAGGTTTTCTTCAATTACAAATTACCATCTGCATATTTCTAGTCTGCTACACCAAGTATTGTTGTATCTGTGGTCTGAATCGCGGACCCCCCTCGCGTTCGCGTATGTCCGTAATTACGCACACTTACGGAACGAAGTTTGCGGTCGAACTTGTTAGCTCTCAAGCTTCAAATGTGAAAATAGTTTTTGTTTTGAAGATTTCGAGGAACTCGTTTGATTTTGGTCGAGAGGTGTTTAAAAGTAACCGCAACATTATTGCAAAGTGTACAGTTAAGGTGCGGTAGGTAAATCCCCTGTCTCGCTCCGCATAGCAACATTTTTGAGGATAAAAAATCAATAATTTTTTAGAATACAATTTTTTTTTTTTTTTATAGAAGATAGATCTACGATTGACCACCAACTCGCCTGATGTTAAGCGACGGTGTGGCCGAGGATGGAGCTTGTCGATCTAGAAGATATCTATTCACTCTAGCCTTGAAAATTCCAAGATTAATTCCAAGATATTTTTATTAATCATATAACTACTTATGTTATACTAGGTACGTCAGAGATACATTAATATTACAATATAAAAAGGACACATTATTGATAAAATACGCACAAACCACAAATTATAAGGAAGATATAAGTAACATAGTATTGTATAATTGTATTGTACTCGTACCATTAATGATAATGTGAAATAACGTGTCGTAAAAATGTCAGGGAGAAATATTATAATATGTAATGTCAAAATAGAATAATAAAATGTCAATAAAATAAAGTGTCACTAATAAAATATGTCAAATGTCAAACAACATCATTAAGAAAGATAAAATTTAACATTTACCGAAATTTAGAGTCAGCTACCCTTCTCACAACGAGAAGATGGCCCGCACTCAGCAGTGGGACAGTTTGTACAAACGGGGCTGATAAAAAAAATACTATCATTATACACAAGTCACACAAGTCATAATTTCCTAGTACTTATTAATCATTCAATTTCAAACAAGAATGAAGATTTTGTTAAATGGGCATTCGTGAATAATGGAGTAAAATGGGTTAAACTAAAAAAAAAACAGCTTCTTCTTGAAATCATTTGCATGTGGTTTAGTTAAAACTCGAGGAAGTTTTTCAAACATGGCTATTTTATTCCTTGTTTCTTAACTTTGGAGAGTTTAACTGTCGGTATGTACCATTTACATTATTTTAACTAAATTAGGTACAAAAATCTGTTATGCTAAAGACTAGAGAAAAGTGATAGCAATCGCTTACAAAAAGACTCAATTTAATGACGTGGAGGTCGTATCACGCGCCGATAATAATTAATTAATTTAATTTATTATCCTTAATTTAATTCATTTTATTTAATCTTATATATAATTATCTTATTTTATTTACTTGATTTTATAATTTGATAATTTTTTTTTTTTAATTGATATGGATTTACATCTGGAATAAATATTTTTTCATTTCATTTCAATGCAAACAATTATCGCTCAAATATTGAATGTAGGACTTTTATTTTCGATTCCATATATACATAGTTTTAAGCTTAACCGTTTTTCTGTAAACTAACAAATAAATTTCGAAAAATTAAATACCCCTGACATGGAAACGACTGAATCGATTTTCATGAAACAGCTAAGAGCAATCTCAACCAAATACACAAGTCAAACCACACCCCTCTTTTTGTGTTCAGAGACTAAGCTGTTCACGTGTCTAAACATATCCAAAGGATTTGAATGTGGCTCAAGGGTTAAAGTAGTGACCCGCGACCTCACCCCGACGCCTTAATTCATGATGTTACTGGTATGATAGATAGATAGATAACTCTGTGTTATAAGCCACACAAGAAACAGAAAGAAAAATACAGTGAAAACAGGTTCTTATTTCTAGGATGCTAATTAGCGGCCTTATCGCTCAGAACGATCTCTTCCAGGCAACTATGCACGGTATAATGTGTTAAGGTGCCGCCGCTACACAATCACTATTGCTATCGCAAAGCGCCGCACCTTAACACTTACGACCTCAAAAACAGCGAGAGCAACGATCTAAACCAAAGCAAACCAAACACACCGACACGGTGCATCGTTTCATTACCAACAACACGCGGTAATGACATCACATACTAATATAATAAACCAGAAACTTGGAAATAACACGTAATAACACTTAAATATTGTACGAGTGTTTGTTCTCGCTTAACTCTAAAACTAATCAACAAGTTTCAAACAAATTTAACACTATTAGACGGAGTGAAATCTAACTCATGCCCTTTAAGACTAGGTCCCTAAGTTTCCTATTCATGCTACTGATCACATGGGAAAGTTATAGAATCAAAAAGATTTGTTAAAGGAGGAGCTCAACTCGCGCAGCTATTTTATTTTATTTTATTTTTATTCAAATGCTTACTGTGCTTACAGCAGAACCAAAGCGCACAGCAGCCAATAATTACATAATAAATTACAATAACAAATTACAATAATAAATTACAATAACAAATTACTATCTCTCTCGCGCATCACAAAATTTTTAAACATATATAAAATCATTGGTTAGATATTAGAATAGTAGAAATGAATTATTTTATTTAGATAGGAAATATATTTGAAAAAAATTGAACAATTTGATCTAGTTTATTTTGTTTGAAAGAGGATTTCATCGAGTGTTCTTAGCTATGTTTCATCAAAATCGATTCAGCCGTTTTATCTAGGGTTTTCGAGTTGTCTAAACTAATTTGTTAAACATTAAAATGTAATAGTTACATTAGAATACAGGTGAAACTGCGGCAGTAGCTAGTAGTGCAATAAAGGTAAAACAAAGATCATTTTATACCGTCACAGTGGTTTGATCCAGAGATCTCCATAAAACTTATAAAAGCAACTTAAATGTATTAGTTTCAGTGCATTAACTTCGCGTGTCGGTACGACACCTTGCACTTTTACAAAATATAACAATTTTAATGGTAAGAATTGTTGGGAAAAGCGAAGTCCTTTGAAGTTTCGAGACGACGTGGGTTCACTATATGCGAGCCAAAATACACTCGGGTTGGATCACAAAATAAGTGTTTTGACATCGCCATGAACCAAAACACACTATGGTTAAATAACCAAATAAGTGTTTTGACATCGCCGTGAACCAAAACACACACTATGGTTAGATCACCAAATAAGTGTTTTGACATCGCCGTGAACCAAAAAACACACTATGCTTAGATCACCAATTATTTTTTGAAAACGAGTTATTAGAGGTAGAATATTAATTTAAAAGATTAACAAGGAATAGAGGTGAATGCCATAAACAAAGGGAGGCCTATGCCCAGCAGTGGGCTATTGATGATGATGACTCATTTAAAAAGTGTACATACAACACTCGAAACTTATTTCTAATGACACCTCTCACACTGAAACCGGTCAAACCGTTTAACTTGCAGAAAGTAATATCGAAATATAATATATACCGAAACGCACCCGAAAAAAATCGCTTGTGTCACCATCACAACAGCAGGCTACCTCATCATTAACATCATCTGCACATACACCTTCACCACTGGTTGTGCCAGTAGTCCAGACTCGTTCCGATTTTTCAAGGAGCAGGGTTGGTTCAGGTGAATGCTAGTAGGGGGAAATGCACAAAGCACGCCAAGCAAGACGTCCGTGCAGGACTTATCTCCCCCACTTCGAATAAAAATAAGAATACTGTCCAGGGCATAAAACTAATACACGCAATACTAATACGTTGCACGCATCGTCTGATTTATATATTTTTCTCCATCCAATGGTTGCCTGGAAGAGATCGCTTTTAGCGATAAGGACACCTGTTGTTACACTAGTCTGTTTAAGTACTTTGTTATTACTTTTAAGGTGTGTACAATAAAGAGTTTATCAATCTATCTATCTACTTATTTTAAAATACCTAAAAACTGAAAACTACGAGAACCTACAATTCGCTCAATTTATCCTCCAGTTACGCGGCATTACAGTTTCAAGACGTATCTATTCTATTCTATTCGAGTTAGGGTGGGAAGCCATGAGCCTCTCCGTCACTGCGACCCTTGCGGATCTATTGTAACATCCCTCCTAAAAATGTTACAGCACCTCTCCCAGTCCCAAATGTGAGATAAATCTCACTAGGGACTTTGGGGCGGAGGCCTTCACGTATAACGGCCTTCAAGACGTATCACTTTATATGTTAACTTACACATTCATATATTACATGTTACATATTAATGCGCATCAAAAGCCGCGCGTCTAGACGGGAAGCGAACGCTAAAGTTTTTATAGCCCGAATAGGATCTATAACATTTCTGCAACCCTTTTTAACCAACTACACAAGGACGGGATGATGTTTTTCAATTAAGTCGCGCACCGAACTATGGAGAGAGCTATGCTCGGAGTCTCTCTACGAGATTGAATCAGAAATGAAGAGGTACGTAGACGTACAGGAGTCACCGATATAGCACAGCGGATTAGCAAGTTGAAGTGGCAATGGGCAGAGCACATAGCACGTATAACTGATGGTCCATGGGGCCGAAAGGTTCTCGAGTGGAGACCACGTACCGGCAAGCGCAGCGTAGGAAGACCAGCCATGAGATGGACAGATGACCTCATACAAGTGGCAGGAAGACGCTGGATGCAAGCCGCTTCCAATCGGTCTTTTTGGAAATCCATGGGGGAGGCCTATGTCCAGCAGTGGAATTCTTATGGCTGAGATGATGATGATGATACTAGGTATACCCTACATTTATTTGTTCAGACGCTGCCTTATGTAAAGACATGTATAAAATCATTCAGTCATCTCTCAGCTCAGTGCGTTCTAAGCTACGTGATTCATTTCGGGGAGTGTGCACAAAAGCTTCACGACCTAATTCCACTCTCCCAATTTCACTACATTTCTCGTTGAAATGCCAAAAATCCGTACTTAGCGATATCGGTCCACGTTTTTGATGCGTACTGCACAGGAATGGAATTATTTTGCCGCCATCTCTGTTTCCTGAGATCTACAATCTTGGAATTTTACGGAGGATGGAGCTCGTCGATCTACTTAAAATATATTTTTTCACTATAGAATAAATATCTTCTAGATCGACGAGCTCCATCCTCAGCCACACCGACGCTTAACATCAGGCGAGTTGAAGGTCAATCGTAGATCTATCTTGCGTAAAAAACAAACTACAATTTGTCTCGCGGTCTCTACATATGTACATCTACCCCTATCGGACTTCACAGCGACAATGTCCCAACCCTCACACATTATTGTGCCCACAAACGTCGCATTTCCCGATTAATTTAGATACCGTGACAGTTTCCGGTTTCGGGATAAACCGACCGAAAGTTTCATAGAGTTAGATCCGGTTACCGAGATTTAAGGGCTACGGTAAACTCTCTTAACAGTTAAGGGAGAACGGCAGGTGAGAAACACTGTGGAAATACCGGTTAAGATGCAGATGGTCCGTTGCTGTTCTGCCGTTCTTAACTTTTTGTGACGAGGGACCGCTTTCCGAAAATGTGGTTTGCTATGGACCATAAAATCGTGATATCGCAATGAATAAATTATAATATTTATTAATAATTAAATATTGGTTGTGCTCAATATTTAATTACAGGGCATACAAAACAACACATTACACTGAAACCGGCAAAGTTTGTAATGCCATTATTTCAATCACAAGTAATCGTTTACAAAACTATAAAAACCGACTTCAAATTACGCAATTCGTTTTAATGTATTATTTTTACAGTTATTTTGTTATAAAAACCAAAATACTGAACTGATTTTGATAATTTTTTATGGGACCACCTGGTAAGTATACCCTTCCAAACAATTTTTTTTTTTTCAATCGGTCCAGGCGTCTTTGAGTAATCGGGAAACATACATAAAAAAAAGATTTCAACGAATTGAGAACCTCCTCCCTTTTGGGAGTCGGTTAAAAATATAGGATTTTTCAAATAAATTACACATACTAGAGCATACTAATATTTATTCAAGCAACCAATGCAAACATGCCATATTCATTTAACATTTCAAAGATGACTTCGTGACTCTCCAGACGCTCCCAGTGACCAGAAGTCGTCTGCGGGCCACCGGTTAAGAACCACTGCCCTAGTGAGAATGTAAGGTATGAATTAAAGACCTAGAACAAGAAGGGACAGCTGGTTGTTTGTATTAAAAAGAAGAATAGGGTTATTTTGCTGCAGGTACAAAATCACAATTGACTAAGGTCATGGTCATATAGAAACATACATACATACCCACATACAAACATACATACACTCAAAAATCACTACCTCCTTGCGCAGACGGGTAATAAGTATTTCTCTGTCAGAGATAACAGACTGTATCTATTACAATATCTTCGAGTAGCCACGGCCATAAACGACAGGAATCCTATCAATTAAGTTGGATCATACAGTTTTTCAACAAAATACTACGGTTACAGTAAACTGCATAGCTCCCGTAGCACGAATATACTTCTGCGCCCGCGCACGCAAGCCTTCTCGTCTTCATACTAGTGTATGGTATTTCAGTAATCATGGAATTAATTAGGTAGCGGATATATTATAGCTTAGTGATTGAATAATAGGGTAGAGGATCACTATACTTTGGTACAATAGTATTTAACAATATATTACAGAGGAGTAAATTAATTATAAAATATCGAAAATATGCTCTAAGTACTCGTATATTGAGACAAACGAACTCAAAGGAACTATTTTGTAATAAACTTTTACTAGATTATTCTAAAGAATGCGCATTTATAAAATCTTTTACAGCGATTTCACGCATACTTTTTCACAAAAAAACGTTCACTCAACAGCGTATTAAGCGTAACAAAATCATAAGTTAGACTGCAAAACTGCTTTTCTGTAGTTGGGTATTTTGTTATTGTCTTTTAATATAATATATAGTTGTTATCATAAAGCAAGTTGGTGGCGAAGGTGGTTCCATAAAAACTTCATCAACTTCGGTTGCTAAACAGAAGCGTTTTAACCAGCTCGAATATAAAATTAAAAATATCATTCTAACACCTGCTGATTTCTCAACTATAGATTGTAAAATAATAAAGATTAGTTACTCATGAAAATCTTTATGTTAATATTTATCTGGTTTACGTAAGAGACTACCCTCAAACGAGTTAAACATAAAATTCGCCTTCTCGATATTAGGTTCCCGCAGCGTGGACCCTGTGTCCAGCGTGGGGCCACAATGTAATCAGGAACATAATGTAATATTATTATGAGACATAAATATATTAGATTTGATTTTGATCAGTTGCAATTTTGTTCGTAAAAAGCTAGACCGAATCTACAAAGCACGGTGTATATAGAGACTAACTCTAAAAAGTATTGAATTAACTTGAACACTCGTGAAAGAGCGCCGACGAATGAAAAACTACACCGTTGGAGATAGCATGGTGAATTCAAAGAAGCGATGAAAGGCGTTGCAGATTTCTAATATGCATTGAGATAGACAAGGACTAGATACTAGGACATATATATGTATTAGTAAAGTTACGGTTTGATTGAAATTTCGCATAATTATTAGTTGCACGAGACGAGACGCACGTCAACTTGATTACGGCAAAGAAAATGCAGATGACTTCATACAATATTATTGATGGATAAATAATTTAGTCATACGTACGACCTCCCGCGGCGTCTTTTAATAACATTTTCGTTCATTCATACGTTCAAAAAAAAAAGAGAAAAAAGCGGGAAGCATTGTCATTGGCAGCCGTTTGATTGACAGGTTGACGCTGTCACTTTTGTGATTCTTTTTTTTCTGTGATTCGAATTACGGAATGCGCTACGCTCCCACGTATGTTTATCTATGGGTTTCGTGTAGATTGACGTCATAGGTAAACGTTTTCACATAAGATTGACGCACTGAGCAAAGTAAATCTTGATTCTTGACGTCCTAAGACGTACGATGCATTAGCACGGAAAGCCAACGACCTGAAATATTGGTAGACGATATTGTCCCTATCGCGGATAGAATTTGGAAGGTTAGAAAGTAGCATTCTAATTTCTTATTTTTTTAAAAGTAAATATATGGCATTGACATTCACACGAAATGTCACGTGACAGCACGTCATAGTTTCTTAGCATTTCGAAGCGTAAGCGTTTGAAAAGAAGCGTAAGAAATAGAAACGTTTGTCACTTGTCTAAGCCTGCTGGACTCGCTTGGCAAAGAATCTAGGCAGAAGTATGATGAAAGAAGGACAGATCAATATTTTTAGTGAGGGCAGTTAGCAAGAGTGAACAAAGTTTAACACTGGGCAAGTGACATGATCGTTTCATCACTAAATTACATTTAAAAAAAAGCCGACGATGTAGGTACTTAACGATGGTACTTTAAAATTACAGCAAGCTGCAACAAACGAGGCATAACTCAGAAAGCCTCACAACTTTAATATAAGCATGTTCATTATGCGGATTATTGCAGTCAAGTGCCTTTGAACCTGCAGCCGGATAACTGACTGAATTCATTTACATGCAACAACACTGCAAGCGTTAAGCCGGGTCCAAACACAGTATTACATATAGAACTGACACTTCGCCTCCCGCCGATCTCGGGCTGCCTACCCGCTCCCCGCGCTCGCCCTGTCGTTTGTCGAACTTTTATCATCATCATCATCATCTCAGCCACAAGAAATACACTGCTGAACAGAGGCCTCCCCCATGGAATTCCTAAAAGACCGATTGGAAGCGACCTGCATCCAGCGTCTTCCTGCCACTAGTGGCAGGAAGATATCTTCTGTCCATCTTGTGGCTGATCTTCTTACGCTGCGCTTGCCGGTTCGTGTCGAACTTTGACAATAGACAATATATTTTATTGTGACAAAACCTTCTTATTATTTCTTATTGTACTTTGGCGGTACAGCATATTCATTTGTGAATAGAGACAATCATTTTGCTCTCAACCAATTGATTGAGCGGCAATCATTCGACGACCATAACTTCATTTATTTATTTTATTTACAATGAACGGTTGACACCAATTACACATTGCATATACTTTAGTCATAATTATAAAATTCAAATATTAAAAGTAAAATATACTTAACATGTCAATAATAAGTACAAAAATTTATAAGTAAAAAATCATACTTGTGTGTGTGTATACACAGACGTCAACATGCATATGTGTCACTGATTAGCGCGCCGTTGAATGGAATGTCCGACGTGTGGTCCAAACGAGTGTAAAGTGTAATGTAACATGAAATGTAACGCGAGTAGTTAATGTACTACGAGCGCCTTTGTGTTCGCGCTAAAACCGATGGAGGATGGATCAGCGCGAGCTTTACTAATAGATATATATAAACTCTTTATTGTTTACACCTTACTTAATTAAAATACAAATTACGTAGCGAAAAGGGCTTAAATGCTAGTGAAACAACAGGCGGCCTTATTGCTAATAGCGATCTCTTCCAGGCAACCTTGGGATGGAGAAATGATAATAATATATAGATGGTCGGGTGACTAACAAATACATTCGTAATGCCGTCCACGCGCAGAATTAACATTACACTTCACGAGATATTACATTACACGTTACACTCGTCTGGAGCCGGCTTAACGAACTTCGAAAAAACGGCATTCGACGAACGGATACCGCCAGCCCATATATCAACCGATACACAATCGTAGAAAACGTCTGATATGAATTTTAAATTAGGAATTTAATATTCAAAATCAATTAAATAATCAATGAGGCGTTTTTTAAAACAATATCGAGTGTAGCTTGTGCGATTAAGTTTCACGCGCTAGCCGCGTCACGTCAGACAAAAGTAAGAAAAACAATTGACCTAGATCGTGTCAGGACACGCATATGGTAGGATTCCGTAGCTAATGTTTTAAACTATAAAGGTGATCACTTGGCGAGCATCTTTTGCTAAGACTACTTTGCAAAAAGGTCAACGACCTCTGTAGCATAGTAACCTAAGTATGTAAATCGCTTCAGATCTATTAAAAATATTTCTTCTTTAGATGTATGAAGTCCTACCCCCTCATTATCACTTTTTGAAAATTTTACTACGACTATTTGTAGCGCTTTTATGAACACATCTATTCGCCAAATTTCGTACTACATACTGACAGACGGACACGGCGAATTTATAAGGTCTCCTCGTTGTTACTACGGAACCCTAAAACCTATTAAATGTAAAGAAAACGGCACGCGACTCCGGTCCAACGAACTAAGCTCTGTATAAAACCATGCACTAGTTTTTTTTAAACAGCCCCCCTTTGAATAGCACGTTTTTGTGCAAATCTTGCAATGCATCCATTGTGCGAAAGGAAACGGTCCGAGAAAAAAATCCCGGCCACACCTGGCCAAGACGTCACGGACGCACTTCTAAAACGTCGTAACTCACATTAATAGGTAAGTCGTAAATCAAATATTTGCCCGCTATAAATAAGGGCCTAATTTCTTAATACGGAACTGGGGTACATCAATCCGACAATGCAGTCTTGAACGCACAAAGGCAAGACATTGAGTAACGAGACAAAACGGGGGATCCAATTTTTTTCGCCGTGCAAACGCAGGTGACGGCGTACGGTATAGAAATTGTGAAATTCAATTATTCGGCTATTGACAATACTGGAGCGTTTCGAACTTGGCATGAGAAGATAGGGTGCTTCTCGTAGCGTCGTGTCGCCCTGGGGCGAAGGTGCCTATCGCAAGCCCGGAGCGCCCGCGGCCGACTCAAAATCGCTTAAGAAAACTTTTAATGGCAAACGCTTTGGAAGTTCCGCATCCGCATTATAAGAAATGATTGTTAGGGCGGTTTCACACTATGGGCGAAAAAATATTATGTATTGTGTTTTGTTGATTAAACTATTTGGTGAAAATAATTGTAATAGTGTTGTGGCAAGCGCAGCGTACGTTGGTGATTGTCAGCCACAAAGTAGACAGACGATCTCATACAGATACAGATAGGAAGATGCTGGTTGTAGGCCGAGCAAAATCTTTTTTTTATACATTATAGATCTACGATTGACCACCAACTCGCCTGATGTTAAGCGACGTGTATCTATTCACTCTAGCCTTGAAAATTCCAAGATTGTAGATCTCAGGAAACAGAGATGGCGGCAACGATTTCCATTCTTGTGCAGTACGCAACAGGAATGTTGATCGATATCGCTGAGTACGGATTTGGAAACCCACGGTAGAAGCCTATGTCTAGCAATGGATTTCGTGTGGCTTAAATGTTGATGATGAATTGTATTGTCTCAATATTTAGAGAAAATAACTGACACACATAATATATATATATAGAGGATCAAGTGATATATATAATATTCCTGATGAAAGTTAATTTATGGCGCAGTGTTCAACCTTTTACAACAGTTTTCGTAAATAATAACGAAACCAAAATAATGTTTTATAAAGTTTACACGATTACTCAATGAAATATAACAAATTTACATTATTTTTATTTATTTATATACATATATATATATATTTTTTTTTTTATGGACGCCTCAGTGTTCAACACGTCAGGTCATAAAATTATGTAAAATATACGCGATAAATCCGTTAAAATTTGTTTCATTTCAAAGAAGCCAAACTAGCTAAGAAGCATTCTTTTAATCTGATTATTGATATTACGACAACCAAAATCCTGAAGACGCTTATCTTGCCAGACTTGGCTTTCCTTATAACAGTCTAAATTTAGCACACATGTTTTCATGTTCATCAATCATCAACTTACATTTTTATGACCCTGGCTATAGACCTCTATTTAATTTCTTTCTTGTTAATTGTTATTTGATATAATGCTGTTGTATTTCATACCCCACTTACAACTTCTTAGAAAATAAAATGGTAGTCTATTCAATATGCGCGTACCCTTAGCGCCTTTCCTTGAAGAGGTGCCATAAAACTGGCACTTTTGCAAATTGCTCGTATATCCCCCGAATAATAACCGAATATCCATTTAGAGAACTTATATTATGCTCTATTATCATATATACTTACTTAGTTTTGATTAATGAAGTACTTAAGTGTTTCGATCTGCAAAAGTGGTAAGTAGGCAGGCAGTTATTTCTTTTGTCCAAAGATTCAACTTCAAAGATAAATGCTTGTAAAATATTCTTGTCACGTAGGCCACCTATTTAAATAAATCTGAATTTTTCGTCCAGTGAGGTTGAAAAGTTCTCGAGTGGAGACCACGAACCGGCAAGCGCTGCGTGTAGCAAGACCAACCACAAGGTGGAGAGAAGACCTCATACAAGTGGCAGGAAGACGCTGGATGCAGGCCGCTTTCAGCCGGTCTTTCTAGAAATCCATGGGGGAGGCCTATGTCCAGCAGTGGACTTCTTGTAGCTGAGATTATGATGATGATGAATGTCTTTAACTACGACTGAACAGCTTAGCTTGCCTTAACAAGTGGCGTTCTAGGTTCGTAAGCGCCAGTACCTATAATAGTGGGAATCGCAAGGGAAACGTGTGGAATCGACATAACTAACCTTATGTCAGGTAATGAAAAGCTCTGAAACTTTTGGCACTTATCCATGCCTCTAGACTAAAACATTACTACATACACTTGTACAATCAGGTAAAAGAGACAAAAAACATTCCTCATTGAATTAACAAAAATCCTTACTAAATCTGTTTCATCAGAACTATAAATCTCGGAATTTTTAAAACTAGAGTGAATAGATATCTTCCAGTCTAGACCAACGTGCTCCTCTTCGGCCACACTATCGCCTAACATCATACGACAAAAATATTTCATTTAAAAGAAATATGTAAAAAAAAACGCGGACGACGTTACGAAACGCCCAACCAGTCGATTAAATCGTGGCTTCAAAACATTTTACAAATCATCAAGCTATAAAATGTAGCTGATAATATCACCGCTAACGTACAATAGCCACCATAGAAGTCAAACTATTACAATAAGTTTTATTACTTATCAAATTGAGTTTTAAACAGTTTTACGACTCAGAAGTGGGATAAGATTGTCACATAATGAAGACATCGTAAACGTCACAAGCAGCACTGTGCGGCTGTTAAAATAGTTTTTTACTGTTCACTTCCTGACTGTAAACCTTTAGTCCAGTCATTGTCAAAGTGAGCAACAGCGCCAACTTTTAGACGCTTGGGGTTTACTGGGGATGACATAAGAAAAGAGAAAATATAGGTGTTGGTTTAATTTCATTTAAAAAAAACTGATACCAAACATATTACCACTACATCGATTTTATTAAGACCTTTTACTTGTTTAGTTTGATTGCAACAAATAAATGATTGTAACTTGAAACCCAATCATAATAAAAATGAGGGCTTTAAAATACGCCAAAATCGAACCTCGTTCATTCATATTTTCTAAACTACTAAATCCCAGAACGTAATTTAAAAACCTGTGATAAAACGAAATCTTATGGACAATATTAGGAACGTAATTTTATTTTAATTTTGTTATATGTACATTGTAAATTTCATTTTATCGTCAAATACATATTATACTGATCTTCTAGTGTTTGGACAGTAAACAAAATGAGTCGACAATTATATAAAAATACGAAAACAATTCCGGTATGTTTGCAATACAGTTTTAAGTGTTCGTCTATCATAATTTTTCCTAAGTATATTCTGGGTCCGATTGGACGTATATTAAGCATTAAAGATCTCTAATATTACAATAGCTTGATTGTGTTTTTAAATTGTTATTTATAATTGCTAGAAAGTAATAGATTTTTGAAGTGTACGGTAGATAATCTCATTTTGAGAATATCTACCGTAGACAAAACTAGTTTGGGAACCTCTGGTTCTTGTCTGACGGACATCGGACACACGTCCCGTTTTAAATAAGGTTGTCACTCAAATAAGTAGTTAATGGGCGTTAGGTTGAACGTTTTGGGGGTGGGGGAGGGGACAATTTTGACGCCACAGGTTATTTACCCGATTGCGCGAGAAGAGGGAAATGTTTTCCATATATGTATGCATTTGTTTCAATATAAATGTAAATATGTATGTATGTATACCTATATGTATGTTATCTCTTACAGCATAAATTACTTGACCAATGTTAATGTGCGAGGCGTGGTTAGATCCTTTTTACTGCCCGAGTATCATAAGTAAACACAATACAATGTTCAACTCTCCCAAAAAATAAAATTGTACTCGCAAAAAAAATTAAACAGGCTATGTTTTACTTTTCCTGGGATAAATTTCAGCAATTTTACAGGCATTTCTCCATTTATTTATTTTATTTATTATTATAATAAAAACGGCTTAAGCCAATCCTTAGTTACTTAAATAATAATATTAATCCATAGAATGCTCATTCACATTACACTACTAAATATTCTGTGGCAAAGTTAATTTTAAGTACGTACAGGTTTTGTATTATCGTCTTTACCAGTCACGCATTTATAACCAAATTCATATAAGTATATATATATAAACGTAATTAATCACCAGCCATAATAAGAAACAAAAAAAAACAAATGTTTCGCAAACTAAATAAAGCAATTAAGTAATTAAGAAGGCTCACATATTTTTTGCATTATAAAAAAAAATAAGTATAAAAATGATATTATAAAAAGCATTGCCCTGAGTAACAGGAAAATGAAATGAAAAAAATACTGTACAACTATAATTTAGAAAGAATTTACAATTAATTAATTTTATTTTACTAAGTCGCTTACTCCTGGAAGCTTGCATTGCTTTCAATTTCAAGTGAAATTCGAAAATATCTTCTTTATAAAATGTACATGTCCATTAAGAAATTATTCCACGAGCCAAGATTTGAGGATAGTACGCCGAATGCGATTGAAAATAGTCTGAGATTTCGGCTAAGCTAGACGTGATAAACTCTTAAATTGTTAAAAAAAAGTGTAGTACTTAACCCAGTAGTTTCACACGTAACTTGTTTACTAACAAACTCATCAAATAAGTAATGTGTGAACCTTGTTTGAACGATGTAGGTTTATTCGAACGTATTTTCGATTCAATTCCTTCACCATGCATTTCCTAACGAGACGTTATAGGGGTCTTCCGGTATACGCTTTGTTTGTAAATATCATTAAAATGCTAAGTGTTTGAGTCATGTGGGGTCAAACGCGTGGGTTTGTTTTGGATTTAGATTAAAACCATATCCGAATAAAATAATATAAGAATTAGAGTTTAAAAAACTGAAACAACTGAAACTTCAAAATACGCAATCTTGTTTACTTGGAAGCCATATTTTTTTCAATTATTTTTCTTTAAAAACTAAACTACTGAACCAATTTTGATAAAACTTAATTGGGACCACTTCAGAAGTATGACTTACCAAACGTAATAGAGTCATTAAATTCAATTCATGATTGGTATTGGTAATTATGTACATGTATTAAAAAAAACAGTCGAATTGACAGCCTCCTCCTTTTTGGAGTCGGTTAAAAGAGGTAAATTCGTCTGTTTTTCAGTGCGAATCACACCATCACTTCAATATACTGGACGTAACCTTCTCCTATTGAGACCGATCTTCAATTTTCCATTTCCAGGCACTGCTAACTGTCTTATGTATAAAGTTTTTCTCCTCTTTGTGGAAGAGATGCGACAACGTTTCTATAAAACTAATACATATCACTATCAGAGACTAAACCAAGTAAAAGTAAGTAAGTTCGTATAGACTGAGTGGCCAGCCCTAGTCTCAGAGTTATTAAGCCGCCGAAAGGCCTCTGACCTGGCTTGACGATTGCTGAACAAACAACCGGGACCTACAATTTAACGTGTTATCCGACACACTGTAGCGCTCAGAAAGAAATGCCACTCACGGTCACCCATCCGAAGACTGACCGGTCCGTCCGTTGCTTGACATTGGTGATCGTTCGAGAACTAGTCAAGCTACGCCACAAGCGCTACTAAACAAAGAAGAAAAGTCTAATAAGTGTGTAACCATTATGTCGAATCTAGTTAACTATTCAAAGTCGGATGGGTGACCGTGAATGGCATTTCTTTCTGAGCGCTACCGTGAGTCGGATGACACGTTAATTTGTAGGTCCCGGTTGTTTGTTCTTAAAAAAATAACAGGAATCGTCAAGCCAGGTCAGAGGCCTCTCGGCGGCTTAATAACTCTAACACTCGAGCTGGGCCACTCAGTCTATACGAACTTACTTTTTATTCAAAGTGACATAAGAAAGTATGGCTACAGCATACCGATGCGATGGTAGCCGGGTCGACGACGGTTGCATTCTCATTACTTCACCGAAAAACCGGTTCCAAGTAGATTGTTATCTACGTTCTAACAATAGAAAATAATCTTCTTATAAGACTGTAAGGACTGCATTTGTTGCCAGTATACATATCGCGAATTTTTTCACACAACAGGAGTTTTTTTTTACCCCGACTCAAAAAGAGGAGTGTTATATGCAAATTTGACAAGTGTATCTGTGTCTGCGTATCTGTATTTCTGTGTGTCTGTCTGTGGCATCGTAGCTCTCAAACGGATGGACCGATTTTGATCTAGTTTTTTTATTCGTAAGAGGATTTTGTCGAATGTTCTTAGCTGTGTTTCATAAAAATCGGTTGAGCCGTATTATCTTAAGGGGGTTTTTGAGTTTTCTAAAATTATTATTGTTCCGATGCACTCCAGGAACATAATTAAATATATAATAGGATATATTATATACTTAAAGGGAATTATAATTGTACCTATGCGCTGCAGGCCGCTTCCAATCGGTCTTTTTGGAAATCCATGGGGGAGGCCTATGCCCAGCAGTGAACTTCTTGTGGATGAGATGATGATGATGATGATGACTCCAGGAAAAACCGAGAGTCGGCATCATTTCCACCTATTTCTCATTGAGATGCTCAAAATCCGTCTAGAACACCTTCGGTCCACATTATAGATGCATTCTGCATAGACATGGAACTCTGTATGCCTTCAAAGTTAAAATCTTAGTATTTTCTAGGGTAAATTAAATTTATATCATCTAGGTCAACGTGCTACATCCTTGGTCGTACCGCCGCTTTCCGTCAAGATAATTATTCGAAAATACGCTTGCGCATGACAGTAAACTCGCCTGGTGTTATGCGACAGTTACAGTCTACGATGGAGCTAACAAGTATACTAATTAGACTAACAAGATTCTCATATAGATACTTGTTAGTCTAGTCAACTTTTTTATGGTAGATAGATCTATCACTGACCACCAACTCGCCTGATATTAAGCAACGGTGTAGCCGAGGATGGAGCTCGTCAATCTAGAAGATATCTATTTACTCCAGTCTTGAAGATTACAAGATTGTATCTCTCATGAAACAGAGATGGGACAAAGAATTCCATTCCTGTGCAGTATGCATCAAGAAAAGTGGACCGATATCGCTGAGAACGGATTTTTGGCATTTCAATGAGAAATGGTTAGTGATTCGCCGACTTTCTGCTAGTCCTGTAGTGAAATGGGGAGGGTGGAATTAGGTCGTGAAGCTCTTGCAAACACTCCCCAAAATGAATCCTACTAACGTATGAATATAGACAGACAAGCCACCTTACAACAATGCTCAAGACTAAGTAGCTTCTTAGCAACCAGTTTATCGTCACTGATTAACCTTACAGCTCGCCGGTAGACCAACTCTAACGCTTCCAGCTAACACTTGGCTGATCCATCAAAAAAGTTGCAGGAGAAACCCATACACGATCGAACCTGTGCCTGATACAAGTGAATCAGTTGTCCCGGTGAGAAGTATTGCCTAACCTTATTGAGGATGCCAAGCTTTTTACGAGCCAGTTTAGCCTTAGATAACTAACTATTAACTAAAATAAATCTAGTCTAAATACTGACTAAATAAATAATTAAAAATAAATTAACATCCTCCTTGATATTAACAATAAACCTCCAATAAAAATCTCACAAGATTCACAGGCGAATAAAAGTCCGCGAAAACGATAACGTCCCGGCTTCATTGAAACTCGTTGTTCGAGAAAGATTTACGCCCTTAACATGCGCATTCGTTTTTATGAACGACGTATTGAGGAGTGAGATATATACTTCCCGTGAGTGTAAGGATCCTCGCGAGGACTGTAGCAACACAGAATATATCATGTGCAGAGAAAAGACTCCTAAAAAGTAATGGTACAATATTATTCCTCTATATGGATTGGGTGGTAAGTAAATTTCTAGGAGGGTGACATTTGCGGGACGATCGTAGCGAGTGCCGCAATTCACCAGACTTTCTACCTAATCTATACGAATACGCGTTGTATAGTGCGTTTTTCTAGACCTACGTAGATAGCAACTTATAAATTATTAATACAGCCTTTGTATGATTTTAAAGTAATGAAAATTTTCTCATTGAAATGCCAAAAATCTATACTCGGCGATATCGGTCCACGTTCTTGATGCGTACTGCACAGGAATGGAATTCTTTGTCGCCATCTCTGTTTACAGAGAACTACAATCATAGAAGTTTTAAGGCTGGAGTAAATAGATATCTTCTAGATCGACGAGCTCCATCCTCGCCCACACCATCGCTTAACATCAGACGAGTTGGTGGTCTATCTTAGATCTATCTACGTAAAAAAAGCTAACGTACAATGACCGGCATGAGCCTGTCAAAAACGTAATGATCAAGAAAAAACTCTTAAGTACAAGAAACATATGCTGCATTTTC
Source organism: Lycia hirtaria (assembly GCA_947563715.1). Taxonomy (NCBI): domain Eukaryota; kingdom Metazoa; phylum Arthropoda; class Insecta; order Lepidoptera; family Geometridae; genus Lycia; species Lycia hirtaria. The sequence goes on from OX387385.1 coordinate 35,189,924, forward strand.
AATACAAGTTTCAAAGCAAAGCATAAGACACCCTAAACAAGAAAAGAAAGTAGTCGGTCGAAAATGTCTATGTAAATGGTTTTTTTTTTCTTTTCTTAAGAAATATTATTTATCTTTAATCGCACTAAGCTGTCCCTCAAACGTAAAATTTTAGCATAAATCTCTAATATATATAAAAAAATCTAATGAAAGTACGGAGAATTAGGCAGAGATTGCATTGACAACCACCATTAACATTTAAAATAACACAACTTTGGTAAAATAAAACACGGCGTCGCCATTTCACTATCAAGTTCCCACCAAAAACTCAATAGACTGTATTCTAAGCACCTAGGTATTCTCCGAAACAACATCGACTAGACTTTTCCCCACGGTCCTCTCAATCTTAATGGGCATTAGTACCGGTTCGCGTAGAAGCGTCTATGACCGAGGTTCAAGGTTGCCATATGAATAAATAAATTATTCAAATTGCATAACAACCAGATATTTGACGAGTTTTACCGCGTTTCACGTTTTTGCAGACAAGTTGTTAGGTACCTGTGTGCCTAGTAACACATTAACCTATGAGAGATTCTAATACTGGAAATACCTAATCTAAAGGTACGATGCGCGATAAGTACCTATCTTTGAACGACCTTTACGTTTAAATGCAGAAGGGTTGTAATGGGATTACGCTACAGAACCCTTACAGATACTGGTCAATTCGGGTATTTAGTATTTATTTCTTAGTCTTTAGTACTTGATAGATAGTGTATATAATATAATCAAAAACACATCACATTTCACACAATCACATAAAAACTTATTGGGTCACTGGACGTTATGTCTCTCTTTGAACGAATATAATTTCACTAAATGATCTGGGCATTTAGTATTTATTTCTTAGTCTTTAGTATTTCATTTTAGTGACACGTGATATATGTGTTGTAGAATATATAGATTTAATATTACATCCCATACAAGCACATATTATACCATAGAAACCAAGATTGCCTTTTACTTCTTTACCCTAAAATCCAAGTTCCAAGGATTTGAGTAAAATAAATAGAATACATAATCTTACCCCCCCACACTATCTGATACTACTGTAAGAAATAGGCGCGACCAAGACAAACGGCGCGTACATGAAGGAAAGACAGCACTGATGCAAAATAGCATCGTATGTATGGGTCCTAAAATCTACAATAAGATTCCTAAGTCAATAAGAGACCAGAATAGTAATTTATTTAGAAAAAAGTTGAAGGCATTGTTATTGCAGAAGTGTTATTATTCTATCAATGATTTTTTAAATGACAAATTTTAATTTTATTTGACATTATGTGTATCTTTTATTGCTTCTGCTTTGTCATATTATAGATATTTTTGGTTTGTGTATTAATCTAATAACAAATAATAATAATTATTATTTTATAATTTTTCGCTTGTGCATGATGCTGTCTACCTGACATTTGTACGCCTAATCGGCACAACATGATTTTAAGCGACTAAATTTAGTGTAACATCTTTTATGCACTTGTTGTATAAAATTCTCGTGTTGTATGCAAATAAATTATCTTTATCTTTATCTTTATCTTTATACATACACTGGATTACCTGGATTACACGAACTTTTTTACTTTGAGTTGCGTGTGAGGTTAACTAAAATTGAAGTGAACTAAGACGGAAACGGAAGACGCATCAAATAGATCTATTAGGTACTACAAAAACGAAAATATTTGAAACATTCATACCCATTGCACATACGAATATAATAATCGTTGCATTTATAACTATTCTATGTACATTATTTCCTAAACTCAGAAATAGACTACCTCCAACATTTCAAAAAACATTTAGTTGGTCAATTCACAATTTTTAACTCGTTGCGCCATCTAGGGAACACGAAGAGAACTATACGTTACAACTACTCGACACAAGATGTCGCTTTATAAGTCTACAGTCGCGACATCTACACCGTTAGTAAAAAAATAGTTTTTCGTCACTTACCAGCGCCACCTAGCGATGAGTAGCGGAACTATGACCACACTTGGCCAGCGGCAACTCCAAAACGCCATCAATAGAAGAACACTGCATCCAATTTTCACATATTTTTTTACACTTTTTTGGTCACTGACAACATCCACAATAAATTTCGTATAATTTTAATATCACACAGGTTGTATTTAACACATTTGATTCCATATTACAGCACTGATTTTCGATTTGTGACACACTACACTTGCACATGTGGTATTTTAATTTTGATAAATTTATCTGTAACAAAAAAAAACATGATAAATACATAAATATTATTTTCCATTTATTTTAAATTTGAATTCTACCCTTAGCATTTTATTTACAACTAATAATATGACTAACTAATATGATGACATTTTAAGATTACCATCAGGAGAATAACAAGCTCATACATTTTTATGTGCGCATTTTAGAGACCCCATGCCCCTGGGTGCGTATTTCATCATCAACATCATTACCTCAGCCACAAGAAGTCCACTGCTGGACATAGGCTTTTCCATGGATTTCCATTACAACATGATAGATGTGGCTTCTTGCATCCAGTATCTTACTGATACATGTTACGAGGTTGTCTGTCCATCTTGTGTTTAGTCTTACCAAGCTGTAATTTCCAGTTTGTGGTTTATACATGAAAACTGCGGCCCCATTGGCCATCAGTCTATGCCCTTGGGAAGGTGTATGCCTTAAATATTAGTATAAAACTTAAATAATACTTTTAAAACCATGAAAATATGCACATTGAGCAGCTGGGCTGCAAGTCTGGACATCGTAACTAATACTATAGAAGTAAGTAACTGTCCTCATAATCTATAGCAAACAAACAACAAACTGAACTTTATTTATAAATTTAGTACAAAGATAGACGAGAGCCAGAAGATGGACATAATAAGCTACACATAAAATTTTCATCACCATTTTACATTACTACTATTCATAACTGATAAAAAAATATTATTCATTAGTCCCAAAAATTTTCAATAGGCACCTAACAGAATTAGCCCCATTTGACTTATTATCAGTGATGTCTGTATGAATCAGCACAAAAATAAGAAATTACAAAAACAATTTATAACATTGAATGCACCCATGACACAAGTCTTCTGTCACTAGATTTAAAAGCATTAAATATTTTTCTAACAGATGAGATTTTTTAAAATATTACATATCAAATAATCATACAGAGTAGTTAAGTAACTAATTATTTTGACCAACATGTGGCATATTCTCTCATTGGATATAATTTTTGTTAGTGGACATGACATGCAAAAATTAATATTTGTTACATGATATGTTACAGATGATATATTTTACTGTTTAATAATTGTGCTAGCCAACACACAAATATATTAGTAATAACAAAATGGTTTTTGGTTAAATTAATGACTACAAAGACTGCATTAAGCAGTGCAAAGACAAATTTATAAGACTACTAATAAATTATAAAAGTGAATGATTTTATATTTGTTAATGAAGTGTAACATTTTGAACACAATTAGTATCATGATTTTAGTATGTTTATATGCTAGATAGGCATATAAACATAATCATTTTTAGGATTAATTCAATTAAAATTGAATGAAGGCACATACATGTGAGAAACACAGGTTTAAAGGGTCGACCAAGGTAAATGTACGTAGCCTTTTTGAATTTCAGAATGATATGCAGTTGCACATTGTTTTTATTTAAATAAACAGGAAAACTAACTCATTTAGATATTAATACATACCACAAACACTTCATCCGATAAATTTATCATCCAGTATACAGGATACATGATGGTAACAGGTGGACTTGGAATTACTTGATTCCAACCTAAGTTATAACTTGCGCACTACTTTCAAACCACGTTTTACATCGAAAGCAAGTGCAACGACATCCGAAAACACGAGAAGTGACTTACTATTAGTATTCTCTAAATTATAAGCTCATCTATTCACTAGTTTCAGGCTAGAATCAAAGAATTAGCCTGAAAAAATGCAAGCACGTGCACATTGCAATGCACTTAAATGCACCACTTATTTATATTAATTATACACTTTCTCGGCACTTAATAAAGATCAATACGGACGGAACGTATAATAAATACTACAATCTTTAATTTTCAAGCTATTTAGCACGTGAACTTTATAACCAATTCGAATTACAGCGGCTGAAAAAACTACACAAAGAAAACATATGATCGATCGGATCGGATTTGAAGTGCACATGGATTTAGTTGTCTATGCTTGTCATCTGTCAGAAAGAAGAATGAAAGAAGACTTGAAAGAAGAGTGAAACAAAATTTTTATCTTATCTATAGTCGTTCATTCATTTAACAGATAATTTATTTTTGCCCGACTGCCCATAAAAGAGTAACGTCCTGAAATAATATTTAAAATTAATTTCATTTTTTATACACTTTAATACCAGAAAATATACAGACACGGGCAGCCTAGCATGTGTGAAACATAAAATAATATTGTCAGAAATACAAAATGCGCGTACAAGTTGTTAACAGTTAAATAGGCTTACGCAGTATACAACTCACTCATAGAGGCAATTAAGTATAAATTATATGCGCATATACACACACACCAGGAAGTTGAAAGTGGTATCATAGTAGAACCGTGATAGCCTGAAAGATCGTTGTGCCATTTTCCGTCACGTCTTACGAGTTGGTTTTACTATAAAGGCTCGTCAATAGTCGTTTCACATTTAAAATAAAGTAAAATTATCTAAACAATATAATCTAGTTGTCTTCAAATTGCGAGTGAATAGGTTTCTTCTTGGCAAGCGCGCTCCATTGTAACCGTAACTGTCGCTTAACACCGGTGAGTTGAAGATCAAGCGCAAGCCTATTTTTGAATTAAAAAAAACAACGTAAACACTAAAATACTCACTGCCAGTAATAGAAGATTAGAAATTAAGCATGTATTCAATAAATCCATTTCGTCTAATTAAAAATCATGATGCCGACAACACTGCCTGAAATAGACAATTAATATAATTACTTTGTTAAGTAAAATGACCAATCTAGAGCGTATATCATTGTACAATGGGCAATAAATAAATAATATTGTTATTTTAATAATTGGAAGTCGTTAATAAGTAGTTACCCTAAAATTCATCAACTATGACTGCAAGAAACCACTTTGCAAGTTTGCTACAGTGCAGTCGGTTACACAAGAGCAACCCTGCTTTCACTTAAAATTCAGTGATAGAAACTTAATAAAATTCTACTTGAAAAAAAATATGATTCCATAGTTGTAAACTCCTAAAAATAATAACAATAAGTACGCACCAGCGCCGGTTCTTGAGAATGGTCGTGCTTTGCTCAATTGGGACCGCTCTATTATCACAGATATGACAATTATTGTGAATAAGCCTGATATTGTGATTGTAGATCATTCCCACCAGGCAGTGGTCGTTGGCTTCACCATCCCACATGATGAGAATCCCGTGAAGGCCGAGAAAGACAAGCTCAACAAGTACCTTGACTTGGCTCACGAGATAACCGTCATGTGGGATGTTGACTCTACGATCATTGTTCGGATAGTCGTATTGCCAAACGGTTTAATAGCGAAGAGCCTCGACCTACATCTCAAGGGGCTCTCACTCGATGGTTGGATCAAGAGTCGGATTCAGAAGACAGTCATCCTAGACATGGCACGAATTTTCAGGAGGTTTCTGAGTCTGTAACCCCTACCGCCAGTAGTTTAGGCCCTGCCTGGCTGCGCGCGGTACCCTAGGTTTAAGATTATTTTTAATATTTATGTTTTTATATTTTTATTGTAAAAAAACTTAGACTTAAGATTTCAGTGAATAAATGACTAACAATAATATTTCAGTGCAAAAAAAAAATGCAACTCTCCATAGAATCTGTACACGTTGGTATAGTTACTAATACAAAATAAACACTTGTTAACTTTTTATGACATAGGGACTTGCTTACGTGATTCTAATATATTATATTGCAAGATTATAACTAACTTTATAGAAACAGCTAGGTATAAAACTTTTACCCAAAAATCACAATGAAACAGAAAAAAGTTACTGCTGTAAATAAAAGTCTGGGATTCAGCTGCGTGTCTTTATTTAAGCTAATTAGGTAAATTATAACTTATGTAATTTCGTTATAATATTAGAAAATCGAAAGTACAGGTAGAGAGACAAGTACACAGTATGGATAAGAAGACGAGTGCTCTTTCTACATGCCCAATCAACTATATAACTGAACGGATCATAATAGAATTTGATACAAAAATAAGCTACATTCTATTGTCTTCTACATTATATTTTTCCACCATCATACAGGTGTATCATATATATCTTCGAAGCATAGCAATTTCTAAAATAAATTATTCTATTATTTAATTGGTCTTACCGATTCAGTTTCCACCCAAAGACTTTCAAATTCTTTTTCAAATTTACTGACGATTTTAGGATGTGATGTAACGATGACACTTTCATGATTTGAAACCATTGCCTGAGTGGACCAGTTTAATGATCCTGACATAACAAATCCATGTATTTGCTTTAACTTTGATGGTTGTTTTACAATTGGTTTTATAAATTGTGCATGTACGTTTAGCTTTTCAGCGTATGCTTTCAGTATGCTTTTTCGCTTAATGGCTCGTGGCCCGTCAACAATGCAAAACTTGTGATGCATTAAAATTGATTTTTTATTCGTCTGTACTTGGATAAAACCTGTAAATAAAAGTACAACATATGTAAATAAGCAGGTACTTATGTATATTATGCATTATAGGAATATGTTTGATTTTATTACTCACTATATTCTTTCAGCTTTTTTATTTGCGATGGCGGTGTATTTGCCATATCGCTGTCAACTACTATTCTTACTAAAACATGTTTTTGTCCCAATCTTATTATCTGCTCTGTTATTTCGTTGCTAGTTATTAAATACATGCAGACGTCCAGAGTTTCACGCGCTGATTTTATGTATTTTATTAACTTGAAGCAATTTAATTCTCTGCTTTCACATATGGTTATATTTTTATTGGGTGGAACTCTTATCGTATGACGAATCATGTCATCAGAGAACAAAATTACATCGTTTATTTCTCCATTTTTTAAGTTCATCAAGTCACAGCACGAATCATTTGTTTTTAATTCTGGTTCTGAAGTGTCTTTGTGATTGAAAAAGTAGTTGAATAATTTCTTCGCTACATGGGATGCGACAATTAATGTAGCCGTCGATGCCAACAAAAACTTTGCACTTTTCCAATTCATTTTAATAATGTTTTCACTCACAAATTCACAGTAAATTTAATTTTATACTATCAATCAATTGTCCACCATTATGTCCACGCATTTGGTAAAAATGTTCTTGTTTTATAAGAATGTTGTTGAACTACCCTCATTTTAATATATTTTTCATGACGTTATCTAATTGTATAACGTATTTAAATCATTTGATTTATATCGATACAATCTGACAGTGTCATGTCTGTTATTTGTAGAAATAATTTATTTATCTTTATAAAATAATATAATTAATATCCATTTGAAAATCCATATTTACCTTTATTACCTGTGGAGAATGTATTTTCGTATTTTCATTCTTTACGATCAAGGTTAAAACATTGTCTATGGCTACTTCACCGATCAATATCTTCATTCATCAGTATTAAAATGTTCACTCATTCAAAAATGAAAACAAAAATAGTTTTTATCGGGACAAAAAACTGAGAAACAATTTACGAATTACATTTTGATTTACAATTAAATTTACTATATTGTGGAGAATAAGTATTAAGTGGTACAATCGTAGTAAGTTGAACGTTATAGAAAACATAAACTCGATGAAGAAAACCAAAAATCTGCGTCGCGCTTAGCGGGAAGAAAAAATGCCGAAAATTCCTTATAAGCCCGAGAAATCGGGTGAAAACGATGATGACTACGAAATTGTGTCGTTTGAGGACTTCTGCGACAAGTCACCCGGGTCGAAAACCGATTTATTGACGTTGAATGATAACATAAACTATCGTCTTTGTTTCGAGGGTGACAAGAAGGTCAAATATTCGGAGGGACCTGGGGAGTCTTCGCGAGAGACTGACCAGACAGAGACGTCTTTGAGTGGTCCTAAAAGTGTCAGTTTCAAGAGGAGGTTGTCAAACTCGTTCTCGCCATTTGGAAAGTATACTGGAAAAGGAGGCAGGTCTCCGCTGTTCAGCGGTGTTATACCGAAGCCTAAGGAAGATGGGGAGGCTACTACCTCTTCAAGGGAACACAGGTATGGTATTATATTATTTAGTGCTTGAACTGAGTTTTTGCCTCTCACACTTGGAATCATTAATCTTCTGCTGTTATCTCTGGTTACAGACTTGGCTACAAGCCAAATCCTACATGCATTAACCTATTTAATTCTTACAGCTAGACCTAGTTTCCTTCATATCATTTCTAGCGTTAACTAAAAATAAGAAAAACAGTTAAAAAGTATTTTTGATATGCATTTATTACCCTCGAAATCTGAGCATTGCTAGTAAAAAGATAGGAGCTTCATGAGAAATCAAGGTTTATTTATTTATTTAAGTCCATCAACATTATGTACATTTACAATAAATTTTAAGTCTAACATAATAAAGAATAAATCCAAAGATGGAGAGAGCATGCATTACAAGAGCGAAAAATTATATAAAATTATACATTACACCAAAGATATTTAATATATTACATTTAAAGTTAAGCAATCAAAATAATAATGTCAATTAAATTAAAGTAAATGTCAAATGATATTAAATTTGGCTACATTAAAATAGATTTAGAGTCAAAGACTTTTTTTGTTGTATGGGGGGCTCCCATAAAACAAACATGATTTTTGCCGTTTTTATAGATAATGGTACGGAACCCTTTGTGCCCGAGTCCAACTCGCACTTGGCCGGTTTTATCTTATATTATAGATGTTTTAACTAATAAATTTCATCTTAATCCTATTCTACATTGAGTATTCAAAACCCACTACATTATGCTATGTTTATAGTTAACAAAAAACTAGCAAGAAAATCATGTTTGTTGTAAGGGAGCCCCCTTAAATATTTATATTATTCTGTTTTTGGTATATGTTGTTATAGCAGCAACAGAAATACATCATCTGTGAAAATTTCAATTGTCTAACTATCATGGTTCATGGTGGTGACAGACAGACAGAGTCTTAGTAGGTAGGTAGTAGGTGCGGAACCCTAAAAAGTTAATGAACAGATATTGCTGACATCATCTACGCCCTCATTTCCCATGTCATAAAAAAAAGCAAAGCAAAGCAGACTCCATATGCTCCTTTGGTGCTTAGTAATACATGAATGGCCTTTTTAGGCTAGTTGATGATCAGACATCTATTATGCACAATACACCCCAAGCAGGATGTCAGTGCAGGTCTTATCACCCCTAATTAAAATTTGAATTAGAATTACATATGTACATCAACTTGTCAATGTGTCAAAATCTAATTCACTTTGTTATTTTCTTGTTTCTCATATAATATCTTAGCATCTGTTGCCAACTAAAGATTGATTTAAATTAACTGAATTGAGTTCTAAAAATCTATTAACATGGCCTCAAGGTCCTCACAAGATGGGCTGGCTAGTGTGGAGAGTAGTGGGAACCACTAGAAAATCATGTAATGTATGTATTCTCTTTTCGTAATAAATTAATTTGAATTTGTTACTGAATAGTGAACTGTTGTATGGATTCTCTGACGTGTGCTTAAGGTTAAATTATTCATCCATAAGTTCTGTCACTCTAGTCCATGGTAATATTTCCCAGATACTCACGCTTCTCCGAGCGTCGCAACATATTCCGCCGGCTATGGGATTACACTCCGGGCGTGGGGTCCGGCGTGGTCGGCGTGGCGCTCGTGTGCGTCGTGTGCATCCTCGCCTGGTGGGCGGTCAGCGGCGCCGTCGGCGGCGAGTGGGCCGACAAACATTACAAGTCAGTATATACAACTGTGCAGTACAGTATCACACTAATATTATAAAGGCGAAAATTTGTGACTGTGTTTGTATGTAAGTTACTTCTTTACGCTCAAACGGCTAGACTTATCATCTCAGCCATAAGAAGTCCACTGCTGGACATAGGCCTCCCCCATGGATTTCCAGCTAGCTAGACTGATTTTGATGAAATTGGTTATGGTAGGAGCTGACACCCTGGATCACTTCATAGGGTCACTTTTTATCCCGAAAAATATATCTCTGTTTGATATAATTTATGTAAATCAGCGCGCAGCCGCGGGGCGCAGCTAGTAATATATAAGGAATTAGGGGGAAATTGGCGTTTGTGTAGGTGATGGACTGAGCTCCTGTCACTGCAAGCTAACAATACATCCTATCCTCCTATTCTCTCTAATCCTCTAATACCCTCTCCCCTCCATCTAATCCTCTAACCACGATCAAATGTGGCGTCAAATGGACTTTGATGTTATGCCTACCCCGTAAGAGAAAAAAAAGCGTGATTTTATGTATGTATGTGTATATGTTTAGGCCTTAGCCCTGTAATGGGAAAATCTATAATAGTCTTATAATAATAATAAATCTGTAAACAACACTATGTTCACATTACATATTATTTTCACATGATGGGGTAAGCTACAGTGTGGCCCTGGCAGTGGCGTGTCTTTATCATTATGTATTTATTTATTTTCTTAATTTCTAATTTTTTTACAATAATCTAGTATAAAAACGTTGTTTTTTTAAGAAACCTAATATTTAAATATCACCTCCAGCGGAGTAGAGCTTAGGCTGCTGACGGTAGGGCTTACAGACTCAGGCACCTTATGACAATGCATGCAATGTCTACGACAACCGCCTTCTATAATTATCTGACCCTTGACTCAACCATCAAGGGAGAGCCTCTTGAGATGTTTGAGGCTCTTCGTTATAAGACATTTGATGATCACTTTGTATCGGCGAACTATATTTAGTAATTATATTAAACTTCATATTTAGTAAAAACTTATTTAAGCACAATTTCAGGAAACTGTGGGAGCGAGCTCATCCCGAGACTGTTAAAGCACCAATAACTCCACTGCAGTTGGAGAAGGTAAATATTAAACATAATTCCTTAAACGTTCCTCTAAAATCTAACAATCACAGCTAAACCGAGATTTCATAACTTTTTATCTCCACAAAAATGTATTACTAGTACATTATGATACAAGTGTGCTAAGTTGGTCATTACAGTCGAGGCGGAATTGCAGCATAATAGAGCCGAGAGTGTAATGACCATAATGCACACGCGTTTCATACGACGTTTTTCAACACACTTGCGAGGAAAAAAACACCCGTTTATAACTGAAATATTTAATTATTGAAACAATTTGTGAAAGTACAATTAGTGAAATGATACGCCGTGGGTTTTGAGGGCATTTGTACAGTTTGTGTTATGGTGTTATTAACAACTTCATTATTCGAATCTTGAGTAATTTATTCACAAAAATGTTGCTTATTTTATATTTAAGTAAAAACTCTTTGTTGAAATTTAAAAAAAAACTGTAAAGTAAATACACTAGTGCGTAATAGAAAAGTCAATAGCACGCGTGTTTTATTATTCGAATCTTGAGTAATTTATTCATGAAAATGTTACTTATTTTATATTTAAGTAAAAACTCTTTGTTGAAATTTAAAAAAAACTGTAAAGACACTAGTGCGTAATAGAAAAGTCAAAAGCACGCGTGTTTTATAGGATACTTTTCGGCTATAAAAGAACTTTTATATACGACTTATATTATACGGCTATAGAATAACTTTTCGGCGGTTGAATAAGGGCCACTTTACGAGCAAGTATCTTGAAAATTATATTACCTACCGGTCCTAGCGGTCCTAGCGGAAGACCAGCGCTGGTTGTTTACAACTGGCATTATGCTGTAGACGCCTGTTAAAGGTATACATATCAGAACCTATATTAGAGATTACCTACTAAGTCAATGTAATATGTATACTGTTGGTGTTTCTAAAATAAATAAATAAATGCTGAGCTGGGGCCGGATATGTTAAAAACATTATTTTGTTACCTATTTTATTCTCTGTTGTATGTTTTTGTTATAATAAATGTATGTTTATGTCTTATAGCTATACCAATTGTCTCTGCTATTGCACACCAGTTTTTCTTATTTTATCTATTGATATCCATACTAAGGTTGCGTGGAAGAGATCGCTTTTAGCGATAATACCGCCTGTTGTCACACTAGTATTGTAAGATGTTCTGTAATGTATTTGTTCAATTGGTGTACAATAAAAAAATATATGAAGAAGAAAGAATACGAGAAGACACTGGATGCAAGTCGCTTCCAATTGGTCTTTGGAAACCGGAGGCCTATGTCCAGCAGTATTCTTATGGCTGAGATGATGATGATGATGATAGAGTTTATCTATCTACATTCCAGCCGGTGACCGAACACCGTTATCACGATCACAACAACCTGAGCACAAAGAACCGCAACGCGTCCGAACTCAAGAAGACGTACAAGAAGAGCAGCGAACGAGACCCGGAGGATCTGATGGAAGCGTGCGCGAAGGTAGACGAGAATATGAGGTTTGACTGCTACCCGCAACAGGGGTCCAGCGAGACGGACTGTAAGAAACGAGGTGAGGAGAATTATTATAACAAGTACGTTTAGAAAGCTCAAATGCCCAGGGGTATTCAGTAGAATAGGGAATATGCATGCATTTTATTTCATACAAATAATAGTTGTAATTGATAACATATTACGGTTCCAGCGGAAGACCAGCGCTGGTTGTTTACAACTAGCATTATGCTGAGCTGGGGCCGGATTGTGACAAAAACATAATTTTGTGACCTATGTATTTTGTGTGTATGATTTTTATTTTCTGTGTGTTTTTGTTACAATAAAATTATGTCTATGTCTATGTCTATTAAAAGTAACGTAACTAAAAAAAATATTTCAATCTGTCAATAACCTTCCGAAATATAAACATTTAATGTTTTAGGGGAGGGATGCTCTGTCCCTCTCTCGCGAAACAACAATGAATTAGTTTGTGTTGAATTTGTACGGCTAGCACGAACCATGACGTCATTATTCGCTATCGTGTGCTCTCTGTCTAATATGAAATTAAAGTGCTTGTAACTTTTTTACTGTTGAATGTATTTTAATTATGTTTTTGTGGAATGGATCTATTTGTGGTTACCTTTTCTATGATCAAATAAAAATAAAACAAGCATTTCCCTATTAAACAACTTGAAGAAGAGCTCGTTTAATTTCAATCTATAAAGAATTTACCCACGCATAGGTACGTAGGTAGTAATAGGTCGTGGAATATATTATATTGTACAATTTAGAGATGGCCATTAAAGATCGGAATGCGGCGGTGATGGAGGCCCTGGGCCGAGAGTAGGCGACAGATTTGTATTAATGTAATTAGACGATGTGAGTGCAGTCGCTGATAGAGTCCGATCAACCGAGGGCAAACAGATAATCTGGAAACCCCGTCTAAAACCGGGCTCTACCAGTGACTGCATTCACAGAAATACTAGTATTTCAGTAGTTAGAAATAAGAGTTGTGTGCACACCTTGAGCATTCATGCTCACCATCGAAGGCTCCTTCTTGCGGCGGCGTCGTGTGGCGGGTCGCCCTCTTCCCTAACATATGGTTGAGGAGGGCGATGGCTGGCACATGCGTCATACTCGTGATCGGGTGCTGCTTGCGGGTCGCTGGTTTGCTCGTGGTATGCACGCAACATAGTAATAAGTAGATACTTAAATTAAAAAAATAAAATAATTTTCCCGTAACGATAATTAGTAAACAATAGTTTATAATTATGACAAAGGTCACGGACCCTGGTGTCTGTGGAGATAAAAATTAAATAAAAAAAAAAGAAAAAAAAAGTATATATATATATATATATATTATATTCCAGGTTGTTGCTGGGCCCCGGCCAAAACCAAAGGCGCCCCGTACTGCTTTTACCCGCCGCAGTACAACCCGTACCAGTTCCTGAACATGACGGAGGACAAACACTCGCTCTCCGTTTACTACGAGCTGCAGCGGCCCTCAGGGTACCCGGGGGACTTCAACATCGTGCGGATGGACTTTAAGTACCTCTCCGATGATGTGCTGCAGGTTAAGGTACGGGAGATAGATGTTTTTTACCCGACTGCGCTAGAAGGAGCGTTATATTGATGTTTCAAAGACTCAAACGAAACGCTTTAGTTACACTTTTATTGTGCATAGCGCCAAAATGTGGAACACGATTCCTGAATGGTACTTTCCGGGTAGATATAATCTGGGTATCTGAAATCTCGAGTGATATGTTCCTTCTAGGTAAGCACGCTCCATCGTGGACCGCAACAGTCGCCTATCAACAGGCGAGTTAGCGGTCAAGCGTAAACCTATTTTCGAGTGAAAAACAAATAAGAAATGTTTTTTCGGTCTATGTGAGTATGGTTTTTCCTTGACTTGACCGATTTTGATGAACGAGTGGTCGTTAGATTCGTATTTACTTTCAGAGTGGAGATTTTTTTGTAATTATAATAAAATAACTCTAGCAAATCTTTAAAAAAAAAAATTGAAAATGCATGGTGATTATGAGTATGCTATTGTTTATACTTTTTCCCGTATATTCATTATCTCTTTCTATTTTCAGATATACGACGGAGAGCACAAACGCTACGAGCCGCCGTACCCCGAGATATCGATCGTGCCCAAAACTATCTCCAAACTCAACTACAGGGTGATGGTCGACAGTTCTCTCACTGGCTTCAAGGTTGTTAGGAACTCCGATAACGTTACCATGTGAGTATACCTTTTATGAAACTTTGTATACATAGTACAATCAATTCAACTTTTTTTTACATTAAATATATCAACGATTGGTCACTAACTCGCCTGGTGGTAAATGAAGGTGTGGACGATGAAATGGGTGGTAGTGTACCGACTTTCTACTTGTTCTGTGGTGGAATAAAGTCTGATAACGTACACAAGCCCAAATTGATCCAATAGAATACAGACATAGTCACCAAATAACCTAATAGTTCGCCGATGAAAGGACTAAAGCTTCCAACTGATACTTGGCTACTCCATCAAAAAGATGGCAGCAGTAGTCCGCACACGATCGGACTTTCTCGACGATTCTTTCTCTCGTTTTTTTTTTATACATTATACTAGATCTACGATTGACCACCAACTCGTCTGATGTTAAGCGACGGTGTGGCCGAGGATGGAGCTCGTCGATCTAGAAGATTTAGTTGGTCTCTGTCAGCCATTATTGTATTTTATTGGAGATGGATATTTTCTAGAATAATTAATTTTGACTAAAAGACAATAAAAAGGTTTATACCACAGAAGCTTGACGAAATGAAGCCTATGATATTCTGAAGATAAAAACGAGTAACGACAGCTCGCAAGCCTAGACACTTGCTCACTGTAGACCTGCAAGCAAAAAAAATTACACACATGCACTAATACACAAACCCGAAATGCTTTATTTCCCTTCATTAATTTGGGAATGCTCTTTAGTTATAATGTGGTTTCACAAACATGATCACAGAGATCAAAACATTTTGATTCTCATACACGCTGTCAATTATTTTGGGTATTACATTAAAAGTACACGTTTTAATTCCAGTTTCAACGCTCAAGATGTAGGCGGATTGATTCTCTCCGACAAGTTTTTGCAGATATCCGCCATCTTGCCAACGGACCATATCTACGGTTTGGGAGAGAAGCGCGCGCGGTTCATGCAGGATATGAACTGGCAAACGTTCGCAATATTTAACAGAGATCGTGTGCCGGTGGATGGGGTAAGTTATTTACTGTTTTTATTTTATTTAAAACATATATTGCTTTACTAATGCCGCTGCTACACTTACATGCTTTCTGGAATGCTGTAGTGCGACAGAGTGGGTTCTCTTGGTCGTGGGTGCATGGTGTGATATATTTTTCAGATAAATATTTTCAAAATTAAAATTTTCCCTAAAATATTACTTTACACCTGCCTGTTTGTTGCCTACGGTGTTTAAAGCGCGAGTAAATATGTGTATTCTAAGCAAGCTCACTATATTGTAGAACGCAATTGTCGCTTCAATTTAAATGAGTTGTCGGTCAAATATGAACAAAATTGTAGGCATTGAGTGTTGCATGTGAGCGCACAAAACAATTGTTGTAGGTAGATTATTATGATTTGTAAGACCTTATTATTTTATAACTGTTTTACTTGCTTTGTCGAACAACATATCGAAATGCCGTTTTTTTTCCCATATTATAGGTTCTTTTTAATTCCGATGGGAGCAAAATATATCTTCAGATATGATCTGCTTAGCAATAAAACGTGCCTTACCGAAAAACGTTACTTAACTTTAAACAATGCTTAACATATTTTGTCAACTTCTCGCTGACACGTAATGACACTTGCGGGAAGAAGACAGAGAACTTAAGACGTTGGTTAAAGTTAAGTAACGTTTTTCGGTAAGGCCCTTAAATATAATAATCTCTCTGCTTAGTCGTTATATGTTGGTGCGTGACTAGGGTTCACGACACCAACGGCACCAACAACGACTGCACTCTGAAAATATATGAATATTAACCGTTTTATATTCATAAAAGCGCATTTTATTTAATGTTGTGTTCCGTTTCCACTCGTGAAAATTCTCGTCGGACAATAGATTTAAAAGTTGCTAGATCATATTTTAGCTGAAATGATGAATTAGACATTTAATTATAGGAATGATCTTGAGTGTGACAATATATTTTTGGAAACAAAAGAAAATATTTTATTTTATTATAAATATATCCAACTTTTTTTGTTTTATCATTCGAATTCACTTGGTGCTTAAAATGGGCTTGATGATGTGTGATTTTATCAGACATGTGCCAGATAGCAAACCAAAGCACAAGGAATAAATCCGCCAATAGGTTGGAATTTTTCCTCACTTCACACATTCACAAAAAAAACTCATAAAAGCAGTTTGTACTTACATACAAAACAAGAAAGGTGTGTGCGAAGGATATGTATTGTATACAACATATAGTAACTTACTAGATATCTATATATTGTATGCAAACACACCCGCGCCATATCAAGCTATGCATTATATCTTCGCACCGGTATTTCACTTCATAGTGGAGACACACCCTTACTGTTACTTCCCTTTACCTTGTTAGATAAGGCTGTATATATTTGTAGATAAACGTGTACGGCTCGCATCCGTTCTATTTGGCGGTGGAACACGACGGCGCCGCCCACGGGACGTTACTGCTCAATTCTAACGCTATGGGTATGCACTGAACATTATGTATATAATCTTATCACCCTTCCCATTCTACTACAGAATTAACTGAAAATCGGCACATTACCGCCCATTTGTCAATGAAAAGCCAAAAATAAGTACTCAACGATAACGGTCTACGTTCTTGAAGCGTACTGCACAGGAATTGCATTTTTGCCGTATTGTCTGTTTCCTGAGATCTAGATTCTTGGAATTTTCGAGGCTAGAGTGAATAGATATCTTCTAGATCGACGAGCTCCATCTTCGGCCACACCGTCGCTTAAAATCGTGTTGGCGGTCAATCGTAGATATATAAAAAAAAAAAAACGCGAACTCGGCAAAATTACAAACTATGTACTACTAAATTAATATCATGTAAATAGTAAAATGTAAATGTAGTGTATACGCGTGACAGTTAAAAAGATACAAAAGACAGTTTATAAAAATTTTGCTATTGCCCAATATTTTTTCCCATCTATCTGCATGGGGGTATAAGGGAGGGCACCCCAGACCCAGCTAACCCCCTCCCCCCCCCCCCCCCCCCCCCCCCCCCAGACAGAAAATATCTCTAGATACGCCAATTTCTATCTGTATAGTATTTCCTGTTTGACACAGACATAGTCCTACAACCGACCCCGGCGATCACGTACCGCGCTATAGGTGGAGTCCTCGACTTGTACATCATAACCGCGCGCTCTCCGTCCGCCGTCGCGGCTCGCTACACGGAGCTGGTCGGGCGGCCGCACATGCCGCCGCTCTGGGCGCTCGGCTTCCATCTCTGCAAGTGAGTACACTGTGTCTATTATTATTATTATTATTTATTACACACAGAGTAGACAAATTAATTATGCAGTCCCCCACAAAACCGTAAAAACCGACCCGGCCGTACCGTATCGTATGTATTGAGGAGTCCTCGATTTATACATAACAAATTGAGCCCCTTGGTGTCATGAAAAACGGTGATGTTAATAAAAGCCTATGGTTTTGGCCTTCTCCTGGTTCTGAAGAATCTTTTTGTAATTTTGTAACGATTGGTTCAGCCGTTTAACAGTGAAGAGGTAACAGACAGAGGCAAACGACAGACTTTCGCTTTTATAATGTTACTACGCCCCGCGGTGTCACCATGTCACCCTCATAATTATGAAAACGGTGATGATGATGGTGATAAAAGCCTATGTCCTTCTCCAGGCACTAAATAATCTATGTGCCAAATTCTATAATGATTGGTTCAGCCGTTAAGCTACGAAGAGGTAAAAGAGGTAACAAACAGACAGACGACAGACAGAGCTACTTTCGCTTTTTTAATATTAGGATTAGAATAAAATAACCACGTGAAATAGCAACGTATTAACTCTAACTAGTATTTGATCGGCGCGGGCTCAGCTTGTATACTAATGCGTTACCCTTTGTCCTAGGTGAGCGATGCAAAGCGATGTGATGCGATACGATGCAATTTATATTTCATCTTTGTCTTAATTATATTGTACAGTCTTATATACATAACTTTTATTGTTTCAGATTTGAGTACGGCAGCTTAAATGAGACCAAGCGTGTTTGGAAGGCGAACAGAGACGCTGGCATACCTTTTGTAAGTAAAACTTAAGGCATACGTCTTATCTTACACCTACTCACCCTTGACTAATCTTCAAACAATTGTTGTGATTTGAAACAGTTCTGTAAAATGTAGAATTAAGACTGAATTTCTGTAAAATTTAGAATTAAATTTCTCTTCAGGTCTTAAAAAAAACGCATAAAATCGCGGTGTGCAACTTCTAGTAAATATTTTTTTAATTAATTAGTGTACTTCTCGTTCTGGATATGATGATGGTGCCTATTGATCTGAAGGCGGAAAAAAGTTTTTGGGCACCAAATATCAAAATACATTATTGGTTTTAATTCAATAGTTTCTCCTACGTGTACGAAGTCGTAACAACTGGTAAATAAATATAATAATAGTAACTGGTTTGCAGGACGCGCAATGGAACGATATAGACTATATGCGCGATAGAATGGACTTCACCTATGATGAGGATAAATTTGCGGGACTCCCCGAGTTTGTAAACGAATTGCACGAGGCGGGGATGCACTACGTCGCTATATTTGGTATTATTATTATCTATTTTTTATACATTATAGTTTCCGGCAGCCTAGTCGGGAGACCGTCTGACTTGCGATCCGCATGTCCTGGGTTCGAATCCCGCGGCACGCACCTCTGTCTTTTCGAAGTTATGTGCGTATTGTTGATTGCCGCCAACTTCAAACGGTGAAGGAAAACATCGTGAGGAAACCTACATGTCTGAGAGTTCTCAATGATCTTGAAGATGTGTGAAGTCGCAGCCAACCCGCACTTGGCCAGCGTGGCAGACTATGGCCTAACCCTTCTCACAATGAGAAGATGGCCCGTTCCCAGCAGTGGGACAGTTTGTACAAACAGGGCTGATAAAAAAAAAAAAAAAAAAAAAAAAAACATTATAGATCTACGATTAATAAGACCCAGGGGACGCAGCCCAATAAGATGGTCCGACCAAGTGTCACAAAATCTGGGCATAAAAATCTCTGATGCAATACATCAGGCTGAGGATCGTCAAAGATGGAAAGAGATTTGACGTCATCTGCCACACCAGGGTCGGGAGCATCACGACGCTCAGCAGTGAGGAAACGAATAGAGGAGGAGATCTACGACTAACCACCAACTCGCCTGATGTTAGGCGACGGTGTATATTTAACCGCCTGTGCGGGATATTTCCGACAAAAGCTTTTCGAGCCCTATCCGACAAACTACGACATATACCACAAAAAAATCTTGGTTGGACTCGATAAACTTTTGGCGGAAGTGTCCGACACATGTGGTTAAAATCCTCCTAACTTTCGTTAGCATTAACGTTTTAGCTATTTCCGAATTTATGTTGGAAATATTCGACACAAGCAATAAGTAGCCTGTAGCAGCTTAAAAAAAATATCGGAAATATCTAATCAGGCGGTTAAACGGTTAATGTGATATAGAGTCTGTCCTAATAGATAACTATCCTGCGGACAAAAGGAAACTTACGGTAATTGTGGTAATTGAAAAATGATGAAATAAGAATGGCAGCGCCCCCAATGCCACATTAGTTCTTGTCTGAACAGACAGTGTTGACATGGAACGATCCGTCTGCCACAAACAAGTTTATTTTCACCTGATGCGTAAGAGGGAAGGTTATGTTTTTCGAGTGTATGTTTGTATGTATGAATGTTTCTATATGATTGCCTATAGCCTAAACGATTTTGATATGCTAGGTGTCGTTAGATGCATCTTCACTCCCTGAGTGTCATAGACTATTTTTGTTTTTTTTTAATAATAATACATTAAAAAAAATATGCGTTTTTTAACCTCCTCTTGTCTCTCGCGTTTTCTAACCTCCAACGGACTTTTTCGTAGTAAACAAGTGATTTTACTAGTGTGATTTTAAAGAATGCGCATTAATAATCTATTACATAGATTTTACACATACTTTCTCATAAAAAATTTAGTATGAACAGCGTAAATAATTGTCGTTATTTCTAGATTCTGGTATCGCGGCATCCCAGAAGCCCGGCACATACCCGCCGTTCGACCGCGGCATTGAAATGGACGTCTTCGTTAAAAATACAACCAATCAGCCATTCGTTGGAAAAGTAAGTTATATTTGTTATTTTACCCGTTTTACATATCTCTTTTTTTACCCGACTGCGTGAGAAGGAGGGTTATGTGTTTCGAGTGGATGTACCTATGTATGTATATATGTTTCTATATGATCGTGTACAGCCCAAACGGCTTGATCGATTTTGATGTGCGAGGTGTCGTTAGATTCGTCTTCACTCCCCGAGTGTCATAGCCTATATTTTAAGCTATTGCATAGCTTCTATCGTAGGCCTTGAGCGTGGAGACCGAATCCAGAAATTCCGTAACGAAAATAACCTAACACACCGCGCGTAAAGCTATTATGCAATAGCTTTACCGCGGCAGTCTCCGAGTGCCACACGTCTTTTTTTTTAATAATAATAATAATATATCGCAATAATAAAAGTCGTTTTTCATAACGTCTAACGAACTTTTTCGTAATAAACAAGTGATTTTACTATAAAATTATTGTAATGAATATGAACATGTAAAATATTTACTCCTACATGTTACATCTCCATGTAGTCTATAATGAATGCAATAAACTATTGACTATTGAATGCGGATTTCGAATCTTTTCGTTACGCTTCATACGCTGTTGAGTGTACGTTTTTGTAATAGTATGCGTATAATTACCGGATTTTACGCATACTTTTACAAAAACTTACACTCAACAGCGTATCAAGTGTAACGAAATCGTAAGTTAGACTGCAAAAAGCTACACGAATGTCGTGTTTCTATGGGCTATTGGCTACGCGATCGCGAAAGGAAGGTAATTTGGAATACGCACCGGTAAGTGCAGCGTAGGAAGACCAGCCACAGGGTGGACAGTTGACCTCATACAGGTGGCGGAAACCAAACTAAGCGAAGCTTCTACTATGGGAATCATATAATGATGAACGTAATGTTCAGCATAAATGTTTGTCCTGGGTGGGCATCGAACTCACAACCTACACAGCTCAGAAGACAGCTGACACTGAACCATGATCCCTGTCAAAAATTTGAGCCAGAAGATTTTTTATTAAATTTAAGCCTTGATTGATGTTATAAATATAGATACATATTACGTATAAGCGCAAATTGAGTATAAATACGTCGTTATTTCTCCAGGTGTGGAACGTGGGCTACACGGTGTTCCCAGACTTCACTCACCCGAACTCCACGCCGTACTGGGTCGAGATGATGACCAACTTCCACCACAAAGTACCTTACGACGGCGCGTGGATTGTGAGTCATTTTATGTTATAATTCTATTCACATCGATGAGCTAGGACCGTCATACAGTGGGTGGGAAATGGAAGACATTGCCCTGGAATGGAAGGTCTATAAAATTCTTATGCAACGATTTCGGCACGTTCTGAAAGGGTTGGTAAATTGTACATTTTTATTTAAATTTTACTTAAAATAACAAAATTTCTAAGTTAACACTAAATTTTATCATAAAATTTAGTGTTTGTTTCAGTAAAATAGCAACTTCCTTGAATCGAAATATTTGTATAAAGAAGGTAGAAGGTATACGAATTTTGAAATTACTTTCCGCTCTAGGGGAGAAAATGAACTTTTCCATGCCAGTATTAATTAGTCTTGAAAACCGAACTTTACGAGCTAGTAAGATGAAATAGTAGATTGTTACATAAGGATTGAAAGTAAGCTATGTAGGCACGAGATGGTTTAAATAGTTCAAGTGCCCAAATAGGTATATCACTCTCTGATTTTCATTTCGACCATAAGGAAAGTAGACAAGTCAAGACTCAAGACTCGAACCCAAGACTTGAGATGAAGAAGAAAAAAGTGTCGACATGGTTCAATATAAATCTCAAATTAGAAAATGTATTCAATGAATTTCTCCCTAGGGACGAAAAGTAGGATTTTCGGTCCAGTGTACAGACAACTTCAAGCGTACTTTTCGAGTATGATAAATGAGAAAACTATTTTCCAGGATATGGACGAGCCGTCCAACTTCGAGAACGCGTACGGCGAGTGTGAACCGGAGAACTTGCCCTACTTACCGTCGACCCGCGACCCCGCACTCCACGAGCACACGCTGTGCATGGAGGCTCGCCAGTACGCGGGTCTGCACTACGACCTCCATAACTTGTACGCCATGACTGAAGCTGTCGCCACTAACTTGTTAGTATTTACTCTCAACGCGCGCAGCTATCTCTCTCGCGCATCACAACATTTTTAAACATATAAAATCATTGGTTAGGGATATTAGAAAAGTCAGAAATGTTTTTTTTTTATTTGGATGGGAGTTTAGAAGTAGAAAAAAGTTTTATTCAGATATCACTTATATTGGCGAGGGAATAGTGAAGAAACATATTTTCTTACTCTTCAGCCAATTTGAATATTTTTTTTAAATAATATCTCCTACCTAAATAAACAATTTCTCACTTTTCTAATATCCCTAAGTAATGATTTTATATGTTTATTGCAGGAGAAAACTGTTTTCTGCCCCATACACATTAACCGATTTCGATGATTCTTTTTTTTATCTGATTTAAATTATAAATGTGTATGCCTCTACTGTTTCCTTGATTTCAAATTACTTTATAGTTCCGAAGTTAAAAAATTAATAGTGTAAATTTTAAGAAAAGCAAACTGTCGGTAGCCATTGATGGTTCCAACCATATAAAAAGAGAATAATCAAAATCGGCTGATATTTAGGGGTAGAAAACAGTTGTCTCCAGTTGTATGAAAAACGTGTAATTTGCAGGCAAAAGATCGCGCAACGGTTCTCTTAAATAAATGATACAATAGCATAAAAAGGAAGAAAAAAGCATTTATTCCAATCGCTCTTATTCAGTCGGGTATTTGGTTTTTCTTTTAACACAGATACTTGTTACTGCTCTTTTTACCCAACTGTATAAGAAGGAAGGTTATGGTTTTATAGACAATAGACAAGATTTTTATTGTGACAAAAACTTATAAATATTAATTATTTTTCTAGTGTATGTATGTACGTATATATTTATGTACATGGGTATGTATGTATGTTTCTATATAATCGCCTACAATCTAAACGACTTGACCTATTTTGACGTGCGAAGGGTCAATAGATTCGTTTTCACTGCCTGAGTGTCATAGGGTATATTTTTTTGTAATAATAATAATAAAACGAGTACAACTCTCGCAAATATAAAATAATGCGTTATTTTCGTAATATTCAACGAATTTATTCGTTATTTACAAGTGATTTTACTAGTTTTATACTAAATGTCGCGTATTTATAATCTTATTCAACGATTTTACGCATACTTTCTCGCAAAAACCATAACTCAACAGCGTATCAAGCGTAACGAAATCGTAAGTTAGACTGCAACAACTGCTTTTTGCAGTTGCGTATTTTGTTTTTCTTCTATTATAGATACTTGTTGTTATAAAAAAATACTATGCGATTAACTTTACTTCCCAAAATGATTATTCGATATATTTATAGTGTATTTGTTATTTAGTGCGTTATCGGAGATCCGCGGCAAGCGGCCCATGATAATATCGCGGTCGTCGTTCGTAGGCATGGGCCAGTACTCCGGACACTGGAGCGGGGACATACTCAGCGAATGGCACGACATGCGGATGACCATACCAGGTGAGACGTTTTAATTACATTATTGGACCCGCACGATTAGCGCATTTGCCAGTGATGTTTGTTCAAATTTTATTTGTTAAATAAAAATCGTATGTTATTCTGGGTATTTATAGACACCCTTTTTAACCGATTTCCAAAAAAGGAGGCACTCAATTGGACTAAATGTTTTTTTATGTTTGTTCAGCGATTACCCCTCGAATTATGACATGTTTTTGATGATTCTTTTTGTTTGGTACCTCAGAATTTTTTCATTTGTTCAGTACTGTGATTTTTATAACAAAATAACTGGAAAAATATGCTCGAAGTAAACGAATTGCTTAATTTGAAGTCGTTTTTTTCAGTATTTTAAATTATTACCTGTCCTTTTTAATCGACTTCAAATAGAAAGAGGTTCTCTTGAAAAAAAAAAACTTTAAACGGGAGGAGCGAGAAGAAACTCTTTGTAGGAAGAGTATTCCATATTTATTATTATTATTTATTGATGTGGACGAAACCAAAGCGTACTAACGCTTTTACCCTAATCTTCAATACTGTCACATAATTCATTCTAAAATAGTGTTATATTCTCAGAGTTGCTGAGCTTCAGTCTGTTCGGCATCCCACTGATGGGCGCGGATATCTGCGGGTTCGTGGGCAACACTACGGCGGAGCTCTGCCGGAGGTGGATGCAGCTCGGGGCGTTCTATCCCTTCAGCAGAAACCACAACTCTGATACTTCTATAGTGAGTTTACACTTTTTTGTGTCACTGTCAATTACACACCTCCTTTTAACCAGACTGCACAAGAATGAGGGGTTTTTTCGAGTGTATGTACTGGTATGTATGTTTCTATATTACCTGCTACAGAGTAAACTGTTTGACCGATTTTGATGTGCGACGTGTCGATATATATGTCTTTACGTCCTGTGTATCATATTGAGTGTACGTTTTTTGTGAGAAAGCATGCGTTAAATCGCTGTAAAAGATTATAAATGCGCATTCTTTAGAATATTTCTAGTAAAAATCACTTGTTTCTAATTAAAAAACACATTTCAACACCTCGCACATCAAATCCGTCAAGCCATTTAGGCTGTAGGAGGCAATATACTATAGGCGCTCATATAGAAACACATACATAATACATACAATCGTAAAACAATCCTTCTTACGCAGTCTGGTAAAACTATCCTTTATTTCAGCCCCAAGACCCGGTGAGCCTCGGCCCGTCCGTGGTGGAAGCGAGTCGCAAGGCTCTGCGCACGCGCTACACACTACTACCATACTACTATACGCTGTTCTGGCGCGCGCACATACGGGGAGACACGGTCGCTAGGCCGCTGTTCTTTGAGTAAGTGTTGCCCTTGCTGATGTATTTTAAGATTTATGCGATATTTTTGAGTGTTTTACACACTAAAATATTTACAAATTTATAGACAGTTCAAAAATCATACACTACCGACTGGACTTGATCCCGCATATCTCGAATCTGGATCTGTACCTGGGAGCTTTTACCATTTTGGCCACGGAGATGTCACGTGGGCTGGACGAAAATTTTGAACAGTCTTTTTTGCTAAAGCAATCAAGCGAGCGGTTTCAAGTCCCGTCGGATGTGTGTAATTTTTTAACTGTCTATAAATTTGTATTTTATGATTAGTTTTAAACTCTACTTAAATAGTTGTCACCTTATAAACCTGGTTACATGACTATATCTCTGATTTCTCACGACTACTTTAAAGTATAAAGCTGTCTTATCGAAAAAAATTACTCAACTTGGAGCAATGCTCAACATATTTTGTCAACTTCTCGCTGACACTTGCGGAAAGAAGACAGGGAATTTGAGACAGTTTTAACCCCCGACGCAAAACGACAGAGTGTTATAAATTTGACGCGTGTCTGTGTGTGTCTGTCTGTGGCATCGTAGCTCCCCAACGGATAAACCGGTTTTTTTGTTTGTTTGAAAGGTGAATTAGTCAAAAGTGTTCTTAGGTATGTTTCATCAAAATCGGTTCAGCTGTTTTTGTCGGGGGTTTTGAGTTTTCTACTCACTCTCAGTCGGTGACGCGCCTCACACTGCGACTTGCCGCTCGTAACGTCATCGGTTGCATCGGTTGGGAAGCTGGTCGTCTTGCGAAGGTTCAGTTGGAGAGTGAACCGACCGAGACTTACGTTGCGCTGCTCCTGAAAAAGACCGCCGTATGCGGTTGTAACTATAATCTGATATTTCGACTCATAACAGACGTGAGTGACCACATTAGTTTCCATAGTGGAATTTGGAACGTTGATTAAAGTGACGTTTTTCGGTAAGACCGTTGATTTCTCTTCCAGATGGCCGGAACAGAGCAACCTCCATGACATCGATGATCAATTCCTGATCGGTCCTTACCTCATGATCACTCCTATATTGAACCAAGGCGCCGTCTCCACCAAAGCTTTCTTCCCGCTACCCCAGCCTTGGTACAGACTAAATGGAGAGAAACTTGGTTCAGGACAGTGGCTGGACGTGGACGAGGACAATATTGCGTCTGTTAGGGTGAGTATTCTGCACCAATTATGACTTATGTCCTCAATAATTATAGTTAAAAAAACTGAAACAACCGACTTCTAAATACGCAATTTCATTTAATTAGTTATTTTGTTTTAAAACTAAATTACTGAACCGATTTTCATAAAATTTATATCATTGTCCGATATAAATTTTATGAAATGAAATCTTATCAAACAAAATGATCATCATCAAATTCAATTCATAATTGCCAAATAATAACAAACACAAAAAAAAAACAGTCGAATTGTGAACCTCCCCCTTTTTGTCGGTTAAAAATAAAGACACCAATGGAACGTAGGGTCTAAGGCCGGACCCTATAATATGTATACAGTGACGAACTTTATGCGTAATATTATTTAAAAAAACAAAGAGTAGTATTCAAAATCTATTATAAAGTAAGCTAAAATATAAATCAGAGATCTGATTGTAATTTATCATCGTCCAGGGTGGTGCGATTCTACCTCTGCAGGAGCCCCCGAGGGCGGGCCCCGTGACCACCAGCAACACGCGCAGCGGGCCCCTGCAGCTCGCCGTCGTACCGGACACCGAGCACCGTGCGCGGGGGGAGATATACTGGGACGACGGAGACAGCATCAGTAAGTACACGAGCGACACTCGCAGCGGGGGAGATATACTGGGACGACGGAGACAGCATCAGTAAGTACACGAGCGACACTCGCAGCGGGGGAGATATACTGGGACGACGGAGACAGCATCAGTAAGTACACGAGCGACACTCGCAGCGGGGGAGATATACTGGGACGACGGAGACAGCATCAGTAAGTACACGAGCGACACTCGCAGCGGGGGAGATATACTGGGACGACGGAGACAGCATCAGTAAGTACACGAGCGACACTCGCAGCGGGGGAGATATACTGGGACGACGGAGCCAGCATCAGTAAGTACACGAGCGACACTCGCAGCGGGGGAGATATACTGGGACGACGGAGCCAGCATCAGTAAGTACACGAGCGACACTCGCAGCGGGGGAGATATACTGGGACGACGGAGCCAGCATCAGTAAGTACACGAGCGACACTCGCAGCGGGGGAGATATACTGGGACGACGGAGCCAGCATCAGTAAGTACACGAGCGACACTCGCAGCGGGGGAGATATACTGGGACGACGGAGCCAGCATCAGTAAGTACACGAGCGACACTCGCAGCGGGGTCGTCGTTTCGACGATAATAGTATTATCAGAATAACTGGCAGATTAAAGTACTCTTCTTTAGATGAAGACGCCTGATTCCAATTCCAAGTTCTGATTCCGGGTAATTAAATTATATTATTTAATTAACCGGAAAAAACTCACGATATTAATTTTAGTGCTGTTAACGAAATTATTAGCTATTGAATCTCATTACAAGATCATTCACGACAGTCTTCTATTAATTCTTAGCTATTTAGCATACTGGATTATTAAGGCTCAAAATTTAGTCAAATAATACATTCGTAAATATGTTAATTGCACCAAACACAGTGCTCCTACTCAAAATCCACTTATGGGGGCTTTGCCCTGTAAGATGCAACCCGGATTGACTGTTCATTAGCAGCACTGTCAATAATTAGTGTTCACTTATAATAAGGGCTATATTTGCCTATTTATATCTATGGCCACACTTGGAAGTTGTGGCATGACCAATCAGGCATTTATATAATATGAAAATAGAATGATCCGATTCAAATGTTGCCATGCCATGCCCTTGCAGGGCCATATGTACTTCTGAACCAATGACATGTATTGTTTATAAGACCAGCATGTATCTACATAATGTTGCAATAAAAATTATTAACTATAATACCATTTAAATTTGTCGCTCAACGTGAAAATGTACCAACATATTATCTACACATACATCAGAGCAGCAAAATAACTTCTCAAATTGAATTCTATTCAGCCAGAGATCACTGAGCATTTAGAGAGAAACTGTAGTGAGCTTCTTCATCTATTCACGAGCACCAAATTTTGGAGGTTTTTTTTATACATTATAGATCTACGATTAGGTTTATGGGGAGTCAAATCCGTCATTCGACATTCAGTCTCAACGAAATCCATAGCTATTGTTGAGTTATCTGTGGTGTTACAGTATAAGCCATAGTAGTCTAGAATTGCACGTTCCAGGCCGTACAATAGAAACTTAACATATAGGTAACGGTTTCAGTTTTTTTTTTTTTGTAAATAGGACATAGGTAGTGCCGAAAAAGTATCCTATTTCCATTTTCAATGTATAGTGTTATCTACTTATAAATTTCTTAGTGATCTGTTCAGCCGATTAGCTGTGAAAATTAAACAATGAGACCGACTTACTATATAATATAAGTAAGTATATTAGTTCGTTGCACGCGATGTTGATAGATTCATCTTTATCTACAGAGTTATCTCAGGTTATATTTTTATATTATAATAATTACGGTTGTTGTAATTTTCTATTATCAAAAGGTTAGGCGATTAGCTGACGGCTCACGTGTTGACCATGATGTCCGGTATAGTAAACATGTTTGGCCTGGAAGCTAATTTTAACCGACTTCAAAAGGGAGTTTCTAATGTCGGTTGTCATCCAAGTCAACGAAATTGCGTATTTTGAAGTCCTTTGTTTCTACTTTTTAAAGTATAATAGTTAGACCTCGCGAACCGATTTTACTCATATTTAGAATTGAGTACCTACCAATTTTTTCAGCTAAATATTATCAAAATCGGCCGATAAAAGGCGCCGCAGAAAATCCCCCAATAAAATTCCATCCTTTTTATTCCATTCCAAAAATCGGCGTGGACAAAAATGTCTATAAAATTGTAGAATCTGTATACTAAATTGTATTATTCCGTCAAGATTGGTTACTTACCTACCTGACCTTAGTTCGACATCCATATCCAAAGAAAGTAATTCTGTCTCTATGTTACTTTTTCTTGATCAAATGGTTAAACCAACCGGTCCATCCAAAATTAGATGCTGAAATATCTGAAACCTGGCTACATTTCCTTATCATCACCGTATTTCATGCAAGTGAAACCATGGGGTGCAATAAGTGGATATTTATATTTAAAAAATCATTCTTGCCTTTTTTAATAGTTGACAAAAAAAAATGTACCAATGATACCAAAAACCTAATCCTCGATTTGTTTCTCATTACAGACAGCTTCCAAGAAAAGAAATACAGCCATGTAGAATTCTATCACAACTACACTGAATTCCGTACTGCGGTCCGCTGGTGGGGGTACGGGGTGCCTTCTCTCGAAAAAATCACATTCTTCGGGCAACCCCCCATAAAATCCGTGAGCGTAAACAAGCAGACATGCAAGAAACCCTGTGAATATACATACAACGCCACCAGAAGGCTTTTAGAAGTCACTATAAACGTATCCCTTGATAAACCTTTAACTGTGACATGGGTTTATAAGCCAAAGATTACTTTCAAAACTGGTTTGATGCTGCCAGGATATGGATGAATTTGAAGGTTATGAAATGTAAGTGTTAGTTTAAATATGGAGATTTGTGGCAGGGAAACCTGGTAGATGATTAAGTCCTTAACTTTTGAAGACAGCATCCAAAATATCAATTTAAAATGTTTTTTTAACTGGAATTTGACAGATAGAGACAGTATTTAACGCATATGTGCGAATAACTTTGATTTATAAATCTTTGAGAGTGTAATGCCGCTACTGAAGAGGGATTTTTCACTCGTGCCTTCGTTTACACTACTGAATTTTTAGCGCCATTTTGTTGCGCGGTAGTACCTACATCAGCCAATAAGAGCGCATTATGATCGACAAGACTTTGCGCAATTAATTTGAATAAATCAAATGGTATTGGGTCACTTTTGCGGTTATTTGCTCAAAGGTGAAATAACATGACTTAAACAGTTTTGTTTTTCATTTCTTTTTGGTGTACAACAATTTAACCTGTCGCCCTTCTTTTAGTTTTTTTTTATCAAGGAAATTGTACAATCAATGAACCAAGAAATCAAATAAGATGTCTATAATAAGTCATATTATGGGTTTATGTGACAACATTTTAAGCACTCCGGGATTGTGTCACACTTAGTAAAATAATTATTTCCACTCTTTTTCTAAAAAAAAATTTTTAAGTGAGTGATATTTATATTATATGGTGTTTAAGCTAAAAATGAAAAAAAAAGATATGTTATATTGTGATTTTCAACTAAATATCACATTATAATATGTGTTACCCGTCCTGAAAAATCCTAGTAGACAAAAATTTGTTTAAAATTATGTCTAAAAACTAAATAAAATATTATAGTATTGTAATTTGACCAATGATGATTACATTTGCTAGATGATTATAATTTTTATTTTAAAAATGACAAAATCTTAGACTAAAAATGATTAATTATAATATATACACACACATATATGTATTTAAAAAACGAATATAAAAGACCGTTAGCAGTGGGAATAGTTCCCAGGATGTTGGCCCCATCACCACGTTGTATGGCGATACTCATTGAGCAAAGAGATTATGTAGAAAATTTTGTGTTTTTTATTTAAGAAATCTTGTGGAGGTGTAATTTGTGTACTTTAGCAACAAAAAAAAAAGAGTCGAAAATGGTAGAACCGTTATTTATTTGGGCAATTTTACACTATGGTAAAAAATGAATACCGTTAGGCGGAATATGGCGTTCTTGATCGTTTTTTTTTCCAACTCTGTACACCCATGTTCGCAATAAAATTATTTGAATTTGAATAAAATATAAATTGTATTAAAAATAAAAATAACACTATTTAAACATGTGTAACTTTGAATCAGCTAACAACATTAAACGGATTCTAAAATGCTATTCTTTAAATAAGATGTTAATGTTTGGTTTCTTTTTAGTTTTTATTTTATTTTATAATCATATTACTAGATCGCTACCAGATGATATATTTGGTGTTTTTTTTTTTTTAATGTTTTACTCATATTTTGTGCTATTTCCTGTAATGCTTACCTTTTAGCTTTGTTTACGAATTTATTATGAAAGTTTATTAACATTAAGTACAATATTATTAAAATTAGATAGTAAAATTATTAACAGGGACTATGTATGAAGTTTGCCAATTATTACCTTCGATGTTAATTAATATAAGATGTATTAACTAAATATTGGAAAAAAATTATTAAAATATTTGTCTAGTCGTAAGTAATAAACCGTTGTCTTTATTTTGATATTATCAGCTTAGAATTATGAAATATACCTAGCTCAGTGAGCATTTACAATTATGTACAAGCTATTATTATATGTACTTCAATTATTGTGATTTTTATATGTATATATTTTCTTTATAAGTGTAACAGTAATATAGTTCTATAATTTTATTTGGCTTTTTTAACATATTTTGGAGTGACTGACGATGATTCTCAGTTGTTTTTTTTATACTAAACTTATTTGTAAGTTTTTGTACTTATATATTTGATTATTTACTTGAATTAAGCTGGTCGAATCGGCCATGATTTAGATGTGCTAGTTAAATTCGGTGGTTATTTGTAATTAAATAATATAACGGATTTATTGGTAGTATGTGGTGCATGGTACACCTAGTCATTGTAAATTTTAGTATACACACCAGTTTCATGAAAAACAGATATGGTAGTTTCCAATGTTTACTAATAAGTACAATGTATGAAAATGGCTGAAATTTTAGACCTTTTTCAAAATACAGTGTCATCTAGTTTAATATTATGTTTTTTATTTGAAAGTTATGTTACAATGTGATACAGAACCAGTGTTGAAATGCCAAAGTAGAAACCTATGTTTACCAATATTGTAGTTGTAAGAATGCACTTCAATAAAAAAATTAACGCACATTTGTGATTTTTTTATTACTAGCGACCATCCCCGGCTTCGCACAAGTGCTATGACGATCGCGCACAAAATGTTTACATCATATTACAAATGTGCAATGGTGGCTAGATAGTGTTGTGTGAAATGTCAACCAATTTTATTTATCATGGAAATTCTCAGTTGTTCTCTACTATAATATGCATTATATATATATATATAAACCTTCCTCTTGAATAACTCTATGAATGAAGTGAATAACTGTTTCATCAAAATTGGTTCAGCCGTCTTCTTATGTCGGGGGTTTTTAAGTTCGAATAAGATTTATTGAAACTACATATGCGTCTAAAGCATTATTACTCTTATACTAGTGGAAGTAAACAGCGCTGATAACGATAAGTACCAGTTCTCAACTTTAGTAGTTAAATGTCAAGAGAGTATAGTATTATGCAATAAAAATATTGATTCTTCAATATTTCTTCTGCAATCTAAACAACATTCTTCTCAAAGCAGCTCAATCTGATGTAATAATTTATTATTCCTAATTAAATGAACAATACCTATGAATTTTTTTTTGTAAGTAATCTTCTTTTAATTTCCTTCATTTTGATATCCTACTTGATAGGTTTAGTTCATAAAAATATATTAACGAAATGAAAATTGTACTTCTGTGAATAACCAGAAATTCATCCATCTAACCGTTTGAAAGATACGAGGTAATAAATTTACAAACATACAAGATCGTCTGAAAAACATAACCCTTGCTTGTTAGTCGGTTAATAAAATAGTCTACCGGCGTAGCAAAACATTCTTAATCTATGAGTTGTTCTCTTCTGTTGTTTATAAATAATTTAAATTAACAAGGCTGTCTTGTATAAATGCCAATAATCTGTACCTCATAAACTATGATGCAACCCACAAAATGATACTTTATCAAGAAATAAATATTAACCACATTTTTTACTCATGCTTCCATGTAACTTAACACAATAACTTCTGAAATCAAACACCTTGTTCTTTTACTTCCACACAGGTGTGGCAACACACAGAGACAGACGTGTTTCTCTTTACAAAGGCAATGGTGCGGCAAAACATGCGGTATGACTTTAAAAATTACCTCAGCAGTTATTTTGGTTAACACGTAATATTTTCAAATTGTTATAGGTCCAATCTAAGTTATTACTTTCCTTTTGTAATACATAGAAAAAGAATACATGCAGCAAACTCATTATAAAATAAAATAAGATGATTTAACAATGGTCTCTATATTATTAAAGACTAACATAAAATATTATAACACCAACATAATTTATTTACAATTCAAAAGCCTCTATTTCACATTTAATGCGTCTCAGCATCCGTCTTCAAAAACTTCTCATACACCTCCTCAGACATAAGATTTTCTACTTCTGTAACTTTTGTTAACTTTAACTTGAACAACCATCCTTGGTCATAACAAGATGAGTTTATCAAGCCAGGTTTCTTCTCAACTTCTGCATTTTTTTCTGTAACTACACCGCTGACTGGTGAATATATTTCGCTCGCTGCTTTTACACTTTCTAGTGCTCCACATTCATCTCCGGCTGTTAACTTTGTCCCTGGATCAGGTAATTGAGCGAATACGACGTCGCCTAGAGATTCCTGGGCATATTTACTGATGCCAACAGTTCCTACATCTTTATCTACTACAACCCATTCATGACGGTCTGTGAATTTTCTTGGTGCCTCTGAGCTGTATTTGTGATGAAGTTCACAATATGTTTGCCTGATATTGGATTGGAGAAGGCATGTTCTTGAGATATAGTGTTTTGTTGTTTGAAAGAAATATCGCTGCAATGCCATATCTGAAAATAATAATAAAAAACATCACATGTTGTTACATCAAAAACAAATATTTCTCAAGGCCTCGTCTACAGCTTTACTGACCCAGATACTCTTCTTGTAAATGAACTTTTTACCTATGACCTTGTCTGCTCTAATGCTGAGTAAATGTTTAAGAATGACCCAATCTCAACATCCACCACACATATATCCAACACAATTAAAATAAAAAGAAAATATCCAACTTTAAAATGTAGCCCATAGACAGAGACAACTCACTCGGTAAAATCAGTCAATGAATTTGTTTAAGCTAAGTATAGGAAATAATATAAATAAATATCTATGTGAAGATATTATCTCTTTTTGGTCAGACGAGCAAGATATCTAAACTGCATAGGCTGGAACACCATTGTTACATAGGTAATTTCTCAATATTCCACATACACAGAATTTATTTTGGAGAATATGCATCAGAGCCATCACTACCATCCCATCCCTTGTGGAATTTCCTGAATTTTGTACAAAATGATTTAATTCTATGGTTCTAGTATAGCCAAGGAATGGAATAAATTGCTGACTTTCTCATTCCCTGAGATACAATATGGGTCTTTTCAAGGTCAGAGTGAATAGGTATCTTCAAAGTCTGCATGATTAATCTTCAAACACATATCTCTTATGAACAGGAGAGTTGGTGGTACTAATTTGTGATAAAAAAAACCTATCACTAACACAAAACAGTATTGTAAAATACCTGTGATACCACACAATGACACTGTCTGCACTAATTTTACCGAGAAAACACTTGCTAAGTATTAAAAGGCTGACAATATACTATTGAAAGGTCAAGCATTTTATTTACCCGGAGAAGCGAACAAATAACACATTACAGATAGGAGGCCATAGATAATACTTGAACTTTGTGTATCTTATTGAGCACAACATTGAAATTATCATTATGTTAATAATGGATATGCTTATTAAATTGAGATAAGCGAAGTGAGAGTATTAATAACATCATCTAATTGAGTTATATTAAGGCCATGTCGCCTAACATCAGGCGAGTTGGTGGTCAATCGTAGATCTATCTTGTCTAAAAAAGTACATTTTTACATACCTACTTAGGTGATTTAAGTAGAGAAAAATTTGAATACACGTCTAAAATCTTTCTCTAAGTATTGTGTCTGCTAATATCTGAAAGGATTATGTGAATTTTCTTGCATCATAAACACGAATAAGTCTGCGTTTTATCTCCAACTCGTGCTGGAAAACAACGATCGCTACTGTTATTATATTATTTCATAAATTGCTTTAAATTCGGTCGATTTATGATTATGAGCTAAATTACATAAAATATTACATACTTACTGAAAACTATTAATATTATCGTAGAGGTAACACCAAGGTAACACTGAAGCTTTTGTTAATTCAAAGACTTCTTAAAATAATTGTTTTGAAAATCCAAAAGATTCTAAAATCAACAAATTAAATTACTTCTTTCATCGCACAATATAATAACTTGAATTTTGAGGTTATCATTTTTATTCGTTCGAAAAATTGGTAATGTAATATGTTGGCTCAAAGGAATCAGAATTCAGAGTCTTAAAAAGTTTATTAAAAAAAAAAAAAATGTGGAATTTTTGGCGGGAACGTCATAGTAACATGTTGCTTTGATAGAGGTAGTGTTTTATTCGTATTCGATCAAGTGCATGAATGTGGGCAAATTAAATAAAGCAGTGAAACGTTATTTTACGTTGTCGGAAAAACTCCATAGTAGCTTCTAGTAAAGTTGCCATCACTTTGCTGAGGACTCATTAACGTTTTATTATAAAATAACTCTTTAATATTTCGACTGAAGGTTTCCATGGTCAAGAAAAATTGAAACAAAGTAATTTCATGTCAAATGTCGAACAGCTGATGATTAAAAACAATTAAAAAATATAAATACTGCCAGTTTCCGATTTTCCTCGGAAGGGATGGTATAATATGATTTATGTCTAACTGTGGATGAGATGATAGTTAACACATTTAACATTAAATGAGATCCAGACATTGTTATTTTAATTAGAGTAGCAGACTAAGTTCTTTTCGTTAACCTATATAAGAGATACTCTATTTTATTAAATAAGAATATTGGTAATATGTATAGTACTGTATAATATTCTCTTTTATCTATTATTAAGCCTTTGTTTTATAAACGTATGGACTTGTGACCTTCAGACGGGAACTGTTACCCACGAAAATGAAACGAAACAATGTTTATATAAAATGCGTTTATTGTATGTTTATCAATATCAACCTAGTAAGTAAGTAAGATATAGACTATTTACCAAATGACCAAAAGTGAAAATATATGTATAATATTTATTTTATAACAAGTTTGGGAAATAATTTTGCGATTATGGTAACATTAAAAGCGTGTTCCGTTTCAACTCAATTCCGTTTCAAATTACGCCTGCCTTAAGTGCAGCAAAATAAATTATATTTTCTACACAATTATTAATGATGAAACCCTTAAAAACATAGTTGGTTTCTTTCTTAGAGCCACCACCTTAATAATTATACAGTGTAATTCCTGCTTTTAGAGCAGGCTCACTCAACATTCTAGAGAGCACACTAGAGAAACCTCAGAATAATTGTTGGCTGTCAAGCGTTATTGGCGTGACTCGCGATTACTGTCATCCATCACATCTCTCTGTCTTGTCAAACTTGAAAATGTCACAACACTTCTAGCCATGACTGAAAGATGTCAAACTAAGTTTATAGAAAAATTTGATAATCAAAATTTTATTATTTATATCGGAATTCTTTGCTCTTCTGTAGCTGTATTATATTTCTACAGGTATTTACTGATGCCACTCATTTTCGTACGTTCCTCTTTTGGTGTGAAGCTTGTATAAAACGACCTATGTATCTTGCTTTCGTTCTCAGATTTCACATCACAACAATAGCCCTTAGCTATGGGTTGGGATGTTTGGCTTGTTACTGCGGCCTCAATTCTAGTATTTTACATGACAAAGTAGAGAAATTGAAGTGCCATTTAGTCGGTAAACCGACTGATAAGAAATTAGAGGATGACCCAAAAAAGGTGAGTTGTCATTGACTTTTTACGATTTTCATGTATTTAGGCATTGCTATGTAAAATTTATGACCAATAATTTTAAAATTTTGATTAATCTTTGTTTTGAAACGAATAGGTGCCTAAAAATTGGCGCCTTTTTTAAGTTAACCATATCTTTTGCTCACAGAAATGTAGTGCCTGTGGATCCAAGGAATGTGATAGGCATAACGACGGCGTATCTGCAGAACCCTGGGTAGGGCTACAGATACATAAACAGCTGGACCAAGCTATAGAAGAGGTAAAATTTAGGAATTCTATCTTATTGATGAAAGATCTGTAACTACTACATCCATAATTTTTATAATTACCCCCTTATAAGTTACCTACTTTTACTAAAGTATCTATTAATGTGCTTAATTTTAGAATAATCTTAATGTAAACTCATTATCCCCTGTACTTATCTCATAAGTTATGGTAAACACAACACAGTTCCTTTTGTTTCTTCACACAGTCAGATAAACTGTCATAAAAAATGTAAAATTTTTACATTTACAATCCTGATTCAAATATCATATTGTAAACAGTTCTTCTGCCCCTTGTGTTGTTGTCTATCATGTCTCTTTTAAAAATTGCAAAGCTAAGAGGCAAAATAGAGAAAGAAGCAGTAATATTTTAAAAAATTGAATTGAAATCCTTCAATAATATAGATACTATTTATTTATTTTTTCTTGTCTAGTAAGCCTCCTTTTTTTGTTTTTTAATTATTATTGTTTTAAATCATGTATTGACCAAACCATTTACAAAAACTAAAATAAAAACAGTTTACTATATCTTAGTACAGATTCACTGATTTTACTCGTAGTTTGACAAAACACTAGAAAATAAAGAATTACTATTCTCCTAAGTCTTAGATATGTAAGTTAGATACCAGGTGTATTGACTTGCATGTAAATTAGATTCATAATAATCTAATTGTAGTTAATAAGCCAATTTGCATTGCGTAAACTTCTTCAATTGAGTATAATTGATGATATTAGCACTTAGTACTTAGCACCTTATTTCTATATGGAATCTCTTGCTTGAATGAACAAGAGCTGTTCAGCCTCCTAATTCATCTCAAGTTTGGTCTGGTATTCTATGATCAACTCTCTAAGAGAAACACTGTCACATGATCTTTAGCAAATTATCCATTTTTCATACATCTGGACAAAACTGTTTTCTACCCTTAAATACTATCCGATTTTGATAATTTTTTTTTGCCTCTACAGTTTTCTTTTTTCAGTTTTTTTTTAAAATTTTGTATTTTTAACTTCGGAATTACAACTTAATTTGAAAAAAGCATACCATAGAGGCATAGACATTTATGATTTCAATCAGATTAAACACATGTATATTAAAAGAAAATGAAAATACCTGACTGCAAAAAAGGAATTCTTGCAGTCTAACTTACGATTTTGTTATGCTTGGTACACTGTTGAGTGTACGTTTTTTTGTGAGAAGGTATGCGTAAAATTGCTGTAAAAGATTATAGATGCGCATTCTTTAGAACAATTCTAGTAAAATCACTTGTTTATTATGAAAAAGTTTGTTGGCGGTTATACAAACTGTTTTTTTTGAACTGAAGACAAATCCACTGACACCTCGCACATCAAAATTAGTCAAGCAGTTTATCCTGTAGGCGATCTTAAAGAAACAAACATACATACAATCGAAAAACATAGGCCTCCTTCTTACGTAGTCGAGTAAAAAGAGAAGTATCTGCATACAAACACATTTTGTAATGAATGGTGGTCATTGTAATATCAGCACGCAATTACACAATTACTATTCTGCTAAAGAAAACCACTGGAAAATTCACATTCAAAACTTTGTGTCAAGTGGCAAGCCATGATTCAAACAAATATCTATATGATTGTATGAATACATTGTGTCTTTTTTAAACTATCACGGTCATTCATTAAAGCACTATTATTATTAACGGGATATTTACCGTGGTTCGCGTTAATTTTGAGCTCCCGATATTTCGGCACAGTTCACGTGTCAGTTCAGTTCACACATGTTCACGGGAGAAATACCGGGAGGTCAAAATTAACGCGAACCACGGTAAACATCTCGTTAATAATAATAGTACATCGTGTCTTTGTTACATGACTAAATGACCCTGAGTATATATTGAAACAAAAGGTTCATCCTCATTACATCACCACTCACATGCAGAATATTATCTAATCAGTTGAACTAAGCTACTCTATGTAATCTATGATTCTTCAATATTATTGCTAGTTATTTTTACCCGACTGCATAAGACGGAGATGTGTGTAGATATGTACATATATATGTGTGTATTCATGTTTCTCTATGAGCACCTTCGAGCATAGATGAGAACACGAAGAAACGAACACACATTCACGAAGATGAGCGCCTACAGCCTGAACGGCTTGACTGATTTTGATGTGCGAGGTGTCGTTAAATTTGTCTTCACTCCCTACGTATCATAGGCCATATTTTTTTGTACTAATATTAATGCATCACTCGCAAAAAATCTAACGAAATTTTTCGTAATAAACAAGTAATTTTAGTAGATTTATTGTAAAGAATGTGTATTTATAATCTTATACATCGATTTTACAAAAAACGTATACTCAACAGCGCAACGAAATCGTAAGTTAAGTTACCCCCCCTCCCCACCCCAACTATGC
The DNA here is from genome assembly GCA_947563715.1 of Lycia hirtaria. NCBI lineage: Eukaryota > Metazoa > Arthropoda > Insecta > Lepidoptera > Geometridae > Lycia > Lycia hirtaria. The sequence continues at coordinate 35,230,267 of OX387385.1, forward strand.
CCATGACAGTGGTCATTGACCTCTCTTGCATAGTTGTCTGAACAAATATACTCATATAGTAGTCCTCTGGTCTTTGTTCCCTTTTAGATTATAAAATTAGCAACAGAACCCTACCATACAGATACAGATTTTATTGGTGAATCATTACAACATGCTATTATGTCATTTGACTTTGCCTGTCTCGGTTATGGTCTTGGCCACTTACTTATGTGTTACTTAATCCACATTTGTTCCAGTTCTACAACACCATACTGGACCAGTTCATAAACACGTGGTACAGCAAGATCACGCCGCAGCCATTCTTTGTAGATGAGTTGCGACATCAGCTTAGACATGCCTCCGCCTGCCTGCTGCAGAGGGCATTGAAGGTAGGCCTGATGGTTATGTGCATATTTAGTAAAAAATAATATAAAACAGAAAAAATAACTAGGTTTTTAATGAATATTTTTCTCTTACGAAAAGAAGAGAAAAATATTTTACTTTAATGATAAATGGTAGACATGCGTCGGGAAATTTTCAAAATTTAAAATTTCAAACAGTTTTTTTGTCATTGTAGCTAGCTCGGGTAATTATATCAATCAATCAATACCAATCAATATTATTTATTATTTTATCACGTCAATTTAACTATCAATAATACGCCTCGTTGCTTACTTATCCCGAGAAGTTGCTTGAATAAGTAAAATGGATTTCTAGGTTAATATAAGTTACACCATGTATTATCGGTAAACATTATGACGTGATAATATAAAGAATAATCTTAGATTGTCGCAAAAATTATGACCAATAACAATAGATAACCCATTTGTCTACAAGGACAAAAAAACTGTGTGAAATTTGAAATTCCCGCTGCATGCGTGTTGTACCACCTTAAGAGAATTGTTGTCGCGCGATTATCCATACAAATAGAAGAAAACTCTTTTCTACCCTTAATCATTAACCGATTTCGAAGATTCTTTTTTTATCCGATTGAAAATAGAATAGAAAGCATTTGTTTGGCATATATATATATATATATATATATATATATTATATATAATATATTATTATCTATTAATCGCTCCTACAACATAAAAAAAGAATAATTGAAATCGGATAGTATTTAGGGGTAGAAAACATCCGAAAAGACAGCCGAATGCGGTTGAAACTATAGTCGAATATTTTGGCTAAAAACAGACGTGAGTGACCCGTAGATTTTATTTAAAAATATGTGAAAACCGTTAGTTTCCATAGTAAAATTAGTAGTAAACTATATCTCCATCTCTGTCATTTCCATATAGAATAACAGAGATGGAGATATCGTTTTCGAGGGCTACAGATGAATTCATGTATATTAAATAACATTTTTATGTTCAAAATGAAATTGTAGTATAATGTTTGTAATGTTATTTTACAGGATGTTGATTTACAGGTTTTCATATCTCTGCTCTGTTCAGTATTATTAATTGACATGTCAGGAAGTTAATAACTAACTTAAGTTAACTTAATAATTCCTCACAGATAAACTACTCGGAGTTCATAATCAGCCGCTTAGTGCCATGCGCCCTGCGTCACTACACTGTATACAAAGATGGCCGCCAGGCCAGCACACTGCAGCTTCACGTCGCCGCCAGGTCCAGGAAGTCGGAGCTCAACTACCTGAGGTCTGTCGCCGAGGAGCTCATGCCGAGGGTCTTGAAGGAAGACGAGCTGAGGAACCCGTAAGTTTGGTCGCTAAAAGCGCTTTCCAATATTGCAAGTAAATGACGCACTGGTAACAAAATCGTTGCCATGTTTGTTCGTTGATCGGTGATCAGTCAGAGTATAGCTGACTCGCTCGAGACGCGGCCTTGTATTTATTTTGGCCTCCGAGATATAAAAACAAATTTACGAGATCTTGAAAATTATGATCTTTGATACCTATTTCCTATATATATATATGTGAAATTTACTACATTTTACCCGGCTACGTAAGAAAGGGGTTGTGTTTTTCAAGTGTAGTATGTTTGATGAACATATGTGGGTATGTATTTACATATATATGTTTGTACATGAGCCCTACAGTCTAAATGGCTTGACCGATTTTGAAGTGTGAGATGTCGTTAGATTCGACTTCACTCCAGGAGTGCCAAACTATATTTTATATAATAATAATATTTATTTCTTTTTAAAAATGCGCTTTCTCGTAACATCTATCGATTTTTTTCGTAAAAAAACAAGCGATTTTACTAGAATTATTTAAAGAATACCCATTCATAACCTTACCATACTTTCTCATCAAAAACGTACACTCAACAGCGTATCAAGCTGACTGCAGAAACCGCTTTCTGCATGTCGTGTTATTTGTTTTTCTTTTAATATATATAGTTGTTTCCTTTCCTTCCAGAGTGTTCAGAGTCCTGATCCGTGAGATATTCTCGGGCTGGGTGCTGCTCTCGATAACAGACGTGCTCGCAGACCCTTACATACTAAACACATTGATAATACTCGCCACGGGCGACGAGAAGATGGCCCAGCTGCCTATTACACCTAATTACAAGGTCAGCATGGTTCTATTTAACCAATGATGTATTATACGTAGATAGGTTTTCCCCGGCTCTGCGTGGCAAGCTTCAAGTAAGGTAATCACCCGACTCGTCTTCAGTCGCGACATGTCGGGCAACGCTTGTTAGGCGTGTCGTGACTTGTGATCAGTGACAATGCTATCCCGTGTGTTTAAAAACTGCAACACCAAGTTATATAAGGCCTAAAGGATGAGGTCTTATTTTCGAAAGTGTTGAGAACTGAGATTTGCCATATTTTACGGTATCGACGCAAATGGCCAAGAACGCAAAAGACCATTCGGGTAAAAATTTATCTATAACCACATATAACAACATAATGTACTAGTTCTTAAAAGAAAGAGAATGTTCCGCTATTTTTTAACCGACTTCCAAAAAGAAGGAGGTTATAAATTCGGTCTGTATGTTTTTTTTTTGTGTTTGTTCACGGATTACTCAGTTAAATCGCCGCCAAACTTCAACAAAGAGCGTTTTAAAAAGGGTGTCTACAAGCACCTTTCTGGGCTAGTAAAACAACAGTAATGTCACTAATGTTGCAGTTGTCCATAGGCGACGGTTATCGCTTACCATCAGACGAGCCATCTGCTTTTTGCAGCGCTTTTTTATAAAAAAATAATTGTGCATTTGATTTTGATGATTCTTTTTGTATTTGGTAGATCATACTTCAGAGGTGTTCCCATATAAATTTTATTAAAATACGATGCAGTACTTTTTATAACAAAATAACTGATAAAATATTATCCAAACAAAAAAAAAAAAAAAAAAAACAAGTCGCGTATATTGCGTATTTTGAAGTCGGTTTTTTCAGTTTTGAAACTATAATTATTCACAGGTAGAGTTCTTAGAAACATTCGCGCGGCAGACGGACTCCATCTACCTGCAGCGCTGCAAGCTGCTCAAAATTGACCTGGACTTGGTGATGAGCGACCAGGAGTACTTCTACGCATTCATGCAGTACCTGAAACCCACAACTTACATCTATCTACTGCAGTTTTATAAGGATATCAGTGAGTATTAGTCATAGCCAAAATAGCAGTCAGTGACAGTTGGATCCATGGAGATATTTTGTGCACTTTTGACCTTGTTTTTAGGGTTCCGTACCTCAAAAGGAAAAACCGGAACCCTTATAGGATCACTTTGTTGTCCGTCTGTCCGTCTGTTATGACCTGTATCTTGGGAACGCGTGAAGGTATCGAGTTAATGCTGCAAAGAGAAAAAATCTAGCTTCTCAGTTATTATAAAAAAAGTTACAGCCGAATATGTCGCTAAAAACGCATATTTCGACACTCGCAAAGGAATCAAAACCTATGGGGTACTTCCCGTTGACCTATAACTGTGAATTTGGCAAGAAGCATTGTCTTAAGGTACAAATATAAGAAAAAAATCTAAACAAACCTATACATTTTTAATTTAATCACAAAAATAGGGTATTTATGCAAGGAAGGAGGGTCCAAATTTTTAAGTGCTTTAACTGTATCATGTGGGGGGGGGGGGGGGGGTATCGTATGAAAGAGCTTCATTAGCACAAGCTAAAACAGGTTTTAGGTTTCAAGGTTTATTTTTTTTTTTTTTTTTTATCTATTTAAAGAACTTTGTCGTTGCCGACTATGTCGTTCTGATGAATCTATATAAATATATGCCTTACCACTAAAAATAATATCTGAATAATTTTGACAATAGGGCTGGCCATTCAGTCTATACCTACGAACTTACTTAATATACTATAATGTATACAAAAATAATACGTTTGTGGGGCGCCTAGCACAAAGGAGCAACAGTGTTACACCCATGTATCAGGCGCCGCACCCACACATCATGGTATAAGCAACTTATATAGTAGTTTGGCTCTCTCCGATGATGGAGAGGCCAAAATACCATTACATTCACCCACTCTCAATGGGTCTATTCTAACAGCTCTTCGACAGGTCTCATTCCGCACACACTCCATCAAGATATGGTAGGTATCCTCGATGACTCCACAGTCCGGACAATTGGGAGATAAAACTTTTCGCATTAGGAATGCAAAACTCCTTGATGGAACGTGTCCGGAACGTAGTCTGAGAGCAGAAACCATGTCACTTCTATTAAGGTTCGCATTGTCAATCCAAGGTTTTCTCGGCGGGTGCGGTTCAATAGTTTTATACCATATCCCCTTCTCCTTGGAACGCTGGTCAAAATATTCACTCCATATCCAATAACATCGTTTTCTAATTAAATACAGACAGTCTGTGTAGTATGGAGGAATATCAATCAGTACTCCTTCATTACAGGCTTGTTTAGCCAAAATATCAACTTTTTCATTATCTCCAACGTTCAAGGTTTATATCTACTAGTTTGTACGGTACCCTCGGTGGGTGAGTCTGAGTCGCACTTGTCCGTTTTTTTTTTCACTTGAGCTCCCTACGTCGGTAGTTCAGAGGCATGAGAGATACCAGACTCTCAATGAAGATGTAGATAGTTTTGTTTCTGACCTCTAAGGACAGGTAATTCATATACTTGTTTTCGCTTGGAAAACAGTTCTTAAATATCCCAAATTATAATTACAAACACAAATGCATTTATTTGATTTAAAAAAACAAATACATACTAAATTTGGGCCCATTGGCTTCGAACTAGTATAAACTGTGTTTCGAAACCAATGGCATTTCCAAAAATAGGGACTTATATAATGCAACAAGTACGGTAGATCTTACAGATATTATGTATAGCACATCATAGGAACATTTTATAACAAAAAAGGAGGAAAAAATATATAAAATAAAGCAAAAATAATCCTAGTAATAATAATAATTAGGTTAATTTAATGTTTTTGTTTTTAAAACAATTATGCTTTCCACTACGTAACATACAGATCGTCTAACAAATCTTCAGTACCGTCATAGACAAAATTTGTTAAGCCAAGTCAGTATAAGTCATAACCTTTTTCAAACCTGTTTCTAAGTTTTTTATATCGTATTCCGTATTCAATTTATTGTACAAACGCGGGACAATGCCTTCATATCTATTTCGTTTAAGGCCTAGGCCGCACTACGGTTTTTTCCCGCGAGCGGTAACCGCTATAAACCGCGAAACCGCTCGAGACGGTACTAAATCAGTCGCGGGGAAAAACCGCAAGTGAGGCCGCTTGTATTCGTTTTCCTGTTTCATAAACTCACGCGGTTAAAAATCGTAGTGCGGCCTTAGCCTAAATATCGTCCGAGATCGAGGAACAGGACAACGGTCTACTCTCTTTGCGGTGTTAGCTAAATTCGGTACAGTAATTTTGTGATACCGCCGCACAGATTCTTAAATAAATAATTTTCGGACACGACAAGTGTTTTGTTTCTCGAATTATCCTCGTTTTCACGATCTACATTATACCTGAGTACACGCGATAAAAGGAAATTAAAAAGATTCATTCGGGCTTTTGGAATATCTGTCGTGAACCAACATCATTTTATTAAACTTCGCCCAATATTGAAAAGGACATGATAATATAAGTTCCTAAAGATCTTACGCACATTGACCGCAATGTATTCGATGAAAAACCGATAAACTAACGTTCCACAGAATCATTCCAAACCAAACTCTTAAACCCGGACCTAAGCGAGGACGAAAAGGACGCCCTACACAGGGAAGCTTGCGACATATTCTCCACGTACTTGTCTGAGGACAGCGCGAGCCGGGTGCCTATGCAAGCTAGCGTCGCCGACGAACTGTACGAGATATTGCACAGCGAGGGGTGTATTAAACGGTGAGTTGGGACTATCTAAATTGGGTTTGGACTATCTATATTGAGTTTGGACTGTCTATATTGAGCTTGGACTATCTATATTGAGTCTGGAATATCTATATTAAGTTTTGACTATATATATATTATATAGTGTGTTTGGAAATGGACATCTATTCCTGTGTAGGGCGTTATTTTCCAAACAAATTCGAACCAAATTGAATTAATGACAAGATGCTGCGGCATTACTACATAAATGATGGCAAAATGCGACGGCGAATTACCAGCTTTAGAAAATGATCATGATTTTGAAAAATGATTGACGAATGTTTTTTTTTACTTTATGTTATTTGTGCGCTCGTTGTATGTTTATTTGTATTTTTTTGTAGGTTACAAACGAGTCGCGCGTTGTACCAGGCGGCGCGACAGTCACACGCGGTCTTAGACAAAATTATGTTGCCCAAGTTCTTGCATAGCGAAGAGGTAACTTTATAATAAAACTAATAACCCGATTGTATATGTACCGAAAATTTATATATTTTTTTTCCTGTAAGTATAGCTGCCTAGGCTATGGGAAATAATACCTATACAGACATTACTTACCTTCTGAGCAATCGGATAAACATAATATTCTTTTTCTGGTTTTAACTAGAAATATATTACAGTAATTAAAATTGTGTTTGTTTCAGTTTTACAGATTTGTGATTGGGAGTAGATTACCTACTGAATATCAGAAGCAAATGACTAGGAAGTACGTATGCAATATCTTCAATCAATCAATAACACTATATTGACACCACATAAAGTAATAACACAATATACACGTAGGAAAATGGCACAAAAGGCTGTCTTATCGCTCAAAAGCGATGTTTTCCACACGACACTGGGATGAATTGAAAAAAGTATAAATAAAAGTGGGCGATGGTGTTGGAATCATGAGTAAATACTCGTAGACTAGTTAAGTCTAAAAAAATCGTTGTCTGTAAAGTCGGTTTACAGACAATAGTTTAACATGACAACGTCATAACAAAACTTTGATGAAATGATGATGATGTAACGGGACAATGAGTCATACTTTTTCGTGCGTGCAGCCGGCGTTCATCGAATTATTAGACGTAGTCACGTCAAAAATAAATTTAAAAATAAACTACACATATCACACATATACATAGAATAGCATAATCATAGAATAGGTTAATAGTATATGCTAGATACAGAATGGCCACTCCCTGCCTCCCCTCAATCTCAGGTTCCTCACCCGCCCCCCGCGCGCGCCTGTCGCTTTGTTGGAGTTTGTCTGAACTGACACATTCGTTAGTTGATGTTTCGTGCTTGAAGTGTTCTAATCCCAGCTGACGCCACGAACAGTAGCGAAACAAGGACCCTAACTTCATACATATTATGTATGCGTTATATAGAGATGTCAACGTACGTGTCACTCATTAGCGCGCCGTTGTATGGAGTGTCCGACGTATATTAAAATGTATGCAATTGTAATTTTCAGACCACACGAGCGCTTACTAGCCTCCGCTTTGAGACTGGGCAACCGCCTTAAGTCCGCCCTCAAAGCTCAAACCATAGACGGGCAAGTGTTAGACCTGTTCACGAACGCCGAGGACGAAGAGGAGGGCATAGACAACGTAGACATAATGAAGTATTTGGACTCTATGGCGGTGGAGCAGTCGCTCGCCGGGCAAGACTTGAGCGCGTACAAAGTTGTATTGACTAATGTTGAGACGAGATTGGTAAGTACTAAGTATGAAACTAGTGGAAAACAAGTATAAATAAGTATATATTTAAAAGAAAACAAAATACCCGACTGCAGAAGAGCGATTTTTGCAGTCTAACTTACGATCTCGTTATGCTTGACGCGCTGTTGAGTATACGTTTTTTAACTGACTTCCAAAAAGAAAGAGGTTTTCAATGCATTTGTATGTTTTTGGGGTTCCGTACCTGAAAAGGAAAAACGGAACCCTTATAGGATCACTTTGTTTCCGTCTGTCAAGACCTGTATCTCGGGAACGTGTGAAGGTATCGAGTTGAAATTAAAACCATATACGTCTATAATCTCTTGCTTCAGAAAAAAAAACGAATTCATCAGTTATCGTAAAAAAAGTTACAGTCGAGTATGTCGCAAAAAACGCATTTTAAAATTTCGACACTCACAAGGGAATAAAAACCTATGGGGTACTTTCCCGTTGACCTAGAACTATGAAATTTGGCATGAAGTATTGTCATATAGTACACACAAAGGAAAAAGTCCAAAAACTGCATATTTTTTTTAATCACAAAAAATGAGTGTCTATATTTGGGCTATATTTTTTTGTTATGAAAATAATATATCGGTCGCAAAATAAATGTATGTATGTGTATATAAATAAATAAATAATGTACGGTACTCGTACAATCTCCTGGGGCTGGTTATATTTTAATTCAGTGGACTGTAGAGGTGTCCAAGACACAGTAGATCCTTGCAAGACAATAGGCAAAAGAAACACTCCACCAACCTTACAATCCACGACCGTTGCACGGCTTCAGTATCAGGTGCGATACGCAGAGCACGGCATCTAACTTCTGGAAGTGGTCCTAGGTGTTGTTCCTTGTGGTAATGCTGTTGCAGGTGTAGTTGAGTATCTTGGATGAATGACCCGGCGTTGTTTCGCGAGGTAAGAGCGCAACGTGCGTCGTATGCGGAGATCGACAACCGAATACCGACAACCGAATACCGACAACCGAATACCGTCATCCGTGTGACATCCGTGAATATATAATGATCAGATGGAGTAGACAAAGATTTCTATCTACCCTTATATTGCAAGGATCGAACAAATAAAAATAATAAAAAATATTTTTTCGTAACCTCTAACGAACTTTTTCGTAATAAAAAAGTGATTTTATTAGAATTATTCTGAAGAATGCGAAGTTATGTAATTTTACAGCGATTTTACGCATACTTTCTCACAAAAAACTTACACTCAACATCGTATCAAATGTAACGAAAACGTAAGTTACACTGCAAAAACTGCTTTTCTACAGTCGGGTATTTTGTTTTTCTTTTAATAAAAATATACCTGTTTGTTTAGAATGGTTAAGTCGTAGAAAGAGAAGTCTATAGAAAAAAGTGTTTTCTAAACGTCTTGTACTTGTGTGCACGATTCCAGCAAGCTCCTCCCCGTCGCGGCACAGTGCGCGTGTTCACGCTGGCCGTGCACCGCGTGGAGACGACCGCGGCCGCCACCTTCTGGACGGTCGAGCGGAGCGAGCACGACTTCCATCTGCTCCGGAGCAAGATGCACGAGTTCCACGGCGAACAACTGCTGGTCGACCTGCCGCTGCCCTCAAGGAGGTGAGAACTGGAGGGCTGCTTGTGTTGGTCGTGAAGTATGCTTAATTGTACCAATTTGTCATGTAGTTGTTATTTGACCCACCACTGCCTGCCTTCAAGGAAGTGAGAACTAGGGTCTGATTTTTATTTACTGATATTTGCAAAACGACATAAGACGTTTTAATTCCTTTTGTGCACTCCGATTGTTATTCTCATTGCTTTTTGTTATGCCGTGACTATTATTATTTTGTATTCACAAGATTAGTTATCATTATTGGTTATCAATTTGTAGTTTAATGCGGTACTAAATGATTTATTAAATAAACATAAAATAAGAGATTATTTATAAAAAATATATAAACATTATTGGAATGCCATCTATTTTAGTAATAGTTCTACTATAAATAGCTTTTCATAGTAAGAAATGTGCCTTATTGACTTACTGTTAAAGTTGATTTTTGATCATAGAGACACTTACGTTTTACTGTCACTTAGCCGGTGATAAGCGACGTAAAATAAATAAATAAATAACGCTTTATTATAAATATAGTAATAAGAAATATATAAAAAGAAAAGATATGATAAGAGAAATAGTAAAAGGGTATAATATCATAGAGGTCCGATGCACACTCACCTAAATTAATATTCGATAACAAGTTTAGCTAACTTGAAACCCCCAACATAAAACTGAACCAATTTTGATTAAACATAGTTGAGAATCCTCTTTCAAACAAAAACAATGAGATCAAAATAGGTCCATCCATTAGAGAGCTACGATGCCACTGACGATAGACGGAGATATACAGATACATATAAGTACAATACACACGTCAAACTTAGGGTCGGAGATTAAAAAAGGATGAACCTGTAATATTACACATTATAAAGATGTCAGGTGAATGCGTGTATTTGTTAAAAACCCTTATGATATAGAGTGAAGGTCACCGTATATTTGTGAAGATATAAGGTCACTTTTCGTATGACAGAGACAACAGCCCCCTGGAGACCTTGCGCTACAAATACGAGGACTTCCTCCAGCGGCTGCTGCAGAAGAGGATCTTGCAGACCAGCGAGCTACTTCGCATCTTCCTCACGGAAGACGGGGACTTCTCTGTTGTCGTTCAGGTTAGTGTTTACTAATGTTGACACCGCGTTACAAAAATTAAATTCATCATCATTATCATAGCCATAAGAAGTCCACTGCTGGACATAGGCCTCCCCCATGGATTTCCAAAAAGACCGATTGGAAGTGGCGTCCAGTGTCTTCCCGCCACATGTATGAAGTGATCTTGAGATGGACAGAAGTACCAAAATTAGTAAGTAATTTTCTCACCTAGTCTTTAATTTACCCTAAGAGCTCAGAATAATTTTTTACAAATACTTTAATCACGTACGTAAATAGTACGGTATATTGCAATATACCGTACTGAATAGACGAGCCGATATACCCATGGTAAGCTTTAAGGTGTGCTGTTACTGAAGTGGTTTCTCTGATATGACGCATTCCTTGTTGTCTATTAATAATCATGCATTTCTAAGACTAAATTGATAATACAAGTAGGGCCAGGGAGGACATATTTTTAACTCCCGACCCAAAAAGAGGGGTTATAAGTTTGATGTGTGTATCTGTATATTGTATAGGCGTCTGTCTGCGGCATCATATCTCTCAAACGGATAGACCAATTTTGATCTAGTTTATTTTTTTGTTTGAAAGAGGATTTCATCGAGAGTGTTCTTAGCTAAGTTTCATCAAAATCGGTTCAGTCGTTTGTTTTTTGTTCGGGGTTTTTGAGTGTTCTTACTCTTAAGCTTCAAACTACTTGTTTATGTGAAACATCGAATTTGGATTGTTCATTGGTTTGGGTCTATTGTTGAAACGAAATTATTAGTATTTGATGTGATATGTTTCATTTATAAATATTCTAAGCTGGACTGGGGGAAAAGGAAACACATAAAATGTGCCAGCTGCTCCTCTTCCCGGGCGCAATAATCTAAACCCGTATGCTGTTTGTCGCAGCCGAAGAGCACGAACATACATAACATCGCTTCCCGGGCATACTGTAAAAGTCAATTAAGGAACTTGATGGGGATTGACATTTATGCCCCCCCCCCCCCCCCCAGTCACTGCAATATATACATTTGCCCTCCCAATTAACCCTCTAACCATGGTCAAATATAGCGTCAAACGGCCTTATGGACTTTGATGCTCTGCCTAACCCGTAAGGGAATGAGAGGAGGGGAGGTACGTATGTGTAAATACTCAATAGACAATAGATTTTATTGTGGTCAAAATTTCTTAATTTCTTTTTTCCTCCAGGCTTCGACCCTGAATGCGAGCACCGACCTAGTCAACATATACCAGAATGTGACGCACAAGCTCAGGAAGGAGAAGGGGCAACACTTGGAGAGTTTCCTCAGGAATTTGCTCGTCTCGTCCGATATGGACCGGTATCAGGCATTGTAAGTGTTAGTTTTCATATGCATCACGTCGTTTCATGCATCACATGCAGCAGAAGGGTACAGGAAACCTTGTAGGAACTTCTTTGTCCGTATGTCTGTTTTTTATTTGAATATAAGATTATACTAACTCGCCTGTTGTGGTGCACGATGGAGCGCGTTTGCCTAGAATGAACCTATTCACTCGCCATTTAATGACGCCCAGAACAAAACATTCAATCCTCGCTTTTTTTACACAGCTCACTTGTTGATGACTATGGTTGATGTTGATGGCGTACTTAGCCTGAATGGGATTTGGCTACCATAAAACTATTGTCAATTTACATTATCTTCGTAACGTATTCCTATATCTGGTAAAACATTTAGTTTTGTTATAAACTAATTTTTTAGCAAAATTTCATGGAATCGATTTATGAAAACTTGAAACTAATTACTTGTTATCCACATTTCTAAATTTAATAAAAATTCCCTAATCGACAGAAAACACGGCACAGTGCGAGACGTCGAGGAAGCGATAGAAGTAAGCGAGGAAGACATCGAGATCCCACTTCTGAAACTACAAGAGAAGCGGGACATCCGCGGCGGAGTGTTCGGGAACAATTGGGACATAGACGACACTAGTGTCATGGACATGGATAGGGAGCATCAGCAGACTGTATTTGGATTCACGCAGTGTTTTATGTATTTATGTGAGTATTTATGTATTTATATCTTATTGGCATTAGGTAAGTCATAGGAAGCGGGACAGTCCCGGTGGAGTGTTCGGGAACAACTGGAATATACACTACATCGAGATCCCACTTCTGAAACAACAAGAGAAGCGGGACAGTTGCGGTGGAGTGTTCGGGAACATATGGGACATAGACGATACTAGTGTGATGGACATGGATAGGAAGCACCAGGAGACTGTAGTTAGATTTACGCAGTGTTTTGTGTATTTATGTGAGTTTCTATGTATATGTTATTGAAATTAGTAAAGTCATAAGAAGTGGGACAGTCGCGGCGGTGTATTCAAGAATAACTGAGACATATTATAATAAGTTTTTTTTCAATTCCAGTGACGAATATAATCCACGCGCACGGGCTGGTAGTCAACATAGTGGGCACCGTACTGGGCCTCACGAGAAGCCTCGTCGATGAAGTGTTCAACAAATATTTGAACAGAGCCTTATGTAGCCTGCTGTCAGAACGGGTGTTGGCGCATTTGATACGCCTGGGACATAGTAAGTTTTATCTGACCATCTAATCTGTTTTTATAGAATGGAACACACTTCCAATATATCTCTTATTTATACATATTATCAATCTGTATTTTTACAATATTTTTTGAAAATATCAAACCGATGAAATATTACCATAGACACATAAGCTAATACAACTAAGATGTATTGTCTGATTATCTGTCTACGGAGTTTTTGGAAATCCATGATCCGGGAGGCCTATGTCCAGCAGTGGACTTCTTATGGCTGAGATGGTGATGATGAAATTCTATGTCTATGTAATTTTTTTCCTTAGATCAGATATTCGGCAAGCGCGCCGGCATCCCGCGAAACGACGGCGCACAGACGCGGCGCGATGCGCGCGCGCACCTCATGCGCGCCCTGCCCCCCGCCGCAAGTGTCGCCCTGGGGGCGGGGCTTATGCGCGCTCTAGACTCCGCCTTCCACTTGATACAGAGACCTGAACTCAACAAGCAGGTGCGTAAGAACGTAGAGATATTTTAAATTGAATCAATCAATAACACTTTATTCGATACACTTTGTACAAATATTAGACATCACAAAAGTAATAAAATAATAAGTAAGATAATGGCAAAAGAGCGGTCTTATCGCTAACAGCGAACTCTTCCAGCCAACCTTAGGGTGTAAGAAATATGAGATAGTGAATAGGCGGTGTTGTTTGTAATAATACTACAGTAAATACAAATATTGTGTACACAGATACTATATATAAATATAATTATATATGAGTTTACACATAAACATAAATTTAGAACTATCGTGGCAAAACACGGGAACTAATATCTCGAAGTATCTACTACTATGGTATTCTGTGGTCTCGACTGAACAAAATAATGAAATAAGGACAGCAGCGCTCTCAAGCCGCATTGTTTCTCTATCTGATCAGACTCTACATTCTCTTATAATAGACTATGCCCCTCGGATTCACTAACCTTATAATTAATCTGGTGATGTTGATAATGAAATATACCTTCAAGGTTTCAGCTATTTATATACCACTTTTTTATCCTTATCATCATTTCAGTCATAAGAAGTCCACTGCTGGACATAGACCTCCCCATGGATTTCCAAAAAGACCGGTTGGAAGCGGCTTGCGTCCAGTGTCTTCCCGTCACTTGTATGAGTGGCAGTGGCAGTGGGCAGGGCACGTAGAACTGATGGCCGGTGGGACCGACAAGTTCACGAGTGGAGACCACGCACCGGCAAGCGCAGCGTAGGAAGACCAGCCACGAGATGGAAAGACGACCTCATACAAGTGGCGGGAAGACGCTGGATGCAGACCGCTTCCAGTCGGTCTTTTTGGAAATCCATGGGAGAGGCTTATGTCTAGCAGTGGACTTCTTATGGCTGAGATGATGATGATGATAAAGATGATGAGTTATCCTTTCAGCTGGTGTACAATCTCCTGGACCTGTGTATAGTGGAACTGTTCCCGGAATTGAAAACGGATGGAAGCAAACCGAAGAGTTGAACATAACGAACAACAACATAAATTATGAAACTCATTTGTGTTCGGCCTTTTTAGAAAATACTAGAACAATTTGTATGTGTGTGTGACCCGATGATGACGTGTGATAATTTTTGACGTTGACGTCTGTCATGCATAATGTACATTCCATTATATACAGGGTGAAATATACATAAATTGCAGGGTCATTGTAGCCACAATTATGAACAACTTTTAATGCGAGTTTTTTTTTTATCAGCATAAAATAAGTTTATCGCCCTTCAATAAAATGAAACTGCTGATTTAGTTTTCGTTATTCCGGTGTTATTTTCACCATCAACTCGCATTATGCTAAGCGGCGGTGTGGTCGAGGATGGAGCATGTTGATATGGAAGAAATCTAGAAGTCACACGACTTCTGAATTCGAATGATACCTAAATATAAGTTGTTCACTTTTATGCGTAGGTTGACACCTTAAACATTGTTGCACCGTTCTATGACACCTGTATAATGTACAATGACCCCTTAAAATATAACTTTAATTCATTGTTACACCCTGTATGGCAACATACTTCGACTCTGATTGTAAAAAGTGGGCGCAGTATCGTTAACGCATCAGCGACAAACGTCAGCTTAACAAAAATTTTAGCCTAAAGAAAAGAAGCAATTTTTTATTTTTTTTTGTGGTACTTTTATATTTTACTAAATGAGTAACTCATTCGCCTAATAGTTAATGCACATCAACGCTGGAGTGCCACTGAAAACTAAAATTTTCGCGGCACTGCACTGCTCTTGTCATCCTGAGGTACATAAAATTAGCTTAATGTTCTGTATATTTTTTTAATAGTCTTACATTTGTAAAAGTCCAATTAGAATCCAAAATGAGATCTCTGAAAATGTGGAAAACTAATATTAAGTCAACACAAGTAATTTTTCCTAAACTCTTTACAACATTTACTTCCATATTTACAAAAAAAAAATGAATATTGATATATTCATTTGGTGTGGTAATAATTTTCCAATATAAAAAAAAAAATTATTCAAATATTTTAGTACCAACCAAAAGTATAGTTATTAAAAAAAACAATAAGTAATTAAAATATGTCAAAATATCTAATCGAACAGAGGTCCATTTATGGTGTTCTTCCCAAAAGTGCCCATTATGCTGTTACATATTTCGAGTGAAAATAATTTATCAGATTCATATTTGCACAATATTTATTAATATTGCTTGTATTTCTTGTTTGCGCAGATAAATTAATTATTAATGTTGCTAATCGAAAAATTAAAAAAAAAAACGTTTTCGTGTTCGTAAACAAAACTATTGGATCTCATGTATACGTACGGGAACATGGATACATAATATTTTCAGTATTAATTTACACGCCACTATTAATATTTATATACACATCTATTATTTTATTTTTCGTCGCACAATGTTACAACAAACATGATTTTATTTATTTAATGTGTTTAGTTAAAAAAAAATAAGAGATGAGGTCAATTCTGCTAAATACTCTAACAAATCAAAGTAAATTTGACAGTACTAAAACAAACAGTTGTTTTAGTTCTGTCAAATTAATTCCTAGAATGAGCTTCAATTATAGGTTCAACAACATACTAAATTCATAGAACTTTTTTGTAACCCCCAACGAACTTTTCGTACAAATACGCGTTTTTACAGCTAATTTAGGCGTAATTTCTCGTGAAAACGTACACGCGACATCATATCAAGCGTTTTATACTCTAAATTCACTTTTACGCAGTCGGGTATTTTGATTTCCTTAATGTACGTACCTACTTGTTCTTAGAATAGCTCGGTATGTATTTTAGTCCTTTCAATGTAGTTAAGGTTTGGTGAGCATTTAACAGAATTGGCTCCAGTGTATTTCTAAAGACATACAATGCGACAAATTAATAATAAACGTTTTTTTAGTTTAATAGGAGAAAATATATATTTCATTTAAATACTTAAATAACAATATTAAGACCAACTATAAAAATAAACACTAAACTATGAAAATATACATAATGAACTTGGTAAAATAGTAAAGTGAGATATGGAATAGTGATCCATCTCTTTTGATGATCTTCATGATCTATTTATCTCTTTTTAACTGTGTCGCATTGTAATTAGGTAGTTTTTTATTTTATAACTTTTAAGATTATTCCTTTTTGGCAGCATCATTAATTTATTGTCATTCTTGTGTCTTCACCTGTGACAAAATAAATTAGATAAAAATTATATTTACACAAACTTAGCTTTTTAATTTTATACTTAAAATTACCTAACTAATGTATTTAAATAAAATAAAAAACTCTCATGAACTCATCGATTTCAATTTATTTCAAGCAATATATTTAGTTGTAAATATACATAAAAAGTTATTGTAATTGTATGAAATTACTTATATTTTTGTATTAATTTAGTTTATCATTATATTCACGATAGCCCACGGTTGTATGAATTGAGAAAACTGATGTTTTTGAATATTTTCAATATAGGTAATGGAACATGATATAAATTATTTTGATTATTCACTTTTAGTTTCATTTGTTCATCTCTGAAAGAAACCTTACTCACCTTTTATTACTAATAATAGAGAATTGACAACTCTTTATTATATTCATGAAGTTTGTGGTCCCTAGGTGAAAATATAAAGTTTAAAACCAAAGAAATTATTTAAACATTAACGTTGTTTTTGTTATGGATTTTTCTGCTACGTAGAATTCAATTTTCAACTAAAACCGTATACGCCACTCCACTCGTTTTGATTAGAAAATACGCCGGTGGCTCCCTCGGTCTAAATGGTGGCATATTTTCTGCTACGTAGAATTCAATTTTCAACTAAAACCCGTAGACGGATCCGTCTACGCTAAAACCGTATACGTCACTCCACTCGTTTTGATTAGAAAATACGCCGGTGGCTCCCTCGGTCTAAATGGTGGCATATTATTTATAACATAGTTTTGAACGAAAATTATAAAAACCCCAGGTCTGTATAAGCCAATGTATGTTTTTGAACGAATTGTAAAGGTGCTGCCACTTTAATATAATCATTTTACTTAATAGTATGGTATGACTTACCCCGTTTTAGAGTGTATGTATACCATTTGTTGACATTTTCAAGTCCGAAGTGACATTACTTTTTATCATCACATACACATATTCATCTTTAAATCGTAGCGTTTTGTAAAATATTTTCTTACAATGAATTCAAAGTCATAACACATAATTTTACTAGCAAATAATATTTTTAATGCATTGTATTTATTAGGTGGTTACTGGTCTATATCAATCGTGTGAGAATCACAATTGTTGGTTAAATAGCAGACCTAAAGATAGAAGGCTATTATTTATTTATTTATTGCATATTGTACAGTTCTTACAATTAGTACTTAAATTAAAATTATTTGTAAGTATACAGTACAAGGACCCCGTACGGGCACTGCAATATAGTGAGCCTGAGTTATTCATCTAAGGACATTAAACATATTAAACTTAATTTTAAGTCAATGAACTTAATTTTACTAGAAAGCACTTGGAGCATAAAAGGTACTAACAAATATATAATTATTTCTATTTAACTACATATGTATAAGATATTTAAGGTAAATATATAATATAATTTGGGAACGTTTACAATTCTCACAAGATCTATCAACAATCTAAATAGCAGTCTTCAGATCAGAGCACAGTTCATCATTATTGTCTTGCCCTTTTCCCATTAGGTGGGATCGGCACAGCACGTTTCCATTCGCCACTTCTCTCTATCTGATTTCATTTCTACACTCACACTTTTTGCACGCATATCTTCTTTCACACTGTCTTTCCAACATTTCGAGATCAACTTTTATTAAGGGCAACTCAGTCCAATAAATGTCAAGTAAAGTTGTTAATTCACAGTGAAAAGTAAAAGGCGATGGGTGTGTTGCTTTGTGTTCGTTTCGTAATTTAGAATTTAGTTTATAAACGTAGACGTAGATGATTTTAGTTAACTTAGTATTCTAAAATAAATTAGTATTTAAATGTCTTAATATGCAACTTAACTTCTAGTTGTAATCCATTTATTGTTTTGATCAATGGTGTGTTGTGTTTTCGTAAATTTAACAAAAACAAAAGTTAAAACCTATTAGAAGGTCCTTGTTTTTGCAAATGTTATCTACTTAACTAATTAGAACACATCATTACAAATGGAATGATCTTTATGGATCTTATCTACAGAACAAACAAACCACAAATAATTAAAATGGCTTTCGTGAACAAACATAATTATCATGGCTGTGATTCCTAAACCAAGCATTGTTGCTCGAATTTCGAAACCGCGATGTCGTCGCCGTGTCAAAAAGGCGGGATGCGCCTCAGTGAAGCGTTGGATAACATGCAACTCGCGTACAACCCAATAACAAAACAGTTGCATTTCGTGAGTCCGAAGATAGATAAAACACGTGAAGAAATCGCTGACGATATCGATAAGTTATCAAAGAAGAGTAGTTTCAGTGATGAAGGGAACTTTTCTATATCAACGTGTGAGAAAAGTGACACAAGTGATTCTCCAAAAAGTACTTTACAATGGGGTGGTAGTGTACCAGGCCACCACAGGGGGAAGGATGGAGGCTCATTTTCTAGCACAGTGTCCAGTTTGTCTGAGTGCTCGCTTGGCTCGGCTGCATCCAAAGACGATGAGGTGCCTGATGTCATCTCCCAAGATCAGGAAAATTCCAAGTTAAAGAAGAAAGGCTTTTCTGGATTTTTTAGCAGGTGAGCTAAATTCTAATTCTAATTCTAATTTGAAGTGGGGGCGATAAGACCTGCACCGACGTCCCGCTTGGGGTGTATTGTGCAGGTGAGCTAGTTAAATTACAAATATAATTGGGTGTCTTTAAATCGCATGTGAATAGGTTCCTTTTAGGCAAGTGTGCTTCACTGTAGACAGTAACAGTTTTTTAACATCAGGCGAGTTAGCAGTCAAGCACAAGCCTATTATGAAATAAAATTAAAATCTAGCTAATACCAATTGGTATTCGAGTTTATTATAGATAGATAACATTTTCTTAAAAGGCCACAATACAGAAACATTAAATAAAGAGTATTTTTTTTTATAGCTAGGCATTTTAATTGGCAGCTTTATCGCTTAGAGCGATTGTAGTATGTGAAACATATGTTTAATTAATTTTCCAACACTGACTCGTGACTTTTTAACTCTTATCCTCTGACTTTTCACTATATAAGTTTATTATTAAAAGTCAACCTGGTAAAGTTAGTATAGCAATGAGCAAAATTATTATTTGTTTTACTTATATCCAATCTAAGAAAAGCGTAACCTAAATCACTATTTGTTTGCCTGCCTTGTAGTGTTTGGATGTAATCAGCATAAAAAAATCAGACACATTCTCTAAGTGACCGGTCTGTATCATTAGCATATCTAGAGATACTTTCTAGTGTGGGCCTGGCCCCTAAGATATCTATATACTTACTTATATGGGTAACCCAAAATCCTGGGGTTGGCCACAGGACATTTTGGAACGGGCCTGGCCCACTTGGCCCACCCTTATATACACCCATAGTCTGTATGTGCAGTAAGTAGGTACTTTATAGAATATCTTTTGTGTGCTTCCAGTTAGCTGATAAAATAATTACATGACAGAATTCCATTTGAGACTATTTTATGCATGTATATTATTATTCTCTTAATGCTAAAACATCATAATGTGGGATGTTGCATTTTCTCATTCATGTTTCTAAACACTTTCCAGGTAGAAATATAAGCTCTTTATTGTATACAACTTAAAAGTAATATCAAAGGACTTTAATAAACTAATGCAAAAACAGGTGTGCCAGAAATCAGTTTTTTACTTTAGTTTCTTACTATATTTCATTCATATATACTAGGAAATGTATAATAGATGTTACTCTTAACATTCTGTTTATTATCATTGGTATAAAAAAACTGAATGGATACAACACTAAACTAGTTTGACTTTATGTAACATGTCACATAACATAAGGAAGTTGCACTCTGCAACTTTAATTAAATAGTCAGTGAGACAAACAGAAAAGGAAAGTTGTCAAAATACATTTAATTAGATCAGTCTTCTTAGGTGATGTACACATAATCGGTCTAAAAAGCTGAGTCCACTGTAGAGTTAGTCAAAAGCCTGTTTTTTTTAATCACATCTGTAAAGTTTTGGCACATCTGGACATCAAGTGAAGAGCTAAATTAAAAACTGATATTGAGGCTAGCCATTCACACTAAATAATGCACTTCTATTAGAGAGGAAGAAAGGATGTATTTATCCTTTCTTCCTCTCTAATAGAAGTGCAAAGTTGTAAATTAGTATTACTACTATTGGTAGTCTATAATTTACAGCTCCTAATCGCAAAAATATTGGTATCACTAAAGTAATTTAAATTCTTAAACTAATTATATAAAAAATATAGACGAAAATCTCCTATAATTTTCATTCCCTTTTTAGGGTTCCGTAGCCAAATGGCAAAATACGGAAACCTTATGGATTCGTCATGTCTGTCTGTCCGTCCGTATGTCACAGCCACTTTTTTCGGAAACTATAAGATCTATACTGTTGAAACTTGGTAAGTAGATGTATTCTGTGAACCGCATTAAGATTATCACACAAAAATATAAAAAATACAATAAATTTTGTGGGTTCCCCATACTTAGAACTGAAACTCAAATATTTTTTTTTCATCAAACCCATATGTGTTGGGTATCTATAGATAGGTCTTCAAAAATGATATTGAGGTATCTAATATAATTTTTTTCTAAACTGAAAAGTTTGCGCGAGAGACACTTCCAAAGTGGTAAAATGTGTGTCTCCCATGTAACTTCTAAAATAAGAGAATGATAAAACTAAAAAAAATATATGATGTACATTACCATGCAAACTTCCACCGAAAATTGGTTTGAGCGAGATCTAGTAAATAGTTTTTTTAATATGTCATAAATCGTAAACTGCAATTTACCTTTCATTCAATCAACTCAAATATAAAAAAAAAAATGATTTCCCCATTTTATCTACTTGTTTGTACGGAAACCTCGGTGGGCGAGTCTGACTCGCAATTGTCCGGTTTTTAATGTAGTGATTTTATGAACTTTAATTAGTTTAGTGGTCCCATCAGAATTGATACCATTGTTGTATTCATTATTGGATAAGTGAAGAAAATTATGTTATGTACAACTCATTTAATCTTGTTTCAAATGAGCCTACTTACTCATGAGGATAAATAAAATAAAAACACTTATTCAGTTATTGATAAATTCTTTAATTATCTTTTAATAATATCTAAATGAATAAATAATGAGCATCCCTAGCAACCTAAATATTGTCCTTAAATTATATCTTATTTGTGATGTTTAATTCAGTCTAGAATCATAAATTCTAATCGATTTAGCAAATTTACTGTCCAAATTTATCGCCTTCAATTCCCACAAGTTGACAGGAAATCTCAAACAGTCTTTCTTGATATTCAACATTCTTAGAGAATTTACTACTGATCCCTTCTATACAATTGCTAATGTATAAACCGCCTTTCTTATCTAAATCTTTCTCAAAACAAGTGAAGAGAATTGAAATAGCTCCCCTTTCGGGGGATTTGAAGAAGAGCTTCATCGCCCAGGGGAAGGCACGGCGGAACAGGGTTTTCTCAAAGAGATCTGTATCAACTATGCCTGGGTGGACAGAGAAACTCCGGACTGGACAACCATCTTCTTCTAATATCTTGTTTATGTATCTTGCTGACATGAGCTAAAAAAAGAAAACATAAAGCTAAAAATAATGAAACTGTTAAAAGTATACTTGATTCAGCTAAAACTGCATTGCTCTGCTTTTGAATTAACAGACTTCATAATAAGAGGTTCTCAATTAGGTCTGGTTTTGTATGAGTATGAAAAGTTAATTAAATCAGGTCAAATACTTAGATGTTTCTAAGTTTGTATTATACAGGAAAATAACATTAGGTGTAAGTATTAAGTTAGATCATTCAAATCAAAATTAAGGATAAAGTAACAGTACTGTTGTTTGTAAACTTGTTTTAAAATGATTGCCATATTAAAAAAAAAAAATTTGCACTGGGAAAGGTCAAAGAGTTATTAAAATGATTTACCTGTGCTAGTTTAGATTGAGAGTAAGCTGCAGTTGTGTCATAATGTTCCTTCATGTTTATATCGTCAAAGTAGACCTTGCCTGGGTAGTGAGCACATGATGTCACATTCACAATCCTTGATGACCCTTCTACAGCACCGCCCTTTTTCAATGATGGCAACAACAGATGTGTCAAATAGAAATGACCCAAGTGGTTGACAGCTAACTGAGATTCCAAACCGTCTTCTGTCAATTCGTAGTCTCCAAACATGATCCCAGCATTATTGACCAATAAATTGACTTCTGGATAACATTCAATGAGTTTTTGAGCGAATTCCTTTACAGATTTCAAAGATTTCAAGTCCAATTTGAAAGCCTGAAGATTCTCTCCATTCTCCATTGTCTCAGCTAACTTCTTCCCTTGTTCTGGATTTCTTATGCCCATGATGACTTTCATATTGGCTTTCAGGAGGCCTCTTATAACTTCTGTGCCGATTCCACGCGCACCTCCCGTGATTACGGCGATTTTTTGCTTCGCGTCTGGCAACACTACTTTGTTACGTCGAATGTTCACCAAGTCGTCGATCATGCCTCCAACGCCGGCGCCCTGCATGTCTATAGTATGTTTTAACTCACTCAGAATGTACTTCAATGGTTTGTGCCGGTTGATGTACCAGTAGATAGCGGCTGCGGTGGTCAGGACGACAGCTGATGCGATTGCGACAGACATGTCGATAGATAAAGGTCCACAGTTGTGGTTATCGTCCGTCTGGCTCGGCGCGGCGGCTGCACTGGCGCGTTGCTTTCACTCCGCGCTGGAAAACCGGCGCTTTCTCCCGATGTTTGCGTTGTCTGATACCGTTAGGTCCTTGGTCGAGTGATTCTCCGGTTCCCTGTTATAATATCTGCAATAAAATAAATTGATTAATAAAGCGACCTTTTTAAGGATTGTTTTTTTTTACTTAATATATTGCGTGTAGAACGTGTTATCGGTCCGTGACCTCGAATCGTACTGAAAACGATGATGCAATAACAGTGTCGGTTAATATTGTCAGGCCGACTGGAAGGATTTGTTTTGCGGGTATCTAATTTGTCGACCCTAACGTTTATTCAAATGTTAACTTAAATATTAGAGATCTTTGTGTTTGTCGAATCGAGCGAAGATGACATTCCACCATCTGTTGAACAGGATATTCCATCGAGTTTAGGAATTTGATCGCGGATTTGCGACGCATGCGCATTACGTGCCGGCATTTTCTCCACAGATTGTTCAATAGTTAGTAGTAGTTGTCGGTACAAGGTACATCGTACTCAGTAACTATCACTTTATTCTGTGTCCTCGGCTGAATTGCTTGATTTCTAATTACACGCGGGCACTCTGAACTAGTTAGATATATATGCCTAGTTTCATTTAATGCTACACTCTGAACTAGTTATGTGCCTAGTTTCATTTAATGCTATATGTTTTATTTTGGTAACGGAACTAGACTGCAGCGGAAATCTTTAAAATTCCACCATATTACCATATTAGTAAAAAAATAAATACGACAGCACAAACTTTAGAAATAAAACTTGAGCTCCTACAAATAACCTACAATGCACCCTTCACAAGAGACGCGCGCGATCCCTTCAATCTCCACACAAAAGAGGGTCAAGTCAAAAGGAATTCGAAATATCGTCCGTCCTTATCTCTCACTACGAAAACATTGCGACGGGAGACACCAACGACGTTAATCTCGTTTTCGGTTGAGAAATAGTTTTCATCGTTGGTATTCTCGTAGCGGTAAAGACGGGTCTATCTGTGATTAACGAAGGGTCTTTGAACTATCTGTTGGCTGCTTGGTCGTATAATGGTAGTGCTGTGGCTTCCGATGGTGCGTGACTGTTTGTTGATGTGTGACGTAAGAAACCGATACACAAATTGATATTCATCGATGCTCTGATGGTAAATCACAGCACTCTTGATCACTGGAATGTGTGAATTTGTAATAAAATGATGAAATGATACTTAATTTAAGTATCATATTTATATTGATACTTTTGTTGTGTGAAATGTCCACAAATATTTATTTATTATTTATTTGTTTTCTGTACTTCTTATAATTTGCTGATTAATAAATAAATCTCCTATTAAGAGTCTATAGTTCGACCATCGTACGTCTCGCTCGTGCATATCAACATTTTTTAAGGTATAAAATGACTCAGTGAACTTTAAAAATAATGGTCCCATAGAACACTAGAAAGCGATATCACAAGTTTTCTACAAAAATTTCATTTTGACCCTAGTTAATTTTCATACATAAAAAAATATTTTTATGTATGAAAACTAACTTGAATCTTTTTTTTTTTTTTTTTTTTCATAAATTTGTGATGTTGCTTTCTAGTGTTCTGTAAGCCTATTTTTTTTTGTAAGTTTATTCAGTCATTTTCCGCCTTAACGAAAAACGTTACTTAACTTTAAGCAATGCTTAACATATTTTGTTAACTTCTGGCTGACACGTAATGACACTTGCGGAAAGAAGACAGAACTTTAGTCTAGTAAAAATAAATCCGTTTGTATGGAGCAGATCACAGTATTTGCAACTGGGGACATTCTTAGAAATTATGAAAATTAGGAAAATAACTAAAAACGTTAATCAACAATAATCCCCGATTTATTATAGACTAGCTGCGTTGCGCGGTTTCACTCGCGTAGTTATGAAAAACGGTGATGATTATGATGTTGATAAGTAGCTTATATCCGTCTCCAGGTCCAAAGCTATCTCTATACTAATTTTCATAACGATCGTTTCAGCCGTTTGAGCGTGTAAAGGTAACAAAATTAGCTTTTATAATATCATTATGAAATTGTGTCAAATGTATATCAAAACACCAGTACATTCATTTAAACAACATTAAACTTAGTTGTCTTTTATGTTGTCACAAATCTTATTTTTACTAGAATGTTTAAGACGTTGGTTAAAGTTAAGTAACGGTTTTCGGTAAGGCCCATAATATCTAAAAAAAATATAGATTCAATAAAACCCTGTACCCTAAAATGCAATTATGAAGTTTGAAATCGTTTTTACATTTAATCCTGCCAAATAGGTATTTGTCGCATTAACTAATGACTGTTCATAAGTACATTATCATGAATGAGCTTGATAATTTTGTAATTAATCGTTGATTACGTAATCTTATCAGGCAATACATAATTGATACAGTTCTTGACTCATTATGTCGAGCACTTCGCCAAGGTAAAGTGTTTATAAATATGTATATTGTGAATAGTCCTTCAAAAATGTTCTGTGAAATTATGTTGAGAAGTTGTGGCATCTCCTGAAAATTTGGTATGTATAAGTATTTCATCTTATAGATTTTCGTTTTAAATTAATATAGTCTGTGTTTTATCAACAAATATAGGTATAGGCTGTAGGCGATCATATATAAACAGATAAATACAAACATACATACACTCTACAAACATAACCCTCCCTCTTACGCAGTCGGTAATTTTTTTATCAAAACGTGCGTATGACCATCACGTCATTTACTATCTTTGACATGCGCAGAAGCGTATTTATCACAGAGTTAAAAGTGAACTTGTGCAAAGTTTTGCTTACCTGTCGGTGTCGTGTGGAGCGACGGTCAGAGCGATTACAAGCCAAAAGTTGCTTCACTCGATTCGTATTCAAGCTTATTGCTTCTATGCTTTATTACTCCTAGCTTTAGCTTAGCTTATTACGTATCGGCGACACATTTGGTATTAGAGATGTCTATAGGAAGGTACTAGAAATTTGTGACGAAGGTAAATAAGCAAATCGTCTAGTTCATTCCTATCTACGGCAAAAAGACGTGTTTTTTATGAGAGACACAGAAGAAATTGACTATGAAGCCGTAGTCGTGAATGAAATTCTTGTTTTGCTTTCAAAACACGCATGGAAAGTTAACCTTGTGGTTTCCATTACTTTCTGAACACTAGTGCAATCACTGACCACAAGTAC
The DNA here is from genome assembly GCA_947563715.1 of Lycia hirtaria. Lineage (NCBI taxonomy): Eukaryota > Metazoa > Arthropoda > Insecta > Lepidoptera > Geometridae > Lycia > Lycia hirtaria. The sequence continues at coordinate 35,257,072 of OX387385.1, forward strand.
ACGAATAAAAATAAAATAAAACGCGTCGAAGAACAATGCGGCATAAAGCCACAGTAATGCATACATAATACCCGGTGTATAATTCCCTGTTCGCTTGGAAACCTGTTCCAAAGACCCTACAGTAACCCTCACCATGACTCCTGACCTTGGCGGTGATTGAGCCGCCTTCTAGAACCACTGCTGGCTTTGCACACGTTTTATTGTGCAAGTTTTATTCGATTGCAGCAATTGAAAGTGCGTACCGCGCCTTAATCGAAAAGAATATTACTTATAGTAGAGTAGGTACGTAAGGGCTTGGCAAAGTGCACCTGTACTTGATGCACTTGTAAAAGTTACAAGTTCTATTTTATTGAATGGTCGCCCAGTTGCGAAATGACATGACTAAATGACCACCGATAATATACTAGATTATCTCATATTCGAGGTATGATGAGCAGTAAGTCCTGTGCCTATACTTAACAAGTATAAGTTTAGTAAACTCAAAAACCCCCGACAAAAAAAGGTTGAACCGATTTTGATTAAACATAGCTAAGAACACTCGATGAAATCCTCTTTCTAACAAAAAAACTATATCAAAATTGGTCCATCCGTTTGAGAGATACGATGCCACAGACAGACACAGATACACACGACAAACTTATAACATCCCTCTTTTTGGGTCGGAGGTTAATAAATAAATTACAGTTTAAAAAACTAAAAAACACGCTACGAATTATTGTGGTCAAAGTTCATTACAAATCCAAACACAGCTATGATACGATGTTCCATCATGAAGTTCTAGTTCATATCTTCCGGCTCCATCATCAGATCAGTTCGACAGTACCATATTATTGTATTGTCATCAGAACTACATACAGCTGCTAATTTTTATGACGCTACGATCCTTGGAAGATGGTTAAATTAGTTACCTTAGATTTCAGTACATAGTTAGTTACATACAGGTCGACCTAATAAAAGCGTGTTAAAAATAAGCGATGCGACAGTTGTCGGCTTACATTTACTTAGGGTATGGTAAGATTTTTGTGATGAAATGCGAATGGCTTACCCTTGGCTCTAAAATACGTTACTATGGAAAATGACAGCTGTCACAGCTATGGAAAACGACAGCTGTCAAAAGTTATACTTTATAGTGTATGGCACAAGCAGTCTGGACTCTGGATGGTTTGTTCCATAGGCCTGATAGTCTGATGATAGGTAAGTCTGAAAACAAAAGAATAGTGTGAACGAAAGGAAGTAAACATACGGTGAAGATACTTTAAGTCTTTCTGTAGTTTTGCTACTAATTAATTAGTTCTTAAACCACAACAAAAAACGAGGGGAGTTTTTGGCTATGACGTGTTTGTGTGTCTGTTTGATACATGTAGCTCGAAAAGGAATGACCAGATTTAGATTATTTGTTTTTACTTTTACCTGTAACTAATAATTGTAACTACTTATTGCTTTTCTTACTTGTTTTAAGTATTTCTCTAGGTCCACCATCGTAGGTGTTCTGAAAACAAGTTTTTTCAATAAAGAACTCATAAACTCCGACACACGGTTAACACGTGACGACGCTGAGACAGCGTGACACTATGAAAAGATGTGCTCGCGCGTGAAAAAAAGTCTGACAGGTTTGAGTTACTCCTCAAAAGTATTTTTTCTCAAAAGTCTTCTATACTCGAGCCGCAGACGCTCTGCAGCAACCCAAACTAATATTATAAAAGCAGAAGTAACTCTGTCTCTGATTGTTTGTTACCTCTTGCCTTGGCACCTGATCAACAATGTCACCGCATTCGCAATTGCTATCACTTGTAAAGAGCAAGGTGTTATTTCATTCATGTCTTGTTATTATTCTTACCTGGATGACGTCATACTTTTATCAGATAATATGTAATCTGTAAGATTTTAATGGTTTCATATTTTTACCCGACTGCGTAAGAAGGAGGGTTATGATTTTCATACATACATACAATGTTTGTATGTATGTATGTATGTCTCTTTGGCACGCCCTAGAGCCTAAACGGCTTGACCGATTTTGATGTGAGTGGTGTCAATAGATTCGTCTTAGTCGTGAGAGTGACACTGGGTATCAAAATTAAAAAAAAACAAAATTAAGGCCTTTTTGGCGGCAATAAGTAATCTAAAATTTTTTTTTCAAAATACATCAAGTGTGGTATCAAAATAAAGAATTTTTAACGGTGATTACGAGTATATATATATATATTTATGTTATATACTTATATGTTTTACGCATACTTTCTCACAAGAAACTTATATTCAACAGCGCATCAAGCGTAACGAAATCGTAAGTTAGACTGCAAAAACTGCTTTTCTGCAGTCGGGTGTTTTGTTTTTCTTTTTAATATAGATACTTGTTTATCCTCTTTTATTGTATCAGTCATTCTTGTGGAAAAAGAAAATGCTATCTGTTTTGATGATTCATACATTCATACTCAGCGATATCGGTCTACGTTCTTGATGCGTACTGCACAGGATTTGAATTTTTTGCTCCGTTTCCTGAGAATCTTGGAATTATCAAGTCTAGAGTGAATAGATACCTTCTAGATCGACAAGTACCATCCTCGGCCACACTGTCGTAAGCGACAGTGATAAGACACTGGGTGATGACGATGATGATAAAAGGTAGCCTATATCCGTCTCCGTCTCCGCCTCCGGGGACTCAAGTTATGTCTGTACCACATAATCGGTTCTGTCGTTTAATCGTGAAAAGGTAACAATTAAACAAAGAGACAGAGTTTCTTTTGCTTTTATAATATTTTGCTTCAGTTAGCTGAAAAGGTTGAATAACCTTACATATTGCTGAACAAGCCATTGACAATTTATTTATTTATTTATGCATATACATACATGTACATTGGTGCTTATTTCTAAACCTCAATTAAATTACACATATGTACCCCACAATTAACAAATACTCGTTCGTCATGAGCATAATTGTCTATAGATGCATTCCAGTCTTCGAAGGTTTTGCTTAAACAATAATTGACAATCTACTTCGCTAATGAGTCAACTTCCTTAGTGGCTTAGTAATCCACTCTTTGAACTCGAACGGCCCATATTTATGTCACCTGCTCTGGCAGGTCATTATTTCTGAATACCTTTGATTACGTCATCGTCATTAACTGAATTAGCGTATCGATAATATGCTTTAATGGGGCAAGAACTCAAAGCCCTCATTAAATGTACACAGGAATAGAATTCTTTGCCGCCATCTCTGTTTCCTGAGACCTATAATCTTGGAATTTTCAAGGCTAGAGTGAATAGATATCTTCTAGATCGACGGGCTCCAACCTCGGCCACACCGCTTAACATCAGGCGAGTTGGTGGTCAATCGTAGATTTATCTTGTATAAATAATAATAATTCTTATTTTAAAAACCTAGATTTCTTTGATGAAAGTTTCATTTTCAGAAATCGATTAGGTGTTTTATTATTGTTAATAGAAAGAGCTGTTACTAAATCCGACTGATTTTAATCGGTATTGTCGGATATAGTATAGACATTATACAAGTGCAGTCTCAGGACATTCTTGTGATCTGAGGCTGCCTGAGGCTGTAGCACAAATTGTGGTAGAGTTCCCGTCACGTAAAAAGAACGCAAGTTTCCGGCAGCCTAGTGGTGAGACCGTCTGACTTGCGATCCGCAGGTCCTGGGTTCGAATCCCACGGCACGCACCTCTGTCTTTTCGAAGTTATGTGCGTATTGTTGATTGCCGCCAACTTCAAACGGTGAAGGAAAACATAGTGAGGAAACCTACATGTCTGAGAGTTCTCAATGATCTTGAAGATGTGTGAAGTCTGCCAACCCGCACTTGGCCAGCGTGGCAGACTATGGCCTAGCCCTTCTCACAATGAGAAGATGGCCCGTTCCCAGCAGTGGGACAGTTTGTACAAAAAAAAAAACGCTGGTTTGTTCGCGTTTACGAACAAATCAGCGTTCTTTTTACGTGACGGGAACTATACCTTACATCTTTAGATCAGATGACAGATAACTAAACAAGTATCTATATTAAAAGAAAAACAAACTTATTTATTAACGATAAATCGAATAAATGTTGGTTTTTCTAAATGAAGACATTCAGTACCGGTATTCACCGATATATCGTGCGAAATTCGAAATCTACAATTTACGTTTTTCTTACATTTTTCTGTTTTCTTCTTGCTTATTTATCATTATTAAATCCGTATGGAATTTCTAACACCATGATTCACTATGACTATCTTTGGGTCAGCTTTATGTGTTTGTACCATGTACTCAAACATCATGAGTAATATGTGAGTCATTGAATTCGAGACTCGGCCGTATCAGAGCCATAACAACTATTATTATGATAACCTATGAGTGTCATAATAGCTGAATGGATAACTGGAGAATTTTCAATGGTTAGCTTCTAAATTCTAAAAACAGTATGACTCCTTACAAGTCATCATATCGTCTTCATCTCGGCCACAAGTCCACTACTGAACATAGGCCTCCCCCAGGGATTTACATTACTAAGCCCCATGACATGTCTACATAAAAAAAAATTATGGAAGCTATTTTTTTTTTTAATACACTACAGATCTACGATTGACCACCAACTCGCCTGATGTTAAGCGATGTGGCCGAGGATGGAGCTCGTCGATCTAGAAGATATCTATTCACTCTAGCCTTGAAAATTCCAAGATTGTAGGTCTCAGGAAACAGAGATGGCGGCAAAGAATTCCATTCTTGTCCAGTACGCAACAGGAATGACAATACAATACAATTGAAGAAAAATACTAGGGTTGGCCGAAAAAACAACAAAAAAACTTACCACTTCTGATGAAAAAAAAAAAAAAAATTGCCTTCAAGTACTTTCGTATACACAACCAAGTAAGCAAGTGAATCTAGACTTTTTCTTATCAGCCTTATCACAACGTGAACATAAAGAACGCACTAGTTACTTGATAATGATAAGATAAGCACGCGCTAAGTTATATAAATCTTTAACAATACGTAGAAGTAGAGTCATAAAACTGTCGCATTCTCGGTGATTATTACCTTAGAAATAGCAAAGATACCAACACTGACGTTTCGGTGACGTAAGATAATAATAAAGATAAAATTACGATTGTTGCATAATCGCTTCTCGTATACGGAGAAATTGGAATCGCGTGAGTAATGTTATCGTTTTATAATACCATTTTGGGAGATTCGCGGCGAGATTGTAAAATGTAACGGTATTTATATTGAATTGTTACGAATTTACAGTAACTTTGATGTTTAAAGTTTAAAAGTTTGTCTACGTTCACGTAACCCCATCTCTGCCACCAGCATTATCTCTCCAATAAGAAGTCCACAGCGGGGTATAGGCCTCTCCCATGAATTGCTAAAAAGATGTGATAAAAGCGGCTTGCCCAAGTTCTGCTTGTTTCAGTGCTTAAAATTATAGTTTAGAACAAGAAAACTCAAAATTATTTGCAATCAAAACTATCAATACTAAGTAACTGATGGATATCGATGGTGATATGGATGAGGATCGTAAAGGGCCGGAAAGGATCGCGTGAACGAGAGGAGATCTATACGCATCAATGGGTGGATATAGGCTGAATAGATGGAATAGATATCAGGATATTGCGATTACATGAAACAAGCAAGTAAAGAACTTTTTCAATGAAACAACCGAAACAGCGTAAAGTAAGTGAACCTTTGCAGTGACGACGGACGGACCGAAACTTGCGACAATATAGACCGATTTACGTTTAATTTGGAAGTGAAAGTGAGAACAGAAGGCGCTAACTGCAGATTAACGCACAAATTACTTAATACAAGCGAGCAAGTTACACTCTCCTTACTTTACCTGCACTATATTGGTTTAGATTTTGACGATGCATTAGAAAATGTAGTGACAAAGATGGAGAAAGGGATGCATAGATGGTTCAGACATGGAACAAATAGATGAAAAAGATTGACGATACAGATGTATTACATCGTCAATCTTCTTTCATTTATAAGTATTACAACTAAATTGAAGAGGTTTTGGAGAAAGGTTAGCACATGTGAATAATTGTCCTAACTAAAAATGCTGCTGATAAATTCCAATATATCCGAAATACATGTCTTAGTGTAGAATCCAAATTGAATCTGAATTCAATGGATAATTGGATACGCAGATATACGCGAGCTGGTCAATAGCAGCCCCAATCAACGAACTATGATATGAAATCGTTTGAAAATAGATGGGAAAGATGTAAATTAAGTTCGTGTATTATCGTCTCTACTCTCTACCTACCCCAACGGGGAAAAGGCGTGATTGTACGTATGTGTCAGATTCCGTAAGAGTCTATAATACAGTAGTTGAGTATAATGGCAAAGTATTACATAAAGAGATGATCGACCTCACGTGCATTTGGATTAGACTGTTAGATACTTGGCGACAAACTTTCAATATTATAGAGATAAGTAGCTAACCGGCCACTAGAAAGTATCCTATTAGTATAGTATGGTTTCCTACGATGATTTCTTCACCGGAAGTTTTAAGTTTATTAGCTTATCAGGCATTTGTACCATCATCATATTAGCCCACTGCTTGGCGGCTAAAGCCCATGTTTGATTATATCATTTATCTCTGTCCTTTGCCAATCGCCTACATTCATATTCTATTTTAGTGAGGTCGTCGTCAGACCATCTTATTCTCATTTATACCATAGACATAAAAAAATAAGTTCAAAAACTAAAACCCGACTACTGAAATATTTATTGTTCTTGACTTCGTGCCTCCTAGAGGGAGCTATATTCAATTTAATGTGACTTCACATAGCCTATAACTAGCGGACAAACAAGACAGACGCTCCCATTTGTTTAGAAGTTATGAGGGAACAGATGAACATACATACATACCCACATACCGGTCAAAAACATAATCCTCACTTTATCTTCGCCGTGGTCGGCTAAAAATAAATAAACTCTCAAAATAAACGCTGAAATCAATGATTGATTGACTAATTTAACTCGATTAGTTATTTTATTTACTTGAGAAGTTTGTGACTTCTTAAGAAAAGCAGCAGTGCAGGATTAAAATTTATTTTTGTAAGTAAAGTTTGAATTTTTACATTTTGAAATTTTATTTTAATATTTCACAAGAGAGCGTCTCTTTTATTGTCAGTGTCTTGTGTTCGATCGTAAGATCACGATTCACATCGTATTTTTTTGGGCACTAATGTGTCCAAACTTCTAAGTGATTTACGAAAGTAATTGAGTATTTCTACATTTTGTTGATACGTGGTTGACAATAAGCAACATTAAGTATTCAATTGTAAATATCACAATGAAACATCAATTGATACAATATCCTATGAAGGTTACCGCAGTTGTAACGGATTGGTGTCAATTGAAGTCAATTCGTGTCTCAATTTTATTGTAAAATGTTAAATATGACTGTACATGTACTTTGTGATTATTTAAACCAGATAAATACTATTTACAGACATCCTGTCAAGGTATTATTATTTATTTCGAGATAGACGTCCGTTTGACCACATCCTCTCTAATGATACACTAAGACGCGGTATATATGATTATTGTCGTTATAACAAAATTCCTAATAATTAACAGATACTGAATACTAAACTATGTCCAAAAATGAATGCTAAGAAACTCGGCGTTTTTGGTATCAATGTCTAGAATACAAAAAAATAAAAAGACGTGTGGCACTCGGAGACTGCCGCGGTAAAGCTATTGCACAGCATTTTTTATCAACTTATGTAATTATAATTATTTATTTATTTTATTTATGCAGTATTCCTTACACCCCCCACTCCGACCGGCACAGCGGTGATACTTTTTAGTTTTGCCATCTATCGATGAAAAGCAAAACTTTTAATGACTTTTTGAAATATCACGCTTGTCTCTTTAGTTCTGAAAATCGCATCTAGGTGGCATTGGTTGTATCGGCGTTACTGCGTTAGGTTATTTTCGTTACGGAATTTCTGGATTCGGTCTCCACGCTCAAGGCCCGCGATAGAAGCTATGCAATAGCTTAAAAAATCACAGTACTTTTTATATCAACGTCTTTGATTACTAAAACAAATCGCTTTTTAGTATCGATATTTAAAATCCGAAAAAATACTGATAATAAAAAGTGAAAAACCCGATGTCAAAATACGCAATTCGTTTATTTCGAAGACATTTTTTTCAGTTATGTTAATAAATAAATAAATATTTGTGGACATTTCACACAACATGTTTGTTATAAAAACCAAAAAAAAGTACTGAACCGATTTTGATAAAATGTATATGGGGATTTATCTGGGATTACTGGGGATTTACCTACCAAACAAAAAAAAAACATAACTGGCGGAGTAATCGCGTAACAAATATACAAAAAAACACACAGTTGAATTGAGAACCTCCTTTTTGGAAGTCAGTTAAAATCTCATCACTTGATATCAACGTCTAGAATATTAAAAAATTTCACTTGATGTTATATAATATAATACCAATATATATATTATTATATAAGTATCAACGTCATGGATTACAGTTTAAAAAACTAAAAAACACGCTACAAATTATTGTGGTCAAAGTTCATTACAAGGCTTTTCTAACAAATTCAAACACAGCTATGATACGATGTTCCATTATGAAGTTCTAGTTCATATCTTCCGGCTCCATCATCAGATCAGTTCGACAGTACCATATTATTGTATTGTCATCAGAACTACATATAGCTGCCAATTTTCATGACGCTACGATCATTGGAAGATGGTTAAATTAGTTACCTTAGATTTCATTACATAGTTAGTTACATACAGGTCGAACTAATAAAAGCGTGTTAAAAATGCACGTCTTTTTAGTATTAATGTTTAGAATAGTATAATATTGTCATCTTTGGTATCGACGTTTAGAATATTTAAAAATAATCGTCATATTTAGCATCATTGTCTTTCGAAATATACCAAAGGAGAACCGCTATAACCTTGGTCAAATCGCGATCGTTGTCTCCACATCGTAGGAAGGTATTCATCTTGCCTGTAAACAGCATTTGCGTAACCATTTCCTTTTATCGTTGAGTATTTGTGTCCAAAAAATGCCTGAACTCAGAAAGAGCTAACAGAAAAATTTTAGCTACCGTGAATTAATTTACTTACTCTTCAAATTCTTTATTTTTCGTATATTGTACTATTTTTCCTCGATCTCGAGCTGAATTTCTGTAGTAAAATAACAAGTATATTTTTACTAGCTTTTATTTAACTTGCCCTGTTAGTATGGAACAAATCTTGCGAGTTAAATTAGAACCACTTCCTGTCGTTAGATTAGGTTGAAATTTGGTTTACTTACGTAACTTCAGTGTCAATGCAATAATGTGGTACCATGAAGCTGGTCTTAAGATGGCGTCGGAAGGTGGCCATAGGAACTCCTAAACTAAACGAGATAAAACCGTCGAGTTTGGACTCGTTTGAATAGTCTTGACAAACACTCTTTTTAGTCTAGTAAATAAAATATTAATTATTTTGTTTTAAACAAGCCATTATTTAAATGCTCTAAAAGGAATAAAATAAATTTTGAATGCTTGATTGCATTCAAAATTTCCACCATTTTATTAAATTATAATTTTTTTATTGATATAAATAAAAGATTGTCGCGAGAACACAAACATATATTTTTTGTTTTCAAAAGAACAATCTAACTTTAATTCTAAGCAAATGATAAGAACGCGTCTAAGTATTTTGTTGGAATTAAATATTACTTAGTAGATAGGTACGATGTTGTTTGAAATCTCGCGACAAGCTACTATTTATATCAATATAAATTTTATAATTTAAGTAATAAAATGGTGGGTTTGATTGCATTCAAAATTTATTTTCTTCCTTTTAGAGCATTTAAATAAAAGCTTGTTTTAAAAAAAAAAAACATTTTATTCTCCTTCAACTTGAATGGCTTCACGGAAAAGTCGTTTGGATTCCTTAACACTTGACCAGTCCAGACAGCCTTCCGGCCGATGAGGTGAGTAATCAACTGGAATATCGCCTTATTTTACTACCCTACAAAACATGACCGGGTAAAGTTTCGATCGTTTGTCCTGCTTCGAATTTGGAACATCAGTATCGTCATTAACCGATAGCATTAGGTAAAGGGAATTATCATTGCACTTTGCTTTATATTTTGCTGAAAAATTTATTACAGTACGAGGGCTGCTATTTAATTGTATCCGGAAGTGGCCAGTTACAGAACAATATTAAAAAAAGTAATTATTACATTTAAAAATGGAACTCTTTGGCTGAAGAATACAATTTGTTTCATGTGGTTGTCATTTGTTATTCATATTTATCTATTTCTATGTTAGTTGTAATTTCGTAAAAAATTTGATTGCGTTCAGAATTACATAGACAAATATTTGGATTACATTTGACATAACCTAAATATTCAGATTTGATATACACTATTTGTTTGCACGCCATACATCGCAGATGATTGCCAAAAATAATAAACAAAACAAAATAAAAGGTTGAAAAACTAAAACTCGACTACGTCTTTATTGCACTGCATCTTTCCCGCATTATTATATGGTGATAGTTTTTTAAACTTTTGCTTTTACACTTGTATTTAAGATTTTTATCAGACACTACTTTTTTTTAAAGACACTCGGCTGTAATTACTACTACATGTACTAGATTTATAGCGGCGTCATAATTATATTCTATGACACGGGAAGTGTGTAGACGCGTCGATAGACGATACATTTGTGTTTATGAGATTAAGGGAACATATCTATGAACTTGCATACATTAATTGTTAAAATCATAACCCTCCATTTGCGTAAACGAGTACTAAAACGTACTAGTACCCAATACTAGTGTAAGTGTAAATCGTCATAGGAGACAACCTTGAACAGTTGAAATAGTGTACAAAATAGATGACGCTAAGCGACAAATGTACCATAACGATTGCTAAGCCGTCTCTAAACATCGCCTTTATACGCTTCATTACCGATAGAATTCACCGTGCCCTACGTCACACGCCTACCAGCTGATATAAATACCTAACATACGAGGAGTACGTCACTCACAATGGATACTTTGGATGTTTTATTGCCACACAAAGGTTTTACATCAGAAAAGAAATGAGCCACAAAGACGAGAGATGGTAGTTTATCATTTTATGTAGAGGTAGGGGCGTATGTTGATTTAAATGAGATATGTGAAGATGTTTTGAATGAATACGTCATTCATCTAAAATGTAATTAGTCAGAATTTGTTCTATATATGATAATATTGTTAACTAAACGTCTGCTATGGAAATGTGCAAGAATTGATAATATTATCGTCATTAAATAATGTTGATGTGGTCCAATTGTGCTCGGCTTTAAGTTCCTTCTTTGAAATAAAATTTGATCTGTGCTGCGTTTTATTATGAACCGTCAAGGTATTCGAATCGGGTTAAATTATATGAAATTATAAACGATGAAATTGATCACATTTAAGAACAATATTTCTGCGAATTTTATCGTCAGAGATGGTAATTTAATCGTATTCTTTTCTTGCAGCCTGTTGCCTGTGGCCTGTGGCCGGTCATTCGAGCGTTTCTCGATAGTGATGATGTCATTGAAAATAGGTCCAAATAAATTGCACTGGTTCCTTTTAAGAATACTTAAATGCTTCATCATCCACAGCCTTCTTTATCCCACTGCTGGGTACAGGCCTCACTCGTGCCATCTTCCTCGGTCCTGCGCCAATCGCGTCTAGGTTCAACTCGTGATTGTTATCGTCGACCCATCTTGCAGCTGGACGTCTCACGTTACGCTTACCTTACCTCGGCCATCATTTCGTGAAAACCTTACTCCATCTGTCATCACTTATCAGCACCATGTCCTGCTCAATAAATTTAAATGCTTAGGTAGGTAAAACTTAATACTCAGCCGAGTCTGTCTTTTTGCTTATCTGGTTGGAAGTAAGAATAATTTTTAGTATTTTTTCTTATTTGAAATGATAAAAACATCTAATTTCGCGTTTTTGTTGCCCCAAACTAATATCTTTCTGTACATCCGACCGTAACAATTTGAACTCGGAAAGCATTGAGTCGTTTATAAATTCCATTTGAAAGCCGTATTAAACGCTGGGCCAAACCATGCATATTTCACGCAATCGTTATGTTCACAAACCATGCGACCGTTGTCCATTGTCTGTTTGTATTCCACGTATCTTACGTAAAAACCTTTTTGCAAATTCTTTCTCAACTTTCATTCTATTACGACACGGTGCGTGTTTTGAAGACATCGTAGCGAATTGCAATCCCTTAAACGTTACTTAATTTTATTGGTTTTGCACAGATTTTTACAGTGTTTTGACTTGCTTGAAATGTTAGAATTGAATATTGTTTTTGTACAAATTTTATGTTGAAATTCGTTACTACGAAGATTGGTCTCTCAAATTTATTTTTTTACCTTGTTATGTCTATCCAAAAGATGATATCAGACACCGTCTGTAAGTAGGTACAAATTGCTGAGAACGAGATAAATCTTTAGACATATTTAAGTATTTTTGACCTCGAGGCAATCTTGATGAAGAGTCCCGTTATAAGAAGCTTTATTTTTATCAACACGTGTCATCGTACTTCTTTCTCGCTCTGTCTTGTGCTAACCGGTAGCTTCTCTTATCTAAACTTCCTAATATTTCTAAAATACTCGTAGCTTTATCATTGTATTTGTCATTAACGTTTTAAAATGTCGATATCCCAATGTCTGTTTTCAGTCACATAGTTGGATTGTGTGTGTACAGTGTGTTCCGCTGTGGTTATCGTATTTATTTATAATATTTGTCTCTTTAACACGTACCGAGGCCATTCGCTACTGGTGTGATGATAACATGAGTGCCAAAGCCGTGTGAGTATCTTCATATCAAACTGATGAATATAACGTTTGTGTCTTCTAAAATACATATTTTCTTATCATAGTCTAACAGATTGGTTGTGTGTTGCTTCAAATTTATTCCGTTCTCATATTTCTCGTCTCATCCTTTCAGAAACCCGATCCCATTCCGCGGCCTATTTACGTTCCTTTCCTGGCTTAAAGGTTAAAGTTTACTCCATCTGTTCCCCTTTCATGGGTGGAGGCAAATATTTGCGTTCCATTTTCATCGAGCCCGACGTGTGAAGTGCGGGGGTCGGCCAAATACGTAAATAGGTCTCGGCCGATGTCCAGAATTACAACACTTTCAATATACTAGAAATTTTCGTCAAATACTTCGAACGAAAATTCAAATACAACTCTTACGTTTACAAAATTATTTGCTTATCAACGTACACTTGTACAAAATGTAAAAAAGGTATTGTAAATTCACAACTGTAAACTTTTGTATCACACGATGAAGATGGTATAATATTTTATGTTAGGACATGTTTCTATATCACTAGTCATATATTTGAATGATGCACCGCACATGATGAAGACAGTGTAATGAAATATGGTTAGTGATAATATTAATATTATAGTATCTTCATCATCAGTGACGGCCTTTAGTGCAGTGACTGTTGCACCTGATCATTACCAATTTGAACGGAAACATTTATCTTCATCTTCACAAGTTGATGATAATATTACTGGTGGTTAAAATACGAGTTCTCACAATTTAACATGATTGTAAACTCGAAATGACCCAAACACAGAATCTTAACCTCGTACTTAAAGATAGATTAGATGCGACCATTTGCTGTACGTAAGTACTTTTGATGTTCTTGGAATTCATATACTCTACATTTAAATGTATACTGTAGCTTTTAGATTCTGGTTGGTTTTATAATATTATTAAATGAAATATAAAGAAATGTTCAAAGTATTCTGCGTATATTTTATCATTAATGTATATTTTACAAATTTTTAACAACTGTAACACCTACAAGTTTGAAAAACATAATAAAATACAATTCATCACATAACAATAGTTCATAAAACAATTTGAAATTCGTTCAAGCCAATGAATTTTTCGTTCTTTCTATATTGCCTAACTGAATCCTTCGACGGACGCAGGTGTTTCTGATAAATAGCAAATAACCTTGACATTAAGTTTCTTAACCAAAACACTCGTATAGATCTAATTATTGACAATGAGATCCATAAAATGTTTTATTGTCGCGTATTTCCTGAAATAACTTTGTTTTTATTAGAGGTTCGGCAATAAACCGGCCTTTGCCGAGTCTTGCGACATAAAATGCGGTTTTTATTCAGATGCCGTTGGCTAACTTTAAATGGCTCTGCGGTCAAAGTGCAGCTTTAAATGTGATGTTTGCATTTTTCACTTCAGAGAGTTTCTGACTTTCTGCATGTTCATCGCACATTTTGAAATGTTTCCCTTCAGAGAGCTGGATTGCTGCATTTTATAGTTCGTTTTGAAATTTGAATCGTGTTAAATTGCAGTTTCTGAATTGCTTGCAGATAATTTCTATTTTCGAGTGGTTTAATTAGAATCGTCATTGTAATGTCATGTCTATTACGACGATAATAACAGTAGTATCGTGCAATATCTGTATTAACAATATATGTAGATGAGACTGATAAGCCCGATATGAAAATCGGAAAACCTCCGTGTTGTTTCCTGTTCAAGGTAGCATCTGGTGATTTCTGTAATGAAATAATTATTGCACATCATGATAATGAAAGTGTTACTGCTACGTAATTTAGCGTGGTGAAAAAAATTAAACTGTTTATTGAATTTATATATTGTCATTTTCTACTTGTTTTTGTAAAAGTTATTGACATTGACTACTTATACGAATTTCTTATGTTAACAGTTTCAAATTATGCGAATCAATCGCGCTATATTCATTCTGTGTGCAGTTGCGTGATGGGAATTTGGATCTTCTTCCGTTGTATTAAGATCTTTAACGGGTGCAATAAAATGATAGTTTTTGTCGTCGATAAGGCTTGTAATAGAATCTGCATTCACACGGTCGGAATCGTCGCCGTGTCCTCTAAAGATCGAAACCGGAGGTTGGGTAAAAGTTGCGAAACTAAATGCTGTCGCTTATACTACTTAAACATATATTAGACCGCCAAAGGGAAACCGATGTCTATTTCATAGTTCCAAGGTGGTCGGAGTACCATTAACTTTACATTTATATCTTACTGGTAATGTGTGGCGGTCTCATGCCGCAATCATCCAATGATTTTTAATATTTGCAAGTAGATATCCTTTATATACTAGTTGCAATATGTTTTTTATATTTTGTACTGGTTTCCTTTCCTATGTCTATCAGCTTTTCTTTTTGCTGAAAATGTATTATATTATATTGTAAACTGCGCAAAAAGAAGAGTTATGTTTTTCGGGCGTATGTATGTAATGTAAAACGTAAATCTATCTTGTTAAAAAAAAAATGAATTTCAACAAATTCGGAAGAACCAAGATAAACCAACTTAAATGAAATTCCAGCATTGTTTGAACATTGGTTACCTACGTGAAATTTTCCATTTACCGATCGTAATTTACTTTCATAAATTTCATCGCAATCCAGGGGCAGGTGTTTCTGTACAAATTGTCTACGATTGTTTCGGAGAAACGAAATGCTGCCGTAATGAATGGTAGCGTTTCGATTTTAGCTCTAGACAATACCTGCCTTCAGGGCCGTAGCCAGGAATTCATTACGGAGGGGTTCAGCAATGGACATGGGCATAGCTTATAGCCTTCTCATAGCGGGGAGGGGGGAGGAGCAGAGTCTGCGGCCATGTTGTCCCATATCTTACGTATAATGTGCGAGCGTAAAAAAAAATAACAATTTAATGTCCCAAATGAATACCAAGTTTATCATAGCAAAATGTTTGGGTAGTAATAAAAAAATATTTTTTTCGTTTTAACGAGCACTCAGCGCTTGCATGACCAAAATATAAACAAAAATAGGTAATTTTAGCGAAAATTTTAGCAGTGCTTTTATAGTAATATGCTTTGTTTCTCGTATTAGTGAACCCACGGTACATCTCTGTTAAAATTGTAATAAAGCGCGAGCGAAGCGAGCGCGAAAATTTTAGTAGTGTTTTATAGTAATATGCTTTATTAGTGAATTTATGGTATTTCCATGTCAACATAATATGAATGCGCGAGCGAAGCGAGCGCGATTTTTTTTTAGTGTACTATGCAAAATTTTCGTATTTGTGAACTCACAGTACTTCTATGTCAAAATAGTAATAAATGCGCGAGCGCGAAAATTGTTGTAGTGTTTTTATAGTAATATGCTTTATTTCTCGTATAGTGAACTCATAGTACTTCCATGTGAAAATAATATAATAATATTAATGCGCAAGCGAAGCGAGCGCGAAAAATTTAGTAGTGTTTTATAGTAATATGCTAAATTTCTTTTTAAGATTATTAAGATTTTCGTGGACCAGATGAATCAAACAAGTAACTGCGTTAAAAGGAAATACCCGACTGGTAAAGAGCGACTTAACGCTATCAAAAATTATAATAACAACCATTTGAATGCATTGATTGCCAATTTAATAATCCTAAATATAAATATATGACTTTATAGAAAATTACAAACATACCTACAAGAGAGCGCAAAAATTTTTGGTTAGTGTCTATTTTTAGTGAATTATTTGCTCGTATTAGAAAGTTCACGGCACTTTAATGATCAATATAAATAAAGATCATGAAACAATCATGCGCGAGCGAAGCGAGCGCGAAACTTTTTGAAGCATTTTATAAAATTATTGAAGCCTGGAAGAATTTTTATAATGGCCAGGATTTCGAACTGGACTTTGGAACTTTGGACCCCCCCTGCCTACGGCCATGCCTGCCTTCATGCTCCATTGGTCAAAACGAACCTCATCTTTAGATCACGACTTTAACCTTTTACTTTAGTAGCGATGCTATAAATTCCCTCGCCGGTTTAATTGAGTATTTTTATATAACGCTTTGAAAAAGCAGCCGGTGCCGGTGGTTTCTTATATAATTAAATCGGATTTGCCACGCATTTATAGATGGATGCGTGAATAAGCTATTTGTTACTAAAATAACTGGTCAAGAGCGCATTGTTACGCGTATATTTGTATCCAATAGTGTAGTCTCAAATAGAAGATCATTTGGAGAGTTTTTTTCAATGTCCGTTTTGCGAAAAGGTTAATGATCTTTGAGCTACAATGTACTGGATGTTTAACAAATTTATCGTTCTCTTATTAAATTTATCGTATCTTGAAAAGTTTAGTTTATTGTAAGTAATTTGTTTTAGAGGTTCAGAACCTCAAAAGTAAAAAAATGGAACCCTTATAGGATTACTTTAAAAATAAATATAAAATTATAATCCATTCACCCTATAAATTTATAATCCATCCACTTCTTCTATAGCTCTACTATTTATTAAGACCATAAATCATTCAATCTCTCACATCGTATTGTAGGTTGCCAAATCTATAGAAACATTAACTTTAGGATTGTTCTAAGTAGTCCCATCAAATAGTTATAGACTCGTAAAGATTTTGTTATGCTAGCAGATAAATAAAAAATCGGCCAAGTGCGAGTCGGACTCGCGCACGAAGGGTTCCGTACTATCATCTATAATACTACAAAGTTTAGTTCTGTTTATAAAATAACGAGATATCAACGAAATTCCAAGTAGTAAATTGCAAACTTATAGATAGGTTTTCGATACACATCCGGGCAGCATGACGACGCTCGCGCGGATACGCGCGGCTATGGCTCGCTCCGTGATGTTACCTCCCCCGCTACCCGCGCGGCGCGGCTCTCGCACCGCGTTTAGATGCACGGATTATTTTCATTTTGTGAGTTTTTATGTATTAGATTAGGTATTTATTTTTATAGTTAATATATTTCTAAATATTTACTTACAAATATTCAAGTTTCTACCTGTTAATTAAGATCGAGTAAAAATTGCTTAAAAATTACGTTTGTTGTATGGGAGCCCCCCTTTAATATTTACATTATTGTTATTTCATTATTTATTTCGAAAGGTAACATACAAGTAAATATTCTGTGAAAATTTGAAGCGTCTACCTGTTACCGTTTTTAATATTGAGCAAAAAAATACGAAAAAAACACGTTTATTGTATGGGGACCCCCCTTAATATTTTTTTTTTTTTAATTTTTAGTATTTGTTGTTATAGCGGCAACGGAAATACATCATTTGTGAAAATTTCAGCTTTCTAGCTATCACGGTTTATGAGATACAGCCTGGAGACAGACAGACAGACAGACAGACAGACAGACAGACAGACAGACAGCGAAGTCTTAGTAATAGGGTCCCGTTTTTACCCTTTGGGTACGGAACCCTAAAAAGATTTTACGTACCGTAGCTAACTAAGAAGTATCTTTATATACATAAAAATGGCTCTTAATGTTATGGTTCTTTTATTTCTGTTAGTTTGGGAGTGATAAAAATGGTTATTTGTAGTCGTGACTTCACCGATTCCTTATTCTTTGTCTTGCCTTGTGGCTTCAGCTGAATTTTAATGAGAATCTTCGAAGGTGTACACGCATTTTCTTTGAGTTTATTTACCTTTGGGGTACAAATATTCGTTGGACGGAATTACAAACTTTTTAGTGTTAGGTTAACGCTAAAAATGCCGAATGAAAATAATTATATAATTATATAACAATAATAATAATTAAAATTATTATAGTCGTATCGGTAAACTGTTTAATTGCGAAGAGCCTCGCCCAACATCTCAAGAGGCTCTCGCTTGATAGTTGGTTCAAGGGTCGGATACAAAAGGCAGTCATCCTAGACACGGCGCGCATTGTCAGGAGATTCCTCAGTTTGTAGCCCTTGCCGTCGACAGCTTGAGCCTTGCCCCGCTGCCGGCGGCACACTAGTTTTACGTTTTTTACAATATTTATGCTATTTTTTTATATTGTGTATATTTGTATTGTAAAAAAATTAAAAATAAGAATCCAAATAAATAAATGTGAATTATAATTAATTGAATATCGAAATTGGGAGACTCAATTTCGAAATTGTTTACTTGTTCATTTTAGTAGGCTCCTAGCATTCCCATGCTGCAGATGGTCGCAAGATATGGTAATAATAATGCGCGAGCGAAGTGAACGCGAAAATTGAGGAATTGAACTAGAGAACTTTAGAATTTTTGTACGATTTTTTGTAAGTAATAAGCTGTGTTGGTCCTATTAGCGAAGACTTGATATTTCGATGTGCGAGTAAATTTATAGGGTTTTTATGAATTTTGAAAGCTTTTAAATTACGTATTAATAAGCTTTTTTGCTCGGACTATCGTTTTATTAATGTCAATTAATAGACTTGCCCTTGATTAGTAAACTCGCCTGATGTTAAAAGTGGCTTTTGCGATGTACGATAGAGCGCGCTTGACTACAAGTAATCGTTTAATAAACTAAAAAAACCGACTTCAAAATACGCAATTCGTTTACTTATATATGACATATTTTTTATAAAAACCAAAATACTAAACGGATTTTGATAAAATTTCTATGAGACCACCTGGAAAGACCCTTTGGACCCTTTCAAACAAAAATAATTTTTTTCAAATCTGTCCAAATTTGGTCTTCGAGTAATCGGGAAACATACATAAAAGATTCCGGCGAATTGAGAACCTCCTCCTTTTTTGAAGTCGGTTAAAAAGGACCACCACATATCCAGGAAAACATAATGAAATGCCTATAACACTTTTGTGAAATATAAATCGTTATTGATAAATTATATTTTTTTGAAAGTAACGAAGGTCGTGCTGCAGATCAAATTCGTGGTTATTGAAGCGTTGTCGCTCGGTGTGGAATGATCAGATTTCCGAACGGGCCTGCAATCATATTTTCAAGGAGAAACAATTGTTTTAAAACTGGCAATTTTGTCGTGGTGCCAAAATTCTGTAACACAACTTGGACGAAGCTCAGCTAATACTGAAACTTCTAGACTACCCGGAACTTTTTCAACTTACCTTCTAATAAGGAATTACATATATATATATATATATCGTTTTAGATACTTTTACATATATCTACATTAAGTAGTCGTTTTAAATTTATTCTTACTATTTGATAAAAAACATTCATCCATGCTCTTTTTTTTTTGATACAACGTTCAATGTCTTAGAATCTTAAAATTGTAATTTCGGATTCGATTTCGGATATTTTACCTTCTATACAATATATAAATCTTGTTGCACAAGATACAAATATATAAATCTTGTTGCACAAGATACAAACAGTGTAAAAGACAAAATTAAACCTATTTCAGAATACAATAAAATTTATAAAAGCAAGATTGGGCCTATAGGCGAATATTATGTAGAAGTAAAAAAATCATGTCGTATAAGAAGGTGAAAAGTATTATTAAGATTTACGGGCTGTATATGTATAAGTTACACCACCGACAAAGCTAAACCCAAGACGTAAGACAATTATTGAAGGAGGATATTAAATTAAAATGAAAGAGGTTTATGTGTATGTAAATAAATAAATAACTATAATACCAAATAATTAAAGGTTGAAAATCTTAAACAACCGACTTTACAAAGCAAACTGTTTTAAAAACGAAACTACTGAACCGTTTTTGATGAAATTTCTGTGGGACCAAACTGAAACTATATTTATAAAAAAGTATTTTTCAAATCGGTTTATAAATTATGCAGTTATGCGGTAACAAATATAAAAAAGCACATTCAATCGAATTGTGAACCTTCTCCTTTTTGAAGTCGGTTAAGAAATGATTGCACATTTCCAATCAGATACTCCTTGTCAAAAAGATAATAATGCTGATCCCACTCAACGCACTAGAGATCCATCGAAATACCCAGCCCCTGTAGAAGGCCACGCAACAATGGAATGTGCCGAACAATGGGCTCATCGGGCGCGCTATGAATACGTTTGATTTTTGATACGCTATCGATGCTCATTGAAATATTCTAATGCAACGTGACTGCTGCCCGAACGATTGCGAAATTCAAATTCGTTGTTTACATTCCATTCCATAAATGAATTTTTGGTTGGATTGGAATTATGGTCGTGGAAAGTTTGATTGTTTTTTGTTTATTTGTTTTTAATTAATGAAATTTCGAAGAGATCTATGTTTTTTAGTTTTTATATGTGTAGATAGCAATTTTCTTATCACTTCCTGTTGATTAGTGTAAAATTATTATATTTTATCTTAAAATAATAATTTGACAATGAGCGTCTCGTATAAATTCACCGTAAAATAAAGCGTAGCAAGACTAATGTGGTTATCACACACTTGAGTAAAAACCGTCACTCACATCTATTATGATATTTTTGAGTCGAAATCTGCGACTAAAGTGTTTGTCACATTCAACTATCATTTTCAAACGATGGGATTGAAACTGTAGTCTGAGATATCGGGTCATGAAATCGACTTGCGTGGCCCTTATTTAAATGTGATCATCTAGGAATTAATCTTCTATAATTTTGAATACGATCGACTCATTATAATTAATTTTTTATCATCTGCAACGTTCAAAACATTCTTAAATAGGGTTCCGTACATCAAATGGAAAAAAAACGGAGCCCTTATAGGATCACATTGTTGTCCGTCTGTTCGTCTGTCTGTCTGTCGGTCCGTCCGTCCGGGTGTCAAGACCTTTATCTCGGGAACGCGTGAAGGTATCGATTTGAAATTAAAACCATATACGCAGATCCATAGTACATTGATGCAGAAAAAAAATCAAACTTCTCAGTTTTCCCAGCCGAATAAGTCGAAAAAAACGCACATTTCGACACTCGCAAAGGTATCAAAACCTATGGGGTACTTCCCGTTGACCTAGAACTATGAAATTTGGCAAGAAGCATTGTGTTAGAGTACACATATAGAAAAAAATCCGAAAACTGGACATTTTAAATTTAATTACAAAAAAATAGGGTCTTTAGGCAAGGAAGGAGGGTCAAAATTTTAAAGTACTTTAACTGTATCATGTGGGGTATCATATGAAAGAGCTTAATTAGTACACGCTAAAACAGGTTTTTAAATATCTTTACGACGTATATTTTTCGATTTATGAAGGAAAATATATAATTTCCCCCTTTATCTACTAGTTTGTACGGAACCCTCGATGTGCTAGTCAGACTAGCCTTGTCGGTTTTTTTATTCCGAAATAACTTGATTTACGAAGAATCGTTGATTATAGCATGTGGAATATCTCTCTTATCGATAAGAATTTGAATTTGAATTTGAAATTTAAGTGTCTCTCTAAACCTTCCCATCCATGTCATGTCACGGCATCCATTCCAAGTGGGGATTAGGTTGCATTATGGGGTCACACGACTACGCTAGTTGCCTGACCCCGCATACCCCACATAATTGTACCATCGCGCATCGTAGCCATGGGATCCGCTATGGAGGTTAAACAATTCTTAGTAGGCGAGGGGAATGGTAGAACTGCGTTGAAGGCTATAGCTATAAAGTTAATTCTTCTTGTTGCATGTATTCGTTTCAAATTACTTTTAATAGTATTTCATTTACTAAGTTTGTTTTCTTATATTGCAAATCTTTGTTTGTTTAGATGTTTACGTCATTACGTGTAGTTTATTGTCAATGTTTAATTTTGCACTATCTTCATACAAAAGTGTTTATCTTGACATCGTTGTATAAACTTCTGTGGCATTATCAAGTTCCGTTCTATTTAAAGGAATGTATGAAAACGTCATCGCTGTTGTAATACAATTAACTAGTTAATTGTATCTGGGTAGTTAAAATCAACACCACCTAAACTTTCTTTGTCTACCTCATTTTATGAAGAGCTCCATGTGATGTATGTATATTTTTACGTTCTGATCGTCTCAGTCATAACATAAGAATCTAGCAATTTTTAACCGACTTCTAAAAAGAAGGAGGTTATCAATTCGACTGTATGTTTTTTTATGATTGTTCAACGATTATTCCGCTAATTATGCATTGTTTTTAATGATTCTTTTTTCGTTTGATATATCGGTTCTGTACAAAATAACTGAAAAAATATCATCCTAGTAACCGAATTGCGTATTTTGAATTAGTTTTTTTTCAGTTTTTTTAACTATTTAGTTATAAAAAATACTTCTAAGTTATGAATAAGTTATATCCTTTTAAAACTGTATTAAATTTATTTTATGTCTAACTTGTGACATGTTTTTGATATGAAGAAAGCGGTAAGTTTTCTAATATTGATAGTAGAAATTAATGTATAGCAAGAAAGTGTATGTAGTATAATATGTCACATACAGTTTCTAAGATTACAACTAGTTGTGCGTGTCCAGATTATATAAGCACTCCATGAGTGGACCCGTCTGCTCTGAGAACCAGTTTCCATGTAGCCTCTTTTGTAAGCTGCGTCAATCAAGTTCTTTTCATTGCCATCTATGGTCCTAACCGTTAGATGGTTAGACGTATCTGTACTATTTCAACTTTTATTTTGATTTCTGCTTATTTTGTCGCAAAATAGCCTTTAATTTCATAGTTCTGTTCTGGTCAAGTCACAATACTCTTAAACTAAATGCTAAATTATGATATTTATACCAGTTTTGCAATTTTGAATATATCCATCTTTATTTGCATATAAATGGCAAATGGTTTTAGAATACATAAATATGTCGTTCTTCACATTTGACAATTCTAAAGGTCATTCATTTAAGTATGATGCCTGCATCATGTGCGTTTGTGTTTATTTATAAATCTCGCGTCGCCAATACGTCTGGTGGAAAGTTTCGATCAACTATTCCTTCAATCAGACACTTTCGTTGCGTACAGACGCTGAATCGAAATTCTTTGTTATATGTTATGGAGTAAAAACATTTGAACCTGCTTCTGAACAAAATAATGTTTCTTTGTGTTTATGAATTATGGTAGTAAAGACATGAATGGAATTATATAAGTTATTATAAAGCAAGCGACAAGTAACCTTGACCTGAGACCATACTTGACCTTCTGAAGTCCCTCGGTGGTTGGGGAGTACCACCGGGACCTATGTATGTTATTTATTTAGTTTATTGGTACACGAAACAGAATGTATGTTTCATTGTATATCGATGTCATTTATTAATTCGGATTATTTAACAAAGAAACAACATATTTCACATTGTATGTACCCAACATGTCCCACATTTGAAATCTCCAACTGCTAGACAGTCAACAGGTCATATAATGCCGTACCGCCTCGTACCAAGCGGCGGCCGGCACCGGCGCGCGCGCACGTTTCTCAGCGTTTTTACACCCAGCGTGTAACAGATTAGCCTTTAAAACAATTGTAGGAAACATGCAGTTTGCGTTACGCAAGCCCCTTGTTCCATGGCTAAACGATTTCAATGGGTTTTCCACTAGACTGTTTTGTAGTTCTTTTTATTATGAGATTTTGAGTTATGTAAATTGGACTTTGAATTTTGGATTTATTGCTGCTATAATAGATTCGAGTACTTATTAGATTTTGTTGATATGTTAATTTGATTTATTGTCATCGTCAGTTCTTTATGATAAACGTCATTCCTTCATTGAATAATAAATCTATTTACTTATATAAATCTCATAATATTTGATTTAATCTTGTTCCTAATATTCTATACCTTGGTATTGCACGCTCTAAAGCTAAGTTAATGTTCAAGACTATAAATAACCTCTATCTTCCTTTACGAAAACGATAATTGTTATTGACGTCGAAACGAGAGGTAACACTTAAATGAACCGTCGACCTTCGTCACTTGCAAATAGCTCGCTTAACACTGCGGACATTGTAAGTGCGTTGACATTGGCTATAATTACTGTATTGATATTGAAAGTTCATTCGCAAAAACACGTGGGTTCCCTACTACCATATAAGGGAAAGTGGCTTTGCTGTTCAGCCCTTCTGTATTTGGTATGGCAAGATTGGCGAGTGTGTAATGTCATTTTGCTAAAAAGGTCCTGTGTCCACTTGGCATCATTTTATCGTTTATCTGTATCTCTTCAGCATCGTTTAGCTTTCTTTCTTTGCTTTTTTCGTCTATTTATGATTTCATAAATTCTTCAGTTGTGAGCATATAAATGTAGACATTGTTAGAACCAATAATTAATTATTCTGGTACTGTATCTGTATATTACGCACATCATGCGAAGGACGCATGTGTTCCTAGTTAAGTATCGACGCACGCATCTCATAACACAATTAATGCTATTTTTTGTGTTGCTTTGTTTTGTATTATTACGATCGGTATTTTGAGCATATAATTGGTATTTATTGCATGCGGTTTCAAACTTTAATGCCTATACGTTTGATTTGGATATACAATGGCAATAATAACTGCTATACCTATATTATATACATTATACTTACAGTATTATCGTCAATTCCTATATTGCTCGTGTCTTGTTTGTATTGATTATGTTGCTGTTTTTGTCTCACATATGTATGTTCAAGTGTAGAGTGCATCATCCTTATTTTTAACCTGATACCTATTTTTCTTGTCCATATCTTTGTCCTCATTGCAAACCTCTATGTTTCGAAACTCATTGAACAGTCATGCCGGGTTTTTACGTGTATAAACACTGCGCATTCTACATGCAGATTTTTGCTGTCGTTTGCGCAAAGGATTGCATTTATCTAAATAGCAGGTATAATTCCACTGGGTTGTTAAGGTATTCTCTACTAAGCTGAAAAAGGGGGTCATTGTACTCAACATTGTTAATGTTTACTATGGGCACAACTCAATATTCACGAAAAATTTACTGTTCTATACATTTTGTCAGGGGTCAATGAACTATTATATTCTTATTCCTATAGAACAAATGACTTTTTTCTCAAATTTTGAGTTATGCTCATAGTAAAAGTTGTCTATAATGATGACTATTATGAAAATTTTCAGCTTATTACAAAATACCCTAATAACCTCGTATAGTACGATGTATTCATTTCATTCATTCCGTTTTTATGAACTCTTATCAGCTTTTATCGGTGGAATAATGTCCATAGTAATCTGCCTTCCGCCAGCGTTTTTATCTTGTACGACATGACATTCGCCTTCTCTTTTAATTTTCCGAATCGAATCTGCATCGGTTCTCTATTTGCCTTAAATGTGTTAAGGGTTGTTTATAAAATAGGTGATTATTATGTCGGAGCCACTAAACTCTGTGATCGACCTCAAAATCATCCAATTTAATGAAATCATAGTACAAGTTATCTTCCAACACGTGCCAAAAAATGCATAGTCAAAAAAGACGCCGTCAAATTGTCATGTTAAAATTACTTTAGCCTTGGGTTCGACTTAACCAAATACAATTAGAAACAAACGACACTGTCTCATTAGTAAAACAATAGTAATTTATTCACAATTCAAAATGATATGAATATCAACAAGTTCCGGTATCAGCACTGAGCTATTAGATACTGAATCGTGCCATTTGATGCTGCATTATCAGAGGTTTTCGTCCCACGCCCGTGGGGCCGAGCCCACATTATCACACAATGACATTCCGGGCGTCTGGAGTCCTCTCCCGTCGTCTACCGTTGCTATTTTTATGATCAATAGATCCGTTTTAGTGCCTGTAAGTGTATGATTTGTTATGTTATGATTTGATCCAAATTATTCAATCTATAAGATTGTGGCTAACAGTAGCTAAAGCTTTGTAAGTTGCTACAGCAAAGGTTTAGCGAGAAACTATGAAATTATT
Organism: Lycia hirtaria; assembly: GCA_947563715.1. Lineage (NCBI taxonomy): Eukaryota > Metazoa > Arthropoda > Insecta > Lepidoptera > Geometridae > Lycia > Lycia hirtaria. Next base: position 35,283,624 of record OX387385.1, read on the forward strand.
TACAAGGTATTTAAAAAGATAGATTTAATAAATATCTTCTAGATCAACGAACTCCTGCCTCGGCCACATCGTCAGTTACATACCGGCCCGGGAGAGTTGGTGGTCAACCGAATCAATGTTACATTTTCATAACTGCCTCAGAAGAGAAAAAAAGTGAAGTGGCATGAATGAAGTAGCGGGGAGTAAAGTTTTAATTGTACAAAAACAAAAATTGTGTTGTAGTGAGATTGTTAGTGAGAAAGTAATTATTCTAGCTATATAGTAATTATCATGGCTTCGTAATTACTATATAGCTGTCACTATATTACTATATAGTTATCAATTGGTAGCATTTCTGCCTTGCAAGTTGTAGATTCTTGATTACATTCCACCTTCATCACGTTACTCTAGAACTGAATGATCGTCATGAGGAAAATAATACTGACGTCGAGTTTTCCAGCATCACATCGATGTCTCTTGCGTCACAGCCTATCATTGTCATCATCATTATTACATATACATACATATTAACTAGCATTGCTAAGCATATCTGTTTAGTTTTCACGCTATTTTTGCTCCGTCATCGGTTTCTTAAATTTCTCTTAAAACTTTTTATGACCACTCATCTTCACCATTTTGCTTGATTTTGATTATCAGCCTCTGCATATATATTCATATTACTATGTTCATACAATTCATATGTGTATAACAACGTCAGTTATAAAAAAAATCTAATTTATTTTTAAATGTTTCATTAAATTTAATACCATAATTTATGCAATGATTGTGACCCATAATATTTTGTCAACAGTCTTTTTCAGAATAATTATAGTTTAAAAAACTGAAGCAACCGACTTCAAAATACGCAATTTCGATTATTTGGATGACATTTTTTCAGTTATTTTATTATGAACACCAAAGCGCTGAACTGAGATTAATACTGATATGGGATCACCTCTATACTATTATCTACCAAATAAAAAAATCATCATCATCAAGTCATAATTGGCGGAGTAATCACGTAACAAACATTAAAAAAAACACAGTTAAATTGAGAACCTTCATATTTTTGGAAGTCGGTCAAAAAGGACAGGTCAACAGGTGCAAAGTAATGTTTTGGAAGATGATACTTCTGTTGACAATTTCGGTATCAAACCGTTTGTTATATTGGATCTTATTGCCACAGGTGCATTATTAACGTAACCCGTAACCCTACCCGGCTCACGTGTTGTTGTCAGAAACTGATTTATGTTCTGCTATATTGCTACAAGGTTTCTAACACTACCAATTTGATTGCGACACTTTAAATGTATTCATTGCTAAGTGCGTACATAATGTTTTTTAACCGACTTCGAAACAGGAGGTTCTCAATTCGACAGTTTATGTCTATTACGAGATTACTCCAACTATTATGTATGTATTGTTTTTGTCATATTATTTTGGTAGGTAATTTCAGTTTTTAGGGTTCCGTAACCAAAGGGTAGAAACGGGACCCTATTACTAAGATTTCGCTGTCTGTCCCTCCGTCCGTCTGTCACCAGGCTATATCTCATGAACCGTGATAGTTAGAGAGTTGAAATGTGTACAGATGATGTATTTCTGTTGCCGCTATAACAACAAATATTAAAAAACAGAATAAAATAAATATTTAAGGGGCTCCCATACAACAAACGTGATTTTTTGCCGTTTTTATAGATAATGGTACGGAACCCTTCGTGCGCGAGTCCGACTCGCACTTGGCCGGTTTTATTTAAACTATAATTATGTCTTGACTGTATTCCTCATTGTCTCTGTTGATACTTGTCAAATTTGTTTCATGTGTATTATTACATTGAGTATTATGTTATTATCTATTCTTATAGAGCGTTCATGAAGATTCATTCTTCTCATAAAGTAATTTAAGCTTCGATTATATCACTTCAGTTTATTCTTAATAATTATTCCTGTTGAGCTATTTTAAAATGACTTATTCATCTGTGTCTGGTTGACTAAATATCTGCCATGAGCATTAAACATTCGCTTTGTGTATGTTTGAGTCATATGAGAGTCATTCGCCACATTATTAGTTCTTGAATTCTCATTAACCTTGATTGATGATGTTTTTACGGAAGTTAACGTGACAGCTTTGTCTTTATTATTTGAACTTTTAGTTTTTGCTATATATTCTAAACATAAGTTTGTATCACAATAGAGTGGTAATTCATCATCCTTGTTGAGATTATTTTTATCTTTTTGAACGTAACAAGTCTGGCCGGGTTCATCTTATTTGTAAGTTTATTTTCACACGGTGGATCTTTGAACTCGAATTAATTTCGTCGGGAACAGATTAAGTGGCGTAGGCGTGAATTTTACGTACATTTTAGGCCTCCGTAATAAGGGCGCGGGAAGCATATTCGTGAGGCTACGGTGTCTGTCTTTCTGTCTCTCTGTCCTACACTTAAACAGCTGTTTTGAACGGCAATACTCGTAGATACAAGTCTCAAAATTGGCAAGATTGTAGGGTTTACTTTGATGTAAATCTACAAATATAAAACTAGTCGAAGGCGAGACAATCTTGAGTAAATTATTTTTGGAAAAAAAGGAAAATTATTGTGCTAGATAAAACCTTCTTGTTGATTCCACAAAAAAGGAACTAAAAATGACAAGTGAACATTCGTTGACAGTTGGTGACATGTGACATAAACTTAAAATAGAGTAAACGGTTGTGTTAAGGAAAATAGGTCTGTAACAGTTACTTGTTTGAACTTGGAATATAAACACCTAGCATTTCAGGCTATTCCTACTGTAGAAAATATGTGAAGTTACATATATTCTGTCAATGTCCATGTATCGTGTCATGCATGCATGCAGGAGTACGGAAGCCTCGGTGTGCGAGTGAAACTTGTAATTTACTGAATTTATTGTTGTTTTGCCTTCGGCGTTTTCATGAGAAATATAAATATCCGACAACTTTGACCTTTTCAATAGCTTCCTTTTATGTATAATTTTACGTTCAACTCAAGTTAAGTATACAAAAGATGAAAATGTTGAGAGTAATCATGAATTGACCTGATTTATTATGCGAAAAGCTTTGATTTTGTAAAACAAGGGTTGAGGAATGTAAAGTGTATTGTCAGAATAATTTTGTACTCGACTTTAAATTCACGACCATTATGTGCTGCTTGCTTTTATGAAATAGTAAATTACTCGGTTTTCTACTTGTATGTAGCGTGGCTGCATCATAGATCGTAAAATCAAATCTGTTTTTATTTTAGTTGATACATACACTCGAAAATATAAACTACGCAGTCGGGTAAAAAAATATTAAAATTCTTATTTTATTAATTTTACTAACGTTTATTTCATATTGTTACAGAGGCGTTTTCCCGTGGAAAAGCAACAACTCGTCAAAGCACCAGGACACGTCCTCCGTCGTGAGCTGGCGGCTCTTCGGCGGCAAATCCCAGGGGAACCTCTCCGCCAAAACCCTCCCGGAGACGCAGAAGAGCCTGACCCCAGCGTCTTCGGTGGCCAACACTCCGCACCATCACAAGAGGCAAGGGAGCTCCGCTAGTGAGAAGCAGTTTGAGGACCTGGTTGCCAGTTCAATCGCTCTTATACAACACGACAGGTGCGTTCTAAGTGTAATTGATTTTGATGAGACGGAATTTCCTCAGAATACAGAAAAATACAGAAGGCGCGTCCAGCTGCAGTTACAAAATTCGTGCTGTGTCCGAAAACAAAAGAATCGTCCCGCACCCGTCTCACCTCTCACCCGCATAATGTTGCTAGTGTAGACATAATTTATTCGTTGTTGTGGTAAATCGTGGAGAGAAAAATATATTCAAATAGAATGTTTGTATGTTGTTTTTTTTTTACCCCAGCAGCATTTTTTCACGTAGGAACGACACATGACGGCATATCTGAATGAAATTTAACATCAACAAAGCTTGCCACTCGTTACGACGTTCATAGAGCAACTGATCGCGGGCGCATCAAACTACTCTTTTAAAGAGTAGTTTCTGTCGCTTCGGTTCTAAGCATGTTCACGGTTTCTGTATTTTTCTGTATTCTGAGGGAATTTCAATCTAGACATTGTAGGTAGTCGATCGGTTGGTCCCAATACGCTGTTCAAACCCTTTTATTTTTGTAAAGTTTATACTCGCACAAACAGGGTTTATCCGTAGTTTAAAATCTCAAATATACAATCACAAATTTATAGACACTAACGCTTGATTGGTTTAAGCAAAAAATACCGTTCTAAAGTTTTGACCACCAAAATGGTAAAGACCAAGTTCAAATAGGGATATGCAGGCTTAAGTTCTGATAGGTGTGGAATTTTTGGGCTGTTTTTTTTTTTTAGATACTTAAGTATGGTAAAACATCCTAAAAATATTAAATACACAAGCGCAATACCAAAATCTTAACTACTATAGCAGTCAAAAGTCATCAAGAACAAATTATAACAAGGAAGCGAGAAACAAATCGTAAAGGCATAAATCTCTAAGTCTCCATAAACATTCCTTGGCGTAAATGGCTATTACCATTACCGACATGGAAATTTATGGATATTGCCCCTATATTCAGTTATTGAAGCTTTTCCCCGAAAATAGAATTAATGTACGTGTTTCTAACACATCTGCTTAATAAATTTGTCGGGAGTACAGAGGGCTCGGCGCGGGTAGGCCGTTCAACTCTGATCGATATCGGAGCTTCTTGGTAACACAGTTAATGCTAACATTAATTATGTGATTGGGATTTTGGAAGGAGTTTTTGGGGGCTTTGGGCTTGGATTTGGGGTAGAAAGTAGTTTAATTTGACTTGATTGGTCGATTTGAAATGGGATTGAAATAGGCCTCGTTTAGAATTTGTTTTGTTTGGTGTAAACTTTTTAAACTACAATTTATTTGAAGCTTGGTTAGATTGGGTGGTTTTTACGGTGGTTACAAAGATTCTTGTCATTTTATGGCGGATGGCAACAAACTAACAATCTCATTTACAATATGTCAGTAATATGACAAGTTATATTCCGTGCAAGGGTTAGTGGAATGGTAGGGATAATTTCAATGGATAGATATTGGACTCCAGCTTTATTTTTCAAAGAATTCTCAATTCCTCCTGGAAGAATAAATAGACGCTGTGTTTCTTTCTATATTTTGGTAACAATCGTGTTTGAAAGTCAGCCTAAGAGTTCCTCCCTAATATCTGAATCGTGCCCGTCGCCACTTAAACGCACTCCTTACTACCAACCCTGATTGTTACATTTTTTATGATAACTGGAAGACTATTTTAAGTACCTCCTTGACTTACTGTGAAAATTTAATGATTTTAAATGATATTGTATTTATATAATGAATATTTCTTAATGTTGAGACATGAATTATTTAAGAATAATTTTTGAATATTGTGAGATAATTGTAATTGGCCTTTTTCCGTTTTTATCTCAATAAACTAATATAAATATGAATATATCTGAGGTTTCAAACAAATTTATCTCGTTAGATTATCAAGGAGATAATAAATGTAGTGCGAGGCGCCGAATGCGGTTAAAACTTTAGTCTGATATTTCGACTCAAAACAGACGTGAGTGACCCGTCAAAATCAATCCTTTCTTGGTGGATACTTGCACTACACATGAAAGCACTTTCCAAATGTCATGTCTATAAGAGCAGCGGCTTAGGTTTAACAGTGTCGGTCAGTCAGTCACTCAGAACGTAATCTTTTATAAGGTATAGATAATAAATTTGATCACTGCCTTCAGTTACTTCAAGTGGCCGTCCTATTTTAATTCGCTATTTAATTCTTCCGCATACAAAGCTTGGTCAAAGCTAACGTGTGTTGCGTGACGTAAATATTTAACCTAAACGTTCAGTGATTTGTTTCCCACGGACGTATAAATTCTTTAACGAAGTCCAACTACCAAACTTGTTATGACCATAATAAAGGTTTCATGCCCTCGAGGTCGGTACTCTGTATAGGTGAGACCGACATTCTGTGTTCCAATAATATGCTTTTCACATTGCTAACGCTACGCTCTGATGGACCTCGCTCAATAGCATGGAATCCGTTCTTACTCGGTTCTGGTGATGGCGAGGTGCGAGGAAAGCGTTGAGTTTTCTTTTGTTTCGATTGTGGTCATGGTTTATTAGATAAAAGAATTCATTGAATTGTTAGGGTTTTGTAGATGTACGAAATTGTCCTTAAATAGGTACTTTGGTAATCTATAGTCTCATAAACTTCGCATGCGGTTTTGAATGAAATAAAATGAAATATTTTTTATTTTAAACTAAAATTATGCAATACCAATCTGCTGCTAAGTGATATTACGGTCTACGATGGAGCACGCTTGCCTAGAAGAAACTTACTTAACTGTCATAACATGATATCACATTTTGAACTATTTGAGTAGGCGTTATTAAGAATCTATGGGATAAAGTTTTCATATTATGGCTTTCCACTCGACCTATTTGTAATACTTTACCTCAGCTAGCAAAATATTTCCATTAACAAATCTTCTTAGTGGAGTGGAAACCCCAAACCTCATGTCCAATTATAGGATTTCAATCAGCAGAGCAACCGTAGCTTGTAAATCTTATAACAAGATTATGGCCAAGTCAACCGTACCATGTACTAGCTGACATCGGATGTCACTACTGTCACTACACTGGTCACACGTTGGATCTAACGTGCGGCGAAACCTCGGTAAATCTCGTTAGCACGTGCATCACGTGATTTCTAAAGCATGTATGAACAGTATTTACTACTATCGTAAGGCAGTAAAATTACTAAGTTTTAATTAGATTTATTCTCATTTTGAGCAGGTAATATAGCAGCTAGAAGAAACTTCGCCGTGTGTAAGGTATTTAGGGGTACATGTTTTTATTCACATTCATTGATAAAATATTATTTTACACGTCAAGTTTTTACAAGTAATAATACAATATTATGTATAAGCTTACAACTATTAGTAAGCATACAAACAAAACAAATAATACTTTACTGTGTAAATATAACAAATTAGAATAATAATAATCATGTCAAAATTAAAAAAATATTAGATTGAATAATAAATGTCAATAGAGGTACAAATTATAATAGAAAAATCGGCCAAGTGCGAGTCGGACTCGCGCACGAAGGGTTCCGTACTATCATCTATAACTCGTATAAAATTACGAGAAATCAACGAAATTCCAAGTAGTAAATCGCAAACTTATAGGTAGGTTTTCGATACACATCCAGGCAGCATGACGACCCTCGCGCGAATACGCGCGGCTATGGCTCGCTCCGTGATATTACCTCCCCCGCTACCCGCGCGGCCGTTGCTTATCAACCGCCTCGCGCTCGCGCCACCACCACACCGCGTTTAGATGCACGGATTATTTTTATAGATTAGGTATTTATTGTTATAGTTAATATATTTCTAAATATTTACTTACAAATATTCAAGTTTCTACCTGTTAATTAAGATCGAGTAAAAATTGCTTAAAAATTACGTTTGTTGTATGGGAGCCCCCCTTTAATATTTACTTTATTATTATTTGATTATTTATTTTGAAAGGTAATATACAAGTTAATATTCTGTGAAAATTTGAAGCGTCTACCTGTTACCGTTTTTAATATTGAGCAAAAAATACGAAAAAAACACGTTTATTGTATGGGGACCCCCCTTAATATTTTTTATTTTTTTTATTTTCAGTATTTGTTGTTATAGCGGCAACGGAAATACATCATTTGTGAAAATTTCAGCTTTCTAGCTATCACGGTTTATGAGATACAGCCTGGAGACAGACAGACAGACAGACAGACAGCGAAGTCTTAGTAATAGGGTCCCGTTTTTACCCTTTGGGTACGGAACCCTAAAAATGACAAATATTAGTGTTAAAAAATTAGTTATATTTATTATATTCTAGAGCAGTCTTCTGCTCGAGGAGCCATCTAGGGACATATTTTCAAATTTTGCTTAAAGGACGAAAGCTTAGGCTTTTGACTATTGCTTACCTGATGTTAAATAACGTGTGATCAAGTTCACTTTCTTCAGAAATGTGTACCGTTAGGTGCTTAGCAATTTTCACCTGCTGGGCACTTCAACATCAGTGAGTGAAGTGAAGTATACATGATAACGGAGTTGACATCCACTGAAGTGATTTCTCACTGAATTACATAACTTCTTTGAATTAATACTTTTCATACCTAACTTTTGGCTTCGCACGGCCGTGCCATTATGCCATCGTGGCAATTCAAACAAACTCAATCACTGGGCTTTAATTAATGTTGTTACATTACATCCCATCGTGAGAATCGTGACTGGTAACTCCATCGATTGGATTATTTCTTCGGCACTATTTATTTGCACTGTGCTTTTACGATTTCCTGCCGAGCTTATTGATGGAAATCTTGCTATTTATATAGCTTTAATAATACAATGTTGGTTATGATAGCAGACAGGTGTGAAAAATCGCAACACTCATAAAAATATCCAATAAATATATAAAATTAGATTTCAATAAATAAATAAAAATAATTAATGACGTAAAGTGATTAAAAATTAGATATAAATGTATAGAATTTTTTGGAAAAAGAATAGCATCCCTCATGCCACAAAAAGTTATATTCCCTTATAAAGTTTGCGTACGCGTAAAATACATTACTCAGTAGGTATTATGTGCACACAATGTTAGTTACACATATGTAAATGTCGATAGCATTTTGCTCAATTTGAAATATACATTACAGCAACTATCAGACAGGCACAGTCTGTGTTATAGTGTAACACACTGTGTTACACTATATTATGTTTATACAAAATACCTACCTACCTAGAACAGATAAACATAATTACTTGTACGTAACATTAACGGGTGACGTCATCGGCACATTGCTTGGACAGGTGCAGTGGAAACTTTGCATTCGACCGCTTTCTTGGTCCGCAAGCAAAAAATGGCAAATATAGTTTATTTTTAATTATCTTTTTTTTTAACAATATAGGCTTGCGCTTGACCGCCAACTCACCTGATCAGTGATGTTAACATGATTGTTAACTGATGTTGCGGTCTACAATGAAGCGTGCTTGTCTAGAAGAAACCGATTCACTCGCGATTTTATCAGTCTTTTTGGAAAGCCATGGGGGATACCTATGTCCAGAAGTGGACTTCTTATGGCTGATATGATGATGATGATGAATTGTAGTTTAAAAACTGGAAAGCCGTCTTCAAAATGCGCAATATGTTTCAAAAACCAAACTACTAAACCGATTTTGATTTGTCTGAAAGTATATCTTTTCAACAAAAAAAATAATCAAACGGTTTATGATATAAATGATCTCGTTATGCGGCAACACACATGAACAAAAAAGAACAGTCGAATTGTTAATCTCATTCTTTTTGAAGTCGGTAAAAATGGAGTTCAGACATTGAAAATTTTTACCGTCATGGGCCGTCATGGGCTAATCTGTATATAGTCAGGCATGACTATATACAGATTCCAAAACGAAGTACTGAGAAGTATTACAAATGCATTGCATACTCATATATTAATAACAGTTAATTACCAAAACCTTACACCTTTGGTATGTATAATATACGAAATATCGATCTTCACCGGGGCATCAAAGTTGAATTCGTCGGCAAGACCATTCAAAAGTACGCAGAAGCTCGCGAAAAAAGACTTCACCATCACGTGAAATTTGAGCGTTTTACGTGAATTTCAAATAGCAGCCTTGCTATTTGAACTATCACTCGTTCGCCACTCGCTGATACGATTTAGCGACTATTTTGACAAATTGTTAGTTTATTACTTAACTATACTATGTCATCAAGGAGACATCGAAGTTTATAGATTAATGAATAAGTATGACCATTCATTGTCATATATACAGGCTGACTGTTTGAACACTCAAGGACAATTGAAAATAGTAATACTCAAGGACATGTTAATTAGTTGTCATATGAAACAAATGAAGAAATAAAACCGAAACAAATTTAAAAAGAAAACTAAGAAAATCTCGGTTAAAGTTTTTTCCAAGATTTCAGAATTTATGGACGCCGCGCACGCCCTGAGCGAGCATAAGTCACATACATAACTATGTAGGTACGTTGCGCAGTGATCGCGCGACTTGCATGTACTCTCAGCGCGCGTGGTTTGACTGTCCATATTTTTGTGTTTGCTAAGATAATTAGGTCAAATATTACCGACCTATTTTGTTTGATTATTTGGAACGAGAATCGAGTACTGAACTCCCTGTATAAATATTGCTAGCGTTCAAACAGTCACCCCGTATATACAAGTTAGCCGATAAGCCAGCTGGTCTGACCCATCGCATTAGATATTTCACTGCTCATTCTGGACTGGACAGGTTTCCTTTTTTTTTTACATCCATTTTCCAATTATTGACAGTCTCCTCTTTACATCCACTTTCCAAATGATAAATAAATCGATGAATATTCCAACGTAACTTGGTCTACCTGAATCTATTCCGCGCCATATAAAACAGCGTTTATAAAAATAGCCCGCAATCATCCAAAGCGGAAATACCACAGTAATGACAGCTCTAGACTCAGCAATTTGCGTGCTTGTGGCTATCAGGGCTCCGGCGCGGCGTACACTTGACTGCGGAGCTGCGGCGTGTTAAAAACCTAGGGTTTTAGGGCTTGGAACAGGGGAATGATTAGAGGCAGTACTGGCAAAAATATTTTAAAGAGATTTCTGAGTCACTTTGTATTGGTAATTACATACTAATACTTATATAGACAGGAAAAATATACTAATCAATATTAGAAGCACTAGAATGAGAAAACGGCACCTATAAAATTTCGTCTTACTCTTGATTATTACACCAAAATATTGAAGCAAGTGATGACTCACCATCCACTAAACGGACTCTTCCGAATTTTTTTAATATTAAATAGAGTTCGTACTCGAGTGTACCAAGAGTACCAACAGAGATGGTAGAGCGATGGTTTAATGAGATCCATCGCTCGTAGTCGCTGCCTCGGCGTCCGCAATTTACAACATTTCACAGAGAGGCCTGTTTGCGCGGGAAGGGATTCTGCGAAATAGTTGCGGTCGGGAGCACTTTGTGCCGCGCCTTTGTGATGTACCTACTCTCACTCAAAAAAATATAGGAGAAATTAGTTTTTTTTTTAATGAAAGATGTGCTTTGTCCGGCAAAATCACCAACGGTATATTATAACCGCTTTCATATGTATATTAGCCTTGCTCCGCGGTATCGCCCGCGTAGTGATGGAAAACGGTGATAATGATTATGATAAAATATAGCCTTTGTTCTTCTAAAAGTCCTAAATAATCTCTTTGCCAAATTTCATAACGATTGTTTCAGCCGTTTAGCTGCGAAGAGGTAACAAACAAACAGAGAGACAGACTACAGATAGACAGGTAAAAATAAGATTTGTGACAACATAAAAGACAACTAAGTATATTGTTATTTATATGAATGTACTGGTGTTTTGAAATAAATTTGACACAATTTCATAATGATATTATAAAAGCTAATTTTGTTACCTTTACACGCTCAAACGGCTGAACCGATCTTTATGAAAATTAGTATAGATATAGCTTTGGACCTGGCGATGGACATAAGCTACTTATCATCATCATAATCATCACCGTTTTTCATAACTACGCGGGTGAAACCGCGGAACGCAGCTAGTCTATAAATCGGGGATTATTGTTGATATAGCTAGATTTTTTGTTAATATCCTATCATAATTTCAAAGAATCCCCCCGGTTGCAAATACTGTGATCTGCTGTGATATTAGTTATGATGAGTTGTTCTGTAAGTTGACTGAAATTTTAATTATTTTAAGGATCAAATTACTTTTGTCGTTTATTTTGTCATGTTTGCCGATACTCAATATGTATATTTAAGTACTGTTATGTACTTTGAAATAGCCACGACTATTTCGTGTTAAGCTTGTTCTAGAAATCAGCGGAGCCTTCGCCCCGTTAGGACTTAGGAATAGCGTGATGGTAACTGAGTGTACCTACGAATAAATCATGCAATGTTCCGTCTTATTTATAAACGCTTAAAATGCACTGGTTAGTTAAACAATGTTTTGTTCCGTTTTTGCGCGTGACATTTCCCGTCTGACAGAAAGTGACAAGCCCTTATTCAGTGAATAAGATTTTAACATGCGTTTTTATGTAAAACTATTTATGAACAGCAAGTAGTATCTGTCTGTTATCTCTTCATCAGTAAATGTCTACACTGTAGACGTTTAATATTGAAGAGATAACAGAGATATTGACAATACATAATTATATCGACCGAAAAACGTTACTTAACTTTGATCAACGGCTCAATTTCTCTGTCCTCTTTCCGCAAGTGTCATAACGTGTCAGCAAGAAGTTGAAAAAAAAAAGTATGTATGTATAATATTATTATTTTACGCGCACTGGTGTACTAGCGCACGCACGCCGCACAGTCATTTTGTTTTATCAAAGTCCGCTAGATAGCGCTTTTATCAATATTTTCTTTATAGAAAATATGTGAAATTACAAATATTAGTCCTGTGTTCATATGTTGCATGGGAGTACAGAAGCCTCGGTGTGCGAGTGAAACTAAACTTTGCCGGATTTATTATAATATTCGAATACATTTTTAAATAAAAACTATGGGTCAGTCACGTCTGTTTTGAGCCGAAATATCCGACAATAGTTGAAACCAAATGCGGTTGCCACCAAATGCCGAATGCGGTTGAAACTATAGTCGGATATTTCAGCTCAAAACAGACGTGAGTGACCCGTAGTTTTTATTTAAAAATGTATGAAAACCAATTTAGTTTCCATAGTAATATTCGAATACTACGCGAAGATAAATTAAGGAAATTAATGTGATTTTCACACATTTTAAATAAAAACTACGAAAAACAATAGTCGGATTTTTCGGTTCAAAACAAACGTGAGTGACCCGTAGTTATTATTTAAAAAGATAAATTAAACTTACATATGTATTATAGAATCGCAGAGTTTCGCCGGCACGATTTTCTTTGAAAATGTGACAAGTGTTGAGGATCAGGGGGGCGATCGCACTAAAATACTTCACCTGAAGCTCAATTGAACGTTGAACGCACCGCAACTTTTGGCACGTGCGAAAAGTTCGCGCGTTAACGTTTTAACCAAAAGTTGAAACGCAACTGGAGCGCAGCTGGTATGTTACCGCTGTCAAAAAAACGTTTGAGAAAAGTTACAAAATTATTTTATGGAATTTTCACCTTATAAATTGCCTCCAAACACTAACCACCTTTGGGTTGGCGTTTGAACTTTAGCGCAATACCAAATTTTACCAAAGTTGAACCGCAACTCGAAAACAAACGCAGCTGAACTATAGACTTTCAAAATATCGCGATCGGCCCCCAGGAGAGATGTATAAGATAAATGCTATACCTACGTAGTTTCATAGCTGACGTTCCAAGATGTATTCGTTTGCGTATAAACATAGTTGATGTGTAATTTATTTCGTACTAGAACACGTTTACAAAACGCCTTTATAGGTGTCTGTAACGACTTATGAAATTTGGCACACAGAATGTTTGTTTTACTCGGGTCATGTGCAATGCAGTATTGGTTTAAGTTACGTCATGCAATTACTTAAAAGAAGTAGCTCAATAACGGTCGTATCAATAGTTACAAAAAATGTTTTAGGTGCCACTCCGGATGTATTTATGTGAGATACTACGCGATTTGCATGTAACTTGTCAGACGTTTATGTAACAACTAACATGTTAACTTTCATAGGTTTCCCACAGTTTTAAAGAAAAAAAAAACATTTATTGCATCAAATGTAAAGTACTTCAAGCACAAAAGGGTCCAATGGCTCGAAGCGCTTGCGGCAATCCTAGATAAGTTAAGAAGTAGTAAGTGTCGTATGTCACTGCTGGACATAGGCCTCCCCCATGGATTTCCAAAAAGACCGATTGGAAGCGGCATGCACACAGCGTCTACCCGCCACTTGTATGAGGTCATCTGTCCACCTTGTGGCTGGTCTTCCTACGCTGCGCTTGACGGTACGTGGTCTCCACTCGAGAACCTTTCGGCCCCATCGGCCATCAGTTCTACGTGCTATGTGTCCTACCCACTGCCACTTCAACTTGCTAATCCGCTGTGCTATATCAGTGACTTTTGTACGTCTACGTATCTCTTCATTTCTGATTCGATTACGTAGAGAGACTCCGAGCATAGCTCTCTCCATAGCTCGTTACGCGACCTTGAGCTTCCTTATAAAGCCCATAGTTAGGGACCACGTTTCAGTGCCGCATGTCATCACTGGTTGGAAACTTTAGACTTGAGGGACTGGGGTATATTAAAATTCAATTCAGTGTCAAATAATAAGATGCTAATTTAACTTTAATTTTACAGTCGATACTTCGTTGTTTATAAAGCCGCGTGACGTAATAATATGGCAGCTTCCGTTTCACTTAGTAAAAGAATAGACAAACAAGTAAAAACTTTGAAATTCGTTTTAAAATTTATTTTGTCATTTTATGAAAGTAAAACTAATATTTTCCGGCTGCTTTTAGCCTAAGCTGTCTCATTTGTAAATTTTTTTCTTTTTTTTCTTATATAGAGTAAAATGTCCTATTGCAGACCTTCAAACCTGCCAGCGAAAACCACCGAGGAGGCGCTCCGACACAAGGCGGAGCATGCGCTCATGGTGGAGGCAGCTCGGAGGCGCGTGGAGAAGGAGGCAGCCGCGAGGGTGGCGCGCGTCCAGCACTCGCTGCGCCTCGAGGAGCGGCTGGCCAAGCACGCCAGGGAGTGGACGCACCACATATTGCCCGACTGGCACAACCAGTGAGTCACTTGTGCAGCTTGTGCTTAAAGGACGCGCTCAACGCGCGCAGCTATCTCTCTCGAGCATCTATTAAAGTTCGAATATTTCTTAATTTCAACAGGCTCGCGTAACATTCTTGGTAAAGATAAAGATAAAGATAAAGATAATTTATTTGCATACAACACGAGAATTTTATACAACAAGTGCATAAAAGATGTTACACTAAATTTAGTCGCTTAAAATCATGTTGTGCCGATTAGGCGTACAAATGTCAGGTAGACAGCATCATGCACATGCGAAAAATTAAAAAATAATAATTATTAATATTTGTTATTAGATTAATAACAAATACAATAATAACAAACCAAAAATATCTATAATATGACAAAGCATGCATGAAGCAATTGGTACATAACGCGTCTCTCTCTCACACACTGCAGACCTGTTGGAGCGTCTGTTTTTCATATCAGCAATATGTTCCTTCACCCGAGTCCTGATGCTTCTCTTTGTTTGCTATAATCCACACTCACAGTCAAGCTTAATGCGAGAAAAACCACAAATTCCCACACTCTGCATCACAGGAGCCGGCCCAAAGCACCTACAGTCAAAATATAAAAAATCGGATATTTGCATACCTTATGATATTAACTTTCAAAGTGATTACTTACATTTTAATTTCACATTGATACTTTTAATATATATTTAAATTAAGTAGCTGTTTTTATTATTTGAAAAATGAGAAAGGACAGTTACTCATGCGAGCGACGAATTGTGTTGCTGGTCTAACAAAATAATGAAATAGGGACAGTAGCCCCCAATGGCATTGGGGACCAACAGTGTAGCCCCCAATCCCACATTATTTCTCTACCCGAACATACTCTACTTGTTGTAAGGCGACATGCGTGATGAAATCAGCAAAGATACAGTCAAATGAATTCATTATCCTTAGCGTTGGTTTTCCCTGTTTGGTTAAACTAAGGTCGCGTAGCTTGAATTTTACTTATTAGTGTCAATATGAACCGGCTATAAACCCTGGCCTTAACCGCATAACACGTAGTTTGATAAATATCAACATTTATTTATTTAAAACTAGCTGCCCGCCGCGACTTCATACGCGTAAGAAAATCGTTCATTTCACGCTCCTACCCGCACTTAATGCACAACCCCGCCCAGCTAATGCTCCAGTACCAAATCTGCCCTTCTCATGTTTCGCTTCTAGCTCAATCTCGCCGCACTGCCGTCCTGCTTCAACCAAACTTCCTAATCCTAATCCATTAACCTAATCTATTAATGTCGAGTCAGTTGTCAAACGTAGATTTATGTATTTGAATAAAACTAACTCCCATCCCTTTCTCGCCCCGCTCCTACCTAATGGCTGATTTTAGTAGGGATCCCTATTTTTTTCTAATACTAAATATAACCTATGTCACTCAAGAATAATGTAGCATTCTAATGGTGAAAGAATTTTTGAAATCGGTTCAGTAGTTTTTGAGTTACAAATCTTTCCTCTTTATATTAGTGTAGATGAACGGCTAGACTGATGTTTTGACTGATATTTTTTTATTGATGAATATCATGTTTTTAATCCTTTTTGTCCTATTCCGGACGAAGACAAATCCAAAAACACAAAAATCATAAAAATTGGTCCAGCCGTTCTTGAGTTATAAATGTTGTAACTAACACGACTTTCTTTTATATATATATATATATAGATATAGATAATAAGTACCGCATTTACATATCTAAAAAAACTATCTAAAATAAGTATGATATATTAAAAGACTACACAATACCCGACTGCAGAAAAGCAGTTTTTGCAGTCTATTTTACCATTTCGTTACATTTGATAAGCTTTTGAATGTATATTTTTTGTGAGGAACTAAGCCTAAAATAATAATAATTCTTTTTTTTACTAACCATAATTACAGTTTCAATTATCTATACTCGAATTACAATAACACATAATTAACATACTAGATTATATATCGTTACTGATGGGCCCCAAACTAGGCTAAGCCTGTATCTTGGGAACCCTATTTCGTCAACTCCCAATCGTATAATATACCAATATGCGTCTTCGTGACAAAAAGTTTTGTTATTATGTCGCCTAATTGTATGACAGTGTAATTATAATTATATCTAAAATAATTCAAATTAGAAAGAAAGAGATTACTTGTTTATATAATATTAGTTCAAAATTCAAAATCAATAAAAACAATTATATGAGATTAAAATATATAAAGTTAGGCAAATAGACAAAGCCACATGAGGGATAAAGCTAAATATCTACAGAAAGACTAGTTTTATACCTTCTCATCACAGATACTATTAACAATGATATTGGAATTTAAAAAAAAAAAAAACAGAGTTCAACAAAATCTAGGATTCAAATTACAGCCTGTATCTTTTAATAGTTTGGTGTATTTGTTTGTGTGTAATTATGTATGTGTAGTGAGTGTGGGTGTTTTGTGAAGTGTGTGAGTGTGTGGTGTATGCGGATGTTTGCAGTGAGATGTGAGGATTCATATTGGCTTAATTAACAGAAACGATCATAATCTTTAACTAAAGATTCTATTTCATCGTATGTTTGGGTTCTGAGCCAGGTTTTCAACTTAATCAGGGCATTTCTACAGGTACAATCTTTAAGGTCACAAGATTTACAAATACTATTATAAGCAAATATGTGTATATATGGCGGCAAGCGAGAGGCAAATACCGTTCTTATGTTTGGCAGTTGTACAGATTCTGGTTGTGTTTGTCTCTTCCTCTTTTTTTTTTTTTTTTTTCCCCTGTAAAAGATTATAAAAGCGCATTTTATTGAATTATTCTAGTAAAATCACTTGTTTATAACGACAAAGTTCATTGGAGGTCTCGAAAAAACTTTTTTTGCTAGGGATGTATTCCTATTATATTACAAAAAAAATAGCCTGTGACACTCAGGGAGTGAAAATGAATCTAACGACACGTCGCACATCAAAATAGGTCAAGCCGGTTAGGCTGTAGGCGATCATATAGAAACATACATATGTACATACATACGAAAAACATAACCCTCTATCTTACGCAATTGACAAAAAGAAAAAAAATGCGTATGTTACGGCAGGGCTCCTTAAGAGGAACTTTTAATTAATACATATTATTATTTACATGTACCCTGTAAAGGATGATATTATGTGTAAAGATAAAATAAATAAATAAACAAAACTGATTTGTTGCTTTTAAATTATATTCGATTATGACTATAAAAAATTAAATATTTAATTTTTCAGGAAAAACGCAAAACGCACCCTCGATCTATGGTGGAGCGGACTCCCGCCCGCCGTCCGCGGTCGAGTGTGGCAGCTAGCCATCGAGAACAAACTCAAAATCACCCACGACATGTACCTCGAGTTCGTTGCGAAGGCAAAACAGAAACTGCACGAAGCTCAGCTTAGGAGGAAACGGCTGAAAGTCAACCAACCGTGCTGTTGTCAGAATCAGAACAAGAGCAACGAAAATCTCACCGCGGAAACACCCGAAGAAACGAAGTCGAACAGACTGAGTCTGCCAAGAAACTTCAGCGAGCAGAATCTGAAGTCGCAAGCGACGGAATCGCCCCAGAAGTGCTGTTCGAAATCAAACCCTAACCTGCTTGAGTATAGTGACGAATGTTCCATGGAGCTGATACAGCTGGATATCGCGCGGACGTTCCCCCATTTGTGTATTTTTCAGCCTGGCGGTCCGTATTTCGATGTGTTGCACGAGTTGCTTGCTGCGTATGTGTGCTATAGACCGGATATAGGATATATACAGGTGAGGATATATTTTTTTTTGTACATTTATAGATACGACTAAGGGCTTAGTTCGATTCTCTACTGCATTTTACGATATAAATGGCATTTTGTATTCGTTTAAGTGATATTCATACTTTATAACGTAGTACCTGGGCGATCGAGCTCCACTCGGATTATTTATGACTGAAATTACGAGTAAACCCGGGTTCACTAAAAATGAAACCTAGCAAGATCGATTTATCGTCCCCTAATCTACCTTCAAACCAAATTTCATTAGAATCGTTGGAGCCGTTTCCGAAATTCAGATTATATATACAAGAATTGCTCGTTTAAAGGTATTAGATTATTATACGAGAACTACACTCTCTCCGCAGGGCATGTCGTTCATCGCGGCGGTGCTCATACTGAACATGGAGGCCCCGCAGGCGTTCGTATGCTTCGCGAACTTACTCGACGGTCCCGTGCTGCGCGCCGCATTCACCAGGGACGGCGCCGCCATGCAGGTAACACTACGTTCATGATGACATGATATTAGTGGCGCCATCTAGTGACAGCTGTAGTGGACTTACTCGACGATCCTGTGCCGCGCGTCGCATTCACCTGGGACGGCGCCGCCAAGCAGACACTACGTTCATGATGACATGATAGTGTCGCCATCTAGTGACAGGGTTGTTCGGTCACTGCCGTATGCGGTTGAAACTATAATCGGAGATTTCGACTCGAAAATAAACGAGATTCAATTCGTATTATATTTTAAGAGTTCGTAGTTCGACCATCGTCCATCTAGTTCGCTAGTATATCCACATTTTTGAAAATATAATAAGGCCGCCTGTTTTTTCACTAGCATGTAAGTAAGCCCTTTTCGCTATGTAATTTGTGTTTTAGTTAAGGTGTAAATTATCATAAAAAATGTGGGTAATCGCGAGCGAGACGGTCGATAGTCAAACCACGGACTTTAAAGACGTGTAACGACCACGTCAGTTTCCATAGTAAAATCGTAATCTATGGTATCCCTAGCGGCTATGGAAGGCGTACACGAGCCTGCTGTGTCACAACCTGCCCGCGCTCGCGGACGCGCTGGCGCCCGAGCTCTACCTGCTCGAGTGGCTGTACACCGCGTTCGCGAAGGCGATGCCGCTCGACGCCGCCTGCCGCGTCTGGGACGTCTTCCTGCGGGATGGCGACACGTTCCTCTTCAACACCGCGCTAGGTAGGCACACCTTATCATCATCGTCGTCAGCGCGGCTGCAAGAAGTCCACTGCTGGACATAAACCGGGAGGACCATGGATTTACAAAAAGAACGGTTGGAAACAGCTTGCATCCAACGTCTTCCTGCCACTTGTTTGACTTCGTCTGTCCATCTCGTGGTCCCCACTCGAGAACTTTTCGGCCCCATCGGCCATCAGTTCTAGGTGCTATGTGCCCTGCGCACTGCTATTTCAACTTGCTAATCCGCTGTGCTATGTCTGATTTTCATACGTCTACGAATCTCTTCATTTCTGATATGATCTCGCAGTTTCTCGTTTCTGGTACGGTACTCAAATAATTGTCAAACGTACGCATACAAATACACGAATCTAGATCGAAATCAATGAAACTACAATATCAGAACTGCTCGAGCACAGCGAGCGCGAAAGTTTTAGCTCAATTATTATAACGGGATATTTACCGTGGTTCACGTTAATTTTGGGCTCCCGATAATAATAATAGTTTTATTTAAAAAAAATAAAAAAAAATAATAGTGCTTTAATGAATGACCGTGACAGTTTAAAAAAGAGTTTTAGCTCATTTTTTGCATTATACACGTAATTCTGGAACATATTGTCTTGTGGCTCTCATTTGGCTATGATAGCTTCTATAAATCTGTTACCGTTGTTTTCACTCAGCTCAAATTCTCACGCTGCCCATTTCCACATAAAAAAGATAGGGAAATGGGCAACGCGAGAATGTGAACAGGTCACTTGCGTCGATACTGCCTGCAGAACTGCATACAATAAAGTTGCCGGAAGCGCGAGAAAGTCAGGGGCTGAGTGTAAACGGGGGGTCATAATCACCGCTGAATACTGTCCAATTGTCACTTCAACGATACTACGTTTATAACTTCTTATAACACCTGTGTCTTCCAGGTATACTCCACCTGTACCAAGAGGAGCTGAAAGACATGGACTTCATATCCGCGGCGCAGTTCCTCACGAAACTCCCGGAAGACCTGGACCCAGAAGCGCTGTTCAGGAGCATATCGTCGGTATCGATGACGCTGGACGGCATGTCGTTCGAAGAGCTCGCATCTTCCTGTCACGTCGAGACCAGTCTGGACGACGACATCAGGTTATGATACAAGCCCTGGACGATATGGGATTTGGTGGACGCTTTGGCTTTCAGGGTTAAGAGGTAGGGAGAGAAAATATATTTTGAATTTTAGTTTTTTTAAATAGAGTTTTTTTTTATGTGAAACGTGTAATGCAGCGTGTCAGATCAGTTGTTGGTGTGGTGTGAATGGCGAAAAAGGTGGCATTGTGAAAAAGAGAAAGTGCTCTACGAAAAAATGAGAAAGGTGTATGTTTTAATGAACCATTCTACCATGCATATTTTGTATACAATATTTTTGTTGACACATTTTTTTTATCAACTACCGTTCAGTTGCTCTTTTATAATACAAACAAATTGTACGTAAGAAATTCTGACGAACGTTGCCGTGAGCCGTTGGTCGTTCACCACCTTATTTGAAATACCTAATAACTTTTAACGTAAGAGCAATTATGAAATCATATGTCTCATAGGCAAACTACAATCGTTTCTCAGGTCCTCTTGCTTATCTCTCGCCTACCTGAATTGAAAATATTGTTGGTAGAAATGTAGATAGAAATGTTATATAAATATACATACGAGTTAGTACCAAGGTCTAAGCGCCTATGGTCTTATCTGAATCATGAATTTCTTCTATAATATTATGAAAATGTACATGTTGAAGTGTTGTTGTTTATATTTAGAAACGATCAAGTCGGTTTCGAAGATTTAATTTGACAGAACTAAACCAATATTACGAGTATAAGAGAGAAAAACAAGACAGTATAACTAATGGCGAAATATAGACTTTTATTGTAATGGGATGACTAGTATGGCTGAGTAATAGTGTGTTTAGTTTCTGAGCAGATGAGTCTGGGTTTAATTACCGCCAAATCATCAACATTATGTCAGCCACAATAAGTCCACTAGAAGGCCCATGTCCACTGGCCTTAGGGTCCCCATGGCTTTCCAAAAAGACCTGTTGGAAGCGGCTTGCATCTAGCGTTCTCCCGCCACTTGTATGTGATCATCTGTCCATCTCGGGGCTGGTATTCCAATGATGCGCTTGTCGATGAGGGTACTAGATAACTTTTCGTCCCCATCGACTTTAGTTCAACGTATTCCCTGATACTTGATAGACAGATAGAAAAACTCTTTGTTGTAAACACCTTAAAAATAATAACAAAGGACTTAAATAAACTAGTGCAACAACAGGTGGCCTTATCGATAAAAGCGATCTCTTTCAGGCTACCATGGTTTGATTGATTTATTTGTCTAAGCCTGAGGCCAAACGAGCTCTGTCTCTCTCTCTCTCTCTCTCTCTTTTTACCTCTAGCGGTTTTATACCTTTCACACATAAAAAGCTAAACCGATTGTTAAAAAGTTTTCTTCTACAAACAATATAAAACGGAAAATAAGTTGGTGCGAGTTGGTGGTCAAACTTATTCGTGTTAAAAAAAAACGAAAAGCAAAATTATAAATTTACATCTGTTCTGGGGCTAGGTGTTTTCATTGCCATATGCAATGAAAACACCTAGCCTGCGTCTGCGTGTCATCCCTGATACAGGGAGTTCTAGTGCGAATATATGACTGAGTTATTATAGGTATGTAACAGTTATTTTATTTTCGTTCTGTCAAATTAAACTCAGAAAAAAAGTCTTGTAAATAATTGCTAATAATATTTGTAATATAATAGAATAAATAATATAATAGGTGTCATAACTGTAAATAATATTAAAATTAATTATGTCAGTTATATAATAATCTCAACCTAGTGAAATAATTATAATACAGTTAGAGAGTTGACGTACAAGCACGAATTTTTAATAATATAAAATGTATATTATACTATTTATATTATAAATAATTACTCAATGTTATTCTGTGATTTTGATGTAGAAATCAAGTAAAATCACCGGTAAATATAATTATTATTAATGTAAACATTGTTCGCGTTAGTGTTAATAGTATAATAATCGCATATATCACATTCATATGGTTTTTAATATGGTATCGATTCATGGATCTTACTGATATTATAAAAGCGAATGTAAAGAGGTTGCTGTTTGTTTGTTACGTGTTACGACTGAACGGTTACGAAGACATTTTGTATAGGGATAGAAAAGGACATTGTATATTTCGTCGCTATTGCCACAGAAGAAAGCTAGAGACGGCTGGTTGCATATGATTCAACTAATAGAAAAACATTAAAATAATACGGAAAATAATAATAAGAAATAAACAGTATGAATTCATAAAATGTTGAATTCATACTGAGTGTTCGGACGGACGCATTAGAGTAAATGATAATCAAAACCTGTCATATAAAATTGGATGCAAGCCGCTTCCAATCGGTCTTTTTGGAAATCCATGGGGGAGGCCTATGTCCAACAGTGGACTTCTTATGGCTGAGATGATGATGATTTAAAATTGAAACCTCATCAAGAAGATGGTGATAATGACTGTCCTCAAATTATGTGTGAAAAGGCAAAACGTCCAACATTTAAAACAGGGGTGGATTATCATGCCAAGTACGGATTTTTAGAGGTCGTTGATATTGTATCGTATAATTAGAATCATCTTAGACTCGGGGACGGACGGCGTTCAGGAGCTGGAATTAAAAGGAAATTAAAGACTGTAAATCTATTAGTGGATGTACTACATGGGTCAAATATATGTCATGTCAAGCTTCTGCAGCACAAGATATTGGCAAAATTGCGACAACACTGAAGAAGCCATTAATAAAAGTTGAAGTTGACATGTCAAGCTATGTTTATTTTAAATTTGAAACTGTTCACTTCACACATTTCTAACAAATATCAGAGTTTTAACCGAACACACTGTACATGATACGACATCCGGATTTTGTAAGTTTTCATAGGATTATAATTATACCTTCTAGCAGTGTTTATATATATACATATCATATTGATTAGGATTACACTATATATTCATCTCGGTACCTGTTTTTGTAGATATTATAAATTAATAACTATTAGATAATAATATAAAAAAAGTAATTCCTAATTAACTGTAACTAATAAAGGATAAAATAGTTCGTTATTATATTAATTATCAAATAATTTAAATTAATCTTCAATATCAGAATAAAGTCATACTTTTATTATTTTTTGTAACAAAAAGTTTTAATCCTTATAACGTTATTACTCTTATGATTACTCTTATGAAATTGGAATATCCATAATCATATTTATTTATTTCAATCTTAATCTTTCTTTCTTCTCAATAATTTATTTTATCCTATACATAATTTTGTAAATAATAATATTCTATTATTGTCCTTGTCAATTATTATTAGTTTTAACTATTGTTGACAGACAGAAGTATAGAATCTCAATTCAATTCCTCAAATTCAGTTCAATGCAGTTCAATTGGTTAATTCCAATTTTTTATTTTATTTTGTCCACAAAATAGCATCTTGTTTTCCGTTGTATCTATGCCAATTTTATTCAGCAATATTTTAAATTATTATAATGAAAGTATAAAACCTATTCTTCTGTATGTCATCTTATAATCTAACGTAATCTTAATGTGAAACTAATCAACGAGTAGTGAACCGGCCTAATATTTAATGAAATATCGAAATGTACTTTCGAACTAGATATTAAATATTTAAAAACCTATTTATATACATTACTATGTCTCCAGTAGTTGTTAGTTGTCGATTCTGTTGTACCATTATCGCGATCTAAACTAAATTTGATAAATACACATCCTTTTGTCACCTATGGAAATGAAAAAAGACATCGTTAAATTTAGTCTATATAATGCAACAAACAAAGTTTTTGCGAGAGTGTTACAACCGAATTGGCATAATAGTATGTTTAGAATATTTACAAGTTATTTCAGTACTTACTATGGAAAATGCTTAAATTATGTTTTTTTTATATGACTATGATATGAATATAAAATATCGTAAAGTGATTATATTATACATTATTAGAAAAATATAGATATATATTGTATATTATTTATTTTTCCTTGTTTAGTATAAAATTTGCGCATGTGTGTATTAGAATAATATGAGGTATCTATTATATTATACGATATTATGCATGGATATATATAATGAAGGTATATTAATGCTAGAAATCTGGTTTCCACGAACTAAGAAATAATCGGGAAAGGGACCAGTTATTTAATTTCAAGCATTCATAATGAAATTAATTAATTTTCATGTGCATATCTATAGGTATTATATAAAAATATTTTAAATATATGAGGTCAATTCAGTTATATACTTACCAAAACTAAACCAAATTTGATAGATACTAAAACTCGTGCCTTATTTTTCTTACTAACGCTGATAGAAAAGGACAGCTTGTGTTTTAGTCGTGACAAATTTAGTTTAGTAGTAGTGAGCGTGTAACAGAATTAGCCACAGTATGTAGTTTTAATATTATCGTGTGCTTGTAAATATAGTTAAACTTTGTAGGATTTTATTATTTGGTTGAAATTATTTTTCAAAATTTTATAGAGAGCTATCGATAGATTATTTAATATTTTGAAAATATATGTGTGGAGACATTGTGCGTTACTATATGAAAATTAAGTTTTTTTAATGGATGTTTAATGTCGTAGTGAATCAAGCTTTAAAAATAAACTAAACTATGGAATTATCTTCACGTCTTGCCACAGATTTCGGTGATTATATATTTTTTATTTTGTAGTTTACATAAATGTTATTTATACAATTTTATAGCTTCGAAAATAATGTGCAAGGTTTACGAAATTAATGTGTAGGTACGTTTTTGTGTAAAAATGTCGTCCAATACCAATTTATGCGTTTGTATGTTAGAATTTGTAATTTATTAATTGTAAATATTGAGATTCAAATGCCAGATTATCATTTTTATTTTCTTAATTTTGATTTGTCAAATTAAAAAGAAACTATTTATACAAGGGCCGTTTTCTTGTAAGTAAATAAATTTAGCTTCTTTTAATCAAAATAGTTGCACTAAAGTCCGGTGCGGAGCAAGAACAGTTTGAATATCATATTGCCGTCGCGCTTGCTTGTATTTAGGCGGGAGCGTAATCGCCACACTGTAAATGCTACGTCGAAATCTAAAAATAAAAATTGAGTTTTTTTTTTTTTGTAATAAACGTTAACTTTTTTTTTATTTTCAATGAAAATAATAAGTATTTTGTTATAACATAAAATAATTTCGCCATTTGTCGAATAAAAATAATTGAGTCTGTTCGGAAAGAGAAGTAATGTGGCATTGAAGGCTCTTCTCTCCTTATTTCATTATTTTGTTTGACTAGCAACAATCGAGACATCAGTTCCCAATTTTTTTTACGAATCTTTCTAAATTTATTATCTGTGGTAATATAGAAATATTAGCTTCTTGCAGGGTTAGACAAGCGGCAAACGTTTCTATTTCTACAAACGCTGACGCTTCGAAATGCTAAGAAACTGTGACGTACTGTCAGTGTCACGTGACATTTCGTTAGCTAATGTCAATCCGATACATTTACGTTTCTGTTCTAGTGGCGTATATTATTTTATTATCGTTTTTTTTCTTTCTTTAAAGGGTGGAGTAATGTAGCCACATAGTTTAGTGTTCGTGATACGTGATTATATGTATAATGATAAGTCATCTTTACGATACATTAACATAGATTATAAGAGTATGACGAAATTAGAATGCCACTTGTCTAACCTCCCAGGAAAATAATAAGAGTCATTTATCTCAATATTGATACTCTTAGTTTCTGGTTGTGTAAAGTATGATTCGTTACGTATGATCTGTGCGACTGATATTATAGTTATTAAATAATAAGTAATGAATGCCATCAAATTATACTTGTATTAATAATTATGTAAATATAGCTAAGAGCGGTAAGGTTGACGAATAATTAAGCCCCAAATCATTAAGATAATTATAATCTAATTGAAATAAATATTTGAAATTACTTATTGACTTTTATTATCACTTGTAGGTGTGTGTATTTAATTTTAAAGTTTTTACAATATAAATACTTTAGTTTAAAAAACTGAAACAACCGACTTCAAAGCACGTGATTTGGTTTACTTAGATCACCTTATTTTATTTAAAAAGAAACCGTTCAACAAACCTACTGGACTGATTTTGATAAAATATCAATGGGACCAATCTAAAAGCCAGTTAAAAATCCTTATCCTTTCAGTTAAAAATACATTTTCAAGTCGGTTTATAAGTTATCGGTTATGAGGTAACAAACTTGAAAATTTAACCGAATTTATAACCTATTTGAAGTCAGTTAAAACCTAATAAGTATAACGTCACTTCAATTTTGTCAAAATGTAATCGGCGAACAAATATACAAAAAAAAACGTACAGACCGAATTGATAACCTCCTTCTTTTTGGAAGTCGGTTAAAAATAACTGGATATGATGTCATCTAAATGAAATTGCGTATTTGAAGTCGGTAAACTATGATAATTATTACCAGTTGACAGTTGTTTCCTTTGCAACTATTTTATTTTCCTTTTATTGATAATACTTGGTTGGTAACAACTGAATTTTTAAACAAAATTACCTACCATACCACATTAAAATATTGCATCATTGTTATCAATTGAAGTTTTTCTACGTTGCACTATGATCTTAGGTTCAGAGATATATTTATCTCCGGGCAGAATATAAGTGAAATGGCGATATCCTCTCAATACGTAACTTATGAAAACATACTAGTTGTGTAATGTACTATTATGACTTGTATGAGCTCGAAGCGCACAGCTACTCGTGCATTACATTTTTACCTGGCTGCATAAGGAGCGTTATGTTTTTCGAGAGTATATATGTATATATAAACACTCGAAAAACTATGTCGGTACCAATGAGTATTATAATATAGGTGGGTACCTTTATATGTATATGTTTCTATATGATCGCTTACAGCATAAATGGATTTTACGCAAACTTTCTTGCATAAAACGTACACTCAACAGCGTATCAAGCGTAACGAAATTGTAAGAATGCAAGAACTGCTTTTCTGCAGTCGGGTATTTTTAGGGTTCCGTACCTCAATAGGAAAAAACGGAACCCTTATAGGATCACTTTGTTGTCCGTCTGTCGGTCTGTCCGTCCGTCGGGTGTCAAGAACTTTATCTCGGGAACGCGTGAAGGTATCGAGTTGAAATTAAAACCATATACGCAGATCCATAGTATCTTGCTGCAGAAAGAAAAATAAAGTTTCTAAGTATCCGTAAAAAACGCACATTTCGACAATCGCAAGGGAATCAAAACCTATGGGGTAGGTACTTCCCGTTGACCTAGAACAATGACATTTGGCAAGAAGCATTGTGTTAGAGTAAAAAATCCGAAAACTGGAAATTTTTAATTTAATCACAAAAAAATAGTGCCTTTATGCAAGGAATGAAGGTCCAAATTTTAAAGTGAATTAAGTAACCGTATCATGTGGGGTATCATATGAAAGAGCTTCAGTAGCATAAGCTAAAACAGGTTTTTAAATATTTTTACGATGTATATTTTTCGGTTTATGAAGGAAAATATAAAAAATATATGATTTCCCCCTTTTAACTACTAGTTTGTACGGAACTTCTTATAGATATAAAATCACTGAGTGGGAATATTCGAAAATTTAGTTATTCTGTTATATAAGAAATATGTTGTAAGAAGACTTTTCTTATCTTTTACCTTGGCTGAGGAGTAGCCGGGTCCGTGGACGAGTTTCAGTGCACCGCACCCATGGACCCGGCACACACAGGCGCCCAGACGAAACACCCCAGGGGTTTTAGTGGGTAACCCGGCATACCGGTTGACTGGGCTGGACTATCCGGCACACCGGTCAACTGGGCGGGACTCCCACATAACCACGCAGCCTCCCACGGGGCGCAGTGGTACATAAAGGGTTTCCCCTAGGTAACAAAAAAAAAAAAGGAGTAGCTAGGTATATAGTTAAATTTCTGTTTTTCACTAGGTATGCCTATCGCCAATATCAACGATAGCTATTTTTTTAAATATTTCTCCAATTATTCTAAAATATCTAAATAAACATAATTATCTATCTGTTTTCTAATATCCCCATTTAGTGATAGGTATGTTTAAAAATGTGATGCGCAAGAAACATAGCTGCGCGCTTTGAGCCTATCCTTACAGTATTTATGCCTGTACGTAGCTACATCTATATATACCTATACATACATTTAATAAGATTGTAATGGTCCAAAATTTGTACGTTAATTAATTTTGGAAAATTTTGAATAGAGAATGTTTTACTTTCAATATACAATAACATGAGCCAAAACATCAATTTTTGTCATTCTGTCTTTACGGTGTACTACGGACGCCATAATTACTGGACGGATTTATATGAAATTTGGCAGTATTATCAAGTCTTATCTACAGAACGGACACTCCGCAGTTTGCGGGATTTGGCGGCACGGCACTTTTATTAGTCAGTCGAAGCGGGCGTTGCGACATCACACGAGATCACTACTTACAAGCGTCAGACGACGACCCGAACTTCATACATGTGTGTGCGTTATATACAGACGTCAAATTGCATATGTGTCACTGAATATAGTGCGCCTTTGTATGGAGTGTCCGAACTTGAAACTTGAAAATGAAACGGAGTTACCAAGTCTGAAGTTTGAATGACGCGCGAACGAAGGCGCAGATAGTATTCGATAATAACCTTGTATCAGAATTTATCGGAACACCATCTGTATTCTGTAGAGACCTGTGGTCACGATAACAGGGTACTTATGTCCCATTTATCGCTGATATGAAGACTTGATAACTTGACATGGCATTCAAATGATATCTAGGATTAAAATTCATAATCATCACGATCTTTATTTTATATGTTTGCTAATCACTCCGCTAATTATGATTATTATTTTTTTATTTGGTAGATAGGTTTCAGAGGTGGTCCCGTATCAAATTATCAAAATACAGTACTTTTGTTTTTCAACAAACTAACTGGGAAAATATAAATGTATAAAAAATATTGGTTGTCTGTAAAGTCGGTTTACGGACGATAGTTTAACGTGACGTCATAACAAAACATTGATGAAATGATGATGATGTAACGGGACAATGAGCGTAACGTAACGGGACTATGAGTCATACTTTTTCGTGCGTGCAGCCGGCGTTCATCGATTTATTAGACGTTGTCACGTCAAAATATGATAAGCTTATACAGTGTTGTAAGTACCTATCTATTATGCTAATATGCATATAAGTACTTAGTTATTTCGTAGCTTGATTTTCTGTCTAATGAAACATACCACTTAAAATGTGCGCTGTGGTAGAATGTCTAGCTTGTATTGTTACCTGACTGCGCAAGTAGAAGGGTTATGTTTTTCGAGTGTATGCATCTAAGTGGGTATGTATGAATGTTTATATAATTACCAAATTACCTCCTACAGCCTAAACGGCTTGACTGATTTTGATGTGAGAGGTGTATTTTAGATTCGTCTTTATTTCCCGAGTGTCATAGGCTTGATTTTTTTTAGTTATAATGATAAAACTCTCGAAAAAATGCATATTTTCGTAACCTCGAAAATACTTACATTTTGGCAACAAATAAGTTAAAATATAATTACTGCAACTTTGTGCATACTCGTCTAAAACTTCACTGTGTATCACCAGGGAGGAGGAAGGGTTTAAAAAATAGCTAAAACGTAACGGAGTAGCACTCGCAAAGCCATTAGTTAAATTAATGAAATAGGTGGGTATATGTGTAGGACGCTCTGCCACTTCAAAGAACACTATTGCTCCTAGGCGGCCACTGGGACAAGGTCATTTTCATACCACTCAGGACACTTAGCTACACTAGTGGTACCAACGATTTACATGAATTTTCCGAACTTTTTTTTTTCGGAAACCATTTAGATTCGACGGAAAATACTTTAGCACGAACGAAGGTTACCTAGGAGGTTAGAATAAGACCTATCTATAAAAAAATAAAGTCTCAACTCGATTGAACTTAAAGTCTTACAAGAGACTGAGGTGTCCTGAAAAAAAAAAGCAAGAAGGAAATCAAAATCATTTATTTTATAAGCTTTACCTACTTCATTCTTGGAACAACATACTAAGTTTGTTATAGTGAAAATTTCGAATATAGTTTCTTATACTTTTTCATTCCTTCGAAACATGTGACATGATGCAATCCGACGAAGTTTTTCCGCTATCTTTCGTTTCATCATTTGCGTCACTGTTACAACCCTCTGACGTCAAACGGGGGCCATAGAATAATGTCTAGTTTGTACCACATGTAACAGGATCACAACAGAATATAGACGCACGCATGCTTTTCAGATAAATAACAAATAATAGAAAAATACTAACCGTCGAGTGTGAAACAGAAGTTTTTTCTTCTGTGTCACACTATCGTGTGGCTGGCAGTGACTAATTGGATCATTTTTTAAATTCGATAATAGGCTTGCGCTTGACCGCTAACTCGCGAAAGTTGCGGTTTAGGGTAGAGCTTACTTGCCTAGAAGGAACCTATTCACTCGCGATTTGAAGACACCCAGATTATATCCATCCGGAAAGATCCATTCAGGAAGCGTGTTCCACATCTTGGCGGTACGCACAATAAAAGTGGAGCTAAGGCGTTTCATCAGCTAAAGTTTTTGGATAGACTAAATCACACTTGGTAGTCAGCAGAGAAAACGCACACAAACATTGAAACAAAACCAACATAATTATAACATAAGTTTAAGTACGAGTAAAGTATTATAAAGATGATAACTTTTATTTGTTAGTTAAAAAATATATAACTGCACCTTTGACCGTCACCTACAGACTCCCGATAACATTGCTTCTCGGTTGATCACATTTTAAGCAAATACATTATATAATGAGGGCAGAATGTTTTTATATCCTTGGGTTCCGTAGATTATTTTGGAGAGTTTTACAGAGTCTAAAAAACTTAGCGTTCCTTTGTATTTCAACTCCATTCAACTTCCATTGGTAATCTTCTAAGTTTAAAATAGCTAATATCTAAATCTGCTCAGAATCTACGTAGATCTAGGTATTTATAGTTATTCTGTAGTGAAAGTCTACGCTACGATTGATATGTTGATTCATAGAAGCAGTGTGGAAAGTATCGGTCAGTACTTATAGTCTAGTCAACCATTCTTGTCAAAAATGAATGATAAGTGAACGGAACGACAACTAAATTACGAGTTATTGGTCACCAGTCATTGTTCATTCATTTCAAGACAGTAATGGTTGAGCAAACTATATTGCTCATAATGATTAGTTTCGTTTTAATCAAAATTAATTTTGCTTCACTGAGACTTGGAATGCACTTGGAATCTAACGTCTTTAGTTTCGTTAAGTTATCTACGATTTCTTAACTAAGACAAAGGTTACTTTTTGTACCGTATTTTGATTTTTCTGCTGAATGTCGTTTGCCTTTTGTGAATCAGCCGATATGAGTTACGTATTACTAATGCATGAATCAAAAATAAATCAATACTTCCGTCGACCAATCAGGGGTGAAGTCTAAAGAGCATTTTAAACGGACAAAAGAATATTATTAACCGTCGTTCATTTTACACGGGACCCTAATAATAAGCGACCAGTGATGCCCCATCTTGTGAAATAGGGGTCCCGTTTAGTACAGCCGGGAATTCGAGAGCGCATGCGCGATTCTAGCTCCAGTGGGGTGACAGTTCCATAATCACGCGGACAGTAAACACCGAAACCATAAATTAAATTAATTTTAGTTTCTTGAGTGACAATGGAGGAAAAGAAGGAATGTGAACCTGCGGAAACTATAACACTGCTCGATAAAAAGGTAAGAGATTTGCTATTCGATTTTTCGTAGGTGATGTAAATGTCAAGCAAAGGTCGTGAGGGTTTTTTTAAGATATGTTACTTAGGCGTTTGGTTTAAGGTTGGTTTTTGTTTAGATTTGCGTACGATTAATTTTTCGCTTATTTCGGGTAAAATCTGTTTACGAATAGCTTAGTGCCTAATAAGTAGGTGTTTGTATTTCCATCCCATTAGTGTTCACACCATCCGGGTACGTAAATACTTAGCATACGAAGTTTTGTTTATATAGTAATTATCACAGATTAGACATTCCAACTTCCAACAACGGCATTTTCCAAGATAAGTAAATACTTACTTATAAGCAGAAACTCATTTTGTAGGTGACGAATAGTGACGATTTGACGTCATGAATGAATGCGTATTTCGTTAATTTGACAATAAATTAATAATTAATTAAATTAATAGCAATATTGTTATTATTCCTACTATGCTATGCACTAAATACTGAAACCCTAATCTGATAAAAAAATCAACGCTAATAAGCATTTTGTAATAGTGATCACATTGATTACGATAATATTAAATCTTACACTGCTAATTGGAATATCGACAGGCCTCATGGCTCAGTGGTAGTACGTCTACCCTCTGACTCTGAGTTTGTAGGTCGTGGGTTCGATGAAGAAATTTTGCCCTAGATGGGGATCTAGGGCAAACATTTCTTCTAAACATGGATGTTAGTTCTGTGTCTGGGTTGTTTATATGTTTCCAACTCGCTTGATTATAAGCGACGGTGTGGCCGAGGATGGAGCACGTCGATCTAGACGTAGTTCTCAGGAAATATAGAAGGCGGCATGGAGTTTACTCCTGTGCAGTACGCATCAAGAATGTGGACAGAAATTATTATATACAGATTTTGGGCATTTCACTGAGAATGATTGAATACACATAACATAATTTCTCACTAAAACGAGCACTCAACAGCGTATCAAGCGTACCTAACGAAATCGTAAGTTAGACTGCAAAAACCGCTTTTCTGTAGTCGGATATTTTGTTTGTCTTTTACTACCTACTTGTCAGCATTATGTTTCCAGATTCATCATCGAATCAACTGAATACCAAATTATTGTATTGTCATCAAAGATACGAGTATACTAAATTGCCCAAAACTTGGCGTGATTGGACGATTACGTCAAACCATTATTCTAAAATCACGTTATGACGTTTTCGTAGGTACATGTATAGCTTGAACTTAAATGTTTATTACAAATTAAATAGGGTTGTTTTTGAATATCCGCAAACTGTTCGCCTATGTCATTGTAATAACGTAGAATAATGTGTTCTTTATATAGACGCCTCGGATACAGACTTGGTCAGATAATTTGACTCAATGAGGTTCATCCGGCAGCGATACTAAGATAGACGTGTCACTTGGTACACCTACACAATTCTCAATCACTGAGCAACAAATTCTTATGAATTTTATAATAATGCGTCAGACATTTGGGTCTAAACTCTAGACATTTTGGTCCTCTGGACCTTTTTACAGCGGACGTTATACGTCCGCTGGGACTTTTTGGCTCACTAGACGTTTTGACCGACTGGAAATTGTGACATTACTTGCTTCACGTGTTACACCAACTTTGAGTGAACTTGGAGCTTATGTAGGCGATGGGCTCACTGACGCTATCTGTAATCAAGTTTTTGACCATCTTACCCTTCAATAACAGTGAAATGTGGCATCAATCTACTAAATGACACGACCCAGGATGTTCTGCCCGTAAGAGAGAAGAATAGGCTTTTATTACCCGACTGCGCGTCGCAAAGGAGGGTAATGTGTTTATCAGTCTATGTATGTAAGGATGTGTGTTCCATTGTGATACTTTACAAGCCAAACGCGTGGATCGATTTTGATAATTCTTAAATCAATCGGTTTGACTTGAAACTGTCCGAATGTCACTAAAAAATACAGTAATCAAAAGTCAATATGGCGACAATGGGACGCCATATTGTGGAAAAGAAAAAAAATTAAAATTTGCGTACTGTATCGAGTTAAGTATCATTGAATAAGGATTTGAAAATCATTATTTAGATCCTCCCTCCCTACTTGAACGTCTAGGCTTCTAACCTATTTCTTCCAATGTTGATAACTACTTGATAACTAATTAGTATTTACCTTGAAGATAGATATTGTTTGAAGATACGAATATATCGTAGTTACGGAACTCCGAAAGTCGAAATATACACAATACAATTCCTCGTATATATGTGTAACAATGCTTTTTGTAATTCGCCAGAACCGGAATTCGATAATTTACAACATTACATTTAATGCGTAGGCAGAAACATATAAAAGGAACAAAAACCTGAATACAACATGTTTACCTTATTCTACACTCTTCACGCATGAAATTACGCAGATAAAGACGGATTTATAGCCACATCATATAGCAGTTTAGGCTACAGACCTTTAGAAATACAATGATTATAGTTTAAAAAACTGAAGAAGAAAAAAACCGACTTCAAAATACGCAATTAGTTTACATGGATGACGTTTTTTCAGTTATTTTGTTATCAAAACCAAAGTAGCGAACCGATTTCGATGAAATTTATATGGGATCACCTCTGAAGTATGACCTACGAAACAGAAAAAACCATAAAGACAATATGAATTGCCTCATTGAATTTGGACGTTTTTGAGCGCTGGCGCTAATATAATATTTGTCGATATAATAATAATAATATCGTTGTGGAGAAACAATAACAATATAGAGTCCCTACGACTAATTTTGAAACCAAACTCTAGCGTAAAACTACATAAACCCAACATAATTTAATGTAACTTCGTTCGATTCATAAAACGGTGTAAAACATGAGACGAGAGAGCCTCTCTCGGTGCATTCACACCCAACACGTCATCGTGTTCTCATTGCGAAAACTTGCCGACAGGATTTCCAAGTAGAATTTACCGCGAATGACTGTTTTTACATCCAACTACCGTAAACAGGTCTGATTGGTGTGTGTGGGGGCTCGGCGCACACACCCGGCTGCAGGGAGGGGGGATCAAGGCTACTCTGTAGGGGGCAATTATATTTTTATAGCATTAGCTTACTAGTAGTTAGGTCGTAGTGGGCACTGAAACTTTGGAACTGTTGAGTCAAAGGATGTTTATATGTAAAATACGTTAGCGACAGCCGGAGGATGGAATAAAACCGAGATTACTCTAATTAAAATTTATTACTAATAAAAATTACA
Organism: Lycia hirtaria; assembly: GCA_947563715.1. NCBI lineage: Eukaryota > Metazoa > Arthropoda > Insecta > Lepidoptera > Geometridae > Lycia > Lycia hirtaria. The sequence continues at coordinate 35,319,441 of OX387385.1, forward strand.
TTTAACTTAATTAATGATTCTACTTCGAAGTGGGAAATGAGAATGATCTGCTGAAGCCGTGGACTCTTCACGAGGCCTCGGTCGATGCCCTGGTGCTTGGCTGCATCAGCGATTCCGCCAGTGTGTCGTAAGCGTTGGCTCCGCGTCGTCAGCAGTCTCCATGCGTTCGCATTACGTAATTTGTATCAAGTAGGTATGTATTTACAAAAAAACGTATGTATGCTATCTAGTTTCCATAGTACCTACAAGCTTTGCTTAGTTTGGCGCTAGATGGTATTGTGTGAAAATGTCCTCCTATATTTATTTTATTTATTTATTTAAAGCGAATTTGATTACGTCATTTGTTTCTAATTTCTTACAATAAAGTTATTGTCAAGGTCCGGTGGATTAATTAGTTGAAGTGGCAGTAGGCAAGTACATGGCATGCAAACAGATGGCTGATGGTGCTGAAAAGTTCTCGAGTGAAGAACAGGTCATACATCGGGGCTCGTAGCGTAGTACGTACGACCAGCCACATGTTGAACAAAAAACCTCATACAAGTGGCAGGAAGACGCTTGTTACAAGGCGATTCTAGCCGGGCTTTTGGATAACTCATGGGAGACGCTTATGTCCAGCAATAGTGTCTGAGATGATGATGATAACGATTTACGATAACTCAGCTGGTTAGTTACCATCTGAAAGGCAAAATTTGTCGCCAAGTGTTTAACGGTGCTCTAGCAGTGTCAGGTTACAGGTTCCCATTACAGTTCAGATATGTTTTCCATCTTGGATTACACAGTCACTTAACATTATAATTATGAGCTGTAGTATAGTCAAATGAATAACTATGTCTACAATTAAAATATAAGCCTTTAACTACATTATGAAGAAAACCAGAAGGTTTGCATTGATTCCTTAAACGACGCCCTCGAAAAAACGACTTTTTTTTTTTTATAGAAGATAGATCTACGATTGACCACCAACTCGCCTAATATTAAGCGACGGTGTGGCCGAACCACCAAAACCAAATACCAAAGGTATTGATACCAAAGGTATTTTAGTAAAAGTATACATATCTCTATAAAAGTAATTAAAAAAAATCGCCTCCAAAACAATCAAAATGTAACTGTAACTGAAAAGGAAGAAATAAGAACTGTTACATGATACCGAAAAACTGGGTGTCCACCTAAGTATAATTCCCGTCACATAAAAAGAACGCTGCCGCGCTGGTTTGTTCGTAAGCGTGAACAAACCGGCGTTCTTTTTACGTGACGGGAACTATAGCTATAGGTACGTACACCAATTTTTTTTTGTCGGTACCAAGCCTTTAACTAGCACCAACACGCCTGGTTTTGATTTCATTTTTCAGTACGGTAATTATTTCTCCTTTTTCAGTTAAGTAATTGGATTCTTTTGAAGTCGATCAATTTTTTTAAAATTATTTTATTCCTACGTATAATCAGACAAGTTTCGGGTCTGCCATAACAGGATAATTATTTCCCTACAATTTTTTTATATAGAGGATGCCCCTATCACCCCAGCCTGTAGATACTAGTTCATCAAACTTTAACTAGTTCACGTATGTGGTTGGTCTAGAATCTAGCTAAACAGAGCTAGTTATTAACTATAACCTAGATTTTGTTATAATAAAGGAAAAGATATCGGTCGAGACTAAATTCATATCCGATACCTTCTATAAATTGAATAGGCAATTAAACCAGCTGACCAAGTTAATTACTTCAATTGAAACAAGCTAAAATTGGTTGCATTTATTTTCAATGATTCATCGGACTCTGATCTAACACGCTATGTGGCACGAACGTTGTTTCTGCAAACATTCTTTGTTAACAAAGAATGTTAATGATTGTTAGAAGGGGCTATCTTTGTATCGAATTGTTCAGTTTTAGAGTTCCGTACCTCAAGAGGAAAAAGCCTGGGACGCTGAAAACTGTAAAAGCCGATTTCAAAATACATAATTCGTTACTTGGATGATATTGTCAGTTATTTTGTTATAATGACCAAAGTCCTAAACCGATTTTGATAAAATTTATATGAGTCCACATCTGAGACATTACCTACCAAACAAAAAAGAATCATCAAAATTTATTATTGGCTGAACAAACATACAGTCGAATTGAGAACCTCCTTCTTTTTTAAAGTCGCTTAAAAATAAACTCAACAAAATAACTATTCTTTCCTTGTATTTTGATACTCGGAAGTAAACAAATTCTACAGCGTTTTTATCATTAACCTAAAACTAGAAATTTGGCAAGAATTTGTGTAAATAATGGAAAATCCGAAAACTGTCAATTTGTAGATATTTTGCGATTACAAATTTACGCCGTAGTTAGAATATAATGAGCTGTATAAATGCGTTATGAAATAGAGGAGACGTGGGGGTAGAAGAGGGTACGGAACCCTCACTCTATAAATCAAATTTATACTTGTCTAAGTTTTTAAAGAAAAAAAATCACACACACACACACACATCACATAGCGTTAAGGAATTCGAACATTTCATTCCTATCGCACTTGTTATGACGGTAGGTTTTTTATGATGACATTTTGAAATTACTTTGCAATTTGCAACAACCATTAGGCTTCAAGTTGCCTGGGGACTTTATTTAGTCTACAAAAATATTAAGGCATTCAGACGTACCTACGAGTATATTACATAGTGAATGGGCTAAATAATATGACGTTAGTAAGGTTTTCCCCTATTTATTTTGTAACCGCAAGGTTGCCCAACTTTCACTGTCCTTGGGCCGGCTCTGGGCTTAATTATTGATGCATTAGCCAGTCGACCACTATCTCGGTTTTACTTATACGTAGGTTTATATAGGCTGTTAGTATGCAATCAAGTTTATGTAAAGGTCTAAGAGTCCATAGTCCGATCACCTTCCGTCTCGTTCGCGGATTTTTGAAGAAATTATAAAAAAATCGTCGTTTGTAAAACTAGAAAATAACATTACAAATAATAATAGTGTTTTAATGAATGACCGTGATAGCTTAAAAAAGTTTTGAACATCACAAATATTCGATAAAAATTTCAATTTGGTCCAAGTCAATTATCATACATTTTTTTTCCGTTAATAATAATTTCTAAAAATAATTTATATGTATGAAAATTTATTAGATCAAATTGAAATTTTTGTCGAATATTTGTGATATTGTTTTTTAGTTTTACAAACGACTTTTTTTTATAAGTTCATGCAGTTATTTTATATGTTCAAAAATGTGGGTATGCGCGAGAGACGGACGATGCTCGGAATAAGGTCAACGCGCGCAGCTATCTCTCTCGTGCATCACAACATTTTTAAACATTGGTTAGAGATATTAGAAAAGTCAGAAATCAATTTGTTTATTTAGATAGAAGAAATATTTCGAAAAAGTTTTATTTAGATATCATTTATACTGACGACGAAGTAGTGAATTTTCCTACCTCCTAAGCCAATTTAAAAGATATCAAAAAGAAACTTTTTTGAATCACCTTCTGGTCCCATAAAAAAATCATAAGCATATTTTTTAAGCATTGCTTTTTAAAATGTGTGTAAATACTTATTTTTCACTCCTCTTGCTCTACAAGCGTCATTGTAGCGTAAGAAAAGCGAAAAATGGCATTTTTCATAAAATAGCATTAAATATAAAAATAGCATTTTAAGCTCTAGGGGAAAAAGTATTTTATTTTTTAATTTTTATCTGTTACCAAAGAGCCTACATACACGTAACAGTCTTTATTCAAAAGTTGGAATATATTTACATTCTCTTTGCAAACATCTCGTTAAATATCCAGAATTGTACATTTCATTTTTAATAAAATAAACTTTGAATTATTGTATTGGATTATTTTATTTTCTCGCAATCGTAGTGAAAAGTAGAGTGTAACACACGGCGCTAAAAACCCATTGTAACTCGGTTTCTATTTACTCTACTGTAAAAATCTACCTCGTTACAATGGGTCGTTTTAGACCCTTGTATAACAATCTACTATTATACAATAGGTACTTACTTTTTAGAGTAGGTATGTAAGAAATTTAAAGTAGTGGGTACTTGGAAGAGATCGCTTTTAGCAATAAGGCTGTCTGTTGTTTCGTAAGTATTTTCTTGTTAATTAGTGTTTTGTTAATTGGTGTAAACAATAAAGAGTTTATCTGTATATTTAAGTACCACAATAAAAATGCAACAGGAAAATTGCATACAAGCTATTTTTCCCTGAATGGATTGGCCAATGTAATTATTTTGTAAGCCAGTTCATGACTCCGGGAATCCCAGCTAAAGTTGTTAACTTTCATTTGCAGAGTTTTGCTTTCGCAGATTGACATAGTGAATATTTTTTTAAGAGGTGAAAAAATTGTAATAATTGTTCCCTTCCTTACATATTGTTTAAACAACACAAATATATATCTGAACGCAATAGACCACATTCAAAAACGATCAACAAAAAATATTTTCAATTCTCTGTGATTAAAACTTTTCGAGGCAGACAAATATGATAGGCCTCATGGCCCAGTGGTAGTACGACTGCCTCTTGAACTGTAAAGTCGTGAGTTCGATCTTCAACCAGGGCAAATATTTGTGTGATAAGCATGGATGTTTGTTCTGTGTCTGGGTGTTTCTATGTATCGTAAGTATGTACTTACAAAAAATAATAGATATGTTATAATATATTCTATCAACCATCTAGTTTCCATAGTACAAGCTTTGCTTACTTTGGTCTAGATGGTGTTGTGTGAAATATCTACCAATATTTATTTATTTAATTATATGTAGTTAAGTTTCCGGCAGCCTAGTGGTGAGACCGTCTGACTTGCGATCCCCAGGTCCTGGGTTCGAATCCCACGGCATGCACCTCTGTCTTTTCGAAGTTATGTGCGTATTGTTCATTGCCGCCAACTTCAAACGGTGAAGGAAAACATCGTGAGGAAACCTACATGTCTGAGAGTTCTCAATGATCTTGAAGATGTGTGAAGTCTGCCAACCCGCACTTGGCCAGCGTGGCAGACTATGGCCTAACTCTTCTCACAATGAGAAGATGGCCCGTTTCCAGCAGTGGGACAGTTTGTACAAACAGGGCTGATAAAAAAAATCAAAAAATGTAGGTACTTTAGACGTTTCAGTACAAAGATGATTTACATTTTGCAACGTGGTTTTAACACATAGTAAGTACTTGCCACAAGAAGTGTTATTTTTTGTTATAACTCTGCCTACGGGACTCCAATTTCCGTGTCACACGGTCTTCGCCACTTATTCTTTATTTTCATATATTCAGATGAATTATAATTATAGGTGTATACCTAGCTGTGCATATACAATATAGCAGTGGTAACCGAGTAAGTCTTTATACTTTTTGTACAGGAAAATGACAATGGTTAAAAAAACTCAAGACGCACTATCTTACCTAGGTACCCATTTACAATACCTATACTAATATTTTATGTTAGGCATGCCTGACTTGATATGGGCACGCTAATACAACAAATTGAATAACAAGACGATTTAAACTTACCCTCAGAGCTCGTCAGCCAGTTTTTTCGCTAAAGTATTTATTTGGTTCACAGACGTTGTGAGTTCAGTTCATTTCGTGTTTGTATGACAAACGGATCTTTTTTCTCGTGCGATGCTGTCGTGGCTTAGTTTTGGCGGGAAACTGAAACTTTTTTTTCACGCGTCGACGTCATTGTTTTTTTTTGTTATTGGCAGTTGAATTGACGGGAACTTTTTTTTCGTATGGCAGGCTTGGCCGTTAGTTAATTGATGTTGCGCTCGCAACGTTCCAGTTGGTTTCTTAATGCAGCGCATTCAAGGCTTGCTCACGTTTGCTGTGCAGTGATAACAAAATAAATAACAATAGAAAACATTGAATTATTGAATTAACTCGGTTCAGTGATATAAATAATGGATAAAGGAAACATGACCGACAAGCTCGGAAATGTAACGGACAAAGAGAAGTGTTGCTATGATAACACCGGATTTGTGATGACCGAGAAAAATGTTTTCACAAAAAAGGTAAGGATTTCTCATGATTGCCAGTACAGATAATAATTATAGTTATATATGTAAATACAAACTGAAAATATTTTTAAAATAAAAAAATTTAAAATAAATAAAATTGGTCGATTATGACCTTAAATGGTCCACAGTCTACATCCAGTCATCCCAATGATTGTATACCTAAATGAAATCTAGATAGTAGTGCCAGCCTAATTAATCTATAAATCTTTACCTAAGTATAAAAGTCTTTGTCCTGACCACTTCCTGTCCTGATTACCTGACTAGCAGACAACATACACCCTAAACCGATCGATATAGAAAAATTTTGGTACTATATTTTTGGAGGGTGCTAAACGCTCACTAATAAATGATTTAGGAAAAAAATAATCTAAGATGGTCAAAAATTAAATTTACCAAAAAAAAAAAACGATGGCAATCAATTTTTTTATGTACATTTCCGTTATAAAAAATGCAGGTTTCTCCAAAATGTTCATACCTGAGACGTGAGGGGGGTCACAGTTCAAAACAAATAAAATCGCGCTTCTCTTGCGAACAGTCCCACACTCTCAAATTCTTTATTCATTACTGTTGTAGTTGTAGTAAAATCATTTTATACATATCTATAACAACAGTAACTGTAACAGTTAATAATTAGATATAGTTTAAAAAAAAACAGAATCTGTAAAATTTAAGAACCTGTAGACTGTAGGTTAACTTACCAAGTTTCGTCTAGGTTGGTTGGTCGTAAAAATACGGCCTGTACACAAATACCAACATACAACGGACAAAAGAACTTCGTTCGCTTCGCTCACTCGGTCAAAAGTCTCACCTACTTTGCTCATCCAATAATTCACAAATAAAATCAGCATATTGTTCAATGCTGAATACATGCCTAGATAGGTTTTCCCGGCTCTGTGTGGCAAGCTTCAAGTAAGGTAATCGTCCGACTCATCTACAGTCGCGATACGTCGGGCAACGCTATTTAACGCGTGTCGTGACTTGTGAACGCTGACGATGTCATCTTGTGTGTTTAGAAAGTGCAACACCACTAAGATAAGGATGTGGTCTTATCCTCGAAAGTGCTGAGAACTGAGATTTGCCATGCTTCATATTCAATGAGTATAACCTCTCTCTCTATAGATAAAATCTCATTGATATTGTTATAATATACCTACATAGCTAAATACACGAAGTACACCCGTTTCTATGGACAGTCACACAAGAACTTACATAATAAAATTTCATACCTTTTCATTCTTGCGTCGTCTTGGCGTATTATTATAGACAAGGAGCGGGCCGTACGTTTACCCACCTCATGGGGTAAAAAGATGTAAGCTATCTAGGATGACGCATATTAGTAAGGTCACATTTTTGCTAACTGTACAAAACGCTCCAGGTTTAGCCTAGGCAACCCTGTACATTTAGAGACACCTTACTAATGTGCGTCATCCTAGATATTTCCTACTTACTTGTTTTGTTATAAGAATCTATACCAAGTAGCGAACATATTTATAGAAAAAAAAATGTTAATGTTAGTCGCCACGGGTGAAACCCATGGATATAAAACCTTTATCAGATATTTAATGTCGTTTTAGAATTGGATATAGCTACATGTAATATTAATAATCTTATTTTATTATTTATGCATAAATATTAGATAAAACAAGAAAAAACAGATAAAAATCAGAAGAAGTAAAAGAAAGCGGATAGTGAGAAAAGAGTGACAACAATAAATTCACATTAAAAGAAACAAATTTAAACGGATTTATCGCGTATATTTTACATTATTTTAAATAAAATAAAACAATTATTTCATTTCAGTGAGTAACAATCGTGAATACCTTAGAAAACATTCATAAATTATCATTTAAAAAAAACTTATTTTTTTATATTCAATTCTTAGTATGTATATAAATAATAATAAATATTGGTGGACATTTCACATAACACCATCTAGTCCAAAAAAGATGGTTGATAGCACAGAATTCGCCCTATTGCATAGGCTGATAGAATACATGTAGGTATACTTTTTTGTTGTAAATATATACTTAAGATACATAGAAACACCCAGACACAGAACAAACATCCATATGCTCATTACACAAATGTTTGCCCTGGGTGGAGATCGAACCCAATTGTCAATATTTAAATTACAAAATTACGATCTAAATTTAACCATCTTGCCTGATGACGATGACATGGCAAAATGATTGAATTTGGGGTCATTTATTATTCTAAATGCTCATTGAAAACGATTGCACCTCATTGTATTATCTACATCCACTAAAGCTACGTTATTTTTCGCATACAGAATATCATTTAGTTTATTGGAGGTCTATTAAAATTCCTGTTGGCCAAGTCATAATCTTGATGAAAAAAATAATTCTCGGTTCATTACATTATTCCCGTTATAAAACTATATTGAAGATCTACAAGTATTTATTGCGATACATTTTTTACCACAATGGTATTGTTTTTTGTGTCTTGGAGACCAGTTAGTAAGGAGTTTTATATACTTACCTAACACGATGTTAACATTCGACCTCCTTTTCCCAAACTGCAAGTATCCCAAGCCAAAGAGAATAATATATAACTAAGCATCAGTAATAAATTAATATACTGCGGCACTTACGCGCATGGCTATACAATGTAACTAAAAAGTGCATAATATTGTACCATATTTTTTTTTATCAGTAACATAGCGTTACTTTACTTTTCTTACGAGCAAGGATTTTAAAATGATTATACTTACGGCCTTGTTTGTGGGCTTCTTGATGCGTGACGACTCTTAATTAAAACGTTTACTTAAATTCTTCTTTAAGTATAAATTAATTTCAAATGTACATAAAAACTGCGTTACTGATATATTTTGAATTACTTAGAAATGTTACTGATATATTTTGAGATCAAACGTTAGTCGTATGAGCATTTTTTGGCCATTGTCAGCAGATGGCCAAGAACGTGTCGCGACTTAACTAACGGCGGGTTGCGACCTAAAGCAAAACTAAAAAACTAAAGCACAAAAAATATACTAGTGTCTATGGGTCTACTGGAGGACGCTGTTTCTGGAAGACTTTGATGATTATTTTTTAAATGGTTAAAAGCTATTTAAAATAAATTTTGCTTTTTTTATATTTTTTAATTCTTTTAACGTTTAAGTTTGAAGGCAATTTTGAAACAAGCAAAATTTAGATTCCAGCCATTTATGATTCTAATCATATAAAAAAAGAATCGTCGATCGAAATCGGATAATGTTAAGGGACGTCAATCGATTTTCTCTGATCATTTTCCAAAAAAGGTCAATGATCTCTAAGCTACAAGAGTTCAATCAATATTTTAAATTTATTTATTAATTATTAATATGGGTAAGTTTTTAACACTATTAGAAATTTATGGTTAGCCATGTAGTGGTAAGAAAAGCAACAAATTCAACAACGATGCGATGCGGCTAAATAATTGCACGTGTGTTACGGGTGGCGCCACCAACGCTGGATTGGTTTAAGCAAAAAAGACTGTTCGAAAGTTTTGTCCACCCCACGTGACACCTTCGTGGCTAAAATGGTAAAGGCTCCCAAGTACAGATCGGGATCTACGAGTTCAAGACTCGTCTTATGTGTGTAATTTTTGAACTGTCTATAAATTTTAACGATGCAACGTATGAATTTACGACAAAACACATTTTTATTTTATTATTTTATCCATAAGGAAAACATAAGATTAAATTAATGACATCCACACTAAAAATAGTTAATCGGGCTAATTTATTTGATGTTTTTCTTTTAAATATCGTGTTTTTATTCGCGCGTCAAAATAAAAGATCGAAACTGGTTCATGCCGCAAGCTGCAAGATACCATTTTATCTGTGAAGGTGGCCAACAAATAAGAATCTAAAAAGTATAATTATAATCCAACTGTGTCAAAAATACCGAAATGTGCGGAGTTTTGTTTCATCGGCGCCAGAGCGAAACATGGTTCAACATAAAATAGCTATTTCTGAAAATTATTTTTTCCTTTTCTGTGGATGAAGTATTGGAATTTTATAATTGGTATTGTTTAAAGAATTGAATTGTTTCAAAATACGCAATTTCGTTAACTTGTATGAAATTTTGTACTTACAGTTATTTTGTTAGACCAATCTGAGAAAAGTATGTATCTAACTTTCAAATAAAAAAAATACAAATCGGCTTATAAACGACGGAGCTATAACGTAATTATTAAAAAAAAGTACAATCGAATTAATAACCTCCTCATTTTTGTAGTTGGTTAAAAACAAACCTTGCCATTCATTAAAAATAACATAGTATACAAAACATTTACATTTACTATACAAAATACTACAGTGGCTCACTGATCTCTGTCTATAAATTGATAGTTTTATACATTAACAATTGAAACGGATGCTTTTGATTTATTTTTGAATATAGTAGGTAATTCTAATAATTATTTGATATTCTGTGGTGGAAACTACTGATATTTACTAATATTGTGCTACTGACCTTTAAGAAAATAGATTTTAAAAAATAGCTGCAAAATCGTGCATTATTATCACATATTTTTAGGGTTCAGTACCATTGTTGTCGATGCAAATTTTTCTTTAATATAACTTTTAGCTACTTATAATTTTTATTGAAACTGTAGAAAATTATTACTGGTTGTGTTTTTTGTATATGAATGTCTAATAAAATATATGAAAATTACCGCAACAGTTAGAATGTAGTAGTATGCAATAGAATGCTTAAAATATAGTTCAATGAGATTCCTTGCTTTGAGAAGTATTCCTAGGTACGCTTAAAATAAAATAATATTGGTGGATATTTCACACAACAGCATCTAGCCCCAAACTAAGTAAAGCTTGTACTATGGGAACCTGGCTGATAAAATACATTTATTCTTCTTTTTTGTAAATACATACATAATTATGATACATATAAACACCCAAATATATTCTTATGTTAAATATAAGCACCCAGACACAGAACAAACATCCATGCTCATAACACAAATGTTTGTCCTGGATGGGCATCGAACCCAAAACCCACAACTTAGCAAACAGACAACTGAGCTACTAGGCCAGTTGAAATGAAGCTATCTTGACCTTATATTTTGATTTTATTATCCTTCACTTAGATAATTCTTTACATATGATTTGAAGAAATTTTTGGCTGACTTGACGAGATTGACTGCAACCAAAGATAATTTGTATCGGCATTAGCTGCAGCATCGGTATTGGCTTGTATAGCTCCACAGGCTCCAGGATCCGTGTCTGTTATACACTAATACATATTATTTCTTAACTAACTGTTTTTTTTTTAACTAGTATACAACAAGACATTGTGCCTCACATTTAGCAATAAATTAAAATGATAATAGTTCTTCCCTTAATAATGTAATGGTTTGTAAATTTGACAAAGGCTACGGACACCTGTGTATGTGTATCGAAAAATAAAATTTAAATCGTTGTTCAGCAATCGTCAAGCCAAGTCAGAGGCCTTTGGGCGGCTTAACAACTCTGACAATAAGGCTGGCCACTCAGTCTATACGAACTTACTTACTTAATAATATTTAAAAAAAACGTACAATTTTCAAAACCTCCTCATGCCTCCCCAAATTTACATGTGACACATCACTTTTAGCTGATATTGAATCTTAAATTTTGTATTAAATACGCATAATATTAGATTTATACAATTTTAGTATAATTATATATAATTAAAGTTTTATGTTTGTATTCCTTACATAAATATATAATTGTTCCAATAAAATATAAATTGTACGTTGTAAATTGTAAATTGTAAGTCCTAAATTAGTGTTATTTTACCGATCAATGCGTGGATCCCCAAAAACTTGATACGTAATTTTTAATGGGACTTGATCCTCGTATTTTAAATGACAATCGAGTCGATATACTACAAATAATAAGTTATTGACATTCATTATTCACTAATTTACATCATTTCTTGTGAATCAAGTGTAATTTACAAGTTACGTAACAGAATAATCTCCCTAACTAATTAATACTCTTAACTAATTTTACCTAAGACGTACTTAACATTCTAGAAGTTTTTACGACTCAGCGTAAGAAGAAAAGTATTATTTTTAAGCGTGTTTATGTTTGTAAGTTTTCTATATTATCTAATAATAAAACCCATACAAGTAAAAAAAAAACAAATAAATCATCAATACTTAAGTTAGTTTAAAAAGTTACATAATAAAAACACAGAAAAGTAAATCGTAAACAATAATCGTATAATAAATACTAGGATTGCGCGAGTGAAGCGAACGCGAAATTTTTTAGCAAATTTTTTGCATTGTACAACTTTAGAACCCATTCATGATCCAATCATATTCTAACCTAAAATCCTGAATGAACGATTAAATTCCCTACAAAATTTTGTCTTTACAAAATCGCGTCTTTACGCGACGGATGTAGGTAATGTTAGACGAAAACAAAAATCTACATCGTGATACAACTATTTTTTGCATTTTAATACCATGTAGGTACCTACGTTTCTATGACAGGTTTCGTGGCTGTCAGAACTTTACGAAAGTTTAAAGAAGCATTTTTGTTTTATACAACTTCTGATGAAATTCGATGCATATTAGAATTTAAAATTCTCTATAAATTAATAAAAAAACTGTAAGATGGAGTAACGGTAAACAAGTTATTACCTATAGAATATGTAAAATAATACACACAAATAATTTTTTTCCTAGCAGGCTATGATAAAATCACAAGTTGATTAAATTAAAGGAAAACATTAAAATGCGAGTGCGCTGCAAGCGCAGTAACTTTATAATTTTTGAAAATTACGCTTGTAATGATGGTGCTTGAAAATGATGAGCAGCCGAACATGTAAAGCGGCAACTGGTAGGTCTGAGGGGCGGCGGCACCGAGCCACGAAATGGCGGAAGGAATGGAATGTGCCCTGGTTTTTACACACGCAAGTTGTGTTTTTTGCTCTTATACTTGTTAAATAAATATATTGTTACTATCCCAATGCATAAGTACTATGTTTTACAAAATATCCTTTATACGTGCCGCTATAAATTTAATCTGACTTAATCCTTTGGCATTTGATTAGATATTACTTTTAGCAGCATTATACTAGACTAAGAGCGGGTCGTATGTTTACTCAGCTCATCGGGTAACAAGATGTAAGCTATCTATGATGACGGCTGGTGCACGGCACATTAGTAAGATGTCTCTATTTGTAGAGTGCTGCCTAAGAAACCCAGAGCGTTTTGTACAGTTATGAAAAATGTGACCATTTTTGAAGTGTCCGCCCCCATCGAGTAGTTAATTCGAAAGTACCTATCGAGAAGCGCCAAAATCATCATGGTTGCCTCGTCTAACTCTGGAGCTTTCGTTAGTCGGCCTAATTTTAGGGGGAAAAATAATGCCAATCACGTCATTGAGTAACAAGATGGCACTTTCGAATATACTACTTGCTACTCGATGAGGTAGTATACACAAAAAGTGGTCACATTTTTGCTAACATAACGTTCCAGGTTTAGACTAAGCTACCCTGTACATTTAAAGACACCTCAATAATGTGCGTTATCCTAGACGGTCCTAGGTCACATCTTGTTACCCGATGAGGTGGATAAACATGTGGCCCGCTCTTATTATATTAACTAAAATGAAGAAAAAAGTAAATATTAAGATTAAGATTATTACAAACAAATTATTAATGGAGACTAATAATAATATTATACTTAATATTATAAGCAGAAATAGATTTAAATAAAAACACATTGCAAGTCATTAAGGTTAAAATCGACAAATTGGTTCAAATAAATTGAACAATAAAATTTTCATTATTTTCATACTTAATGAAAAAAAATATGAAAATAAAATATCTTTATTTACAACAACATACATAGCCAATATAAAAGTATCTGTTGGTTGCCTTACTAGGTGGAGCCTGTATCAAGCTCAATACTCACTGAATGACTGACTGTATCAATGCTTATTATGATGTATAAAATGATCTCTAAATTAATTTTTATTAAATTTAAAATGGCTATCACAGTCTATGATTTATGAGATCTATAGTAATCGGCTTTAGCATATAGCAAATTTAAAGCCATTAGAAACAGAGGTACAGTCCACCGACAAAAAATCAGAACCTCCTATCGTAGGAAAACTACCAGCTGATGTATCTACTTATCAAATTCATAGCGATTTGTTCAGCTGTTTAGCCGTGAAAACGTAACAAATAGAAACGAAGTTACTTTTGTATTTATTACATTATTTAGGATTAGGATAAGAAAATAAACAAATAATTTAGGAAAAATAAACAATTATTTTTAATCTAATACGGTAACCTAAAATGGAAGAATAAAACAAGTACAAGATCCGCTAAGAGATTGTAAAAACCAGTTGTCGTTCATGGTCTTGGCAGCTACTATAGAATACCACATGCGACAAACTAATTGGGTAAACTGCTGTGTGATGAGCATGGATGTTTGTTCTGTGTTTGGGTGTTTCTATGTGTCATATATATATTATTTACAAAAAAAAAAGTATATATGCATTCTATCAGCCATCTAGTTCCATAGTACAAGCTTTGCTTAGATGATGGTGCTGTGTGAAATGTCCACCGATATTTAGGTTTTCATTATTATTAATTTGAGATTTCAGTGGGGGCGCTGTCTTTGCATTATTAAAACTATACAATACAATATTCCTTGTTAAGCTCGGGATCCCACTTCATAATATAAACGAAAATACTTGTTATTAATACAAACTATCTTTTACTTTTGGTTTATTTTTAATTTAGCTTTTTTTATTTAGTTTTCGTAGCTTAGTTTTCTTAATTTTTACCATTGAACATAAATAGGAACATAACACGGTAAAGTGTCAAGCCTAAACACTACACTACCTACAGCCTAAACGGCTTGACCCAAAACACTTTTCCTATAACAACCCACTTTACCAGAATAAAAAAGCCTAAACGGCTTGACCGATTTTGATGTGCGAGGTGTCGTTAGATTCGTCTTCACTTTCCGATATAACTCTTGCCAAAAATCTAAATTGTACTTTTGCGTAAAGAAACATGAATGAAATAGATGAATGTGCCAAAAGAGCCAAATAACACAGATTTCCTAGTATTTAGAAGTCTGATATTTTTCTATCCTAAATATCGAGCTATACCTAATTTCAATTGTAGGTAATAAACACAACTACACTCACGCAAAACTAAACAAACCTACACAAGTCGGTAAACAAGTACAAGCTACATATTTACATACCTACCTACAAAATAACATTGCTTAGTTACTGAATAAACTTGTTTGTGGCAATAGGTGACCTAAGTGAGAGATCACTAAAAGATATAAGGTGTTTTTTCTGAAATAAATAAATGATTCAGCCTTTATTGACTACAAATACAAATATCTTTATTTGACTCAATTTGCATACATTATTGTGCAAGTCCCTGACCCCTATACCTATAGGTTATTTACCTGGTTGTTGTTGGAAGTAGTGGTACTGTATGTCTATGGTATTTTCTGATAATGTTGAAAAAGAAAAGCTTACGGACAAACAATATACATACAAACAATATACATAGCAACAAAACAATATACATACAAACTACATATACATAGCTAACTAAACTACTACAAAAAGCAAATCGATTACCCCGGACCGTTAAAGGTCTAAAGACAATACAAATGCTCAAACCCACTACCAGTTGGCAGCGTACCCAGCATGCTGCCCGCAAAGTTGGTCAAGCCGTTTAGTCGGTATGTAGGATGTAACATAAACATACATACGAGTACACTCAGACACTCGAAAAACCTTCTACTTCTTGCGCAGTCATGTAAAAAATAGTGTATTTTCAAGAAATAGTACGAAGAATATATCCGTGTAAAATAAAATCGGTCAAGTTCGAGTTTGACACGTAGATAAGATAATTATATTAGTTTAAAAACTAAAGAAACTACTTCAAAATGCGCAATTTTGTATGAAAAACAAAACTGAACCGATTTTGATTAAATTTCTATGCGACCTGAAAAACATAAAAAGTACAGCCAAATACAGAATTGTTAACCTCCTTTTTTGTAGTCAGTAAAAAAATTGATTGAGCAGGTATTAAACAAACAAATAAACTAAACAAAAACAAGCAAAGTTGGCTAGTTACGATTTTAAAATATTGTACTGTCTGGAATTACATGAACCTATTTTGCGAACAGATCATTTACTTCAATAAGTACTTAAAAAACTTTTAAAAGTTAAACGGTTTTATTGAAAAGAAAAATAATGATATAGGTAATGTATTTACTGTATTCTACTAGAGAAGCCCTTTCATTTGATTTCATTGTCATCTAAATTAAAGGCGTGTACCAAATATCAAATCAATCTGTCAACGGGAAGGGGGTCAAATTTCGGTTCCTAAATTTGACCCAAACAAACAGGGTAAGCTAAATAAAACCGTTTAAAAGCAAATTGTCTGCGATATTATATTATAGTATCAGAAAAAATGAAAGATTACAATTTAATCGATTCTTAAAGTATTTCATGACAAACAAATTCTGTCCCGTGCAATTGACAGTAGTTATAATATAATATAATGATCTGCCAACTACACGTCAGTCATCCAATTTAATTCTTTTACATTTTCTCACGTGCAAAACAACGCCACTACCTGGTTTATTGCTGAAGCAAGTAAATGTTGCAAACAAGTAAGCAAAAAAAGTTGCTTATATTTATGTTTATAAGCCCCTACAGCTTAAACGGCTTGACCGTTTTTGATGTGTGAGGCGTCGTTAGATTCGTCTTCACTCTCTGAATGTGGTAGGCTATATTTTTTGTAATAACAATAATACAAGAGGCAAAAGAAGTAAGAGGACCTCGCTTGATGGTTGGGTCAAGTGTCGGCTTTAGAAAGCAGTCGTCCTAGACACGGCATGAATTGTCAGGAGGTTCCTAAATATTATATTAAATATTATCGTTAGTAGCTTAGGCCCTGCCCCGCTGCCGGCGGCACCCTATGTTTAAGTTTTTATTGTTAATTTGACTCCTTCAGTTCAGTTTATTCAGCCAGTGTTAATTAATTTTCATAAAAATGTTTTCAACACCACCCATATGTGCAATTACGTGCAAATATTCATACAATTTACATATAAATGCAGTGCGTCACTAACCAGTTACATGCAGCCTCCGACAATGTCTATGTCAAGGTCAAAAGTCGGTCAATTCACGAACATACAATAAAACATTCAGAATGGATGGTACACGAAGTACGCTATTCATAGTGTCTTGATTGGTGGAGCTACTATCGCATTTTCTCTCAATTTCATGGAACAAAAAATTTTAATTCTCTCATTTACCCACTACTCCGAATAACTTGATCTTTATCTGTCTCTATTGGAGCAAAGATACAATTCTAACTTACGTCATGCTGAGCCGTGATTCGGATTATAGCTTCGAATAATAGGTATCAATTTATTTGTGATTACAATGATAATAATAATATTATTTGTATGCGTGAATGGATCTGGTAATGAAGCTATTTTTTACTTAAGCACTGTATATAAATAACTTTTTTTTTTGTTTAAAAAACATTGTCATTCACTCATTCACCAAGTTCATTGCATCCACGATCCAGTAACGGGATATATCTTATCCGATAAAATTTTTGAACTTCGGAACTATAACGAAATTTTAAAAAATCGGACAAGAGCGACTCAGACTCGCCCACCGAGGGTTCTGTACAAACTAGTAGATAAAAGGGAGATTTTTTTATATATATTTATATGTTTTTTATATCTTCCTTCATACATCGAAAAATATACATAAATATATATTTAAAAATCTGTTTTAGCTTTTGCTAATAAAGCTCTTTCATATGATACCTCACATAATACATCCCGATTATCTATGACAAGATTTATATCTATAATTTATTAAAACGAAAAACAAAATATCCGACGGTAGAAGAGCGCTTATGCAGTCTAATTTACGATTTTGTCACGCTTGATACGCTTACGAAAAAAAAACCGAGAGATGTTTTATTGTTATTACAATAAAATAATAAATACTTATACCTTATGGGAGTGAAGACAAATATATTATCGTATCGACATCTTGCACATCAAAATCGGTCAAGCCGTTTAAGCTGTAGGCGATCATAATAGACACATACATACCTGTATACACACATACATTCGAAAAACATAACCCTCCTTCTTACTACGCAGTCAGGTAAAAAGGGCTAACTATCACTTACCGTAATAAAACATGTCGTTTTAAAATGATATCAAATAACTCTCAGTTGTTATTCTCCAGAAGTCTGTGTTATGGAATGTGTTTGTTTGCTGAGATGAGTAGTTCAGCCGCCGTGTTAATGCGTACTACGTCCTGCAAAACAAAACAAAACAAGATTTTTCATAGTAAAATTACGACGTATCTATAGATAAACCGCGTAACTGAGTCTGTTCCTGAGGTATGGGAGCGGCACGGGAGGGTTCACATGTAATAGCAATGCTGACGCCCGACTGACGTAATATAACACTTCCCGTACCGCTCCCATACCCCAGGAACAGACTCAGTTAGGCGGTTTATCTATAGTTGTCATAATAATTTCTTATCATTTAATCAGTTACATCTCTTGTAACCAGTACCAGTATACCAGATGAGAAGAATATATATATTCTGTAATGCTACATCGACGAGTTCCATCTTTGCCCACAACGTCGCGAGTTGTGGTCAATCGTAGATCTATCTAATGTAAAAAAAATAATGATGTCTCGAATTCTGTGACATCATGTTACGGAGTATTTGGATAGATTTAAATTAATTAATTCATTTCTTTCAAGTTTCAAACTATAAATATAAAAAGTTCAACAAGTTAAGAAAATACAAAAACCCCTACAAAAAAAAAACGGCTGAACCGATTTCGAATAAACATGACTAAACATGACTATGAAATTCTCTTTCAAATAAATGAAAGCTACTGAATATCTATAAAATGTCTAACAATAAAAGTACCTCGTGTTTAATAACAATATTTATGTCAAATAGTTCACGGGCGTCGCCAGGTTTTAGTTACGAGGGGGTTGGGGGTGTGGGGCTTATAGAAAATAAAACAACAAAAATGCAGTCGCGGATTCAACCCTCAAAAAAAGTTTTAGTCACGGTGACTATTTACTAAGAATTTCGTGAAACGGGGGGTTGAACATTCAAACCCCCTCCCCCCTCATAAATAAATAAAAAAGTAATAGCACATGATGTAAGTACCTAATTTTGTCAAAACTACAATTACTACAATTATAATTATTAAAATAAACGATATTTTAGGCCTACAATAGCGTCGTTTACAATTGTAGAATTCAAATAAGGTTGGTCTTCATACCGTCATCATAAAATTCAACGAATTCTCATTCGATTCGGAATACAGAAAATCCATATTAGAAAGTCATTCATCATTGCTCCACAATGCCTTGGATCTTTCGACATAAAAAACAATTATCTGTTTGTAAACACACAATCTTTTATAGTTAAACAACGAAATTTACCAAGGCTGTGTAATTATTGGCAGTTGACACATTTAGAAAAAAAAACCGGTCAAGTTCGATCACTGCACCCTGACCATAGATAAGATTAGACAAGTTTTCTATTTTGGTCGGAATTCATGGATGTCGATCGTCTGTGGCAATTTAGGCGGTAGAGTTGCCACCTAATGCCACATATGTCATGAATCGTTAATAATTTATTACAATGTTGTTGAATAGGGTGATTCAACTTAGTTTCACATGATATCTCACAACTGGAATTCTTTGCCGCCATCTCTGTTTCCTGAGACCTACTCAATCTTGGAATTTTCAAGGCTAGAGTGAATAGAGGGAAGGCTTCTAGATCGACGAGCTCCATCCTCGGCCACACCGTCGCTAACATCAGGCGAGTTGCTGGTCAATAGAAGTCCATAGTATCTATCTTACAAAAAAAAAAAACTATCGAGTGGAAAGACTGCGTTGCGAGACTTGTTTTTTTACATTTTAGCCAAATTATTTATGTATTCTGGCAAAAACGTGAAAAAACATGTCCTGCTTCGTTTTGTCTTCTCAAACTTGTTTTTGTGTAAAAGCAGGCAGTTGAGATATTCATTAAAATTTTATTTACATTTTTATGTTGTCGTTAACCATAGAAGCTACCAGCAAACTCGCCACCACTTGAAGGCATGACTGGGACTGGACTGTGACAAGTTATAACGAACTTTGACCGTGACTACATATTCACAAATCAGAGAGAAAGTGAAATAATTCAGTCGGATAGCAAAATGCACTGGATGCGATGGCAATTTTTGTAACTCTTTGGGAAAACCATACGTAGGTTTTGACACACCCTAATAAATCCTCAATTTCTGTTAATGGCTTCACGTTAAGTGATTTTATAATATGGAAACCCAGTTTTCTTATCGTAAATTATCTGTGAGACTATTCATAAACGTCCTTGAAGTTTAGGGAGCGACCACGTCGCGTTTGTTTACGTTTACTTATACCTAACTTGATGTATCGATCCGAGTTATGCATTTATTTTCGGATTTCAAATATTTTCATCGAGAGGGTTTAAGGTTGGCCTCGAATCGCGCAGCTATCTCTATTGCGCATCACGGAATTTTTTAAACATACATATAATATCACTGAGAAAATATATTAAACAAGTGAAAGTTAATTTTGTTTATTTAGATAAAAATTTTTTTTAAAAGATTTACATAGCTTTAAACTTGGCTGATGGAAAAGTATAGGTATGTTTTTTTACTACTCCGTCGCCAAATAAATAATATTTGACTCACTTTTTATTACTTCTCTTATATAAATAAGCAAAAGGATCTCTCATTTTACTAATATCCCCATTCAGTGTTTTTATATGTTTAAAAATGTGATGCGCAAGAGAGAATAATTAAGATAATTTCACTAAACTAAAAAAAACTAAATTTTTTCAACCGCAACCTATTATTTATTCTAACTTAGCTTTTTATGATAGTAATAGTGAATAAATTACACGAGAATAGCATAATTTATCAGTTAAATAGTTTTCGTTTAATTTCTTTCGTTTATTGTATCAAATGACAAATTATTATCTGTAATTTCAAATAACACGAATTGTGAATTAATGATGACTATTGTAGGTGAAGTTTCCGGCAGCCTAGTGGTGAGACCGTCTGGCTTGCGATCCGCAGGTCCTGGGTTCGAATCCCACGGGACGCACCTCTGTCTTTTCGAAGTTATGTGCGTATTGTTGATTGCCGCCAACTTCAAACGGTGAAGGAAAACATCGTGAGGAAACCTACATGTCTGAGAGTTCTCAATGATCTTGAAGATGTGTGAAGTCTACCAACCCGCACTTGGCCAGCGTGGCAGACTATGGCCTAACCCTTCTCACAATGAGAAGATGGCCCGTTCCCAGCAGTGGGACAGTTTGTACAAACAGGGCTGATAAAAAAAAAAAAAAAAAAATTGTAGATAAATATTTTCCTTAGTAGCGCCGAGTTTTAATATAATCTCAATAAGTAAAGCTATGTCACAGCATTTTGAATGATTATTTTTTTAATTGCTCTTAGTCATAAAAATATTTAATTGTGTTTTTAAAATGCAAGTCCGTATTATAATAGGTGCTTATGTAAGATATAAAGTTTTATCTACGTATTTGCACACTTCTCTAGAACGCAAAAACAACAAAAAAAAACCGACGCTCTTTCAGACTAGGCAAAAGGGCAGACGGAGCGTACAAATATCGAAAGCCAATATATTGTATTATTGTAAGGTATTTACTAAATTTAGCAAACTCCACAGATTTAAGAAAATATTGTATGTTTTTCTTCAAAATGCAAAATCTTATTTGTTTCAAATGAGACAATGATTAGATATAAAAAAAATACTTAGTTTTGAATGTCTTGTCTTCCATTTGTATAATGTCCTTCTCTTGTACAAAAAAATAATTAGTGTGTACGAATTTTTATACTTATTTCGAGTTAAACACAATTTTGTATCATGTGTAAAAATTTGATTTAATTTCGAGGTCTGAGCGAAATGTCTACCTTGTTATCTAGTCTGAATGCGGTAACTAGTTAGATACATACTTATTAGAAACTTGTTTATAGTAGTAATTTAGCAATTCCAAATAAATATATGGCATTTCCAAGTCCAACAGAAGCGAAATTCCCACTACTAACGTCTGTTTTGACGTGATAACGTCTTTATAAATCGATAAACACCGGCTGCACTCACGAAAAAGTGTCACGTTTCGCCTGAGCTGAGCGTGCAAGCGAGAGCGCAGAACAAGCGATAGAGAGGCACGATCGGCCTAAGCGTTCGGCTTGTGACGCATCGTTATCATGTAAAAAAGAGTAAAAAGTCACGTAAAAAAAGAGGAAGTTCTCAATTCAGTTGTATTTTTTTAACGTCCATCATTTTTGGTAATTAAAAACCGATTTGGAAAATTCTTTTGACGTGAATACGTCATTAAAATTGATTCCATAGTGGGAGGCAATTCAAAAAAAGAATGATAACAAAATCGGGGGAAACAGTTTGGCGTTGGAGTTCATAGCTATCATCTCCATCCAAAATTTGATTACCACTGGATATATAGAGGATCAAAGAATCGTTACGCTACGTGAGGACCAAAGAGTATTGTACTATTGGTGAGGACTGTGATGCAATGCACGCGGTGGCGGGGTAGGCGCCGCCGTTTTGAGGCCATTATGCTGCGTTTCGAGATTTCTATTTAATATAGCTTTTGACTCGGAGAAGTTACGACGTTTGTCGTTACTGTACAAGTGTTACAAGTTACAGTAACTAGAAATTACTTATAGGATGTACGTGGTACGTGAACCTGCATAATATTGAGCCTATTGTGCATTTGTGATCGATTTTCCATACACTTTGTATGCGGACACTTCTAATAAATACAAAAAGATCTTTTTTAGTAACACTGGCATTTCTTAAGGGCTCTTCGAATTAAAAAGGTCAACATTCGACGAGACTGAAGATTTCCCCGATATAATCACCAGGAACGCCTCTTACCAATTTGGCTACAGACACTAATCACATACGATGTGGAAAAATCTGAACAGTCCTGTTGCTTTTGTTTGCAGTTTTTGATCTTAGCAAAATATTCAGAAATGTAATGTAAAAATACAATTTAAGAACACGTTTAATCAAATTTAACTTATGATTTACAAGTAGAAGCAAATAATACAAATAATTACATACGTCTAAACAAGAAAGAAAGCCTCGATAGTAGTACAAAGGCGGCTTTATCACCTTGAGCGATTTCTTCCAGGCAATCGTATGAAGGTAAAGAACACGTACACTTTAGATTTTATTGTATAAGTACATGTTTTTTACCTTCTAAAGTTTAGGACTACGTTACTGTACAATCACGCAGCTACAGTAACGTACCTAGTTCTAAAGTAGAACTGTTTCTGTAACGTACCTAGTTCTAAAGTAGAACTGTTATTGTAAAGTACCTAGTTCTAAAGTAGAACTGTTATTGTAAAGTACCTAGTTCTAAAGTAGAACTGTTACTGTAACGTACCTAGCAGCCCCGGATCTTAAATTTTTTTTAGGCGGGGCAAAAACTGAAAAATGCCGCCCCCGCCCACCTATATTTATTTTCACCTTTATCATCTTCATCATTTTAGCCATCAGATGTCCACTAATTGATTAGGGGCTGGTACCTAGTTCTAAAGTAGAACTGTTACTATAGCTGCGTGATTACAGTAACAAAGTTCTGGAGAGTACCCGCCTTATCAGTGTAAGTGTCATTTAAGGAAAATATTGAAATGGTAACAAAGACGACTTGGCAGTCTGACCACGTAGGTCTACCGTCACCATGACGTCATTATCTGACGGCTGTACCTAACATCCGTCTCAATGCATGTACAACATGGGCCGATGCACGTAGCTACTTTATCTATTATATCATTTCTCCACATTTTTATCCAACCGCCTAAGAAGGAGGGATATGTTTTTCGAGTGTATGTATGTATGTTTCTGATGACAGCCTACACGGCTTGACCGATTTTGAGGTGTCATTAAGATTGGTCTTCGCTTCCAGAGTGTCATATTTTTATATATAAAGTAAAAAAAACGTACACTCAACAGCGTATCAAGCGTAACGAAATCGTAAGTTTAACTGCAACAACTGCTTTTCTACGTGTTTTCTACAGTCGGGTATTTTGTTTTTCTTACTTGTTAACCGGAGGAGGTTATCAATTTGGTTTAATCTTTTTATATGCGCTACTTTGTATAACTCCGTCTTTTTTAAACCGATTTGATTTTTTGTATATTTAAAAGAAAAATAAAAGGATGGACCGGAAAGGATGGCGTGAACGGGAGGAGGCCTATACCCAGCAGCGGATGGATACAGGCTGAATAGATAGATAGAAAAGAAAAATAAAAGATTAGATTCGTATGATGTTTCAAGTGAGTCAAGTATTTGTCACAGAGTTGAGCCAAATTTCGATTACCTGTTCTGTGTAGCATAGATAGATAACTCTTTATTAAAAGACCACAAATACAGAAAAAGAAATACAGAGAAAACATAATTATAGCTAGGCTTAGCTTAGTGACATTATAAACATTAATAGGCCTGTTAAAAGTTCGTCAGTTAAATCGCTTCACTTAGCTAGAGACGACTCGCATTCTAATACTTATTGAAATTCAAAATGAAAGTATTTATTTGCAGAGACATTGGTAAAAATGCAGATGTAAAGATACATAATAGTGACTACCATGCTCTAGCACCATGCCATGCAAAATATTAGCATACATATATGATATTAAAAACATTACAATATTTTAATTACTAATATCATTTCGCAATATAATGATTAACAATTTGTCATTTAGGAATTTCTGAATAGAATAATATGTTGTCAATTAATAATTTCTTAAACCTAAATTTAAAAATATCTTAATAATTTTTTTTTTTTAAATGTCACTTCTATTATTCGTATTGCTTCTAAACGTGGACTTATTTGCGTTAAAAAGATGTATCCCAGACGAAATGATATCGGTTTTACATTGATTCTAAGAAAGAAGAAACTGATGGCCGATGGGTCCGAAAAGTTATCGAGTGGAGACCACGCACCGGCAAGCGCAGCGTAGGAAGTATAGCCACGAGATGGACAGATGACCTCATACAAGTGGCGGGAAGACGCTGGATGCAAGCCGCTTCCAATCAGTCTTCCAATTTGAAATCCATGGGGATGGCCTATGTCCAGCAGTGGACTTCCTATAGCTGAGATGATGATAATGATGAAGAAAAAAGGAGTGTTCCTATGTGGTTCCTATATAGTCAACGCGATGATCATACATGCATGGATTGGCGTCGAAGGGGCGTGGCTGTATTAGCTGGTGACACTTTTGTCCTTAACCAGTCTTAAAATATCTACATTACGTATATATAAGGAATAGCTTTGTATGTAAGGATATTATAGTATTATTAATGATGTATTATTCTCATTGATGATTGATAGTATGAATAATCAAATGCGCGTGGCTGCTATATAAGTTGATGACACGTTTTTCCATCACCAGAAAATAACTGCTTTAGGCAGATTTATAGGGGATAATGCGATGTCCATATTCTTAGATACACATCATTTGCGCTCATATCATTATTATATGTGTAATTGCGCAATTCAATACGAGAATGTGTATAAACAAGTTAAGGAAGCGCCAATATTTAATATTTTTGCCCTCATTTTTCCTTGAGTTAAGTACACTCACGTGTTGAGTCAGGGAAATCCCTTTGATCTCTGAGACATGAGTCTAAGACACGGCGGTAATTTGTAACTTACGAACTTACACAAGTTATCGAGTAAAATCTTCACTAAGCAAATCTTTTGTTGTAGTTACAAGCATTTGCCCTTTGTAAAAAAAAATAAGTGTCAACAGTTTTTTTTATTCGAAGATAGGATTAGGCATGGTCCAAATCTCATGCATCCTGATCGAAATGTGTTCGATAAAACCCATATTAGTATAAAAAAAATATGATTTGCTTTCTACAAGTACAATAATTACATAAAGTTAAGCTTCATAATAGCCTCATCTATATTGTCACCAGACATGGGGAGTGCATTTCTCTTGAAATACAAGCTTTGCTTAGCTCAGAGAATTGAGGCTCAACCACAGACATAGTAGATGGAGCATGCGACATTTTTGGTACTGACTGTGGACGTCACATAAACGATTTTGTGATGGAATGTTCCATCCGCGCGAAATCTATTCAACCCAATGCATCCGCGTGCTTGTACGCTAGTAACTAGTTAGCAAACTATCGAATCGGAAGTATATATCACCTGAAATTAAATAAATCTTGGTCGTCAACTGCGATTTTTTACGTACTTGACACGCTCGTTTTGACACGCTAGGTACATACACTTGGGGTATCTATAGAAGTCTATGGGCTCAACCTTTATTCGCATGGCTCACATGGCAAAAACGTTACTTAACTTTAACCAACGTCTTAAATTAAATATCTTTTTTCCGCAAGTGTCATTACGTATCAGCGAGAAGTTGACAAAATATGTTAAGTATTGCTTTTTCGGTAAGGTCATGTATCATCAACGGAGATAACGCGTAGAGCTTAATAAATTGTAGCATTTATATAACCTCATCCATGACAAAGTACTCAGTCTTTGATAAAATATTTTAACAACAACACAAATAAACTTCAAGCTTAACCACACTGTTTTATTGCATTTCCTTACATTTCTAAACATAAACTATCTATTAAATATGTCGCTATCAGCAAACACCCAAAATAATAATTATGAAGTCGGACACTGTCGAAAAACCCGTTAATTTTATGACCCATACATATGTATGCCAGACTATCTGGGATGCCTGTCTTACAAGGAAAATGCACGAATATAGGTAAGTGTACATATAAACGAAAATTACCGTGTATTCACTCAGTGGGGTATGGTCCGCTATCAAGGAAGCTTCCCTATTTCACAAGTCTTGCACAAAGCTTGCGTTTGTCTTTTACATTGTCTTTTATAGTTATTGAATGTCGAAATATATCTAACTGTGAAATAAATGATTAATCTCTTTAAAAGTAACCAATTAATTGGCTAATTGTATCTTATTTATTGGTTATTGTGAACTTTTAAGTGATATTGTTATTAAAATGAGGAAATATGATGAGCTGGAGTTCGGAATTAATAACGTTGGAATCTTCGAGATGCAAAATTACGAGTATGAGGTACGTTGCATTACAAATTATGTTTGTTAATTATTGTTGCATATGTCTGAGTTACATAATACATACGTAAGTATGTAAGTATGTAGATGTAAGCGAAGCTATTTTTCGTGTTTTTTTACTTTTATTTACCACAAAGCATTAATTATAGTTGTCTGGTTACATACACCATTTTTACGAAACTATAAATATTTATATGCTTCATGAACTTGGTGGCAAGCGCCTTTATTAACTACAACACAACAATATACAGACTCAACTATCTAAACTACTACACAAAAAGCACATCGATCACCCCAGACCGATAAAGGTCTAAAGATAATCCAAATGCTCAAACCCACTACCAGTTGGCAGCGTACCCAGCATGCTGTCCGCATTGCCACGTTGAACTTGGTTGACTGATGTACATAATATGAAGTAAGTGAAAGTAAGTACTTAATGCAATTTGCAAAAACTGTCAACCCACACATTTTTAATTATTGTAATAATAAAAACTTTTTTTTTTCAAAGGTCTTTTGATCTTGTATTCTTAGGTATGATTCGAGATAATCTGTATATATCTTTCCAGGGTTCCGTAGTAAACAAGGAACCCTTATAATATCGCCATGTCCATCTGTCTGTCCGTCCATGGCTTTTCTCAAAGACTAGAATAAGAATAAGAATAAGAATATTTATTAACCTTGAATAACAAACATGTTACAGGTAAGTCAGATTACTATAAGTACTAGAAAGCTGTTAAAATAATTTAAGGTACCTTGTTACCTCACCTACATGTTAAGTGGGGGATGAATTATATTTTCTAATCTACCACATCGTGTGGGGTATCGTTGGGTAGGTAATTAAAAACATTGGGGGATTTTGCGAAAACCACTTTTCAATTTAAGAATTCGTTTGCGAAATATTAAGCTTTAAAGAAATCAAACTCAATTTATTTGGAAATAAAACAAATATTTTAATATTACAGCTTTAAAGTGATAATTTTTGATAGAGTCAAAGAGTCCTCTCCTCACCCGGCTAAGCGGTTGACTTACGAAATATGAAAAAAATCATGCAAGTTACATACATGATGAAATTAAAAGGAAAACTATCACGACTATGTAGACTTGACAAGTTAACGAGTAATAGTCGATCAACTTAAAATAATTACTTAGATAAGTCAAAAATTAATATTTCATTTAAATTAACATAAGTTAATTCATATGTTCGTAGTATCAAACATGATACTCTGTTTTAAGTTCACTTATATAATGATATGTAACTACGGAACTCTACATTGCAAGTGCCACGACACGCACTTGGCCTTTTTTCAATTTTATGTCGTCATACAAAACAAATTACTTATGTGTGATATTTATAATTACTTTGGGTACATAACGCAAAATTATTCAGCGTAATTTTATTCAAAGCTGTTTACTAAATTAAATTTTACAAATATATACTGTTTTTGTTTCTAATTGTACTCACTAATTTTATCGACACCAAAAAAATACATTTTTAGTGAATTTGTCAGAATGTAGATACATATATAATAAGTAGGTACATAGAAATTGTCTACTCTTTGACATTTTTTTTTTAATTTTTTTTTTATTCGAAAATAGGCTTGCGCTATAAGTATGTAGCTATCTGCCAACAAGGTTTTAACTTCAACTATCTTTTTCATTTTAAACTTTTTGTAACAGGAAAACTTGTCTCACGGCAAATGACACCTAAATTTACGCACGTATTTTACGTTTTCTTTTGGGATTTATGTACTTAAATATTTACTGTACTGAGTATTCGAAAGTTTATTTTTCTTTATCTGCTGTGGAAAGTTACTAAACTTCCTGGTGCTAAAATCTAATCCAGATGCAAAGATAGATAGATGTCCGGGGTAGTGGCAAAACTACCATTTTAACCTACTGTACAAGACAGAACGTAATGTTTTATGAGTATAATTATGTATGTAATCTTGTTTGTTTCTACTGTGCGAGTACTCTTAGATGTTTGAATGAAGTGAAAATCCTATTGAGTCACAATGAGACTAGTGTAGTATGACTGGTTGGGCATTACCATTGATAGGACATTAATATGAAATTATATGTAGGTATGTGCCATAGGACTGCGTCAACTCTAAAAATGCCTCAGGATTTTTTATAACAAGTATATTAAAAGAAAAACAAAATACCCGATTGCAGAAAAGCGGTTTTTGCAGGCTAACTTACGATTTCGTAAAAGGGACAAGTGCCTTTCTTAACTACAACAAATCAAAACAAACTACACATACTTATTTATTTCGTTACGCGTGATACGTTGTTGAGTGTACGTTTTTTGTAAGAACGTATGCGTAAAATTGCTGTAAAAGATTATAAATCCGCATTCAAAAGAATAAATTAAAATATTTTTAATCTTAATTCTAGTTAAATCATTTGTTTATAATGAAAAAATACGTTGGAGGTTAAGAAAAACGCATTTTTTTTAAAGTGATGTTTTCATTTTATTACAAAAAATATAGCTTATGACAGTCAGGGAGTGAAGACGAATCTAACAAACCCGCACATCAAAATAGGTCAAGCCGTTTAGGCTATAGGCGGTCATACATAAACATACATACATACCTACACATTAAAAACATAACCCTCCTTCTTACGCAGTTGGCTAAAAATAGAAGCAAGTACTGAACTGCAAAATGTATGTAGTAAGATATTGGTTCGGTAGTTTGAATTTGCGGCTATCACTCGTACTAGTACTTAGTACTTTATAATATTGAGTAGAGATAGGGTTGAGGGGCCGGCCACACACATACTTATATAATTTGATAACGATTTGTTTATGACATCTAGTTTCTATTAAAATATACATGACGACTAACAAGAATTATTATTATCGTCCCATTCGTAAACTTTAATAAAGATAAGTTTGATATTTTCCTTAGTGATTAGCTAGCCAGATCGGAGCATAGAAAAAACTTCTTGTTTTTTTTTCCCGTCTCGGAGATATAGAATTGCGCTGACAGTGCATTTGCCATAAAATGAATTCAATGTTGTAACTTGCTCTTGAACATTTTGGCATTAATGATCATGACTTGCTCGCTTGGCACTGGACCGAGGAAGATGGCAAAGTAACCTATATAACCAGCAACGGGACAAAGAAGGCTGAGGATGATGATGATGATGAAATCATGACATATTATGGGCTTGTAACGGAATTGAAAACTCTTTTTTAGTACCCACACTATGACTGAAAATTGTGTTTATTGTAGAAAATGATAGGCACTCTGTCTGTACTAAACCAAAAATTGAAGTTGTAATCTTTGATTACATTATAAATTATTTTTAGGGTTCCGTACCACAATAGGAAAAAACGGAACCCTTATCACTTTGTTGTCTGTCTGTCCGTCTGTCCGTCTGTCGGGTGTCAAGATCTTTATCTCGGGAACGCGTGAAGGTATCGAGTTGAAATTAAAACCATATACGCAAATCTACAGTATCTTGCTGCAGAAAGAAAAATAAAGTTTCTAAGTTTTCGTAAAAAAAGTTACGGCCGAATATACCTATGGTAAAAAACTTGTGTAAAAAACGCACATTTCGACACTCACAAGGGAATCAAAACCTATGGGTACTTCCCGTTGACTTAGCCTAGAACAATGAAATTTGGTAAGAAGCATTGTGTTAAAGTACATATATAGGAAAAAATCCGAAAACTGGACATTTTTAATTTAATCACAAAAAAATGTGTCTTTTCTGTATCTTGCTGCAGAAAGAAAAATAAAGTTTCTAAGTTTTCGTAAAAAAAGTTACGGCCGAATATACCTATGGTAAAAATCTTGTTAAAAAACGCACATTTCGACACTCACAAGGGAATCAAAACCTATGGGGTACTTCCCGTTGACTTAGCCTAGAACAATGAAATTTGGTAAGAAGCATTGTCTTAAAGTACACATATAGGAAAAAATCCGAAAACTGGACATTTTCAATTTAATCACAAAAAAAATGTGTCTTTATGCAAGGAATGAAGGTCCAAATTTTAAAGTGAATTAAGCGTATCATGTGGGGTATCATATGAAAGAGCTTCAGTAACATAAGCTTATAATATTTTTACGATGTATATTTTTCGGTTTATGAAGGAAAATATAAAAATATATATGATTGTTCCCTTTTATCTACTAGTTTGTACGGAACCCTCGGTGGGCGAGTCTGACTCGCACTTGTCCGGTTTTTTTAGGTAAGATAGTTCTACGAATGACCACCAACTCACCTGATGTTAAGTGACGGTGTGGCCGAGGATGGATCTCGTCGATCTAGAAGATATCTATTCACTGTAGCCTTGAAAATTCCAAGATTGTAGTTCATAGGAAACAGAGATGGCAGCAACGAATTCCATTCCTCTGCAGTACGCATAGGAAATCAAATCAAATCAAATCATAATAAAATTAATCTAAGATTGTAATTTTAATTGTGACAACTCTTTCATAGATTTATGTGGAAAAGCACAAACTGAACAATAACAGACTTTGTTATTGTTCAGTTTGTGCTTTTGGCTAAAATTATAATAATGTTGCTATTAAAAAGTACACCTGCTTTTGGCTTAGTACAGGCATAGACAATCATGTCTAAGTCTATAGTGCAGCCGTACCTATTCTAACTAGCATATCGTAAGTATCTACTAATTAAATAATACTACCTCGTGTAGGGTAAATCATTTGATGAATTTTAATATCCAAATTATCGGGATTTATGCCGATAAAAACGAATATATTCGTTTTTACACGAAAAGCCCGGTAGGTTACCGTTACATTTTATATTCCGGTTTTTTGTTTTTCGTTCAAAAACAAACCGTTGAGTATTCATTTTTAATAAACGGTTTTATTACCCATAGTTTTGACATTCTTAAAAAAATGGAATTATTTGCTTAATTTTATAACGGCTTTTCTAAACAGACGCGTAGAATTTGCGTTTTCCTTATTATATTCCTCAATATTCTAGGATTAACTAACTTCAGAACTTGTTATTATTATATTATGCGCGTAACTATCATGTTGGGGAAATATTTAAATAGCCAGACATTCGGCGGGAAATTTAAATTTCAAACTTTTTTAAATGTTTTTTGCTTGTAGTTAGTTCGGGTAAGTTTTATACGTTTGCTACAGTATCAGTTTTTATTTTATTTTATCACCATAGAGGTTTATCACGCATATAGAAAGCGTTTTGAATTTGTAAAACTGGATTTCAAGATTAACATAAGGTAACATAGTGTATTATTGGTAATTAAATAAATTGTTGTGATAATATAAAGGACCATCTTGTTGTCGCAGCCATTTATGATCAATTACAATAATAACCTGGCTACAAGGACTAAAAAACTGTTTGAAAATTGAATTTTCCCTCTGTATACGTGTGACACGCCACCTTTAGTCGCGTAAGGCGTTAAAACGTGCAATTATCATGCGGATCTCTTAATTTCTTGTTCGATATCACAGAAAAACTCTATTAAAATTAAAATAACTATTAGGTATACTATATTAATTGACCGAGCGAGCGAAGGGTCTCTGCATCAACTGGCCGAATTTTCTTTCATCTGTCAGTTTGTTTGTGAGTTTGTATGTTCGTACTCGCATACGAAGTATTATGTACAGATGACCCAAGGTGAGCTGAAAATAAGCTCTCTCGCGAGGTCTACTGTTCGTAGAACTACTAGTTCTATTTATATCATTATTCGAGACCACATAATAACATTCCGTATGTTCCGGCCGCTATCGCAGCTAGTTGCGATGAAAGAATTACTATTCTTTGTACACAACTGGTTGCGGTAAAATAGTTTTATTTCTTTGTTCGAATATACTTCCAGGCGTTAGTTCAAGTCTCTATATAATCTAATTACATTTGGTTTATTTTTTATCTGAAGTTTTAAAGAAAACGATCATGCATACCTATAATCAAACATGTCTTATCAAAATAAGCTGTTTTTAAAATGATAAAACGCGTGTCGAGAAAGGAAATGTACTCGGCAGAGCAGATTAGGCAGTGTTCCATCGTGACCTTAATCAATGACATGTAGGCATTATTCATATAGTAATTTGTATAATTTCTTTACTCATATTAAAATCTTTAAGTATGTTTGTGTGATAGGAACTTGGGACATTTTTCCCCTTCGGCCGCGTACGTAACCGGAGCTTCGTAATATTTATACTCATGATCTAGCATCATAAGAAACATTTTTCAAACAGTTTTAGAAACCAGTTAAAAACAGTTATTTTTTATTAAAACTTATTATGTCTGTCCGCAGCTTAGGTCAAAAATTGACAACCCAAGCACAGTGTGCCTACAACTGTAGGGTGTAAATAATCATGACAACATAACACTAAAATATCAGAATGAGTAACATTTCAAGTAATTTAACTTAATGTGAAAGTAAGAAGGAAATTATACAAAATTTACTCAACTTTCAGGTTATCATTTTAAATTTGGTAGCGGAAATATTTTCGGAATTTTCTTTACTTTTGTTATTCTAAAATAGGCTAACGCAGCTTGCGCTTGACCGTCTCCTCTATCCTTCCAAACAGCCGGTCGATTCCAGAATCGACAGGCAGCAGATTAAAAGAATAACGAAACTTCGAACTTGCGACTGCAGAAGAGCGATTTTTGCAACGATTTTATTACGCTAGATAAACACAAGCGCACGTGGTGCTTGGAGTGCACGTTTTTTATCAGAAAGTATGCGAAAATCGTCTAAATAGGTTATAAATTTCATTCTTTAGAATAATACTAGTAAAATCACCTTTTTATTACGAAAAATCATTTAGCGCATTTTTTTTTTTGCGAAAGTTTTATTATTATTACGAAAAATATAACACTCAGGGAGTGAAGACGAATCTAACGACACCTCGCACATCAAAATCGGTCAAACTGCTGGCTGTAGGTGCGATCATACTCGTATATGTACACATACATTTATATACTCTCGGGAAACATACTCCTTCTTCTTGTGCAGTCGGTATAAGAACGGCATAAGAAATAGGTTGATGCACGCGTGATTTATAATTTGAAATGTTTTAACAATACTCTTTTACGTTACAATTTCAGTTACGAAAATATTTACCTAAAAGAAATTACATCTTTCAGTTTATGTTTTATTTTCATTAAAAAAACGAAGCCTAAAAATCCTACAATAAGTAAGTTTACATAATATATCGAATGTCATTACAATCTTGACCTATTTTTTTTATTGCTGCGATGTCCTTCTTAAAATAAAGAAACACCTACCTATATAAGCTACTTACGTTTTTATTGTATTAGATAAGAAAAAAATACGTACTTTCATGGGTACTTTCCTTTTTCATGTGGCACAGTTTTGAATTGCGTGTTCGAGGAAACAAAGCAAAGACGCATCTGTTGTATCTACTAAATATATGTATAAATATGGGTTATAAAATACTTAAGTCGCTATCCTTCATATTTTTTTATAATAGTATGTTTTCATTAACAAGTAAGTTTACAAAACTTATAAGCCCCCGAATTAAATAAAAACGGCTGTACCGATTTTGATGAAACATAACTAAGAACACTCTCGATCAAATCCTTTTTCATATAATAAAACTAAATCAAAATCGATCCATCCGTTTGAGAGCTATGATACCACTCACAGATACACATGAAAAAATTATAGCACCCCTCTTGTGTAGGGCGGGATCTAAAAATATATAGGTTTTTTTATGTAAGATAGATCTACGATTGACCACCAACTCGCCTGATGTTAAACGACGGTGTGGCTTAAGATGGAGCTCGTAGATATAGAAGATACATAGGTACATAGTTTCGCAGAAATCTAATAACGGAATTTATTTGCGCATATGGGTTACAACTTACAAAGGTGGTGATAGTATCGCGCTTTCTATTTATAAGTTATTTTATTGTTAGGAAATAGTCAATTTAAAAATTAAAATGCGATAGTGGCGGACTGGTGATCCTATAATTTTGTATTTATTTATCAAGCTGTAACACATTAATTAGATCTTTCAGTGGCCGGCATTGACATCATGCTTATAAAACACGGGAATAACAACCGGTCCTTGTTTTCATTCCGGTTTATAAACATAAAACTTTTGAGTGAAACCGGCAGCGGAGCATAACATACGCGCATACGTCAACCATTTCCTGCAAAATGCAACTGCAGAGTGCACACAACACAACTCTGAGTGCTAGTGGTGGCGCTAGTAACGCTTTCTCTTTCCTAAAACATGCTAACTGATTTTATCGTCCGCAAGTTTATCTTGGCGCGCGTATTATTGCCGGAGGCATGCCGACTTGCGGAGTGTCCCCACACTAGCAGTCAGTGCCATACCGATATTCAGGAAAATAGGCCGTATACCCGTACCGGCCTTTGCCTACGCGAGCGTGAAAAAGAAAAACGAAATTATTAATTGAAAATAGTTCGTATTTCGAATTAAACTTTTTTCACGCGGGAGTAGGCGCCAGTTTTATTTATCCTGCATTTTCGTGTCAGTGGAAAATCGTGCTTTTATAGATTCGTCGAAATTATTTATTAAAGACGTTAGCTATTGGGTAAGTTTGACAAAAAAGTTACTTTATGAATAAAAACATTATGATTTATTTCCGCTAGGAGTAATAGTGTTCTTTGTTTATTTCGACAAATTCAATTTTTTTCCTGGAAAATTTGTAAATTGAAAAAAAATAGTAAGGCCAGGAATCGAGTTTGAGACTTTCCAAATAGGCAAAACAAGTCAAACGGGCTCAATTTTAATAACGTAGGTACATATTACTAAAATTATCTGGCGTGTCTCACTATCCTGGACTCCCAAATTATCTTAAATCGGGCACAATTACTCGCGTCGGGCAATGCACATATTGAATACATTGCCAAAATTAAGGCAGTGTTTTGAATTGAAGAGCACACAGAGAAAATAGCTTCGGTCACTGTACAGAACAATGATCCAATATAATTGTATTGGAGCTGATTAAATACTACTAATGGATATTAACTTAAGCAAATGAAACTTTTTTTTGTTACTGTAAATGTAACTGTGCCGAAATATCGGGAGCTCAAAATTAACGCGAACCACGGTAAATATCCCGTTAATAATAATAGTGCTTTAATGCACGACCGTGATAGTTGAAAGAGTCTTTTTTTGAGTTTTAAAGTTCGAGATCTAACGCTAGTCTTGCCATTTCGCGTACCTATTGTAAAAGTAAATTACCTGCACACAAGTTATTATATGTTCTGTGACAAAAGGGTAGACGAACTCAGACAGGTATGTATCGTACTCAGACACGGGTAAGCTACATTCAATTTATCTTTTGCAGTAATAAATACCTAAGTACTGAACATTGAAGTGCACAAAGCAACGAGTATCTATCTATCTAATACCTTTATAATCTGAATCTCGGAAACGGCTCCAACGATTTTAATGAAATTTGGTTTGTAGGTAGATTAGGGGACGAAAAATTGATCTTCCTAGGTTTTATTTTTAGTGAACCCGGGTTTGCTCGTATTTTCAGTCATAAAAATCCGAGTGGAGCTCGGTCGCCCAGGTACTTTCAGATTAACAGTTAATCCTGGGTAACGTATTATTAGGTGCATATCTCTTGTCTATAATAGAATAATATCTTACTTTTTTTTAACTTTTTTAAAAGAAAAATACATGCATACGTTTACTAACCATAAAAAATTACGCTCGCTTAAATACCTACTAAAAATATATACTTAATAATATATGAAAGCTAAAATACTAACAACAATGTGATCCTATTTACATGGTCTGCCAACCCGCATTTGGCCAGCGTGGCAGACTATGGCCTTACCCTTCTCGCAATGAGAAGATGGCCCGCGCCCAGCAGTGGGACAGTTTGTACAAACAGGGCTGATAAAATAAAATTAAAAAAATGTGATCCTATAAGGGTTCCGGTTTTTCCTTTTGAGGTAAGGAACCCTAAAAATAACAAGTCGAAATAACAAGAAAAAGACACACACAAGTTAAATTACAGGACTCCCAGTTTGAAGTTCGATCGTTTTTTTATTCTGTGTTTCTACCACCTACGGATATAACTTTATAATTTGTGACCTACGGGAGAATTTAATGTTACCAGATTAAAGAAATTTCCCGAAAATAAGTTCACTTCAATGTTTTTACGGAACCAAAAAGCGGAGTTATAAATAAGAATACGCTCTTGAACATCATAATACATTTTTGAACCAAAATCGATACTCTAAGTGACTGAACTTTTTTAAGACTAAATGTAGCAAGCATACGGTACATACATAATGTAGATGTGTGTAGCAAGGCGGATTTGGCAATTTATCTTACACTTCATAACATTTATCTGAAATATTTGATTATACTGATAAACCTTACAGTACTATAAACACTAAAATCCTCACATACCCCGCACTCGCGTAGATAAATATTAATACCCAGATAGAACTATATCACGTATCATTTGTAGATATAACTGCAGGGGCAAATGGTTAGAGGCAACGTAGCTGGCGTATAAATTCATTTATTACAGCATCATAAATGTTAGATTACATTGCAGATGAAAACTATATAAACAGCGTGTACAGAGTTTATTTTTTACATAAGTTTTCTTGTATGAAGTTCACGACAATTAAAAATGTAAATAGATATTTCCTAAGTACACTGACCCATCGTCACTTCCTATTTGGTGCGATTGTGGTCAAAGGCGAGCGGTAAGAACTAAATCTGCATATTTTTCTGACCATGTTTTTAATTTTGTATCAAAGACTGTTTAATGCTCTAATAATAATACTACACCTCAAGAGGCTCTCTCTAGATAGTTGGATCAAGGGTAAAATACAAAAGACAGTCATCCTAGATACGGCGCGCATTATCAGGAAATTCCTCAGTTTGTAGCCCTTACCGTCGACAGCTTGAGTCTTGCCCCGCTGCCGGCGGCACCTTTTATGTCAAAATAGTTTTGTCAACCATCCTTTGACATAATTTATTATGAACTTGACTTGGGCGTTATGAATAGATTATTTGTATTTAATTTTTTTACAATAATTAAAACATAAAACATGTTATTTTTAGGGTCCCATACCTCAAAAGGAAAAAACGGAACCCTTATAGAATCACTTTGTTGTCCGTCTGTCTATCCGTCCGTCCGGGTGTCAAGACCTTTATCTCGGGAACGCGTGAAGGTATCGTGTTGAAATTAAAACCATATACGTAGATCTATAAGTCTCTTGCTGCAGAAAGAAAA
Source organism: Lycia hirtaria (assembly GCA_947563715.1). Lineage (NCBI taxonomy): Eukaryota > Metazoa > Arthropoda > Insecta > Lepidoptera > Geometridae > Lycia > Lycia hirtaria. The sequence goes on from OX387385.1 coordinate 35,357,845, forward strand.
ATAAAATTTCTCAGTTTTCGTAAAAAAAAGGTACAGCCGAATATGTCGTAAAAAACGCACATTTCGACACTCACAAGGAAATCAAAACCTATGGGTTACTTCCCGTTTACCTAGAACTTTGAAATTTGGCAAGAAGCATTGTGTTAGACTACACATATAGGAAAAAATCCGAAAACTGGACATTTTTTAAGAATTGTGTCTATAAGCAAGGAAGGAGGGGCCAAATTTTAATGTGTATTAACCATATCATATGGGGTATAATATGAAAGAGCTTCATTAGCATATTAATAAGCTAAACAGGTTTTTAAATATTTTTACGATGTTTTTTTTCGGTTTATGAAGGAAAATATGAAAAAAAAATGATTTCCCCCTTTTATCTACTAATTTGTACGGAACCCTTGGTGAGCGAGTCTAACTAGCACTTATCCGATTTTTTAAAGTACATATTTCTATTGTAAAAAAATAAAATTAAGAAATAATATAAATAAGTGGTATAATACTATATATCTTTATTGCACACCAACAGAAACATTACACAAATAAATAATAAAAAGACAGAAACAATGTTTAGCAGTACAATGGGTGGTGGCCTTATCGCCTAAATGACTTAATTACTCAATTAATTCTCTAATGACTCAATTAATTTTGTATCAGTTTTGATTAAATTAACCGCATTACTGGTGTTATGTATCGTGACAGGTACTTCTCATCAATATTCAATAATTAAATTAATCATTTATTCAATAATTTTATTTGGGTACCTTTGCACCAGGAACAGTCAGTGGCGGGTTATTTGACTGAGTCAAATTTAGTCCGTTTTTAGCTCTTTTATAAATTTATGTTAATTAATTCAATGTAAGTAAGTTTCCGGCAGCCTAGTCGGGAGACCGTCTGACTTGCGATCCGCAGGTCCTGGGTTCGAATCCCACGGCACGCACCTCAGTCTTTTCGAAGTTATGTGCATATTGTTGATTGCCGCCAACTTCAAACGGTGAAAGAAAACATCGTGAGGAAACGTTACATGTCTGAGAGTTCTCAATGATCTTGAAGATGTGTGAAGTCTGCCAACCCGCACTTGGCCAGCGTGGCAAACTATGGCCTAACCCTTCTCACAATGAGAAGATGGCCCGTTCCCAGCAGTGGGACAGTTTGTACAAACAGGGCTGATAAAAAAAAACAATGTATATCATATTTACTATAATAACTTAATTAAATTGGTATATTTTAGGCATATTGTAGTAAAACTCACAAAATATAAGGGATAAATACTTTATAATATACCTATATCTAGGTCTTCTTAAAGTGCTTTTACATTAATACGATCTCAATAGGTATTATAATTTAAAACAAAATTAATGTGAACCCTTACACTCATTTTGGTACACATTAGACCCTACTTTATAGGCTGGCCACACGATTTGCGTGATGCCATGACTGTGACCCAGAGGATCGAGTTTATTTTCTTTAGGTCAAACCAGTATTTAATCGAATTAGGTTTTTGTGTTTTTATTACAACTGATTAACAATGAAAACTTAAAACACTATTATTATTAACGGGATATTTATTTTTTATTTTATAAATAATAGTGTTTTAATGAATGACCGTGATAGTTAAAAAAAATGAAAACTTAGTTTGATATAGGTACATTTTTTAGACTAAGCCTAGGTTATCCTTTTATTACCTAAATGTTTTTGAGAATTGTAATAATAACATGTTTTTGAAGATTGTATCTTTTTGTACTTGCAAAATTCTTGTAATACACATATATCGCGTGGTAATCTGACAATTAGCACATTCACAAAATGATAAAAAGTTTTGTTTTGAATAAGTGCTCTGCGTCAAATATACCTACGTAAATAATTATACTTTAAAAACCGAAGAAAAAAACGACTTCAAAATGCGCAATTCGTTTACTTGGATGTTTTTTTTTCAGTTGTTTTGTTTTAATAACTAAAGTACTGAACCGATTTTGATAAAATTTATATGGGACCATCTCTGAGGTCACTCACCTACCAAACAAAAAATAACCAACAAAAACAATTCATAAATAGCGTAGCAATCGCTGAACAAACATACAAAAAAACATACAGTCGAATTGAGAACCTTCTTCTTTTTGGAAGTCGGTTGAAATTTAATAGAAGAGTTCGTAAAGCAACCCAAAGATTTCTTATGACTAAGGTAGTTTTATCTTTAAATTTCAACAAACTGTATTCTGAAAAGAAAACAACACAGATACTACTAGGTAAAGATCCGATTACGAGTGATATTTAATATATATACGTATTAGATTAAGAGTGATATTTAATATATATACGTATGTGTGACTCCGACGATAAATGCAATAACGTATTACGATGAGTTGGTCTAATGATAAATGCGAAAAGTTGGTTCTGACGCAATAAGTTTCGGCTGAGATTGCGGAAAATGGACATAGAACTAGTTGATCCAATCTGTGTATCCGTCTGTGGCATCGTACTCGTAGCTCTCAAATGAATATATACATTTTGATCTATTTTTTGTGTGAAAGAGGATTTAATAGAAAGTTTTCTTAGCAATGGTTCATGATAATCGGTTTCTCAGTTTCCAAGTTTCCTTAATATATTTGTTAGTTAATGCGAGACTTTTCAATACAGTACTAAAATAAAGTGTCTAAAAGTGCTTTTAGATTAGAATTTATTCCAATTAACACTAAAAGTAAATTAACTATAAAGTTACCCATTGTTGTCAAATCTGGTCCTTAAACACTTCTAGTATCACATAGTGTCTCTGATTAAAAGATATACAAAGATAAGCGCACGATATACTCGTACTTACAGACACACAATATTTTTTTTGTCGTGCTATGCAAATGATGAAGGGTGATCCGAAGACATTTTTAAAGCATTGCGGATATGAGTTCCTACAGACTTCCTACCGGAAACAGAGAAAGGTCGACTGCTTGCCTACCCGCATTTATACTTACATGTTTATCTACTTTAGGATATGGCTAAGGATGTAATATAACCACACTTGGGCAATAAATTGTAAATCTAATTTAATATTGAGCATGACATGTACCTACCTAATAAAAAACAAAACTTTATTACGTATTCATAACACACAGCGATGACTTTTACGAAGTTGTTATGGGTGTATGGTTTTCCTAGTTTTGTTATAGGTAAATAAATTGAATAAGAGCGACTGAGATACTGTGATAGTTATAATTTATTTATAAAAATGTAAACACATTGTATAAAATAACTTTAAGGAAAACCAAGTTGACAGGAGGTGTTTACTTTTTTCTTATTATCGGGGATTGTAATTAATTATTAAATTAACACATCATCTCCTAGCATGCATTTTACATATCACAGCGGATTAGCAAGTTGAAGTGGCAGTGGGCAGGGCATAGCACGTAAAACTAATGGCCGAAAGTTCTCGAATCGAAACCACGCACCGGCAAGAGCAGCTACGAGATGGACAGATGACCTCATACAAGTGGCGGGAAGACGCTGGATGCAAGCCGCTTCCAATCGGTCTTTTTGGAAATCAATGAGGGAAATCTATGTCCAGCAGTGGACTTCTTATGGCTGAGATGATGATGATGAAGATGCATTCTAAGATTATAGAGTCATTCAGTCAGTCTTCATTGTAATATAACGGTTTGTATTTCATTACGGTTGCATGCATCTAGCACTTCTAAAGTGCTGTGTGCATAAAGGAAGTAGAATGTGTTGTCACTTAAATATGCGCGCATATGCTATGACTGCATGTTTGGAACATTGGTTGTTTAAACATGTTTATTGTTTTAGCTTCAAAGTTACTTAATAACGTCAAATAACCAAATAGGCCATTCTTTATTTAGCTGATTAAAAAGCAATAATTATGGATAACTAAATTATTATTAAAAAAATATATTGTTAAGTACTTAATTTTTATTATCAATGCAAACTTTGTGAAATTGGTTTTCATTGGTAATAAAAAATCTTATTATCTAATTCGAATGATAAAAAGATTAAATTTCTGATGAATAATGCTAATACTTGTAGATACCAACCGCCTTACCGAAAAACGTTGCTTAACTCTAACCATCGTCTTAAATTCTCTGTCTTCTTTCCGCAAGTGTCATTACGTGTCACCGAGAAGTTGACAAAATATGGTAAGTATTGCTTAAAGTTAAGTAACGTTATTCGGTAAGGCCGCAAATGTTTTACGTGCTATGTGCTCTGTCTATTGCCTCTTGAACATTCTAATCGGTTGCTATGTAACAAATGCGTGATCAGAACATGATCAGAACTATACCTATATGTATATGAATTTTAAGGTTCCAACATAGGTTCCAATGTAAGCCATCTTATCAGTTCCATATTACAAGCTTTGCTTAGTATAGGCTAGATGGTGTTGTGTGACATGTCCTTCAATATTTATATAGGTATATAAAAAAATATCATAAAATACAACGCGACGCGTGATCAAAATGCTGGCCCAACGCATAAGCATTGCCATTCAACGTGGCAATGCGGTCAGCATGCTGGGTACGCTGCCAACTGGTAGTGGGTTTGAGCATTTGGATTATCTTTAGACCTTTTTCGGACTGGGGTGATCGATGTGCTTTTTGTGTAGTAGTTTAGTTAGTTGAGTCTGTATATTGTTGTGTTGTAGTTAATAAAGGCGCTTGCCATAAAAAAAAAAACATAATATCTTATCACTATAACATTTAGAACTAATACTATAAGTTCATTTAAAACTAATTAATGACTACCTACTAACTTATGTTAATGATACATCGTGATGATTGTTATTATATTAAATTAAGATACAAAGCTCTTTATCTTTCCTTATCATTGAACTGATTTACATAATTATCTGATCGAATTTTTTCAGGTCCCATATCGTAATCATTGTCATGTACTTACTCATGTTATATCAAAAATCAAATCAAAATCAACCCTGTTTGTATAAGTTGTCCCACTGCTGGGCGCGGCCTGTCTTCCTTCTCATTATGAGAAGGGTAAGGCACGTTGGCCAAGTGCAGGTTGGTAGACTTCACACATCTTCAAGAACATTGAGAACTGTCAGACGTGTAAGTTTCCTCACGACGTTTTAAGTTAGCGGCAATCAACAAAACGCACATAACTTCGAAAAGGCAGAGGTGCGTGCCGCGGGATTCGAACACTTGACCTGCGGATCGCAAATCAGACGGTCTCCCGAAGTTAACGGCAGACTATAATACTGCCGGTAACTTATGTTCAAATGTAAATAGGGCGAATTCTGTGCTTGTGTTATATATTTCACAATTATTAATAGGTTTTCACTGATTAAAATTAACAAGTATTCAAGTATAGTATATTAGAAATTGATGTAATAGAAGATATTAATAATCTAACAAAATTATGTAGGTACTACAATATTATTCTACTAATATACCTGCTATAATAAGAAAAACTAAATCTCACATACTTTCGCATCAATTATATCGCTACTCTGAAATATAAAATAATATTTTGCTGACGTATGTAATACTTACAAGTATTACGATTAAGATACAAAATATTATTATCACAAATTCCATAACAGTTTTAATTCAGATAAAAGATGAGATAAAAAGAACACAGGGTCAAAAATCTGGTACATTCTCCAAAGTGAGAATAAATAAAACTTGTTTGAATTTTAGAAGTCTTATCAAGGGATTTATATTTAAAACGGAGTTTCTTGGAACACTGCGGATTGTTCGTATACTTAGCTCACAGTACACATTATAGGCCTTACCGAAAAACGTTACTTAACTTTAACCATCGACTTAAATTCGCTATCTTCTTTCCGCAAGTGTCATTACGTGTAAGCGATAAGTTGACAAAATATGTTAAGCATTGCTTAAAGTTAAGTAACGTTTTTCGGTAAGGCCGTTTGCTGTTGCAGTATATATAACTTGTTTGCCTGTAAATTTTCACTTTCAAACATACTTTGCCACAGACCTTCATACCTACTCTAAAATATTTACAATATAACTAATGAAAACAATGACAGACGGTAGATAATATATTATTTCCCAAGATACCAGCAATTTTATTGCAGACTTGTGGAGCTTGTCGCACCGTTAGCAAACGTGCATGTAGCTATTATGGAGCTGTATAAGGAACTAGCCTCTGTGTTGTGGACGATGATAAAAATGATGGCGATGATAAATTCACCTATAAAACTTCCAAAGCCCCAGTTATCTCTATATCAAAGTTCATATTGAATGTTTGGCCGAGCAGTCGTGAATTGGTAACACAGAAAGATAAACAGTTACTTTTGCTTTCATATTACAAATTCTGTACATATTCCAATAAATAAAACTAGATTAGGTAAAATCTGCTGTTGTTAGTCACCTTGATTTTTTGTTTCTGGTTGGTATACGATGCAATTTTTATAAAAAGTGTGTGAACGTGAACAAACAGTTTTTCAGATTTTATTGTGTTTTCGCTAAATCTGCATGAAATTTTTAGGTTCACTTTGAGAATAACATTTAATTAATAATCTTAGGATATTTAACTCTACATCTAATTATTATTTTTAGGAAACAGACTCATTTAAGATGTTTTGGAGTGTTTAAAATGCACTTAAAATATTGAAAAGAATCAGTGGGAAATAAAGCAGTACTTCATGCTTTCTCCTATTTTAGCACAAAATGTAAGAACATAATTATGCCCAAACCGCTTTTCAAGTTATATAGTTATAATTTGGAAAACTGAAACAACCGACTTCAAAGTACACAATTTCGTTTACTTGGACGATTTTTTTCCAGTTATTAAGTATTAAATAAAACCGGCCAAGTGTGAGTCGGACTCGTGCACGAAGGGTTCCGTACCAGTATCTATAAAAACGGCAAAAAAACTGTTAAATAAAAAAGTCTGTTGTATGGGATTAAATAAATTAAATATTAATTTTATTTTAATTTAATTATTTATTTTTAAAGTGAATAATAACTCACTAATAATATTATTAGTGAGTTAATAATAATATTTACTATTCAATAATATTCACTAACTCAATAGTGAATATTTCAAGCGTCTACCTGTTGCCGTTATAAATACCGAGCAAAAACAAGCAAAAAAAAAATCACGTTTGTTGTATGGGAGCCCCCTTAAATATTTATTTTATTCTATTTTTTGTATTTGTAGTTATAGCGGCAAGTTAAAAATCATTAGCAGCTGTGCCCTGTATTTTCACCAGCACCTGTATTTTTAGTGTGATATGGACAAATCTTTCTATGGAAGGTGATCCAGGTCACTAAATTCCTATCTCAGTAGGTATTTAATCACAATGAAGTCATACAAAGCCTTTGTCTCTTATCAATACTAATAATGTTGGTACTTGCTTAACTCACGTTATCAGTAAAACACCCACTAAAAGCGCATTGTCGGTATATTTATGACATAAGACACTTGTAGTGGTTAATTAACTTTACATCTGTTATTTTAGTTGATAAATTTCAAAAAAGGCCCAATGTCAAAATTTAAAAAAAAAAGTTAAAACAATGAATGTCAGAAATATCCCGACTTATATAGTTTTGCGCGTTAGTCCCGTGTTTTTGTCTTGTTTTGATTTTACCACCACAACCTAAGATTTCAATTCATTCTGAGGCTGACTTGCCCTTGGATTCAGGGGTAATCGTATGAAAGTGATTGAAAAAGTGTTACATCTTGATTATAAATATAGCACCACATTTTAGTACCACCTACAATGATACATTTCAAGAACTGGGGGCCGACTATGACCTGGTATTACCCAATCAAAGTTGGCTTGCAGTCGCTTTTATCTAGTTTTTCAACCGACTTCAAAAAAGGAGGAGGTTCTCAATTGGTTTTTTTTAAAAGTTGTTTACCTCAGAACTTTCAACTGGGTGAACCGATTTTAATGATTTCATTTTGGTCCAGTTCTGACAATGGCATCCATGAAGTCGGTTGCTTCAGTTTTTTAAACTATAATTATTTTAGTAAAAATTAAAAGTTCGCTCACCTCGGGTTTTGTCTCGCTCCTAGACCTAGATAAAGCAAGCCAACTTTGAACGGTAATATAGGAGATTACATTTGTTCAAGTCCTGTTAAAAAAATACTTTAGTAGGTACCAATGTATTATTTTGTTCTTGTATTTTTTTCACGTAAAATGCAATTTCATAGAATTATTGAAAAATGTTGTTCGGCCCCAGTTTCAAATTGACTGATTTAAAAAAATAAACCACTTGACAGATAAAACCACCAAAATATCACCAAAAAGTTGCATCAATACGATGACTAGAAACATTTTAAGATAACAGAACAGCTATCTTCAAGATTCGTTTCTTGGGATGACATTTGTTTACAGCTGCTGGCCCCCACTCGAAAATTGTCAAGATTAGTCCGAAATAGTATATCTAAAGAATCATATTATCCTCTGCTCTCTTTCTCTATGCTTTGATAACAACACAGTTACTTCACAAACCTATCGCAATTTAGTTTTTGAAATATAAAATAATTGCATATATTTTTCATAAAGTGCTGTTTTTTTTAAGTTTTTTTTTACGATGTTTGGCTCGAGTTATGGTATGGGGTTAGGGTCTAGTGCAGTGGCCGTGCTGACTTTTCCTGTATTAGGACCAACAGTGTTAGCAGGAATTACGGCAGGAAATATGATGACATCTTCTTATAATACTACGCCGCGACATATGATGGTAAATACCTATTGAAATATAGATTGAGAACAGCATATAATTTCGCTGTATTTTATGACGTATTTCGTGGATTATACTTTTATCTAGGCACTTGTATCATTTCGATAGCGTAAAAACAACAAAATGAACACAGTTTGCCTAATATATGCCTAACTAAGTAATTACACACGGAATCAATTCAACATAAATCTAGTACCTACTACCTATACACTAATTTCTAAAATACCCTGCGAAAAGCTCTATGGATTACGATAAAGGTAAAAGACTCCTATGTGCTATGCTCGTCTTCGCTCCCTGAGTATCATAGGCTATATTTTTTGTAATAATAATAATACATCTCTCGTAAGAATAAAAAAATGCGTTTCTTCGTAACCTCCAACGAATTTTTTCGTAATAAACAAATGGATTTTACTAGAACTATTCTAAGAATGTACATTTATAATCTTTTACAGCGATTTTACGCATATTTTCTCACAAAAAACGTACACTCAACAGCGTATCAAGCGTAACGAAATCGTAAATAAAACTGTAAAAACTCCTTTTGTGCAGTCGAGTATTTTGTTTTCTTTTAATATACTAGATACTTGCTAAATAATGTGTACTGGGCTAATGTACATTACTATTCTATATTCATTTTATATATTTATGTACTTACCTACCTCGTTGTGTTGTGTTACGGTATTTTTAACCGACTTCCAAAAAGGAGGAGGTTCCCCGATTACTCGAAGAGACCAGGTCCTATAGAAATTTTATCAAAATCGGTTCAGTAAGTATTTAGGTTTTATAACAAAATAACTGAAATAACATGTAATCGAGGTAGTTAAAAGTATTTTTTTTTTAAACGATTTCTTGTCTCATCTCTAGTATAGAACAGACTATGGCTTCTGTAGGTACATAAAGTGAACCTAGTTTTATACCGGTTTTAAATTAACTGTCTAGATAGTGTTTGAGTACCTACCTCTATGACGGTTTTAATTAACACTGGAGAGTGAGAGATTTCACCATAAAACGACTGTTTTATTTTATCTCTTTATCGCATTCGCAAGTTTACAGCGGTTATAAAACATTATCGTTAGATAGGAAACTAATAAAATTTCCATTTGTTATACAATACATGTTTACTATGGAAGGAATGGAACTAAATTTCCAAATAAATATTACATTTAGTTTATACTTACTGAAAGTTTTAATTTATTATTACTATCTTTTTACTACCTACTTAAATGCACAAATAAAGAATATATACTTGGGCGATTACAAATATACAATTTTTTTGCAAAAACAAAAAGCCTTTTACGTGTAAAATGTAATAAGTAGACAATAAGGAATACGCTTCCTGAGTGGGTCTTTGCCAATAGATATAATCTGGGTGTCTTTAAATCGCGATTGAATTGGTTTCTTCTTGGTAAGTGCGCTCCATCGTAGACCGCAACGTCGCTTAACATCAAGCTAGTTGGCGGTCAAGCTCAAACCTTTTTAAATAAAAACTACGGGTCGGGTCGTGAGTGACCCGTAGTTTTTATTTAAAAATTTGTGAAAACCACGTTAATTTCCATAGTAAAGCTCAAACCTATTACTACATAAAAAAAGGTAAACAAAAAAAAAATGGTTGTCTGTAAAGTCGGTTTACGGACGATCATTTTACGTGATAACGATGCGTCACAAGCCGAACGCTTAGGCCGATCGTGACTCTCTATCGCTTGTTCCGGGCTCTCACTTGCTCAGGCGGAACGTAACACTTTTTCGTGGGTGCAGCCGGCGTTCATCGTTTTATATGATGTTATCACGTCAAAAATATTAAAAATAGTAAAGTAATATTCGTAGCATTTCTATGGGTAAATTGATCAAATTATAGAAATAATTACCTACTCGTAGAGTCAAGGTCGAAAAATAAACATCATTGTCAAGTTCATATAAAGCCACCGCCCATCGCACATTCATTCGCGTAAATTGCTGTTTATGTGCAGTATGTATTGTATAAACGATATGAGTACGTCTACATACAGAAAATTACATACATACAATACATAGTAGCGCTTGTTTCCGAGCGTTCACGTTCAGGTTGAGAGTGGCGTGGGTTTTTGCTAAATATGAGTACAAAGTTGACTTTCTACTGCTTGTAACTTTCCTTAGACATGGTGAAAATTAGTTTTTATATAAGTAGTAGGTACTTACATGTTAGGTTACTTGAATTGCGTTAGTCACACGTCAAGTACCTAATTTGCCTTCTTATTTTAGTGTAGCAAAATTACGAATAAACTCATTGCTACCATTTTATTAGTTATCTGTAACCTTGTAATTTATAAGTTTATCAGGTAATACTTATTTAAATATATTTTTTGGACAATCGTACATGTTTATGAATCAAGCTATACTTACAAACGGTATCCCTAAAGTAATTTAATTAAATAATTCAAGTGCAAGTTGTGTAATAAGTGAAATGTCGTTCTTGTACGCATCTATGCTTGTACGCCTACATTTTGTATCGTATCGCCATGTTTTGAAAAAAATATTGTTGTATGTAAAGTCGGTTTATGGACGATATAATTTTACGTGATAACAATGCGTCAAGCCGAACGCCGATATATCGCTTGTTCCGCGCTCTTGCTTGCACGCTCGGCTCAGGCGGAACGTGACACTTTTTCGTGCGTGCACGTGACGTGATAACGTCTTACAAATCGATGAACGCCGGCTGCACGCACGATTAAGCATAACTCATTGTCACGTTCCGCCTGAGCCGAGCGTGCAAGCGAGAGCGCGGAACAAGCGACAGAGAGGCACGATCGGCGTAAGCGTTCAGCTTGTGACGCATCGTTAACACTTAAAATTATCGTCCGTAAACCGACTTTACAGACAACCATTTTTTATTCGTAATTTTATTATAACCTTATCAAACTTTATTTGAACACATAACTATAAATTCGAAACGTGTTCTTCCTTGTGAATATGTGACGTTTTTCATACTATCAGCGTGGGTAACTTTACACACACTTTTTCATATATTTGACAATATCAGAGTATTAATGTATGAGTCTAATAGTATTTTACTTATTTAAGCGTGTTCTTTCGTAGTCAATTTTAAAGTAAAGAAGTAACAAGACCAATAGTATAGAAAATATTTAGGAAAATCGCGTTTAAATGGCCTGTCAAAGTTAAGCGCGGACTTGGGTAAAATTGACTCCCGTTCATTTCGATAGCGGAAAATCTTCATAAACGGTGATTTACGTAATTTGGGTTGGATTTATTTTACTTTTTTGATGTAAAAAACATAGATCTATCAAATTAAATCAATTTGTCATATTCAATCATGTTCATTTGCATGGGAAATGCCATTTATAAAACTTTGAGCTACAAGTGAGCGGAAAAAATAAAATAGTTTAATTACATTTTTTTTACTAATGAAATAATTTCTTAAAAATCAAATAAAGCCAAAAAATTCTACAATCATTTGAGTGTTGAATGACATCACTATCCACTATAAGTTCTAAAATTAATAGTGAGTAATATCAAATTTTTGAAAAAGATTCGCCCCATTCCATGAACTGCATACCTATTGTTTTCTTTATGTTTCTTGAGTTCTCTTTTGTTTGGTTTTTAGAAGACTAGTTTTCGGGTATGTACTAACGAAAAACAATTTTAAAAAAATCGGTGAAGTGCATGTCTGGCCCCGCGCACTGTAGGGTTTCGTAGTTCCAACAATGTATGTCTATGTCAATATTATGCGAACTTAAAATAAGGTTGTTTGATACTAAGAATATTCTAGTTAAGCTAAGTTGATCGACTATTACTCGTTAACTTGTAAAACCTACTTACTTAAGATATTTTTCCTTACAAATTTCGTTAAAGAAATTAATTGCTGGATTTATTTCAGCATACCTATTCGACAAGAACCATTTAGCTGATAGAGGAGGAGAGACACTTGACCCTAACAAAAATTATTATTTCAAAGCTTCATCATCATCATCTCAGCCATAAGAAGTCCACTGTTGGACATAGGCCTCCCCCATGGATTTCCAAAAAGACCGATTGGAAGCGGCTTGCATCCAGCGTCTTCCCGCCACTTGTATGAGGTCGTCTGTCCATCTCGTGGCTGGTCTTCCTACGCTGCGCTTGCCGGTACGTGGTCTCCACTCGAGAACCTTTCGGCCCCATCGGCCATCAGTTCTGCGTGCTATGTGCCCTGCCCACTGCCACTTCAACTTGCTAATCCGCTGTGCTATATCGGTGACTTTTGTACGTCTACGTATCTCTTCATTTCTGATTCGATCTCGTAGAGAGACTCCGAGCATAGCCCTCTCCATAGCTCGTTGCGTGACCTTGAGCTTCCTTATAAGGCCCATAGTTAGGGACCACGTTTCAGTGCCGTATGTCATCACTGGTAACACACACTGGTTGTAAACTTTCGACTTGAGGGACTGGGGAATATTGGACGAGAAGACGCTTTTAAGTTTCCCGAACGCTGCCCAGCCGAGTTGGATACGACGATTGACCTCCCTCGTAAAGTTGGACCTGCCTAATCGGACCGTCTGTCCTAAGTAGACGTATTCGTCAACAACTTCAAGAGTGAAGTTCCCCACAGATATTGGGGTGGGCACTACATGGGCGTTCGACATAACCTTCGTTTTGTCCATGTTCATTTTGAGGCCCACCCGTTGGGAAACTCTATTGAGGTCTTCGAGCATCGTACTGAGCTCTTCCATCGACTTTGCCATGACTACTATATCGTCGGCAAACCGAAGGTGAGTGATGTACTCGCCGTTAATATTAATGCCGAGCCCTTTCCATTCCAGAAGCTTATAGGCATCTTCCAAACCGGCGGTAAACAGTTTCGGAGAGACAACGTCTCCCTGCCTCACGCCTCTTTTCAATGAAATTGCCTCTGAGTTCTGGTCTTGTACTCGGACTGACATGGTGGCGTTGTTGTACAAACACTTCAGCACTTCGTCATACCGATAGTCAATACGGCATCGTTGGAGAGCCTCAAGCACCGCCCAGGTCTCGATCGAATCAAAGGCTTTCTCATAGTCCACAAACGCTAAGCAAAGGGGCAAGTTATACTCTTCGGTCTTCTGTATCACTTGCCGCAACGTATGGATGTGGTCTATGGTACTATAGCCTTTTCGGAAACCGGCTTGTTCGGGAGGCTGGAAGTCATCAAACCTGCGTTCAAGACGATTCGTGATGACCCTTGAAAACAGCTTATAAACATGGCTCAAAAGCGAGATGGGTCCGTAGTTCTTCAGCAAAGTGTTGTCTCCTTTTTTGAAGAACAGCGCCACCACGCTTCTGTTCCATGCTTCTGGCGTTGTACCTTCAAGCACGACGGAATTGAAGAGCCTCTGAAGGACTTTCAGTACCGGTGTTCCACCCGCTTTCAGTAGCTCTGATGTAATTCCGTCGTCGCCCGGTGCCTTGTTGTTCTTGAGCTGTTTCAAGGCCATCCTAATCTCGTACAGGCTGATGTCCGGGATATCTTCGGTATAATGTCGAGTCAGTTTGGCTCTTGGATCTTTGCCCAAACTGCTAACAGGTTTTGCGACCGATGTGTATAACTGTCCATAGAACCTCTCGATTTCCCTCAAGACTTCTGCTTTGGTCGACGCTATACTGCCATCTTCCATCTTCAGCTTCGTCAACTGGCTCTGCCCAATAGATATGTCTCTTGCGAACACTTTGGAGCCTTTATTCCGCTCTATCGTCTCTTTAATACGGTTAGTATTAAAGGTACGGATGTCGTGTCGCATAGACTTTGATATGAGTCTATTGAGCCGCCTATATGACTCGGCGTCACCGGAAGACTGCAGTTGCAATGAGCGTCGTTCAGCCATGAGGTCGAGGGTATGGCTCGAGAGCTTTTGCGGTCTATTTGTACGGTGGGGTTTATAAAACTTCGCGCCCACCGTACGGACAGTTTCCACAAACCTGTTATTGATCTCATCCACCGATGCGCAGCTCTCCAGGCACTCGAAGCGATTTGATAGTTCGAGCTGAAAGCTCTCGGGGTTTTGGATATGGGCGCGAGTGGGTCGGAGTGTAGAGTTCATCATACGGGACCTCTCCAGTTTAACATTAATATTCAAAGTGCCTCGTACCATTCGGTGATCACTTCCGGTTTTAACCATGTTGATCACAGAGACATCATTGAATATTTGTTTCTTGGTGGTCAGGATGAAGTCTATCTCATTTCTCGTAGAACCATCGGGACTCAACCAGGTCCATTTCCTATGAGGTGGCTTCTGGAAGAAAGAGTTCATCATGAAGAGTCCCTCTTTCTCCAGAAAGTCGGCCAACCTCTGTCCCCTGGGGTTCCGTTGTCCATATCCAAATTGCCCCATTCTCAACTCACTTTCGCATTTCCTGCCCAGCTTCGCATTGAAGTCCCCCATAACAACATTAAAATAGGTCTCAGAAGTGTGTATGGCCCTACTAATGTCCTCATACATCACCTCCACCTCATCATCCGAGTGTGCCGAGGTCGGTGCGTATACCTGGATGACCTTCAACGAATATCTCTTGGATACTCTGAGTATCAGGTACGCAACCCTGCTCGATACACTGTCGATGGCAAGAATGTTGTTAACAAGGGACTTGTGGACGAGAAACCCGACACCACCTTGGGACTGTTGGTCGCCCTCCCGGTAGTATAGTAGGTTACCGGATTTCAGGGTTATCGTGTCCTCACCCTCTCGTCGGACTTCCGATAACCCCAGGATATCCCAATGTAACCTACTCATTTCTTCTTCCAGCTCAGCTAGCTTCTCGTCTGTCCTCATCGTGCGAATATTGTGTGTTACCAGGGCCAGTCGTCGTTTATGCAGGGGGTGGTAGCCGGATCTCTTCCGGAGATTCTTAGCACCCCTTGCTCCGCCGTGACCGGGACCGCTACCGTAGTCCGGAATAGCGGAGCTGCCGGGGACTGGGGGCCTGGTATTTTTGTCGTCTGTCATAGGGGGGGTTTTGCCATTACTCGCCACGCTTGGCATGCGGGTTGGCGAGCGCAGTGGGTAGCGTTTTCCGCAGAGAATGCTGCTGCCCATCTCTGGTAGTATTTCCCTTAGCCGGTTCTTACGGCACCCACGGGAAGAGAGGGGGAGGTACTCAAAGCTTCCAAAGCTTTCAAAGCTTAATATTTTGCAAAAGAAATCATCCCTACTTTACGCGTAGAGGAATTACAAGGGTACCTCCCTTGTAATTACTCTATTCCCATAGAAAGTGTTTTCAAGATATATTTTAATTACGCCGATAAAGTAGTAAAATTTATTTTAGCACTTAATAACGAGGCCCTAGAAATGTAGAAAGTGCTAAAGTGAAGCAATGTCAACGCAGTTGGTTGTGCATTCAACTTTTATATTGGAAAGCATCTTTTGAAAAAGAAACTGCGAGCTAATCTTCCGTGTAGGAAAAATATCATTAGGAAACTGAATTATGGTGTTTGAGTATTCGTTTTGCAGCCTAGGTGTTTGACGATAGCTTTTCCACTTGAGAGATATAGTCTCAAGTGGAAAAGCTATCGTCAAACACCTAACGATGCCATGACTATCAACCACCTACTTGAGAGCCAGAGAGCCAGTTCTTATTCCGTGTTATGTAGGTATGCTTACCATCTTCGACCACATTATATTGCTTAAAACATCTCTGTCAGACATAGAAGTGAAATAATTTACATTATTAATGCATTTTTAGGTGTATAATTAACTGAAACTCCATTGTCAATTTTACCCACAATTAAAGAAAATACGTTGACTTTTTTGCTTACAATGTTTTTACGTAGTAAAACTAAATAAGACCAAGAAATATTGTTTAAAATGGTAAGATAGATCAATGTTTTATCGATATTAAATAAAACTTATGGGATATAAACAAGTTTTGTATAATTAAATCCGAAATCTTAGACATACATTTTTCAGTCGCAAATTCTTGTGTTTAGAAAATGGTAGAAAACTTTTAAAACTTCCATCACATTTGTCAACTTTATGCATAAATTAACATTTATAATGTTTGGCGACTACAACTCACGCATTCATCAATCAATTTAATTACTCATCTTTTGGTAAAAAAATCAAGAATCTTTAAACCAGGCTATGTCCAAAGTTTAACGCTGAGTCAAAGTTACCCACGTTGACAGTAGGTGTCAGTGTCACTCAATATCGTGCATATTTCTTTTTACACCAATAAGGCCAACTACAGTAATGACGGCTTAGAGACACGATCCGACATGTAACCAGTAGTAAATACAAAGTTTAAAATTCCTCGTTCGGTCTCATAATTACGAGTATATTATTGCTATTCTCTCAGGTATACATTGTACAGATTTTAAATAGCAACATCAGTCATGAGCGCTCTAAGAAATTGGCTTGGTTGTACATATACGCATGTTAGCACGATTCGGAACTTGCCTGTCGTAGCGATAACGTCATCAGCTGTTTAATATTTTGATTAACAAAAATAGTTTTAGCGCGCAAAATCAACGTGTAGACGTGTGAAAGTGATCCACGTATAAAATAGTCGTATTATGAGGTCTTCTCTATTCCGCCGTCGAGTGGGTAACGACGATGAGAGGGAACCGTTGCTTGACGCAATTCCTGCCCCTGGCCCAAGCACAAGCTTTTATGATGAGGTATCTTGTAGCCTTGTAATTGTAATTGTATTCTGTTATTGTTTTTATGGCTGACATAATACAACCAACAGTATTGGTCTAATTACCTGTGTACATTTTCAGTACCTACTCAAAATAAAGTAAGACAAGAAATTCTTAACCGGCTATTACTTTTGAGTTTTTTATCAACACATACCTACCTATGTCTATCTCTGATCTGATACAATTAACAAAACAAAAAATAATCAGATTATTTTTTAATTTAAATATTTTATTACACATGTAATTTAAAATTTTATGAACTAAATATGCACCTTGATCCGTGTTTTCTATTGGAAAATTGCTAATTTGTTTTATAAATAATCTGTAGAGTATATAGGTACCACATACAATATATATAAAATATGTTCTAGGATGCTCAAAAGGCTGAAACACATCACATCATATCATCATTTATTACTTTATGTACAGAGCACATTTAGAAATAATTATGCTAGTTATTTCACTACATTAGGTATTTGACATCTGCAGGAGAAGTGAGAAGTTACCAATATTGTCTGAAGAATTGAAAAACTTTGGAGTCTATAGGTTCAGGAGCTGTGACTGCATATTGGAAGATGCAATAGGGATAGGGGCAAACCTCCAACACATGTCAATGACCTGACGAAAGACACTAAATCTTCTGGCATAGAAGAGAAGCAGTAGATGTCTATCAGATGAAAAGAAAAATACTTATTACATACAATGTGGAGGGTACAATGATTGTCCAGATAAATCTGTGATGATTCATGTAATCAGACTGTTGGCCAACTCATCATGCTTTTTCCATTATAGCAAAAACTCTAAGTTAGAGAACTCTAAATTTAGCACAGGTAAAAATATAATTTCAGATCATTAACCTTAGTCTTTAAAAAATTTAGGAAAATTCTAGCATCAAGAAAACAAATCTACAATTACGTGGCCTTGAATTTTAATGGCACTATTTCAATGGCATACCCGAGTTATTATTTTGTAGAGAATGCGGGTAAATGAGTAATACTGATTTACAAGTCAGATTTTCAAATGAGATCACTTATGTACTTCATATTTTTATTTGCTGTGAACAACTATGCAAAATCTCATCGTAGTTTGATAAAAAAAGAGCCACATAATGACAAAATGAAATAATTATAGTAAAAAAAAAAACTAAAGCAACCGACTTCTCATGGATGCCATTGTCAGAAATGGACTAAATTGAAATTGGACCACACGGGAAGCACCAACTTTCAAATAAAAAATAATCATCAAAATCGGTTCACCCAGTCAAAAGTTCTGAGTTAATAAACATAAAATACAGTCGAATTATTGAGAACCTCCTCCTTTTTTGAATTCGGTTGAAAAGCGATAATATTATTATTATGTTACTTGATGATGATGATACATTTGTGAATATAGATCAAAATAAAACTGATATATTTATGGCACAGGCAAAGATAAAAAAAATAAGTTATATTAATTCGCTCGTGACTATGTAGCTACAAGCATTCATAACTATGTTGATTTATCAACAAATTACTTTACAGACATTTCTATCCAATCAAAGGAAGCAATAATAGAAGCATGCAAATTATTATTCCTATGTACTGAAATTGCTATGAATTGAATTTTATGACAATAAATAATATTCTATTCTTAATAATATCATCTTGTCAAATACCACCCTAACCGATATTATAAAAGCGAAAGTAACTCTGTCTGTCTTTTTGTCTGTTTGTTACCTTTTCACGACAAAATTGCTGTACCAATTATTATGAAATTGAAGGACTTAGGCTATATTTTATAATCATCATCACTACTTTTTATCACTATGCAGGTGAAACCGAGGGCGCAACTGGTATCATTATAGGTAGAGTTTGAATGAAAATTAATGGCCCCTAATTTCCTCCATTTTGATACCTTACTTGTTAGGTTTGGGTAAAAAAAATATCGATTTACAATATAGTGCCATTAACCCGCCATTTTGATTTTTTTAACAACTATCTAAGGACACTTGGGGTTTTGAGATGAATCTAATGATACATTAATTATTTCAAATCATCTAGCCGTTTGTCAGATACGAGGTAATAAAGAAATTTACATAAAAATACGCGCGAAAAACTTAACCCTTCCTTGGCAGTCGGTTAAAAAGATAGCCATGCTCATGACACTTCTCTCTCTTTCCAGCGCGCAGAGGGCACGAACGGCAGGATGGGTGACATGGGGGTATCTTCCGCAGACCTGGTGGAGGGCCACAGGGAGGGCGGACGGAAGCTGCCGCAATACATCGCCGCACTCGCAGGTATAAATATACATACAATAGTAGTTTTGGAAGAAGTGTCATTTAAAGACCGAAAATGGTTGAGCTAAATTATGAGAATGTAACAAGAGGTGTTCCAATAGGTAATGATGAATAATTATACAATTTAAGATCATCAGCGCGAACATGTGGCACTTGATTGTGTTGCACAAGTCAAACAACTTGTCCAATACTTTTACAATGTATAAGGAAGTAGAGAGGGCTAAAGTTCGTACCTTGTGAAACTCTAGTACCTAGCACCATCTCAAAATTAAAATTTATAGATTTTGCTCATAGATAATACTTTATTAAAAACTACAAGATACAGGAGAATACAGAGTGGATAATTGGTTCTTATTGCTAGGTTCCTAATTGGCAGCTCAAACTATCCGTCAGCTCACCTGATAAATGACGTTGTGGTCTAGGATCTAGGATAATGCGAGGAAGAACACTAATTCACTTGCTATTTAATGAAATCTAGTTTGTCGGATCTGTCTTCGAAAACAACATCCTAACTTCCTAACTAATATCATGAAAGCGAAAGTAACTCTATCTTTTTGTTATCCTTTCTCGATCAAATGGTTTTACCGATCGTTATGAGATACAGAGATAGCTGTGATCTTAGAGACAGGATTGGGCTTATTACTATTATTATATACTACTTTTCAGCATCACCACGCGTATGATACCGCGGGGCGCATATAGTAAAATTGTCACAAACATATTTATACAGATTTGATGTACATAACCTGGGTTGAAGAAAGCCGTGATAAGCATACGGTGGTGGTGATAGTTACTTTTGGATAATGACTTCAATACAGTCTTCTCAGATACTTTATAGTCTCTGAGAAGACAATAGCATCATCTCACCCACAAGAAGTCCACTGCTGGACATAGGCCTCCCCCATGGATTTCCAAAAAGACGGTTGGAAGCGGCTTGCATCTAGCGTCTTTCCGCCACTTGTATGAGGTCATCTGTCCATCTCTTCCTACGCTGCGCTTACCGGTGCGTGGTCTTCACTCGAGAATTTTTCGGACCCATTGGCCGTCTGTTCTACGTGCTATGTGCCCTGCTCACTGCCACTTCAACTATACAATATAAGAGATTTTAATTTAATAGGTATTTTCTCTGAATTCCAGCTACCCTGGGTGCCCTAGCCGCCGGTACAATGCTTGGCTGGTCGTCCCCTGTCATTTACAAGATAATCCAGGCAAACAGCACTGATTATGACTTCTCCGTCTCGCAGTCGGAAGGGGATTGGATTGCTTCCATCATCAACCTCGGAGCAGCAGCTATTTGCTTCCCTATCGGATTAATTATGGACATTCTCGGCCGTAAGAATACTATGCTTCTCTTATCGATACCTTTTACTCTAGGGTGGCTGTTGATAACTTTCGGCACCAGCGTCGGGATGCTAATAGCTGGAAGATTTATAACGGGTGTGGCAGGAGGGGCATTTTGTATCACCGCACCGGCTTACACGAGTGAAATCGCCCAGGATTCCATCAGAGGGAGTCTAGGGAGCTATTTCCAATTGATGGTGGTTATCGGTATACTCTTTTCTTACGCCGTCGGTAGTTACACCTCCGTCTTCATATTCAATATCTTGTGTACTTGTATACCGATTATTTTCGCTGTAGTCTTTTTCTTTATGCCCGAGAGTCCTTCTTTCTTGGTAGTTAAGGAAAGGAACGAAGAAGCGAGGAACGCTCTGGTCAGGCTCCGTGGCCAAAATTATGATGTTGATTCCGAATTGAATAATCTTAAGCAAAAAGCTGAAGAAGCTAGAAACAATCCCGTGTCATATCTTAGCGCTATCACGAAGAAAACGGCAATCAAAGCGTTGATCATCTGTTACGCGCTGATGTTGTGCCAGCAACTGTCCGGTATCAACGCCGTCATTTTCAACACTTCGGCAATTTTCGGTGCTGCTGGAGCGGCCATCCCAGCAGCGATCGCTACAATCATCATCGGAGTCATACAAGTAATCGCCACCTTCATTTCATCTCTCGTGGTCGATAAGTTGGGCAGGCGTATTTTACTTCTTTTATCGGCTTTAGTTATGTGTATTTGCTCCACTGCTTTGGGAGTATTCTTCTTTTTGCAAGACACACACGGGAATGAGTCGGACATAGTTCAAGCGATCGGGTGGCTGCCTTTAGTGTCTCTGTCTTTATTCATTACTGCTTTTTCTCTCGGTTTGGGTCCGATACCTTGGATGATGGCTGGCGAACTTTGCACGATCGATATCAAGGCGTTCGTGGGTTCCACCGCCGGAACTCTGAACTGGCTTCTGAGCTTCACAGTGACTAGTACTTTTAATTCCTTGAATACTGCTATCGGTCAAGGCCAAGTATTCTGGTTGTTCGCCGGTATCATGTTAGTCGGCTTCGTGTTTATATTCTTCGTCGTGCCAGAGACGAAAGGAAAAAGCGTCGATGAGATTCAGATTATGTTAGGGGCCGACCCCCCTCAAAGAAATGTAGAGGAAAAGAAATAGATAAGACTGAGCCCTAGTAATATTCGTAGACTATTTTAAAAGGAACGTGACCCGCTTTTTTACGCAGTCTTAAATAAAAGAAAATGGTTTTTAATGGGTGTAATACGCCTAGAAAGTGCCATGATTTCTTTGTATTTAAATTGTGGTACAGTCTAATGGAACTTTGAAGAGTGATTCTTTACAAATCGATTATTTTAAGCTGGAATCAACACTTTCATACTATTCAAAACGAATGAAAGTTTCAACTTCAGTTTCAGCTTACTTTTACTTTTCAACCGACTTCAAAAAAGGAGGAGGTTCTCAATTAGACTGTTCTTTTTGTGTTTGTTACCTCAGAACTTTCGACTGGGTGAACCGATTTTGATGATTCTTTTTTTATTTGAAAGCTGGTGCTTCCCGTGTGATCCCATTTCAATTTGGTCCAGATCTGACAATGGCATCCATGAGAAGTCGGTTGCTTCAGTTTTTTAAACTATAATTATCCTACATAAATCTTCATATTTCGCTAGTCCACAACAATAAATTAAGACACCTTAGATTGTTACAAAAGTTCTGCTTTATAGAACGGATATATTAATTGACGTAGGTAACGTAGGCGTAAAGGAATTCAAGCCTAAAGTCAATTTAATATCATATGTAATTGGAACCACCGTACCTACACAATCAAATAGTAAACGGACTGGATTTTCGGAATTACGAGCTTTGATTTATCTCCAATCTGTTTATTGGTAATTAATTATGCAAACAGGTATAGTAGCTGAGACTAGAATAGGTAAGGGGGTAACAAGACTTTGTATTAGATTAGACGAAGGATGTATGAGTAATGAAATCCGATAAGTCGAAAAAAGCTAATTTTTTTTGTAAGGCCTAGACTGGTCTTTAAACAAGTAGCAGACTTTATGAGTAAAATTAGTTTTTTTTTTTTATTTTTCTATTTTCATCACTTATTGTTTCTGAAACTCTAGTGAATCAGTTTTTAATAATCGATGGGTACTTCAGCTTTCTTTGGTGACTCGCTTTGTAATCTAAACAATAATTTCAGACCAAAGAACTATTTACTTTCCTCTACATTTAATAGATAAGCTACTTTTAAGTAAGGCTTATTTTAGAAAATAGTAAATATTCAGTGAGATATTTATGCAAATGTTGTTGAGATTTGTAGTGATTTTATTTATATATGGCAGTTATTAATAGGCAAATATTATATGTATGTCGGTATAACAGTTAAAAATCAACTAAAAATACTAGCTTGAATTTGTCTGAATGTGTGCAGTATTTATATAAACGTGTTCGCAATAATACAAATAATACAAAAAAAAGTTTGTGTAATAGAATTATTTTGTAGATATTTACGGACTTTAGTTTCGTGTACATAAATATATTTCGATTAAAACAAATTGTATTCAGACTAACAATTTGAAACTCAGTATTTTTAATTTTGTGTGAAAGACGTATTACCTATCATTTACTTAATAATGCCAGTTCTATACATCTTATTATGTGAAATATAAACATTATTGTTTATTGTGTATGAGAAAAATCACCATAGACTTTATTTGGTTACTTTTGAAAAAAAAGAAAATTGTTCCTACCTGTACCTTAGCTGGTCATATTATGTGAAAGGATTTTGTAAAACAAAGGTGTCGATTTTTATCCTAGAACTAATTTAACAGTTTAGTGTTTTTTTTTCATATTACTTTAATAAAATAAAAAATAAAAAAATGAAATTACAAGCTTTTGTTGTTTGATACCTAGTTTTGAACATGAGAGAACAGAATCGGCACCAGTGACACCTATTTAATACTGACTAAATATTATAAACCAAATTAGAGTTTTGTTTCCTCTTTTTCATAGTAGGTATCGCGGTTAAAAAGGGTTGGAACGAGTTAAGCCCCGTCAAACCTAAAGTCTGAATACTAACTCAGACAAAATTGATAAATAAGGAAGGAGCGGTGGCCATGAGAGTACATAAATTCGAATAATCAGGGCTCTTAATTGTTACCAGTGTGTCCTTGCTCATTTATTTTGTTCAGGTCGTATACAAATACTTTAGTTTGGTTTTGGTTAGTGTGTATCAGAATTGGCTTCGATGTGTAATTTTAATCAATTGTGTCGAAAGTGAATTGCCGTATAATAACTATATTGTAAGTAGGTAGTGTCAATAGAAATCCGGCCAAGTTTATATGAATCAAACTTTTTTTTATGATATTTATTGCCATAGACATAAATGTAAATAAACTGTAATTTATATTTAAAGATTTGTTAATGTATTTTAATTATGGTAATTTATATTTTGTCTCTAAGTGACTTTATCTAATTTATTATGCAAAAACTCAAAGATATTAAAATTCAAAAATGATGATCATGATGCATTTTAAAGTATTATAATGTTGCTCAAAAAAAAAATTAGTAATTTGATGAAATATTTTAGTAGAACATTCTTACTTTTGTTAATTATTAATAATTTGCCAAGTAGGTAAATCGTAAGCTTTTTAATATATGCGTGTATAAAATCTTATTTGGTTCTGTACTAGATCATTTATTCCTGACTGCAAAAAGAGTTGTAATGTATTCCATTATTCTATGAGTATCTATGTTTATAATATACGACACGATAATGCTCAACAAAGAAAGCACTACAAATATTTCATGTGTTGAGCGTTATCGGCACGAGTCAATTCAATTATTATTGGCATCGCACTCGGGCATTCTGTCAGCTTCAAATGACATCATGATATTTGGTATCACTCGTGGACAACATGAAATTTTAAGACACGTGTACCTATTATCATGATATTTGATGTACCAGTACATCAATTATCATTACCAATCCTAGTGAATTATCGTGCCGTACATTATTGACTCCCTTTTTACATAGATTTATTTTATATTTATTTTGATTTTTATTCATAGTTTCAGTGGTGTAAAATATGTGTACAATATTATGTAAAATATCTATTTTATAATAATTATGCTACTACAACATCTGTTAATGCGTTAAAGTAAATTTCGATTGACGGAAAATAGATTATTGTGTTCCATGCACGTTTATCCGTAAATTCGTAGTTATAGATGCAAAAACAGATGTTGGCTGTATCCGTAATGATGAGATCCTATAAATAGATATGGGAATATTATATCCCATGAATAAATATGGGAATATGGTCGTACTATATGTTGTTAGTGTAAATATAATTTTACCTACCAGTAAATAAAAAATGTGTAGTATTTTTTTTTTATTTGTCACACTGATTAAATAATCGTATGGCCACTGATGAGACAAATTAAAATACACATTTATTTTAAAAGACATATTTATTTTATTTTCTTGACCTTCTCTCGAGCTTGTAATTGACCGGTAATTCAACATGCGATCTTTCGGTCTACGATGAAGCGCGCTTACCTAGAAGAAAAAAATCGAGTCTCGATCAAAGATACCTAGATCATATTCACGATCCATTCAGCAGGGCTATTCGTTATCTATCAGATTCGGAATATCTTTATTTTATATTTAGAATGACGAGAGGAAGATTTAGGTTACGATATCTAATCTTTATATCTGTGTAATCTGAATATTCACCTCACCTCATACAAGTGGCGGGAAGACGCTGGATGCAAGCCGTTTCCAATCGGTCTTTGGAAATCCATGGGGGGAGGCCTATGTCCAGCAGTGGACTTCTTATGGCTGAGATGATGATGACACCTCACTAGATAAAAACATGTCTGTGTATGTCTAAACATGAACGTTACAGTTTTGCAGTCATGTTGTAGCAGCTTACATGTCACACTTTTTATTTTTAATCCCCGACGCAAAAACAACGTGGTGTTATAAGTTTGACGTGTCTGTGGCATCGTAGCTCCCGGACGCATGAACCGATTTTGATTTTTTTTTTGTTTGAAAGGTGAATTAGTCGGGAGTGTTCTTAGCTGTTCCACAAAATCGGTTCAGCCGTTTTTTTCGTCTGGAGGTTTTGAGTACTTGTATTCAGTTTACCTTGCGACTGCGGGATAAAGACTGGAAATAATCATTCAGACTAGACCGTATCAGTTTATCCTAGAATATGGTTCAACCTATGGGAAACTAGTTTGCCCTATCGGTCTTACGATTAACTAGTATGGCATAGGTTTAACTATAGTTTGTCTAAAGCCTATAGAAATAATTAGTTAACCCTAGGAACAATTGGTTTAGCTTAAAATCGGATTTGGCCAGTAACATATATAAATATAAAATGAACTCTTCTCCTTTTGGGTCGGTGGTTAAAAAAAGTTAAACTGTTGTGTGTTGTAGATTCTTTCTCTATGGATTTTCATATTTTTCATAGAGAAAGATTCTACAAGACTAAGCATACACATAGTACAGATATTTCGAGCAATGTTCAAGAATGAGTGATAAATATTGCTCTGAACATTTACTAAGGATACATTTTACGTACCTAGGTAAATAATTATCTCTCTCTATTCCAGAATAATATTTTGAGAATAAGATATTTTTAACCGACTTCCAAAAAGAAGGAGGTTATCAATTAGGTCTGTATGTTTTTTATAATAGCTTTCATTCGAGTAGTTTTGACAACTTTGCAGAAAGCTCTATGATCTCTATACTATACTTGTCTGGAGATTCGTGGTATTCCCCTTAAGCCTAGAGAGACGAAACAGGATTTATACACTGTCGTGGAAACACTGCAGACCACAGTTGGAGCACAGGCCCACACTGACGCTGTCAAGGACATATTTCGAATAAATCGGAAAACAAACGCAGAGCGTTCGATAGTTGTGGAATTCAGCACTAACCTGCAAAAGAGCATCATACTACAAGCCGTAAGGAAATACAACGCTTCCAATACTACTAATAGATTAAACACCACAACTCTAGGTATACAAGGTAGTGAGTATCCGGTATTCGTCTCAGAATTCTTAACACCTAAGGCGAAGCGACTGTTCTTCCTGGCTCGCGAAGCTTCGAAATTGCTAAAGTATGATTTCTGTTGGTCTGCAAATGGAAGAATCTTTATGCGGAAGGTAGAAGGATCGCCTCCAATTGTTGTCGCAAGTGAAAAGCAGCTTGAAGACCTTAAACAAAAAAACTAAATTATAAATACTGTGACAATACGATGTTCAGTATAAATATCCTAACCTTAATTCAATTTTATATTACATATCGTTCACAAAAATTCGCTCTCACTCATACACTCACAGTCACACAAACACACACACACTCATTCTACATAATATACATATCGACAAGACTTTCAGTATCTACTTATCTTACAGAAACGCCCACATTCACACATATACAAACAGTCTATAACAAGAGTAACACACTTTTAGATTCTACAAAGATTAAAGAATCTGAATACAGATTTGTCAAGCATTGTACCATTTTTGCACCTGCGCTGTTCTGTTTTGTTTTTCTGTTTCTTGTATACAAAAAAATTGACAAATTCGTAATAATTCTACCAGTATCACTAATTTTGGTCTACACATATAACTGGTCGAATTATGGATAAAGATCAACTAACTGAATTGTGCAATCAATTAGACAATTTCTCAATCACTGAGGCGAAGCTCTGCCCACCAGAATCTTGCAGGGCGCATGTTATGATAAATAACTCTATCAATGTCTTAACATTGAATATTAGAAGCGTAAACCAGAATTTCAGCAAGTTAGAGCTATTGTTACAGAGGATAGGAATTGATTTTGATTTAATTATACTAACTGAATGCTGGATTCACAACGATAGACCGTACCCTATCCTAACTAACTATAAAGCTGCACACACTGTTAATTGCATTAATCAAAATGGGGGCATCATAGTGTACTGAAGAATCCAACTTGATTTGGAAGTCGAAGAACCCAAATTCTCTGACTCTAACTGTCTTCAAATAAAGATAGGAAACCATACAACTATAGTAGCTTTATACAGGTCACCATCATTTGCAAATATAGACTCATTTCTAAATTCACTTGACTGTTTGCTAACAAACATAAAAAATTACCAAAACATAATCGTAACAGGCGATCTAAACATCAATATTGGCGACAACTTGTCTGGTACAAGCAACCAAACTATTGAATACTTAGATCTATTGGCTAGTCACGGTCTTTTACCCAGTCACAATATAGCAACGTGTGGTAATCACTGCCTCGATCACCTAATGCTCAAAAGCAAAAATAAATGCAAAACAATTGTCGCTAATACTTTTGTAACAGATCATCGCCCCATTATTTTCAATATGGAAAACAAAGTAATGAATAGACGGCCTGCAAAATTGATCACAAAGGTTGACTTATTGAAGTGCCAACAACAAATCAGCAAGCTGAGCTTTGACGATGTTCTCCAAATCTCAGATGCTGATAAAGCAACTGTAGCATTAATTCATAAATTGACCAAAATTATCAACGATAATACCCGATCCACTAAAGTGCCTCATAAACGATGCATTATTAAGCCGTGGATAACACCAGGTATTCTGCGCTGTATACGAAACCGGGATAAAATGCATCTACAGCTTAAACGAATGCCTGATAATGAAATTTTAAAAATTACGTATTTTAGATACAGAAACTACTGCACGAAATTATTAAAAAAATTAAAAGATAACTATTATAAAGCTGAAATTGATAAAAATAAAGATAACATCAAAAAAACTTGGGATATAGTTAGACAAGTAACACATACTAATAAACAAAAAGGCAGTAATGAAGTTCTACTACGTTCCAAAGAGACACCAGAAGTTTCGGTGCAACATGTCAATGAATATTTCGCTAGCGTGGGTAAAAACCTTGCCCACAAAATTCTTGACAGTACAGATGTATCAAAAATATCTCATAAAATGACAAAGCATACACCAGAACAGCCTAACTCTATTGGGTTATTAGAAACCGATGATGTAGAAATATTTCAGTATATTAAGGGTATGAAAAATGATTGTGCAGTCGGAGTGGACGGTATATCAACAAAAATCATCAAACAATCTGCTCCAACACTAGTTCCTATTATTACACATATTTGTAACATGTGTCTCTCGTCAGGCGTATTTCCAAAAGTTTTTAAAACTTCAATTATCACCCCTATTCACAAGGGTGGTAGCGAGGACCAAGTTGAAAATTACAGGCCTATTTCTATCTTGCCCACTATTTCAAAAATACTAGAAAAAGTTATAAATAAACGTTTAATATCCTACCTTGAAAAATACAAAATTCTTTCTCCCCGTCAATTTGGCTTCAGAAAAGGAAGGTCAACAGAACATGCTGTATCAGAACTTACTGATTTTGTAGTAAACAATCTCGATAAGAAAAAAAAAGTTATTGGAGTATTTCTGGACCTAGCCAAAGCCTTCGACACGGTCTCTGTTCCCATCCTTGTGAAAAAGCTTGAAATAGTAGGAATACGTGACACGGCCTTGAAACTTTTCGGAAGTTATTTGACAGAACGGGTACAAAAGACTAAGGTTGGAACCATTGTGAGCGGGGAGTAAGCGGTAAACTATGGAGTTCCCCAAGGAAGCGTCCTTGGACCGAGCCTATTCTTAATCTATGTCAATGACCTTTGCAACCTTGACCTAGAATATGGAAAAATTTACGCTTATGCAGACGACACTGCCTTAATATTTGTTGGTAACACTTGGGAAGAGGCCCGGTCTAACGCAGAAAAAGGATTACAAAAAGTGACGAAATGGTTAAGAGATAACTTACTTACCCTGAATATAGACAAGACCAAGTTTATCGCTTTCTCTAACTCACGTGGACGAGTGGCTGATGTGGAAATCGCTATGCACTCGGACTGCATACAGAAACATTGTGATTGTCCAAAATTACAACGGGTTACAAACATAAAATATCTGGGTATACTCATTGATATGCACATAACGTGGAAACCACACATTGAGGCTCTTAGTAAAAGAGTCCGAAAACTAATTTATATTTTTAAATACTTGCGGGATGTAGCAGACAGAAAATTATTGTTTGGGGTCTATAATGCTCTCTGTAAATCTCTAGTAACATACTGCAACATTTCTTGGGGTGGCGCAGGTAAAACACACATACTTAGACTAGAAAGGGCTCAAAGAGCCGTGTTAAAGGTGGCGACATTTAAGAACTTCCGTTTTCCTACCACTGACTTATATCAAGATTGTAAGGTTTTAACTGTACGTCAACTGTACATCAAGAACATCATTCTAGCTCAGCATAAACTTGTAAATTTAAGCACTGATCGCGAAAACAAGAGGCGAAAAGACAAAGTGTTTACATTACCGACTTTGAAATCTGCTCTTGGTCTGCGACACCAGTCTTTTCTTGGTCCTTATCTGTACAATAATGGTAGTAGAAAGATAGGTAATCTAAAAGAACTTAATAAGAGAGACGCTAAATTAGTACTAGATAAGTGGCTAAGTAATCTAAATTACAATGAAACAGAAAATCTATTAAGTACAAATAACTAAATAATAAATTAAAAATATAATCACTAGAAACACATACGGACATGCACCCTCACCATCACAAACTACTTATTCCCCCCTCACACATACACACATCTACTACACTCACACACACACACACACACACACACACACACACAAACCTAGTACAACACTTTTAAACTTATCTGTAACTAACCCAAAATTAAATTAAATGAACTAAATGAAATATTTACTTTAAAAATGCAAATCATAAATATCATAAAAACGTTACTTTACTTACCCCTTGCAATTGAAGGACACCGTTTTTATCCGGACTACGGACATTCTGAAGGAAAGTAGCAACTGCAGCACAAGATTCGTCTTAGGGCAGTTGCTACACGACTAATAGTCCGAAAATACAAGTTGAGATTGTGTTGTATAAATTAATATAAATTAAAAATTAAAATTAACTTGTTTTATACCTAATACCGATATGGTCTACTTGTATAGTTAATTATTAATTTCTAAGTCCAATAGTTTAGAAATGTAGTGGGGGACACATTTTTTTACCTTTGGCGGGCTATATCTCGAACACATCACATCTGAGAAAAAAATGATATATTGAACCTTAGTCTTATTTTAAGAGACCTATTCAACGATGGGTCCTCGCCAAATACACGAGATGCCAATTTGAGGTGTTGCAATTCAAATAAATCTATATAAATTAAGGGGAAAAATTGAAGTGATTTGTTTTGTTTTATTTGTAGGTATAAAATAAATACCATATTTTGATCTATATAGAATTGTATTTTTAAGGTTCCGTAGTAAACAAAGAACCCCTATAGTTTCGTCATGTCCGTCTGTTCACACACATACTCATCAAAGACTATTAGTACTAGAAAACTGTGATTTGGCATTACATATTAATCGCGACGGAAAAGTCAGATAATAGAATCTAAAAAAAATAGATTTTTGGGGTACCTAACTGTACTTGTAAAGTGAGGATGATTTTTTTTCACCTACCCCATCGTGTGGGGTATCGATGAATAGATAATCAAAAAAGCGGGTATGCAAAAAATATATTTCAATTTAGGGATCTGTTTGCGAAATATTAAGCTTTGAAGAGATAATCTTCTTTATGAAACTTGGTATACAGATACAGGTTTAAGTTTATAGATTTACTTCGCGTTGACCTATACACACACACACACTATCTATACACACAGTAGGTATATACAGAGAAATTTGGCAAGGAGCATTGTCATATAGTACACATAAAGCCTTTTGTTGCAGTAGTCTATTTAAGTTCTTGGTTATTACTTTTAAGGTGTGTACAATAAAGAGTTCATATATCTATCTATCTATAAAGGAAATAAAACGGGACAAGTGCGAGTCAGACTCGCCCACCGAGGATTCCGTACAAACTAGTAGATAAAAGGGGGAAATCTTATATATTTTTAATTTTTTCCTTCATAAACCAAAAAATATACATCGTAAAAATATTTAAAAACCTGTTATATAGCTTATGCTACTAAAGCTCTGTCATATGATACCCCAAATGATACGGTTAATTCACTTTAAAATTTGGACCTTCATTCCTTGCATAAAGACACTATTTTATTTTGTGATTAAAATAAAAATTTCTAGTTTTCGGATTTTTTCCTGTGTAACTCTAACTTATTGCTTCTTGCCAAATTTCATCGTTCTGGGTCAACGGGAAGTACCCCATAGGTGTTGATTCCCTTGTGAGTGTCGAAATGTGCGTTTTTTACGATATATTCAGCTGTAACTTTTTTTACGAAAACTTAGAAACTGTATTCTTCTTTCTGCAGCAAGATACTATGGATCTGCGTATATGGTTTTAATTTCAACTCGATACCTTCACGCGTTCCTGAGATAAAGGTCTTGACACCCGACGGACGGACAGACGGACAACAAAGTGATCCTTTATGGGTTCCGTTTTTTCCTATTGAGTTACGGAACCCTAAAAATGCGAAAATTGAGCATTTTAATAGAGTCACAAAAAAAATAAGGTTCTTTATGCAAGGAAGGAGGGTTCAAATTTTAAAGTGCTTTAACCGTGTCATGTGGGTTAATATCAAATGAAAGATTTTTTATTTATTTTAATTTCATTATAATTTTTTAAAGCCCTCAATGACAAATGTTTTAGTACTTGTATAACACTTAACATTTAATTTGATTTCATTATTTTTTACGCACTGTACTCGGCTTCAACTTTACATGAATCAATCAATATTTCTGTGTTCTTAGGGTATTCTGTTTGTAATAATGGCAAGACTCTAAATGGAAAAAAAGTTACTCGTTCAAAACTTCTAAACAAGCAGACATACAATGAAGTGTTCACAGTTCCGGTACCGCCGAGAGGGTGACGCGCGAGACAACGTCGAACGAGACGATATGTTAGCTCCTGCTACACCAGCTCCTGGCCTACACAAGGCCTATGAGGTTGGATCAAATACTTATTCCAATTTTTATACTAAGATAACCGAAATTAATCACACGAAAAGTGTAATTTGAATTACTTACTAATAAAACAAAATTAACATACCTATTTTAGCAAACAAAACAAAAATATATAGAGTCACCGTGAGTAACTTTGAATCCGTCTCAAATATTGTACATAAAAAAATCATTTATTTCAAGACATTAGAACCCATACAGTTAAAAAGAGTAATTACAATAATTTAAAAATTTACAAATCCAAATCATGTTTCAGTAAAATATTTAAGTGATAGAAAATATTGCACATAATTAAAAAGACACAATAAAATAAATGAATGAAGTCAAATAAAATGCAGTCGATACCCATGTCGAAATTATACGTTAATAATCAAAATGTAATTTTTTTATGTAATATATAAATATAATAAAATGTCATAATATGGAATAAAATACAATAAACATGGCTTTTCAAAGTTACCCACAGTGACAGCAATATGCAAAAAATAAGAAAATTAAAAGTCACCTAACTACGGAACTAATTTCAATATTATTGTGACTGATGTTTGCCTGTAGCTTAGCTCTCAGACGGATAGAGCGATTTTAATCTAGTTTTCTTTTCAGGATTCCATACCTCAAAACAAAAGGAATAAACGGAACCCATAAAGGATCACTTTGTTGTTCGTCTGTCAACTGTCAAGACCTGTATCTCGGGAACGCGTGAAAGTATCAAGCTGAAATTAAAATCATATGTATACGCAGATTCATAGTAGCAATCAAACATAAAAATCAAAGTTCTAGGTTTTCATAAAAAAAAATTACAGCCGAATATGTCTCAAAAAACACTCGCAAGGGAATTAAAACCTATGGGTAGGTACTTCCCTTTGACCTATAAGTCTGGTAGAAGAAATGCAGACACGCACATGTTTTTTTTTCCAGCGCGCTGTCGACGGTGCGAACATCAGAATGGAAAACATGAGGATATCTTCAACCGAGATAATGGACGGGAGGAAGAAAGAGGGGCGCAAACTGCTCCAGTACGTTGCCGCACTTTCAGGTATATACAATCTAGCCCAAACCGACTTCCAAAAGGAGGAAGTTCTTATTTTGACTGTTTTTTTGTTTGTCCAGCGATTACAACGCCAATTATGAATTAATTTTGATGTTTTTTTTTGTTTGGTTGGTCATACTTACTTCAAAGGTGGCCCCATATAAATTTTATCAAAATCTGCTCAGTACTTTGATTTTTATAATAAAATAACTGGAAAAATATGTAATCCAAGTAAACAAATTGCGTATTTTGTAGTGGGTTGTTTCAGTATTTTGAACTATAAGTATTAATTTAACATTTATGTTTTTTGCAGCTACCCTGAGCGCCCTAGCGGGCGGTACAATGCTCGGTTGGTCAGCTCCCGTCGTTTATAAGATAACCCAGGATAACAGCACTGATTATGATTTCTCCGTTTCCCCATTGCAAGGAGACTGGATCGGTTCCATCATCAACCTCGGAGCAGCAGCCAGTAGCATCCCCGGCGGATTAATTATGGACATCCTTGGCCGTAAAAGAACCATGCTTCTTTTAACGATTCCATTCACTTTAGGATGGTTGTTGCTAACTTTCGGTACAAGCGTCGGCATGCTAATAGCTGGAAGATTTATGACCGGTTTAGCTTCAGGAGCTTTTTTTATCGCTACACCGGCTTACACCAGTGAAATTGCCGAAGACTCCATAAGGGGGACTCTAGGAAGCTTTTTCCAATTGATGATAGTTATTGGTATACTCTTCTCGTATGCTGTCGGTAGTTACACCACCGTCTTCGTATTCAACAGTCTTTGTACTTGCATTCCGATTATTTTCTGTGTAATATTTTTGTTCATGCCCGAGAGTCCTAAATTCTTGGTAGTTAAAGAAAGGAACGAAGAAGCGAGAAAAGCTTTAGTCTGGCTCCGTGGTCAAAGTTACGATGTCGATTACGAACTAAATAATCTTAAGAGAAATGCGGAAGAAGCTCGGAACAATCCTGTGTCTTATCTTCGAGCTATTATGAGGAAAACCTCAATCAAAGCGATGCTCATCTGCTACGCTCTTATGTTCTTTCAACAACTGTGTGGTATCAATGATGTGATCTTCAATATTTCAGCAATTTTCGATGCCGCAGGAGCTGCTCTCGACCCTGCTATTTCTACAACTGTCATCGGCGTTATACAATTAATTGCCACCTTTGTCGCATCTCTAGTAGTCGATAAATGGGGCAGACGTGTCTTACTTCTCTTATCCACTTTAGTAATGTGTATTTGCTTAACCGCACTGGGGGTATTCTTCTTTCTGCAAGACGCACATGGCTCAGAATCAGAAGTAGTTCGTGCGATCGGATTGCTGCCTTTAGTGTCTCTCTCTTTGTTCATTGTTGCTTTCTCCCTCGGTTTGGGTCCGATACCTTGGATGATAGCTGGGGACGTTTGTATGATTGATATCAAGGCATTTGTGAGTTCCACTGCAGCTACATTCAACTGGCTCTTGAGTTTCACGGTGACCAGTACTTTCTACACCTTGAATAATACCATTGGTCAAAGCCAAGTATTCTGGATGTTCGCCGGTATCATGTTAGTTGGATTCGTATTTATATTTTTCGTTGTGCCAGAGACGAAATGCAAAAGTATCGACGAAATCCAGATTTTGTTAGGAGCAGACCCAACAAATCTTAAGTAATAGTATACTAGGAATATTAGATAAAAAAATAATAGAAAACAAAAATAATACGTGGGGTTTCGAATTATGGTACGATCTAATATTACCTAATTTAATATAATTATTATTTGGTGGCACGTAGAGAAAGTTCTTCGTCGATGGCAGAATGGGCCCTTTTTAAGTTCCATATAGTAACTACAAAGAATCCTTTTAATTTCGCCATGTCCATTATGTCTGTCTGTGTTTCGACACGGTCTTGGCCACTTATGTGTTTAGTGTACTACCTTTAAAGAAGCACCCAAAATTCCCGAATCTCTATGTGATTTTGTTTATATTAACAAAAACAAAATAATATTAGTTAAATATCTAGCTATGCTATGAAACAAGTTTAAAGGTTACTATTTGGAATGATTTTGATCTTGTTAAAATATTGTATTTTGTTCAAATGTTTAGATATAGTACATTGTTACCCTAGGGGTGAAAGTAACTTATTTAGTCCCGAGACGGGGTTTGGCGCACGAACGAAGTGAGGGCGCCAATAGTTCGAGGGACTAAATAAGTCTTTAACCCGAGGTAAACACTGTGCTTTTCATTACGAATACAAGGAAAGTAAAAATAAAAACACGAATTAGCTACAGAAAAAATGAGTAAATTTTATTTTACATAGATCAAAAACTTTGGTAAGATAATTTTATTCAAAGTTCATAAAATATACTTATCTTATGTTATTTCAATTATTTCAATTTTACATCGCGCTGTAATTGAGTGGCTTTAAAGAAAGTTGGACATGGCTCAATAGAAACGTGAAAAAAGAACTAGTTTTTTTTTATTTGACAGCTGGCTTCTCCCTAGGGCTGAAAGTATTACTTTCAACCCGCTCCTGAAATGAGATGCAAACCCTATTTACGATGTCCTTCCTACCCATACATGCTTTGTGGGAATTGTGGGGCAACTCTGACATCCGAAATGGGCCGTACGATTTTACGATTTTGAAATTGTGCATGGTTGCATTGATTGCTCAATTCTGTATAAGATGACGATACAATAAAATCGTAATTAATAAGTATTATAAGAGCGAAAGTAACTATACAGATAGTTGTTTGACTTTCTGTCTGTTTGTCTCTTCACTGCTAAAGGAGTGAACCTCCTAAATCGTTATGAAAATTGGCACAGAGATTATTTAGGACCTGGAGAAGAACATATTATATTTTATCATCATCATCATCACCGTTCTCCGTCCCTACGCGGGTGACACGGCTGCCGCGGAGCGCTATAACCTAATTTTGTAGACATTTCCTCCACAAGACGAAAATCCTCATCAGCAAATAGTATAAATATAAACTTTCTCAAGTTTGATAACTTTTCCTAAACGATCCCTGTTAAGAGCTGATGATGCAACCAGGATTAGCTCCTCGCGAAGAAACTAATGGAGAATACTATGGAGTGGGCTATGCTATGGGTCTCTCTGCGAGATCGTATCAGGAAAGTAGAGATCTGTAGACGTACGAAAGTCACAGCACAGTACGATATAGCACAGCGGATTAGCAAGTTGAAGTGGCAGTGGGCAGAGCACACATAGCACGTAGAGCAGATGGCCGATGGGGCCGAGACGTTTTCAAGTGGAGACCACGTTCCGGCAAGCGCAGCCTACGAAGACCAGCCACAAGATAGACAGCTGATGACCTTATACAAGTGGCAGGAAAACGCAAGCCGCTTCCAACCAGTCTTGTTTGGAAATCCATTGGGGAGGCCTTTGTCCAGCAATGGGCTTCTTGTGGCTGAGATGATAATGGAAATTGCTGAACGGTTAGTTAAGGGTTATTAGTTAGTTACATCTTTTAAATTTCCCAAGTTTTAATATTGGGTGTTTGTAGTGTTTAACACTGTACCATGCCTAATGAGAAAATATTCTAAGTGAAGGAGATAATGTTATAACCTTGAATTTTAATATTTACTTCAATGGCAAGCAGTTGGTAATTATCATATGGAGAATGCGGCGGTGTCGTACTGATTCATCTCTGCCGTTATACTAATTATATTATTATGGATATTTATACTTATTTTACTTTACCTTGTGGTTAGATACAGATCATTCCTTTTTACCCGACTGCGTAAGGAGGGTTATGTTTTCCGAGTGTATGTATGTTTGTACCTATGTGTCTATATGATCACCTACAGCCTAAACGGCTTGACCGATTTTGATGTGCGAGGTGTCGTTAGATTCGTCTTCACTCGCTTATACTTATACTTTACCTTGTGGAATGTGTGGTTGGTCTTACAGATCATTATACTTTTTACCCAAAATCAGAAATCTGAAATCAGAAAACATTTATTGCATGAAAATGTGTACACGGATGTTAAATTAACAGAGTTTTGTATCAACAGTTTTGTCCATCACGAACATACAATAATAGCGATATATATTATAGCGACTCTAGACATTAAAGATAATGATAATCTATACCATTTCCTTTTTACACAGTGGTTTTATAACTATAAATAACAGACAAAACATAAGAGATCATTCATTAATTAAGATTATTATATCATTACTAGGTATTAACTTACCAAGTAGAAAACTAATTTAAACAATAATTATTTAAAAAAAACAGAATTTATTCATTCGAAATATTCTTTTAGATCGTAAAATGTCTTGTCAATTAGCCAATCTTTCAGGTTGGGCTTAAATTTATTACCTACCATCTAACGGAATAAATGAACCTACCATCTAAAGGAATAAATGAATTATGAATTATGAATTATAACATTTTTATTTGTAAAGGCAGGTGATTATATATTTTAATAGCATTTACAAAAGAACTTTTGGCATACTAGTATTGTTAATTTGCTGAACACTAAGATTGAATTTGTGTTTAGTACGCAAATTGTCTGCACGATTAGATGTATTATTGAAATATGTGGTTTTATTGTTTTACAAATAAGCATATTTCTAAAATGTATATTACTACGTAAGAAGGAAGGTTATGTTTTTCGAGTGTAGGTAGGTGGGTACCTCCCACCTACACGTAAAGTGGGGATGAATTATTTTTTTCCTGTCTACCCCATCGTGTGAGATATTTAATAAGTAGGATATGTACCTAATCGAAAAATATTGGGAGGGTTTGCAAAAACCATTTTTCAATTTAGAGATCCGTTTGTGAAATATTAAGTTTTGAAGTGATATTTTTTGTTAGAGTCATGTCCAAACGAATCCTTAAAATGAAAAATGGCATTCGCACATCCCCAATGTTTTTTTATTACCTATCCAACCAACGATACCTCACACGATGGGATAAATTAGAAAAAAATAATTCTTCCCCATTTTACGTGTAGGTACAACAAAAATGTTTTTTCCAAATTTTATTCTATTTCTCGGCATTACTAAGGGGCCATCCATAATTTACGTCACACGCTAGGGGGACCCCTCCCCCTAACGTGTGACGGGGTCGAAGAAGTGTGACATTTAGTCCAGTAAAAATATAATGTTGACCTCATAAAATGCAACTTATTTTTTTTTTTGTATTTATGTGATAGTATTGGTGTTTTGAAGTACATTTGTCACAATGTCGTAGTAATGAGATGTGAAGAACTTGAGAAATACCATGAAAATATCTAAAGTTGTGTTTTTCAAGTTTATAGCTAAACAAAACATCCATATTGGTTGATAATTGAGAATAATACTTAAGGATATACTTATTTATTTATAATCACCAGGGTGATATTGTAGAAACATAGATAAAATGAGTTTTGTACATTAATTATTTATTTGAATGCACGCGCGCTACTGACCGCCGCAATGCGCATGCGCGCAGCGATGCGATGGCGCTGGATCGGGTTATGCAATAAATTATGATAAGTAAATTGACCTACTGACGGAAAAATAATATTGATTGTTTAGTTATCAAATTGTAGAATGAGAAAGAAAATCAACGAGAAAATCTTCGAATATAGAACTATCCATGTATAAATAAAAAGCTGTATAACCTGCGATTTACCTGCCTAGGGATGACGATGATGAAAAGTAGTTTAAGCTCGTTTACAGATTCATAGAAATCTTTGTAACAATTTTCATAACTATCTGTGTTATTTAGCCGTTTGTAAATTAAAAAATACTCATTGTCCCGTTACGCTTATTGTCCCGTTATATCATCATCATCATTATTTCATCAATGTTTTGTTATGATGTTGTCACGTTAAACTATCAACCGTAAACCGACTTTACAGACAACCAATTTTTGACGTGACAACGTCATAACAAAACATTGATGATAATGATGTAACGGGACAATGAATCATACTTTTTCGAGCGTGTAGCCAGCGTTCATCGATTTATTAGACGATGTCACTAGAGGTGCGCGCCGCGTTAAAAATCAGTCGGCGGCGGCGCACCGGCAAAATTTGGTCGGCGGCGTGGGTTTTTTTTTTTTTGTTTTTTTTTTTAATAGAAGATAGATCTACGATTGACCACCAACTCGCCTGATGTTAAGCGATGGTGTGGCCGAGGATGGAGCTCGTCGATCTAGAAGATATCTATTCACTCTAGCCTTGAAAATTCCAAGATTGAGTAGGTCTCAGGAAACAGAGATGGCGGCAAAGAATTCCAGGCCGAGCTGGCTAGAGTGAACGTCGCCACTCTTCCCGAGTACGGCACCTGGTTGCATTTCTTGCCATCTCCACACAAAGGCACGCTGCTAGACGACGACTTACTGTGAGTGGCTTCGCCTCGCCGGCACGATTGCAATGTTTGCGAATCTCATACTTGTATTTGTGGTGCGAATAGCGACGCCAACGGCCACCATGGCTTGCCTTGCACGTGATGCGCTGGTCGTAGACCAAATCATCATGAGATTAGCGATATAATTAGGCCAGCGTTGGTGTCTGCTGATGTACCTTGGGTTTTGGAGCCCCTGGGTTTTCCAGTTAAGAAATAAGCGAAGCCGCCTGACGGTCTCGCTTTGATTCCATAGCAAAGGTCACTGCTTCCTTTGGGATGCGACGTGCGTAACGTAAGTACATTCGCTTCTTGCCATCTCGCCGCCACGCAGCAGTCAGTTGGTGCAGGAGCAGAGGCAGCGGTCAGATGTAAACACCTTAAATACGCCTGCCGTAGATGTACGATTTTGTGCCGTTTGCCGTTAAATGGCCGGACCGTGGTGTTCCTTACCCATACAATTCGTGCGCGAGTTGGAGGGACGACTCAAGGAAAGCCGTGACCCACGGTCGTGTTAGAGTTTCTTTATTACTCAGCACTTCTATTTCCTTAGCCATCCAAAGAGGGAACGCCGCCATCAGTATTATGGGCACATTTCGACAAGGTGCAACGCGTGGCTTTTTGACTAGGGCTTTGTTTTCAATTTTTTTCAGTGGATTTTTTAAATTTTAAATTAAATATGTTCAACAAATAAAATTATTATTTTTAAAAGGCAGAAACGCTGTATTCGTTCAATGTTTAAACTCAAAAAAAGAGATAGTTGTAAGCCCTATTTTTTAAAGTATAAAATTCTTACACTTCCGTGTTTATACATTTTAGAAACGGCCCTTTTTGTAAAAACAAACCGGGAGCGATTCCCCACACTATCTGATACTACTGTAAGAAATAGGCGCGACCAAGACAAACGGCGCGTACATGAAGGAAAGACAGCACTGATGCAAAATAGCATCGTATGTATGGGTCCTAAAATCTACAATAAGATTCCTAAAACAATAAGAGACCAGCCCCCGTATTCTGAACCCATTCGGTTTCGGAATCGATTCGATTTGTATATCTCCGTCTCTGTCATTTCCATAGAGAACAACAAAGACGGAGATATACAAATCGAATCGATTCCGAAACCGAATGGGTTCAGAATACGGGGGCAGAATAGTAATTTATTTAGAAAAAAGTTGAAGGCATTGTTATTGCAGAAGTGTTATTATTCTATCAATGATTTTTTAAATGACAAATTTTAATTTTATTTGACATTATGTGTATCTTTTATTGCTTCTGCTTTGTCATATTATAGATATTTTTGGTTTGTGTATTAATCTAATAACAAATAATAATAATTATTATTTTATAATTTTTCGCATGTGCATGATGCTGTCTACCTGACATTTGTACGCCTAATCGGCACAACATGATTTTAAGCGACTAAATTTAGTGTAACATCTTTTATGCACTTGTTGTATAAAATTCTCAGAGTAAGGTCAGAGTTAGGTCAGAGTAAGGTCAGAGTTAACTCTAACTTTAACCTAACGCTAACCTAACTCTAACCAAACACTAACCTAACTCTAGTGGTGACAGAATTTTTGAAATCGGTCCAGTAGTTTTTGAGTGATAGTTTGTCAAACATACAAAAATACAAATCTTTCCTCTTTATAATATTAGTGTAGATATAGTAAAATGTTTCCAGAGAGCTACAATTTTGGATTTTTCAAGGCTAGAGTCAAGCTAGTGTGCACGTGCTCCATCCTCGGCCACGCCGTCGCTTAAGAATACTTTAAAAATATTCTATTCTACGTAGTCATTAGGTATCGAAAATCCATGACCCTGGCCGTATTTTTTTTATCGTGGATAGCACTGAATCAATACTGAGTATATCGAGTTACCTAAATCTCCAGATAAGTGAACTGCCCTGGGCTGGAAGTCTCGGCTAAACTCGACTTTTCTTATCGACCGAACTCGGTTGTTAAGTTGATTCGTACTGGCAGTATGGATAGTCAGATGAGTACAAAGTTAGAACTTAGAAGCACTTTATTAAAAGACCACAATACAGAAACATATACTTAGCAATAATTAAATTTAAATATTACAACTAGGTGTTTTAATTGGCGGCTTTATCACTTATGTGTATCTTTTATTGCTTCTGCTTTGTCATATTATAGATATTTTTGGTTTGTGTATTAATCTAATAACAAATAATAATAATTATTATTTTATAATTTTTCGCATGTGCATGATGCTGTCTACCTGACATTTGTACGCCTAATCGGCACAACATGATTTTAAGCGACTAAATTTAGTGTAACATCTTTTATGCACTTGTTGTATAAAATTCTCGTGTTGTATGCAAATAAATTATCTTTATCTTTATCTTTATCTTTAATTATTATTATAATAGTTATATTATTTAAGTAGCTTTCTTTGTTTATTTAATTATTTAGTTACTCTTTTTTATGTTGCAACTACTTTGACTTTTGTTAACATTTTACGATGTTGGTGGATGTTTTCGTCGCTACCCGTACATCTCTTGTGGACACACAAGCTATGGATGCCAAAGATATGTCCTTTTATTCTTTGAATCTCCCTCCCGTGTTCCGCTTTTCCACCTGACTATTTCTAGAAACGATCTGAGTACTATGGATCGTCCATACGGCATGTAAAAATGATCTGCGATGTTAATAATCCAAACTGGAAAAAAACGCTATTCGTTCTCGGCGCGAAATTTTAAATGGTCGGCGGCGGCGGCGGCGCGCCGTTACAAGACGGCGGCGGCGCCCACCTCTAGTTGTCACGTCAAAAATTGGTTCTGTAAAGTCGGTTTACGGACGATAGTTTAACGTGACAACGTCATAACAAAACATTGATGAAATGATGATGTTGTTACG
Source organism: Lycia hirtaria (assembly GCA_947563715.1). Classification (NCBI taxonomy): domain Eukaryota; kingdom Metazoa; phylum Arthropoda; class Insecta; order Lepidoptera; family Geometridae; genus Lycia; species Lycia hirtaria. The sequence continues at coordinate 35,401,064 of OX387385.1, forward strand.
GGACAATGGCGTAACGGGACAATGAGCGTAACGGGACAATGAGTAGGTTAGGGTTCCTGGGTTCCCCCCCTGGACCTATCGGGAAGCGGCCACAGTAGGTTGCGGTGTTGTATGGGCGACACCGCAACTGAGGCGGGCCGCGATGTCGTATGGGCGCACATCGCGGCTGAAGGTGAGGAGTCGTGGCGGAAGAGGATCGTCACTGATAAGGTGCGGTGCTTTCCCTATCCTCCACGACTCCGACGGGGCCGCCACCGTTAGATGGCGGACGCGGTGGGGTCGCAGGGGAAGAGGTGTGCCACTGATAAGGTGCGGTGCTCACCCTATCCCCTGCGACCGTTTTGGTAGGCGGTGGGGCCAAACATCTGACCCACCGCAGGGACCACGGGCGTAAGACACGGGGTCGTCTTGCGCCCCTTCCGATGTGGTCCCAGAGGAGGAGATCGCGACGCGTCTCTGTGTCATGACGCGTCGCGACATGGGGGGGGGGGGGGGGTGTTTACACCCGTTACTCCCCCGAGGAGGGTCCGGAAACGGACGGCCTCGGCGGGTCATGGATGGAATCGGAAACGGTACCCATGACCCGCCGTGAGCGTGGCCAAGGAGGGACACCGTGGAGTTTTAGTGGGTTCAAGTCCCACATAACCGCACTGTCTCCCCGCGGCAGTGCGGTATGCGAAGGCATTTCTCCACGTAAAAAAAAAAAAAAAAAGGTTAGAGTCAGGTTAGAATTAGGTTAGAGTTAAGTTTAAGTTTTTTTTTTTTTTTGAGAGGAGTAGGGAAATAGAGGGGCGTTTAAGTTAGGTTAGAGTTTGGTTAGGGTTAGGTTAGAGTTAGGTCAGAGTTAGGTCAGAGTAAGGTCAGAGTTAGGTCAGAGTAAGGTCAGAGTTAACTCTAACTTTAACCTAACGCTATCCTAACTCTAACCAAACACTAACCTAACTCTAGTGGTGACAGAATTTTTGAAATCGGTCCAGTAGTTTTTGAGTGATAGTTTGTCAAACATACAAAAATACAAATCTTTCCTCTTTATAATATTAGTGTAGATATAGTAAAATGTTTCCAGAGAGCTACAATTTTGGATTTTTCAAGGCTAGAGTCAAGCTAGTGTGCACGTGCTCCATCCTCGGCCACGCCGTCGCTTAAGAATACTTTAAAAATATTCTATTCTACGTAGTCATTAGGTATCGAAAATCCATGACCCTGGCCGTATTTTTTTTATCGTGGATAGCACTGAATCAATACTGAGTATATCGAGTTACCTAAATCTCCAGATAAGTGAACTGCCCTGGGCTGGAAGTCTCGGCTAAACTCGACTTTTCTTATCGACCGAACTCGGTTGTTAAGTTGATTCGTACTGGCAGTATGGATAGTCAGATGAGTACAAAGTTAGAACTTAGAAGCACTTTATTAAAAGACCACAATACAGAAACATATACTTAGCAATAATTAAATTTAAATATTACAACTAGGTGTTTTAATTGGCGGCTTTATCACTTAGAGCGACCTCTTCCAGGCAACCTTGCACGGACAGGACAGATGGCAGCAGATAGTAAGTTAGTATCAATTTATCTCTATGCACTCCATATTATATTGATTTGTCATATTACAGACACACATAAATCGATAACACTGCGATCGACACTTACTCACTCTGCACTAACCCGACCGTGCCCATACTGCCTGTATGAATAAACTTATCATAACATAACAACCATTCGGTTGACAAGTTGATTGATGAAGTCGACACTTCTAGCCCTGCCCAGTTCGTAGTGAATGCCAACTAACAGTTTTCCCAACAGTTAATCGGTTTAATATAATATAGCACACAGGTAGAGCCGTAGGAAAATTCTGATAAATCACGAATAGAACCGGCTATTTCACATGTTTTTTACCCAACTGTGCTAGGAGCATTATGTTTTCAAGTGAATGTATGTTTCTATATTTCCTCTTACAATCTAAACGGCTTGACTGGTTTTGATGTGCGAGGTGTCGTTAGATTTTCGTCTTAAGCTACATTTTTAGGGTTCCGTACCTCAATAGGAAAAAACGGAACCCTTATAGGATCACTTTGTTGTCCGTCTGTCAGTCTGTCCGTCCGTCCGGGTGTCAAGACCTTTATCTCGGGAACGCGTAAAGGTTTCGAGTTGAAATTAAAACCTTATACGCAAATCCATAGTATCTTGCTGCAGAAAGAAAAATTAAATTTCTGTTTTCGTAAAAAAAAGTTACAGCCGAATATGTCGTAAAAAACGCACATTTCGACACTCACAGAGGAATCAAAACCTATGGGGTACTTCCCGTTGATCTAGAACTGAAATTTGGCAAGAAGCATTGTGTTAGGAAAAAAATCCGAAAACTGGACATTTTTAATTTAATCACAAAAAAATAGTGTCCCTATGCAAGGAATGAGGGCCCAAATTTTAAAGTGAATTAACCGTATCATGTGAAAGAGCCTCATTAGCATAAGCTAAAACAGGTTTTTAACACATTCTTCGCCCCCTGCAGACCCTTCACTTCAGCTGGGAACCTAAAACTTTTTAGGCGAATTTTGATTAAGACAGAGTGGCCGCGCAAAGCAACGTTGACTGCCTCAAACGCAGGCGGTTTACTGACTACTACAAAATGTACGGGTCGCTCGCTCGGATCCGAGTGGAAGGCGCTGGCCTTCCACTCGGAAAACTATGTAGCTTTGTGCATACTTTCTCGCAAAAACGTGTAAATTGCACTACGAAAGTCGCTTTTAAACAGGAGGGTATTTCTTTCAACTTATATACCTACTTGTATATACCCTATTTGATAAGGTTGAACTCCTCAAACTATCAAATATGTATGTAGGTTACGTTTTCTTATGCGATAATTATTTTCTACTACATACCATTATTCGATATTGATGATCTTTAACCAATAACGATGGAAATAAAAACAGACAAAATACTCCTCTTTCTTGCGCAGTTGGATAAAAGCCTTTATTTTCATATAATATTAGACATTGGTATAAAAATATTAGTTGTTTTGTGGAAAACAACAGTTTCTGTTATTAAGTATGCAATCTAATTGGAATCAAAATGTTTTATGTGAAACATTAATTTCAAAATTGTTGTTGAGATTATTTACCTGACCAGATTTGACTCAAGTATATTCAGTCAATTTAAATCCTAAAAATATGGCAAATCTGTTGATATAAACCCATCTGTGACAATTTGTATCAATATAATAAAAGTTCTGTATTATATATTGATTTGTTTATCAAAGTAGTCTCCATTTACAATGATGACCTCAATCTAATATTACAATAAACTCATTTCATTAGATATGTCCACACTAAGTGGTAATGCCCCCATTGTGGTGAAATATGATCAAAACAACACAACATAAGTACAAAAATATATTCATAAACATTCTACATAGTACAAAGTAAAAACAAACCGATACCAATGTATTATTATATATAAAGTATCTGTACTTATTATGCATAAAGTAAAATGTACATCCAACATTTACTAAAGTATACTGATACAAAAATTTCAAAATAATCACACATAAAATAATATTTTTTTCTCGACTAAATCACATCTCTTTGGTGACTTTTGGTAACATTCACATAGATAGTTATTTTTTTAACATGCATTTTATTTACAATACAAAATTAATTTTAACACAATTTTATCTTACATATAAAACATAGCAAATTAGTTGTTATTCCTTTAGAGTGACTATTTAGAAGATAAGTATAGATTTTAATCATAGTCCGCTGCCTTCACACTAATAGCTGTGTACTTAAGATAAACTATAATAACACTTAGCGATAAAAGATGAAATATTTACAATTAGCTACTGCATTATATTTACTTTATTTAAATACTGCAGAGCTACATTATACTGGAGCCACTACCTATTTTAGAATATGCGCTTCGGTAAAAATTGCAACAACACAAAGAATTCATCATAGCATTAAGAGACGTGGAACTGTGCGTCCGATATAACCCCGAAGAAACCTCTTCAAAGCTAGTTTCTCCAATGAATTGCTGTAAATCGCTCTTTGGAAAACCATCCTTATAATACTGCTTAATAGTATCATAGGCATCCATTATAACGGATATAAATAAACTTAGTACAACGTAAATGTACAAACTTATAAAGGAATACAGGTACACTCGACTGAACCACCACAACATTGGTGATTTCCTTGACATTATTGAAAATGTAGCAAACATATCATCTCCATTTATTAAAGAGAAAAGACATTCGGACGTTGTGGCTAGAGAACGGAACTTCATATGGTATGGTCCGAGTATTAACCAACCGCAGAACATGAATCCGGCATACAATAACAGAGCACAAATAGAAAATCTAAATATCTTTGGTGCTGCTTTTTTCAATGTAAGTATGACAACATTGTAGGTCTTGAAAAAGCCTAAGTAACGTAATACCCCGAACCATACTAGAAGGTTTCCGGTTCCTAGAAACAATGAGCAAACGTTCCACTGGTCATTCGTGAACTGATTACGTTCAATTTGCTCTTTTATCGCTGATCCCATAATGATTAGTAAGTCATTAACAATGATCATGATGTACCAGATATTTAAGAACTCAAATCTGCCATCTAAGCTAAGGTCTTTATTATATGCCCGCCTAAAGAATTGTACAGTAAGCTCTTTTAATAATTGTGCACGGTAAATAGCTCTACTACAGAGCAAGAAGGAAGCAGTACATATAATAATAACAAATATGTTAAGAATACTTCTGAGCACTTGATCAATCTTATTGTCAGTGATGTAGTTCTGATCGCCTTTACAAGCTAGTTTGTGAGGCTCAGCTTCGAGAATCAAAGACATCTGCCCATCGTGATCTTCATTGTCAAATATTATTTCTACATCAAACCTGTAGCAGTCAGGGGGAGTGATCGGACCGGCGGCTCTAAAGTTAATAGTCTTTAAAGAAAACATTAATTTAGCTCTCACCAATGCTGCAAAACTAATATTCAAGCCAGACTCTTTGAAAAATTTCTTTGAGTCAAACACTTCGTCATTTAGAGTAAAATTGATGCATGTTTCAACAATTTCAGAGTTAAATTCGTAACTTTCATTGAAACCGTTGATGATTCCCTGTTTGTAGTTGTACTGGCAGAAAACTGGGTCTGTTCGGTTATTATCCTCATTGTTGTAAGAATAAGGTCCAATAGCATTAGATAAGTTTGTGTAGCCTGCAACAGCATAGTCTAGAGTATCATAGAATTCATCCATTTTGTAGACAGCGAGTGGTCCTGCCCCAGGTGGGTATGCATTTATCTCGCGAGTGGAATCCCAACCGAGTAGAAAAAGGTGCGAGAAGGTAATGCGATTGTCCCACGTATAGTTCACGTGATTATATCTGTTGTGCGCGAACAAACAAAGTTGAAACGTAACTAGCACAATTTTAATGACTTGCACAACGAATTTATATGGAAACCTACGCTTGGCGCGCCATTTCTCGATCGGGTTCATGAAGAAAAACTGCAGTTTGCGTCGCATTTTCTCTTCCATTTGGTGGAGGCCAAGTAAGTTTGGTTGTGCAGAGGAAAAACCTTGGTCATTTTCTCGGTTCATTGTCTGACTTCCTGAAGCTTGTGCATCCTCTTCTCCTTCAGAACAAGTTGTCTCTTCGGGAGATGTAATACCTTCCATTGGTACACTTTCTAAAGTTATTTTCTTCGAAGTAAACAAAGGTCAGGTGATAACGCAGCTAAGGATTTTTCAAAAAACACAAGGTTATTTCACTCACGTAGAAGTTGCCTGAATGAAAGAGAACAACACAGCAACACAGGTTCTTTGACTTTTACTCACGATCATAGGTTTTATTTTGTAGGTATTGAAAATGGATTTACTAAAGGTAAGTAGAAAACAAAAATTACTCACAAAAGAAGGAGGAGAAGAGATAAAAATACGCACAAACATGAAGTGCGGCTGAGAAAAAAGAAAACAGCAGTTTGTTTGTTTTAAATTTTTCTTGACCATGGAAACAAAGTCCTTCAGTCGAAATATTAAAGAGTTCTTTTTATATTAAAACGTTGGTGAGTCCTCAGTAAAGTGATGACGACTTTAGTAGAAGCTTCCATGGAGTTTTGCCGACAACGTAAAATAACAAGTGTCACTGCTTTATTTCACTTGCCCACACTCACTTAATCGAACACTTAATGAATAAAATACCACCATTTTTATCGCATTAATGTTCAAAGTAACACAGGTTTAGGAAAATAAAACAAAGCAACAACATGTTACTATGACGTTCCCGCCAAAACTCACAACAGACTCAAGAGAACAGCATAATTGCCAGTGCAATTTTGCATTAGCAAAATTTTCGATTCCCCGAAACTGTGCGCTCGTATCGAAACCTCGATTTTCCCCGCAAAAATCCGCAAAATGCAGTTCTCAACCGTCAAACGTCACTTACAAAGAGCGCTGGTTTGTTTGCGATAACGAACAAACCAGCGTTCTTTTTACGTGACGGGAACTATACCCCCTTTTCAACCTCTCCACTATTGTTATTCGGTGATAATCAAAAGCCCCCGTATTCTGAACCCATACGGTTTCCGAATCGATTCGATGGGTTCAGAATACGGGGGCAGAATTGCATGACATGACTTGATGTCATTGTATTAGACTTATAGTAGACTGGATGGTAAATTTAAAAACACATTACATTATAATTATATAATATGATGGATCGATTTAAATTGAAAGAAATCTAAGCCAGACTTTCTATTTATTTTTTCCCCAAAAAAGAGGGCGTTGTTACCACGGCCAATGGACGTATATCCAATGCTATCAATCACCATTTTCTTGCCCTTTTCCCACTAGGTGGGGTCGGTACAGCACGTTTCCCTTCGCCACTTCACTCTATCAGACGTCATCTCTACACTTACACTTTTCACACGCATATCATCTTTCACACAGTCCATCCACACTTTCTTAGGTCTCCCTCTTCCGGCCCTACCGCTTACCATCATGTTTAAGGCCCTCTTGCATACATTGCTATCAATATATAAATAAAAATCAAAGTACAAGTAGATAACCACCCGCCCCAGAGCTGTAGGATAGAGACCGTCACATTTTTTTCTCTTTCACTCCCTAGTGAAATATCATAATATGATTATAGCAATCATGAAAGAGAAAGATTATGCATTTTTGTCTTTGTCGATGTAGCGGGTTGAAAATTGTTTAGTCATGTTACGCCTACCTAATAAGTGATGGCTCAGGGACACAAAATAACTAACAGTTTGCTTGTTTTTAATCTCAAATAACTATAAAAAAATGACTAAATAGACTAAATTAACGAAACTTAACTTCAATAGTATAGAAAACGGTGTGGTTAGTGGTAAAATGGTGAAGTGTGTGGTTTTAGGGTGTAAAAATAGAAGTGCTAGAGGTTTAAATAATGTTACTTTTCACAGGTGAGTTTTTAATATTTTTTATGTGCATGTGTCCGTCTCGTGTCATCTCAAATATAATTAAAGGTTAATTGATGAAGGAACAATTATTATAATACAAACTATTTATCCAACTCCGTTCAAAACGCTGAAATAAACAAAAATATAGTAAGATCATACGAGGTTATGTTTTCGTAAGTTGGCATGACAGTGTTTCCAAATTAAGATAACACTTTTTCCTAGTTAGTAAAGGCGTAGAGAGAGACGCAATGGAGTAACTCACATTTCTTTTTCTTTCATTCCTCAGCGAAACTGCGTAATGTGATCGCAAGTGTGAAAAAGAAAAATGTACGCATTTTTATTCTTTAGGCTTATAAAATAAAATTGGGCATTTTTAACCTCCGATCCAAAAAGAGGGGTTTTATAAGTTTGATTAGTGTATCTTTGTATTTGCCTGTGGCATAATAGCTCTCAACGGATAAACCGATTTTGATGTAATTTTTTTTTATTAGAAATAGGATGTTGTCGAGAATGTTTTTAGGTACGTTTTATCAAAATCAGTTCAGCCATTTTGTAGGGGGTTTTTGAGTTTTCTAAACTTATATTTGTAAAGTCGATTTTTCAGTTTTTTTTAACTATAAATATTTAATTACATACCCCCAACTTACAGCCATCTATTTTTGAAATCAATTATTAAAAAAAAAAACAAAATCATTATCAATATTTAAAGGTAATGAAATAGGTTATTTACTGTCGAATAAGTTGTTTTAATTTATTTTAAAATAATCAGGCTTCTGATTTCTAATTTTAATTAAGAGCATAGTTGTCACGCACGGCAGAGATGCTCCCTCACGAGCATCATTCAAGCATAGATTGAAAAACTGGCTTGTCGAACAAGCGTTCTAAGTTCGACGATATACAAAATATTAAAGTAACAATCTGACTAAACATCAGCTTTCCATCTGACGTATTGAATTATGCACCTATATTGACCAATATAATTATTTTATTAGTGTGATATTGCTATTATTTGTTATTTAGTTAATTTTGAACTTGACATTTTGTAATTAAGTTATTATTATTTATTGAAATCACCAGATTATTATTATTATTTACATTTCTTTTTTGTTGTGTTTTATGTTGAAATTTTTGCAAGACATTTAATTATGTGTAATAATGCTTGATGAAGCAAAGAATGTAATATTTATATATTATTATTTTTAATACTTCCTTTTATTATTTGACATGTTACATAATATTTGTTATGAATAAAGAATATGAATATGAATAAGCAATCTTTAGTAGTTTATTACGCATTTTTTTATACAACGAAAAAAAATCTAGAAAACAGTTTTCTGTTACTTGTTTCTCTATAGTTGTAAACCATTAAATAATACAACCATAGTGACTAGCCTTTACAATTTTTCATTCTGCCTTTTAACTTTTTTGTAACTACTATTATAATAGCGAAAGTAACTCTGTCTGTCGTCTGGCACTCTGTCAGTTTGTTACCTTTTCATGGTTAAACAGCTGAACCAATCATTACGAAGTTTAGAATAAAGATTCTTTAGGACCTAGGTACATAGGAGCGAATGGTAATATACTAGAGGTGGGACGGCATAAAAAGCGACGTGCCAAGTTCTATCCCGTCATACGTCGTGTACATGTACATAGTTGCTATGTATTGTCGCTTACAAATTCAAACTACATTCATAAAATATCTTAAAGTTATTTTATGTAATGAAACACACTTCCAACTCCCTACCTACTTCCCCGACTTCTATGGGAATGTTATACAATGGTATCAATATCGCTATCTCTTAGCCAGTTACAAGATTTTCCCGTCTATTCATTCTAAGTCTATGCCACCCGCTTTATTATGCCCTATCGGTAGGGACAGGGTGGTGAAGGTGGTGTAATAAATTACAAGGTCCCGATTTTCATGCTTCACAGGGACCCGATAAACAAGGCACGATAAATTGGGCAGTGTTATTACACTATGTATTGGATAGTGTAATAACACTTTTGGCCTTTATGAAATAGTGGCATGTAGCACCATTCTATAACTAAGTTCATGTTTTGGCGGGAACGTCTTAGTAATGTGTTGTTGCTTTGTTTTATTTACCTAAACTTGTGTTATTTTGAACAGTAATGCTATAAAAATGGTGGTGTTTTATTCATTAAGTGTTCGATAAGGTGCGTGAGCAAGTGAAATAAAGCAGTAAAATGTGTGATTTTTCGTTATCGGCAAACCTCCATAGAAGCTTCTAGTAAAGTCGCCACCACTTTACTGAAACAGGACTCGACTTATAAATTGACTGTATACGTGACTTAGATTGTGACTAGAACATTTACAACTTGTTTTATTCAGAAAAAAACCTAATACCTGACACTGGCAAATGCTTTAATGCGGGTCCAATATAAAAAAGAACTAAGGTCATGATTTTTTTTTATTATAAAGAACTTGTCATAATAATATGTATGTCATTGTCATAATGTGTTTATTTTTAGTCTATGCAGTGGTACATGTCGAACACATCACAATTTTGGAAAAGTTTAGTTCGAAATTATTATTTTTACGTGATAAAAACGAGAAAATTCAATACTTGTAGTGGTTTCCATTGCACCTGAACCATGACTTTGACTGTGGATAAATTGATGAATGACGACAGGTAATAAAATCATAAATAACGCATCTGTATAAGCAATTTTATTTTCAAGGGAAAGTTATTCCTGTTTCGTGCATAGTGTGTTTTTTCACATTATTTCGTACAGCACTGTTAAAAACAACTTTCTATTTTAGTCTCGAACATGTTATGTTTGTTTATATTGCTAGGACATTAAACATTGCCGAATTTTAGAACGTACTTGCCTAGTTTTATTACATATTTACAATGTAACTATTCACTATATCAACTTGTTGGATTGATTATACTGACTGTGACAATAATTTGGCCAAAATTACCATACTTAATTAGAATCTCAGTGATGAGAACTATACATTTTTAATATCGTCTGCCACATTATGCAAAGTAATCATCATAAAGATAACTTAATGTAATAAAGTATTTCTTAGAAAAGTAGACATGTCAATATAAATGCATAAAAAATTATATCACTCCATTGGGGATTCTCACTTCTCAAATAATACTGAAAATTAGCTTTGACAGTGCCAACAATTTGCTACTAATTGCTCGTAATCAACTAGCAATGTCATATAAATAACTGCATTATAATAAAATATTAACTTATTAACGAAGTTACTTAACTCAGTGAGGATTCTATTATAGCTAGAGCATTAATTTTCTCCCCAGAATTCTGATCTCATATCTGCTTAACGCCTTGGTTTTTAAGTATGAAATGATACTATGAATTTGCCGATAATTTGCTGACTTAAACTGGAAATAAATTTATTGAGGTTGTCTTTGTAGAAGTCAGTTAAAAAAAACCGGACAAGTGCGAGTCAGACTCGCCCACCGAGGGTTCCGTACAAACTAGTAAATAAAAGGGGGAAATCATTTTTTTTTTTTTTTTCCTTCTTATACTGAAAAATATTTAAAAACCTGTTTTAACCAATGATGATTAAGCTCTTTCATAATAATATGATACCCCACATGATATGGTTAATTCACTTTAAAATTTCGACCCTCATTCCTTGCATAATGACACTATTTTTTTGTGACTAAATTAAAAATTTCAGGTTTTCGGATTTTTTCCTATATGTGTACTCTAACACAAAGCTTCTTGCCATATTTCAGAGTTATAGATCAACGGGAAGTACCCCATAGGTTTTGATTCCTCTGTGAGTGTCGAAATGTGCGTTTTTTACGACATCATCATCATCATCTCAGCCATAAGAAGTCCACTGCTGGACATAGGCCTCCCCCATGACACACACACACACACGATTTTACGACATATTCGGCTGTAACTTTCTTTTACGACAACTGAGAAATTTTATTTTTCTTTCTGCAGCAAGATACTATGGATCTGCATATATGGTTTTAATTTCAACTCGATACCTTCACGCGTTCCCAAGATAAAGGTCTTGACACCCGGACGGACGGACAGACGGACAACAAAGTGATCCTATAAGGGTTCCGTTTTTTCCTATTGAGGTATGGAACCCTAAAAACATTTAAACTTCTAGAAACATTTTCTAAATCAAATACAATCATGTAGAAAATGGCATATAATCGTAGACTGGCTACGTCTCATATAACCTTGATTGACATGAGTAATTTCATTACCATTTGAAATTGCCAATCACCATTTTCCTATAAACAACACACCAGTTCTTAAAATGCACAATTTGTAGAATTCTTATGTTTTTATAAGAGGGTATGATGAAAATTGGTGAAGATGTTTGTATTTCCTATAAACAATACACCAGTTCTTAAAATACATAATATGTAGAAAGCTTCTGTTTTAATATCATTTGTTTTCATCAAAAATAAAAGCGAGGGTATGATTAAGCATTGGTGAAGATATTTGCCGCTAACTATAATGTGAGTGTTGATTGTTGTTGTCAGGTTTACAGGTGATAACATCCTCCAGTTCATAGTGTACATGCCACTTGGGCTAGTTCTGGCAGTGGTGCGGTGCCTGCTGGCGCTGCTGCTGTGGGTGGCGGCTATCTTGCTACCTGACAAGTGGGCACTCAGCCAGCTGCGCTCCACACTTGCCACCTGGACCTTTGGTAATGTTGCCCGCTTCCACATAACATCCACCAGCATCAGACAATATCTTCCAATTAATAGCCTACATTTTTACCTGACTGCGGAAGGAGGCTTATGTTTTTTCGAATTTATGTATGTTTGTACATATGTATGTAAGTTTCTATATTGCTAAAAATCTGTACATAGTGATATCGCTCCAAATTCTTTGCCACCATGTGCCATTAACACAAACTTAGAATCTTCAAGGCTAGAGTGAATAGATATCTTGTAGATCGGCGAGCTCTAGCCTCAGTCACACTTTCGTTTAACATCAGGCGAGCTGTTGATCAATCGTATATCTGTCTAACATTCGAATCAAAATATATTAATTCCTACAGCCTAAACAGTTTGACCAATTTTGATGTGTTTTCATTAGATTCGCCTCCACTCATTGTAGGCTATATTTTATTGTATATATAATAATACAACTTTCACAAAAATAAAAATAAAATGCGTATACGCGTATGCGAAAGTATACGCATTTTATTAAACTAATATCTAACAAATAAGTGATGATTCTACAAAAACGGTTCAAATTTTCCATTCTGTTGTTTGTTCAAATTGACCATTTTTCCATTCCCTTACTGTTGTTTGCAAAAAAACAACATTTCCCTTGGCATATAATTGCACGATTATTGTTGCAGGTGTGTATGTAAAGCTGGTGGGAAACCGCGACCCGCGCTGCAGTGTGATGGTCGCAAACTATGTCTCGTGTCTGGATTCGCTCGCCGCTAGTCACGCGCTTGGCACCATCAGTGTCAGTATTTTACGTTATTCGTGTTAACGTGGAGATTAAAGCGAGCAGCTATCTCTTTCGCATTACATTATTTTTAAACATATATTATCACTGAGTATATTAGAAAAGTAAAACACAATAATTATAGTTTGGGTTGGGTGTCATTTTTTCAGTAATTTTGTTGTAAAAACCAAAGTACTGAACCGACTTTGATAAAATTTATATGTCTGTGGACCATCTCTGAGGTATTACCTACCAAAAAAAAAACTTTTTAAAACAGTTCTCCTCCTTTTTCAAATTGCCAGTTTTCCTATACACCCTAAGGTTGCCTGGAAGAAATTGCTCTATGCGATAAGGTCGCCGTTGTACTTTCAATTAAGTTTATTATCTATTTTTAAGTTATTTTCTGTATGATTGTACAATAAAGTTATTCTATTCTATTCTCCTATCTAAATAAAAAATCTGTCTCTTATTCTTCTAATATCCCCATTCAGTGATTTTACGTTTAAAAATATTGTGTGCGAAAAAAATAGCAGCGCGCTTTGAGTTATCTTAAACTAAAACATCTACAATAATATGTTTCTAAAACCCGTTTATTAAGAGAAATGTCGCACGATCTTCTGCCAGTAAATTACGCGTTTTTCTTACAGCAGGAGATAACTGTTTTATACCTAAAAATACAATTCTTTTTTTATATGGTTAGCAGTTCTAACGATTCTTACTTAGAGCCGTTAATGTATGCCTCTAGGATTTGTTTTTTCAAAATTTCAACTTTTTAAACATTTTTTAACATTCATCTTTGGCCACACCGACGCTTAACATCAGGCGAGTTGGTTGTCAATCAAAAATCTATCATGCATAAAAATCGCAGTGGACTTTTTGTTGGCTGAGATGATGACGATGATGAATTGATTCTGTGCATATTACAACAAAATATGATTGTTTTTATCTCATAAATTAGATTTCACCTGTATAGATTGTTAAATAGACTACAACACATATTAGCATACTTTTTAACCCCCATGATGATTTATCATGTATTTTATATTAGCTGTGTCCCACAGTTTCACCCGCTGAGTGAAGATGAAATATAGCTCAGTTCAGAATCTGAATCCTTTTTATTTGCCTTATAACAATGTCAGTCATACTGGTCAACTCAAATTTACAAGATGAGATTACTATGTATGAATATGACTACTACTAAGACTATACTAAGGTAGCAATAAACTATATTTTTTTTATGTAGAATTAGATTTGCGCTTGACCGCTAACTCGCCTGATGTTAAGTAACGTTGCGGTCTACGATGGAGCGCGCTTATCTAGAAGAAAACAATTCACTCGCGATTTAAAGACACCCAGATTATATTTATCGGGAAAGACCCACTTAGGAAGCGAATCCCACAATCTAGCAGTCCGCACGATGAAAGTGGAATTAAAGCGTTTCATTCGGGTTTTTGGAATATCCATCATGGAACGGTGACGCTTTTTCGTGTTTCTGACTGTCCGATAGTAAAAAGGGCAAGGGGGCATTAGATGATGCAGACCAGATCCACACTCACCGAAATTTACTATTAAAATGAATTCTTGAAACTCACTAAACTCAAAAAATGAAAAAATATATGAGAATTTCATTCGTTTTTTGAATTAAGTTATTTTAAACACTTTAATTAGTTAAGTGGTGCCTTCAGAATTTATCTTTTTAGGGTTCCGTACCTCAAAAGAAAAAAAACGAAACCCTTATAGGATCACTTTGTTGTCCGTCTGTCCGTCCGTCTGTCCGGGTGTCAAGCTTTATCTTAGGCACGCGTGAAGGTATCGTGTTGAAATTAGAGCAGAAAGAAAAATCAAATTTCTCAGTTTTCGTAAAAAAAGTTACAGACGAATATATAATTGAAGCATTGTGTTATAGTACACATATAGGAAAAATCCGAAAACCGGACATTTTTAATTTAATCACAAAAAATTGTGTCTTTATGCAAGGAATGAGGGTGCAAATTTTAAAGTGAATTAACCGTACCATGTAGGGTATATGGAAGAGCTTAATTAGCATAAGTTAAAATAGGTTTTTAAATATTTTTACGATGTATATTTTTCGGTATAAGAAGGATAACATAAAAAAAATATATGATTTCCCCCTTTTATCTACTAGTTTGTACGGAGCCCACGGTGGGCGAGTCTGACTCGCACTTGTCCGGTTTTTTTTACTATTAAATAATAATAATAAATTAAATATCATATCAAGTATTTTCGGTAAATAGTAATGTAAGTTGTTAATTTTAAGTCATCATCATCATCTCAGCCATAAGAAGTCCACTGCTGGACATAGGCCTCCCCCATGGATTTCCAAAAAGACCAATTGGAAGCGGCTTGCATCCAGCGTCTTCCCGCCACTTGTATGAGGTTGTACTTGTATTTTAAGTCAGGATAGATAATAGTGTCAAGAATATACAATGAAGTCAAAAAATGTTGTGATCTCCAGGTTCTAGGATATCTCACAGACAGAGAGATCGGTTCACAGGCAAAGACACAGTTACCAGTTAATTTAGATTTTTAACCGACTTCGAAAAAGGAGGAGGTTATCAATTCGTACCGTATATATTTTTTTATGTATGTATACGAATTACTCCGTCATTCGCGAACCAATTTTTGTGTTTCCTGAATTGGTGTATAGAGAAAGCTCCCAAGTTGGTCCCATAATTATTTTATAAACATCGCTTTATAACTTTTTGAATAATCTCTAAAAAAGAAAATATTTTCATTGTATTCCTGAGTAAGTGCGTCAGATTATAGAATCGCAGAGTTCCACCTTCACGTTTTTCTTTGCAAGAGTGTCAAATATTAAGGATATTATTAAGGATATTAGGATCTGCACATTTTCTAATCTTCGAAGACGAGCATTTGACATTCAATGACAATTCGCATTCTTGACAAAAGAAAAAAAGAGCGAGTGAAGAGAGGTCTCTTTAAAAAGTTTACAATTGTAAAGGATTTAGTAAGTGGCGTTTGAAGTCGGTTTTTTAATAGAAAAATTATATAGATATGATTTTGAATAAGTAAATGACTTGTACTTTGTGTGCCTCGGTTTCGCCATGGCTCACATTTATTTGCATAGCGATAATGTTATGATTTCTCGATAATGCAGCAATGTTTTTGACATGACAACGTCTAATAAATCGATGAACGCCGGCTGCATGCACGAAAAAGTAGTGACTCGTCCCGTTACAACCGCGCGCGGTGGCTGAGAAAGCGGGCGGGTGTGCGCCGCGCCCGACTGTCGCTTCAATTATCATTCCTCGGAGCTCGCGCGCTGACGTATGTTGTCAAATTAAACTATCGCCCGTAAACCGACTTTACAGACAACCATTTTTTTCTTTTTATTGCAGCTAAGAAAATGGAAAGTTCCGCCATTTTTTGCGTCAACTTTGGGCATAAGGAACGCAGCACAGTTTGCCAGAAAGTAAGTTTGTTTCTTTTTGTAATTTTTATTTATTGAAAAATTGCTCCGCATACTCAATTTTCCTAACTATCCTGTGAGACGGTCACTTAACATCAGCTGAGTTGGTGGTCAAGTTGGGCCCTTATTCCGTATGACCATCGGCCGCGTGCATTGGCAATGAAAATTAGCCTTTCAGTTTAAGAAGCCAAAGTCTAATTTTGATTGTAGACGCACAACGTCAAATTCACGTTATACGGCCGATGGTAATACGGAATAAGGGCCCTGAAGCCTATAAAACGGGCGGTCTCGGTCATCCATTCTCTTAATTACCTTTGATAAATATACGTCATAGTACCTACCAGGAAAATGGATGTTAAGTATGCTTTGTAGAGTCAATCATACTTGTTGAATCATACTAGATACAGCTGTAGTTGCAGTTTTTTTTACCTGATTGCGTAAGATGGAGGGTCATGTTTTTCGAGTGTATCTATGAATGTGGGTATGTATGTTTCTATATGCTTGCCTACAGCCTAAACGGCTTGACCGATTTTGATGTGCGAGTTGTCGTTACATTCGTCTTCATTCCCTGAGTGTTATAGGCTATTTTTTTTGTAATAATAATTTTATTGATATATACATCTCTCGCAAAATAAAAAAATGCGTTTTTTGTGGTCCACCAACGAACTTTTTCGTAATAAACATGTGATTTTACTAGAATTAATCTAAAGAATGCGCATTTATAATATTTTATGGAAATTTTACGCATACTATCTCACAATATACGTACACTCAACAGCGTATCAAGCGTAATGATATGGCAAGTTAGACTGCAAAAACTGCTTTTCTGCATTCGGCTAAGTATTTTGTTTTTCTTTTAATTTACATACTTGTTGAAATGTCCACCACGGTAAAAGTAATTTTAATTTAAATTAGAAGAAAGTGGCGTGCTTCGTCGTTAGATGAGTCAGAAGCCCGTTCCGATCCACGAAATCGTAAAACTGCAAAAAACTACTTTTCTGCAGTCGGGTAGTTTGTTTTTCTTTTACTTCTAGAATACGAATATTGAAAGAAAAACAAAATACCTGTCTGTTCTGTGGTTGTTCTGTGGGGCTATTCATAACTTGTCAGATTTGGAATCGGATCAGAAACGAAACTATATCTCCATCTCTGACATTTCCATACTAGTCTAGTAAAAATAAGATTTGTGACAACATAAAAGACAACTAAGTATATTGTTATTTAAATTAATGTACTGGTGTTTTGAAATACATTTGACACAATTTCATAATGATATTATAAAAGCTAATTTTGTTACCTTAACACTCTCAAACGGTTGAACCAATTGTTATGAAAATTAGTATAGAGATATCTTTGGACCTGGAAACGGACATAAGCTACTTATCATCACCGTTTTTCATAACTACGCGAGTGAAACCGCGCAACGCAGCTAGTCTATAAATCGGGGATTATTGTTGATTTATGATTTTTAGTTATTTTCCTATTATAATTTCAATGAATCCCCCCAGTTGCAAATACTGTGATCTGCTCCAAACAAACGGATTTATTTTTACTAGACTATACAGAATGATACAGATGGTGATATAAATTTCCGACCCAATTCCGAATGACTGAATAGGGATACAGTTCTTTGTTTGTGGCTGGTGGTTCTGCTATTAGTCCAGGAAAATTTGCTCCAAATTTGGCAAAATACATGGAATTATACGAAAAAATAACTAATGTGTCATTGAGGGCGCGCTGACCTTAAATAAATAAATAAATATTTGAGGACGTTTCACAACACCATTATTCCATATTTAATTATTCTGTTCGACTAGCAACACAATGATGTTGGTTCCAATTTTTTGTCATGTTTGTTCTGTTTACAAACAGACTGTGTTCAAAAATGTATTTATAAAAAAACTATTTATTTATTTCAATTTATTTTTAAATGTTAAAAGCTTAATTTGCAGACATTCGTAATTTAAATATATTTTACTGTGACACAAAAATAAAAAGAAACCAAGCTAGATAAAAAAAAAAGAATAGATTACGTATGTGAACATATCCGATTTATATAAAAACTATGTTTTGCACTTCTTTCGAGTGGCTCTTCTGTACCTAGTATTAAGTATTCTATGATTGCAATAAATATAATTTTGATATATATATTTTTTTTTTTTTTTTTTATCAGCCCTGTTTGTACAAACTGTCCCACTGCTGGGAACGGGCCATCTTCTCATTGTGAGAAGGGTTAGGCCATAGTCTGCCACGCTGGCCAAGTGCGGGTTGGCAGACTTCACACATCTTTAAGATCATTGAGAACTCTCAGACATGTAGGTTTCCTCACGATGTTTTCCTTCACCGTTTGAAGTTGGCGGCAATCAACAATACGCACATAACTTAGAAAAGACAGAGGTGCGTGCCGTGGGATTCGAACCCAGGACCTGCGGATCGCAAGTCAGACGGTCTCACCACTAGGCTGCCGGGAACTCGATATATATAAATAATAAATATTATTTATTATTGCAGACAACACTTCTCCGAGTGTCCGAACAAACCGGTGTTGTTACAACCGGAGGGCGGGCCCACGAACGGGAAAGGACTCCTCAAGTTCACGGACTGGCCCTTCCAACTCGGGAACAAAGTTCAGCCCGTCGCTATTAGTGAGTACTTTGTTATTTTTTTTTATTTTTAGGATTCCGTACCTCAAAAGGAATCTGTCCGGGTGTCAAGTCCTGTATCTCGTGTATCATGTGGGGTATCATATGAAAGAGCTTCTTTAACATAAGCTAAACAGGTTTTTAACTATTTTTACGATGTATAATTTGCGGTTTATGAACGAAAATATAAAAAATATATACAATATCCCCATTTTATCTACTAGTTTGTGCGGAATCCTCAGTGGGCGAGTCTGACTAGCACTTGTCCGGTTTTATTTAATAATTTGACAGTATGGATGGAACGTTTCTCTTTAGGGATGAAAGTAGTGTCTTTTTCACAAGTTAACTTCAAGCTTATTTTCTGAGTATGAGAGAAGAAAATAAATATTGTTGTGTGAAAGTTATTTATTGTTTTTAGTTATATCAAATAAGCAATGCATATAACAATAAAAAAAAACATGTCTAAACTAAAAAAAAAAAATACTTGACAAGTAAAAAAAGGAACAAGAAATGCTAATGCAATCATGCAACTGACTAACTGACACTGACATTCAAAATAGACAAATCAAGATACTAAAGAGTAATTTATAAACAAAGAAAGTGACAGACGATGCAAGCTGCGTCCATCAGATCGTTTTGGAAATCTGTGGGGAGGTCAATACCTCCCCACAGACTTCCATAAATCAATATATGGATATTGATCCAGCAGTGGACTTCTTGTGACTGAGATGATGATTTTTTTATTTATTTATTGAATTCAATTAATATGGTTTAAAAGTAAGAGTCAGTCCACACGACGCGTTGCGTCGTCGCAACGCAAATATTTTAACGCATAGACGGCCACACTGGCGCTGCGCCATCGCAGCGTTACTACAACGCAGAGGCGACGTTCCGTCGTCGCAGCGGCGACGCCGGAACGTCACGACAGAAAAAACGAAATGAGCTTGCGTATGTCCTTCCTCCCTATCAACGCACAAACAACTGAGCGCTGCCGTTCCGGCGTCGCAATGAGTACACCCCCGCCCGCTTCGTCTCGGGGGCTCCAGTTCCCTCGTGTGTGCGTTGTGTCGACGCAACGCGCCGTGTGTACCATATGATTATTAATATGTAAAACGACGGAGCGACAGCGCTACGTCGACGCGACGCCGACGCAACGCGCTGTGTGGACCGGCTGTTAAACCCATTACATTAATTGAATCACATTATATAGTCATGACACAGCGTTGAACAGCGTTGCCCGACATGTCGCGACTGAAAACGAGTCGGGCGATTACCTTTTTTGAGGTTTGCCACGCAGAGCCGAGTAAAACTTATCTACGTATAAAACATGATTGGTGGTAACTGGTGGTTTCCCCGCACAGCGGCGGAGCGTCCGTTCACGGCGGTGACGGTCCACTCCCCCCACGACACGCGGTCTCAGTTCCCGTGGAGCGACGCGCTCTGGTTCCTGTGGACTCCGTACACGCGGCTGACGGTCCGCGCGCTGCCGCCGCTGGAGAGGCACGACGACGACGACGAGACCTTCGCCAGGAGGATCGGGGAGACCATCGCACAGGCACTCGGGGTGAGTACTCTGTAGCCCCGGGGTGAGTACACTGTAGCCCCGGGGTGAGTATACTGTAGTCCCGGGGTGAGTACACTGTAGCCCCGGGGTGAGTATACTGTAGCCCCGGGGTGAGTACACTGACCTTTATTCCTTACATGCCTTTATTCTGTATGACCATCGTTGCGTGACGTGAACTAAACGTGGGAGGGAGCGTTGACAAAGAAAATTACACTTTAAGTTTAAAACTCTAAAGTCAAATTTTCATTGTCACACGACCACGTAAATTTTACGTAACGTGGCCGATGGTTTTATGGAATTGGAGCCCAGGCGAGGCGTGTTACTGACCTCCCCTCCTGGCCAGGTGGAGACGACCGAGTACAGATGGGAGCAGCTGAACGCGCGCGGTTGCCGGCGCGGGCGCACCGCCGCGGCCCCCGCGCCGCGCGCCGCGCCCCGCGCTGACTTGCCGCGCCTCGCCGCGCAAGTCAAGGAGGTGCTGCCCACGGTGCCGCTACACGATATCATTCGAGACCTCGGTATGTACAATACTTTATTTCAATTTCAATTTAATTAATTAATCCATGGTTACAACATAAAATAAAATTCACACAATACACATCAAAAATTAAATAAGAATAAATAAATGTCAATTGAAAAAAGAAGAACCCTCCCCCCATCGAACACTGTTAGACTGGTTCGCATACCAATATTGAAAAATGTTAGTTATCTCCTTTGGTAAATTTGTACACCTCAACTTGTCCCACAGGAGGTTGTACGATACCAAATCAAACGCTTTGGATAAGTCGAGAAAGCATGCGTAGTTGGGAGTCTTACGATCAGTATAGTATTTGACGGTATTCTTAAGGCACAGTATAGCACTTTCAGTGGACAGTCGACGTCGAAACCCGAGTTTCATAAAAAGTTAAAGTTTTGTCAAATATTTGTAATGTTGTTTTCTAGTTTTACAAACGATTTTTTTTATAAGTTCATTCAGTAATTTTATATCTTCCAAAAATGTGGTTATGTGCGAGCGAGACGGACGATGGTCGAACTAAGGACTCTGTGTACATATACTGGTGGACTTTTTTTTTTACTCAACACCATCTAGCCCTAACTAAGCAAAGCTTGTACTATGGAAACCAGATGGTTGATAGAATATATATATATATATATATATATATATATATTAAATAAAAACTACGGGTCACTCACGTTCACGCTGGAACATTCCTGACACATCATGAGAGTTCTAGTGAAGAGAACTGTCCAGCTGAACCGACGCAAGATGACCAGCTTCCCATCCCGACCTTTTTGCAATCGCTGACGTCACGTGCGGCACAAGCAGGACGTCACCGACCGAGAGTGACGTTTGCGCTGCTCTTTTGAAAAATACCGCCGAATGCGGTTGAAACTTTAGTCGGATTTTTCTACTCAAAACTGACGTGAGTGACCCGTAGTTTTTATTTAAAATGTGTGTAAACCACATTAGTTTCCATTGTAATACATATATACTTTTTTGTTGTTGTAAATACATACATATGATACATAGAAACATCCAGACTCAGAACAAACATGCACATTACACAAATGTTTGCCCTGAGTGGGATCGAACCCACGACCTACAGATCAGGAAGCAGTCGCGCTACCACTAAGCCATGAGGTCTGTCAAATGTACAGAGCGGTCTGGCAACGCCAGCTTCGAATAGGGAACACACGCGGTTGTAACTTGTATGTACAAAGCCGTAGTCCACACGGCCATATACTTATAAAATTCAAACATCTGTTGCTTGCACGATGCTCAATGTGTGTGTGTATGTGTGTGTAGGCGTGACGCGCAGTGTGGACGTGACGATCACCAACTTCCTGGAGGGACTGGTGCGGTACACGCCCGAGGCTGATGAGCCGCGACCGGGGACCTCCCGCCACACCAACACGCCCAGGTAACACGGCTCTTGTTATACTGGCACTTGTGAGAACAGTACACCTCGCGAGCACGGACTTTTTGCAACAATACTTGTACTCGGAGTTTCTCTGCGGGACCGTATCAGAAATGAAGAGAACCGTAGAAGTAGGAAAGTCACCGACATAACACAACGGATTAGCAAGTTGAAGTGTCACAGTGGGCAGAGCACATAGCACGTAGAACTGATGACCGCATCGGGCGAAAGTTCTCGAGCCGAGACCACGTACCGGCAAGCGCAGCGTAGGAAGACCAGCCGCGAGATGGACAGACGACCTCATACAAGTGGCGGGAAGACGCTGGATGCAAGCCGCTTCCAATCGGTCTTTTTGTAAATCCATGGAGGAGGCCTATGTTCAGCAGTGGACTTCTTATGGTCGATATAATATATTCTATTCTAACTGGGCAACCATATGAAAAAATAATTATATGTATATCATTCTGTGTTCTACTCCTAAATTATATTTAGGAGTAGAACACAGTTTTTTTCCTGTTGTATGAAAAACTCGTAATTTGCTGGCAAAATATCGCGCGATAATGATTCTCTTAAGTGCGTATAAGTGGTTGTAACTTTCGTTTATTTCTTCTCAGATACGTAACTCCAGTGCCAACCGGCGTTTTCCCGAAAACTGCCAAAGAGCGCCAGCTTTCCTTCCAAGAGAGAAAAGCACAGATGATCGCGGAAGCGAGACAGCGATACATCGAGAAACACAACCTGAACGTGGCTGGCTGTTAACGGACCGACTGAGCCGTTTGTGATGTGATTTCAATTGAATGTTCAACTGTTTTGGGATATTTTTGTGGGTGTGAAAGTAAATTATGTCATTTGTTTTTGTGCGTTGACAGTATGTTGCTGCGTGTTTCAGTAAATCCAATTGTTAATTTTTGGGAGCCAATTTTCATTCGAGGTAGTATGTATGTATGCCATCATCAGCTGTGGTAAGACGCATACCTTCTAACTAATAATTGTATTGTTTAAAACTCATTGAAAAGTGGTGATGATGATAAAGGTAGTCCGTCTTCAAGTTCTCTGTTATCTCTTATACCAATTTTTTTAACGATCGGTTCAGACGTTTGGTCGTCAAAAGGCTACAAACAGACATAGAGACAGTCACTTCCACTTTTACTAGCTGCGCCCCGCGGTGTCACTCGCGTAGCATTGAAAAGCAATGATGATGATGATAAAATATAGTTTTATGTCCTTCTCCAGGGGCTAGAAAATATCTGTGCCAAATTTTATAACGATTGGTTCAGCCGCTTAGCTCTGAAGAGGTAACTAACAGACAAACAGACAGAGCTACTTTCGCTTTTATAATATTAGCTAGGATTTTGTATTTGGGATAAAACAGTGACAGAATGTTCACAACTACCAATTAAAAGATTGAACAGAATAAAACTAAAAACTGCACTTCTAAAATTAGCTGCCTTATCATTTTAGTAAATATCTTCCAGACTCACACCAATGCGTGGTTGAGAAAAATTTGACAAAACTGTAATCTTTGTTGATAAAATTGGCTGAAACTTGACAAATTACTCTTTTATTAGACCTAAAACGAATATTGAATACAGCACACTACTGCTTGACATTATGTGATGAAAAAAAAAAGATATTTATTCTCACAACCACAAAAATGTACTAAGGTTCAATAAATGTGAAGATGTTTTAACCTTCAGATTCTAAATCAACGCCAAACACGACTTTAAGGCGCTGCACAAACGAGCCATTAGATGTCTCGTTGCGGTAACGGGAAACCAATGAATGTTTTACTTCCTGAAAATCAATTATAAGATTGACCAGTAACGTACACGGTCAGAGGTAAAACAAATGAGAACAGACATAAAACTATATTCCTATGAACTTATCTGACCCGGTGGCGATGGCGCTACGATCGATTTTTCTTGCAAAAAATGCTAGACTGACAGTTGTTTCAGTGTAGCGACGTTAGTACCATTTTCACTCACCGGACAAGATGAATTTGTAGGACTAACACAAGCATCGAAGGAATAATGTTGTCTGGCGTAACTTTAGTGCCTGTATTTTAAGTAATTTTAAATTTAATAGTAAATCTTTCTTAAACATAGCTACCACATTTAGCGGGCTAAATAGGTGCATAAAAATTACCTATGTGAGCGAGACAGGAGATCTATTCCACGATTTAGAAAGGAAAACATAATTGGGAAACTGAAAGCACAGTACAGTCGTCCATTGAAGCCGTCTATCTATATAATTTTCAATTTCTCGCTGTAGATGACGGTTAGGAAACGTTTATTTTTGTGATAGAATTTGTTACAATTTCAGTCAATGTTATTTTTTTTTTATCAGCCCTGTTTGTACAAACTGTCCCACTACTGGGAATGGGCCATGTTCTTTGAAGTTTGAAGTTGGCGGCAATCAACAATACGCACATAACTTCGAAAACACAGAGGTGCAGTCAAATTCAAATAATTATGGTCTATAATGCTACCGAGATATAATATGTAGCGAGAAATTGAGAATATTATAAAAAAAGGACAGATGAAAGGAAAAAGAAGGCAAGGCATAAGAGGCGAATCGCTCTAAAGCATTCCCTGCATGTCTTAACTATACTAAAGGTTATTTTTTTCCTCTTTGTCAATGTCTTGTTCCTATCCTATGACATTTACGCCTTTAGCATAAAAATGCTTGCGAAAATTGATAATTGACAGAGACGCATCGTAAAAAATGCGTTAGAAAAAGCGAAATGAAACTTATAACGCACTTTTGTAAATAACATTTTTAAAATTATTTCTTTCAATAAAAATCAAGCAATATATTGTCGTGTTCAGTAATAAATGTAAATATTTTAATCTTTTTTTAATTTATGTAGTGAATAACTTGGTTAAAAGAAATAGTTCTAACTACACATTTCATGTATGATTCGGTATATTTTTTACTCGGTGTATTTATATTGAGTTGTGTTTTCTAGTTGATAAAATTGTGATATCATATTTTTCCACGGCTTTAGAAAATAAACAGTTGGACCATTATCAAATCTGTCTGTTGTCACTGTCAGACTATTATAAATGTCCGACATTTGAATTCAGACATTTATCAAGGCCAAAAAGTTGCCCGAGTCGTGCAATTGTCAAGGTCCGACAGTTGTCACAGTGAGGTAGTTGTCAAAGTTGGACAGAGTAATCTAAACCCTTCGATTCTTGTTTCGAGTTCCGAATGCTATGTACCATGTAGAAAGCTTAATGCGTTTTAATTATAGAACAAAAAAAACGTAATAGAACTGAAAAACGATATGTTAAAATTATCCTTTCAAAATACATGTCAAATATTTTCTTAGATAAAATTATTATTAAAGAAAAAATCAAATGAAGTGGCTGGAAAACTAGATAGAAATGTCTAGTTGCTAGTAGATCTAGTTATGTATACTTATTTTAAATAATTTTATTCGTTTTTAACTCTTAGTGTATTTTAACTTTTCATGCAATCATAGTGACATTGCGTACATATTCCAATTTTATTTATATAATGTATGTAAATAACAATGCAAAGTAATATTGCCATAGATTGGGTTGATTATTTGATTTATTTTTCTACGAAGTTTCACCTCTTAGCTATGGTTAGATGAAAATAATTTTAGGCGGATTTTAAGGAAAAATAATTTAAAATTACAAAACTATAAAATAAACTTTCATTACGGTTCGATAAATCATTCATAATTTGTAATAATACTGACCATTTATATCATTAAAAAATGTGGAAAAACGAGATTAAAATAAAAATAACTACGAGATTTTATCTAAATTGTCTAAAATTATGGTCGTATAGCCTTAGCTTCCAATACCTTTTAATTTTTATTACTTTATTAACCACTATAACGCAAATCCAGTTAATCTCCTACCAATAAAATATTGTGTTCAAATAATATTGAAATTAAATCAGCTCAACACTTATTCGAATTTATTTCTAACCTCTATGATTCTAACAAACTAATCCGTGGATTACAAAATATAGGTTGAAATAATGTGTAGATTATAAAAATAACATACAGTACACTATGTTGCAGTTAGAGCATCGAGAGGAAGCGAGAGGTAGCGACAGTTACTCGAGTTTCTGTACATTTCGTGACTTCTATTACTAATCGAAGTTAACATCCTCTCCTTCGTTTTCAGTGCGAATATTAGAGAGTGTTGCACGATCTCCCACACAAATAGGAGAAATCTGTTTCCTAAGGTAGGAATCCTACCTCTAAACATTAACCGATTTAGATATTTTTTATCTGATTGGAATCATAAATGTGTACGCCTCTACGGTTTGCTTTTTTTAAATTTCGTTACAGTTCCAAAGTTCAAAAACTATGAGTGTAATGTTGATAAAAGTAAACCGTAGAGGCATAGCATGTCATACATTAATGGTTCTAACCATATAAAAAATTAATTATCGAAATCGGATATTATCTAAATATTATTCTTTTTATTCTACCCCTAAGGGAAGAAAACAGTTTCTCTTGTTTGGAAAACGCGTAATTTGCTGGCAAAAGATCGCGCAACAACGATTCTAATCGATCTTAATCTTTTTATAGTTTAACTTAATTATATTATTATGTAATTCTGTAGTTTATTTTTCCGAGTTATACAGAATCCTCGTCATTTTGTTTCAAAATTCAAATTACCAACAATAATGAAAATTGAATGATACCAATCTTTTAGCAATTTTTCAAATTTAGAATCCTATTACTTTCGAGGGTAGTTCTAAGTTTTTTTTCTGTCCATCCACAGCTTAGGAGCATATAGCACAGTAGAGTAAAGCTAGCCAAAATATTTTTGTAAATCGTTACACATCGGGTGTAGACTTGGTTCGGAAAGAGAACTGATGTGGTATAGAGGGCGCTGCTGTTCTTATTCCATTATTTTGTTCGACTAGCAACACAATCGAGACGGCAGTTTC
Source organism: Lycia hirtaria (assembly GCA_947563715.1). Lineage (NCBI taxonomy): Eukaryota > Metazoa > Arthropoda > Insecta > Lepidoptera > Geometridae > Lycia > Lycia hirtaria. The sequence goes on from OX387385.1 coordinate 35,428,446, forward strand.
CATCTTTTGCCACGTTAGTACTGTTTCCAAACAGACTTGAATATTATGTAGAAAATAAACTTTAGAACGTAATAGATTTCATTTTACGCAGACTGCTCGCCTATGTACCAGAATAGTTTTCGTAAGGAAGCAAATTTTACGAATATACTTATACTTATACGAGTATATTTTTGACAATAATGATGTCCCCGTCCCAATCTGATATGTAAATACATATAGGGGCCTTATTTTCTATGATCATTGACTACGTAAAGCGCAAAGATTAAATTAAATTGAAAATTAGACTTCAAAATTGAATACTAAGGGTCTTACCGAAAACCGTTACTCATACAATTTGAGTAATGCTTAACATATTTTGTCAACTTCTTGCTGACACATAATGACACTTGCAGAAAGAAGACATAGAATTTGAACACACATTTGTGTGATGAGTATGGATGTTTGTTCTGTGTGTTTCTATGTAACATATGTATTTACAAAAAAAAGTATATATGTACTCTATCAGCTATCTAGTTCCCATAGTACAAGCTTTGCTTAGTTTGGGCTAGACGTGTGAAATGTCCACTAATATTTATTTATAATTCGCTGCTGTCCTTATTTCATTGTTGTTCGGCCAGCAACATAGGATGTAAATTCCCAGTTTTTGTTACAATAGTTCTCTTTTCAAACAGGCTACTTACGATTGTGTTACACTGTTGAATATACGTTTTTTGGGTTGTATGCGTAAAATCATTAAAAGATTATGGATGCGCATTCTTTAAATCATTTGTTTATTTTGAAAAAGTATAAAAAAAATATATTTTAAAAGGTTAAAAAAAAGTTTAAAAAGGTTAAAAAAACCGATTTTATTTTTGCGATAGATGTATTATTATTGTTTTAAAAAATATAGCTTATGACACTCAGGGAGTGAAGACGAATCTAACGACACCTCGCACATCTAAATCGGTTTTGGCTTTAGGCTGTAGGCGATCATATAGAAACATACATACGTATACACTCGAAAAACATAACCCTCCTTCTAACGCAGTCTGGTAAAAATAGCAGCCTGCTATTAGAAAACATTTGCATAGTCTCGACACCCTGTTTCATTACCACAATCTTATTTAATATTATTTAGAGTTCATTCTCTTTCTACAGTTTAGAGATCGAGACAATATTCTAATTCATATTAAAGTAAATTTCAAAGCTTGTGTCAACTTGTGTTACGCCAACAGAATTTTACAATTCCCTCCTATGTACTATATTATTGTACTTTTGGTGACGCCAAAAATAGTAAAGTTTGCTTCCTTCGCGGGACCAGAATACTGCCAATGTATCGTCCAGTGCCCAATCAAGGCAATGTGTATAAATTATTGTACATAGGATTATTGTGAGATACTATTTTTGAGTAACTATGTGAAGAGATTGAGTGACGAGTAAAGCAGAATTCATAAATTCAGTTAAAAGCTAACAGACGTCGTCCAATATTCGACACAGAGTACAGAATCACTCTCTCTCTCTCTTTAGAACAGACTTCGAAGCCCCTGAAATTTGATTATCTTAAATAAAGATTAATAAAGAACTAAAATATAAGTATTTTATATATGTATGTACCATTCAGAATAAATTCTGAAGCCAGAAAGGTAGGATCTATAATTTATAGATTGCCTGAATAGAACGCGGAACTCACCGCAGAACTGTGTGTCTTAACATAATTTCTTGTAAGATCTTCTGCTTTATTCACTACTCACTTCTGTGTAGTTGTTATGCCAAATGGCTTCCCTAGGTAGATATTCTATTAAGTTTGTAATTGTAACGGTATGATTAAATAAAACATTGTTTCCAAAATATTGCTTTCATTTTTATTTAAATACTGAACAGTACTTACAGAGAACAAATTATTAACAATATTTTTTACTTATATTCTAGAAATCCTTATGTGAAAAAGAAAAAATTGAGAGTTAGTAATAATTCTTGTGTCAAACTCGAATTGTCTCTAAGTACACGTCGGACACTCCATACAACGGCGCGTTAATCAGCGACACATTTAAGTTGACGTTCGTATGTAACACGCACACATGTATTAAGTTATGGTTGGCTTCTGATTGCCGGTCGCTCGTGACGTCCATTGAAATTCGAAAGCTTGAAGTACGCAACGCTTATCTCGACTGACAAATGAATGCGCCTTCAAAGTCCGTCAAACGAAAGGTCGAGCGCGGGGAGCGGGTGAGGAACCCGAGATTGGCGGGAGGCGGAGAGTGTCTACAAGCCCAGTCTGCTGGGCGTCCGCCGCGGCGTGTTCAGCCCCGGGGTAGCGATCTCCTGCTTGACGGGCACTTCTTCATCTCTCTTCTTCCTCTCTTCTGCCATCTTGCGCTCCGCTTCCTTCATCTCCTCTTCCATTCTCTGCACGTGCACGGCCGCTTCTTTGCGCTTGTCGCGGTTCGATCTGGAATTGACGAGTTTTTTTTATACCAATGGAAAATTAACTCAAAATATTCTAATATACTTTTACTTTTTTTCGATTATATTTTTTTTCTGGAATTTTAGGATCGGTCCGTGTGATAACAACATTGTGTTCCTGATTTGTCGTCAGAAAGATCCTTCCAAATTTCTGCAGTGCTCACTGAGAAGGCCGAACAAAAACAGCCGACACGATGAGGCGGGGTTAAAAAAATAATTCACCCTTTATATATATATAGTGAGTGAGTGAGTGCCACTTCCATTTATCTTTTTAATTTTACTATAGTATTGTGTAGCGATTCACGGAAACATCTACATACATGCCAAATTTCATTTATGTAGGGCTGATAGTCTTTGAGTAAAATGGCTGTAGCATACGGATAGACAGACATATGGACACGGCGAAAAAAAACATACAGACGGAATTGATAACTTCCTTCTTTTTGGAAGTCGGTTAATTATGAGGATTCTTCGTAGCTACTACGGAACCCAAAAAAGACTATATCAATAATTATAATTAAAAAAACTGAAAAAACCGACTTCAAAATAAGCAATTAATGTATGTACTTGGACATGTTTTCAGTAATTTTGTTATAAAAATCAAAGTACTGAACTGATTTTGATAAAATTTATATGGGATAACCTCTGTAGAATTACCTACCAAACAAAAATAATCATCAAAAACAATGCATAACTGGCGGAGTAATCGCTGAACAAACATACAAAAAAAAAACTCGAATTGAGAACCTCCTTTTTGGAAGTCTGTTAAAAATAATATATAAAGGCATCACTGACTTGCCAGTCTCCTTGACGGAGAAGAACATGGGTCCGAGCTCTGCGAGCCAGCGTCCGTCGACAGCGGTGACGCAGTGCATGTACTCCCGCGAGGTCATCATCAGCTCGTGGTAGACCACGTAGTCGGGGCTGGAGCCGAGCCCGAACAGGGCCGAGGTCGGGTGCAGGTGGCACGGCATCCCCGTGCGGCAGTTCACGTACTCGCCGATGCCTTTCAGACGCGCCGCTTGCTGGAAGTACGCTGGAATAACATCGCACTTTGTTAGACGACTGATCGAGACTGACTCGCCTGTAGAGACGATCCTTTCCTTCCTTTTAGGCTTCCGTATTACGTGCGTATACGCATATACGTGAGGCTACGGCGTCTGTCTGCCTTTTTGACGTGTAATAATGGGAGGCAATGGAAGCAATCCAAATCGTGTGTATGGGCGTTTATATGTATCATACGTATGTTTACAAAAAAAAAGTGTATATATTTTCTATCAGCCATCTGCACCCTTAGTACATGTTATTATGAAGAAACGCGACGATGAAAGTTTTCGTACGCCTTCATACATTTTTTGAAAGCGTCATCTTTGGATTACGAAGAGAAAGGTAAAAAATGTATGGAGGCGTACGAAAACTTTCATCGCTACGTTTCTTCTTCTTCTTTTTTGTATTGGACCCGCATTAAAGCATTTGCCAGTGTCAAGTATTAGGATTTTTTCAAGTTTCTTGAATAAAACAAGTTGTAAATGTTCTAGTCACAATCTTAGTCACGTATACAGTCAATTTATAAGTCGAGTCCTGCTTCAGTAAAGTGGTGGCGACTTTACTAGAAGCTTCTATGGAGTTTTGCCGACAGCGTAAAATCACACGTTTTACTGCTTTATTTCACTTGCCCACACTCAGGCACTTTATCGAACACTTAATGAATAAAACACCACCATTTTTATAGCAGTAATGTTCAAAATAACACAAGTTTACGAAAATAAAACAAAGCAACAACACGTTACTAAGACGTTCCCGCCAAAACTCCGCTACGTTTCTTCATAAAAACTTGTAATAAGGGTGCTGGTTCCCATAGTACAAGCTTTGCATAGTTTAGACTAGATGGCGCTGCGTGAAAATGTCCTCCAATATTTATTTATTTATTTGTAATCCTCACAGAAATAATAGATGGAGCATGCGACTTTATTTATATGAAAACCTTGCGTGCCACATTGGTACCGACTGTGGACGTCACATAAACGATTTTGTGATGGAATGTTCCATCCGCGCGAAATCTATTCAATCCAATGCATCCGCGCGCTTGTACGCTAGTAACTAGTTGAGAAAATATCGAATCGGAAGTATATATCACCTGAAATTAAATAAGTATTGGTCGTAAACTGCGATTTTTTATAGTACTTGACACGCTAGGTACATACATACACTTGGGGTATCTATAGAAGTCTATGATAATCCTCTTACATGAATAGAGTGCCAATCGCATTTTTTTATCTCACCTGAGCAGATACACTTGCGCACGGTGTCCCAGTCCGTGCCGCACGAGACAAGCGGCAGCCGCTGTTGCTGCATGATGTCGCGCAACTGTTGACGAACTTCGCGCACTTTCCGCATCGCTTTCCCGTGGACGAAATGTTCCGTACACCATTGGCTTGAATAACTGAAAAAAAAAACGAATAATTATAAGACTTACGTACTAATACAATATTGAGCCAGGAAGAGACGTTTATCGTGGAAAGTTAAAAAGAACTACTCGTACTACTAAAAAGGTAAATCAGTGTAATTTTTAATTTATTCTTGGTGTCTTATACACTAATATCGTTAAAAACAAAAGGCACTCCGTAAACCCTTAAAGTTCGCGATTTGAATCTTCCAATCATATTCAAAATCGAAAAGCACCATGCATCGCTCAAAATAGACAAATAAGAACTTATTTAATAGTATTGCTAAGTATGACTTCACGTTTAATAGCGTAGACTGTATGAGATGTGTATGTTTTTGAGTTAATAAAAGATATTTTATCTCAATTCAAGGATTTTGATATTGTTTACTAAAATAATCCTCAATAATGGAAATTATTTTTTTAACGAATTTAACGCGTTTATATTATATAATTTTATGACCTGACGTTTTGAACATTTTGCAGGGTCGTGGTCACAGTTATTTGGTGGGTCATTTAAGGTAAACTCTGGTATATCTCATCTGGTATAGGTTTCACCCTGGTAGTCAATGAAGTTTTACTTTTGACGTGATAACGTCTTATAAATCGATGAACGCCGGCTGCACGCACGAAAAAGCATGACTCATTGTCACGTTCCGCCTGAGCCGAGCGTGCAAGCGAGAGCGCGGAACAAACGATAGAGAGGCACGATCGGCCTAAGCGTTCGGCTTGTGACGCATCTATCATGACGTTATCACGTAAAATTATCGTCCGTAAACCGACTTTACAGACAACCGTTATTTGCAGTGCTTTGCAGTGGTACGGGAGCACCAAATGAGTAGCAAATCAATCGCAAAAACCTTATAAAAATGAATCTTTACTTATTAGCCTTCCACTGGTTGTAGAGATGCAGTAGCGTGAGGTGGTCCGACTCCGGTACTTGGAACTTTTCCTTCACGGAGTCCGCCTCTTCCTCCCGACCTTGGGGTCGGTAGAACACGGACGGCACCGACAGCATCGACACTGGAAACAATAACATGCCCGATTACGATCGGTCTTTTAAAACCGACAGCGAGACGCGAAGCAGGATAATGTGCCTGTGTATGTTTGTTTTTTTTTCGAAGCTCTAGAGATCAAATGATATGGCCGATTTCGATAGATCCAATTAACGTATATTATTTATCTTTAGGTTACTCTGTATAGATGTACAATAAAGTTAATTCTATTCTATTCTCAAGTCAGAGAGCAAGAGATGGATGAGATCAGTGCAGGATCGGAAAGTTATTAATTAGTTATAATATAACGCTCTATCGTTGACCGCAACGTCGCTTAACGTAAGGCGAGTTGGCGGTCAAGCGCAAACCTATTTCTACATAGAAAAATATATTGTAATGGATCCTGACCAATGATGAGCACCTCGGCGCTGCATCCCATCTCTGGGCTGACGATGAGCATATGGCACTGCGGCGGGTCGAGGGGGAACTCTGCCATCTGCCGGCCGAGCGGAGTGAGAGCCCCCGTGCCCTCCAGTGCGCCCAGGATCCACAACTGGTACATGGAGTTCAGGATCGTGTCCTGAAACACGGGAAATGGAGACACACTATTATTTTACTTACTTTTTATTTAGGTACAAAAACTATTAATAAACGAAACCTATTAACTTAAAAAAAAACAATCCTTATAAAAACACTATAATTTGCTAATCTAAATATTGTACACAGCTTTTAATTATATTATGTTATTAAAAATAAGAATGTCAGACTTAATGGTAATTATACATTTTGTAGCGCGCTTTTAAGGCTTCCGTACATAGGGTGCGGGAGCCGATTCGTGAGGCTACGGTGTTTGTCTGTCTGTCTGTCCTACATTTAAACGGCTGTATCTTTTGAACGGTAATAGATTTAAAAAAAATATACGAAAAATAAAGATAAAATGTCTTAAAATTTGCAAGATTGTAGGCTTTACTTTGATGTAAATTATGAAATACTAAAAACTGGTCAAGATGCGAGCTTGCGTAAATGATTTTTGAAAAAATGGCAGATTATTGTGCGAGATAAAACCTCCTTGTTGATTCCATAATTTTTTATGGAATCAACAAGGAGGTTTTAGGTGTTCTTTTGAAACGAAAAATGACAAGTGAACGTTTCGTTGACAGTTGATGGTGACATGTAACGCAGACTTTAGAGTAAACGATAGTGTTACAATCTCTTTGGACAAAGAAAAACAAAAAAGTAAACAAAGTCTTTTGATGTGACGTGAATGTCAAAAGAGATTTTGATTTCTTTTTACCCGACTGCGTAAGAAGGAGGGTTATGTTTTTCGAGTGTATGTATGTATATTTCTTTGACACGCCCTAGAGCCTAAACGGCTTGACCAATTTTGATGTGAGTGGTGTCTATAGATTCGTCTTAGTTGTGAGAGTGATACTGGGTACATCAAAATTAAAAAAATCATAAGTTAGGCTGCAAAAACCTCTTTTCTGCAGTCGGGTATTTTGTTTTTCTTTTAACATTGATACTTGTTGTTGATATTATTACAAACACCACCGCCCATCCACTCTCTCACAATTACATATACATCCTAAGGTTGTCTTGAAGAGATCGCTGTTAGCGATAAAATCCTTTGTACCATTCTCATAGGTGTATATTGTTTATTATTGTGGTGTCAATGAAGTGTTACTGATTGATTGATTGAGAGCTCACCTGCGGCGGCGGATCCATAAAATGAAACGCCAGCAAATCTTCCACTCCCAAAGACTTCAGCAACAGTACGGTGTTGGCCAAATTGGTCCGCTGTATCTCGGGCACAGTGGCCGCCAACAGCTCGTGAGTGTATTGCCTCTGAGTGTAGAGACAGAACGCCTTGCCGGGTCCGGTTCGGCCAGCTCGCCCCGCCCGCTGCCGCGCGTTGGCTTGACTCACTGGGTAGATCTACAATTACGATAGATCGACACTGATTAGATATCCCAAGTGACAATATGACAAATAAATAAATCTTGAATCTTGACGTTTTAGTTGTGGTTTTATTACATATTAAAAAGAAAAAAATCAGGCGAGTTGGAGTTCAATCGTAGATCTATCTATCTCTAAATATATATATATATATAACTACTTTAAACATTCTTTGAAACTAGCGCCATCTTTGAATATGCTATCTAGATTAGATGAAATAAAGAAATATTTGAACGATCTTTGTCCGCAGAAGGCAATTACCGTTGAACAGTTGAAGACGACTCATAATTATAACTCATTCAAAATAGGAGTACCTGAGGACTGTTACGATAAATGTTTCTCAGTAAATGTTTGGCCTGAGAATGCGCGAGTGAAAAAATGGATCAACTACAGAAAACGTTCTCCTACCTCGGACGGACAAACATTTCGTCGCGGAGTCGGCACCCTGTGAGCCGCGCAATCAAGAATCTCTCATTAACGTATTCTATCAGAATGTTAGAGGACTGAAGACAAAGCTCCGAACATGGTATACAAGCATGTCACTCTCGGATCATGTGCTCGTCGCGGCTTCGGAAACCTTCCTCGACGGGTCAGTGGGGGACGCCGAGGTAGTACCAGACGGATGGACATTGCTTAGACGAGACCGTGCTTCCCCTTGTGGGGGAGTTTTGCTAGCTGCGAGGCCGGGTGTTACCATATGTCGGCGACCTGAGCTCGAGTCTAAACTAGGAGAAGATCTTTGGGCGTCTGTGACATATCGCGGTGTTTCCTTTATAGTTTGCGTCGTATACATTAAACCAAAAGCTATCGACGCCGTGTACATGAATGTATTTAATAACGTAGAAACATTTTTAACTGATTCAGACACAAGAATTTTTATTCTTGGTGATATTAATATGAATAGTGCATCTAATAATATAAAAAAATATTACTGTTACTTTTTGACATATTGTAATCTAATAGATTTTAATGGAATTTTTAATTCTCACGGAGGTATTTTGGACGTAGTGTTGGCGCAGGAGTGCTCTGAGACGGCGACGGCGGCGCAACCTGTTTGTGTGCGAGAAGCCGCCGACGGCTTCGTACCTATCGATGTATTGTACCATCCTGCTCTGGAGATAATGCTCGCTTTACGATTACATAACAGCTGTGCACGGCTACAGCCTAGTAACTTAGATACATCGCGCGACTGGAACTTTAAAAAGATGGATATACCTCTTTTTCACTCATTGCTTGCCGAAACCTCTTGGGCACCTGTACTTGAATGTAGTGATGTCGCGACCGCTACTGATATTTTCTATGATACTATCTATACATTATTTGACTTAACTGTTCCTAAAAAGAAAAGACAAGTAGCTAAATGCAACAGATTTCCGGTTTGGTTTGATGCAAATATTATAAAGGATATTCGGCGTAAAAAGAGATTACACAGGGTGTGGTTGAGGTCGAAATGTAATACATCGTACAAGTTATACACAGATCTTCGTAATAGCTTGAAGAACCGTATCTCAGACGCATATAAATCGTATACTGCTCTTATCGAAGAAAACTTACGGCTGCGCCCTCAGCATTTTTGGAGCCACGTGCATAGACTCAGATCCAAGGGTGGTTTCGAACCCTGTGTCTCGTATCAAGGTGTTTCTTTTACTGGGGTTGAATCTGCAGAAGCGTTTGCAAACTATTTTTCCAGCGTCTTTTTAAATAACACGCCACTTTTAAATGTTGACGAGTGTTCTGCATTAGGCTATCAAGGCGGTTACGTTAGTTTACCCACGGTGATCCCCCAAGATATCGAACGAGCCCTGAATAAGCTCAAAATAGAAAGCTCACCTGGTCCGGATAACTTACCTAGCTTTGTCCTTAAAACTGGTAAAAAGCATTTAATTCTTCCACTACACCATATTATAAATCTTTCGCTTAAAAATGGCAAGTACCCCACACAGTGGAAATTATCAAGGGTAACCCCCATCCCAAAGAATAATAAAAAAACCGTAGTAGAGGAATATCGTCCAATCGCAATTCTATGTGCGCCTGCCAAAATCTTTGAGTACATTCTGCACAATGAAATATATAGCCAGGTAAAACAACAGATAGGCGAAGAGCAGCACGGATTTAGGCCGGGCCGATCAGTAAATTCAAACCTGTTGTGCTTAACAGACTACATATCTAGCGCTATGGATCGTGGATCACAAGTTGATGAAGTATATTTCGATTTTCAAAAGGCCTTCGATAAAATTGATAATGATATATTATTGCATAAGTTATCTACGTTTGGCTTCACTCGCGATTTCTTAATTTTTATGGCCGATTTCTTGAGGGACCGGTGTCAATATGTGAGGCATGGTACATATGTATCTCAACCATATTGCACTAGTTCTGGTGTAAGCCAGGGTTCTGTCACTGGTCCGTTACTCTTTCAAATGATGATTCACGATCTACCTAATGTACTATCTACCGCCAAATGTCTTTTGTATGCGGATGACCTTAAACTATTTTTTGAAATTAAATCTTCTAGTGACTGCCTGAAATTGCAGGATGATATCAATCAAATTTACGAATGGAGCGTGAGAAATAAAATGACATTTAATATAAGTAAATGTAACGTCATGACCTTTGATCGTAAAAAAAATCCAATACAGTTTGATTATCATTTAAACAACGTACCTATAAATAGGGTTAACTGTATCAAAGATTTGGGAGTAAATTTTGATCGCAGTCTAACTTTTCATGATCATATATCAGAACTCGCAAAAGAGTCTTACCGGCGCCTTGGCTTCGTCCTACGGAATGCTAGAGACTTTAAAAATCCTGAAGTAATTAAAACATTATATAACTCCTTAGTTAGAAGCAAACTTGAATCGAGTGCTTGTGTCTGGAACCCCTATCATGTCACCTACGCGCGAATGCTTGAAAAAGTCCAAAAGGCATTTTTAAGGTCGCTATATAAGAAAATTTATGGATACTATCCGTTTCTGTACCCAGCTAAATTCCTGCTCGGTCAGCTTGGTTACAACTCTTTGGAAGTTAGAAGGATGTTAGACCAGCTAACTATCTGCTGTAAGGCGCTTAGGGGGTCCGTCGATTCTATACGTCTGCACGACTTGCTATGCGTACTGTTCGTACCGGACGAGCCCGGGGTTCCAGCAAACAGACGTGGTCGCCCGCATGACCTGTTCCACGTAGATCGCGGTCGCACAGTAGCACGTTCTATGTCGCCCCTGAATCGTGCCCGTCGCCACTTAAACGCACTCCTTGCTGCCAACCCTGATTGTGACATCTTTTGTGATAACTGGAAGACTATTTTAAGTACCTCCTTGACTTATTGTGAAAATCTATTGAATCAATGGGACAGGTGTAAAAAGCCTGATGATTCATTGGACTTTGACGATAACCTTTGAGTTTATTGACTTGGTACTCTGAGTACTTACCTGAACGGTATATTTTACTTTGTATGACATAATTATTTTTTTGTATTGACATGCTAGGCGTATTGCCCATTTGACATTTTTGTATTGACATTTTAAATGATATTGTATTTATATAATGAATATTTTGTAATCCTCAGACATTTGTTTAAGAATAATTTTTGAATATTGTGAGATAATTGTAATTGGTATTTTTCCGTTTTTATCTCAATAAACGAATTTATCATTTATTTATTTTATTTATCTTTTGAGGACTATAGTAAAATTGAAAAATTCATGGGAGTCCTCAAAAGATGGCGCTAGTTTTAAAGAATGTATAAAGTTGTTATTCTTCTCCCCGTGAGTATTAATGTTCCAAGATATTATATATATATATATAAATATATATACCACAAGGAACTATACTCCCAAAGAAATATAAAAAAAAATATTAGTTTTGTTTTTAATACTTCAATATATTATGTTTAAATTTCTTTGGCAGTTCACACAGCTCCATGTAGCATTAACTTGCATGAAAATAGAAGAAATAAGAAATGTTTGCTATAATTATAATGATTTATTTCATAAAAGCTTATCGCATTACATAAAAAAATTATTATTGTAAAAAAAAACTTAAAGCATGTTATTTTAACATAATCTTAGCTTATCTTAGCATAGCCAGGAAAATGTTTAGTTTCCCCAATTTTTCTCTGATAGAAAGATTAGAAGATAGTCGTATACCCAATTTTTATAGTGATGCAAATATTAATAAAAATGAATAATGCTATTATATTTTAGTAACATGGATGAATGAATGTGGTCAAAAGAGGGTTGAAAATTTGTATGAAACTTCCTTAATTTTAGTGTTAAACAGAGAGAGCTGTTAAACAATTAAAATACAATATATTTGACTGCTTTTCAGTATTTTCTATTTAAAAGAAAGAAAATATTTTATTTTTATACACCACTACATACACACTACAACAAAAAGAGAGAACACAAATACAAAGAACAAAAGTGAGACTATTGAGCCTAAAAAAATATTAAATATTTTATTATTTTATTTAACTAATCAATGATCAATTTGTTTATTGGTCAGGAAAAAAAATACAGTTCACAATATAAATTTAAAAAGATTACGTCAACTACATAACAAATAAAAATTATTCGAATAACCCACCCCGAATCGATCCTGGCGCAAAGGTGCCCATAATACTGACAGCATTACCCCGCTGAATGGCAATGGCCAACCTCTGCACCAGGAACGAACCGGAGCGAGAGTCACCACCATTATTTGGAATACGGCGCCCAATTTCAGTTATCAGGCCTTTGGCCTCCGTCCCCCAACTGCCCAAAGTCTCAACAGCAATGGACCCAAAATAATAATGTGGCTCCATCGCCGCATACGTTGAATGCTTTTTGGAAGCGGCATCCTCCGCCGCTGCTGAAGGCGCGTGGGTGGTGCGACTCAGGTGCGAGCCCGCAACAGTGCTGACGCAAGTAGCGTCAACTAATCAATTAATCAATAACGCTTTATTGACAACAGCAAGACAACACAGTAATCAATTAATTATTATTTTCTAAATGTAGCGTCAGTATACAAACATCGTGGTGTTCATGTTTATAGTTGTCGCCGAGTTCATTTTAATGTTCAAAATGTTGGTAGTTTCTAGCAACTGTGGCTTTGTTCACGGCTCTACTTCATGCTCATGAGAGGAACTTGTACTCGGCATCTGAAAACAAATAAGTTATAATATATTGAGTATACCATATAGTACTATAGAAATACAAAAAACAAGTAAATAACATCTGACAGCAAACTCCGTTCTGGACACAAATAGTCTAACTGCTTGGTATGGTCCACCAGATTATATTGAACTTTTATTTCTGTGTGAATGGAAAATCAAACTACAAAAGCTACAGTTTTTTTTAAGTCACATGTTCTCATTATTGAGTGTATAATTTTGTTAAACAATGCAAATTGAAACTAAAAGGGAAAAGGTGTTTACTTATTTTGCTCCTTAGTTGTCTTCTGACATATTATTATATATTTATTACTTCATCCTTTTATCAGTGTTCACTTAAGTATACTAACCTCATCGCAGCTTTCATCTGGTACAGCAGATCTTACAAGTAGTTTTTTATCATATTCAATGAAACATGAGGGCTTAAAATGCAAAGCATTGTGTGTTTTTTGTAAACTGTTTTTTGAAATTGACTGGAAGACCATTCTTCATTCGCATAGCAATATTTCGGCCATGAAGCGCAACTGGAAACAACATGATACACTGTTTATAATTGTGTAGACATACTCAATACATTACATTATTATCCTTCAGGGGAAATATGCGTAATAGTTTTTTATTTTATTTTTATTTTTATGCAATATAGATCTACGATTGACCACCAACTCGCCTGATGTTAAGCGACGGTGTGGCCGAAGATGGAGCTCGTCAAGTTTTACCTCTAGTTTCACCATAATAGGTGATACTAGAAGTAAACAACAAGCAACCGGTGTTGCATCGGCGCAAGCACACTGGGCTAACATAACACGATGTACTTTTTTGCTAATCGCGGGAAGTTGTCGGCTCCGGGAAACAGGAATTCTAGTCCGGAGCCCGACGCGCGTCTTCTAAATATTTCATGTAAATTTTGTGACTGTAAGTTTGTGTGTTGTTGATACTTCTTTCTTAGACCACATGTGTTCTAACACAGCAATAAAGGACTTGTATTTTGGCAATTAATGATTTTGTTTATGAACTTGTTAATTTAAATTAGCTTTAACCGATTTGAATAGCCAGATAGATACTCTCGTATAAAAGTTTTACATACCGTAAGGCGTTCCTGGTTCCAGGTTTAGGTAAGCGATGCAGTGTGATGGTGGGATCATTGGCAGGTGAATATCCGCACTTCACGCATTTTCTTTCATTGCGAAACGAAAAATACCACAACTTCACTTGAAAGTGTCACTATCTCAACACGGTCCTATTTCACTATCGCTGATTTCATAAAAAATGCGGAGGAGCTTGAAGCTCAAATTGACGCAGGTATATATCGTGAAACAATTGATAAAATATCAAGAATTTTATCATAAGAAAAAAGCACGTGGTTAAACACCATTTTTCTTGTGATAATTTTTTAAGGTTCCTCACCTCAACAGGAAAAAAAATAGGACCCTTAGTGGATCATTTTAATATCCATTAGTTTAAGGCGAATTCTTAAGCAACTATATATCCCGCATGTAATTTCTGGTGGGCCGATCCCGGCGGCACTGCAATGCCGGGCCGACCCGTGACGGGAGTGGAGCGAGCCCCGAACATCCCGTCGATTTACAAAAATCAGTTTAATATACTGGTCCCTCAATGAGGGAACTTTCAGATATTAAGCTGAAAAGAACAGATACTACACTTTGATCTTAGCCAAAAGGCCGAGAAGCGATACCGAAAGGACCGACACTGAACTCTTCGTCGCATTCGCTGCGAATGTCACTATCGCGTTTTAACTCGACTCACACGCCATCTAGTTTGGTTCAGGTGAACTAAGCTCGAATAAGCAAACTTCTGCACGAAAACTTTAAAATATATAAAGTATATAGCAATATTTATTTTATAGTTGTTATTTTGACTGAATATACGGCCAAACGTGAGAAACCGTTTAGACGTTTATTTAAATATCCATCACAATCTATAATAAATATTAATTTTTCTGATCTTTTTAGTTCAGTTAGAGGTTTCCGCTTGACCGCCAACACACTTGATGCCATGTTGCTATTAAAAATTACTGCGTCACCTGACTGCACCTAATTTCGTGTTCAAGATTATGATATTTATGACGGCACCTCTATAAAAGTATATGTTTAAAGTTTATGCCATAAGTTACCTGCAATGCGTCCATACCGATCCTAGGGTTGTACACCTTCAGTTTGCAATAACCGCTGTCTATTACGTACATAATACCGTCCACAGTTAATGATGTTTCTGAAAAAAAAACGATATTTTTGAGTGTCATACACACTGAAGTATATACTTTATACACAGTTCAAAAATTACACACATCCAACGGGACTTGAACCCCACTATCCCGAACTGTACATGGCCAAAATGATAAAAGCTTCCAGATACAGATCGGGATAATACAGGTTCTAGTCCCGTCGGATGTGTGTAATTTTTGAACTGTCTATAAAATTGTAAACAAAATTATAGTTTAATAACACGTTTCAATATTTAAGTATTTATTTTTTACCAATTTAAAAAAGAGGAGGTTCTTAATGCGTTGTAATTTTTTCGGCTCCAAAGGAAAGGGAGATTATCAATTTGATTATAGTATGTATGTAATATTGTTAGAATTGTACAATTTCCGCATACTATTTCAGTCTATGTGGGCTTCTAAACACGTGTGCAAAACTTCATAAGTGTATGTATGTATGTTTGTCCACGAAGTACGCAGAAGCTAGAAGTGGTACTGCAAAAAAATCTTACAAGGTTTTCTTATTGCTAAATGTCTTTGTTGGATAGAGTATCTCCCAGATTAAGGAACAGTGTAAATTTTATCAAAATCGGTACAGTTCTTTTTAAGATATGAGATTTAAATTTTTTAAGATAATAAAATATTATGAACGTTTCAACGTGGCAATTCAAACTTCTGGCCAGATTTGAAAAGCGCCATCTACCAGAATTTGACAAAACAAAATCACTCTGCGGCGTTCTCCATTAAACCACCGTTTTGTCACCTTTACCCGTGTGTGTAAAGTAAAAATACTATATCGACGAAGACGCGAGTGTGACAAGTGACGCCATCTAGCGTCCCTCGTTTATGTCATACGACAACGTGAACTAATTTGTTTAATTTTCAAAATAACAAAAATCTGATAATATCTAGTGTTGTTAGTTAATTATTATTTGTCGATTTACATCAAGGGGAAACTTGCAATATTGAGACTTGTATATATTACCGTTCGAAAGATGCAGCCGTTTATGTGTAGGACAGACAGACACCGTAGCCTCGCGAATAGGCTCCCGCACCCTTAGTACGGAAGCCTAAAAATTATACCGACTTCAAAACAGTCCATTTAACTAAAAAGGGAGAAGTAACAACTGTTACTTATTAACGAAAAATTAAACCAAAACTGGCCGTCTACCCAAGTACGTACGTACCAACTAAGAAGAAAGTTATCAATTCGACTTCTTTTTTTTTCACTGATTACTCTGTCAGCTGTGCTTGTATTTTGATGATTCTTATTTGTTTGGGAGGTCATACTTCAGAGGTGGCTCCATATTCATTGTATCAAAATCGGTTCAGTACTTTGGTTTTTATAATCAAATAACTGGTAAAATATCATCCAAGTAAACAAATTTCGTTTTTTGAAGTCAGTTTTTTAAACTATAATTATTTGTCCATTTGTGATGTTGCTTTCTAGTGAACTAGACGACAATTTTTTTATAAGTTCATTCAGTGATTTTATAACTTCAAAAAAGTTTGAATGCGGAGCGAGACGATGACGATGACGAGGACGATGGTTGAACTACAGATTCTTAAAAGCAAAATTAAATACCCGACTGCAGGAAATTGAAAGTAGACACACTGTTAAGTGCACGTTTTTTTCGTGAGAAAGAATGCGTATAATCACCGTAAAAGGTTATAAATGCGCATCCTTTAAAATAATCCTAATAAAATTACCGAAAAAGTTCATTGGAGGTCAGAGGAGGATGAAAAAGGGCGTTTTTATTTCAGATTCAGATATTTTATTGCCAATCCCATAGTATTACAGAGTTGGTTGGTGGTTGTAAGTTGGTTGGTGGTTGTAAGTTGGTTGGTGGTTGTAAGTTGGTTTTTATTTTTTGCGTGTCATATTATTATTATAACAGAAAACATAGCCTAAGACACTCAGGGAGCGAAGACGAATCTAACGACACCTCGCACATCAAAATTGTCAAGCCGTTTAGGCTGTAGGAGGCAATATAGAAACATACATACATACACTCGAAAAACATAATCCTCCTTCTTGCGTAGTCGGGTAAAAAGCTCACGAACCGGCAATGTTAGTAGCGACGATACATTTCCTCTGTCCAGGTGGCGCCCGCTGGAAGATCTTCGCCTGCAGGTCAGCTGGAAGCTGGGAGTAGATCGGAAGCACCGTCAGAGGCGGCGCGCTGTCCAGGTCAGCTAGTCTTTCTGTTAACACCTGCAATTTGTACGTACAACCAGAGTAGAGACTTGAGTTAAAATGTTTAACTTTGTCAATTGTATATTTAGGCCATGCCACTTAAATGACCGTTATACAGAAAAATTCAGTTAAGGGACTTGAGATAAATTGGCATTTGCGTAGGCGATGGGCTTACCACCCGTGACTGCATAACATTAACATTGCACATAACATTTTGTACATATTAAATTCTAATAACAGCATATACCTTATACGAGTGGCGGGAAGACGCTGGATGCAAGCCACTTCCAATCGGTCTTTTTGGAAGCCCACGCCCATGTCCAGCAGTGGACTTCTTATAGCTGACATGATAATGATGATGATGAACAGCATAGAATACATTTAACATATTTCATACAGAACGGATACTTTCCACCTCCCGCTAATCCCGCTCCTCATGCTCATCCTTTTGTTTACCGGAGTCTGCGGCGCGGCTTGTCAGTCAAAGCAAGCGTCGCGTGCTTCAAGCTTTCGAATTCCAATTGACAACAACCATAACTTCACACATGTGTGCGTGTTATATACAGACGTCAACTTGCGTATGTCATTGATTAGCGCGCCGTTGTATGGAGCGTCTGACGTGTGATAACAGTCATACGTGGCGTCAAACGGCCCGATGGTCTTTGATGCTCTGTCTACCCCGTAAGGGGAAATAGGTTGTTTAATTTATGCGTGTTGTATAAACGTTTCAAATCCTGGTTCTCTACTACATTCATAATCATCATTCAAAGATTTGCGCCGTGGGGAATCAAAACCGGAACCGGAGCTTCCTGTTCCTGACGAAAACGTCGAATTCCGACTCCGCGCCGGCTTTTGTGTAAGATCCGGCGCCGTGCTAGATCATCACATGGGGCCACAGCCTAAGTCATACAAGACATTCTCAAGTGCTGTATTTACCAATTAATAGCATATGATTTTTATTCTAGATTTATAAAAGCTAACTATATTTCTTTATCTGCGTCTCTCTGTCTGTTTGTTATCTTTTCACGCAGAAACGACTGAACCGATTATTATAAAATTTGATACAGAGGTAGCTAAGGACATGGAGACGGACATAGGCTATATATGTTTCATCATCATCACCGGTTCTTATCATTGCGCGGGTGAAACCGTGGGGCGCAGGTATTATATATAAATATATAAAGTGATTTACCTCGCAGGTGACTTCGATGTCCTCTTGCCCGGGCATGAAGATCAGGATGTCTCCTTCATCAGGCTGAAGATGGATTTGAAGAGCCTGGAATCGATAAAAGATATTCATTAGTCACTCATCATCATCGTCATCTGAGCAATAACAAGTCCACTGCTGGACATTAGCCTCCCCCATGGATTTCTAAAAAGATTGGAAGCGGCTTGCATCCAGAGTCTTCCCGTCACTTGTATGAGGTCATCTGTCCATCTCGTGGCTGGTATTCCTACGCTGCGCTTGCCGGTGCGTGGTCTCCATTAGATAACTTTTCGGCTCCATCGGCCATCAGTTCTATGTGCTATGTGCCCTGATAATGATATACAAATGCACTGTAAAAAATCACTAATTCTATGCAACTAAGTAACGAAACGCGCTATCCACAATTGGATACAGTGTCCGTTGACGTCATACCGTTGACCAACAGAGATAAGATACAGGTATCAAATGCCGCTAATACTAAGTTCGAAGACCTGACTGCTGATGGCAAACAAAAGGATTTGTCATGATTGAAAAGCTTTAGAGCTGCTCGCTCAAATATAACGTGAAACGAATTTGAGAGAAAAATAATAACGATCCAATAAACGTGAAAATGGGGGAGAAATATATAACCGATCCGTTTTATTTATTAACACTCGTTAAAAAAGAGGGGTGATATAAGTATGACGTGTATATCTATGTATGTATATATATATGTATCTGTGTGCTCGCTGTGACATCGTAGCTCTCAAACGGATGGACCGATTTTAATCTATTTTTTTTTCGTTTGATAGAGGATTTGATCGAGTGTTCTTAGAGTCTATTCAGTTAGAGAACTAATGTGGAATTGAGGGAGCTGTTGTACTTTTTTATGCTGTAATAGGTTATCGCTTGACCACCAACTCACCTGATATTAAGCGACGTCGCGGTCTACGATGGAGCGCGCTTACCCAGAAGATACCAATTCACTCGCGATTTAAAGACGATTTATTTTGTTCGGTTGAGAATTTATTATTATTATTCGAGGTAGGGTGGGAGGCCACAAGAGCCTCCCCGTCACTGCGACCCTTGCGGATCTATTGTAACTTCCCTCCTGGGCTTACTTCCAGTAAAGTAAGAACCACTTGAGTATAGAGATGACTAGATCTTGGGAATTACTTATTAACTTGACGTACACTGTGACTCTGTGACTAGTGTTTATATGACTTTCAGAAAATAAAATACCTGATACTGGCAAAAGCGCTAAACGCGCGGTTTTAGTAAAAACAAAACGTGAAAGCACAAAATCATTAACAAGAATATATATGTAGCAAGCTTAGGAACTGGTTTTCTAGTATTTGTGGCAAATTCGAAACATAGTTCAAAACAAAAATGTGGAATGTCCTTCCTCGAAGGTTTTCCCGCCGAGCTTCAACAAAGAGTGTTTTAAAAAGGGTGTGTACAGCACTTTTCCGGGTTAGCAAAGCAACAGTAATGTCATTGATGTTGCAGTTGTCCATAGACGACGGTTATCGCTTACCATCAGGCAAGCCGTCTCCCTTTTTGCTTCACCTATTTAAAAAAAAAAAAAAAAAAAAGTGTAACGTACTTATTAGTACTACAAAATTTTCAACTAAAAGGCTTGTGATATAGCTATTGGAAACCCTATCGCCATGCTAAAGTTTGCTTACGATGTTTTCCTTTACCGATAAATCTAGATCGATGTTTGGATTTCATCCCACGTTCACCGATTATATCGATCACTCAGTATCATATACCAAACAAATTTTACATCCATTACAAAAATATTCAACCATGACTAAGTGAAATCGCAATTTGCATATTTAGTCACGCAAATTATGAAGCCATGTCTTGAATCTATAATGAGTCACAATTGCAGTTTGCAGCCAACGCCGCGTACATCTATATATACTATAAAGCAGGGGTCACAGAACTCGTCCTTGAAGTAACCCCTAACTTTGTAAGCTCCAACACAAAGTTTCAGCCATTTCATCCACTTAAGATGTCTTTGTTTTGCTACAGTAAGGTCAAGATGCAACAAAGAACAAACAAAATAAGAATAGACAATTTAGTTACATTTTATTTATCTTCGTGACGAGGTCAAACGCTTTTGTTAAAATCAATTGTGTAAATAAAAGTGTTTTATTTTTCAGTGCGCTTTTACGCCTAACTTTCTATTTTCGTATTGGAATTTCAATAATCTCTATTGAATCATCGGATTATTTCGGACATGTTGCAGTGTTGAAAAAATTCTACTGTTTCCGTCAGCAATGACTACATACTTCAAGATGGAGCGTTTATTTTAAGTGCATTGAGTTGAAATTTTTAAAAGTCTTGTCATTGCGTATTTTTAACGCTTTATACAGTATGATCACACTGTAATATCAGTTCAGCACAGGACAATGCCCTCTCTCTAAAAGGGACGGTTTGCCCATAATTGCTAACGTGAGAATAAGATACGACAACTTTAGGGGTGTAGTCTGTGGTGATGTTACAACATGTTAGCCTGCAATTTAAATATTCCTAGTTCTTGTGGTTTTACCGTCATTTCACCGAAATCCCATTACAAGATAGGCTAAGATATCAATCGTATTTTATAAATGTAACATTTCTTTTTCAGAAGTTATTCTTGTCTAAGCCAATTCTATTATTTTGTTTAGTCATAATCATTATGCATAAATAAAAAGGGAGAAATACCACGCATTAATTCTTATATTAGTGAAAGTTATTGTTTTCATATTTCTCAATTTCGAAAGGAATAAATTAACACGTATGCGATGAAAATCGCTACGTTTATACTTCGATTACGGCATGACAAGTATCATTTATAACTTTCTTCTTAAATTGGCGTACGATCTCAATACGCCCATTGCCATGGCTTTTACAATCACATTGCGTTTTCTAGCACGTGCTCTGACTAACGTGGCGATGATAAATCATGGTGTTTGTCACTGTCCATTACCATTCGGATGTGAAGTGGTGTGCCGGATTACAGATGTAGGTTGTACTGGTCATTTTATAATTGTTTTATTAGAGCACACGCTTCGCAATAAGGCTAATTTCAATACAGATACTAGAATAATATTGTGCGTAAAATGTAATTATAAAATAGTTTTTACCAGACTGCGTAAAAAGGAGGGTTATTTTTTCGAGTGTATGTATGTGTTTCTATATGATCGCCTACAGCCTAAACGGTTTGAGCGATTTTGATGTGCGAAGTGTCGTTAGATTCGTCTTCACTCCCCGAGTGGTATAGGCTATATTTTTGACATGACAACGTCTAATAAATCGATGAACACCGACTGCATGCACGAAAAAGTATGACTCATTGTCCCGTTACGTTACGCTCCTTGTCCCGTTACAACCGCACGCGGTGGCTGAGGAAACGGGCGAGTGTGCGCCGCGCCTGACCGTCGCTTCAATTATCATTCCTCGGAGCTCGCGCGCGGACTTATGTTGTCACGCTAAACTATCGTCCGTAAGCCGACTTTACAGACAACCATTTTTTTTTTAGAATAATAATAATATCTCTCGCGAAAAAATGCTTTTTTTGTAACCTCCAACGAACTTTTTCGTAATAAAAGTGTTTTTTTTTATGAGTTGTTAGATAATTCGATGATTCCACACACAAGATGAAAAGTTTAATTAATTTCGGACATGTAATTTTTTTTTCTCATTTAATAACACAACCACCTCATTTTTATTTTAAAGTATATGAATTCCAGCTCTACATGATGCGATTATTCTTTCTAAAACGTATTCATCGATATAAATAGTAATGATTGTATCAAAGATACACAACATGTTGCTCATGTTCACATAACAATGAGTGCGAAACCAAATACTTATCTAGTATGAAGTAAGAGTCCTAAATAAAAGGCAAATCAAGAGCATAACGTAATGATAGGTTATCAGTTGAGTAATTACACTTGAATCAGAAGCTTCGTCAGGTGCTTACAAGCACTTGTTTAGAATCATGCATGTCATCTCAGCCATAAGAAGTCCACTGCTGGACATAGGCCTCCCCCATGGATTTCCAAAAAGACCGATTGGAAGCGGCTTGCATCCAGCGTCTTCCCGCCACTTGTATGAGGTCATCTGTCCATCTCGTGGCTGGTCTTCCTACGCTGCGCTTGCCGGTACGTGGTCTCCACTCGAGAACCTTTCGGCCCCATCATGCATGTAATGATTTATTATACGTAGATAGGTTTTCCCCGGCTCAAGTAAGGTAAATGCCCGACTCACCTTCATTCGCAACACGTCGGGCAACATTGTTAGACGAGTGTCGTGACTTGTGAACAGTGACAATGCCATCCTGTAATGTCCTGATAAATATTGATAATTGATAAAATTTATATGGTATACCATTGAGGTAGTAGTAGGTAGGTATAGTATTAACTATCAAACTAAAAAAAAGAATCATCAAAAACAATTCAGATTTGGCGGAGTAATTGCTGAGCAAACATAAAAAAAAAAAAAAAAAAAAAAAAAAAACATTCGAATTAAGAACCTCCTTCTTTTTGGAAGTCGGTTAGTAATAAAATTCAATTATTTTATATACAATTCAATGTCCTGATTTATTGTACAGGTTACTACATACCGGTCCTGATATAAATATATGACATAGAATTATAATATTGGTAGTGAAATAATATTAGTACTAGGTGAAAGTAATTATGGTGGCCACTTAATAAAAACAAATGAAAATCAATTAACGTTATTCGTGAAGCTATTTTCAACCGACTTCCAAAAAGGAGGAGGTTCTCAATTCGTGTTTTTTTTTTAAAGTTCAATATTTTGGGTTTTATAACAAAATAACTGGTAAAATATGTCATCTAAGTAAACGAATTGCGTATTTTGACGTTTTTTTGGTTTTTAAACGATTACTTGTATAAGCCGAGATTTACACTCCAATCCGTAATTTAACTCTTTCTCAGACAAAGGAGAACTAAATATACCTTCTAGCTGCATGGACCAAGTTACCTACGTAGTAACCAACAGTTTAGCGATAGGCGTGTCTATTTATCTTACATCTATTGCACGATGCTTTTTGAAATGCGCTATTGCAACTAGCGAGCAAATACCAACTGCTGGCAAACATGAGTGATATCATCACACCACACTCATCATCATTATCATCTCAGCCACAAGAAATCCTCTGCTGTATTGTTTACTAATATCACCTAATATTATGAAATGTGTCACTATTGTGTCTGAATCTATTTTTAACTTTTTAACCAACTTCCAAAAAGAAGGAGGTTCTCACTCAAGAAGGATGTATTGCGTGAAAATGTCCTCCAACATTTATATTATCATCTCAGCCACAAGAAATACTCTGCTGTATGGTTTCCATCACACCACACTAATAGCACCGAATATTATGAAATGTGTCACTATTGTGTCTGAATCTATTTTTATCTTTTTAACCAACTTCCAAAAAGAAGGAGGTTCTCACTCAAGAAGGATGTATTGCGTGAAAATGTCCTCCAACATTTATATTCATATTTATTTTGACGTGACAACGTCTAATAAATCGATGAACGCCGGTTGCACGCACGAAAAAGGATGACTCATTGTCCCGTTACGCTCATTGTAACGTTTGCATTTCATCAATGTTTTGTTATGACGTTGTCACGTTAAACTATCGTCCGTAAACCGACTTTACAGACAACCAATTTTTTATATATTATTTAGCTGTTTACGAAAGGCTTTAAAATTCTTTCACAAGGGCAATACAGCGTACACGTTTAATTGGTAAACATAATCGAACGCCGTCAGATGGCAAAAAGACACGCCTCTACGTGATATAGAAGGAGCCGTAAAACTGTAGATAAGGCATATTTTTAAATAACCTGTACAATCCCACTGCTGGGCAAAGGCGTGTTCTAATTGCTTCCACTCGTTTCTATCTTTAGCTAGCACCGCCAAATCTTTTTTTTTGAAACCTTTCGCGTTCGACGTACCGCTTGGAGTTCGTAAACATTTTTACCCGACTGCGTAAGAAGGAGGGTTGTTTTTTCGAGTGTATGTTTGTTTGTATGTATACACGTGGGTACGAGCTAGCCCCCTAAAAAGAAATGACGAGATGATCTAGACGGACACTGGAGCGATTCGAAATATAACTTTTCACTTCAGTAGCTCAAACATGTAGGTTTTACTGCCTGAAATCAGTGAGCAAAATGCGATTTTGCTCACTGAGTGAGACAAAGTAACTTTTAATTATTATTTTTCAGAAAGCCGCGAATATCTTATTCAGCCTTGGGTTAATCATACAATTCGAAACATTCACACTCTATCTCTTTCCCGCCATTAGAAAGAGAGAGAGAGAGAGAGACAAAGACCAGCCCTTTCGAAGTTCCGATTTTCAATTCAACCTCAAAGACAAACACGTTCGGAATTTTGTACTAACTAAAGAAATTTTGCAAAAAGATAATTATGTCTTTTAATGTAATTTATTGTATTTTTAGCTTATTGTTGTATTTAAACGAAAATAAGTATTTACTGCAAATAAAACTGATATTTAACTTGTAAATATTTATTATCTCCTAAAGTGTTCTCGCTGCTGAAGTGAAAAGTTATGTGTGTTACACGAGAGCAAAGTTTTTTGCATCTCGTGCCTTTGAATCCCTCGCCACACTCAGGATTCAACTTTAGAATCACTCGCTACACTCGTGATTCAATCGTTGAATCCTTCGCTTGCTCAGGATTCAAAATCAGCACTCGCAGCAAAAAACGACTTTGCTCTCTTGTTGCACAAATAACTATTGTATACTTACATACATATTTATTAATGTATTATAAATTTATATCGCCTAAATGGCAGATGCAACCAAGTCTGCCAAAAAAATAATTATATATTGTAATTATGTTTATTGTACCAGTATTTTTCCAACAGGAAAAGAGTACCTACATTTTTTACATTGATATTTGGCATGTTTCGATTTTGATGATCAGTTAGATATGTAGGTAGGTATTGGATTAGATAACAGGCTACAATAGTACTTTGTTATCATTTATTTACTTCGGCTTTATGAATGGCTTTATAAGTGATATAACCACGAAGTACATGGGCGACCGAGCTCCACTCGAATTTTTACGTCTGAAAATGCGAGCAAACCCGGGTTTACTAAAACTGAAACCTAGCAAGATCGATTTATCGTCCCCTAATCTACCTACAAACCAAATTTCATTAAAATCGTTGGAGCCGTTTCCGAGATTCAGATTATATACATATGTATATATCTACAAGAATTGCTCGTTTTATGGTATTTTATTTATTTATAATTTTTCAAAAATGTACAATATTAGATAACATTATTTACATTTTTGTATTTTAGTTACGAAACCGACCATGAAATTAGGCTTGAGCGCCCGCTAGGCGAGATTTACTTTTTGCATTTTTTTCAATGAGTATTTAAATATTAAAATAAAAACAAAATATCCGACTGCAGAAAAGCAGTTTTTGCATTCTGACTTACGATTTCGTTACTCTTGATACGATGTTGAGTGCGAGTTTTTTTGTGAGAAAGTATGTTTAAATTGCAGTAATTTCTGTCTAAAAATAATTAGGTATGAAAGTAACTTGGATCAAATATAAATTTTTGTTGAATATTTGTGATATTGTTTTCTAGTTTTACAAACGACGATTTTTTTATAAGATCATGCAGTCATTTTATACCTTCAAAAATGTGTGTATGCGCGAGCGAGACGGACGATGGTCGGACTACGGACTCTTAAATGAGATAAGATGATTTAAAATGATATACCTATGCACCATGGAGAGGACCTCAAGGAAAGAGAAAGATGAAGGCCCTCTACACGCTGGGAGGACCAAATAAAAAAAGTAGGTGGTCCAAAGTGGTGGCAAATAGCACAGGATAGAGAGAAGTGGACATCATTGGAGGAGGCCTTTACCCAACCTGGAGACCTTGCTAATAATTAAACATAGTGTTATAGTATAAAAATAGTAAATTAAGAAGTAATGTAGCAGGATCAAATAAAGGCTTTCTTATTTATTTATTTATTACCTCTATGCACTAAAATTTATGACGCAAAATAAACGCATAAACATATTTTTATGATACTGACGTCAAGGTTTAATATCTTTGCAGATAATCGTACAAATATGATTGTCAGAACATATTTCATTTAGTTTGTGAACTTATTTGATGTTTGGAGATTTTAGTAATAATATAACGGATATACCTACCTAGATAAATAAATAAATAAATATTTGTGGACATTTCACACAACGCCATCTAGCCCAAACTAAGCAAAGCTTGTACTATGGAACTAGCTTATGGCTGATAGAATACATATATACTTTTTTTTTGTAAATATATAAATATGATACATAGAAACACCCAGACACAGAACAAACATCCATGCTCATCACACAAATGTTTGCCCTGGGTGGGGATTGAGCCCACGACCTTTCAGTTCAGCAGATAGACGTAAACACACTGCCAACTGAACCACAAGGCCAGTCGAGATGATGTGCATTGTGCAACCATGAGCCCTAAACACCATTTATAATACTTGAAGCATGCTGGGTATAGTGTCAACTTGTAGTGGGTTTGAACATTTGAATTATTTTTATTATACCTTCATTAGTCTGGGATAATTTATTTGCTTTTTGTATAGTAGTTAAGTCAGTTAAATATGAGTAGAATGTGCATTCTTTTGTAGTAGTTAAAAACAATAAGGAAAAAATATTTCAAAATATTAACATTCCGTCGGGGTTAAATAATAGTAGAAGGGAACCCCCTCCCCCCTTTTAGACTCCGTTAAAAAGTGTCATATACGCACTAACTTTTTAAAGTTAAGTCTTTTAGTTAAATTATAATATGTCTTCAAGTAAAATTGTTGGTTGCTTTTATTTATTTATTTTTGAAACACTAACAGTACTTATTCATATTGCACTATGAATAGGTAATCTAATATT
The DNA here is from genome assembly GCA_947563715.1 of Lycia hirtaria. Taxonomy (NCBI): domain Eukaryota; kingdom Metazoa; phylum Arthropoda; class Insecta; order Lepidoptera; family Geometridae; genus Lycia; species Lycia hirtaria. The sequence goes on from OX387385.1 coordinate 35,455,997, forward strand.
TGTATATATTCTGAAATAAATACTCTCTACATCATTCTTTTCTATGATAGGATACAAAATAATGAAAATTAAAATTATATTAATTAAAAAAAATTAACGATTGGTTGATAAGAAACCTCCATTGATTCTATCGTTAATGGCTAGTGGAGGCAGAAAAGCGGTTGAGGTCTTTAGTTCGTTGACTCTGGCCTACGGGCTATGAGACATGCAATACGCACCATAGAAATAATACGTGCCATTCTTGGAATACAACATGGCGGTTAACTGCTCTGTATAATTGATTTTTATTACTAACTAGCTGCGCCCCGCGGTGTTACACGCATAATGATGAAAAACGGTGATGGTGATGATGATAAAATATAGCCTATGTCCTTCCCTAGGCCCTAAATAATCTCTGTGCCAAATTTCATAACGATTGGTGCAGCTGTTAAGCCGTGAAGAAGTAACAAACAGATAGAGGGATAGATGGTAGTTTTGGCGGGAACGTCTTATTAACGTGTTGTTGCTTTGTTTTATTTTCCTAAACTTGTGTTATATTGAACATTAATGCTATAAAAATGGTGGTGTTTTATTCATTAAGTGTTCGATCAAGTGCGTGAGTGTGGGCAAGTGAAATAATACAGTGAAACGTGTCTTTTCACGTTGTCGGCAAAACTCCATAGAAGCGTCTAGTAAAGTCGCCACCATTTTACTGAAGCAGGACTCGACTTATAAATTGACTTGTTTTATTCAAGAAACTTGAAAAAATCCTAATACTTGACACTGGCAAATGCTTTAATGCGGGTCCAATACAAAAAAGAAGAGGGATATATGACGGACAGAGCTAAATTCGCTTTTATAATAATACTCGTAGTTAGGATTAGGTGATGTGATAGATAAACTCTTTATTGACACACCATTAAAATTAACAAAAGCAAGTACATAAAAGAAATAATTTTACACAAGTGTAACAACGGGCGGCCTTATCGCTAAAAGCGATCTCTTTCAGGCAACCAAGGAATGGAGAGAAATTCGGAAAGAAATTAGACGGGGCGTGCAAAAGATGACAAAGTAATATAATACTCAAAACTATAGATATGGTTAACAAACAAACAACAACAACAAACAAATACAGATACAGGGATAGTTATTTCAACACAACTAAATCGGTCTTTAACGGACTATGGGCTACATTACGCACAACATACCTACATACAATTACATATTCATACATATCATTATCTAGGTTAGACAAGAGACAAGCGTATCTATTTCTACAAACGCTTATGCTTCGAAATGCTGAGAAACTGTGACGTGCCGTCACGTGACATTACGTTAGCTAATGTCAATCCCATACGTCAAAGCGAAAATAAAACAAATAAAAGGTTCATCAAATCAGAAAAGTACAAGAAAATCCATCGATATCAGTTTATCACTAGAGTTTACTGAAAAAAAATACCTAGGCCTCTCGGAAAGCCCCTTAACAAAGTAAAACACGGACAATTTGTTCCCCAAAACGTATATTTGTTAAGCAGCGAGTTGTAAAATTAAAGAGCGTTATCAGGACAGCCCACATGCAATGCAATGCAGTCGAATGGAAATAGTAAAGCGGTCGGGGTCCCTAGTTCGTTGACTGCGCAGAGGTTGTATGGGATTGAGACATTAAGATCGTGTGCATGTGAGGACGGTCAAATACAGGGAGAGTTATGGGGATTTTTACCCAGGGGCAGGTCGAATAGGTTAGGGCTATTTTTACACGACTGCTAAGAAGGAGGGTTATCTTTTTTGAGTGTATGTATAACCTATCCAAACGGCGTGACCAATTTTTTGTTTAATGCAGGCCGCTTCTAACTGGTCTTTTTGGAAATCCATGGGTGAAGCCTATGTCCAGCAGTGGACTTCTTGTGGCTGAGATGATGATGATGGGTTTCCAAAGGTATGAACTTTTTATTGTATTTTGGCAGACTGTTACTAAATATAGTTTATTATTATTCCCAATAGTACAATTGACAGTTCAATTGATTGAACTATACTGAGAGTTTTAATTTTAAGTTCAATTAATGGCGGCGAATTGTACTGCTGGGACATCTGTATTCCCAGAAGTAAGTACAATTAACAGTTCGACTACCAACAACAAAATAATTTTTACGTGTTAGTAATGACTGTATGGTATAGATGCTTTTTTAACATAGGTATAATGTTTATCACCTAGCTTCTATCCTATCCTAGCTTCATCCATAAAACTAACAAGCCACACGACGAGCCTAGTCCTTAGAGTACAAGGCGCGTATAGGTCAGCCTAGGCTCGGGCCGTTCACCCCCCTACATTATACAATCTAGGCTTGCTAGTACATAGACTTGTTTGTCGAGCTCACGGTTCAAATTAGACTTGTTTTTGCCCGACTGCGTAAGAAGGACGCCTATGTTTTTCGAGTGCATGTATATTTGTATGTTTCTATATGATCGCTTACAGCCTAAGCGGCTTGACCGATTTTGATGTGCGAAATGTCGTTAGATTGGTTTTAACTTCCTGACTGTCATAGGTAATATGTTTTTGTAATAATAATTATACATCTCCCGCAAAACCAAATTACAGCAATTTTACGCATACTTTCTCACAAAAATACGAAACTCAACAGCGTATCAAGCGTAACGAAATTGTAAGTTAGACTGCAAAAACTGCTTTTCTGCAGTCGGGAATTTTGTTTTTCTTTTAATATAGACACTTGTTCTCAGATTAAAACTTGTTGAAATAAGCAGGTACCTATTACCTATATACTTAGTTTATCTTCCTCTTTAGTCTTGCATAATTATAATAAAAATTAAGGAGTAAACAATCAAAATTCAAAACACAATCCCTAATTGCGTCACCCCCAAAAACCCTCCTGTTTACCCGCCACAAGAATGGAGCCTTGAACTTATTGTGTGGAAAACAGGTGGCGCGCCAACGAGCCAAATAGGTCGCCGAAACGGGGCAGGAGTGGAGCCAAACCATTACCTGGCTTTAGGGAGGGAAATGGTAAACATGATTACATGATTACGATTATTACGGTGATATGCATTAAGGTCGAGTTTAGCTTGTTTATATTCAGCATGATTAATTTGATGTAATATATTGTGTGCTTTGAAGAAAGATATGGCATTGAGAGATTGCTTTCTTTATGGAGGTAGGGTGAGTAAATATGTAGTGTGTTTTGCCAGTGCCTATAATATCAGCTTCGGCATTGTTTAAATATTTATTTTTTAGTAAACATTTGATTACAATTAAGCCTGATGGAGAGCAAGGATGTGGTCCAAAATAAGGCACGCTTGCCGATGCTTATTCACCCTTGTCTTATTTTGTATTGCACTATTATAACTTAATTGCTTTAATTATATTTGTTATATACTTTGCGAGTGGGGTTTTCCCAAAAGATTTTTATTGTTTTTTGCTCCGGTTTGTCCTTTTTGAGGTACGGAACCCTAAAAAAATAGCCAAACTGCAGAAGAGGGAGGGGATTCTTGCAGTCTAACTTACGATTTCGGCTTGATACGCTGTTGAGTGTACGTTTTTTGTGAGAGGGTATGCGTATAATCGCTATAAAAGTTTATAAATACGCATTCTTTATTCTAGTAAAACTTACTTTTTTACTTAGTCAATTTTCACGAAAAAGTTTCGTTGGCGGTTACGAATAATTAGCATTTTTTTTATTTTTGCGAGAATTTTGTTATGAATATAGCCGACACCTCACACATCAAAATCGGTCAAGTCGTTTAAGCTGTAGGAGGCAATATAGAAAAATACATACATACCCACATATATATTTTTTAAACATTATAAATCTACGATTGACCACCAACCCGCCTGATGTTAAGCGACAGTGTGGCCGAGGATGGAGCTCGTCGATCTAGAAGATATCTATTAATATAAATACAAATACACATATTATGATGATAATATGCATTCGAGTAAGTAAAAATAACTAGTTCACTGACCTGTTTCACAGCGCCATCTACGTAGTCCTCGCATACGTTCTTCGCGAAGAAATTCTCGACAGGGAACGTACGTCCCGGGATCGTGAACGTGGGCACGTTGCCGAAGAACGTGGAGAACTTCGTCGAGTCCATGGTGGCCGATGTGACGATCAACTTGAGGTCCGACCGGCGGGCCACCACCTGGAAGACAAGGACAATTATGAATATCTGCAACGAGTCATGAAAAGTACAACGTAAATCTTATATTAGCACATAGCTTATATTTAATTGTAGTTTGGTTTTAAAACAAAATCACTGAAAAAATATGTCATTCAAGTGAACGAACTTGCGTATCTAGTTTGAAGTCAGTTATTTAAGTTAAAAAAAACTTTAATAACTTAAAAAAACTTAAAAATTAAGACGAATAAAAAATTCGCCCTAATTTTTAACCCCCTACCCAAGAAGAGAGATGTAATAAGTTTTACGTGTGTGTCTGTGTCTGTCTGTGGCATCGCAGCTCTCAAACGAATGGACCGATTTTGATCTTTTTTTTTTTCTTTGAATGAGGATTTAATCGAGACTGCTCTTAGCTACTTTTAATTAAAATCGGTTCAACCGTATTTTTTCCGTGGTATTTGAGTTTTCTAAAGTTATATTTGTATATTTCAGGTTAGGCAGGGTATCAAATAAACACAGACCACAGCCTATCTTTAAACCCTAACGGAAACAGAGAGGTGCTATAAGTTAACATGGGTGTCTAATCTATCTGTGGCATCGTAATACCCAAACGAATGAATCGATTTAATTTATCAAATGGTGACTTTACGCAGTGTTCTTGGGCACAAGTCTCGTCGCGACTATGATTTGTGCCGTAAGATGTGTGCCGTGCCTGTTTGGCGTATATAGGGGCGCGCGGCGGTATCGATTTTTAGCAGTCTTCAATCTTGCGGTAACGACTTTAGACGATAACGTTTCGTCATTAGTTACGTTAATTCTTGCAACCGACGTATTTTCGACACGTGTCGTTTGCATCGTTAAACGATGACTTGCATAGACTTCTGGAAATACAGATCGCGTTTACATCTCCAGTATTTTACGCAGGGTTGACGTTTACCATGAAGTGAACAAACAAATCTTATTAATAAGTTTATACGTAACTTTAGAGTTTTCTTTTTATTTTGTTTAATAAAACCGCATGAAAAAATATTATGAGTAAGCATTTTCAATAAATAAATCTAATTGTCAAAATTTTATCAATTTCACGGTCTACCGACGCGGCGTGCGCACTTTACACCGCACAAAAGGAATTCGTAAAAAGTTGAAATGAAATTCAGGAAAAACTTCGAAAAATAAACGCGAAAAAATATAATAGAATCAGTACAAAGCCCATTCTATTCAGTGTTAAGTGCTATTACTAGAATAATCTTAAATGAGATCAAGAAAGAATATATAAAAACATTGAATTTATTTTTGGAAGTGAAGTGTTTTAAGTAGGTAGAGCTCACCTTGAAGGCTTTTGAGTTCCGGAACTTTCTTACTCTATATTAAGTTCTTAAGGCCCTAGGGTAGATTGTGATTCTGACTAAGCCATTTAGTCAAAAAAAAAGTCTCTCTCTCCGTATTGAAATATTAGGCTTAATATACATTTTTTTATCAGCTCTGTACAAACTTTCCCACTGCTGGGCACCGGCCATCTTCTCATTGTGAGAAGGGTAAGGCATAGTCTACCACGCTGGCCAAGTGCGGGTTGGTAGACTTCACACATATTTAAGGTCACTAAGAACTCTCAGACATGTAGGTTACCTCACGATGTTTTCCTTCACCGTTTGAAGTTGGCGGACTTGGCGGCAATCAACAATACGCACATATAGCTTGGAAAACACAGAGGTGCGCGCCGCGGGATTCGAACCCAGGACCTGCGGATCGCAAGTCAGACGGTCTCCCAACTAGGCCGATATAGATATATAGGTAGGTACACTAACTTAATTTTCGTGTAAAATAAAACAGTTTTTTTTTGATCGAGCAAATCTTTCGTATACATATTTCGGACTCACTGAGCCCTAAGAAACGACGTTCGAGATTAATATATATCTCTATAAATATTAAAAACTGTATATATTTAAGTAAACATTTGTTTAAGTGAAGCCTATTTGGTTCAAGTCATGCATTTAATAAACTAGGTCCTTTATAGACTACAAAACGAGAGTTTGTTGTAAACCGCAACATAATCTCACTATCATATCGTACCACCCACACAACCCTCTGTACATTTTCACAAACGATTAGCTAACATAACATGAGTCCTATCACTTAAAAATATGGTTCAGTATTGAATGAATTTATTGGAACTTTCTTCGTTAGATTAGCTGGAGATTGGAGATGGAGACGGTAAAATAGCGTAAGATTTGTTCGATGATATTATTATAAGAGACACTTAGTTTCCTTTCCGTATTGATTTCTAGTTATTTTTATTAGGTTGTATATTGATTTGCCACGAGATGGACAGATGACCTCATCCAAGGAAGGTGTTGCATGCAGGCCGCTTCCAATAGGTTTTTTTGGGAATCCATGGGGGTGACCTATGTCCAGCAGTGGACTTCTTATGGCTGAGATGATGATTGATTTAATAAAGCTGTAGACAGTAATAGTTATCATAGTTGACCGGATGAAGTGGCAAGTGGCAAGGCGCTGGATGCAGGCCGCTTCAAACCGGCCTTTTTACACTTCTGCCTCTAAGGCACGCAACGAGGCCACTAAAGGTGTTTTTAAACAACACCAGGGTAGAACAAGTGAACAACACTACATTTCTGGGGTTCGAGATACACCGGAGCAAGACGTGGCAGAACCACATAGACAAGGTATGTGGCAAAGTAAGTAGTGCGTGCTTCGCTCTTCGGCGGGTATCCCGGGTATCTCGCGCGTGCTATTTCGCCACGGTGCACTCGAGGCTGCAGTACGGCGCGGAACTATACGCACGCGGTGCTGACTGGCAGCGTGCCTTTAGAGCGCAAAAAACGCGCCGTACGAGCCATCGTGGGGGTGTCGCGATGTCAGACCTTATTTCAAAAAGCTCAGGATTCTTACACTGCCCGCAATTCTGATGTTCCAAGTCGCAGTAGGTATATGTTAGAAGCAACCTGGATCTCTATGATAAGCGCGGAGACACGCACTGGTACAACATTAGAAACGCCGCCGCGCCGATAAGCTCGCCAGTATCCTGCGCGCACTTGCGAAGTCCAGCAAGCTGACACACATAATGGGCCCGGAGGTATATAACCTGTTGCCAGAGACGGTGACAGCTGCACCAAATGTGAGCTGCTTTAAAAGCAGACTAAAACGCTAGCTCATCGAGCAAACGTTTTATGATTTTGAATTTATACTTAAGTACATTTATTGTTATAATAATTAATTTATATTATATTATGATAATATTGGTATACAATTTCATTTTTGACTTGTTTATTAATAAATAACTTTGACTTTGACTTTTAGAAATCTATGGTCCGAGGCCTATGTTCAGTACCTTCATCTAACTATAAATAAATACGGAACAAGTAGGTATCTATGTATATTAAAAGAAAAACAAAATACCTGACTGCAGATAAGCAGTTTCTGCAATATAATTTATAATTTCGCTTTTTACGCTGTTTAGTGCAGGTTTTTTGTGAGAAAGTATGCGTAAAATCGCCGTAAAAGATTTTAAATATCTCACAAAGAACGTACTCTCAAGTATGTACGTATCAAGCTAACTTTAGTTAGCTTATCGTTTTAGTCTGGGGGCACGGCAGTGGCCCCGGCCAAGTCGAGCAGCAAGGCCACGCCGTACTTTCGACACCCCTGTAACTTTGTTGTGGATAAAGCTAGAAGTTTGAAACTTCAGAAACAAAAAGAATATAATGATACTAAGTATACTTTCAAATTTCATTCAATTTGAACCAGTGATTACGATTTATCGAAAGTTGGACTGCTAAAACTCTTTCCTGCAATTGGGTATTTTGTTTTGTTTTTGTTTTTCTTGTTGAAGAAATAAAGCACTCCGCTCCGTGTAGTAAATAAAACATTGATAGTGCAACAGACATAATAACTATGAAATAAATCAACGAGTAACCTCGCCGATACAGACCAATGCTAGCACGTGTGCACCATGTGAGTGTTTGTTTGTACAGACTGTCACATTCTGTATTGTATACGTACGTTACATGCCATATACAAAGTTATATAGGGTATATATTATATTTAGCAGTTGCCAGTCTGAAGCGATGAGAGCGCCGTCGATTCAGCGATGGATTTCCATGTCGTGAGGTGTGGGTTTTCATCCCCACAATGAGCTTGAAAAGCTTCTAATTTTGGCGCCAATACATTGTACAATATTTTGCGATATTAAAATGGAGTAGGGTGATAAAGAGAACCGAATCGCTGTGATTGCATTACACAAAGTTGGTATGGAGCCAAATGCAATTTTTAAAACTCTCCATACGCTTGGTATTAGTCAAATGTTTGTGTACCGGGCTATTAATAGGTACAATGAGACCTCCTCTGTTAGTGACAGAAAAAGATCTGGCCGTCCACGTAGTGTTCGTACGAAAAAGGTGGTCAAAGCAGTAAGGGAAAGAATTCGAAGAAATCCTGTCCGAAATCAAGATTTTATCTCGGGAGATGAAGATAGCACCCAGAACCATGTCGCGTATTTTAAAAGATGACTTAGGACTTGCAGCCTATAAGAGACACACTGGTCATTTTTTAACTGATAATTTAAAAAAGAATAGGGTGGTAAAATCGAAACAACTACTGAAGCGGTACGCAAAGGGAGGTCACAGAAAAATTTTGTTTACGGATGAGAAAATCTTTACAATTGAGCAACATTTTAACAAACAAAATTACCGTATTTATGCTCAAAGCTCTAAGGAAGCTTCCCAATTAGTCGACAGAGTGCAACGTGGGCATTATCCGACTTCAGTGATGGTTTGGTGGGGTGTTAGCTATGAAGGAGTGACTGAGTCATATTTTTGTGAAAAAGGTATCAAAACATCGGCACAAGTGTATCAAAATACCATTCTTGAGAAGGTAGTTAAGCCCCTTAACAACACCATGTTCAATAACCAAGTATGGTCCTTCCAACAAGACTCGGCGCCAGGTCATAAAGCTCGGTCCACGCAGTCTTGGTTGGAAGTGAACGTTTCGGACTTCATCAGAGCGGAAGACTGGCCGTCGTCTAGTCCTGATCTTAATCCGCTGGATTATGATTTATGGTCAGTTTTAGAGAGTATGGCTTGCTCTTGCCATGATAATTTGGAGTCCCTAAAACAATCCATACGATTGGCAGTGAAGAATTTTCCCATGGAAAGAGTGCGTGCTTCTATTGATAACTGGCCTCAACGTTTAATGGACTGTATTGCAGCCAATGGAGACCACTTCGAATAAGCTTTTATATTTTAAATTGTTTTATATTTATGTAACTTACTGTATTTATGTATAACACACTGTAAAAGTAATAAATATTATTTGCAATAAAAAAATAATTTTTTTCTTCGTGACAATATTTATGGCAAGACTAGGTATACACACATACACTCGAAGAACCTAATCCTCCTTCTTAGGTAGTCGGGTAAATAGCATAAGACACCCTTAGTATAACAGTTTATGTGTAAAGCGCGTGTCATTGGCTGCCATTATCATTATTTAACCGTCCTTGATTCGCGGGTTTTATATTACGATTACATATCTAGGCTATTGCGTCGGTTAGCTTTGTGAATAGTCTAAAGTAAACATTAGTCATAAATTAAAACGTTAGTAAATATAATTATAGTTTAAAAAACTGCAGCAACCGACTTCTCATGGATGCCATTGTCAGAACTGGACCAAATTAAAATGGGACCACACGGGAAGAACCAGCTTTCAAATAAAAAAATAATCATCAAAATCGGTTCACTCACTTGAAAGTTACAGAGGTAACATAAAGAATCATAAAAAAACCGGACAAGTGCGAGTCAGACTCGCCCACCGAGGGTTCCGTACAAACTAAATAAAAGGGGGAAATCATTTTTTTTTTATATTTTCCTTCATTCCTCATTCCTTGCATAGAGACACTATTTTTTGTGATTAAATTAAAAATGTCCAGTTTTCGGATTTTTTCCTATATGTGTACTCTAACACAATGCTTCTTGCCAAATTTCAGAGTTCTAAGTCAACGGGAAGTACCCCATAGGTTTTGATTCCTCTGTGAGTGTCGAAATGTGCGTTTTTTACGACATATTCGGCTGTAACTTTTTTTTACGAAAAATGAGAAATTTTATTTTTCTTTCTGCAGCAAGATACTATGGATCTGCGTATATGGTTTTAATTTCAACTCGATACCTTCACGCGTTTTCGAGATAAAGGTCTTGACACCCGGACAGACGGACAGACGGACAGACAGACGGACAACAAAGTGATCCTATAAGGGTTCTGTTTTTTCCTATTGAGGTACGGAACCCTAAAAATACAGTCGTATTGAGAACCTCCTCCTTTTTGAAGTCGGTTGAGAAAATTTGCTTCAGTCTTCGTTTCGCTTTTGGTAACTCTTCATACATACATACATAAATAAGTGCAAATATTAAATATATATAACAGCGCGTATATTTTCATAAACACTTGTACAACATTCTTCATCGTCATCATCTCAGCTATAAAAAGTCCACTGTTGAACATAAGCTTCCCCCATGGATTTCCAAAAAGACCGATTGGAAGCGGCCTGTATCCATCGTCTTCCCGCCACTTGTATGAGGTCATCTGTCCATCTCGTGACAGTGATGGCATATGACACTGAAGCATGGTCATAGTAGTCACTATGTCACACAAGTCACTATGTCACACAAGTCACTATGTGCCTTATAAGGAAGCTCAGTCACTCAACGAGCTATGGAGTCACTCTGCGAGATCGAATCAGAATTGAAGAGATCAGGAAGTCACCGACATAACACTGCGGATTAGCAAGTTGAAGTGGCAGTGGGGAGGGCACATAGGACGTAGAACTGACGATGACAAGACGATGGGGCTGAAAAGTTCTCGAGTGGAGACCACGCACCGGCAAGCACAGCGTAGGAAGATCAGTCATGAGATGGACAGATGACAACATTCTTAATGAATGATAATATAATCCAAAATAATTATTAATCGACTCATGTGATGAATAAGAAATATTATGACTGAACATTATCTAGAAGGTTCTTCTATAAATAAGTATCTTGAACTTGGCAGTGGCGTCGAACTTTGTTCTCTTTGCAGCCTTCGTGGGTTGTTGATCAACATTTATCATTTTATTGCTTTTAAGAGAATCGTTTAGCACGCATTTTTAGGGTTCCACAGTAAACAAGGAACCTTTATAGTTTCACAATGCCTGTCCGTCTGTCCGCGGCTATGCTTTAAGATTATTAGTACTATTAGAAAGCTGTAATAAAATTAAATTATGTGATTAAACTAAGCTGTAATTAATTTAAGTGATTAAACTTTTACCGTTTTTTAACGGCTTTTTAGGGTTCCGTACCCAAAGGGTAAAAACGGGACCCTATTACTAAGACTTCGCTGTCTGTCCGGCCGTCCGTCCGTCCGTCTGTCACCAGGCTGTATCTCATTAACCGTGATAGACAAGACAGTTGAAATTTTCACAGATGATGTATTTCTGTTTCCGCTATAACAACAAATACTAAAAATAGAATAAAATAAATATTTAAGGGGACTCCCATACAAAAAAACTTGATTTTTTTTGCTCGATATTGATCACGGCAACAGGTAGACGCTTGAAATATTCACAGAATATTGAGTTATATTATTCACTTCAAAAATAAATAAAAATTATTAAAATAAAATTGATATTTAATTTTCCCATACAACAAACGTGATTTTTTTGCCGTTTTTATACATAATGGTACGGAACCCTTCGTGCGCGCGTCTGGCTCGCACTTGGCCGCTTTTATTTTAAAGTGATTATGACTATTTCGGTTTACCTTCACCTAAAGAGTCACAGGTGAAGCTAGATGACAGTTTATTATTTTTCCAACAGAAAAAAGTGTGACGGGAAATTCAAATTTCAAACTTCAGTACCTACTTTGCCGCACGCTAAAAAAGATAAGTGCTACACGATAGAGATAGAACGATGTGTAAATTGCTGTAGGTTGTAATGGAGTAGACACTGCACGCCTGTGCAAAATGACATGAGCTTTATTGCGTCGAAGCGAGCGACGCTATTTAAATCAAATATGTTTACGGAGTGAGACTTGTATGAAATGTACTAGAGACCTGTCCGTTCCACTACAGAAATTGATATTATATCCAAGTTAAGAGAAGTGTCGTCGCGAGATCTCCCAGACAAATAAGAAAAATCTGTTTTCAATCCCCAATCATTAATCGATTTCGAATATTCGTTAATCTGATTTAAATTATAAATATCTACGAGTATGTTGATGGTTGAGGCATGAGTATGGTTTGCTTTATTCATTTCGTTATAATTCGGAAGCTAAAAAAATTAAAAGTTTACGTACATAAATACATACAATCACGCCTATTTTCCTTTATGGTGTAGGCAGAGCATCAGGGACCATTTGACGCCACATTTGACCGTTGTTAGAGGGTTATGTGAGAGGGAGAGGAGGGTATTTTAAAGGGTTAGAAGGTATTCAAATTCAAAATAATTAAATTCAGGTTAATATACCCATACTGAGAAAATTTATTTTAACAATAACAATGAAGACAATTAAACATACAATTACAATCAGCTAGGTCCGTTATAATAAATATCAATTAAATCAAAATAAGGAAATAATGCCAATGTATTAGAGAACCTCAAAAGTTTAAATTTTGATAAAAGCAAACCATAGCCATTAATGGTTCCAACCATATAAAAACAATCCTCCTTCTTACGCAGTCGGGTTAAAAAAGGTAGAAACTATGGGTAGAAACCCGTATTCTCCTGTTTGTATGAAAAATGCACAATTTACAGGCAAAAGATCGTGTGACAACATTTCTCTTAAGTTCAATTGTAACACACTCTATTACAATTATTCAAAAGGAAGTCAAGATTAGCATAGATTTTATGTCCCCCTTACATTTTTATCGCGCACTTAGCATAAATGTTTTTATTATTCTTCCTTCGTGCACGAAACGTTTCACTACAGCCTAAAATATATCATTTTAAGGATTTAGCTTAATGGATAGGACGATACAGGTTTTATTGCGTGCACAAAGCGTTTTACTGTAGCAATTTTATTAGTTGTACTTTTTGTCAAATGTTCCGAATAGACAGACAATGATGAATCAGATACGTTTTGTTCAAATTTGCAGGATTTGTACACGGCAGAAGTGAAAATTAATAATAAGAAATAGCAGAATAATAATAGTGGCAGTTGAGTCTCATTCAATACTCACAAAATGAAGTGCTCAGCGTGCCTAAAGAAATTTTTACTAAAAAAAAAACGGTCAACAGACTCGCCCACCGAGGGTTCCGTACAAACTAGTAAATAAAAGGGAGAAATTATATATGTTTTTATGTTTTCCTTCATAAATCGAAAAAATACATCAACACATTACATCGTAAAAATATTTAAAAACCTGTTTTAGCTTATGTTAATGAAGCTGTTTCATATATTATGGTCCGTACCATTAATTCACTTTAAAATTTGGACCCTCATTCCTTGCATAAAGACCCTATTTTTTTGTGATTTAATAAATGACCAGTTTTCGGTTTTTTTCCTATATATGTACTATAAGACAATGCTTCTTGCCAAATTTCAGAGTTCTAGGTCAACGGGAAGTATCCCATAGGTTTTGATTCCCTTGTGAGTGTCTAAATGTGCGTTTTTTACGACATATTCGGCTGTAACTTTTTTTCTACGAAAACTGAGAAATTTTATTTTTCTTTCTGCAGCAAAAGACTATGGATCTGCGTATTTGGTTTTAATTTCAACACGATACCTTCACCCTTAGTACAAGTTTATATAAAGACACGCGGCAATGAAAGTTTTCGTACGTCTCCAAAACTTTCATTGCCGCGTAAAAATGCATTTTACGTTTCTCACCGTAATCCATAGAAGGCGCTTTCAAAAAATGTATGGAGGCGTACGAAAACTTTCATCGCCGCGTTTCTTCATAAAAACTTGTACTAAGGGTGGTCTTGACACCCGGACGGACTGACAGACGGACAGACGGACACCAAAGTGAGCCTATAAGGGTTCCGTTTTTTCCTTTTGAAGTACGGAACACTAAAAGAACACTAACATAAATGACAATAAAGTTATTTGAATAAGTAGCGTCCCAAACTGGCACAATAATATTTTATAAGGCAGAAATAGAAACGCCCGAGGGAGGGAGGGGGAGATAGCTTGAAAGCCCTCAAATGACGCAGTGCCGTGGGGGTGGAATACGGACTTATGATAATTATATGACATTACTTTTTTTATTGTAAGAGATCACGTAACGAATAACTGCCTACTGAAATATAACGACTATGTTTGGAATATAGTTACTTTTTAATTAGTCTTACATTTGTATTTACACGACTGCCTAAAGATAGTGAATAGTACCTAGCTCATTTTTTTAAAACGAGTCACGTACGTGACATGCGGGTAGTGAACAATGGGAATTAAAGTGATATTTTTTGATTCTATTGATTTTATTATATTTGTACAAAATATTACATATATGTACCTGTACAAAACGGAGTTCTATCAAAGCGACAGCAAAATCCTTTCTTAGTACCTTAATTTCAAAGGGAATTAGCTATTATATATAGCTTATTAGTTGTGCCCCGTGGTTTCAGCTCTATTTTGATGAAAAACGGTGATGATAATGATAAAATGTAGCCTATGTTATCCATATCCAGCTTTGTAACTGCCTCTGTAGCAAATTTTATAACGGTCGGTTCAGACGTTTGAACGTGACAATGTATGTATGGAACAGATATAGTTTCCGTCACGTAAAAAGAACGCTGGTTTGTTAGTAAACGTGAACAAACCAGCTTGACTCAGCAACGCAGCTTGACGATATCGTCTCTCCATCTGGCTGGTAGTCTGCCTACTGGTCTAGTGACTAGACCAGAGGATTGACAAGACTCTAGTCAATCCTCTAGGCCACTATTCTTTTATCACCTTCATCCACCGGCCATCTACTCGTCTTCCACTACTAGGAATACTACGTATGTATATTTAGTATTATTTATTATCAACCGACTTCAAAAAAGGAGGAGGTTATCAATTCGACTGTATTTTTTTAATGTTTGTTACCTCATGACTTTCGACTCTGTGAACCGATTTTGATGATTTTTTATTTATTTGAAAGCTGGTGCTTCCCGTGTGGTCCCATTTTAATTTGGTCCAGTTCTGTCAGACAATGGCATCCGTGAGAAGTCGGTTGCTTCAGTTTTTTAAACTATAATTATACTTTGACAATATCTCTCGTAACCTAAATTGCTTGACTGACTATTGGGATCGTTTGTACTTTCTATGTCTACTATTTAGGGTATCATTTATTGTTTAATTCAGAATTCTAATACTATTAGAATTTCTCGTAATAAAAGAACCTTCTATCTGCTAAAGATATACGTGTTACAGAATGCCCTGTCTATATTAAATCTCGATGTGGTATCAAGTGTATTTGTATTTATTGAGCTAAGTTGCACTGAAATGGTACATACAATTCATCGCGTAGCCGTTTGCGTGTTTTAATTTGTGTACAACGCCATCTAGTGGCAGCGAAGTAAAACTGTCTTCAACAATACGAAACATGATATTTAAAGATCCAGCAACCTCGACTAGTCTAGACTACAGGCAATATAGATTCCTATATCTAACATTGGACTTGTCAAATACACGGATCGGAAACGTGTGAGATTCGTGGAGGATTTCGGATTTCAATTTAGATAGGAGTAAGCTTGTGATAGCCCGTCTCCACTCTAAAACGAAAGAAAAATGTTCAGATTACATTTTGAAATTGGAAATGAAACAAAGAATATACTCGTATAAGAGCAACGTAAGATAGACTTGTTAGTTGTTATCAGAGATAACAGATAGCGATTAGAAGATATACCAATAAAAATATATACTTTATTACCAATAAAAATTATACTTTATTTATGCAACTCAGTAGGTAACACGAATAGAAGCCGTTTAGGCATCAAAAATAATATAAAACACATAGTTATGTAATTTATGCATGCTTCACGGATTTTTTATGGGACCAATCTGAAAGTAATTAAATAATTTCAAATAAAATAAAACCAATTCAAATTAGTTTATAAATGACGGAGGTATGCGGTAACAAACATACAATCGATTTTAGATCCTCCTCCTTTTGAAGTCGGTTACAAAGGAGAATTATGTGGCTTAAGGTCACACGTGACTTCTCTAGGCCGTACGGTTTCTTAGGATTATAGGATTACGAAAACTAATACTCATTAGAAGACAAAACTAATTAGTGTTCATCAAAAATCAATCTCCGTAATGAAGAGATTGACGAAATAATACCTAATACTGTACAAGGATAAAAAAAAAAAGTTTTCTAAGGTTTCCCCAATTGTTAGGTACTCATTGAAATGAATTATCGTGTAATTGTATGACCTATCATGTAGTCGCTCCTGTGACCACGGACGCTGCAAAGTGTTCGAAACGTCAGGTCATACAATTTTGTAATAGGTACATACGCGATAAATCCGTTAAGATTTGTTTCATAAAAAAATAGTGGCGGTGGAACAGTTCTTAACGAAAATGAAGAATTTGTTATTGTTATTATGCCTTAAAACTGTCTCACTAAAAATGAATTCGAAAATGATATTGCATGTATAGACTAACAGCTATGTTAATACACATGCAATATCATACGTATAAGCTATTATGCGTGGCATTTAAACACAATAAATACAATGACTACTTTTTTCAGTCCACATCCAAGGTCTCGTAATAAAATTATAAACAAGGCGTAAGAATAAATATAATTAAAGTCGTCTGGGAATTCGCATACGCACCGTAAATACATATACTATTTTGTTTTTAGCTCCTGGCTAAAAGAACATTCTTTCTTTTCTTTAAAATTTGCGACACGTCAGTAGTTTCTACTCATTTATATCAAATACAATTCGGTATACCACCCACATCGCCGTTGATAGGCGAATATTAAAACATACAAGCACTGGCCAGCCGGAGATCAAAATCGAAATAGAAGCCGAGCCCCCAATCACGTGGCCAAATTTAAAATTAAACGTTCTGAAATCAAATGGCGCGTTGCTATTGGTCAAATTAGAATTAATGTTCGGTGAGTTGGTAACGGTCAATTTAATGTAATCACACGTTATTCAAATCAATAAAATGTTATTCAAAATCAAAACTATTTTTGTTTTAATGCTGGAATCAGAACAATAGTATTCGTAATATTCCGTGTCGTGCCTAGTAAATATAACGAGGAAGAAATATATCAATACAATAAGGTCAATAGTTATGTAAAAATGTTATCTCCGGGAATGTTATTTTGAGTAATATAAACAATACATATCTCAAATGAACGGTTGAACTGACCGATATGAAATTTGGCAAAGAGATAGTTTAGAGCTGGAGATGATTTTCATCATTATCAAACCCCCGTAGTCTTTTAGGAAAACGTGGGGGAAAGCGCAGAGCACAATACATTTACATATTTGCTGTATATTGTAGTAGCTTCCTATGTTTGCATATCTTAATTATTTAGTTACTCTTTAATATTTGTAATACTATATGTATCATATATTTTGCTAATCGACTTCGAAAAGGAGGAGGTTCTCAATTCGACTGTATATGTTTTTTGTATATTTGTTACGCAATTATTTCGCCAATTAAGAATAAATTTTGCTATTTTTTTTTTGTTTTGTAGGTCACATACTTCAGAGGTAGTCCTAAATAAATTTTATCAAAATCGGTTCAGTACTTTGGTTAAAAAAAATAATCTTACAATTAAACGAAATTGCGTATTTGAAGTCGGTTGTTTCAGCTTTTCATACTTTATTATAATTATTACTTCGTAGCTTCGTCATTAAATATATTAATTATGGGATTTGGTTATCGAATACAATCGAGCTTTGGTGTCAAGACTAACGATACGAACGTCATATATTATTTTATTTTTAGCTTGTTCGCTTCACATCTGACAATTTTCTAATTTTTCACACTTACCCACGTGTTCACACTTCAAACGTTATATCGTGATTGGATTCACGTAACACAACGCAATTATTCTTGACATTGATTGCTCGATAACCAACGTTTATAACTTTAAACCAGTATTTATATTTAGTTTTGAACGATGCTTCTACGAACGTGATGCGTTGTAGTATATGCCAATTACTATCTATATTTAACCATTGGTAAAGGCTGGGCTAAATTTAGTTATGTTTTTTATGCATGGCGTTATCTTTGTCAACATCTACTACAACTAATTAATTGATTTCATAGATTTCATTACTAGGAACTTTATCAACTTCAGCACTAGCTGCATCCACTGATTGCACTTCCGTTTTTCCAGTGTCCAAATTTGGTATAAAATCTATACAAAATTCAAGATCTATACAAGATAATAACAATCTAAATATAAAATTAATAATAATCGGTTATTTTCAGTCCGCATAAAAATCAGATTTTTTGCTTGCTTACAATTGCTTAGTTTTTATTAAATAAAAAATATTTCACTTTTTTTTTAATTTTAAATGATTTAAAATATCCATCTCTTAGTTCAGCCTAAACTAATATTTTTCCTAAACCAAGGATTGCCATGGAAAACAATCCATAGATTGACCCTCCAAAATTCCTTAAAATTCCTTCCAAACTACTTTACTTTACTTTCTACTGTGAAGTAATTATCAATAATATTGACTATAGTCTAATAGTAGTCTATGACGAAAAAAATGTAGGAGTGAACGTATAAACACAAAATCATGTGAGCAATAAAAGTGAACTTACTATCCCGTCAGTTACGTGAGAAGCACGTGTTTTTTACTACGTGATAAAAACGATTAACAGAGCTGGAACGCAGATACCATTCAGATTTACATAAACTTGAGGTGGGAAACCACATTTTTGGCATCGTTCCAAATGTACTTACGAGAACTTTGATACAGAGATCGTAGGAAGATTTGATTGTTGTGCTTAGAGAGATAATAAATCTGTCATTCCGATTAAAAAAGAAAATAATTTAAAAGTAGTAACCAATTATAAATTAAATATTGACTAATAAGGTTGAAGGATCTACTATGATAATTTCAAGATACGAACGTAGAGTAATATGCGTAAAACGGTATATGTAAAAGCAAATGTATGAGATCAAAATGTATAACAGAAATAGCGAAAAAAAAAACGTTCTCTAATACGCCATAGAATCAGAACGAATCGATTCGACGCAAACATTGTTTGATATGGCTATCAAAGATCGAAACGCGACGGTAGTGGAGGCCCTGAATGCAAAGCTTCGGTGTACGTTGTAAAAAAAAAAAAAAAAAAAATGTTCTTATGTTGTATGTTGTCCCTTAAATAGTAGTAGGAAAGCGTGTGTACCCAGAGCACTCACGCTCGCTTAAAGGCTTCTTCTTGCGGCGGCGTCGTGTGGCGGGTCGCCCTCTTCCCTCAAATATGGTTGAGGAGAGCGATGGCTGGCACATGCGTCAACTCGTGAACGGGTGCTGCTTGCGGGAGCTGGACTGCTCGGCGTACACACGCATGCATGTGCATGTTACTTAAGTATTAACAGTTATTAGTTAAGTATTAACGTCTTCCTCTTGTACTCTAGTTTAAAAAAAAAAAATATGTAAAGTTAGCTAAAAAAAAATAAAATGTATTAGTTTATAAAAGGCATGGACCCTGGAGTCTGTGGTGCTCGAATTTTTTCAAATAAAAAAAAAAAAAAAACATTGTTTGATAATCAGAACAAACGGATAATGATATAATAGATCCTCGGCTATTAGAAGAAACTGGAGCAAAGATAATCTACAATTTGAAATATTACAGTGCCTCAAATAATCAGCCAATGAACTACTTTTGACGGGTGAATATGAAAATGATGATAGTGAAGAAAAAGTAGAAGCTTCTCGAATAGATAACATTATTTCTATCTTTTTCATTCAAAGGAAAACTAACAGCTAAATACATAAATTAGATAATGGAAATAAGAACGAAAGGCATATTAAGTTTCTACAAATAATATAAAAGAGTAGACATATACTACATGAGATATAGGTATAAAAGATGGAACAATGCTTATTTAGGTATAGTACATAATTATGTAGATTTGATACGTGGATCTCGTATCAGCGTTTCGAAGACGTGTGCGCCAAAGGTGGGCTAAAACATAATACGTGTTAGTGAGGTTGTAGACAAGTCGCATAGACTGAGTCACAATTTTGACGAATGTAATGAAGATATTTGTTAATTAGACGCGATGTCAATAACCGCAAATTGCCCATGAAGTGATTTGGTAAGGGGCCAAACCGCGTGACTTTCAGTTTACAATTGAAGGTAATTTGTTTATAGATGGAGAATATGAGACTAGGTCAGAATAGGCAAAAAGGACATGATTAAATTATAGTGTGGCATACTTGTAATAAATCCAGCAAAATATGAGTTTTAACATGGCGACATGCAAACATCTCTCTTTTCGAGGGAAATATTCTGTTAATAAAAAAAACCCGACGATAAAAATCTACAAAATTGTAAATATAAGTTTCACATACAAGTTAACATCCGGACAGAATAGAGAAAATTTTGCCAGTTGATGCTGAGATCTTTATTCCCTTTGCTCACTGGGTCACTTATGAGTATAATTATGATATAATATGCGTTATACAATATAAGAAATTATTAAACATATTGTTTCTTATGGAACAAGCGGTTTATCATTTTCAATTTTAATTGGCTGTGTATTTATAGCTTTGTTTCCGATATAATGTCAATTTCCTGCTGCTTTATAAAATAAACAAGCTATAAATATATCGAATATCTTGTATTATTTTTAGACAAGGAAAAATTAATAAAAGCCTTGACAAGAGAATGGGATAATGTTATTTTAGTTTTTTGTTGTCGATAATTTCCTTTTAAATAAAATTGTTGCTTTCCTCTTGTACAGATTTCGGTATTGGATATTTTATGAAATGGTATTCAGTGTACATTTTGGTAAGAAAGTATGTGGAAAGTAGCTGCAAAATTCATTTATTTTATTTAGTTGAGAATTCTTTAGAATGGAAATTACCTACAAATACAAAGAAAATCACTTATTTATAAGGGTCAGAGTTGGTCACAAGAAAAAATTGCATGACAAAACTACGAAAATGTACAATGTATTTCAATTTATACAAGATTTCTGTCATAATTATTTAAAAAAAAAGATTCTAACGACACCTCGCACATCAAAATCAGTTTAGTCGTTTAGGCCATAGGAGGTAAAATAGAAAAACATCACTCTCTTTGCGCACTCGGGTAAAAAAAAAAAAGTAATAACCGATGTAGATCACGAATCAAGTCTACATACAATAGAGCTCATTGATTTGCGTCAAAGGATGTCCGTCATCTTTGGGAGGAACATAATGTCACCGTATTTGGGACAGGTTCCATGGAAAACCGCGTCTCGTTTTCCGCCAGGTGGTCGATACGTGAAAGTTTTACTTCCTAGCAAATTATATTGCCTCGGCCTCGGTCAATTGCCTGTAGGTATACAATATACATCTCGGCTTTTGATGCGTTGAACTCTGGAGTCTGATTTTATTCCGTATGCTATTGGATCAAGGCACCTGAACCCTAACATAATGTAACGTAGTATACTTATATATAAAAGTGACATTATTGGTATTTATACAAGAAAACAAAAAGAAAGATATCATACAAGTGGGAGGAGGACACTGGATGCAGGCCACTTCGAAACGGTCTTTTTGGAAATCCATTAGGGAGGCCTATGTCCAGCAGTGGAATTCTTGTGACTGAGATGATGATGACACAAGAAAACATAATACAAGTAAGGATTAGGACACATAAAGTTCATGTCATCATGTTCAGTCGGGTAATAATAAACAAGGCGCTCAAGCGTTGGAGTAACGCCTGTTTCTCTTTCGCCTTCGCCTAGTTCTCCCTACACACATTGGATGAGGAGTAATAAGGTTTTACTATTCAAGCTTACTAAACTATTTATCTTTGAATGGACCTCTCTTGACCCGCTCGTTTTTTCTTCTGTCAAGAATGACATTTGTCAATAAATGTCTAATACTTCGTCTTCGAAGATTAGAAAATGTGCAGATGTTTATACGATGATCCTCAACATTTGACACAGAAAAAAGAAACGTGTCGGTGGAATTCTGCAATTCTATAATCTGACGCACTTCATTCAGGAATCCAATGAAAATATTTTTATTTATAGATATTATTCAAAAAGTATAAAGCAATGTTTCTGAAATAATTATGGAACCAACTTCGGAGCATTTTCTATACGCCAATTCACGAAACACAAAAATTAGTCCACGAATGACTCCGTCATTCGTGCACATACATAAAAAATATATACGCTATGAATTGATAACCTCCTCCTTTTTTTAAGTCTGTTAAAAAACAGCAAATAAATTATCGCTCGCTATTCATTACAGTAAAATAAATATACATACAAATAACGTTGAGAACCTCTTGCTTTTTTTTCAACTCTGATAAAATATAAGTACCTATACGATATTTCATATTACTTTTTATATTTCAGCAAGTCATTTAACGATTACGTTAAATTTATAGACTAGCACTAGTTATTATCTAAGCTTTTTGAAAAAGGATTCCCAAAGAGACTATCTCATTTCGCCACATTGTCGAAAAAATTCACAGAGATGAAGAAAATTGCTTTGATCGCAGAAAATGCGTGAAAAATGGTGATAGAATATTGGAAAAGCTGAGAGATACGCGCTTTAATATATGAAGATAAGTTTTACTACTCTGAAAATGGTATTTATAGAGCCAGTTTTTATTTTAGAAAGGAGATCGTATTTCACTCAGAATTTCGAGATAGACTGCGAAATTGCATTGCCAGACATAGCAATCTCTTTGTCTGCGAGTCTAGCTCGTTCAAATCAATTTAACCGATGTTTTTTGTAAGCTTTCTTCATTTTTACCCGACTGCGTGAAGGAGGGTTATGTTTTTCGAGTGTATGTCTATATATATATGTATTTATATATGTAATATGTATGTATGCACATAGAACTGATAGCCGATGGGGCCAAAAAGTTCTCGAGTGGAGACCACACATCGGCAAGCGCAGCGTAGGAAGACCAGCAACGAGATGGACAGGTAACCTCATACAAGTGGCGGGAAGACGCTGGATGCAAGCCGCTCCAATTGGTCTTTTTGGACATCCATGGGGGAGGCCTATGTTCAGCAGTGGACTTCTTATGGCTGAGATGACGATGATGATGTATGTGGGTAAGTATGTATGTATGTTTCTATGACAGCCTACAGCCTAAATGGCTTGACTGATTTTTGATGATCGAGGTGTCGATCGTTATTTGTCTTTACTTCCTGAGTAAAGTAGGCTATTTATTTTTGTAATAATAATAATAAATTAATACATCTTTCGAAAAATAAAAAAAGCGTTTTTTCGTAACGTCCAACGAACTTTTTCGTATTATACAATTTTTATTTATTAGAGTTGTTCCTAAGAATACGCATTTATAGGTAATTATCTTCTATAGCGATTTTATGCATACTTTCTCACAAAAAACGTACATTCAACAGAGTATCCAGCGTAACGAAATCGTAAGTTAGACTGCAAATACTTCTTTTCTGCAGTCGGTTATTTTGTTTTTCTTTTAATATAGATCCCATCAAAAACATAAATGTGAAATGAGAGCCAAGTTCAATATTATGATATGTAGGTACCTTAGTTGTTGACTTCAACGACAAAAGAAGTGAGATCTAAATGGGTGCCAAGTTCAATGGTCAGTCCTGAAATTTATTTATACCAACGTAAAATATTTTATAACAACTTCAAATATCATTTCATCTTATAACTTAGGATAATATATTGAAGCCTAAGGTCTGACATGGCTAGTTCTCATATATGAATTATTATTGTACTTACTAAGACAGTCATGGAAGAGCCCTATGTTCGATGGCTAGTTTCTACCAGTAAGCCAAATTTTCGGAAGAATAAAATAAGAACTTACAGCTTTAAAACCTGCGAAGGCTTTAATATCATATGTCAGTTGAGACAAGTGCTGTGGGGCTTTATGCGTTCGAATTATAACTGACTTCACGAGCGAGCGGCTATCAGCTACAAGTTATAACTTCATACATGTGTGCTGTTATAATATGTACAGACGTCAACTTGCGTATGTGTCACTGATTAGCGCGCCGTTGTATGCAGTGTTCAACTTGTATCGAGGCAAACTAGTTCTTTACAATGTAAACAGAAAGATAATAACTTCCAGCCAGACGCAAATAATTCCCGATATTGAAATGCGATCACGTAATAAATTGCAATGGAGCATTGCAAGCTTTATTGCTACGAGTAAGGCTGTTGCTTCCTAGACAGATTTACATAATCGGCTGATAGCTGTTGCGGAAGTTATATTGATTCAAACTCAAGAGTGGATCTATTAGCATTCGAGAGGAAAAGTTTGAAAATGTATCTTCAAAATCTTTTTTTTTTACAAGATAGATCTACGATCAATCGTAGATCTATCTTGTAAAAACCAACAGGCGAGAAGGCGAGGGTATCAGGCGAGGTGGTAGTTGACTACCACCTCGCCTGATGTTAAGCGACGGTGTGGCCGAGGATAGAGCTCGTCGATTTAGAAGATATCTATTCACTGTAGCCTTGAAAATTTCAAGATTGTAGGTCTCAGGAAACAGAGATGGCTCTTATTTGTCAAATACCTTTTCTGCCACACGTCTTTTTTTTAAACTTTTTTTTTAAAACTATTTTTTTAAAATTCATGAGGCCTATGTCCAGCAGTGGACTTCTTGTAGCTGAGATGATGATTATGAGTTGACATGAAAAACCTTGGATTTATAGTTAAAATACGCAGGTTGAGTATCTCAAGGACTTTCTCTTATCAGTTGTTTACTAAAACTGATATACTAGCTAGGTCAGGTATTGTACGCATCTACTCAAGTAAATATAAATTATGGGTTTTTTGCAATGCTTATTGACATCGTATAGATAGATTGTTATACAAGGGTCTACAGTAACCTAAGTATTTAGGAATGAGATGGTTTGGCATACGAGCGTAGCGAGGGTCTTTCACCCGAGGTAAACACTGCTTTTCATTTCGAATATAAGGAGACAAGACAAGACTTAATATTCAAAACGCACATTTAAACATTATTCAATAGAAAATCAAAATATAACATGATTTTTAGGGTTCCGTACCCTAAGGGTAGAACAGGACCCTATTACTAAGACTCCGCTGTCTGTCTGTCTGTCACCAGGCTGTATCTCATGCACCGTGATAGTTAGACAGTTGAAATTTTCACAGATGATGTATTTCTGTTGCCGCTATAACAACAAATATTTTATAGATGATACGGGACCCTTCGTATGCGAGTCCGACTCGCACTTGGCTGGTTGTTTTAATAATTTCACAATTTCATGATTTTTTAATAAATTTAATATTTTTTAGTAATAATACTACTTTTGACTTTTATCTCGCTCTTTCTACAGAAAAGAGAGCAAGACAAATGTTAAAGTAATATTGAAATAAGGTTGCTATTAAGATTGTACTAACCCCCCCTCCCCCTCCCCCCCACGCAACTTCCAGCGGTACTTTCCGTGTATGAGAAATTAAAAATATCTAACGCGATCATGGGTAATACTGACTGACTGACTGACAAAACAATATACTGCATGTATGCACGAATAGCATTTCAGAATTTTTCCACCGCTATCCGTTATCACTAGGAAAAGTGGTACGTTAAACAAATAACCAGTGTTATCGCGGTGCATTTCAGCTGTTACCGATAAAATGCAGGTACGTTGGCCCATTTATCATAAAAAAGCAATGCTAGTTGCTTTTTTATGATAAATGGGCCAACGTTTGACCACAACTTACCTGATGGGAAGTGACGAAGTGGTCGAAGCACGCTTGCCCATGAGATACCTATTTGCTCTTGTCTTGAAAAAGTTGTATTCAGTGGGGAACACCGAGGCTGGAAGTACGTTCCACTCTTTAGCAGTTTACTAAAAAAGATTCCCGAAATTGCTTTGTGCGCTTAGCATCCCCCGACTTTACTCACAATTTTCAGGCCTTTCGAAAAATCCATGAAGAATTTGCTCTCGAAATTTCATATCTCTAAGACCAATATGTAGGATCAGGGTTTTGATTTATATACAGGTGTAATATATATAGCAACACTTAAGAATTACAATCTTCTATTATTGGACCAATCCGGAAATCCGGTTATATATTTCGCGTTTTCACAGTTGTTTATTTTGATGCGTAGATTGACACCCCCTGATTCATACTCTGATTACGCTAAATCGTTATTTTAAACGTATGTATGCATGTTTACATACAATTGTGCATGTAGTGACATAATGTCGTATTGCATTCTTGTCTATACTTTGTATGCCAAGGTCGTGTTCCGATTTTGACGATAATGTATCTTAGTTTATTAGTAAAATGATGTCAGCATTAGTGCTTTCACATTGGGCGACTTAAACGACATGAAGCGCGACTGTCGCGCTGTATTACATATAGCGACCATTATAAAACATATGAGCATTGGAGCCGCGGTAGAAAAATCCGCTGCAAACCATAGACGAAGCAGTTTTCGTTACGCTTAATAGATGGAGGGTATAGTGTTTCACACCGTGTCGTTTTAGTACATCACTAGTTAGGTGGCATAAATTAATGCATTAAATTATCACGTATTTTAGCAATTAATTTTTCTTCACGTGACGCCCATTTGACGCAATATACGACCGTAGAGTAGGAATGAAGCGGACACGTTTTATACAGCTGAATAGCAACAAGCAAAGTTTATGGTTACTTCCATTGATCCAATTTACTTCCTGCAAACGATCGCAACATAGCCGTCTAGGCGCGCGTTACCAGTTGCGTCAAAATAACAGATGCAATACTGTTTCTCCATTGAAATCCTTATTTAAAATGTCGATTTTCTTTTGATAGTAAAGTCATGTCGACGCAGTAGCATAACGGCATTGGTGGCGTCAGTAGTAAATTCTTTTTGCCCGAGCATAGAATTTTGAAGATACAAAGTTACCAATTAGTCATGTAAAATTTAGGTAACAAAAAAAAAAACAACTAGAAAATCGATTAGAAAAACTAGAAATAAGCCTTCAGTAAAAAAATAATTTAATAAACAGATATGGAACTAAAAATATTTTAGCTAAATCATAAGTTAATTACAAGGCGAAGGAAAACATCGTGAGGAAACCTACATGTCTGAGAGTATTCAATGATCTTGAAAGATGTGTGAAGTCTGCCAACCCGCACTTAGCCAGCGTGGTAGACTATGGCCTTACCCTTCTCACAAGGAGAAGATGGCCCGCGCCCAGCAGTGGGACAGTTTGTACAAACAGGGCTGATAAAAAAAAAGTTAAGTATACATTTTTTATTTATTTAGCAGTTTATTTCTGTTTGTTTTTCTTAGTAGATTTTAGTAAGTCCATACGAAACTTTACAACATAAATAAAAAAATGTATTCGGTGATAAACGTTAGCATGTGCGAGCAAGACAGAAGAGTTACTACTTATCGCGCCATATGCACTATGCAGCGCTGCAACCACAGCAACGTGGAGGCATCTGCCACTGCAGATACTGTTACGCAGCTGAGTCGCCTAATGTGAAAGCGCTCTCAAATTACCGATGACAGAACTGTAGATCAAGGTATTGTTCCGCGGCGTCAGAAATAAGTGAATCAGATTCAATTTCTGCCTAGAATGTAATGAACTGAATTGGAACATGTTCTATAATTAAATTAACTAAAACGTGTCTCGTTTCTTAGCAGAAACTTAAAGAGAAGGTATTTAGCTACGTTATATTTAAAGCTAGAATA
Source organism: Lycia hirtaria (assembly GCA_947563715.1). Classification (NCBI taxonomy): domain Eukaryota; kingdom Metazoa; phylum Arthropoda; class Insecta; order Lepidoptera; family Geometridae; genus Lycia; species Lycia hirtaria. The sequence continues at coordinate 35,483,954 of OX387385.1, forward strand.
GTTTTAAAGCGTGAACGTTGCAGTTTAAAATCAAGGTTTAGACAAGTGTATGACGATTAACTGTATACAATTGACACAGGGTATAACAAAAAAAGTTTGTCGTACTTATATAATTGACGCCAAGTCAGAATTTCTCAAATACGCTGTATGTATACGCCCTGAAACCGAATTAATAATAAATCTAACTGTATGTTTGAAATACATATAGGCTCTGAAGGAGGATTGGATCGAGTTTTCATTATATAAACACAATCTGTTCGTTTTTTTATGGCGAAGGTTTGTTACAGTTTCTAAACTAACCTGTAATTTTGCAACATTGTTTTTGGTCACGTTATAAAAATCCCTACAACGAATTCGAGGTTTATCAGTTTAGTTTTTATTTTTAGAACACACTGTATACACGGAAAACAACTACTTATCATAAAAACCGTAAATATTGTGGTCCAAAACAAAACAGCTAAGACACAAACAAACCACTACGATTCATATTACATAACTTGATTGACACGCATAATAAATCAATCAGTCATACGCATACAACGACCAAAATCAATCAGTCACGCTACATACAGTACAATCTCCATAATTAATTTAAACATGTGAAAAGTTGTAGACGTACACATCCACATGTTTGTTACTTTTATACACACTAGGTACTACATTTGCTTGAAACATGGATTGTAATCCATGTTTCAATGTTAACTACTTTTTATCATGAGAATTTTAACATTCCTGTAGAAAAGCAGATGAAAACGCGGGGCGTGACTAGTGTTACTTTAAATACACTCGCTTGCTACCGTTGCACCATGAGTTTACAGACGTTATCGCTGTGACAGTGTCGTAGTCGCACCGGACGCCGATAGAAATGAGGCCGCACCCTAATACCACAACACAGAGACAGTACAGAAGGGAATCACATGCATGTACATCACTTTTCATACCTACACTCGGCGGTCGCGCTAGGGTTGTCAACTTTAGCTTATGCACATAAAAACTATCATGGTAGTGGCACTCGTATCTAGTTATTTGATTTATTGTTGAAAATCAAATAGGAAGAACGGAAATATAAACCAATAATAACTAAAATATTTCAGTTTTAGCGTTACGACAAAATACAAATTTGTCACAGAAAATATCTTACGACGATTTCGGCATTTGACGAATGCACGATTATTATATTTTAAAGTGTAATAAATACGCATTCCTAAGTACAATTGTTTACAGTAAGCTAGTGGCTTTGACAAACTTAATTGCTCTGAGGCTAGTGGATGGCACTCGCGCTCGCACTGGTCCCAGTCGGTCCGAGATATCGCGTCCGTGAGCTGCGTGTGCGTTGCTCGAGCCCACTTTGTATGTGGATTGACATCTGTACTATCTCTGTTTTGTGCTAACATCTTCCGAAACAAGTAGAACGGCGGGTAAAAACGCGGGGCGGCTGGATAATTGATAACATTCCAACGAGCTACGTATAAAAAGGTCGAAATCAATTAGCCACACTCGTATAATAGAAACACAAGAACGTCACACGTCTACGTAGACGAGAGCACGTGGCACATAGTGTGGGCGCCTCGAAGCCGGCGTTTTCGCTCCACCGCTCACCGGTGACACCTGATATCAGGAGACGAGGAGCCGTACCAGCCTTTAAGACAATGTGACAGGTATCATGAGCCACTAGGGACGCAACGTGAGGTCTCTAAATGTAAAAAAAACATTCGATTAAAGATTATTAAACTATTAAGATTTATTAAGAATTAAGTGAAGACGGGCTTGGCATTGGATCAGTTACGAGAGATAGTGGACTAAAGTAATCAGAGAATAGTGGCCACGAGCCGGAAAGCGAGCACCTTCAGTTCATTGTTAGGATGACACCAACAAGGCAGTAGAAAGATAATGGACGAGATGCAAAAGACCGGAAAGGGTAGCGCGCTAAAACGGAACCAATAATTTGATGATGATAATAAAATATAGATATATTTTCGGTCTTTTGGAAATAGCGAATTCCACAAAGTAAGGACTGTTATAATGAGACCAAGAGATAAAGTTACGCGAGTGATTGACCGTTGTATCGTTCATCGAGTTCGTTACAAATAGAGTCTACCACGAACTGCCTGCTAAGTTAATTGGCCGTTGGCTGATTGTGTTCAGTCAATGGCCAATCTGTCACATGTCAAATTGAAAAAAAAACACAGCTAAGTACAACTTTTTAAGCTATTGCATAGCTTCTATCGCGGGCCTTGAGCGTGGAGACCGAATCCAGAAATTCCGTAACGAAAATAACCTAACACACCGTGCGTAAAGCTATTATGCAATAGCTTTACCGCGGCAGTCTCCGAGTGCCACACGTCTTTTTTTTTATGGCAAGTGCCTTTATTAACTACAACACAACAATATACAGACTCAACTAACTAAACTACTACACAAAAAGCATATCGATTACCCCAGACCGATAAAGGTCTAAAGATAATCCAAATGCTCAAACCCACTACCAGTTGGCAGCGTACCCAGCATGCTGAATGCATTCTAGTACAACTTGGTTTCTGATCACACGTGTCCAGACGCATGCGCCAACCGTTGCGGCGGCGCCCGTGCTGGCTCGCTGCGCAGACATTTGATATTGAGGCCAGCAGGCGCCGTCGGCGCACGACAACGTGGACCGGAACGTGCTTCTGACTCATCTCTGTGTCCTTTAAGACTAAGACGAAACACGCCACTTTCTTCTAATTCAAAAATAAAATTACTTTTATCGTGGTGGACATTTCAACAAGTATGTAAATTAAAAGAAAAACAAAATACTTACCCGAATGCAGAAGAGCAATTTTTGCAGTCTAACTTACGATTTCATTACGTTTGATACATTGTTGAGTGTACGTTTTTTGTGAGAAGTATACGTAAAATCGCTGTAAAAAAAATATAAATGCGCATTGTTTACAATAATTCTAGTGAAGTCACTTATTTATTACGAAATAGTTCGATAGAGGTTACGAAAAAATGCATTTTTATTTTTGCGAGAGATGTATTATTATTAATTTAACAAAAATATAGCCTATGACACTTTGGAAGCGAAGACGAATCTAATGACACCTTGCATCAAAATCGGTTAAGCCGTTTAGGCTGTAGGCAGTCATAAAGAAACATACATACATACAAACATACATACATTCGAAAAACATACCCTCCTTATTACGAATTCCGGTAAAAATCCGTATGAATCGTTTTGGGCCCATTTTTTACCGATTTAAAAAAGAAGGAGTTTCTCGTGTTTTTTTTTGTATGTTCATTACAGCATAACTCCGTCATTTATAAACCGATTCGTAAAGTTCTTTTTTTTTGTTTAAAAGGAATACGTACTTTCAGATAGGTCCGTTCTAAAACGTCGTAAGTCGATATTAAATAGTATAAAACTGTGGTAGACGAGGAGGAAATATTACGCAGTGATGTTTTTCTTATGTTGTACTAATAACAGACATGGCGTTAAAGTATCAAGGACGTGAGAGTGGATAAGGTAAGTAGGTACCGGTGATATGATATATAAGGTAACTTTATTTGTATTGTGGAAAATTTGTTTGCAAGATCTTTAGGCAGTAAGACGTATAATTACAAGATCTTTAGGTAACAACAGCTTAATTATAGGTATAATTTTATGTATTTTGAAAATAAGTAACAGTTTAGTTACTTATGTTCAACAAGTATCTATATTAACAGAAAAACAAAATACCCGACTGCAGAAAAGCAGTTTTTGGAGTTTAATTTACGATTTCGTTACGCTTGATACGCTGTTGAGTGTACGTTTTTGTACTAAAATATGCTTAAAACGTACACTAATCGATGTAAAAGATTATAAATGCGTACTTTTAGAATAATTTTAGTAAAATCATTTGTTTATTACGAAAAAGTTCGTTGGAAGTTACGAAAAAATATTTTTTTTATTTTTACGAGAGATGTATTATTAATATTACAAAAACTATAGCCTTATGGCACTTAGAGAGTGAAGACGAATCTAATCTGACGACACCTCGTACATCAAACTCGGTCAAGCCGTTTTGTCTGTAGGCGATCATATAGAAACATACATACACTCGAAAAACATTACCATCCTTCTTACACAGTCGGGTAAAAACTCAAAAACAAATGGAAGAAGAATGTAAACACAAGTCTCTTGGACAGCATTCAAATAATATAAATCCATCATTATGACGGTAACGACTTCACAAACAAAACAACACGATTGTGAAGGGACAAAAAATAAATAATAAATCCGGCCAAGTACGAATTTCAATCGTACACCGTGGCTTCCGTACATGACATGGAACTCTTACACCAGAGCTAATTACTCAACAAAATGTGTTTTACATCATTATTTCAGAAATTATTTACGCAAGCTTGTCTCGCACTTGACAAGTTTCATCAAAATAAACTCTACAATCTTGCGACTTGCATCTTTTACCGTTCAAAAGATACAGCCGTTTAAATGTGACAGACAGACACCGTAGCCACACGAATAGACTCCCTTCGTACGGAACCCTAAAAAGCATGCTCGTGAAGTATTTACTATCAACGACGTGGTAACATAACGTTTTATAGCTTTTGGCGATAAGGTTCTCTTATCAAATGTACGGATGAAGGACTTTGGTTTTGTTCATGCAGTTTGCTTCGAGTTTGTGCTTGCTGCATCGCATGTGGGAACTTGAACTTTATGCCTATATAGATAAATAAGTTTGTAATAATCTAGTCAAATCAAATCAAATCAGGTTTATTGCATAATTATGTGTTACATAAAAACGTCAAAATAAAAAAAATATATAAAAAAACCGTTAAAACAAATCCTTTTGTATGAAGCAGACCGCATTAAATTATGCAACTTGGGGGATTCTTTGGAATCATGATAGGAAAATACCTAAACATTTATATCTGTATGTAAGTTTCTATATTTAAACGGCTTGAACGATTCTGATGTGCGCGGTGTCATTAGACTCGTTTTCAGTTCCTGAGTATATAATTATGTATACCTACATACATCGCTTCACATCAGGCGAGTTGGTGGTCAATCGTAGATCTATCTTGTATAAAATAAAACCGGACAAGTGCGAGTCAGACTCGCCCACCGAGGGTCCCGTACAAACTAAATAATAGGGGGAAATCATATATTTTTTTATATTTTCCTTCATAAACCGAAAACATCGTAAAAATATTTAACACATTCCTTGCTCACCACTCGGATCCGAGTGGAGCGGGGCTATAGTAGCGGCGCCTCCCACTCGGATCCGAGCGAGTTTCCCGTTCATTTTGTAGTAGTCAGTAAACCGCCGGCGTTTTAGGCAGTCAACGTTGCTTTCCACGGCCACTCTGTACTTAATCAAAATTCGCCTAAAAAGTTTTGGTTCCCAGCTGAAGTGAAGGGTCTGCAGAGGGCGAAGAATGTGTTAAAAACCTGTTTTAGCTTATGCTAATGAGGCTCTTTCATATGATACCCCACATGATACGGTTAATTCACTTTAAAATTTGGGCCCTCATTCCTTGCATGGATACACTATTTTTTTGTGATTAAATTAAAAATGTCCAGTTTTCGGATTTTGTCCTATATGTGTACTCTAACACAATGCTTCTCGCCAAATTTCAGAGTTCTAGGTCAACGGGAAGTACCCCATAGGTTTTGATTCCTCTGTGAGTGTCGAAATGTGCATTTTTTACGACATATTCGGCTGTAACTTTTTTTTACGAAAACTGAGAAATTTTATTTTTCTTTCTGCAGCAAGATACTATAGATCTGCGTATATGGTTTTAATTTCAACTCGAAACCTTAACGCGTTCCCGTGATAAAGGTCTTGACACCCGGACAGACGGACAACAAAGTGATCCTATAAGGGTTCCGTTTTTCCCTTCTGAGGAACCCTAAAAATATATATGATTTCCCACTTTTATTTAGTTTGTACGGAACCCTCGGTGGGCGATTCTGACTCGCCCATGTCCGTTTTTTTTTTTAAATATAGATTACTTGTAGCTTTTATCATTGCTACGAAAAATCCAACAACAAAAAATAAACTTAATTTCGACGGAGCTGCAATACCACTTCCATCGCATTAAATGCAAATTGGGGGATTCTTTAGAATCATGATAGGAAAATACCTAAAAATGTATGCAAGTTTCTATATTACCTCCTACATTCTAAACGGCTTGACCCATTTTGATGTGCGCGGCATTTTGGTATGCCTCACGAAGTTCCAGAGCCAGATTTACAGTTCCATCGTCAGATAAACTTCTTGATATCCTGGATATTAGGTATTCTATTGCCATCGTAGTTATTATACGTTAAATATAGTTTCTGAGATCGATTCACCGTAGTAAACTTGTCAATATTTTGACACAGGATCGACACTGACCCAGATAACAGTTACGAAACTATAGTTACGCACGTAGCCGAAGTGGATGGGGCGACGTGGCCGAATATACGACGATCCAGAACCAGACAGACTAAATACATTATCAAGTGACTTATTACTAACTTATGTATACTTATAGGTACATATTGTGATCTCTAGCACTAGGAAAATCCTGATCCGTAGGACCCAGAAAGCTGATATGTTTGCTATGCATGTAGAGAATGGAGATATAAAACTAAACAAACTCAAACTTTCAAAAGTAAACATAAATTTATTTAGCTTCAATACAGGTAATGTATATGAAGCTAAATAATTATAGTAGAGGTGATTGATTTTACTTTCATGCGTACGATTTAACTGGTAATTACTGGTGGGCCGATCCCGGCGGCACTGCAATGCCGGGCCGACCCGTGATGGGAGTGGAGCGAGCCCCGAACATCCCGTCGATTTACAAAAATCAGTTTAATATACTGGTCCCTCAATGAGGGAACTTTCAGATATTAAGCTGAAAAGAACAGATACTACACTTTGATCTTAGCCAAAAGGCCGAGAAGCGATACCGAAAAGACCGACACTGGAATTATCTTCGCATTCGCTGCGAATGTCACTATCGCGTTTTAACTCGACGCGCACGCCATCTAGTTTGTTTTTAGAAGAACTAAGCTTGAATGAGAGTTACGTCATAGATGATAGATAGACTTGAAGTAGGTATAACAGATGTTGAACATGAATAACAATATGTCTGTGTTACACATCAGTAGGTACAGTACGGTACGTTTAATAGTAGCTACTATTAAACGTCTTCTCTGCCTATACTACAAATGCTTACAATTCTTACAATTATGTATAAAATCAGCATTAACAATAATTCAAATAGTAATACAATAATAAATACGAGGTGTGTTCAGAACATAACGGGAATTTTTAAATTTCGCGGGCTTGGCGAGTCCGATTGTATTTTTTTTTTATTATGTTGGTATATATTTATCCCTTGACGTGTGATAAAATTTTCAGCTGTATTCATTATTTACGTTGTCTGTGGCAACCGCTAAGGTTAAGCGTGTTTTTATGAGCTCGGCGATTTTCGTTTGTCAAAAGAAATGGATCAAAGAATTTGTATCAAGTTTTGCGTAATAAATTAAATAAAGTGTTACAATGTGTGTGAAATGTTTACAAAGGCATATGGTGAGTCTGCTACATTATGAGTAAAACAAGAGTCTACGAGTGGTATAAGCGTTCCCTAGATGGCCTTGAAGACGTTGAAGATGACGAACGCTCCGGACGCCCGAGCACATCAACAACCGACAAAAACGTGGATAAAGTGAAAGAAATGGTTATGAAAGATCGCCGAATCACAATCAGGGAAGTCGCTGATGATGTTGGCATATCGATTGGCTCATGACATAATTTTTTTCCGCATGCTTTGTGTATGAAAGTGTGCCAGCAAAAATTATTCCAAAAGTGCTGAATTTTGAAAAAAAAACCCGGCGAATGGAAGTTGCCCCAGCCAGCCAGGCAGGCAGTTGACGATGTACCAGCCTCCATATTCGCCAGACAGGGTACTTGGAATGGTTTCATTCGCACCGCAGTGGTTGGTGCGGTGCGAATGGCCCAAGACATATTTTGGAATAGGTCGATTCGGACCATAAAGTAACACCCCGATGCTCTTTTCGTAGGTCCGATTTGGACTCATATAAAAAATTTAAGGATTTCAATGGCTCCGTGTGACTTTTTCCTATTTCTAAAAATAAATAGAACCATAAAGGGCTGTCGTTTTGCAGGCGTAGGTGACATTAAAGGCGCATTGCTGAAAGAACTAAAGGCTATCTCAAAGATCGAGTTTGAGAAGTGTTTCGAGAATTGGGTATGTAAAGAAAAATGTAACATATGCTGATTCCAAAACCATTTCGAGATTATATGTCTATAAACCATATTTTTTTATTTAGGGCACATAAAATGATGAGATCGCGCATATTTTTGCGAAAATATAAAAAATATTTGACCTTCAGTCGACCTCTAAAATGGAGTAAAATAAAATTTAGTAAAAAAAGATGAAACTGACAGCATTGGCATTGAAAATAGAGACAATATCTCTATGACAACTGTCATACCAAAATAAATAAACAAAGAAAAGAATTATTTTGTGTGTTTTGTGCTCTGCTACTCTATTCATTTGTATTAAATTAATTCTGTTCATTATCTTTACGACGACCTTGCTTTCCTACCGTTTTGATTGATACTGCATTTACGTTGACCACTGCTTTGTTGTAAGAAACTGTTTGCCTACTGATTGGATAAATTATGGATAATTTTGTACGTGCCGACTCTGCTAACTTACCTAAGGTTGAGAATCTTATCATTCTGGAGTTCATCTCAACTAGCGGCAAGAACAACATCGCAAAAATCCGAGGAGCTAAAGAGCTAAAACTTATGAACAATGCCAGGATATGAAATAAAAGTGATTGGCAGTACATAACTTCTTTTTTGAAATGATTTTATTGTGTTTAATTATATACCAATTTCATTGTAATTATATAAGAGATTATTTTATTTACATTTATACATTATTTATTCTAGTCTGGTTCCTTTTTCTGGTTCATTGTACTGCAGCATCAATGCTTCGCCCAGGAACATATTCTACGTTAACTTGTTCACACCAGTCTTTTAAAGGTTTCCTTTACTTGAAAAAAACAGTTTATTAGGATTTTTGGCACGAAAGTCGAAACATTTCACAGTTGTAGTTTCTGAATAATATTGTGAATTTGTTTCATTTCAATGCTCAAACACAATCGCGAAGACCATAGAAAACATTAATTAATTACAACGAGCTCAATATTAATTATTAATTATTCTTTTTTCATTCTTTATGTTTACATAACGTATTTGTTTTTTCAAAACACAACAAAAACCGATGATCTCTTGTATCAGTCAGAGACAAAAACGAATATAGGTACATGTCACTGTCAAGTTGACGTATATGTATTTTTTAGTTCATGTTGGCTATCACAACATCTTATTCAGTAGGTACGATGACGTCATCTTTCCTACGGACGATTTTATCTTTAAAAAAATATTAAAAAATAAGTACTGAACAGAATAAAAAAATATTGAAATTAGTTTTTCTAAATGATCCATTCTATCATATAAAAATATAAAAAAAATACCAAAAAAAAACTTTACATACCCAATTGTAAGAAGCGCTGGCATAAGTGCATAATATCTAATGGAGACTATTTTGAAGGCGACAAAATTATTGAAGACGAATAAATAATTTTTTTTTTTTTTTTTTTTTATGTAAATTCCCATTATTTTCTGAACACACCTCGTATGTTGTAACTATTTGTTGTAATGTTGTAATGTTGTAACCTCGTAACTATTTGAATTATTGTTAATGCTGATTTTAACGCAATCGATGAATTAAAAAAAAAACCGGACAAGTGCGAGTCAGACTCGCCCACCTAGGGTTCCGTACAAACTAGTAGATAAAAGGCGGAAATCATTTATTTTCCTTCATAAACCGAAAAATACACATCGTAAAAATATTTAAAAACCTGTTTTAGCTTATGCTACTGAAGCTCTTTTATATGATACCCCACATGATACGGTTAATTCACTTTAAAATTTGGACCTTCATTCCTTGCATAAAGACACTATTTTTTTGTGATTCAATTAAAATGACCAGTTTTCGGATTTTTCACTATGTGTGTACTCTAAACACAAAGCTTCTTGCTAAATTTCATTGTTCTAGGTCAACGGGAAGTACCCCATAGGTTTTGATTCCCTTGTGAGTGTCGAAATGTGCGTTTTTTTACGATATATTCGGCCGTAACTTTTTTTTACGAAAACTTAGAAACTTTATTTTTCTTTCTGCAGCAAGATACTATGGATCTGCGTATATGGTTTTTATTTCAACTCGATACCTTCACGCGTTCCCGAGATAAAGATCTTGACACCCGACGGACGGACAGACAGACAGACGGACAACAAAGTGATCCTATAACGGTTCCGTTTTTTTCTATTGCGGTACGGAACCCTAAAAAGGAAGTATGAATGCAAATAGAAAAAAGTGTAATAATAATGTATTCAGAATAAGAGAACAGAACTGCGCTTCCCACATTATTTCCGCCTTCGCCCATTGTAGAGCTAGAAGGAATGTAAACTTCAGCGCGCAAAGAATGGAACACTTGGAATGTGGGCGTGGAGTATAGTACATCATTAGACAATGCGGTAACTAAGTCATTTATAACATGCGACCTAGTTTGAATGAATAAGTAGCAACACTGAAGCAAATAGATACAAATGTAAAAAATAACACACTATTAAGAATGATTGATTAGCTACTGAACTGCTGGGAGACAGCTAAAAATAGGCAAACCAATATTCGAAATAATAAGTGTTTTATATTGGTGTAATAGCAACAGGCGAAATACATAATAATATATAATAACATATCACAGACTTGAGCTATATGAGACACATTATCGATATATTTGATTAAATCCGTAATTTTCATGAGAGTTAAGATTCCAGGGCCAAGGACTAATACGAGTGTCCCAATAGACATGTTATAATTAACACGGAACTTGGACAAATTGTATTTTTACTGTTTCAACCAATTATCAGTGAAAATAAAGAATGTATTAAAATTGACAACCGACTTAAATGTGTTAGTGTCAGTGCGTGTACCAACACGCTGGAAAAAATCCACATAAGCACCTTCTCTCCATTAATGGCAAATAGTATATAAAATAATAATAGTATATAGTATATAATTTTTAGGGGCAGAAAAAAATTAATGACTCATAATATGTCAAAATTCAAGCAAAAATTATAAATAAATCCAAATGACAGGTCGTGCGTAGTGCGTACATATTTTATGTTATTCTATGCGTGCGTGGTTTGCATTGTGTACGCAAATCCTGGCAAAATGCCAATATGCACCGACCCGGACAAGATAAGATAATAATAATACGCAGCGACTTGACATGTGATACGTAAAAATAAACTGTTGCTATTTCTCAATACTGTATTGTACTTTACTATCGATTGATTCTTCTGTAGGTGTTATAAATAAATAAGTTGCATTCGATTACATAAATGCTGATTAATAGCTATTTTGTTATATCAGTATCATTGTCAATGATAAAATATATAACGACTAATTCATTAACCATCTCACGAAAACTTGTTGATGAATGTTTTGAATCATGAGACCATTAATAATGTCAAATTATTTATTTATTGTATCGGGAGGAGAAATAAGACAAATTTCTAATTTACGATATGATCCCAATGCGGATGTTACTAAAACACTAATATGAATGACCTTGACCCAATCCTCTAAAGAGCAGCAATACGTTTTTATAAATGAAAGTCGCAGAAGGGGAACACGACGAATACAAAGAGGGCCAGCGAACGACGCAAATCAGCAAGGGGTCCGTCAATGTCAGCATCAGACTATTAGGTAACTACGATCTGAGCTTTGAATAACCTTGAACAATAAAATGCTATCAATTAACTATACATTGTAAAGCATGACGAATAGCTATTCTCTGAGGAGAAAGTTCTGACACAGGACGTAGATCACGTGGACCGCGTAAGACAACATGATGAAAGCTCTACGAGTATAGAACAATAATATAAACCAGCGGTCCCAAAGCACTTCCTGGCGGCACGCCACACGGCGCTTGGCGGATCTCGACACTAACTACCTTTACATTGCTGAAATAACACAAAACTCATTAAAACAGTGTTTTCGTTACGCGTGCCAAGTTTAGTACCGCGATGATACGTATAAAATCTATTGTCATTCTCTGCTTATATGGTACCTACTACTTGCAGCAGTCACGTTACGGAAAGCTTGAGACAGGTCTAATTATATACAAGCATTATAAAAGTTTGTAGAGATTTTATAATTTGCTAACAACATAATTTCATATATTAAATTCTTTTTGCGATTGGATAGTTTAATGACATCGCTTACTTTGGTACAGGTATACTTATGTATATTGTACAGCAACGGAACTATATTCTTAAGAAGCACTGCATCTTTCTCGGAAAAAATATTTGCAATTGTGATAGTATCTATTATAAAGTAACATTATTTACTAAGACAATTATATCAATTAGGAATGTGGTCGTTGAGCGTTTTTTTTAGATACAATAAACGTCATATTTATCAAAATTTTAGACAACAAGGATCAGATTTGTAGTGACGTCACACAGTCTGTGAGACGCAACGTCGTAAAGACCTCCCGATTTATTGATATCAGATCAATTGTTTGAAAGATTAGAAGAAACATGAACATAGACTTTCAATATGATACATAACTCTCTATTTAGTCGTGGTAGAGTATAAATAGAGTAGATAATAATAAATAATTATAGTTTAAAAACATAACCCTCCTTTTTGCTTCGTTATAGTCGGGTAAAAAAACTGAAGCAACCGACTTCAAAATACGGAATTACGTGGATGACATTTAATTTTATCCAGTTATTTTGTCACAAAAAATAAAGTACTGAACCGATTTTGATTAAATTATTATTATAATATATGGGACTACCTCTGAACCAAAAACAAAGGATCATCAAAATCAATTCATAATTGGCGAAGTAATCGGCGAACAAACATACAAGAAAAAATACAGTCGAATTGAGAATCTCCTTCTTTTTGGAAATCGGTAAAAAAATAACTAGCGATACGTAATAATCGAATATGTATGGGCAATGATTAAATGGATTTCTATAAATAGCCCTTCCGGCATACACACGGAAGGCCGGCTATAGCAGCGGATTGTCACGCCTCTCAATATGGGTCATAAATACCAGTAAGTATATCGGATTGGAAATAAAACTAGTTTAATATTTGGAAAATAAATCTTATTGTCCAAATTGAAAGTCACAAGAAGAATATAATGATTTATCCACAAATAAGTTACAGGGGGGTTGAAAGTGCCCTGAATGGCTTCGAGAAAAGGATGGTACGGCGTGGCCTTGCCGCTCGACTTGGCCGGGGCCACTGCCGTGCCCCCAGATAATAACGATTTTTGATAGTGTGCTTACGCTTGAGTTAAGCTTCATAAGATGCTGAGTGTATATTCGAGAAAGTATGCACAAAATAGCTGTAACTGTATTTAAATGAGCGTTATTTAGGTCCATTCTTGATAAATTAATAATTAATATAATTGTTACGAAAAAGTTCTTTAGAGTTGGAGGTTACGAAAAATTGCAATTTTTAATGTCGTCGTATTATTATTGTTATTGCAAAAAAATAGTATAGGATACTTAGGCACTAAAGTAAAAATACATACACCCGAAATTATAACCCTCCTTACGCAGTCGGGTAATAATACCATTAATCATTCACACTGAACTGATAGACAAGAAAATATGTGGCGACATCTACGTCTATTCCAAACTATACAAACATAAAAAGCCAACTAAAACCACAAATAGCATCCAGCTTGGAAATTATAAATAGCAGAAAACAAGACCATATCAAGAGCAAGCGACAGCAAATACGGAACGATGACTGCATAGCACTTGCAACGTCTATAAATGGCAAGTTACAAGACACCAGTTACTGTTAGGTATACCATAGTGAACTTTATCTAGAATCTCGAGTCTAGATCTAGACAGGTAATGGTAGGTAGAGTAGCGTGAGTTATGGAATTAATATAAATAACGGCTTGAGTTATTCTTGGACTAATTGTGTTTCGAGGTTTCAGTGCGCTTGGACAATATGTACTCGTAATGTTTGTAATGAATAGTAAGATTCACACAAGGTTGAAAATGTCCTATTTAGGCACGAGGTGACCCTCGATACGCTCGTGCGTCAATAGTTTCGACGACGAGCTTCATCCTCGGTCACACCGTCGCTTAACATCAGGAGAGTTGGTAGTCAATCGTAGATCGATATAACATAAAAAAATGTCTGCTTTGAACAAATCCGATCATGTAATAACTTTAGAGATTTGACAAGGGGCAATAAATGAGACTCACTTCTTATACCTAGTTTGACCTGATTGTAAACAATGGCATTATTAAACGTTCCTCCCTTCAACTCTCAATGAGGTTCATTCACTCGGCCTTCGATTTGAACGATGTTTTCATTCTAAAGATAGATCGGTATTTCAGAAATTAGGGCGATGAGAACTTCACAGCTGGAATGACCGTCTGATTTGATAAGTGCTTTTCGATAAATGACCTCATCATCATCATCATCTCAGCCATAAGAAGTCCACTGCTGGACATAGGCCTCCTCCATGGATTTCCAAAAAGACCGATTGGAAGCGGCTTGCATCCAGCGTCTTCCCGCCACTTGTATGCGTTTATGCAGGGGGTGGTAGCCGGATCTCTTCCGGAGATTCTTAGCACCCCTTGCTCCGCCGTGACCGGGACCGCTACCGTAGCCCGAAATAGCGGAGCTGCCGGGGACTGGGGGCCTGGTTATTTTGTTAATCTTCATTAGGGGGGGTTATTGCCATTACTCGCCACGCTTGGCATGCGGGTTGGCGAGCGCAGTAGATGGCGTTTTCCGCAGAGGATGCTGCTGCCCATCTCTGGTAGTATTTCCCTTAGCCTTAGATAAATGACCTAAAGCCACGATAACAAATAGATTTTTCGATTGGAATCAAATCTAGTTTGAAGAAGGCAAAGATAGAATACGTAATTAATTAATTGACAAGATCAAAGTAACGTAATTAAAACTATATATTTTTTTGGATTTATTGAATTGTATTTTTGATATTCCCAATTACTGAATGTCATGTTATGGGTCAGAGTTTCGTCGAATTGAAAACTTGTTGAACTATCTACGCATTACAAATATTTTCATGTGCATACAAAATAGAAACTATTTTAGCAGGAAAATATATCGTTATAATAGACTGATAAATACACAAATGACGTTAACTTGATTGCATCCGTGGAAAGTTACATTTATCATACAAAATGTTAATCTCTATAATAATATATGTTGACGATTTACTTATACGAATATGGCAAGCGAAGGTATAGTCGAGGATAGAGTACGGCGATATAAGAATATCAATCACTCTGCATTTGAAGTTGAATGGTTTGGTCCAAAAGAACACCCTTGACTTGACCTTTATTGATAACAAACGACGAAGGGACTTTTGTTTGGAAAATAGAAAAACCTCCAACAAAAAAAAATTAAACGTTTTTGATGAAACATCTAGCTTGCTATCAAGAATTTCATCCTCGATGAAATTCTCTTTCATAAAAAAATAAATCAAAATAGGTCCATACGTTTGCGAGCTACAATGCCACAGACAGACACACAGACATACAGTTACACAGATACAAAGATATACAGATACACGCGTCAAACTTATAACATCCGTCTTTTTGATCGGGGTTTAAAAATAAAAGACGATGAGCCGTATGGTATAGTGGTGAATACGGTATTCTGTGTTTCAGGTAAAAGATGTGAGATAACTTACTGTTTTCTTATAAACGTTATAAATACTTTAGAAAGTAAATACGCATTGCAATCACAGTGCAGTCACGACTAACCGCAAATACAGGTTTCCGAGCGCGAGGCTAAGATATAACATAAATCATGACATTCTTGGTTTAAACAGTTTTTTTTTATTTTATTTTTTTATTTAATATTTGTGGACATTTCACACAACACCATCTAGCCCAAACTAAGCAAAGCTTGTACTATGGAAGATGGCTGATAGAATACATATATACTTTTTTTTTGTAAATATATACATATGATACATAGAAACACCCAGGCACAGAACAAACATCCATGCTCATCACACAAATGTTTGCCCTGGGTGGGGATTGAACCCACGACCTTTCAGTTCAGCAGGTAGACGTAAACACACTACCAACTGAGCCACAAGGCCAGTCGAAATATATTCGTATCGATTATATTCTTGTAACCCGTTTTATAAGTTGAATTCTGATTATTTTAAATACAAATATCTTGAATTGATAATAATTAATCGGTTCTAGATATAATATTACTATACTAATCATTCGATTGAATCGAGCGGGCAAAATTCACTTTTACTGATAATGATAAAAGTAAATGCATTTTGATAATCAGTTTATCGTAAAGAATGAATTAGAGGATCATTTCAATCATGTGGAGTCACGTGTATGTTTATAATATAATGAATATATTAAATAATCACGTGATTATTTTATTGTTCTCTATTAGGTATTCCAAGTTGACCGCCAGCTCGTATGCGCCGAAAAATCTCTTTTTATTCTGGGGGTGCCATCTCTAACGGAGGTTGGATATCATTAAGGCTACTTGTATCTTAGACACAGCTGCGCGGAACAAGGATCTTTAGTGAGCTAAAGATCCTTGTTGTTGATCCTGGTTGAATCATGTCTGAAGATTTTAAGTCGCGATGTACGTCGACATTCTGGTGGTCGTTTTTCCTGGATTTCCCCTTGCATTATGAGTTAGAGCAGATCGTATTTCTCGTGAAAATATCTCGTTCTGCTGTATTATTGAGATTTTGGTTCATCCAGATTTGACACAACCGAGTTATATTTTCTCTAATTAAGCGTTTTGCAAAATTGTATAGAGTTCCATTTGTAACAGCTCAGATGTTAAAAAGTATAAAAGTACTTCATAAAACTATGTATAATCATCGAATTGGAACTGGAATATCCAGTATAAGAGAGCAAAAATTCAATAGAGCATGACTATGTGTCTACTTGATGCTGGAACTAATTACATTTATTTGGTTCTTAATTTTTTATGATAATGATGGTACTAGTTAGAATGCTTTTCGCTGTGGCCCACCGAATTTTTCACGTGACATAGGTACAATGCAGTGGCCCAGAGGGCTAATTCAGTTATTCAAAACCGATCCGTAACTGAACCTTGTGCGAAGCATTTCCTGTCGGCTGCTATCATTTTTTGATTTAGTAACGAGCGAAGGACGTGCTACGTTTCGTCAATTGTATGACATAAAAGTGACTGAATCAAAAAAACTATGGCGGCCGACGGGAAACGCTCAACATATTGTTCGGCTATGGAGCGGTCTTTAATAACTGAATTGGGCCCCAGTACTTTACAAACTTGTGTGGGGGGAAGGAAGACCTTGAGATATATATTTTTTGATTAGGTAAAAGTTAAGCAGGTGCTAGCACCTGAATCAGCACAGCATAGAGTATTGACATCGGTTAATATTCATATTTATTAGTGTTTTACATACAGTAACTACAAATTTATAGGAAGTCAAATCGGTTAAGTTTGCGCATCATTTCTTTCGGAATAAATAATAGCAGATCATAGTGGACTAGCCAGTTTAAGTGGCAGTATGCAGGATTTATAGCACACAAATCTGATTATCGTAATTAAAATCTCAAAATCATTGTTTATATTAAGTCTACGCGCCAAAGGTCAATGCTAAAACTCTTATTTATGACATAAATCATCCGCTTATATTTATAGTCCTGTGAGAATTTTAGTACTTATTTTACTTTACGTCAACCGGCTGCATACGTTAATGGTTTTCCGAGTACATAACATGCAAAACAACGCGATAGTGCATCGGTTGCACAAGGTCGTCAGTTTAATTTACTTTTTTTTTATTTTATTTTTTTATTAACAAATTTATTCTCCACAAACTCCAGGGTCCGTGCCTTTTATGAACTAATATATGCATTTATAACTACTTACATTTTTTTTTTAGTTATGCAAGACTAATTTTAGGGTTTAGTTTAATTTACTTAACAATTCATACAGGGATATATAATATACTAGATGACCCGGCGTACTTCGTATCACCTATCAATGAGTGGACCCGATATTTTCTTAACGTTTAAACCTTCCCTGGACTACGATAAACATTTCAAAACCAAAATCAGCTAAATCGGCCCAGCCGTTCTCGAGTTTTAGCGAGACAAACGAACAGCAATTGATTTATATATAGAGATTATGAAAAGAAAAACAAAGTAAAACAATACACCATGTAGTAAATTCTACATAATTATCTTATGAGTTAAATATTGATTTAACGTCATCTCACAACCTAAAAGCGGTAAGGAAGCGGTACAGCAACTTAGGCTCCAAGAGATGATATAGTTTAGCATATATGTTGTATCATAAAGACAATATATGTAGTTGATAAAGTAATTGAATTTACGGGATCATTCTAAGCAGTTTAATCGTTTAAATCCTCCCATATTCATATAAAATTCAGTTGAAAGATTCTTCAACATACCACAGAGCAAGTTGATGGAGCAGAGCAAAGCAAAGCAAGGTAAAGTTAAGGTAATCAAAATATATATCATCATACTTTGCTTAGTCGGAAATCCTAAATTCTGTCGAGTCAATCATAGTCAGGTTCTTCCGTTCTTTCTTTTCGTGGGCCATCAATAAAAAGTTATCTATCTATCTATCTAGTCTTATTTAATTGCACTATATGTAAGTGACGAGACAAACGCATTTTGAAGATACAAATAAAGATTAAATCAGTCACTTCATGATCTTAACAAGTCAATTGCCTAGGAATCTTCCAGGCGTCGCTATATGAAGTCTATTTCACGACTAACAGCCAATTTAGTAAATAACTAAATTGTTGACTCCGACAACAACACCAGTACTTACTGCCACACCAGGAACATATCTATTGACTAACTCAGCTATCATATTGTGAAATAAGCATCTTTGAAATTAATATGCGATACAACATTTTACTATGCTTAGATTCATATTATTGCAGAGGCTCATCGGTAATGATACCATAAACTTAAACTACAAATCCTGGAACATAGAACATATTTTGTTGGTATACATACATTTTACTAAATACATTTCGATGAGTTATATAGTATTATTATATGTTCTGTGGTTAAACTATGGGCCTAATATGAAAATTATAACACAGCTATGGAGAAAGGTAAGCTCAAAATCTGTCAACATGTTGGAATCAGAAATGAGGAGACCCGTAAACGTACGAAAGCCGCTCACAAACGAATTACCAAGTGACCGGTGGGGCAGAAAAGTTTTCGAGTGGAGACTGGAAACCACGCCTCATCAAGCGCAGCGTAGGAAGACTAACCACAAGGTGGACAAACAAATTCATGCAGGTTTCAGAACAACGCATCTAAAGGCCGTGCGTAACTTACCTTTTTTGAAATCCATTGAATGAGGCTATATTCAGCAGTGGACACTTTGTACCTGAGATGGTAAATGCTTTCGATGAGTTTGTATCAGATCTGACTGATGCTCAGAATAAAAAATATACATAGTTATACTTTAAGACAATCATATTCTGGTGGTGTCGATAGCATGGCAGCTTTGCCATGCCTTGCATGTGTAGGCCACATGCAAGCAGACAAATGGAGCCACGCAAATGACGTCCGTAGCCTCTGTGTATGCGCATTTTAATCATTACCAGTAAGCTACTTACATCGTCCCTCAGTTGCTTATAAATATGACTATTGCATGTTACATTTGTAAGTAACAAGTTCTGGTACATACATTCTTGGTAAATAATGTATTCCAGACAATAAATAACACAAATATTTGACCCGTCAGTTATCAAGGGAGATATAAATAGAAATTATGAACTGTATGATAACAAACAAGCCCAGTATTGAAGCGGAACATCCCGCAGTTTGTTGTCAAACAAACGATGTTATTGTTGTGATGTAATGTGATAATATTGTGTACGAATATATAATTACAACGGATAACGATTGACGCTGGTACAGTTTGATAAATGTGATGGGAATAGGCGGTTATCTGTTTGCAAATGTGGTGTGACGTATTTGTAAGAAATACATGGTAACAGTCAGTCATACTAAGGAATGTAGTTCACTAGCTGATCAAAAGCTTTTTTCAGTTCAAGAAGAAACTGCTAAGCTTGGAACGTCGTAAGGTAGCCAGTCTGTCAATCTTCTACTGTATTCATTTTGGAGAATAAGAATCAGAGTTGGGAAAGGTCATGTTGCTAGGCAAAGTGGTGATAGATGTAGTAAGGTTTGACGGAATTGTGGCTGAGACAAGGTAAAAGGAACGTGAGACGTTCAGCGGCGGGACGGATCGATGATATAGTAACAAACGTGGGTCGAACCTGGACTCGATTGGCACTGGACCGAGGAAGATGGCAAGATAAGAGAGAGGCCTAACACAGCACAGACACAGCAGTGAGATAGCGAAGGCTGTGGAGGAATTAATGATGATTAATCAAAGATTGACCTTATATTGCAGTCCCCTTTCTACTACAGGACAAGTAGATAGTCGGCCCACTATCACCCATGAAGTCGATCATCATGACTGTTGTATCAAACGGTTTAATTCTACGTTTCTATTCCGTAAAGCCAAGTAATGAATAAACATTTCAGTTCTTCCCTGAGAGATACAATGTAGGTTATTTTTAAGGTCAGAGTGAATTAGTATCTTCTAGGTTTGCGTGTTTCATCTCAACAACCTCGTCGCTTACCAACATGCGACAACTCGCATGTGGTACAGTCTCAACAATCTGATAAACAATTTATAATTACTGAATTTCCAACTTTCAAATTAATTTATTCCCACATTCCTTTAAAAATTATAATTAACATAATATGGCTTGTTTAATTAAGTCAAGTAGAATTAAAGGACTTACCGAAAAACGTTACTTAACTTTAACCATCGTCTTAAATTCTCTGTCTTCTTTCCGCAAGTGTCATTACGTGTCAGCGAGAAGTTGACAAAATATGTTAAGCAATGCTTAAAGTTAAGTAACATTTTTCGGTAAGGCCGTAAAAGTTTGGACGGTTTCTTAAACCTATAAATATTTGTAAAACAGCCATGACCTACGTTAAATGTTCATTGATTAGGTTAA
This sequence comes from Lycia hirtaria, assembly GCA_947563715.1. Lineage (NCBI taxonomy): Eukaryota > Metazoa > Arthropoda > Insecta > Lepidoptera > Geometridae > Lycia > Lycia hirtaria. Next base: position 35,505,162 of record OX387385.1, read on the forward strand.
TTTGGTAGGTCAGGATACCAAGCCCCGCGGTCATCACGCTCCGCCGGCGATATGATACATAAAACTGGAATCTATTTCTGGTACGTAAGTCCGATGGTAATATTGGCAATATCATGATAGGAACGAGAATTTCTCGAATATTCTATCATGAGCTACTGGATCATTTACTAAGTACATGACAGAAACCATAACCTAAGCCTTGGCTTGAACGTTTTACAAGATATAGTTAGTGTGTGACGTGTCAATAGATTCTCCAAGAATCCTTAAATCTTCGGATTGAATATAGTTTTTTAAAAGGATTTTGATAAAATTATTATATAATCACCTCTGAAGTATCAAACAAAAACCTATCAAATAAAAAAAGAATCATCAAAATCAATGCACAATTAGCGGCGAACAAACATACAGACGAATTCATAACCTCCTTATTTTTGGAAGTCTGTTAAAAAATCGATAAACTAGCGACTGAGGCGATGCTTTGGAGCTTTGGGCGAACGAGTTATCGATTCCTCAATAACGAGAAAACTGGAAAACCAAAGTAAATATCACGATTGCAAAATGCAATCAAAGAAATATTGATTGATGCTATTATATGAATTATCCAAGGTGAATCATCGGGACTGCTCCCTTTAAGATGCATACAACAATGCCAACTGCGTAACGCAAGATCTTTATATCTCCCGGTACAACTGTAGGTACTTCATATATTATATTCACCGCTACTTATTGCGAATAAAATTTCGCAACGCCGCTCCTTTACTTCTGTGATATTGGCAAGTTTTGCAATCCACAAATCAACACAATTACAACCGTATTCAATAACGCAATAAGACTGACAATTATTTGGACGTTTGCACGATATGTAGTTCCTATCGTAATTATAACATACATACCTAGTTCCTTTACGCCGGCGTTTTGTTTACAAACATTTACAATTTGGAGATTTACTGCCATACCGATAAACGTTACTTAACTTTAAGCATTGCTTAACATATTTAGTCAACTTCTCCCTGACACGTAATGACACTTGCGGAAAGAAGACAGATAATTTAAGACGATGGTTAAAGTTAAGTAACGTTTTTCGGTAAGGCCGTTAGTCTAGTAAAAATAAGATTTGTGACAACATAAAAGACAACTAAGTATATTGTTATTTATATGAATGTACTGGTGTTTTGAAATACATTTGACACAATTTCATAATGGTATTATAAAAGCTAATTTTGTTACACGCTCAACCGAACCGATCGTTATGAAAATTAGTATAGAGATAGCTTTGGACCTGGAGACGGACATAAGCTACTTATCATCATCATAATCATTACCGTTTTTTCATAACTACGCGAGTGAAACCGCAGAACGCAGCTAGTCTATAAATCGGGGATTATTGTTGATCTATGATTTTTAGTTATTTTCCTATCATAATTTCAAAGAATCATCCCAGTTGCAAATACTGTGATCTGCTCCATACAAACGGATTTATTTTTACTAGACTAATTTTGTACATTGTTGCAATGTGCATATTTAAGATAATTAATATGAATGTGTAATTTACAAGATGTCGAAAAACAAATGATAAACAAGCTCCTTGCACTAAAGTCCGGGTCATTCGAGTGTAGTGATGATAAAATGAAGAAAAATAATATTTTATAAATACAAATGTACATTCACAAGTACGTAGGAATGTTAATATCGTTATCATGATAACTAGTAGTTCTACGAACAGTAGACCTCGCGCGAGAGCTTATTTCCAGCTCACCTTGGGTCATCTGTACATAATACCTACTACATAAAGTTAGCTTAGGTGGCCGCATATAAAAACGAAAGAAAATTTGGCCAATTGATGCACAGACGCTTCGCTTGCTCGGTCATCAAATAATAATTTTATAAATGGAGAAAACGTAAGATCAAGAAAATTATTCAGCGCTAAAATGCAACTCAATATCAGGTGGGTACAGACTGGTCAAACGTAACATGAAATATATCATGCAATGAAAGAATTTGCCGTACACATACGCGCGCGGAGCGACCCATAATTTGTCGGTTTTTCGAACGAACACAAAGGGGCACGCAGACGTACGCGGGAGGTTCGTAGTGAATGCGCGGTAAGAGCGCGCTATGCGTCTACGCTTGCACCGAACATGTAATGAAAGGTAGACTGATACATTTCATGTTACGTTTCACCAGTCTGTACCCACGGTGGGTACAAACTGGTGAAGATACAGACTTACCGCGCATTCACTACGAACCTCCCGCGTACGTCTGCGTGCCCCTTTATGTTTGTTCGAAAAACCGACAAATCATGGGTCGCTCCACGCGCGGCTTGCAATGCTCGTAGCGTGAAATGCGCATTTCACGCGCACAAGACGTCCAAACTATGAGAAATTGTTGCAAAGTGTGTTACCTTTCATGATACATTACAGCAATGTGCATGGCAAATTCTTTCATTGCATTATACATTTCATGTTACGTTTCACCAGTCTGTACCCACCTTAATATCAAGTCATAAGGCTTGATATTAAGGCGGAGCGATCGCGTAACAAACATACAAAAATACAGACGAATTGAGAACATCCTCCTTTTTGGAAGTAGTTTAAAAATAAGAAAGAAAAAGAAACATAGATTCCACAGCGAAAAAGGAAATAAATACTTAGGAAGGCCCATACAAAAACACAATGAAATGCCAGCATAGGGCGACGATAAAAGACAAGAAGAGCTGATCCCTGATTTTGCTAACAGCTAGAAAGAATGACCGAAAAAAATATTGCACAAGAACCTTCTTCATTTCAATTTTACAGAGGAAACATTTTATGATGTAACCACGAGGTTATAAGACTTCCCTATTGTGAAAATAAGAGGAAAAATTCAAACAATGCCTTCATAAAGCTTCAAAACTTTTTCGCATAAAGTTTTCGGGCATTCCATAAAACAGGATTACCGGTGCGCATATTAAATAGATAAGCAGATGAGCGTCAAGCGTGTGTCGACATGATACACGGTGAGTCATCCTTAGAAGCCTTCAAAGGTGCGTGTGACTAAGCGTGTATCGGACATTCAACAAGGTTTTATATGGTAATGGTATCTGACGATGATCTTGTGCTTTTCGTCTATCTAATTATTTTTTTACTTGCATTTCATTCTTTTGCTAACACATACTCGTAGCACAAATTGTTACCGTTAAACTTCGGGATGGGCTCTTAACGCCACGCTTACCCGCAAAAGAAGCAAAAAACAGGTTTTTGAAAATTTACAAAAAATACTTGTACTATTACTATTAAGTTCAAGCTCAAATTTTTTGTATGTAAAATGTTGGTATGTTGGCTAGGGTTCTCCTAGTACAAAAACACGATTGCTGTAAAGTCTCGATAGCTTTATTTTTTGAAAAATATGTCATTTTATTTATTTTTCAAACAAACAAACAAACTTCAAAGAGAACTCCAATGTCACTGAATTTTCAACAAATTCTATCAACGGAAGTATAAATAACGTAGACAACTTCAAACATGTCAACAACAACGAAGTCACGAAAACAAAAAAAAAAATAGACATAAATACTATTAATGTTATTCTGTGTACATTGAAATATGATTAATCTTTTATATGCCTTTTTAGTCCAGTCATTTAGTATTTTTACTTGGAAAGTTTTCCGGGAGTTTTGAAAATTGGTAATTTTATAGATTTTGATATGCTCTTTCCAAATTTCAACTTTGCCACCTCGTATGTTTGCCGCTCGCGCCGCCATATTGAAAAAATGGCGCCCAAAAGCAGTTTTTTGATAATAACTCCTTTCCGACGCATTTTACAGGAAAAACATATCTATACAAAATAAAAGTAGAGGAAATTTCCTACAATTTATGTTATAATCTTTTTTTCCCTAAAATTAATAGTTTCGGCGTAGGAGCGCCGTAAAGTGTAACAGGCATTGTACCAGGCATCCGTTAATAACTTAAACCCTGTACCTACTTCGAAAACAAACCACAGGCGCCTTATTGGCAGTGACAGCAATTAAAATATCATCACTATATCTTTTAATCAGTTGTGCTTTCACTGTTTTTATGTGTGGACGGTAATCACCTTCAATTTTTGTCATTAGTTCGTCCAGAGAAAACTGTCATTCTTATAGATATGAATAAATGTATTGCATCGCGGTATCAATCTCGCTTGCATACGGATCTCTTTTTTTTCTTTCTTCGGTCGAGGGCGTTTGATACAATTTCTTCATACACGAATTGTGATATTGTGCATCGGCTGCGACTAAGTCAGTAACCTGCTCCAGGCGTTCAACTATTGCTTGCCCCCAATCATCGTTACGAGCCCGAGCAAGTTCTGAAATACTATTTTTCATCGACAATTTACGCACACTATACACAATATTACGTTCACATAAACGCGTGCCCGCGTCCTGGGTTCGAATCCCGCGGCACGCACCTCTGTCTTTTCGAAGTTATGTGCGTATTGTTGATTGCCGCCAACTTCAAACGGTGAAGGAAAACATCGTGAGGAAACCTACATGTCTGAGAGTTCTCAATGATCTTGAAGATGTGTGAAGTCTGCCAACCCGCACTTGGCCAGCGTGGCAGACTATGGCCTAACCCTTCTCACAATGAGAAGATGGCCCGTTCCCAGCAGTGGGACAGTTTGTACAAACAGGGCTGATAAAAAAAAAAAAAAAAACGCGTATGTTTTAGTTTAGATATGAACTCTGCTGTTATCTCAGCAGCACATAAAAAGCAATGATTTTTGAATGAGAACGTTGGACGTGTAGATCGCAGTTGTACTTGAGAAGTTGTACCATCACTTCCCCTACGCAAAGCTGCAGCGATTAACTTCTCATTATTATATCGTTTTCGACACGCGTCGTGAACTACCTACTATGGATTTCAATCCGACCAAAAGTTTGTATTTATTGTCTTTTCTTTTTATACTTGACTGACGAAAAGTTTCCAATCCTTTTTCCTTCACTTCAATAACTTCACTTTCTTGCAGTATATCACCACAAATAAAGCAGTTTACTTCATTGGAAGCCATGGCTCTATAAATGCAAACGACACTGTGAAATGATAAACGTATACTGATGACTCAGACTAAATATTTCTATTGAGCTCAGCTGGGTCCAGATGTTTCTTAGAAGGGGAAGAAGGGGCTTGACAAAGAAGGGACGCATTCCTTTATACCTGCGGAGACATGACAGACTATAGTTAGCTGGGTTTTCATTCTATGGAACAATATTTAACCTTCGTATAATTTTTATAATTTACAAATCACAATATGAGCAGTTTAAAGTAAATAATACACGTTGGTGTGGATGTATAATGGTTTACGGCACTCGTACGCAGAAACTATTGATTTTAGGGAAAAAAAGATTATAACATAAATTGTAGGAAATTTCCTCTACTTTTATTTTGTATAGATATGTTTTTCCCGTAAAATGCGCCGGAAAGGAGTTATTATCAAAAAACTGATTTTGGGCGCCATTTTTTCAATATGGCGGTGCGAGCGGCAAACATACGAGGTGGCAAAGTTGAAATTTGGAAAGAGCATATCAAAATCTATAAAATTGCCAATTTTCAAAACTCCCGGAAAACTTTCCAGGTAACCTCTATTTTTTCGACCAAATGACTGTACTATTTGAAATAGGCATATAAAAGATTAATCGTATTCCTTAAAAAATATACAAGCCATTATAAACCTTCAAGAGCCTGTAGTTCGAGCATTGTCTGTCTCGCTCGCGCATACAAACATTTTTGAAGATATGAAATGCTTGAATGTACTTATAAAAAAATTACCGTCATAATAATCACTTATAGAAAGCAATTCGACAAAAAATATAATTTGATTCAAGTTAATTTTCATACCTAAATTATTATTTTTTCAGATTGTTAACGTAAAACTGATTTCGATGTGTGCAAATTAACTTGTTAAGTTTTGATGTGCTTGAAGCATTTTAGCGCTGAATAATTTTCTTGATTTTATGTTTTCTCCATTTACTTATAAAATTATTTGATGACCGAGCGAGCGAAGCGTCTCTACATCAATTGGCCAAATTTTCTTTCGTTTTTAATACGTATTCCTAAGCCAACTTTATGTAGGTATTATGTACAGATGACCCAAGGTGAGCTGCAAATAAGCTCTCTCGTGAGGTCTACTGTTCGTAGAACTAGGTACTAGTTTTATAACTTCAATAATGTTGATATGCGCGAGCGAGATGGACGATGGTCGAACTACAGACCCTTAAGCGCCTGCTATTGCAAATGATGACAGTATATTCTCGTCTGAAAACGTTCGACGCGTGGTTGTGCGGAAGTCGACAATGCAGATGGTTTGAATTGCAGATAAGAGACGAAGATTTCAATGAGATTTGTGCCAAAGTTTCTTCCCTATTCAAAGATTTTATATGCAAGTTCCGTGTTTACGAATGCTGAAACTGTTTTACGTTAAGGTAGTTACAAATTGTAGCTTTTGTATGCGGAATTAGGAAATGTTCTATTTCGAGAGTGAATAGGTACATTATTTTTTAACGAACCAACTTAACAGCTAATCGTTGCATATTTCGAGATTATATGTCTCTAAACCATATTTGTTTACTTTCAACTCTTAAAATGATGATAATATGGTGCGTATTTTTACGGGAATATAAAAATGATTAATTATTATTTGACCTTTAATCGACCTCTAAATGATGTCACAGAACCGCCTTACACAGAATCTGTAGGTACCAAAAAGAATTAAAAAAAATAATTCGTAGTTTTGCAAAGCACAAAACCAACAAAAAATGTCACTGACAATGTTAGTACGATTTTTAGTAGGTAATCATGGTATTATTCAGACGAATTTGTGACGTCATCACGACTTTTTCTTTAAAAACTACTGAACATAATTAAAAAATATTGAAATTAGTTCTTTTAAATGACCCCAATCTACCAATTAAAAATATAAAAAAATAAAAAAACCGGACAAGAGCGAGTCAGACTCGCCCACCGAGGGTTCCGTACAAACTAGTAGATAAAAGGTTTTTTTTTAAATATTTTCCTTCATAAATCGAAAAATATATATCGCAGTAATATTTTAAAACCTGTTTTGACTTGTGCTAATTAATCTCTTTCATTTGATACCCCACATGATACGGTTAAAGCCATTTAAAATTTGGACCCCCCTTCCTTGCATAAACACCCAAATTTTTGTGATTAAATTAAAAATGTCCAGTTTTCGGGTTTTTTCCTATATGTGTACTCTAACACAATGCTTCTTGACAAATTTCATAGTTCTAGGTCAACGGGAAGTACCCCATAGGTTTTGATTCCCTTGTGAGTGTCGAAATGTGCATTTTTTACGACATATTCGGCTGTAAGATTTTTTTACGAAAACTGATAAATTTAATTTTTCTTTCTGCAGCAAGATACTCGTACTATGGATTTGCGTATATGGTTTTAATTTCAACTCGATACCTTCACGCGTTCCCGAGATAAAGGTCTTGACACCCGGACAGACAGACGGACAACAAAGTGATCCTATAAGGGTTCAGTTTTTTTCTTTTGAGGTACGGAACCCTAAAAATACCGAAAGAAATCTTGACATACCCATTACTCTAGCGTACAATACAATTTATAAAATATGTAAGTAAATAGCACTATTCAACGTATATTACTTACTTCCTCAAAGACCCTAAAATAACAGTTTACATTACTGTTCATATTTTGTATGAGTGTTTTTAAATAAGTGGCAAATATATGTGCGGAGTCGAGCGACCGATATCTTAAGATATTCGATGTTCCAAATGTTCCAATAGATTGTATGCGATTATATAACTAGCAAGTTCACACAGATAAAGAGATAAGAAATGTAGATGGAGAAGTTCAACATAATAGCCAAGTGTTCCATAGAATAAGTTGCAGTCTTTAAGAGAGTCCTTTTATGTGAAAATTTCGGTTGTCCGTTTTGGACGTGATAACGTCTTATAAATCGATGAACGCCGGCTACACGCATGAAAAAGCATCACTCATTGTCACGTTCCGCCTGAGCCGAGCGTGCAAGCGAGAGCGTGGAACAAGAGATAGAGAGGCACGATCGGCCTAAGCGTTCGGCTTGTGACGCATCATTATCACGTAAAATTATCATCCGTAAACCGACTTTACAGACAACCATTTTTTTATAGTAAATAGATTTAAATTTGAGCACTAACTCGCCTGATGGTAAGAGACGGTGTGGCCGAGGATGGAGCATGTCGATATATAAGACATTATTCACTGTACCCTTGAAAATGCCAAGATATAGTTCTCAGGAAACAGAGAAGATGGCAAAAGGTTTCACCTTCCACTCCTGTGCAATAGGCACGCATCAAACATGTGGACATGCGCAAAGTTCGTGTACTAAATCGCAGTGCACGAATTTTGCGCATGTCAATGAGAAATGGATGGTAATGTGCTGACTTTTTGCTTGTCCTGTAATGGGGAAGGTGAATTAAGGTCAGTAAGTTGTAGTCATTTTAACCGATGATTTCATATGTTGTCATAATTGTCAATTTCATTTGTTTTGAGATACCTATAACGGTCAAATGTGACGTTCAATGATTTCATGGTCTTTGATGCTCTGCCTACCCCGCAAGGGAAAACAGACATGATTGTTTGTATGTATATAACGAATTATTCTTTGTTTATACTTGTTATTACAGCAGCATGACGTGTGCACCCTGTAAAATCAATTATTAATTAGCGCTCCAATATTTCCAGACTACAGAGATACAAGATTCGAGAATCTTGTGTCTCTGTAGTTTCCTAATCCATAATCAGTGTGAATCCTAATGTTTACGATGCAAGAGCGAGCCACGTCTCGCTAAGATAATATTATGATAATTGTGCGGACTATTTATACATGTCAAGGGTATCCGCGGGTGTTTTTAGCGCTAGTATGTGACCTATTCACTTTGTCTCTAGTGCTGTTGACTTTTATAAACACTTTGGTAATAGATCAGTTGCTCGAAATTTCGCATTTTTGCTCGTAACAGCAAACACCCGTTTCTTCTGAAAATTCTAAAATTCGCACATATTTTACACGTCTTGAATAAACATGATCTAGATATCGTCTGAATTTCCTGAAAATTACTGTCATTTACTATATTATCTTATATTATCTATCATCTATCATAATATTATCATCAAGGGTAAAGATATTTTGTCCTCATCTTATTATTAGATCATTTCCTCATCCTTGACCTATGCAAGAAATTATTATTGTTTATTAAAAACCGCAAGTCGCCACTTGTCATACATAGCTTAGCTTAATAAGGTAAGTTTATAATCCATAATAAATAAAACCCATTGTTCATAAATACTTTTATACTCGCAGGCCATACCCATAATTCACTTACTTTCATAAGTACCTATATCAAGACATAAAAAAGTATACACGTGAGGAATGACACGTTCGTATGTATGTTTACATTTTTCTTAATACATTATAGATCTACGATTGTCCACCAACTCGCCTGATGTTAAGCGACGGTGTGGCCGAGGATAGAGCTCGTCGATCTAGAAGATATCTATTCACTCTAGCCTTGAAAATTCCAAGATTGTAGGTCTCAGGAAACAGAGATGGCGGCAAAGAATTCCATTCTTGTGCAGTACGCAACAGGAATGTGGATCGATATCGCTGAGTACGGATTTTTGGCATTTCAACGAGAAATGGGTGGTAACTCGCCGACTTTCTGCTAGTCCTGTAGTGAAATGGGGAGGGTGGAATTAGGTGGTGAAGCTCTTGCGCACATTCCCCGAAACCATACCTACCTACACAGATATAGTCAAAGCCTACCTACATATTTATGACCCACATTTTTTTTTATTATTTGAAATTTTCCCCGTAAATACTGCCACAAGTAATTCATACCATTCATTTATTATCAATATGTAATAATAAAGAATTGCTTGTGGCAGTTTGCATTTACTCATATTTTGTGAATTCTGTGTCTGTAAAATGCAGCTATTAATTGTTGTTTTTCCTGTTTTTGTACTAAACGTCGAATGAAAATAGTACGGCTGTACCGTCATCGAATCAATGAGAGAGAATGAGAGGAAAGTATACTGCGATCTCTTTCTTTCTTGTTTACTAGATCTGACGGTATCGTGTCGTATGGTAGATTCTGAAACACGTATAATTTATCCTATTTGGATAATCTTCAGCACGGACACTGCTGAAGATTATCCAATTTAAGCAATTATTTTTGCAATTAGAACTACGGACTATTAGACGTTTTTTTTTTCAAAATTCATTCCTAATTTAATGTTTTAACGAATAATTATAGTTTAAGAAACTGAAAAAATCGACTTCTAAATACGCAATTTGTTTACTTGGATGCTATTTTTAGGGTTCCGTACCCAAAGGGTAAAACGGGTCCCTATTACTAAGACTCCGCTGTCTGTCACCAGGTTGTATCTCATGAACCGTGATAGTTAGACAGTTGAAATTTTCACAGATGATGTATTTCTGTTGCCGCTATAACAACGAATACTAAAAAACAGAATAAAATAAATATTTAAGGGGGCTCTCATACAACAAACGTGATTTTTTTGCTCGTTTTTGCTCGATATTGATAACGGCAACAGGTAGACGCTTGAAATATTCACTGAATATTGAGTTATATTATTCACTCTAAAAATAAATTATTAAAAAAATTAAATTAATAATTAAGGGGGGCTCTAAGGGCAAATTATCTTTCCGCTGATTTTTCCACGTATCAGTGGAAACAAAATACATATGTAATGGCATTAACAACTAATATAACAATATTGCACATAAACATTATACATTACATTACATTGCATTTTATGTTATATAAGTATTTTGTGTATGATTTATATTTTTTTGAATGATATTTATTTTGAGTTGTATGTTTTTTGTCACAATAAATTTCTGTCTATGTCTATGTCTATGTCTAACGGTTTATCTAACTCTCCTGCTAGTACTGCATAAGTAAATCATCAAACAGCCATCTGTTTGATGACTATCATTATGAACAAGTAAAACACAATACCCGACTGCAGAACAGCGATTTTTGCAGTCCAACTTACGATTTCGTTATGCTTGATACGCTGTTGAGTGTTCGTTTTTTGTGAGAGAGTATATGCAAAGTCGATGTATAAGGTTATAAATGGGCATTATTTAGAATAATTGTATAAGTAAAATTATTGGATGTTACGGTACAGTGTATTTTTTTATTTTTGCATTATAGCCTATGACACTCAGGGAGTGAAGACGGAATCTAACGACATTATGACACATCAAAATCGGTCAAGCCGTTTACATATCCACATACATACATACATCGGGTAAAAATATGAAATAAAATGGTCAATAAAATAATTAAGACATGTACAGAACTTCTAAATCATGCTTACGATTATTTCTAAACATTATAATACAAGTAAAAACGTGCAAATTGTAAAAGTCAGTAACATGTAAATACCTGAGATTATGGGCAAGCCTCTTATATCTTAAGATAAGATTAAGGTCAAATCCATTTATATGGATTAAGATTTGAGATAGTGATTTAATACGAAGTGAATTTATAAGCACGAGGCTAGGGACCTGGGTGCAATGATGTATTTTACGTAGATTGGTTTCCCCGGCTCTGCGTGGCAAGCCTCAAGTAAGATGACCGTCTTATTATATATTTTATTTATCTTAAATCTCCTTTGATGGGCACCAGACCATCAGTGGAACCGAAGCCAACACAGAGAGGCCCTTTACAAAAAAATAAAAATACAGTTTTATTGGTATGTGGATAGATGATGGAACTATTGTACAATATGGAATTTGACAAATCGGGTCTATTGAAATGAAATGGTTATGACTTATAAAACTGGTTTATTGGCTGATGCTCCCGCACAGTGAGTAAGATGTGGTACTACTGTGTGTATGTATGTTTCTATTATTACCTCCTACAGCATAAGCGGCTTGACCGATTTTGATATGCGATTGTCATTAGATTTGTTTTCACACCCTGAGTGACCATAGTTTTTTTTAATAATAATATAACTCGCAAAAATAAAAAAATCGTAGCTTCCAACGAACTTTTTCGTAACAAGTATAAGTTTCGAAAACTCAATAACCCCATGTAAAAAACTGCTTTTATGCAGTCGGATATTATTTTTATATAGATACTTGTTTAAATCTTGTGTTTTCATGAGTTTTTTTTTTCTCCCTATAATCCGTAAAAACAGAATAAACATTGCACGGTGTCACATTACTCAATTCTTTTCTCTAATCTAAAAAACACAGTTGAAGCGGAGATAAAGCCTAGAGTCTCATGCTAGCTAATCCAGCTCGTACAAAACACGTAGAAGTCTCGTTATCGTCTATAACATTGTTCAATGATGCGCAATAGAATCCTATAGCGGGACCGAATGCGCTGGAAAATTGGATATCTACGCGGTTTCTAGTGGAAGCTTCGTTATTATCACGCATGGTTGTCCAATTTATATGTATTTATATCTTATTATTTCTGTTCGATTAAATAAATAAATAAATATAAGGGGCAATTTTTCAAACGAACAAAAAACTAAGCAATATTTATATTAATGAAATAAGATAGACGAAAGATTTTTTAATAGGCGCTCTTACAACAGCTTTATCAAAAATATACAGACAGATAAATCTTATACATTTCACGTTATCAGCATGAAAGAAGGTCGTCCCCAGGGTGTACCGACGTAAACCCTAGAATGATTTGTGCACGCCGAAGAGCTCGTTGCCCTAGTTAGATGTCGTAAAGCTTATTTGCGAGATTGCTCGTATTGTAGGGCGCTCTTTTTTATGGAGGTATCAAATGTAAAATGACTATGACATTGCGTAGTTTATTTATTTATTTAAGTATACAAAACAGAATATAGCCTAACATAATATAAGATAACATGTGACAATCGATCAGAACCAGACTACACAGTACAGGGGTAACCTATCTCTAATCCGAAATGTATTTGTTTGAATCTTATTTGCCCGAATACGTTTCATACAACTGCCTGATTCTAAATGTTTTACTTGACACGAGTTACTGATTCCAAAACTTACACAGTACAGGGGTAACCTATCTCTAATCCGAAATGCATTTGTTTGAATCTTATTTGCCCGAATACGTTTCATACAACTGCCTGATTCTAAATGTTTTACTTGACACGAGTTACTGATTCCAAAACTTTATTAGCCATCTGTTTCATTTTCCCGAAAAGTTATTAGGTTAGGTTAGATAAGTTTCTGTTATATTATATTCAGAAACCTTCTCATTTCAGATAGATAGATTTGGATATCAATTAAGTAGTTAGGTTTCTTCTTATTATTAAGATTCGGTTTTCAGAAGAGTTGTCAAATGAGCTTCCGGAATATGGATAATGTCTGAAAAAATAATGAATGTCGTTTTCGGTGAAATGATATTCGGTATTTCTCGTTTTGGATTATAGATAGGTAACTATAAAGAAAAAAACATCTGCGAACAAGTAAGTATAAAGAAAAAAACCATCTTCGAGCTTAATACCTAGCAAAAAAATATGTTTGAGATAAGTACGAAGAACAAGGTTAACAAGCTATGTATAAGTTCCAAGATTTAAAAATGTTACATAAAGTATTGGTAATGTTGTGACACTCCAAGAATTTCAGAGATCATTGCGCAAATTGAGTAGATTAAAAATCTATTTGCATTGTTTCACTTGCATCAAATGTGGTCATAATCTGTCGAAACGAGCAGTGCTCGATGGCATTGTATCTGCAATCCATTGCACAAACTGGTCTTACTAGTCCGGCTGATATCGAAAACGTTCCAAATAATATTATTAATACCTATATATCTAATTAATGTTGGTAGTCTTGGCTGATCTCATTGACTTAATATTTCGTAAGGACTAGTCCAATTTCACTTGGCATTCTATATAGCACCAGAGCTACGCCCTAAGTCTAGAACTATGAATAATTTGTTCTCGATATGGTAATGAAACAACAGAATAGACCATGGTTACTTTGGCGGGGTCACAATTCCTTGAGTTGGGGAGTTGACTGGCCTTGTGGCTCAGTTGGTAGTGCGTCTACGTCTACCTGCTGAACTGAAAGGTCGTGGGTTCGATCCCCACCCAGGGCAAACATTTGTGTGATGAGCATGGACGTTTGTTCTGTGTCTGGGTGTTTCTATGTATCATATGTATATATTTACAACAACAAAAAAAGTATATATGTATTCTATCAGTCATCTAGTACCATTGTACAAGCTTTGGCTAGTTTGGGCTAGATGGTGTTGTGTGAAATGTCCACAAATATTTATTTATTTATTTAATTCCGTATATGCCGAATAAAGTTTGTGTAGTATATGGTGTGTGACATGTTGAACATACTACTGTGAGAATGGGATATTTACTCGACAGCTTATTTGGGAGTAGGTTTTTTTACATTATAGATCCATCAGCCACCGTATTCTGAACCCATTCGGTTTCGGAATCGATTCGGAATGTATATTTCCGTCTCTGTCATTCTCTATAGAAATGACAGTGACGGAGATATACAAATCGAATCGATTCCGAAACCGAATGGGTTCAGAATATGGGGCAGGTCACCTAAAGTTAAGCGACGATGTGGCCGAGGATGGAACTCGTTGATCTAGAAGACATATATTCACTCTAGCCTTAAAAAGGTTTGACTTGATTTTATTTCTCTTCAATTATTTTCTGGGCTTAATAGCGATTTTGACGTGCGAGATAACGTTAGATGCGTATTTATTTCTCGGGTACAAAAGAGAACATCACTTTTCGAGCAAAGCCGTTTCAAGATGAACTCTTAACTGAAGTACGAGCGCCGATAACAGCCTAAAACATTAAAACATTCAAATTAAAACGCTGATAATAGATCTCCTGCCTCGGCAACGCTTTCCAACATTTTGAAAGTCATACTAATTCTAAATGAACTCACAAAAAGCTCGATACGTAAAAATAACTGCAAAATTTTATTTTGATTAAGACAATTTCTTACAGGAATTCCGTTGAAAAGGGCTATACAAGCCAATAGTATGTAGTATCGAGTTTTCCTTCATTATCAAATCAGGCACTTGTACTTACATAATTCGTGGTTAAACATTCGTCATTTCACGATATGTTATAAGTTAGTAAAGTTATCTCAAAGACCTGTATATAAACGGCCTTACCGAAAAACGTTCCTTAATTTTAGGCAATGCTTAACATATTTTGTCAACTTCTCGCTGACACGCGATGACACTTGCGGAAAAAAGACAGAGAATTTAAGACGACGGTTAAGGTTAAGTAACGTTTTTCGGTAAGAAAGGCCGATTTTTATTGCAATTGAAACAGCGTTTTTACGACATGTAACGTCCGAGCCGTTATTCGCTAGTTGTAGATCCACGAATAAGTTAGTGATACTACAGTAGGGCCAATTTCATAGATCACATTTGACACTAACAATATTTTTCAGTACCCATATTCACAATCAATCGGTATCAGATTCATCACGAAAATTATTCTTTTGTCTCTGTCAGTTCTCATGTAAATGACAGAGATCGAATATACATCCGACAGGTTGGAATAGCCCTCAAGAAGAGTTTTGGCGGGAACGTCTTAGTAACGTGTTGTTGCTTTGTTTTATTTTCCTAAACTTGTGTTATTTTGAACAATAATGCTATAAAAATGGTGGTGTTTTATTCATTTAGTGTTCGATAAAGTGCGTGAGTGTGGGCAAGTGAAATAAAGCAGTAAAACGTGTGATTTTACGTTGTCGGCAAAACTCCATAGAAGCTTCTAGTAAAGTCGCCACCACTTTACTGAAGCAGGACTCGACTTATAAATTGACTGTATACGTGACTTAGATTGTGACTAGAACATTTACAACTTGTATTATTCAAGAAACTTGAAAAAATCCTAATACTTGACACTGGCAAATGCTTTAATGCGGGTCCAATACAAAAAAGAAGAAGAAGCCCTCAAGAAACGTCAAAAATTCCAACGTCATTCTCTGAGGGCTATACACCTATCGGAGGTAAATTCGATCTGTGTAATTTCTACGAGGACTGACAAAGAGAAAAGTATAATTTTAGAGGAGAATCTGATATCGACCGATTGTGAATACGGGTACGGAAAAGTGTCAAATGTGACCTATTAAATTAGCCCTACTTTAGTAGTAGTAAAAAGTTAGTAAGTTAGTAATACTTGTTATTCGTCCGAAGTCACGCCTAAGTCAATGGTTGACCTTCTATTTTAGCGTTATCAAAATATCTTTGATCTTTACAAAAATAGTTCACCCAAACAAACTTATTATGGAAATGTACGCGAAACACTTTGTATCTAATTTTAGAGACTGCGGTGCGACTCGGTCGACATTTGCCATTTTAGACAAAATATGCATATTTTAAAGCGATTTCTGTATGATCTCAGTCTCGAGACTGCAATATTTCACGTGCCGCGCCATTTACAATGTAAGGTTAGATGATAAGTGAGAAAATCACGTGCAATTTGAATTGAATAATGACTATAATGACTTGAGTTCGAATCCCACGGCACGCACCTCTGTCTTTTCGAAGTGTGTGCGTATTGTTGATTGCCGCCAACTTCAAACGGTGAAGGAAAACATCGTGAGGAAACCTACATGTCTGAGAGTTCTCAATGATCTTGAAGATGTGTGAAGTCTGCCAACCCGCACTTGGCCAGCGTGGCAGACTATGGCCTAACCCTTCTCACAATGAGAAGATGGCCCGTTCCCAGCAGTGGGACAGTTTGTACAAAAAGGGCTGATAAAAAAAAAAAAAAAATGACTATCAGTGTTCTCGAGCAATACCCATTAATGCTGTCTCTTGTTACTCTTGATAGAAACTAAGAATGACAGGACGCGACAACGAATACTGTAGATTCAAATAGCAAGTGCAGAATACTGTAGATTCAAATAGCAAGTGCAGAATGAGTACTTATGTAGAAAGTTTTACTAAGCTCTTTCTTCTGACTCAGCTTGTATAGAATAAAAAAACCGGACAAATACGAGTCAGACTCGCCAACCGAGGGTTCCGTACAAACTAGTACTTAAAAAAGGGGGAAATTCTATATTTGTTTTATTTGTCTTCATAAACCGAAAAATATAACAAAAAATATTTAAAAACCTGTTTTAGCTTGTGCTAATGAAGCTCTTTCATATGATACCCCACATGATACGGTTAAAACACTTAAAAATTTGGACCCTCCTTCCTTGCATAAAAACCCTATTTTTTTGTGATTAAGTTAAAAATGTACAGTTTTCGGATATTTTCCTTTATGTGTATTATATGACAAAGCTTCTCGCAAATTTTCACAGTTATAGGTCAACAGGAAGTGTACCCCATAGGTTTTGATTCCCTTGCGAGTGTCGAAATATGCGTTTTTTTGTGACATATACGGTTGTAACTTTTTTTATGAAAACTGAGAAGTTTGATTTTTCTTTCTGTAGCAAGAAACTATGGATCTTCGTTTATAGTTTTAATTTCAACTCGATACCTTCACGCGTTCCCGAGATACAGGTCTAAACAGACGGACAACAAAGTGATCCTATAAGGGTTCCGTTTTTCCTTTTGAGGTACGGAACCCTGGAAATAAAGTAAATATTGATTTTATCCAGTGATTACCATGTGTCATCCCTCCCACAGAAGACGAGAGATAAAACAATGTGATGTTATCTGTATGAGATATTATTGATGTTGTTAGGTTATACAAATTAAAGTACCTGGGCGACCGAGCTCCACTCGGATATTTATGACTGTAAATACGAGCAAACCCGGGTTCACTAAAAATGAAACCTAGCAATATCGATTTATCGTCCTCTAATCTACCTACGAACCAAATTTCATTAAAATCGTTGGAGCCGTTTCCGAGATTCTGATTATATATTTATAAAGAATTAATATAAGAATTGCTCGTTCAAAGGTATTAAATATGAAGTAAAATCATGGAAAATCTTTCCCTTATATAATTATCTCGGTGTTGCACTTTCTAAGCACACACACACTGTTACTAAGCACACACACGCATAATTCACGACACTTAGCGTCTAACAGCGTTGCCCGACGTGTCGCGAAAGAAGACGAGCCGGGCGATTACCTTGCTTGAGGCTTGCCAAGCAGAGCCGGGGAAAACCTATCTACGTAAATATCATTGTTTAATAATACCTGCTACCTACTTTTTTTTAAACAATAATTTGTAATTATGACAAAGGTCACGGACCCTGGTGTCTGTGGAGATAAAAATTAAATAAAAAATAATAATAAAAAAAATAAAAAATAGTACCTGCTAAAGCCTATGACGTAATTAAACGCTGTGAACATATATAAGTAACTATTTGCTTATCCAGACGTGTTTCAATATTATGTACATAGATACAGTTGGCCAAACAAATATCGTGCCTTTAAATTGATTTTCTTCAAAATGTTTCTCGTAATAAATCTGTTTTCAGGAAGCTTGAGCACCAAACCAAACGTTTTGTTTCAGCGTAAATTAAATGCATATACAATCTTTTCAAATACCTACTATTTAAAATGTTTACCGAATATAGCTGTATAACCACAACTATATACGATTGTAAATTGTCATCATCATCATCATCATCTCAGCCATAAGAAGTCCACTGCTGGACATAGGCCTACCCTATGGATTTCCAAAAAGACCGATTGGAAGCGGCTTGCATCCAGCGTCTTCCCGCCACTTGTATGAGGTCATCTGCCCATCTCGTGGCTGGTCTTCCTACGCTGCGCTTGCCGGTGCGTGGTCTCCACTCGAGAACCTTTGGACCCCATCGGCATTTCGGATTGTAAATTGTCTCTTATCTTTATTTTCATAAACTTAAAATTATTTAAGTTATT
Organism: Lycia hirtaria; assembly: GCA_947563715.1. Taxonomy (NCBI): domain Eukaryota; kingdom Metazoa; phylum Arthropoda; class Insecta; order Lepidoptera; family Geometridae; genus Lycia; species Lycia hirtaria. The sequence continues at coordinate 35,524,012 of OX387385.1, forward strand.
CGCAATGAATAATGATTTGGGAAATATTTAGAAAAGTTAAACAGTTATTGATTTTTATAGATAGATAGATAAACTATTTGTTGTACACTTTTTTATGATGAATGGGCCAACGTTTGATCACAACTCACCTGATGGAAGTGGTCGAAGATGGATCACGCTTGCCTATGAAATGCCTATTCACTCTTTTCTTGAAGAACATTCAACTTGGGTACAAGTTGTATTTACTAGGGAACACCGAGGCTGGAAGTGCTTTTCATTCTTTAGCAGTTCTTTTTAAAAATAGAGACCCGAAATCGCTTTGTTCTGTTACACGCCTTACAAGTAATTACAGAGGAGATAATTTAGTGCAACAACAGGCGCCTTATCGGTGAAAGCGATCTTTTCCAGGCAACCATAATTATATCTATGTATATATTTTTGCATATCTTACGGACTCTGTCAGTGGTACTTTGCTTTCTAGGCTTTGTAAAATCTATGTAAATAAATGATAATGATAAAATGTATGTAAATAAATAATAATGACTTTATCGTAACAAACAAATGATTCTAAACAAAATATTCATAATAATGTTCATTAACATAAATTATACAATAACTTTGTGAATTATTTCTCGCAAAAACGTACAATCAACACCATATCACGCGCAACGTAAGCGTAAGTAGTACAACGAAAGTCGTTTTCATGTAGTCGTGAGGTATTTTGGACTTCTTTTTACCCTACTGCGTCAGAAGGAGGGTTAGGTTATTCGAGTGTATGTTTGTATGTATGTGGGTAAGTATGTTTCTATATGATCACCTACAGCCTAAATGGCTTGACAGATTTTAATGTGAGAGGTGTCGTTAGATTTGTCTTCGCTTCCTGAGTGTCATGGGCTATATTTTTAGTAATAATAATACGACTCTCGCAAAAAAAAAAAAAAAAAAAAAGCACTAATTCATTAACTCTGACGAACTTTCTCGTAATAAATAGATTTCACTAAATTTATTGAAAAGAATGCGCATCTGTATGTCTGTATTACTTTCTCACAAAAAAAAAACACACTCAACAACGTTTCAAGCGTAACGGAATCGTACGTTACACTGCAAACACTGCTTTACGCAGTCGGGTATTTTGTTTTACTTTTAATATAGATCGTTGTATCTCTATACAAAGCCTAATTCCACAAGTAAAGCCAATGTCAATTGAATTAAAATCCTCACGGCGACATTAAACACTCTATTAGCAGACCGACTTTCCCCACATCAATGTCGCCGGCACGAAAATCGATGACCTAAATACCATCAGGCGCGACCACTGCGTTTGTATATCGATTTAGCCCCGAAATAGTACGTTCTCGTCCTTAACTAAACGTCGATTATGTTCAGTCTATGTATTTATTAACGTTAAAAAATACTTCCGATTAAACATAAAGAGAGGAAATTAAGGTGGTACTATTTCCATACTACAGTATTTTTACCAAAGATCCAGTATAGTTTTACAATAAAGTAATTATTGTGGTTAGCTTTATTGTCTCGGCACGGCCACTTATTTTGATCTAAATAAATGTGTTAACGACAAAATTTCCACGTTTACACGTTAAAGGGCATTGGGATATGTTGTGTTGTTTTCCGAAGATAGGGAATATACTGAAACCTAACTGAACCCTAAAAATCCTAACGATATCACGGTTTATACATTGTATAAAAGCTAGTGTATTATATTAGTATCTTTACCATTACAAAGTATTTGTAGACCAAGACATGCCGACTGAGAGGGCTGAACCCCTTTAACCTCTCATAACTCCCGTTAGAGGTTAATTTTTATTTATCTCATCGCTTGAATACTTAAGCCCAAGCCAAGCCTTAGATAACAAAATGAGTATTTAATCTCATTTAAACGACAACTAAGTGTAAGCAAGGTACATACTATAATAGTTTATATACGGCTCTAAGAAACGATAGTGCGTAAGAGAGAAAGGACATGTGACATCGCTTCCATGGAATGTGTCAGTGTCACGCAAGGTGATAACATTGGCCCTTCCTTCTTTCTTCGGGTCATCTCATTATAAGCGATTTATTATTTAACGAGTCAAACACAGTGGGATTACGAATTTGAATGACATTAGCGAACTAGTGATTTCTTAATTGAAAAGATTGATAATGACATTTCTAGGAACACTTACAATGTGTATGTTAATACATTGTAATAGTGTTCTTATGAAGATAAAAAGATAATCTTTATCAAAATTAATTTCAATAATTTTATATGCAAAAATGCCTAATGCAAAAAAAACCGTTTGTGCAGTTTAACTTACGACTTCGTTACGCTTAGTACGCTGTTGAGTATAAGTTTGTTGTGGGAAAGTATGCGTTTTATCTAAACTTATATTAATTTTAGTAAAATGCTTGTTTATTACAAAAAAGTTCGTTGCAGGTTACGATTTTTTTTAATGAGAGATGTATTATTATAGTCTCATTTATTTATTTTCTTAAGTAATTTTTTTACAATGGTTTTATAAAATCACATAAGAAAATTATAAACACCTACACCTAGATTGCCACCTGCAGCGGAAAAGGGCTCAAGCTGCTGGCGGTGGGAGCTACAGAGTGATGAAACTCCTGATAATGCATGCCGTGCCAAGACAGCTGTGTTCTGTATTCGACCATTGACCCAACCATCAAGCGAGAGCCTCTTGAGATGTTGATCGAGGCTCTTCGCTATAAGACTGTTAACCGAAACGACTATCGGGACTATTATTATTATTACAAAAAATATAATAATAATATAAAATAGCCTAGACACTCAGGGAGTGAAGACTTAATCTAACAACACCTCGCACATCAAAATCGGTCAAGCCTTTAAGGCTGTCATATAGAAACATACACATACCCACACACACACACAAACATACGTACATACGCAGCCGGGTAAAAACGTGCGCACGTGAGATGGAGCTCGCTTGCCCATGAAATGCCTATTCACATTATATAGGTATTTAATGACACAGAATCATTGACCTTAATATCTTACGAAATTCTAAACAATACATTTGGCTCTACCAGCAGGTAAGTATAAATAAAGGTCATCTGCAAGTAGACCACCGCACCGGTGTGCTTAGCACTTTAAAAGCACGAAATTTTTATCAAAAAAATGAGAAAGGTTAAAAGACGATGACACACGAAAAAGCGTCACCATTTAATTGTGGATATTCCAAAAACCCGAACGAAACGCTTTAATTCCACTTTTATCATACGGACTGCTAGATTGTGGAATATTCTTCCTGCTTCTTGAGTGGGTCAACTCGATAGATATAATCTGGGTGTCTTTAAATCGCGAGTCAATTGGTTCCTTATATAGGTAAGCGTGCTCCAACGCAGACCACAACGTCGCATGACATCAGGTGAGTTGGCGGTCTAGCGCAAACCTATTACTATATAAATAAAACCGGACAAGTGCGAGTCAGACTCGCCCACCGAGAGTTCCGTACAAACTAGTATAAAAGGGGGAAATCATATTTTTTTTCTATTTTCCTTCTTAAACGGAAACATATACATCGTAAAAATATTTAAAAACTTGTTTTAGCTTATACTACTGAAGCTCTTTCGTATGATAGCCCACATGATACGGTTAAAGAACTTTAAAATTTGGACCTTAATTCCTTGCATAAAGAAACTATTTTTTGTGATTAAATTAAAAATGTCTAGTTTTCGGTTTTTTTCCTATATGTGTACTCTAACACAATGCTTATTGCCAAATTTAATTGTTCTAGGTCAACGGGAAGTACCCCATAGGATTTGATTCCCTTGTGAGTGTCGAAATGTGCATTGTTTACGATATATTTGGCTGTAACTTTTTTTTACGAAAACTTAGAAACTTTATTTTTCTTTCTGCAGCAAGATACTATGGATCTGCGTATATGGTTTTAATTTCAACTCGATACCTTCACGCGTTCCCGAGATAAAGGTCTTGACACTCGGACGGACGGACAGACGGAAAGACGGACAACAAAGTGATCCTATAAGGGTTCCGTTTTTTCCTATTGAGGTACGGAACCCTAAAAATGTAACTTCGGCTTATATATATATATATTTTTTTTATCCAGAATAAGTCTAAGTCTGACCCCCAGCTCCCCTAATGGAATGGGACGCTGTAATCGAATATGAAGTATTTAGACCTAAAAGTTATTTATTCACTACTTCGTTAATATAAACCTTAATCCTTGCAAATTTTATAAAAGCGATAGCAACTCTGTCTGTTTGTTAGCTGTTTGATTGTTGTGAAATTTGGTAAGCATTATCATCTTGATCGTCGCCATTTAATTCTGTGAAACCTAAGGGCACAATAGTATGCGCTAAAAAAGTGTATATATGTATATACTATGATGTGGAATATGTATGGTTTTGTTAAACAGAGCTTATAATAGTACGCGTATAAACATAAACAGGGAACCGGTACAAAATATGAAAGTCGAATGCATTAACACGCTTTTATTAGGTCGACCTGTATGTAATGAAATCTAAGGTAACTAATTTAACCATCTTCCAAGGATCGTAGCGTCATGAAAATTGGCAGCTGTATGTAGTTCTGATGACAATACAATAATATGGTACTGTCGAACTGATCTGATGATGGAGCCGGAAGATATGAACTAGAACTTCATGATGGAACATCGTATCATAGCTGTGTTTGGATTTGTTAGAAAAGTCTTGTAATTAACTTTGACCACAATAATTTGTAGCGTGTTTTTTAGTTTTTTAAACTGTAATTTATTTTATACCTTCTTATTCTTTCTTACACCTTAATGTTTTATTCCAATTATACGAGGTTTCAACCGAAGACGATAATAGAATGCATTTGGGTACAATCGACTTTTATTATCTCAATATCTATGTAAACACCATTAATGGACTGACGTATTTTTACTGATAACTGTGTCTCACGACCTATCTCAATATAAGAATAATTTCGTTGAAAACACTTGCCTGATGTAAACACTGATTAAATAAATAATATGGCTTAAATGTTTTTTCCAACGGATTCGAGTGTTTTTAACTCCCGACGCAAAAAACGACGGGGTGTTAAAAGTTTTACGTGTCTGTGTGTTTGCCTGTCTGTGGTTTCGTAGCTCCTAAACGGATGAACCGATTTTGATTTTGTTTGAAAGGAAAATTAGTCGGGAGTGTTCTTAGCTATGTTTTTTTTTGTCGGGGATTTTCGAGTTTTCAATTTTTTTTTTTTTTATCAGTCCTGTTTGTACAAACTGTCCCACTGCTGGGAACGGGCCATCTTCTCATTGTGAGAAGGGTTAGGCCATAGTCTGCCACGCTGGCCAAGTGCGGGTTGGCAGACTTCACACATCTTCAAGATCATTGAGAAATCTCAGACATGTAGGTTTCCTCACGATGTTTTCCTTCACCGTTTGAAGTTGGTGGCAATCAACAATACGCACATAACTTCGAAAAGACAGAGGTGCGTGCCGTGGGATTCGAACCCAGGACCTGCGGAACGCAAGTCAGACGGTCTCACCACTAGGCTGCCGGAAACTTCCAAACTTATAAACTTCAAAACTTAATGTGTATGCAGGTCGTTTGGCCGAAATAAAAAAAAGTCAACTGATATAGAAAATTTGAATAACAGACAGAAGAGGAAGCAAGAGTATAACATTTGATTTATGTATTGAGATTGCCTAACCTAATTCAGCATGTAAATGTATTGATAATTAATAATTTAAGTAAGCTACGAATGATTTACTTTTACTTAACCGGTTTTTCCTACTCTTACATATTGTGGTTCAAATGGTATGTATAATATTGATTGTATAGGTGTTTACAATAATATTTATTTGCGGTTTGGGATTCACGTAATATATAGTTTCAAAATGAATCATAATATTATGATCGTGAATGAAAGCACATTGTTTGTAAATAAACCATCTCAACAAAGCGCAATTTAACTTTCTTACCACCCACACGACACTTATAAAGAACAACCAACAATTTCATTTGATACTCTCAAATGCGTTTTGTACAGACCACACCTGAACAAAAAACAACAACCTAAACTAGACTTAGGCATGAAGACATAACGTTCAAATCAACAATTTAAACATTCCAAAGGGCTTAGGACAACAAACTTCTGCAAAGACTACGCAAAGAAAGAACGTCCTTAACGTCAAACAAATAGAGTTCAAACTCAAAAACTATACTCACGACGAGTCAGTATTTGTGTTAGAGGAAACTGAACTCTAAGAAAAATAAATACAGACGATATTAAGAGAGAGAACGCAGAAGTGTTTACAAAATTCAATGATGCTTCGGCTTACGTGACCGTTTGCACGGTTCATCCACGTAATCACCAAGATGTAAACAGAACTTAAGCTTCTGACAATAAGGAAGGCTCCGAAGCTAGGACCAAGGGCGTCGCCAGCCCAAGGCCAGGGGGGGGGGGGGCAAGTTAATATTATGGAGGATGAGAACAGGGACAGGGAAAATGAGAATAGGTACAGGTACAATTGCACAGCCTTAGGACTTTGGTTGCTTTGCAGTTGCCTACATTTTTTTAATCTCTAGGGGGGCATCTGCCCCCCCCCCCTGCCCCCCTTAGCAACGCCCTTGGCTAGGACCCTGGTGTTATGGTAAATAACCTTTGAAGCCAGAATTTGAAAACAAAACTGGGATCTAGCGCAAAAGAATTAGGAGAGGAAAATGCAATTTGGGAATTCCACTAGCCAAAGTAAAAAAAATAGGTAGAAAAATATAAAATGTCAAGTGGTAAATATGGAATCTTAATCAGCGATCGAGCATTTAAATATTCTAGATAAAACATTTTTACTACTTAATTTACATACTGAACTGAACAAAATACGGAGCATGAGAGATAAGCAAATTATTATTCATATTACAAATTATTATATTATATACAATGAAGGCAATAAATCTAAATAAGAGAAACAGTACAACAACATAATATTCAGAACCAATAACAATGACAGATTCATAAATAAACTTCGAATCGTGCCTATTTTAATTTTCAGAAAGACCTTTTGATTAAAATAACGGCTATAAAATTTAAAATATAATCATTATTTATAATGTATTTTATATCTGGAAAACAGGTCACAGGTATGGGTCGCATGGGAGCGAGATAAGTCCACATATTTAACTATTAAATCTGCAACCATAAGCCCATGGCATTGGGGCTTATGCCCTCATTGTCTACTGTAAAAAGAACATGTGTACAGGGTGAGCCTACTCTGAATAGCAATAAGAGCTTCTAAGCTTGCTGAACTTGTAAATGGAAATCAAATTAAGTGCACGTGAATTGAGGCACGTAGACATGTTTAGTGGAAAATACAATCGGAAAACGGAAAACCGACAAGCGGATCGAGTGTACGGGAAAACCTAAATTTTAGATGATGATTTATTGATGTCTTTATAATCGATCGATAGTAATGATTTTATTGATAGTATATCAATCAATGGGGAAATCATAAATTACGCAATTTACTTATCTATGTCAAATGACATGATGAAAGGTAAGTCTTAATTTTATTTGTTGTTATTGTTGTGAAATAAGGTGTATATAAAAATAAAAAATATTGTAAAACAATGGCTAATAATGATTTAAAGTAACACGGAAATATAAATGAATCCAAGACGCAAGGTCGTTAAGCTAATGAGGCGCCCACCATATAATCAACTCTAGATGTTATATAACAGTTATACTATACTTAGGGTAGATCTATTTATCTATTTGGTGTACGCAACAAAAACGAAAATCACCGATTGAGATAAAATACGAGTTATTCTCAGGTATTTTGTTTACCTCAAGGTAGTATACAAATAATACTATTAAATGCAAAAGTCGTATATTATTGAATCATACACCATAGATGTTACAGTTGAGTCAAGCGACATACGCTATTAGTTCAGTCCACGTTCTTGATGCGTAATGGACGGGAATTGAACTCCTCGCCGCCTTTCCTGCTTAGAAATACAATCTTGGACTTTTCAAGGCTAGAAAGAATATATATGTACTAGATCATCTTCGGCCACACCGTCGCTTACTATTGGGTGATTTAGTGATCAATCGTGGATTAATTACATGAAAAAAAAAAAAACAGATCGATAGGTACAATTTGTCAAAAAAAAAAAACAATAGATTAATCGTAAAATTGTTACCCAATATAATAGTAAAAAAAGCTAGTGGGATCCACGAAAAAGATCAGTAAAAGAAAATATGATCTACTTTCTGTATTATAGAATAGAAAATCTTACTTGATAAACAATATAAATCCAACACAACAATATCATTAATCATAACTTTCCCGCTGCAAATTAATTTCAAAGGGAATATAATATGAATAATAAAACATTTCGATCGGAAATAAACTATCAATAATAAAAACATAGCAGTTTATATTATAAAACCGGTAAAAATACGGCCACCATTTACAAAACGAAGATTTTCCTTCTAACGGTAGTTAATAAGGAATTATAAATTGAGTATAAAGTTGTTATACAACAAATAAATTCCTTTCGAATTAAGACACTCGAATTCTATGTGTCTAAACACGTATTATAATGGCAATAACAAAGGCGGACTAGCAAAAATTTGGCTCGTAAATTATAAATTAGGAGATCTTATTGGTAGCTCTTCTATCAATGTATATTTTATATTATATTACCTCATGTCTTATAAAATAAATCCGGCATGTTACGAGTTTCACTCGCAAGCCGAGGGCTCAATACTCCTATGTCTGACACAATTCATGAATATAAACACTGACACCAGGGCTAATTATTTAACAAAATGTGGTTAATATATAAGAATATTTGTAACTTTACATATTTTCTACAGTCTGAATTGCTAGGGGATTCAAATAAGTACCTAAGTGCAACAGACCTATTTGCTTTATCCAAAGAGATTTTTCAATTTTACTCTATTTTAAGTTTAAGTCAGATGTTATCGAAACGTCCAATTGTCATTTTTCGTTTCTTTTTTTAGGGTTCCGTACCCAAATGGGACCCTATTACTGAGACTTCGCTGTCCGTCCGTCCGTCTGTCACCAGGCTGTATCTCATGAACCATGATAGAGAGTTGAAATTTTCACAGATGATGTATTTCTGTTGCCGCTATAACAACAAATACTAAATAAAACCGGACAAGTGCGAGTCAGACTCGCCCACCGAGGGTTCCGTACAAACTAAATAGAAGGGGGAAATCATATTTTTTTTTTATATTTTCCTTCACAAACCGAAAAATATACATCGTAAAAATATTTAACACATTTCTTGCTCACCACTCGGATCCGAGTGGGGCGGGGCTATAGTAGCGGCGCCTCACACTCGGATCCGAGCGAGCGAGTCCTGTTCATTTTATAGAAGTTAGTAAACTGCCGGCGTTTGAGACAGTCAACATTGCTTTGCGCGGTCACTCTACTTAATCAAAATTCGCCTAAAAAGTTTTGGTTCCCAGCTGAAGTGAAGGGTCTGCAGGGGGCGAAGAATGTGTTAAAAGCCTGTTTTAGCTTATGCTAATGAGGCTCTTTCATATGATACCCCACATTTTAAAATTCACTCACATTCACGGTTAATTCACTTTAAAATTTGGGCCCTCATTCCTTGCATAGAGACACTATTTTTTTGTGATTAAATTAAAAATGTCCAGTTTTCGGTTTTTTTCCTATATGAGTACTCTAACACAATGCTTCTTGTCAAATTTCAGAGTTCTAGGTCAACGGGACCCATAGAACCCCATAGGTTTTGATTCCTCTGTGAGTGTCGAAATGTGCGTTTTTTACGACATATTCGGCTGTAACATTTTTTTATGAAAACTGAGAAATTTTATTTTTCTTTCTGCAGCAAGACACTATGGATCTGCGTATATGGTTTTAATTTCAACTCGATATCTTTACGCGTTCCCAAGATAAAGGTCTTGACACCCGGACGGACGGACGGACGGACAGACGGACAGACGGACAGACAGACGGACAACAAAGTGATCCTATGAGGGTTCCGTTTTTTCCTATTGAGGTACGGAACCCTAAAAACAGAATAAAATAAATATTTAAGAATAAAAATTATTCAAAAAGTTCACTGGTAGTAGGAAAAGTGGCCAGAATGCTGGCAAGACGAATATTTAAAGGGGCTCCCATACAACAACCGTTATTAATATAATGATTTTTTTGCTCGATATTGATAACGGCAACAAGTAGGCGCTTGAAATATTCATAATATATTGAGTTATATTATACACTTTAAAAATAAATAATTAACATATAATTAATATTTAAGGGGGGCTCCCATACAACAAACGTGATTTTTTGCCGTTTTTATAGATAATGGTGGCTGGTTTTATTGTGGTATCAATATCAACGTGGAGGTTTTATCTTGCATAATAATTTCGGATTTTTCAAAAATTATTTACTCTTAGCTTGTCTCGCCCTTGACCAGGTTTTAGTATTTGTGGATTTACATCAAAGTACAACTTTACCATTTTTGAGATTTGTATACTTATCTCTAATTATGTGCGCGTCGCACCTTCCTCGGCGTCTTTTAAAATAAGGCTTAAGATCTGGCTTTTGGAACAATTATTTTATGATAATAATGCATTTATGAAGCTAACAGAAATCTGTTCTAATTGATAGTATATAAATAATATATATTTTAATATTATTACATTAAATTAATAATACATTCATCATCATCATCATCTCAGCCATAAGAAGTCCACTGCTGGACATAGGCCTCCTCCATGGATTTCCAAAAAGACCGATTGGAAGCGGCTTGCATCCAGCGTCTTCCCGCCACTTGTATGAGATCATCTGTCCATCTCGTGGCTGGTCTTCCTACGCTGCGCTTGCCGGTACGTGGTCTCCACTCGAGAACCTTTCGGCCCCATCGGCCATCAGTTCTACGTGCTATGTGTCCTGCCCACTGCCACTTCAACTTGCTAATAATACATTATTATAATTAAAATAATATAAAGTACTTATACAATTATATTTCTAAATTATTTTTATTTTATACTCATGACATTTTAAATTATTAATATCATGATCAATTAATAAATATAAATATGTAATATAATTATACAATTAGTAAGTGATACATATTATTATTGAAATTGATGATTAAAATAATGTAATTATTAGTAATATTTTATAATTATACAAACGTTATACAAATTATACAAACATCACTTACGAAATATTTAACATGTAACTACGTACATAGTTACCAATAAACTACAAGATACAGCCTTTTAAGTGTAAGACAGACAGACAGACAGACAGACTCCGTAGTCTCACGAATAGGCTCCCGCACCCTTAGTACGGAAGGCTAATAAAATGAATAAATGTAAAGACAGACTTCACAAACGAAACGAGTTCTGATGTTACACATGTAAGGTACTCATACCTTACATTAGTAGAAATTATCACAGATAATGGCGCTACATAATCACTATTATTTACCAATGATAAACGCAATCTAATCAATATAGAATTGCTAATCAATTACACGTCTGTGGAGGTGGTGGTTTTACCCGATTTGCTAACGATAAAATTCCTAAGGTTTTTTTTTCTAATTTGATGATTCAGGGATTTTTTCTTCATTGAGATTATAATAATTCGCTTGTATATAAAGGTTGTGTAAACATTAAAAATTCAATCAAACTAGGACAAAATAAGCAGTTGATATAAATGAAGCCACACTAATTGGATTTTATTTTATTCGAAAATAGGCCTTCGCTTGACCGTCAACTCGCCTGGTGTTGAGCGGCAATAATGACAATAATAGTCTACGATAGAGTACGCTCACCTAGAAGAAACCTACTCACTCGTGATTTGTAGACACCCAGATTATATCAATTCGAAAACCCATTCAGGAAGCGCATTCCACATTCCACATGGCGGTACGTACAATGGAAGTGGAGCTATATTTGTATTTGCGGTGGATATTCCAAATATATTCCATATATTTGGAAACGATGTCGCTTAAAAAACTTTTAACTGATTTATTGCGAAAACCTAAGAAATCATTAACACGACTACTCATAGAATCACTAGTACTAGACCAGACTTTATTTGCACATCGTTGCAAACACATTTCATACTTTTATTACATAGTATGAACCACATGACGCAGTTGCAAGTCTAATGCTTCTAGCAAGTCTAATTGTTGTCCTTAACGGAAATAGATTAACAAAAATCAATAATGCATTTAATGATTCACGAGACTGGATAAAAAGCGTAGAAACGTTTCTAGATTATCAAGTAGATAACATATCTTAAGCGAATTCTCATAAATAAATATGAAGTATTATATGAAATATGATACGAAATGACAAAGAATTTATTAAACTTAAAGCAATCTGACGTAATGACGTTATGATTTAGACGAAAACAATTCTTTGAAAATAAATAACGAATAGTGCAATAGAAATGGATGATGCAAGGATTACAAATAGGAAACAAGAAATATAATGAAGTGTATAACAAGGTTTTCTATATAATCCATAAGTGGTTTAGCTACCTTTAGGAATAGGCATACATAACCCAGAGAAGAAGTAATTCGCTGAAGGATCAAAGTTATCAGCAAATATCAGAAAACTGATAATTAATTATTATAACAGCCATATTTAGCCAAACTTAAAACTGCACAAACGTATCGTTGGATAGAGACGCCCCGGATACAACGCTTGACCATATAATCATATAATTATGTAAAAGAGTTGGTAGCAGTTGGGAGCGCAACGAAGATAGGATCGGGTGGCAAGCAGGAGTAAACCCTATATACAACAATGGATTAACGTGTCGTCATAGACGATACTAAATATTGTTTAGTAGTCAAACCGTTAAAATCAATCGAATAATTAAAAAAACCTCGTGGATATCTTAATCTAAATACAATTTTATAAACATGCGAATCAAGTACATTAAATCAAGTCTATAGCAATTGACTAATACTTGACATGATAATGATGAGGAAATCACAATATGAAAATTGAGGATACATTATCTTTTGTAAGTGTAAAAAAATAAATCAGCCACGTAAAAGAGTACTGAAAATCTCAATATATACCTACATAATTTTATGAACAGGCGTACTAAGCACATTGCATCAAATTTAAATTAAATTTCGATACGTGTACACATCTCGTGATCTGTATTTATCACTTTCCTATTTCTTTGAATTCTCTTATCAAAGCCGATTAAATCTTTATCTATCTTCGAGAAGATTCAATCAACGGGTCCATGTAGTTATTTTCCAAGATAAAGGAAAAGAATGACGCGCTCACCTCATTGAGGTAAACAATACTTTCATCACGAGATGAATTATCAGCAGTAACTGTCAAGTTTATCTTAAATGATCGATCTGAAAGATCACCAGACGCAGTAACTTTCCTAGGATTATATTTTTTAGCGTTAGACTAGCGTTTATAAGTTTGCTCGGTAAGTATGATTGCACATCTTTACATTTTATCTTTCACGATTCCTGTAGTATCAACACTTTTCAGTTTTTTTTCGAAACATATTTGATATGCTGTTATATCATTTGATACTTTGACTAAGTTATCAATAAACAATGCAGCCTGAATGTTAGTATTACGCGATAAGAAAGGATTTTGGAACAAACTTCATGTTCCGCATGCAGTAAGGACATGATCACGTGAAAAGTATTAATATAACTACCACGATTATTTTATCATCATTATCATTAAATTAATTTTGTTTGTAATATCCGCATTTTCACTTATCTATCTTATGAACTCTACAAAAAGAAGTATTGTTGATTGATAAAACTTCCATTTTATCCTTGTTAGCACCTTTATGAAATGCTTTTTGAGATCGATATAGTATAATTTGACAATACACTATAATTAAATTAACATGTTACATGGATTTTGGATACACAAGTCACGGTCATATATTTTTGTTATCGTATCAAATTTGTAAGGCTTTAAACGATATTGTTCTTATCAGTAACTATTTAATAGCACGCAATAAGGCTTAAAGGTAACTAATACATCATGATCGACTTGCTAGATGAAAAAAAAAAACTATATCTAATAGATTCAACATAATCAAAATTACTACAAAATTCTTAAGGATTTAAATATAGAAGGTTAAAATATCAGACAGCAAATATGATATACTACTAATGAACATTGAGAATAATACTAAATATTAACATAAGCTTATTTTTAAAGTCCTAACTTTTGACCTAAAAGATAATTTAAACATAACAAATGAAAAGTCCGCTATAAGAGCAGGAAATTTTATGCCGCATAAAGAAAACAAAAAGGTGGTAGAAAAAAGGTCGAGAGAGCCGGAAGTTACTATGGTCAATATACTTCCTAGAGATGATAAAGAGTGTTTTGAGGTTAGATAGTAAATGAGATATTTCAAGATTAATTTATGACTAACGATACGTTTCTAATGTATATTCCAATTTATTTAAATATGTATAACTAAGTATCATTATCATCATCATCATCTCAGCCATAAGAAGTCCACTGCTGGACATAGGCCTCCCCCATGGATTTCCAAAAAGACCGATTGGAAGCGGCTTGCATCCATAACTAAGTATACGACTGACTAATTACCATCTCAAAGAGCACGTGCAACACCTATCACACTTGACGTGTACTATACGTGAGAGCATGATAGTTACGTAGAAGCAAAGAAAATCTTTGAGGCACGTCAAGAGAATTAGCACCCTGTTCGTAATGTTACAAACATTTACTTTGTATTTGTGGTCGATAAGGAGGCACTACGTCACAAACTGATCCAATTGTAAATGAGTATTGTTTAAGGTTTAGACGAATAAAGCCGTATTTACCTCTGATTCATGAATCTGTAAATATCAATTGAAATTATTGTTACGTTCTCGCGGAAGAGGCAAGTTAGGCACAAAAAGAGTTCCTCGGTTTAGCCTTATCTTTTTATACTCGGCGCTTTCGCGATATCTCCGTTAAAGTAGTAATTTTTGAAGTGATTTTACGATGTTTCTTCATTATTTTATGTACTTATGAGATATAAACGTTATAGAAATTGTACCATGGATTACGATGGAAACCTTCACCTTAATATGACACAGTGATGAAGAGAAGACGTAAATTGTGAAATATAAAATGATAAAAGTATCTCCATGGTTAGTTAACTCTCAATAGTTAATTACAGCCATAGTGGATAATATTAATTACAGATAGATGAGATGAGAAAGATGCCAATATGCAATATTTTCCTTCAGTAAAGATATGCTGTTGATGACAAATTCAAACTAAGAAAGTATGTGTACTTATTTAAACTTGTTGTACTTGTGTAAAGTAACTTTGGTACTGATAGAGAAAATTACTGCTTCAATTGCGGAAAATTTTAGAAACCAGGCAAAATTACTGCTTCGATTGCGAAAAAATTAGAAACAGGGCAATTTTTGCTTAGTACATTTTTAGGCCTTTTAAAAAATGTAGCATTTTTATGTTATCATTTTTAATGATCAATAAGAACACTCACTTCCATGGTTCTTATAAAAAAAGAAGTTTTTGCATAAATTTACAATTTGAAACGCCCTCGAGACGTGAGAACAAAGGAACAAGATTATATCGTCAGAAACACTTCCCAAAGCGCAATTTTATAATGATTTATGTGTTCCCTTATATCATCACTACCGGAACATTTGGCACGAGTGTCACTGAACCCTTTGTGTAGAGGAATGTCCTGAATTGGAATCGTTGCAATGCAATGTACACGAAATGGAACCTTGAATTTTCACAGTTTATTGAACTGGTTGCATAACTGTACCACGATTATGCGCCGGTGTTGCAAGAGACTGGGAGAATTTTTGATTTAGCTCAGATTGTTAAGTGTTGGAAATGAAATAAAGTAATACAAATGTTTTTTAATCAAATGTTTATATAAGAATGTATATTTGTATGTTTTTTATCGCTTGATGTAGCCAAAACAGTTTGATCGATTTTGATGTCAGAGATATCATTACATTTATGTATACAATCAGTAAATTAATTTCCTAACGCGCGTAAAAGTTGTAAAATATGAACATCTGCTCTGGGCTTCCAAGATACCG
Source organism: Lycia hirtaria (assembly GCA_947563715.1). Classification (NCBI taxonomy): domain Eukaryota; kingdom Metazoa; phylum Arthropoda; class Insecta; order Lepidoptera; family Geometridae; genus Lycia; species Lycia hirtaria. Next base: position 35,540,083 of record OX387385.1, read on the forward strand.
GCTTAGCCGAGTTTGGGGCCCACTGAAAATACATAGCAATAGTAATTCTATTTCGGAAATAAATATTTACTTTACTTTAATTTATTTTTTGATATCCAGTATCCACAATGCTGCTCAAAGAGAGAATGTAAAAATCCAATTTCTCATCATCAATTTCAACTTGGAATATGCAAAGTAGTACACGAACATAAAACGCAATACACCGGTTATATCTAGTTTAATCCAGCACAATCCGACGTATCGATCCGGTGGCCGGTTACAAAGAGCGTGTTTGGAAACTCTGCGTTTATAAAAAATGCATAGTAGACCTACGACTACGAGCTTCGGAGTTTATACTGGGGTAAGACGTAAAAGGACCAGCAGGTAAACGTTTCTATTTTTACAAACGCTTACGCTCCGAAATTCTACGAAACTGACGTGCCGTCACGTCACATTTATTTTTCATTTTAAAGCGTCAGCGTTTTTAGAAATATAAACTTTTTGAATTTTTTGCCACGTGTTTAAGCATGGTATCGAGTCGAAAACGCAAATATAAATCATAAAACGTTACAAACAAGTAACACATTTTTTTTAGTAAATGCCAATAAAAATATATATTTTACATAATAAAAATAAATTGGTACTGTACATAGCAACGAGTAGACTAAAAACTTGAAGCTAAATTGACAGGACTAAAACACGTGCCGATCTTTTCTAACTGCGGTAGTAGGAAAAGGTAGAGAAGACTACTATTTGTCCTTTCAACAAAGTTTAAGTTTTAGTGAGCGTGTAACAGACTTGCTATTATTCAAACTATTCCCATAGTGTGCAAAAGAAACAAATGAGGTATATTTTTAACAAGACATCCAAAAAGGAGGAGGTTCTCAATTCGAATGTATGTTTTGTATTCTTACTTTTACTTCGCCTATTATGAATTGATTTTGATGATAATTTTTTATTTGGTAGGTAATATTTCAGATGCGGTCCCGTATAAATTGTATCAAAATCAGTTCAGTACTTTAGTTTTTAAATCAAAACAAAATTGCGTATTTCAAGTCGGTTGTTTCAGTTTTTTAAACTATAATTCATCCACATTTGATAAGCTCCCTACTGGTTACTATTTCCTGAAACTACATTCTTAAAAAATTTAAGGCTAGAGTGAATACGTGCTCCATCCTCGGCCACACCGTCACCATCAGGCGAGTTGATAGTCGAATGTAAATCTATCTCGTATACAATTGTTGAGTAGAAAATCAACTGTATAAAGGTTTTCCTTACCAAGATCTACTTGTATTAGTGGGTCAAGGAAACTTATACCGTATGACATTGAAGTAGCTGTAAAAAATATTTTTGTATCACGTGTAACATTTTTTTTAAACATTATAAATTGTGATCTTAGATCATTCGTAGTAAAACAAACAGTTTTTTGCTTGTGTTTGTTAATATGTCATGTCATAGCGCTCACAAGGTCCACCCACCGTCAAAAAGTGTAGGCTTTATTTTAAGGCTTCGTTAACATCGAATACTAAAGAGTGAGATGGGTCTACTATGTCGAAATCCATTTACAATGGGATTAAGGTATTTATTGTTTAAAAGCATGGCTCTTATTGGAGTTACTTTCGTACTCTTTTGTCTTTCGACAGCATTTTCTCTTTTCGTTTTCATGACATCGACCTTCTCTTCTTTTTGCTCTACGAATGTTTTCCTCGTCCCCTCTTTCCTTCAATCTTCCCTTCTGTGATATTTTTCATTAATTGGTAATTTCAAACAAGTTGGCCTAACATTTTGCCGCTTCTGATCTCTATGGCTATCTATAATTCTTCATTCTTCTTCTTCTTCCTGTTTAATTTTATTTTCGTCCAAGTTATTCGCTCCTTACGTCACCAACACTACATTACAAATGCTTGCAGCTTTTCTGTTTTTTTCGTCATAGTCAAAGTCTCACATTAATTGTCGAAGAAAAATATAAATTTAGGTAGCCTAAGTACCTAAATTTATATACTTATAAATTATGTCTATGGGTAAAATGATAACACCTTAGATTAGGTTAAACTATTGCCCAGAAACACACATTATATACACCGACAGTGGCTTTAAGCTATTACTTTAGTGCATTCAGCGTATTTCCGCCACTTGTATGAGGTTATCTGTCCATCTGTGAAATGAAAATGTGTAAAATGTCTACAAATATTTATTTATATATATATTTATCTCGTGGCTGATGGTCTTACTACGCTGCGCTTGCCAGTGTGGTCTCCTCCTGAAATGACTCGACAACATTTCGGCCCCATCGGCCATTAGTTCTACGTGCTATGTGCCCTGCCACTTCAACTTGCAAATACGCCGTGCTATATCGGTGACAATCGTACGCCTACGAATCTCTTCATTTCTGATTCGATCTCACAGAGACTCCGAGCATAGTCCTCTCCATAGCTTGTTGCGTGACTTTAAGCCCATCGTGCCCATATCTATTAGACACAAATTTTTTAACCTACTTAAATAGGATGGATTTCTCAATCCGTCTGCAGGTTTTTTTTAAATTATAGATCAATCATAACTTCTTTGTTTATTAACTGAATTTAATTCTTACGTTTGGCTCAGTATCATTGTGGTTAATTCAGATTTAATTAATTTTTCTCCAGTATTTTAGTGATCAGCTCCAATTATACAATTATGACCATTTAGACAAAATACATTTTATCGTAAAAAAAAAACATATATGAAACAAAAAAAAATACAAAGTTTTAGTGCTATTTAAATATTTGGGATAAAATATAACCTACGAATTAACTCTGGTTCTGGTAACAAAATTTCAAATTCATTCGATTGTTTTTCCCAGTTAGTGCATAGATCTTAGTTCGCTTCGCTCGCTCGGTCAGCAACTTATCTTAACTTCGGATCTACGACCGGCCTATAATGACTTAACGCTAAGTACTACGATGAGTAAACAAACTACTGTAGGTATAATTTAGAAGGTCAATAAATGAATTGTGGCATCGAGGTCGGCGGGTCCACTTCCGACAGCACGGAAACGTACTCAACCAAACAATAGGATCAACTGTATAAGTGGTCAAGACCGTGTCGAGAGTCGAGACACGCATATGGTAGGGTTCCATAATCTAAAAGAATATCACTAGGCGAGTACTGATTGTTAAGAAAACTTTGAAAAGGCCAATGACCTTTGTACCATAGCGACTTCATTGTTTTACATATTTATCGTTATATCTCGAGTTGTAGGCATAGTGTTCAAAATAATTTCCATTGGAAGATATCCGGCACACATCACAATATCTGAGAAGAAAATGATATATAAAACCTTAGCCTTAGACATAAGACGGTGTGGGGTATTCAAAAACTAGGGTATAAAAAAATCATCTTTCTTTACGTGTATGGCGTGTCACCCCTATTTATAATATTTTTGAAAATTTTACTAGGACATTGAGTCGCGGTTCATAAAACGATCACATATGTATACCTACCCAATTTAAATTATTTAGTTCTAATAGTCTTCGAATAAAATGGCTGTGACATATGGTATGCACAGATAAAGTCGGACATGACGAATTTGTAAGGGTTCTTTGTAGTTACTATGGAACCCTAAAAATAGCTACAACGTATAGTGAATCTCTACTTGGTACGGCGCCAGATAATTTGAGAAGCTACAAAATAAATACTCATTACTATTTACTAGACGTGCAAAAACGAGAGAACAAGAAAACGAAATGACCTTTAAGTAGGTGAGCCAAGATTATAAATATATGAATTAAAAACTATCATAAAAGGAAGTGTAGTACAAAATGCAAGAGCTCGAAGAGTCAAGTCAACAAATCTTGAAGATTCCTCGTGAAGAAGGTAAACACGTGCCAACCGACAAGGGTATACTTAGCGGCAAACAACTTGAACCTCGTTTTATCGTGCCAAAAAAAAAAATGTGTAAAGTTCAAGTTTCATTTTGCCACAGAATTTTACTATACTTTTTAATTGTGATTTCGTTCACTATATAATTATTTGCTCTAAATCTCGCATCGTCTATTCCCCATAACATTGATTCAAATGAAATTTCTACGGGACCAATCTCCCTTCAAATAAAAAGTAATTATCTAAATCGATTTATAAATGATGGACTTGTGCGGTAACAATACAACCGAAATGAGAACCTCCTTCTTTTTTGAAGTCGGTTAAAAATATATAAAAAATATAAACAAAGTAGGTATAAATAAATTCAGACAACCGAGATTTAACAATAACCCGGTGTCCTTCAGACAACATATTTAATTAGCTTATTTGCATTACTTTTAGTCTGTCATTCTATGTAACACTTGCTGACAATTTAAGCCGGCGTTTTCACTCTTTTCCTTTATCTTCGTTATGACATTCCGCAATGTCGATTAAATTATACAGATTTATATATTTAAAAAAAACAGTCACTAGTTTAAAATCCTATTTATATATCGAATTTGCGATAAACATTCTAATTTTGATTCTTCTCTTTTTCTGTTTTCGTTTCGATCTAAGTCTATTTAATCAACTTGAAAATAGGAGATCTCAATTCGGTTGAAGTTTGAGAGATGGTTAACTTAAACAGCTGATGGCTTTGCATACACCAAAGCAAGAGAAAGGTCTGTGGCAGTGAGATACTTATAGAAAGTTAGAGATGATGACGGCTTTATGGCTTTCTAAAAAAAATATATTTCACCCTCTTCATTCCCGTACAAGACACGCAGAAAGTCAGCACACTACCATCCATTTCTATTTCGGTCCAAATTCTTGATGCGTACTGCACCACAGCGGTACTCTCTGCCGCCTACGCTGTTTCCTGAGAACTACAATCTTGCAATTTTCAAGGATGGCGTGAATTATCTTATAGATCGACGAGCTACAAAGCTTGGAGAACTGCCGCAAAGTTGCTAGCTAATCGGTTTTTTATCGGATTCATTTCCGGTGAGTGTAGATCTGTTATCTGGTCTGCATCATCTAATTCCCCCTTGCTCTTTTTACTATCGGACAGTCAGAAACACGAAAAAGCGTCACCGTTTCATGGTGGATATTCAAAAAACCCGAAAGAAACGCTTTATTCCACTTTCATCGTGCGGACTGCTAGATTGTGGAAAACGCTTCCTGAGTGGGTCTTTTCCGATATAATATATAATCTGGGTGTCTTTAAATCGCGAGTGAATTGGTTTCTGCTAGGTAAGTGCGATCCATCGTAGACCGCAAAATCGGGCGAATTGGCGGTCAAGCGCAAACCTTTTTCTACATAAAAAAAAGCTCTATCTCATAAGTCACAGAAACATCGTCAATTTTTATTCTGAATTTTTCAGGCGAGTTGGTGGTTAAATGTAGACTTCTTTTGTATAATCAGAAAAAAAGTTTAACGACATTACGAGTTTTATATACAAACAAAAAAAAAACAATTGTACGAGTATAGGAGAGTAGCGTAACGCGTACCTCTCCAGGGAAATATTATTTATATTAAAAATAAGCATCAACTATTCCAATATTATATTCCAATATTATATAAATAACAAACCACTGCACTAGAGCGGCCTTGTTAACAAAATTAAAAACAAAACTAATTACATCGTTACATCGTGTTAAATGTACTTTAATTACCTCCAATGCCGACAAAAACTAAATTAAAAAAAATATACTCGCCGGTCGGCGCCGGCAAGTCGCGGGAAGGGAGGTGGAGGAAGGCGAGGGGCGGGGAAGGGGTGAGGGAGGAGCGGCCGCGGGGAGGGGTGCAAGCTAGTATGAGGTCAGGCGCGGTGCATTGCATAGTGATGGGAATGTTTAATGGTTATGATCAAAGATCGCAGAAATCGTTTATGGTGACATAATATGTAAGTCGAAAGTTAGGAAGAAAGGTTAAAGTACTATTAAGAAACATGAAGCTTAATACCAGTTAAGTTAAATTACATGAAGCTTAAGTGATGTGATTGCTTATCTTTTGCCATCAAATAAAAACTAGAATTACGAGAGGAAAACTAAACATGTAGAATCAACTGTTTCTCGAGTTATATAATATTAATATAATCATCATGTGCTTAAACATAATTGAACACAAAAACGATCAGTTGACGAGCGGATTCCGCTTACAAGGTTACAAAAATAAAATAGTCAAGAGTATAGCGTCTACAGTGACAGTGTAATACAATGTCCTTCAACAAAAACCTGCCACCCGACGCCCGTATATCCGTAGTCATTTTATCGGAGTACAACACTAGTGAGGTCGCACGTAACCGGCGGGGCCCCCCTCCCGCGCCCCGCCACTCCAACCCCCTCCACAGTATATAAGCATGCCCCCACGCGCGCGCCGCGTCTATCGTTACTGCGCCACCGTATAGTCAGTTGCTGCCGCCAGTCACAACGCACGCGACACCAATTTGTGAAAGTGTTTTAACAAAACGTGATTCTACGAGTGAGAGTATATCGTTGCCGGCCTATCGGCACGACGAAAACAGCCTTCGCAGTCATTATAAATCAAGTGTCGGTGGGGGAAAAATTGTTTCGTGAACACTTCACAGGAGTGGGGTTCAATGGAAGCGAGGTTCGTGACCTGCCGGAGTTTCCAGCAGATCAAGCCGCCTGAGAAAAGCCTCGCGCCGCCGCCGACGGTTAAGGGGCTCCTGTCCCGGTTCGGGAGTCAGGCCCAGGCTCTGTTTGCTCCGAAGAAGCAGAGGTTTGGATCCTCAGTGGCCATCCACAAGTTACGCGAAAGCAAGTGGTTCAAACATGATGAGCAGAACATCTTATGTTCCGTTCTTGAGAGTGGGTTCATCCTGGAAGTGCGAGCTGAAGACCCTCTATCACCAGACTCGGCTCTCTCTCCAGACTACCACATGTACGCAGTCGCCATGTGGAAGAAGGGTAAAGGTGAGTACGAATCTAAAACTAATTTACTTATCGTAAATTTCATAGACGATATTGTGAAACCGAGAATCAAGCGATAACGTGCGCGCAGCGAGAGCCTCGAACCGAGACTAAATAAAGTTGGCGCGGCCTCACGTCCGCACACGATTACAATAGCATTTGTAAATAATTCACGTAAAGCGTCTGCAGCCGTTTTTAATGGGAACGGCAGATGAATAACAAATTAACTAGTCAATTTAAGCGCCGGATAAGAGCGATTCGAAAGGGCAAAAGCCTTGGTGTCCACTTGCGGCGACGGAACGAGTTTTCGTGAATCACTTTACAAATATTTGGGGTCTCTACTATAAAACAACTTGATACTTGAAATTCTCATGAAGATTTTTTTTGTTGACAGAAAAAACGAAGAACCCGGAACAGATAGACATATACACGGTCCAACAAAAAGGTGTTAGGAAACGTGTAATCAAGACTACCCTGGGTGCCTTCTGGAAGAAGGACTCCGTCATACGCATCAATAACGTGGACGATAAACAGGAGACGCCAAACGGTGAAAAGGACATAAGGGCCAAGGTAAATATTACAACATTCGGCGTTCTATAGGCATGCATCAAAATATACTTCATCAACTTTCTCGCTATTGATCAGCGTTTCAGAAGAAATCAGATTGAAGCATATTTTCGATAAATGTCTATATACCGCTTATGAAAAGACTAATCATCCCAAAGTTCACGTTCCCAATTCCCAAATTTACACCTCTATAATGTTTACTAACTGTACTATAACCGTCTAAAAAATCGTTGCGTAAAAACGGTGCCAGAAATGATAAATTATCAGACGCATCAAGAAGTTGCAAAACATGCTTGTCTAGTGACATAACTACAACCTTCAATGTTATAAATATTAAAATGAGTCACGAGATCGAAACAAAAAAATGCTAATACAATATTGCTAACAATGCGCACGAAATTGCACGAATCAAGATCGAAATTGTCCACCGAGGCACAAGAATGAGATTAACTTCGATGGCCTCGATAAAAATGCAAATAAGGCAACGGCCTCATTACTGTTAGCAGATGTGCGACAATTCAGTCTTGATGTAATTTCAACGCTTCAATAAATTTCGATAAGACACGAAAACAACCCTATTTGTTCCACAACTTTATCGAATAAAGTCCATCTATCTTATCGACAATAATGCATGACAATTCCGAATTCCAACCTTTAAAGGTCAAATCATTTCCTTCTATCGAACTTGAGAGTTCTTCTTCAAAGCCGTAGGTTTGCGTCAGATTGGGAAACCTCTCGTTTCAGATAGCGTTTGCCTCGAGGCATTCGTTGTTGGAAACTGGGGACATGAACACTGGATCGGAGATACTAAGGAGCTTCTACTGATTGCAGCTGGATATGGCAACAAAGTCAAGGTTCGAGAGGAACTGGCATAACACGCTGCATTTCGTCCACTGGTGCCGCTACGGAGAGACCCCACAAGAGGCTCGCATGAGACAGGTAATTTCACATACTATGTAATGAAACAACTGTTTAACGAGAAAATTCTAGAACCCACAATAACGGCGCGCGCAGCTCCAACCAGTATATTGCTCCAGTATTTCAATCGAAACCTACTTATCGCAAAACATTACGCTTTTCAACATTAATTTATTTCTTCTTCAGAGTGTTTTTGGTTCTAGAGTTATTATTACCTTTTGTTATCTGATAAATTGCATGTGCGTGCCAACGATCGGTAAATTGCGATGCAGTCCTTACAAACACGGATTCGACACGACTGTTTGTATCGACACGTCATAAATATGCAGTTTTACTTCATTCTTTCACATTTTGAAAAGGTTTGCCGTAAAATGCATTGTTTTTCATCCGGCTTTATGTGTTTGTCTGCTATATAAGTTGACTTCATAGCGAATACGAGTGGAATTCACCGAACGGGACAGAAGCATCGGACTGGGCACCATACCGGATCATCCATCGAGGTGTAATGCATGGGGCATCAATGGGAAGATTAAAAAAAAACGAGATCGCACAACGAAGAAATTTTGTTACAGATCAGCTTAACGACGTCGAAAACACCTATGATTATCATCTTTTGATGGTAATCGATGAGGCGCTTTGGACACTTACAGCTGGCAACATTAGTACCGGTGAGGTTTTGAGATTTTAACCCAATGGTGACGATGACCGGATAATGTGCCCTTTATACATATGTACTTTATAACTCTTGTATAGATATACTAATGCTATATGTGTATTATATGTACCGCTCACAATCTTCCACACGTGACATAATTATAAACTTTGATGATTAAAAAATGCATCTTGAATTGAAGTTATTTTGAAGTAGACTACAATGGAAACAGATTAGCCCGTAAATTATAAAGCAGTAGGTACGTTAACCTTGCCTAATTGGGCGAGACGAATTGCAAAACGCTTCGCAACCGGCGTGCGTGTTATTTGTAACCACGATAACAGAATATCGTAACTTTATAAAATATGAACACATGAATTGTAAAAAAAAAAAAACTAAACGTTATTTTTATGAGAAAAAAACAAAAATATACAAATAAAAAAAAAAACTAAAACAAAATATAAACACGACAAAATTTAAGAAAGTGCACGAAAGTAAGTAACGTACTTACTTTCATAAAGATTTACTTGTGTCAAAAGAAACGCGTGTATTTCCTGCTTGCATTTTGAGTCGAATCACGATATGACTTTGACCCAAAAAAATCAGTTGACATACAAACAGACGTAGGTATTACCGCGGACACACTGGTATTATTTACTAGATATACATATAACAAGTATAACTTGTTAATAATAATGTTAAAATAATATTATTAAGAAATAGTGAAACATCTGTGTCTACGCTGAAGTAATATTTTAAACAAATTGTAATAAATAAAATATTCTTGAATAATCACATTCGAACAATGAATTGAAGCTTTAAAAAATATATGAATAAAAAACAACATAATAATTAATTAGCATAAAAATACAATATTTATGATAATAATATGAGAAAAACTTAGTAGGTGTAACGAACCATAAATAATTTATTACACCAATACAATACCAACTGTAAAATAAAAGTCACATTGACACTAAAATATTTTTATTACAAATTATTGTACTTTGAAACAAACGTTGAAAGTTTAACATATAAACATAAAATTGCAAGTAATGATGATTTTAAGATTCAATACATTTTTTTGTAAGTAAACTTTGGTCGATTACGCCTTATCTGCGAGTTAACCTATTATTGGTTTCTGCGGAAAAAAAGAGGAACAACATCAACCCGATCAATTGCTTGTTTGTTAAAGGCAGCTCAAACTGGTTATACACGGAAATACGCCAAGATATAAACGGATAGTTGAGACGAGGTGATCTAGATTTTCAAGATAAAACAGAAAGCTGTATATGACCATATTGATGACATTAACGACATTAATGTTGCTAAATGTTTAAATTCTTTGCATATCTTTAAAGTATTTAATATATTTATGTTATTGCTGTATATATCTTTTAAATACATTAATTTGAGATAATGAGACTCAATCTCTATGAAAATATTTTTGATGGAGTACATAATAAATGTTATATATCTAGAAATGATAAAGAAATGTAGATTTCTCATCTAGAAATCTAAAGATCTTATCTTCATTCGTGCGTGGTAGCAGAAAACGTGTTCATCACACGATTTGAATATGCCTATCTTATTAGTATTATTATGAGTACTAATAATTGTTATGGTAATAATATCGGACCGTGAGAGCGTTCTAGGACGCGGTGAACATATAAAAAGCTGTAATATGCAGATTGTATCAGTAGAGATATTAAAACAGCTGTACATATATGTTTATTTGTATTCAGTTTAACGATAGTCCAAGTGTATTTACATATTAGATTAAAATTCCCAGAGTTTATAGTTTATATTATAGATTCTGACTCGACTTCAGAACTGTCTAAAGTAGGTTGAGAAAAGATTATAAATCAAAGATATTTAAAATTCGCACGCAATTAGATTTGTGTTAGTAGTAGCTATGATTTTTTTTAACAATCGTGTGTTAACTAGATTCATTTTGCTATCATCGTAACATTTTTAACATACTTTTTGAAAAGTAGATTATTAATCTATTATTTCCCAGAGTGGTAGGATTTAACTGCTTTATAAAATGTAGAATTGTATTAATGTTTTAATTCTTATTGTTACAGATAAGCGAGTCTCTGAAATGGGGCAACATCGGCATGAGTATGGGAGTAGTCCTGGTGAATCAAAACCAGAACCACGTACGGGAGAAGGCCAAGTCCGTCTGATGGTCACCGCCCAGCGGGTCCTGCGCCGCTGGCACTTACTCATGCTATCCCTTCTTTTGGAGACCAACGTCCAAAATCGACCATGTTTAAAAACATTCGAATTTTGAGGTTCTGGATCGATTTCCGTTTTCGGTATGTGATCGATTAGATTTTTGACACTGACAGTTCTTATGATTCCTGTTTTGTTGATATCATTCGATTTTCGTATTCAATTTTGGAATATCGTTTTTTATTTTTTTATTTTATTTACAGCTCTTTTAATGGTTCCTGTTTTTTGAATATCATTCAGATACCTTTTCTCTACTTCTCTTCCAATTTCTGTTTTTTGACAACCTACATTTCATTTTTGATATGTTTTTTTTTTTGGAAATTGGGCTTCTTTTGTACCGAAATAACTTATTATTGAACTTTGCAGTGAGACAATCACAGTGGATTGAAATGACCTGATCATGATCTTTATATTATATTATTCAAAAGAAGTCCGCTTAAAGCTTTAATCATGACGAAACATTAAAAAAATATATGTAAAACATTCCTTTATGTAATGAAAAGACGCCTCTCGGCTCATATATTTTTAACTTCTCTTCTATAATCTTTAATCTATATTAATTATTGATATAACAGTAATTAAGGCAATCTATAAAGAAATCTTGTATTGATGTTCTGAGTGAAATCCTAGTCTTGCAAGTATTTCTATTTGTTTCTGATATTATAAGACTGTTTTCTGATTTTCTATGAAAATTATTTAATGACTACGAAAATTTTAGATATGCGCGAAATTTGCTATTAAACCAAATTCGATATGGCAATCAATTTATGTAACTTTCGTGAGGATGTTCTGGATTTGTGTAACTTTCGTAGGAAGGTTCTTAAATTGTGTAACTTTCGTAGGAAGGTTCTTAAATTGTGTAACTTTGACAAGGAGGTTCTCATTTTGTGTAACTTTTTCGTAGTCGAAAGTTGAAGTATTGACGTTATTTTGACCATAAAGAGCTCTACAGACTAACAACTTTGGGACCAAGAAATTTTACACTAAAACCTTTTTTTTTTAATTATCTCTATTATCCTAATTACTCAGACACTTTTTTTTTTGTTGAACTTGTATCAATCTGATTCGATGATAAAACTGACAGTTGCAACGTCTGTAGAGCACTTGAATATCGAACGGTTGAAATTTTAAAAGTATTTTAACTTAAGTATAGCGACCTAATATTATTATATTGTTCGTGTCAATCTGAGTACGACCACTGTTGTGAAAATAATGTTTAGATATTAAGGTAATGTTCTATTTATAATAAAGCATTTTTAATAAATAAACGATGAATTTATACAATCGATTTTCATTTCAAACCTAGAAAATATTTTTAATAATTATAATACCTTGAGAGGATCGACTATACCAGTAGGCAGACCACCAGCCAGATGGAGAGACGATATCGTCAAGTCGGAGGGCAAGAGCTGGATAAGATCAGCGCAGGACCGGAAAGAATGGTGATAAAGAAGAGGCCTATGTTCAGCAGTGGATCGATAAAGGCTGAAATGATGATGATGATAATACCTTTATACCAATAACGATGTTCTTATGATCTATAGATATAAGGGTTGTAGACAAACCACATAAATAAAAATGTAACTCATAGAAGCAATACCAAATCTTACGTTTTGTCAGTTTGTAAATTTTTCATGACCAAACGTCTGAAATGATTTTCATTAAATTTGGTACAGAGTTAGAGAGAACCTAAAAAACGGAGATTTTATTGATACTTGGACTCTTTAAAAAAAAAAACTTTTCTGCCCAAAAATAATAAGACAATTTATTCTCCAAAAGAACACCAATAAAGGTACTTTATGTACTCGGTAACTAACATCAGGCGAGTTGGTGGTCAATCGTAGATCTATAATGTATAAAAAAAAAATTGGGTGCAAAGTACAGTAAAGTAGTGGTTTTATATTATAAAGATTCTGTTCAGCGAGCTCCAAACTAAGCACGAAGCTTGTATCTTGGAGCTAGAATGCCAGGGCCTTTAACCCACACCCTAAACCTTAGTCTTTAGCCCTGTATCTTAGTCCTGAGTAATAAATATTATAAAAACGATAGTAACTCTGTTTGTTTCTCTGTCTGTTGCCTTTCACGACCAAACGGGTGAAACGATCGTCACGTTCAGCGGATATATAAGCATTTTTCATCAGCATCACCAACGTTTTTCATCACTATGCGGTGAATCCGCGGGAAACAGCTAACGCTAAGGTATAAAGTACCTAAATAAGTGTTTTATGAATGACATGCTATAATAAATAAAAACTGTGATAACTTTACGGACTGTATAAAACTATAATAGTTTTACGGACAGTTATTATCTCGCCAATGTGTCAAAAGGTCATTTATTAACAAATATCAATATAATAATTATCCTAGTGAAAGGTCAAGGAATGACAAAGTTCAAAGTACTTACCTTTCCGAGAATTTTTAAGAATTTCTGATAAACGTTTTAGTTTCTGGGTTATCTTAAGTGGAAATTTACACCGAATCTATGTTTAAACCGGATAGGTAATATTTAAATATTGCAGACATACTTCCCATTCAATCATATAACTTGACAAAGTTATCCTAATATTATAAAAGCGAAAGTAACTTTGTCTGTTTGTTACCTCTTCGCGGTTCAACGACTGCGCCAATCGTTATGAAATTTTGCACAGAGATTCTTTAGAACCTCGAGAAGAATATAGGCTAAATTTTATCATTATCATCATCACCGTTTTTCATCACTATGTGGGTGATATGGCGGGGAGCACCCCGTACCTACTTTTATATTTTGTCCTACTGGAACAAATACAGGACATTTAGGAACCGGAGGAGAAAGCTGAGAAATATTATACATATTTATATATCTACTCCGTCACAACACACTACACTACCCTATCCTGTACCTATCACATCCACTATCTTTCTACATTTTGCCCATTTTGAAAATAAAGTATGTACTGGCATAACTGCGCGAATAGAAACGAATTTATCTATCTTCCTTCCGTGCTAGAGTCCGCACCACCACTCATGTTTTGTAGTCGCGGCTCTATAATAGTATTTTGGTTATGCATACTATTTTAGAGTCCATAATCCGACCATCGTCCGTCTCGCTCGCACATACCCACATTTTTGAAGATATAAAATACGATATTTTGACGGCAGACAATGGTGAGACTGTCAAATTTAGATATAAAATTTCACCATCAAAATTTGACGCCATTTATATTCAATATGAAAGTTGGCGCTACGGTTTCTAGACTTATAAAAGCAAAAATTAACTATTGTCCTTCGAGCCGGATGGACGCGAGACTTACCTCTCTGAGCAGGCCGAACAGCATGTCAGTGGAGAGTGACCGCTCGTGCGCCTCGTCCATGATGACGGCGCAGTACTGGTCGAGGTCGGGCTCCCTCAGCCCCTCCCGTAGTAGGATGCCGTCCGTCATGTACTTGATCACGGTATTGGGTGAGGTGCAGTCTTCGAAACGGATCGCGTAACCCACCTCCTCGCCTGGACATTCAAATGAACAAGTTTTGTGTTTAACAAACAAATATAATACAAATCACTATTTCACTTCTATTCATTATCTTTTTTTTTTACAATATTCAAGGCTCAAGCTGCTGGCAGCAGGGCTATAGACTGAGAAATCCCCAGACAATGCGCACCGTATCCAGGATGACTGCCATCTATATCTGACCCTTGAAGCAATCAACATGAGAGAGGTTCTTGAGATGCGAATTATTATTTGTTATTAAGGCATCATGCATGCATGATGCCTTAATAACAAACATCAACATACAAAGTGCTGAAGGTATACATATACCACGATTTAAAAAAAAGATTACAAGAGTTAATTTTATTCACTTGCGTGTCTGTCTGTAATCTGATATATATATATATATATATATATATATACATATGACAAATATCACAATGCAGTTTTATTAAGATACGGTGTAAATCTGATATTATTTGTCCATTTAATCAAACTTAAAAATTGTAATTATAAATATCAACCTTTTAAACTGATGTTGTAAATTAAATTTATATTTCTACAAATTGTGAACTGACAGTGCATAAATATTTTCTAAATTAATATACATTATTCCATAGAATAATAGACAAGTTTTATTATGAAAATATCAATTACTAACTTTTCTTCTTTACTAACTTTACTTCTTTTGGACACATTTTGCGCGCGTATTTTTATTTCTAAGATTACCTAATACTGGATTCCACGCACTGGCTAGTTTTTATTTTAAACCTGTGCAGGCGTATAGCCCCGGCCCGCGAGCTAAGTTTCCCTGACATAGTCAAGGACAAGGGGTGCCAGGTACATTGTTTCTATATCTTAATTTTCTAATAATATATACTATTATCTAATTATACATTTATAGGATTAAAATTTTTCTTAGTTTGCTATTCTTAATATATTTATATTCCTATTTTCTACTTATATTATATACCATTTGGAGCTGGTTTCTGGAGGCTTCAGCGCCAGGGATCTCTCTATATACAATATTTTGCTAGTCGGCTCCCGAAGGCCGGACAACTTAACACGGCCGTTGGGTTTTGACCGCACAGACCGGCTCCAACTGCCGGGGACTACTGCCTCCGGCTATTGGAGCCCGTCCATGTTTTGCATGGATTACTATTTGTCTTATTTAGTTTTCATTTTACAGTTTATTGTTTATTACATATTGCAATTTTGGAGTTTTCTATATTCTATGTATCTTTATTTTATGTGCTTAACTAGCACTGGCTAGTTGAAAACCATCACCTCGATTCATCCACCTGCATTCTTCAGTCGACCGTGAACATGCAATGTAACTATGTCGAAATATCGGGAGCTCAAAATTAACGCGAACCACGGTAAATATCCCGTTAATAATAATAGTGTTTTAATGAATGCCCGTGATAGTTTAAAAAAGTGAATATCGATTATTTACCCAATTTAACCCCCATTTCGTCGGAGACACGTTTGGCGACGGACATGGCTGCGACGCGACGCGGCTGCGTGCACCCGATCATACCGAGCTTACTGTACCCCTCCTCATGCAGGTATTGGGTCAGCTGGGTGGTCTTACCGCTGCCGGTCTCACCTGAAGTACAAACAAACAATAAGGCTTTATTTAATAGCAGGGCAGTCCGGCAGATCACATAATTTAACTTAAGAGGAGTGTTGTCGCCCGGTCTCCCGTCCAAATAGGGTAGAACTGTTTACTACTCCTGAACATAAAAAAGGACCTAAAAAAACGATTTCAAAATAAGTAATTCGTTTACTTGGCTGATATTTTTTCAGTTATTTTGTTACAAAAACCAAAATACTGAACTGATATTGATAAAATTTATATAAGACCTCTACCAAACAAAAAAGAATCATCAAAATCAATTCATAATAATTAGCGGAGTAATCACTGAACAAATTAAAAAAAAACTCTAATCATGCTCAAATCTCAATCGGCCTCATAAGGAAAAATATCCGTTATTATATGTATGTACGAATGAAATCATAAATATCCATGTCTCTACGGTTTGCTTATTTTCAAGTTTCGTTATAACTCTGAAGTTAAAAATTTAAAGAAAAAGGCAAACCACAGAAGCACAGCTATTAATTGTTTCAACCATTAAAAAAAAAGAATGATCAAAATCGGATATAATATTTATTTAAATATACATATATGAAAAACGTATTACTGGCAAAAGATCGCGCAAATGAGTTTCTCTTAAATATGAAGTGTACTTCCCCAATCAATGAATTTAAAATGTAAGTAATCTAACATTAATAAATCAATAGCATGGAAATAGTTTCCAATTCAC
Organism: Lycia hirtaria; assembly: GCA_947563715.1. NCBI lineage: Eukaryota > Metazoa > Arthropoda > Insecta > Lepidoptera > Geometridae > Lycia > Lycia hirtaria. Next base: position 35,557,104 of record OX387385.1, read on the forward strand.
ACCAGGCCTTACTATCTTTTTTTTTTTACCTCTACAGACACTAGGGTCCGTGACCTTTGTGAGAATTACAAACTATTATTAACTACATATCGTTACGGGAAGATTATTTTATTTTAATTTACTTATGTAACTTATATGTATGACTTGTGTATACCGCGAGCAGACCAGCGACCATCGAGCAGCACCCGATCACGAGTATGATGTATGTGCCAGCCATCGCCCTCCTCAACCATATGTTGTTGCTCAAGGTGTACACACAATCGGCGTATCATCCGATAATAGTAGTTTGATTACCAGACCTAGTTAGGTACTTACCGACTATAATAACAACGCTGTTTTCTCTAATAACTTGCATAAGTTCCTCCCTTACTGCGAAAACGGGAAGGTAGCGGCGTTGTTCCGATATAGTCATCTTATTTACAAAGTCTGATTTCGACTCTGGCTCATCTGAAATTATTAATTAATTGAATAATTTTTATCAAAAATTATGATTAAGCGGCATCACTTCATGGTGGATGGATATTCCAAAAACCCGAACGAAACGTTTAAATTCCACTGTCATCGTGCGGATTGCTATATGGAATTCGCTTCCTGAGTGGTGTCTTCCCCGATAGATATAATATGGTAAGTGCCTTCCATCCATCCTTCTTGGTAAGTGCGCTCCATCGTGGACCACAGCGTCGCTTAACTTCGGTGAGTTGAGTTGGCGGTCAAGCGCAAACCTATTACAGCATAAAAAAATACTACATCGTAGACCGCAACGGTCGGTTAACATCAGACGAGTTAGCGGTGAAATGCAAGCGTATCAATAAATTAAAATAATACCGGACAAGTGCGAGACACTCTGGGAGTCAGACTCGCCCATCGAGGGTTCCGTACAAACTAAATAAATGGGGGAAATCATATTTTTTTTATACATCGTAAAAATATTTAAAAACCTGTTTTAGCTTATGCTAATGAGGCTCTTTCATATGATACCCCACATGATACGGTTAATTCACTTTAAAATTTGGGCCCTCATTCCTTGCATAGAGACACTATTTTTTTGTGATTAAATTAAAAATGTCCAGTTTTCGGATTTTTTCCTATATGTGTACTCTAACACAATGCTTCTTGCCAAATTTGATAGTTCTAGGTCAACGGGAAGTACCCCATAGGTTTTGATTCCCTTGTGAGTTTCGAAATGTGCGGTTTTTACGACATATTCGGCTATAACTTTTTTTTACGAAAAGTAAGAAGTTTGATTTTTCTTTCTGCAGCAAGATAATATGGATTTGCATATATAGTTTTAATTTCAACTCGATACCTTCACGTATTCCCGAGACAAAGGTCTTGACACCCGGACAGACGAACAACAAAGTGATCCTATAAGGGTTCCGTTTTTTTCCTTTTGAGGTACGGAACCCTAAAAATATATAAATAGTATCACATAATTCTACAGTAAAATAATAATAACTTAAAAAAGTATCTAGCACGATGTGATATAGGCAAATGCACATGGCATGCGATACCAAATTCTTCTCACGTAGGAAGAAGTAATCAGTGACATCCCGCATGAGTTTTGGCGGGAACGTCATCGAAACATGTTGTTGCTTTGTTTTATTTTCCTAAACTTGTGTTATTTTGAATATTAATGCTATAAAAATGGTGGTGTTTTATTCATTAGTTCGATCAAGTACATGAGTGTGGACAAGTGAAATGAAGCAGTGAAACGTGTCATTTTACGTTGTCGACAAAACTTCATAGAAGCTTCTAGTAAAGTCGCCACCACTTTACTGAAGCAGGATTAAAACAAGTTGTAAATGTTCTAGTCACAATCTAAGTCACGTATACAGTCAATTTATAAGTCAATTTGTATACGTGACTTAGATTGTGACTAGAACATTTACAACTTGTTTTATTCAAGAAACTTGAAAAAATCCTATTACTTGACACTAGCAAATGCTTCAATGCGGGTCCAATACAAAAAAGAAGAAGAAGACACCCCGCATTGACATAACAAATATCACTGTCAGTGTCAAACTTTGATAGTTGTCGAACGAAACAAGTTTGTTGAAAACGAAATAATATTTCGTAAAAATCAATGGTTTTATCTTGAAAATTACTGAATACATGCTTAATATTATAAACAATGACTAATAGTGATGAAATTACGCTCTCTGCATTCAAATACTTCGCAGGCGAGTCGGAGGATATTTGCAGGTTATGTTGCAGTACCACGGAAACTGTGGTCTATTTGGACGAAAGTCCTGCATTGGAATGCATCTATTATGAGGATATTGTCACTTTTGAGGATATACTTCATGACCTTGGGGTAAATTGTTATAATTTAGACCATTAAATTAATAATTTCACATACAAAGTCATTGCTGATGTGAATAACAAAATGTTTGTGTTCCATTTGTAGATAAATAGCATGCTGTATGCTGAAAATCAGTGTGATAAAAATATTGTACACTGACGAGATCGTCAGTTAAGTATTAAGCACTAAGATTTATTACATTACTTTTAACACCAACCCAAAAAAAGAGGAGAGTTATTTGTTTGCAGTGTGTATCTGTGTGTCTGTCTGTGACATCGTAGCTCTCAAACGGATGGCCGGGTTTTCATCAAGTTTTTATTTGAAAGAGGATTTAATCGAGTGTTCTTAGCTGTTTTATCAAAATCAATTCAACTGTTTTTATTTGTCGGGGGTTTTTGAGTTTTATTAACTTATACTTGTAGAGAAATAATTTCTGTTTGAACGACTAAGTATATTTTTTTTAACTCTACTTGATATACCTATCAAGTAAGATAATTTAATTGGAAAACCATAAGAAAACTTTGTGTATTGGACTCGCTTCTTACAGGTCCCTAGGGAACCTACACTGCCACAAATATTGTGTGAAAACTGTGCAGAATCGGCTATAAAGGCCTTCACTTTCCAAAAATTATGCAAGCATTCCTTTAACAAATGGCATGAGGCTTTAGAAAAGCTTAACGAGAGTTTAGACTTGGCCAACACACTCGGTCCTGTTGTAAAAACAGCATACATAGTAGTTAAGAATGATAACCTCATCTTAGGGAGTAGAAATGTTCAAAAAGAGAAAACCAAACAAGCAGCATTAGAGAAGATACACAACTTAATAAAAGCAAGACGAAATTATGTAAAAATTAAAGGGAAACAAAGTATTATGTGCTCAGAATGTGGAGTGACAGTTCCTACAAAAAGTAGCCTATTAAGACATATGGAGAAACATACAAATAAAAAATATCCATGCCAACACTGCTATAAAATATTCCCAAATTTAGCTAAATTACAAACACATAAAGATAGAATGCACAACCCGAAGACTGTTCAATGTCCGAAATGTTCTAAAATGTTCAGTTCAGAGAGAATGTTAAAATACCATGAGGCGTCATATCATACAGTAGCTATGTGCAAAGAATGCTTAATGCAATTCCCTTCAAAGAAAGATTTAAGAATACACATGAGTAAACATGATGCAAATAGACAATGCCCACGCTGTAATAAGCAATTCACAAATAAAATTGTATTGAAAAATCATATGAAAATATGCGGTAATGATCAAGAAATTAACTTCTATTGTGATATTTGCAATAAAGGGTATGTACGTAAAAATAGTTTACGTTCACATCTTATAACTGAACATGGTTTTGGACAAACATACACATGCAACTGGTGCAGCAAACAATTTGACGCCGTAAGCAAACTGAACATGCATGTCGTAAAGCATACAAGAGAACGTAACTTCCACTGTGAAATATGCGGAGGCCAGTTTGTAACCAAAGCTGCACTGACGTATCATACACGAATACACACCGGTGAAAAGCCCTACCCTTGTGATATGTGTAAAGAAAGCTTTCTATCTGCTTCCAGAAGGATGGAACATAAACGAAGAAAACATTTCGTGCCGAGGTTTCACTGTACAATTTGTTCGAGCAAGTTTGTCTCCAAGTTTGAGCTAACTAAACACATAGCCAGACATAACAATCCTCAGAGTAGACTGTTTATAGATGATGCTGATGGAAAGAAAAATGTGGAAAATGACACTGGAGATAACAATGCACTATACCAACTGATATTGTGTTAGTATATTTTCAACCAGCCAATGGGAAATGTACCAATTATTTTGAAACAGAAACTGTTTTTAAAGAACTTCTAAAAAGAAGGATGTTCTCAATTCGACTGTTTGTTCCGAGATTATTATGAACCAATTATGAATTAATTTTGATGATTCTTTTTTGTTTGGTAGGTCATGCTTCAGAGGTGGTCCTATATAAATTTTATCAAAATCGGTTCAGTACTTTAGTTTTAATAACAAAATAACTGAAAAAATAAGTTATCCATGTAAACTTATTTGCATATTTTGAAGCCTGTTTTTTCAGTTTTTAAAAATAATTGATGTCAATAATTTCTTGATTTGATTTGACAAAGGTACCTCTGAAAACAACACTGCAAATGCCAATATTACAGCTTCCTGACTCAGCTCTGTGCTATTGTGTCATTCTAAGCTGTGTAAATTATATGCAAATATGACATCTAAGCAGATTCGGCACGCTTTAATTTTCTATAACATACGCAATATGCGCATCCCTTAGTTTAGTGCAAGCTTATTCTATGTACATATAAAGAAAATCTTAGCACCTATTGTACACTTACTTATTTACTGCCATAATTCGAAATAATCAAATTGGAAAACTTTAAAAAGGCAATTTCTAGTGTTGAAGTTCATTTGTTAAGAAATTGTCTTTCTAAGTTTATGTTACATATTAAAAGACATGATTTTGAAAACTCTGTTTTAATATAAGCTGTGTATGCTTTAAAACTCTAAGGTAGATTTACTTCGATATTTTTTTCAAATCTGTTCTGCTTTTAGTGATAAGGCCGCCTGTTATTTCACTAGCATGTGAATATTTTACTATAGATTAGTGGTTTTTTTAAACTTTGGAAGCCAAACGGGCTTAAGCAGCCCAGGCACGTCACTGCGACCTTCGCAGATCTATTGTGACAATTCGGATGTATGTTTGGTTTAGATTAGTGTTATAGCTAAGATGTAAACTATAAAGAGTTTTATCTATCTATAATAAAACTAGTTGAGAAATAGAGAATTAAAAACCCCTATATCCTAAGCCTATATTATAACAGGAGTGTTGGTTGTTTAGTAATGTCATTACTTACCGAAAATCGTCACTTAACTTTAACCATCGTCTTAAATTCTGTCTTCCTTTCGCAAGTGTCATTACGTGTCAGTGAAAAGTAGTCAAAATATGTTAAGCATTGCTTAAGCTTAGTAACGTTTTTTGCTAAGGCTGCATATCCCGAGTTGACGAGTTCATTAAATATTAGATGGATAGATAACACTATTAAAAACCACATGATAACAAAATTACAGAAAGATAATATTAAGTACTTAGGGCTAGGGTTTTAATTGGCGGCCTTATCGCTTAGAACGATCTCTTCCAGGCAACCGTGCAAGGACAGGAATTGTATGCTAAAAACAGTGGCCTATTTATAACAAAAAAAAACTAAGTAAGAATGATTGTTAATTACTTGTTCTGGCTTTGGACATTGTTGCCCATACCTTCATGTAACTCATGAGTTGCCAACTGGGAGTTCTAGTGGGATTTGACTCTGTACAATCTTCCCATGATCCCCACATTTCTCAAATTACCATTACAGAGACTAAGAAATAAGATAGAAGCTGCTTAGTTTCGAGCACCGACGACGTAAAGTAGCATGTCTGTTTATATTCTATCTATAGTATTCATTTCAGCGAGTGTGCGCAAAAACTTCACAACCTTATTCCACCTTCCCTATTTCACCACAGGACTAGGAAAAGTCGGCACATTACCATATTTTTTTATAGAAATACCATAACCATCTGTTTTTCATAGAAATAACAGAAATCAACAATCGGTCCACGTCAATGTCCTTATTTTTATGGTTCCGTACCTCAAATGAAAAAAACGGAACCCTTATAGGATCACTTTGTTGTCCGTCTGTCAGTCTGTCCGTCCGTCCGGGTGTCAAAACCTATATCTCGGGAACGCGTGAAGGTATCGAGTTGAAATTAAAACCATATACGCAGATCCATAGTATGTTGCTGCATAAAGAAAAATCAAACTTCTCAGTTTTCATTAAAAAAGTTACAGCTGAATAAGTAATAAAAAAACGCACATTTCGACACTCACAAGGGAATCAAAACCTATGGGGTACTTCCCGTTGACCTAGAACTATGAAATTTGACAAGAAGCATTGTGTTAGAGTACACATATAGGAAAAAATCCGAAAACTGGACATTTTTAATTTAATCACAAAAAATAGGGTCTTTAGGCAAGGAAGGAGGGTCCAAATTTTAAAGTACTTTAACCGTATGTATATGTGGGGTATCATATGAAAGAACTTAATTAACAAGCTAAAACAGGTTTTTAAATATATTTACGACGTATATTTTTCGATTTATGAAGGAAAATATATAAAACTATATATTTTCCCCCTTTTATCTACTAGTTTGTACGGAACCCTCGGTGGGCGAGTCAGACTCGCCTTGTCCGGTTTTTTTTATACAAGATTGATCTACGATTGACCACCAACTCGCCTGATGTTAAGCGAGCGGTGTGGCCGAGGATGGAGCTCGTCGATCTAGAAGATATCTATTCACTCTAGCCTTGAAAATTCCAAGATTGTAGGTCTCAGGAAACAGAGATGGCGGCAAAGAAAAATTCAATGAAAAATTAATTAAATTGAATGGAATTCATTATCGATTTCCTGAGGACTAAAATCTTGGAATTTTCAGTGTACTCTAGCTTTGAAATTTCCAAGAAATCTCCATTTCTTCTAGATTGACGAGCTTTATCCACGGCCACACCATCGCTTAACATAGCCATGTTAGTGGCCAGTCGAAGTTCTATCGAATGTAAAAAAAAAAAAAAAAACACAGATGGTGTTCTGTCAAGTCAGCTACTACTCGTTAGACCAAATATCTAGAGTTCATACAAAAAATCCATAGAAAAATAATGTTTTTTTTTTCTTCTGAATTTGGGAATGTCCTAATCACACTATAATATTATAAAGGCGAAAGTTTGTAAGAGTGTATGTATGTTTTTTAGCGGTAACATCGGGTAACACCACGGGGCGAAGCTAGTAGAATAATAAAGAAAAAATTCTTACCTTTATCTAAATGTTCAGCATACTTGTATGCAGCTTTAGTCGGTCCATCCTCGACTTCCTCCGTCTCTTTCTGTATGCCCATTATGTTACCTGTAATGCAATAATTAGTTAAAAAATAATTATATATGAAAATATATACGGTAAATACAGATAAGTACACCAGAGATTGACAACAGATTTTTAACCGACTTCCAAAACGGAGGAGGTTCTCAATTGGACTGTATATTTATTTGTATGTTTATTCACCGATTACTTCGCCTATTGTGAAGTGATTTTGATGATTACATATTTTTTGTTCATCCTTCAGAGGTTGTCCCATATAAATTTTATCAAAATCGGTTCAGTACTTTGGTTTTTATAACAAAATAACTGGAAAAATATCATCCAAGTGAACAAATTGCGTATTTTTAAGACGGTTTTTTAACTATAATTATACATGGGCATTTTTCATTCTACATTTCCTTTACCAGGAAAATATAGTCTTAGTCATAGATAAACGTAATAATACTGTTAAAACTGTTTTTCGACTGCAACAGACTACATCCTTGAAACTACCATGCATTGTAGTCAAATGGTTGCCTAATAAGATGTTAGATCTCTTTTTGCTTCATTGAGGTAGAATACCAGTGTTGGTGAGTCACAATCATGTAAAAAAAACTCCAAATCAGAAGTCTTGTGCACTCTTATCAATCGTGCCGATTATTCGGGGAGTTGTAAGTTATCCGCGAGGCGTCTACAACGCCACACGACGTCCAAGTTTATGGTACGAAACTAAAAAACTATTGACAGTTAAAAAGCTGAAAACTATTGACGAATCAAAACGTTTAACTACAAGCAAATGTGTCATTGATACACAATTGACATAAGTATGTATAACTGCGCTCGAACACTCCTTGTAATTTTTAACCGACTTCCAAAAAGAAGGAGGTTCTTATTTCGACTGTATGTTTTTCATGTTTGTTCAGCGATTACTTCGCCAAGTATGAATTGGTATTGATGATTCTTTTTTGTTTGGTAGGCAATGTCTCAGAGATGGTTCCATATAAATTTTATCAAAATCAGTTCCGTGCTTTGGTTTTTATAACAAAATAACTGAAAAAATATCATACAAGAAAACAAATTGCGCATTTTGCAGTCGTTTTTTTTTTCAGTTTTTTAAACTATAAATATTATACTATATGTAAATATAATTATTTTGCGATTGTGACTCTGTAGGAATTCTAGGTCAATGTTTTGCCTAGTAATTTCTTGTGCAACATTACTTTCCAATCCAAAACGTAATTATGTTTTTATATTTTTTGGTTCCACCTGCCCCCGTATTCAGAAGTCATTCGGAATCTATCTCTGTCTACAGAGACGATTATTTCTATAGAGAATGACAGAAACGGAGATATAGATTCCGAATGAGTTCTGAATACTAGGGCTGATCGTTATTTCTCCTATCGTATCTATCCTATATTTATCCTAACTTATCGTTAGTAAAATAAAAGATGATGAATATAGTGTTAAAGTTATACCAATCTTAGTGCCCTCCAGTTTCCAATGTTTCTTCTGCGCCTTCCGTCGTTCCTTCTGTTCTCTGAACGCTTTCACCAGCGCAGAGCCTTTGCGCGCATTTATTGCCATGTCCGATGTCGGGTCTTTTACCTGAGAACAGATACTGCGTAAGGATATTGCGATAAAAATATTATGGGTCTTATAGAAATACGTTACTCAAAGATCAATGCTCAACATATTTTGTCAACTTCTGGCTAACACGTAATGACACTGGTGAAAAGAAGACAGAGAATTTGAGACGTTGATCAAAGTTAAGTAACGTTGTTCGGTAAGGCCGAATGTATTTAATATTGTAAACATCACATTTTTAGAATTTATTCCTCAATAGTGCTTATGTAGAAATTATTCTTAATTATTAACACTCGATTGGCACAGGACCGAGGAAGATGGCAAGACAAGAGAGAGGCCTATACGCAGCAGTGGGATAAAGAAGGCTGTGGACAATGATGATGAAGTAACACTGTTATTCGTTGCAACGCTTTATTTATTTATTTAAGTCCATCAACATTGTGTACATTAACAATATTTAAAAAATCTAATATAAATAAACAAACATATTAAAGAATAAATCCAAATGTCACAATAATTATAGATGGAGACGGCATGCATTACAGGAGCGAAAAATTATATAAAATTATAATAATAATGTCAATTAAACTAAAGTAAAGGTCAAATGATATAAAAATTTTAGCTACATTAAGATGGATCTAGTGTCAAAGACTTCCTGAAAATATTATAACTGTCGCCAAATATGTCTATGTCTGTTGTCTTCGATGCAGTGATAAATTGGCGCACCATTCCCGCAAGTGGAGCATTAAAGCCAAGGTTAGGGCGAAAAGTAGGAGTAGAGAAGATGTTAAAACATGATACTCTTGGCAGCATTCGAGGATTTGTTATTTTAGTAATTCTTTGTTATAGAAATCTTCCCAACAAGTAATATACGTTATATCAAATAACACAACAGTGTTATTTGATGAGAAAATTAGAAAGATACGTTCTAACGGATGACTTGATCGCTTTTTTATACTTGATACACTTGAAAGGATGGCGTGAACGCGAGGAGGCCTATACCAGCAGGACACAGGCTGAGTAGATAAAAGTATGTAAACTTTAAACTTTTTTATTTTATGCACGATAGACCTACGAACGGTAGTTTTTAGCAGCAGCTTTACCCGCGCGATTTGTATAGTAAATATTTATATTATCAGCTTTAGCAAGTCGCATTCCTACGGCCTGTATTTTTTATAACACAGCACTCAAGTGGTGCGCCCGCCGTCGCCCCGACCCTTCGTTATTTTAAGTAATGTAGTGTAACATTTCATCCATTAAATAAGCCCATGTCCTTCTGAGCAGATCTTATATTTCGGTTTTTATTTAATCATTAATTTTAAGTTAAACACCATCCTCCGGAAGCTCCCGAAATCTTGACTAAATACTAATGTACTATGATACTAACGGCAAAGACCTTCCGTAAGCACGTACTAGATGACGCTGGTGTCGAGTTAGGACACGCAAACAATATAATAATGTAATTGCTACTTAGTCTCAGTGTTTAACTTCAAGGTATCTGACGTTTAATTCTGACAATTATACTAATTTTTGTAAGTGTTTGCTTCAATCAAGCACTGACAGTTAAGTAATTTGGGGTACGGCAGTGGCCCCGGCCAAGTCGAGCAGTAAGGCCACGCCGTACAAAGGCTCGAAACCATTGGTACTTTCTATCCCCTTAGAGTCAAATTCCCTTGATTTTTATCACTGACATACCGATCATCATAATTCTAAGGTACTTCTAGCAGACATACGAGCTGAAATTTTAAACACATTTACGGCCTTACTGTGATGAGTCATCATGAGTCATCAATGAATATTTCTATTTTATATGTATAGAAAACTGAGAAATTTGATTCTTTCTGGAGCAAGAGACTAAGGATCTGCGTATATTGTTCTAATTTCAACACGATACCTTTACGCGTTCCCGAGATAAAGGTCTTGAAGCCGGACGGACGGACAGACAGACAGACAGACGGACAACAAAGTGATCCTATAAGGGTTCCGTTTTTTCCTTTTGAAGTACAGAACCTTAAAATGTAGTTATAGTGACATAAAAAAACCAGACAAGCGCAAGTCAGACTCGCCCACCGGACTCAGTTTGTACGGAACCCTCCGTACAAAGTAGTAGATAAAAGGTTTTTTTTTTTAATTTTCCTTCATAAACCGAAAAATATACCTACATCGTAAAAATATTTAGAACCTGTTTTAGCTTGTGCTAATGAATCTCTTTCATATGATACCCTACATGATACGGTTTAAGCACTTTAAAATTTGGACCCTCATAGACTATTGGATAAAGACTATTTTTTTGTGATTAAATTAAAAATGTACAGTTTTCGGGATTTTCCTTTATGTGTACTATATGACAATGCTTCTTACCAAATTTCACAGTTATAGGTCAACGGGAAGTACCCCATAGGTTTTGATTCCCTTGCGAGTGTCGAAATATGCGTTTTTGCGACATATTTGGCTGTAACTTTTTTTATGAAAACTGAGGAGTTTGATTTTTCTCTCTGCAGCAAGAGACTATATATGCGTATATAGTTTTAATTTCAACTCGATACCTTCACGCGTTCTCGAGATATAGGTCTTGACAGACGGACGGACAGACGAACAACAAAGGGATCCCATAAGGGTTCCGTTTTATCCTTTAAGGTACGGAACCCTAAAATACGCACATAACTTGGAAAAGACAGAGGTGCATTCCGCGGGATTCGAACCCAGGACCTGCGGATCGCAAGACAGACGGTCTCCCGACTAGGCTGCCGGAAACTTCATTATCAAATTAATTCAATATAACCTCTCACCGGTATAACAGGCTCCGGTTGTTTAGTGAACACGATCCTGCCGTCGAGGAACGGAGGCACTATGTTGTGTACCAACAGGTGCACTCGGTCTAAGCTTTCCTGGAAACGAAATTCAATAATTTACATATCACGTAGCATACGCATATTAAGGCGAGGCTTACGCAGGGAGGCAAGGCTTTTAGAACGCTAAAGAAATGTAATGGCTACTTAACATGGTAAGTTTGGTGTTGGTAGCTTCAAACAACTTGGAGATCAATAAAAAAAATAATTAAATGCCATATTCAAAAAAAAGGTATCGAGACTTTTTTCAGTAATCGTGTTTTTGTTCTTGGACAATCCTGGCCAATAGATCAACATATTAAACTACTTAAAATTTGAGCTTGAACTAATAGTACAAGTATTTATTGTAAATTTTCAAAAAGCTCTTTTTTTGCTGCTTTTGTGGACAAGCAGACAATAAGGTGTAACCGTGCGCGCTCTCACCCTGATGAAGACCACATACCTTTGACCAAACCTTTTAGGGCAAATGTGAAAAAAAAATATCATATGTGTAGGGTAGGGACCCTAGTAAAAAAAAAATTTCAAGATTTTAAACTTCCGTTTTGTTAGCGTAATAAATATGAATACCCATACTAAACTACAATTTTCTAGTACTTATAGTGTTTGAGCTAAGTCGCGGACAGACGGACGGACCTGGTTAGTCTATAAGGGTTGGTAGTGTAATAGTAATAAGGTCAACCTTACCGTCCATAATTCCTGAAGATGCCTCGTGAAGAAGTGGAACACGTGTCGACAATGATACCAGCTTGAAGACATCGAAGCCATCCGCCTGGTGCTAATAAGTCAGTTGTTTTTATGTTGGATACATAGATCTACGATTGACCACCAACACGCCGGATGTTAAGTGCCGGTGTGGCCGAGGATGATGTGTCTTACATATACCTACTCGTTGACTACTGACCTCGTCCAAGTCGTTGTTGACGTTGATAGAGTGCACGACTCCGCTGGTGAGCATCCTGTTCCGCTCCCACAGCTCGTTGTCCTTGTCTATCTGCTGCCGTTGGGCGGAGACCTTCCTGTTCCGGCGCTTCTCTATCTGCTCCTCCTTGCGCGCGACGTACTCCTGGCTCGCGCCCGCGAACGGGTCCGATTCGTCCGCTTCGCCTGGAATTAAATGAAAAACGCGTCATGTTATCTTTAGCCAGTTGAATCGCTTTCTGTTTAAGAGTCCGTAGTTTTTACCATCGTCCGTCTCGCTCGCACATATCCACATTTTTAAAGACATAAAATGACTGAATGAACTCTTAAAAAAACGTCGTTTGTAAAGATAGAAAACGACATCACAAATATTCGACAAAAATTTCAATTTGATCCATGTTAATAATTAACGCAAAAATGATTTTTATGTATGTATGAAAAATTAACTTTGATCAAATTTACATTTTTGTCAAACATATGTGATGTTGTTTTCTAGTTTAAAAAAACGACGATTTTTTTTATAAGTTCATGGAGTAATTTTACATCTTCAAAAATGTGGGTATGTGCGAGCGAGACGGATGATAGACGAACTACGGACTCTTAGGGTAGCATGCCGAACTCTATTCGCCTAAGTAGGCCCTTAACAGCTGTCTGTAGCATAAAAAAAAAACTTATCCCTAGTTATACGTAGCAGCAAACATCTTGTGCTATGTTCCATCATGCCCTCTCTTTTGATTTCAACAAAAACAAAAGAGACGGCATGATCAAAATTGTTCAAAATGTTTGTCACTTTACAACACAAATGGTTTGAATTAGTATAACGAATAGTATTACCAATAGTAATATTACCACATATATTTGTATATCCTATGTAAAAAGGGCCTCTCAGTTTAGCTTCGGCCCCACCAATGCCCACCAAATAACCGGGCTTGACCCGAGATTGTATTAAAATAAAATACCAATAGTATTAATTTTCCGTCTATGTTGGGGTAACGTAAATAGTCTTAATATTTTTGATATTTCACTATAAGTTATGTTGTAAAAATACGCAATGTGCCCACTGCTACTTCAATCGTAACTGCAGAGTTTTGTTAAAACTTTACAACACATAATTAGTAACAAATTTTTGTTTTATTACCTTCACCCATGTTGTACCATTCGCGGTCCAATTTCCTTTCGGCCTCCTCCCAATCAGGATCATCCGGATCTATACCTCGACGAGAACTTGCAAATCTGAAATCATTATTAAAATTAAATTTATTTGATAACAACAATCTTCACATACGAAATCAGAACATAAGAGAATGGAATCAAATTAGACAATCTTAGTAAAAGAGCATTGGTACACAAACTAGGAGAACATGTGAGATGGCATAATACCAATACCTTCTGCCCAAAGTAACATTTTTCGATATTTATGTTTGAAAATACACAATATTAGCAAAATAATATGAAATACATTAAAAACAATAAAAATATAGTTTACTGTTAAAAATACATATCAAACTACCATGTAGTGTAGCCCCAGTAAGGCCCAGTACAATAGAGCTAAGCTGCCTGCAAGGAAGTTAGTTTTTTCGGGTGTACTCTTTTTTATGTGTGTCTTCTGTCTTCCAACCGGTCTTTTTAGAAATCCATGGGAGGAGCCTATTTCCAGCCGTGGACATCTTGTGGCTGAGATGATGTCTTTAAGAATCTTTTATAGCTTAAACGGCTAGACCGATTTTGATGTAAGAGGTGTCGTTAGATTATTCTATGTCAACATTTCCTGAGTGTCATAGTCTAATTTTTTTAGCAATAACAATAATAAATGTATTATTTCTTAGATTTTGATGACTGAGGTGTCAATCAATTCGTTATTATAATCTGGGTGACATGTGACAATAATTTATATGAATAAAATAAATATGGTGGATATTCCTAGATTAAAAAAGCAGTGAATCTTGATTTTTATTTTGGAAAATCGTTATTCTTATGCATATTATCGAAACAAAGACCCTAATGAGCATATTACAAATATATATAATTAATATTGTTGATAGTCAACAGTAATTTTGCAAGACAACATAAAACTTGTTGTTGCGCGATCTTTTGACAGTAAGTTTCGCGGTTAAAACGCGGCCGAAGTAAGCCCATTTGACCATTGTCTTCACAAAATGTCTTAGCCACGGCGCATGCGGATCCTCTGCTACAGATTTTAGGATGCTGTTGTGACTTCCCCGGACCTTGCTCACCAGTGCTGCTATCTTTTACGAATTATATGAAAACCGTCTGTTTTTTGCGCATTCTGCGCAAACATCCCTTACGCACTACAAAAAAGGGGAAACCCCAACATCATCCTGAAAATATTATTATATTGGATGTGTATGGTAGCCATTGACTTTTCGGTACATGCTATCCACAAACTATCCGTGTACAGACCCTGGCAATATGCCTTAAATAGCGTAATTTTAACCTGGTCTGTACACCGGGCAAATCTGATTTATGATTTATTAAATCAGGTAGAAAACAGTTTTCTCCTATTAGTATGGGAGATCGTGCGAAACTTCTTTCAATTATGTCGTATATTTTACTTACTTATGTGGTGTAGCTTTAGGGGTAAACTCATACGGTCTTCCTTTATAATCCTTCAAAGGTCTCCCTCCGACACTGCGCTCAGTCCGTCCTCGGTCCCTGTCATCTCTCGGCAGCGGCGTGGGGAAGTCCCAACTGGACTTGCGAACCGTGGTACGCGGGTCATCATCATCATCGTCCCAGGCCGTCTTGTCGGTCGGTTTCAGGACTTTGAAGCTGGAAAAAAAATTAAACTTCATGTTACAAAAATATTACTTACTAAAATTATACATTTACTCAAGTCAAAAGCTAACTAACTTTATACTGAACAGAATCTTTATAATATACATTTACAAAATCCACTGCCTTAGTGTCCAAGTGTATGTGTAATTAATGTATTATTGTATATTGTATTATTGTATGTATTAATGTATTATTGCTATTATTTTGTGTAGTAAAATTGTTATTGTTATTATTGTATTATTTATGTAATGTGTAAAGAAATTAAACCTATCAAACATTATTAACTGATAATATATGTAGGAAGCTACATATCTGTTTGTTATATCCAACAATCTTAATTTTATGAAAATGTTGTTCTATCTAAGTATTAATTATATAATGGCATAAAATCAAACAGTAAGTAGAAAAATTGTTGTAATTATTTCATTTAGAAGAAATTATGAATTAAGAATGATATTCTTGTTGTTAATACTTAAGCAAACTTTAGATGATTAGTTGAACAAAACAACAATCTTGCCTACAGCCTAAATGGCTAGACCGACTTTGATGTGTGAGGTGTTGTTATCTAACAAATCTAAGACAAATTTTTGTCTTCACTTCCTGAATGTTATAGGCTATATTTTTTGTAATAATAATAAAACATCTCTTGTAATAGTAAAAAAAATGATTTTTCTAAACCTCAAATGAATTTTTTAGTAATAAAGAAGGGATTTTACTAGAATCATTCTAATGAATGCACATTTACAACCTTGTACAGTGATTTTACGTATACTTTCTCACAAAAGACGCACACTCGACAGCATATCAAGTGTAACAATATTTTAAGTTCAATTTCAAAAACTACTTTACCATAGTTGGGTGTTTTGTTTTTCTTTTAATATAGATACATGTTTTCACCATATAGGTAAGCAGGTAGTTTTATGGAACATAATTATTAAAAGCAAGATACTTACCTAGGAGTTCTAGGTTCATCTTTAAACCTAGGCTCATAATAGCTTCTTCTTGAACTATCTCTGCTACTCCTCTCGCTGTCTCTGTCCCTTTCCCTTCTTTCACTGCCACCTTCTGACCCTCTATCTCGTCTATCTTTCTCTCTATCCCTGTCTCTCCTGCGATCATCATATCTTCTATCTCTATCATATCTATCATAGCGCTGGTAAAATCGATCATCTTCCTCATCTCTAGATCGGTGTTTCTTTTCTTCTTTTGTAGAATGATGAACTCCTTTTTCTTTAGTTTCCTTTTCTTTCCTGTAAAGTAGAAAAGAAAACAAAAATAAATGCAGACAGGTTACTCACTTTTATTTATTTTTAATTTTTCATAGGATTGCACTTGAATATTACCTCACCTGATGTTAAGCTAATATTGCGGTCTCCTGTGGAGCACATTTGCCTAAAAGGAACCTATTCACTTGCAATTAGAAGACAGCCAGACTATATCCATCCAGAAAGACCCATTCAGGAAGTGTATTCCTCATTTTGGCGATACACACAATAACAGTGGAATTAAAGCATATTTTTGAGTTGAAATCTCCAACTTATCAGATAAGACATCGTTCAGGAGTAATGTGTGCCCTGTACATTTTGAACAAGACTTCCATTTGTGATTAAGTCTATAGTCAGATATTTCGACTAAAAATAGATGTTAGTATAACCTGTGATTTTACAAATTAAAATGTATTAGTTTTCATCATAAAATCGGTTATGGTATAAAATAAAATATAGTATGTAATCAAGATTACAAGCGCTTCTGAGGCGAAAGTGATTTTCTTAAAACTAACAATTAAATAAATGACTGAAGTAGAGGTCAGCTCAAAATTGTATCTTATAATTAATACTTACCTCGAAGTGATTTCAGAGATCACACCCCTAATATGATCAGATCCAAGCTTAACCACTTTGTTAGTCAAATGTCCTAATAGAGAGTAAAGCTTACCATGTTTCAAGATATGTTATTGAAGCCAAATATTAGTTTTTAAAGTTAAGTAAATTTTGGACCATAAGGACTGCAATCAGTCTTTCTTTATATATCTAAACAGACACTATTGACGTTTGTTGATAATGAAATAGTGTGATTTTGTATAAACAATAATGTCTTGAATAGACTTCATTTTGGATTCATGGTTTGAGCTTACTTTGAAATTACTTAAAAAACAAATGTTCTCACTTTTGTAGCCGCTCCATCATCCTTTCCCGAGCTTGCTCTGATATCCCGCCAGTGTACGTCGGTGTCTCTTCATTGTGCCTTCTATATTTACGCTCTTTTGTACCCGAGGAATCGCTAGTACTTGAAGATTCAGCATCTTCGTTTGCATCGTCTTGAAAAGATATTAGTCGATTCTGCTTACGTTTGGCTGCAGCTAGCTTATCCAAACCTAGTAATGAAGGCTTGGCAAACTGAAATTCTGCAGGCTTTTCTTTCTTTTTGATGATTAAGCCCCCGGGAACATCACCCGAAGTTCCCTCTAAGCGATGTATGTTTTCATCATCTTCCGACATTGTCAGCGAGTTTAAAAATTACTGAAGATATTTGCCGTAAGGCGATGTACGTTTTCGCGGTATTTCAGTTAGAGTTTTCATTATTAAAATAACTTGCAAAACATTGCGACAACTCGTGATGAGAAATACGAAAACATGTCAAACTGAATCTGTCAACCGACCATATGATAACCTCATAAAACTGACAGTGACAACTACAAATAATAACGAATTTAACAAAAAAAGTTAAATCAGATTTAAACCCGCTTAGTGCATTTGCCAGTGTCAAGTATAATATTTCTTCAAGTTTCTTGAATCAAACAAGTTCTAAATATGCTAGTCACAATCAAAGTTAATCAATCAAAATAAAAAAAAGTCATTTTCAAATTCAAGTCGTGCTTCAGTAAAGTGGTGGCGACTTTACTGAAAGCTTCTATGGAGTTTTGCCGACAACGTGAAAATACACGTTTCACTACTTTATTTCACTTGCCCACACTTAAATACTTCATCGAACACATAATTAATAAAAAATCTTAATTTATATCGCATTAATATTCGAAATAACACAAGTTGAGGAAAATAAAACAAAGCAACAACATCAGTCTCAAAGACGTTCGCGCCAAAACTCAAAATTTAACATTACTAATCAAAGGAAGGTTTTTTATTTTTTTCTGCGGCATCACGAATAATTTACGCATTTAGTCTCTATAAAAGAAAAGCCAATAAGCAGCATAATGCCAACATCAAGCAAAGAAAAGGAAAGCCTATAAAAATATTCTGAATCTGATTTTGAAGTTACCCAAAGCATATACCTTCTCTGGTTTAAGAGGAAGTTCAAGATTTGGGGAACTCTGCAAGAATTTTGTGAGTGCTATTGCTTTGCATAATGTATAATAATACTAAAAGCAAGGACTATCAACTAATGGATAAGTACGTACAGTACATAGGATCATAGAGGTTATCTATCTCTATGTGAATATTTGATAAGCCTGTATTTTTAACAAAATCAGTATTTAATGTGTGGGAGCAATGGAGTATCAGCCCATCAAATAGGTAGTTTTTTTACAGTTACTTACAATAATTTAATCCCAGCAAAGATTTACTAAAGTAAGTAAATGTAATTGTAGTAGTAAATGTAATTAATGTAAGTAAATGTAATATTACGAGAACAGGTCATCTAGACAAACCTTAACTAGGTTTTTAGATGATTTTATATCAACGTGTATTAATTTTATGTATAAATAAATAAATTATAAAAAAAAAAGTAAGTTATATGGACCGAATGAACAGCCCTAATATCAGATTTATTGAGCCGTCGAAATCAGGTTTGTTGCCCGTGCTACTACCAATCTTACTACTAATAATGTAGTAACACCGGTAATTGACTTACCCTTCTTACTACTTTAGTTGAAAGTTGTTAGAACAGCAATAAAAAATTGCCCGTGTTTCTACCGTAAAACTAAAACAACAAAAACAAAACAAAATTTGACGAATTTGTATTTTAAACAAAATGTAAGTAGATATTATGCTTATGGAAAATAATCATTGAATTTAACCAAAAAATAAAAAGAAAAAAATTGGCTTCGGCCGCGTACGTAACTATAGTGTCGTACGAAACATAATATTCTTGGTACGAAACTGGTGTCGATTGGAGAAGTTTTTTCCGTATTCGTAACCACGGCTTCGTTGCAGGAAAAATACATTTGCAAAGTACACAGTTTCAAGACCGGAATTTATTTTCTTTGTACGTAACTTTACAACGAAGTATTTGACCTGGCTTGACGAACCTTTATTGATTTATTGATTTTTAATCTAGAAAGTATGGATACCGTACGTGGAACGTTCAAAGATAATAACTTTCTCACGCTTAGAATATATATTTTAGAAATATGTTTATTTGTTAAAAATAATGAAAATTACTTTTTCGATGTGTCCTCTAGTCGTGTAGATGTACTACGCTCCAAACAAAAGTACAATATATGCTTACCTCAAGCAAACAACTCCATGTTTTACAATAGCTCATTTTATACCGCCATTAAAATATATAACAACTTGCCTACTGAATTAAAGTCACTAAATATATCACAGTTTAAAATTAAATTAAAGTCCTGGCTCATTTCAAAAGTATTTTACAGTCTAAAAGAATATTTTTATAATTAGTTTATCCATATTTAGATGTTTGTAGTAGGCAAATAATATATGTATATTTATGTAGTTTTAGTGCTTAAAGGTTTATATTATCATTAAAGTATTAGGAACTTGCCCTAATACTTTAATGATAATAATAATAATTGTATATTGCATGCCCGATATGGGTACCTACGCTGTTGAGACTTGTCTACTTATAAGAACTTTTGTACACAGTGAAGCAATAAACGTATTCTGATTCTGATTCTGATTCTGAACTTCATATTGTATTTTTATTGTATTTATTTGAGATTCTTAAAATAGTCTCTGATTCCACAATTCCTACCAAAGGACCAGGTATATGTCCCGAAATTTAAATTAAATCAGGTTAGTACATACGAGAGAGTCCTGATAAGCCCTATTTTATTATTAGAATGATTTGTGAACACCTACAGAAGCGGACTATGTAAATCCTTCACGGTACTGTTCTCAGGAGTGTAGTACCTAATATTTAATGCCTCTCTCCATCCAACGGTTAATCTCACCGAATACATCCAGAGATGTTGTGAATATTGCAAGATTTGCGCGCCACGAGGCGGAACAACGCTGGCTAACAGGTTTACATATTATTAACTGATGAAGCGGACCCAGGAACTGGTATAATGTAGGTGAAATAATTAATGTTAGGTACTTACTTAATCTCATCATATCTATGTGATACTTGGTACAAAGTGAGTAGGTAAGAAAATAAAAATAAAGCAACCTACATGAAATGTTACATTTACCGTTTGCGGTTAGGTTGGCTGAGTTTGATTAGAAAAAAAAAACTATCGTGTCAAAACACGAGAAATCGAGAACTAACGTCTTGAAACATTATACTATGTATACTAGATAATCTGTGGTTTCTATTGAACAAAATAATGAAATAAGGACAGCAGCGCCCTCAATGCCGCATTACTTCTCTAGCTGAACAGATTCTATTTGCTGTAGGTATACACGTCTAAACAAAGTACTATTAACGTGGGTAACTTTGACTCCATGTCACACATTGTACATAGCTTCCGAAGTTTCTTTATTATTTCCCAATAAGATTAGCAGTCAAAACGACACGGCTTGTTAATAAATCAAGTAATTGAGTACTAATCTTTTGGGGAAAAAATCAAGATACTTTGGAAAAAGCTATTAGGTAGGTACTTACTAAAGCTAAAATTTAGTCAAATTTACTCATGTTTATAATATTGTCACCGTGGGTAACTTTGAATCCGTGTCAAACATTGTACATATGTTTTTTAAATGTTCTCGATTTTATTCCCAAAATGATTGTTGTCAAAACACCTGCATTAGTTCATTAAGTAATTTGACTAATATTTTTTTGGACAAAACGTCAAGAACCTTCGAAAAAGGGTATGTACAATATACATGTACAATGTTTGACACGGATTCAAAGTTACCCACAGTGACTGTACCTAATGTCTCTATTTATTTATTAATAATTACTTACAAGGTTAAATGTATGTAAAATCATCTGATCATCATACCTAACTATATAAATTTAAAACAAACTATCCAGCTGAACCAATTGTGGTGAAATTTGGTGAGATGGTAAAGAATGAATATTCAAAAGACGTCGAAAGACGGGAAATTCAAGAAATCCAGCTCCAGAAGCATACAGCAGCTCCATTCTAAGCCTCACCGTCACTTAATATCAGGCGAGTTGGTGATCAATCGTAGATCTATATAAAAAAATATTTCTTTTTTATCCCCGACAATTAAAAATTATAGCTGCATGAGTTGAAGATAGTGTTTGGAATGTAAACTGCATCAATAACGCAAGCATGAATTTCGTTGACAAATTGACCGAAATAATCGAAAATTAGGAGAAAATCTCTTTGTTGAGGCTCCCAATAAAAATAGAACAGTTTGTAAGCATCAGTTCAGACAGAACGACGTTTGCCAGTCGTAAGAAAAGAAAATAACGCGCGTGTTTTTTTTTTAAATCATGTGTTAATAATAGTGATGTACCAAACTTCATTTCGATAGATTCTGTTATTGACATTTGAGTTAGATCTATAAATTAGTTTTTTTTTGTCATAGTGAAAATGTGTGTGACGATATAGTAATTTGTTTGAGTGCGCGCGTGTTTTAAGTAAATTGGAAATTACACCCGAGGCCATGGCCGATATGGAAATCAACCATGAAAAGGAAAACAAGGAAGTGGAAGGTATGGTATGACGGAGAGGTCACGACTAACATTCTGTTGAATATTGATTCATTCATTCAAACACTTACGTATCTATTTTAAACCTCAATGTTTTCATTAGTTAGATTATATAAACATTTAGGTAAATTGCCTAAATAATTGCGATATATATAGGTAGTTACTACCGCAATTTCCAGTTTTTTTTGCCAGGGAAGAAGTCATCATCAAATTGTACAATTTGTTATGCTAAGCTTACCAAGATTTTCTTAGCCGTTAAGTTGTGTAAAAAAATTATTATTAGTTCTTCACTTTTCTTAGAAAGAAAGTTGTACAAAGTTACGAATAATAAATTACCTATTTATATAAGTATACTTAGAGGTATAAATTGGCATGGGCATAATTATAAAAGGGCTAGGGGTCTTGGTTTTTTTTATTAATTTAGGCCACAATAAAACTTAAGACTCACAAACACGACCGACGAAAAAAATTTATTGCGTTCGCTTTTCTCACGCATTAATACTATTTTAGTTAATTTGGCTTATGAAAGTGCCGTGGTTGGTACAAAAACCTGGATATTTATTTATTTGGGTGTTATTTTACTCAAAAATTCATAGAAAAGCTTAAAAAAAGTCATCACCAATTTTGAGGAATGGGGTGCTAGGAGCCCGCTTTCACGAGCATACTACCTACTTAAAAATATAAATATAAAATATTTGAGCTCCCTCGCGCAAAAACAAAAACATAAAATATTGACCCTCGCGCTTTATAAATTGTTTTAGTTTGTTTTGTGAAACTAAAACAATTTATACAAGATAGGCATAGGATCGCGGATAGGCATTACAATAGCATGTTGTTATACCCATATCCATCCTTTGTACAGCGCTAGGTTTTTAAATGGTTTGAAATGCTAATATGCAGCAGTGAACACCTCTTGGAGCCTACAAAACCCTTCAGCTATAGAAAAATTCACGACTGATTTTTTATAGTGCTTCTTGTGCTACTTGGGATAAGCCTGAAACTCAAGTGTGCGCTAATATTACTTCGATGAAAGCTTTTAAATCTTTTACCAGAGACCGATCGTTCTTGGCACCACTCGCGAATCTATTTAATATCAGTTGATCGATTTATTTCAATAGTTTCCCGATATGAACCGGTGCATTTCCGGTAGATATCGATATACAACTTGATATAAATCGATATCGATAGAATCAATAAGCAGATGACTCATAATTTTCAAATAAAACCGGCCAAGTGCGAGCCGGACTCGCACACGAAGGGTTCCGTATCATTATCTATAAAAACGGCAAAAAAAATCACGTTTGTTGTATGAGAGTCCCCCTTAAATATTAATTTTATTTTAATTTAATTAATTAATCGAAAAATTTACATTTAAAAATATTTAAAACCCTGTTTTAACTTGTGCTAATGAAGCTCTTTCATATGATACCCCACATCATACGGTTAATTCACTTTAAAATTTGGACCCTCATTCCTTGCATAATGACCCTATTTTTTTGTGATTAAATTAAATATGTCCAGTTTTTGGATTTTTCCTATATATGTACTCTAACACACTGCTTCTTGCCAAATTTCATAGTTCTAGGTCAACGGGAAGTACCCCATAGGTTTTGATTATCTTGTGCGATTTTTACGACATATTCGGCTGTATCTTTAACTGCTGTAACATTAAAGTGAATTAACCGTAGTTATCATGTGGGATATCATATGAAAGAGCTTAATTAGCACAAACTAAAACTGATTTTTAATTCTTTTTCACTCCTCTTGCTCAAAAAGTCCGTCATTGTAGCACACTAAAGCGGGGCAAAATAGCATTTTAAGCTTTAGGGGATAAAGTATTTTTTTTATTCTATCTGTTATCAAAGAGTCTACATACACGAAACAGTCTTTATTCAAAAGTAGAATAATCTCTTTGGAATATATTTACATTCTCTTTGCAAACATCTCGTTAAATTGTACGTATCATTTTTAAAATAAACTTTGAATTACTGTCAGCGTAACTTTACACACACTTTTTCATATTTTTGACGATACCAGAGTATTAATGTACGAGTCTTATAGTATTTTACTTATGTTATGTTCTTTCATGGTCAATTTTAAAGTAAAGAAGTAACAAGTCCAATAGTATAGAAAATATTTAAGAAAATCGCGTTTAAATGGCTTGTCAAAGTTAAACGCAAATGTGGGTAAAATTGACTCCCGTTCATTTCGCTAACGGAAAATCTTCATAAACGGTGATTTACGTAATTTAGGTTGGATTTATTTTACTTTTTTGATGTAAAAAACATAGATATATCAAATTAAATCAATTTGTCATATTCAATCATGTTAATTTTCATGGGAAATGCCATTTAAAAACTTTGAGCTAAAACGAGCGGAAAAAATAAAATAGTTTAGTGGCATTTTTTTACTAATGAAATAATTTCGTAAAAAAATCAAATAAAAACCAAAAAAATCTACAATAATTTGGGTGTTGAATGACCTCATTATCAAATATATCATTAGGAAACTGAATTATGGTGTTTGAGTATTAGTTTTGCAGCCTAGGTGTTTGACAATAGCTTTCCCACTTGAGAGTTATAGTCTCAAGACGTGGAAAAGCTATCGTCAAACACCTAACGATGCCATGAGTATCAACCACCTACTTGAGAGCCAATTCTTATTCCGTGTTATGTATGCTTACCATCTTCGACCACATTATATTTCTTATAACATCTCTGTCAGACATAGAAGTGAAATAGTTCACATTATTAATGCATTTTAGGTGTATAATTAATTGAAACTCCATTGTCAATTTTACCCACAGTTAAAGAAAATACGTTGACTTTTTGTTTACAATATTTTTACGTAGTAAAATTAAATATGACCAAGAAATATTGTTTAAAGCGGTAAGATAGATCAATGTTTTATCGATATTAAATAAAACTCATGGGATTTAAACAAGTTTTGTATAATTAAATCCGAAATCTTAGACATACATTTTTCAGTCACAAATTCTTGTGTTTAGAAAATGGTGGAAAACTTTTAAAACTTCCATCCAAATGTAATAGGGCGAATTCTGTGCTTCCATCACATTTGTCAACTTTATGCATAAATTAACATTTATAATGTTTGGTGACTACAAATCACGCATTTATCAATCAATTTAATTACTTGTCTTTTGGTAAAAAAATCAAGAATCTTTAAACCAGGCTATGTCCAAAGTTTAACGCCCAAAGTTACCCACATTGACAGTATTGTATTGGATTATTTTATTTTCTCGCAATCGTAGTGAAAAGTAGAGTGTAACACACGGCGCTGAAAACCCATTGTAACTCGGTTTCTATTTATTCCCTCGCTAAAGCTCAGGAGTAAAAATCTACCTCGTTACAATGGGTCATTTTAGCCCCTTGTATAACAATCTACTCATGATATGTAATTTTTAGATTATGACTAAAAATGTAAAGTAAAAATATTATGTCCCCCTTTTATCAATGACTAGCTTCGCCCAGTAGTTCTATTATCTAATTTAAACGGACCTCGGACTCACCCTCGGTGGGTGAGTCTGACCCGCACTTGTCCGGTTTTATTTAAATTATAATCATTATTTTTGAATAAAAAAATCTATTGTACGTGTTGCGTCTCTGAAACAATTTTCGCGAACGGCCCACAGGGAATAAAAGGTCAGTGACGTTGTTTATGTTTACCAAAATGCGAAAATTAAATTCGATAAATTGCATTTTGTTGTTGAAGACGACCGTGGAATTACGAAGTGTCTCGTGACAAATTGATATTAAAATTATATCAAAACAACATGTTTTTGTACAATGAAAATTGCAAGAGATTTTTAGCCGACTTCGAAAAGGAGGTTCTTTTTCAACTCGGTTGATTTTTAGGGATCCGTAATAAGCAAGAAACTCTTATTGTTTCGCTATGTCCGTCCGTCTGTCTGTCTGTCTGTCCGGGGCTTTGTTCAAAGACTATTAGTACTAGAAAGCTGTAATTTGGCATGGATATGCATATTAGTTATTTTTTTGAATAGAATCATAAAAATAATTGGATTAACCTCCGCTAAATGTCAAAATAAATAAATAAATATTTGTGGACATTTCACACAACACCATCTAGCCCAAACTAAGCAAAGCTTGTACTATGGAACTAGGTGGCTGATAGAATACATACATCTTTTTTTTGTAAATATATACATATGATACATAGAAACACCCAGACACAGAACAAACATCCATGCTCATTACACAAATTATATCATCAATCATTTCATCCCCACTTTGGGGATGATTTATTTTTTCATTATCCCATTTTGTGGGGTATCGTTGGATAGGTAATAAAAACATTGGGGGTTTGCGAAAACCATTTTCAATTTAGGTATTCGTTTGCGAAATATTTAGCTTTGAAGTGATAACATCTAAATCCATACATATATACAAACATACATACACTTAAAAAACATAACCCTCTTTCTTATGCAGTCTGGTAAAAAGAAACACTAACTACTTATGTCAAAATATAAGGATAAAAAAATATGGTTGCTATTTTCTCAGAAATCTTCACAGTACATACTTACCTATAAATAGTTGGTATAAAACACTTCGTTCTAACATCAATCGAATTCCAAGCAATTTACTAAATTCAAATCCAAACTAGATAGAGATACTTGCCTACGATTTGTTCTATATTAAACAGATATACGTGTTTAAGTAGTTAGGGTAAGGTCACAATATCTTGCGACGCGGCGCCGAAGCGGCATTGCGTCGATAAAAAAAAAAATGTTCATTAAGTACCTACATTAAGTAGTTTCCCGCAGAAGCTTTACTGATTTATATGAAGTGAATGTTTCTTTAGGTGGCACTAGATGACAGGCTTAAAATATTAGGCGGTAAATATTAATATTTTCAAAAAATAAATAAATAACCTCTTATTATTTTAGCCAAAATACACAGTGTCACAGGATCTTACAGAATTGTATATAGTTTTTAAAATTTTGTTTCAGTAAACAAGTAGATAATTTTAATTTTAATATAATTTTAAATATAATTTTAATAACCGATAACGAAAATTTTCATTAAAAATTTTTGTTAGCGATCAAACTTTGGAATACCCGATATAAGCCATCTACTGCCAAGTTTTAAAAATCATTCACACTTTAGAGTTAAGTATATCGTCGACCTTGTGCTGTAATGTTGCCAAATGTACACATGGCTTCGTATTTCAATAGATTTAATCTCTGCGTCGTCGCAACCGCGGCACATCGTGTGACCAGAGCTTTAGTTACCTACCAAATACTATGTCGACAGGCTTTGATGTTTACAGTCGCGTGTTTACAAATACCTAGCTTCAAAGATTTCGGTAAACTCAGGTGGTGGCGAGCCTGCGAAAGGATTTAGATGGAATTTACTTCTTATTTGATGGATTTTGGTGTACTACTATATTTGTAGGTATACTCTGGAGTGGACCCGCCGGCGATCCTGATTGTCTGCTTTAGTAAAATTAAATTTAAACGTTCCGTGTACATATCTATTACGGAATACATACTTACCTATCTAGTTAAACAGGGTTTTTGTCTAGTTCTGTCTGTTTGAGGTGGTGCTATCATAGTAGTGTACTGTGATTCTATGTTTAGGTGGGCTAGGCGTTTCTTTTAATTCAATTGCCCAGGAAGGATGATAAGATAAGATATGTTTCAAGAGTTTGTGTATTGTATTGTGTTTGTAAAAACCGGTCAAGTGAGTCTGAGGCCATGCGCAGAGGGTTAATTGCATAACAACTGAAAATACGTACTGGGAATTAAACATTAAAATTTCGTGCAAACATTTAAAACATTAGCCGGTATGTTCATAGTATCACACAAGAAATCCCTCTTTTAAGTACACATATAATAGTAAACGTACAACAAGTGAATACATTTCATATGGTCCGACATACCTAGTCTTGCCATAAATATTGTCACGAAGAAAAAAAAAAATTTTTTATTGCAAATAATATTTATTACTTTTACAATGTGTTAGTTTAATAAATAAATATAAAACAATTTAAAATATAAAAGCTTATTCGAAGTGGTCTCCATTGGCTGCAATACAGTCCTTTAAACGTTGAGGCCAGTTATCAATAGAAGCACGCACTCTTTCCATGGGAAAATTCTTCACTGCCAATCGTATGGATTGTTTTAGGGACTCCAAATTATCATGGCGTTTAGAGCAAGCCATACTCTCTAAAACTGACCATAAATCATAATCCAGCGGATTAAGATCAGGACTAGACGACGGCCAGTCTTCAGCTCTGATGAAGTCCGAAACGTTCACTTCCAACCAAGACTGCGTGGACCGAGCTTTATGACCTGGCGCCGAGTCTTGTTGGAAGGACCATACTTGGTTATTGAACATGGTGTTGTTAAGGGGCTTAACTACCTTCTCAAGAATGGTATTTTGATACACTTGTGCCGATGTTTTGATACCTTTTTCACAAAAATATGGCTCAGTCACTCCTTCATAGCTAACACCCCACCAAACCATCACTGAAGTCGGATAATGCCCACGTTGCACTCTGTCGACTAATTGGGAAGCTTCCTTAGAGCTTTGAGCATAAATACGGTCATTTTGTTTGTTAAAATGTTGCTCAATTGTAAAGATTTTCTCATCCGTAAACAAAATTTTTCTGTGACCTCCCTTTGCGTACCGCTTCAGTAGTTGTTTCGATTTTACCACCCTATTCTTTTTTAAATTATCAGTTAAAAAATGACCAGTGCGTCTCTTATAGGCTGCAAGTCATAAGTCATCTTTTAAAATACGCGACATGGTTCTGGGTGCTATCTTCATCTCCCGAGATAAAATCTTTTGCTTTCGGACAGGATTTCTTCGAATTCTTTCCCTTACTGCTTTGACCACCTTTTTCGTACGAAAACTACATGGACGGCCAGATCTTTTTCTGTCACAAACAGAGGAGGTCTCATTGTACCTATTAATAGCCCGGTACACAAACATTTGACTAATAACAAGCGTATGGAGAGTTTTAAAAATTGCATTTGGCTCCATACCAACTTTGTGTAATGCAATCACAGCGATTCGGTTCTCTTTATCACCCCACTCCATTTTAATATCGCAAAATATTGTACAATGTATTTGCGCCAAAATTAGAAAACTCAATGAACAATCGTATAAAAATGACAGATTCCAAATTCAAATGTAATATCTTTCTTATTTTTAACTGTAACAGTATTTATGGCCAGACTAAGTATTTTGGCCGTTATTTTTGTAATTATTATATTGAACTCTTGTTTGAAATAAAAGAATGTATTTTTCACCTCACAAGCTCGGAAAGATTCTATTTGTCATTAGAAATCTGAGTGGAAAAGTGCATTTTGTCCGCTAGCGTGAAAAGAGTTTTTAAAATTCGAACCTTTCTATTCCATACTTTTCTATACCGCAAGTCCACTGAAAATGAAAATGCATTCATGTCAGTGCGCCAACCTCATTTCTTTGAATAGTCGCACTGACCAGCCACAGGTGGCAGCTCTGGACTAGCGTTTTCCTCGCTGTAGTGAGGTGAAAAATTTTGTGTTTCACTCGGCAGCAAAGTTATTTTGCATCTCGTACTTTTGAAACCCTCGCTACGCTCTGGCTTCTATACCACGCGCTTTGCTCGTGGTTCAATCCTAGAATCCTTCGCTTGCTCAGGTTTTAATACAAGTACTCGCCCCAAAAACCAACTTTGTAGCCTTGCATAACAAATAACTATTTTCGTATTCTCCTCAGATTTTACAAGATTTATCATAAAGAATTCTCAACTAATATCGTCATTGTCTATATACCTACAGACTGTACTAAGTATAATGAAACAAGTAAAATGTCTCCCTAATTTTTCTTGAGTGCTAAACAGCACTCATCTCAGTCTTTGATCATCATATATGTATGTTAGATAAAAATCAAAATGCTTCAAGAAAACACTCTTCATTGAATTATATTTCCGTTTCTATAAAAAAAAAACTACAAATAGATAATATCTATTTATATTAAAACATACGAAATTACAGCGGATCAAGCTCTACATTTTTTTTGTTAGACGAAGCATTCCTATCGATACAGAAGCCAAATTTGTTTTTTTTTTTATTTTGTCTGTCTGTCTGTCTGTAGAGTGTAATCAGTGTAATTCGCCGAAACTACTGGACGGATTTGGACGATATTTGATAGTATTATTTCTAATACCATATAGAGGATCTGTCATACTTTTTATTCTAGAAATAGGAATAAAAATATTATTGATGTTTGCTTGCAAATCAAACGAACTTATCATTAGGAACATTATGTGGCAAGCAAACGAAATCGCGGTTACATCTAGTATAACATAATTTAATGTTCAATGACAATGGGCACTAAGCCAAAAATAAATTAAATTACAATTATTTACCTTCAACCAATATAAAATAAACTTTATTAACCTCTGAATAAGAATTAGAATCCCCAAAAAGTGTCGCGTTCCATTTTCTTCCCGGCTAAGAGCCGGTCCACACGGCGCATTGAGTCGTCGCAACGCAAAAATATTTTAACGCATAGATGGCTACACGGGCGCTGCGCCATCGCAGCGTTACTACAACGCAGTCGTGACGTTCCGTCATCGCAGCGGCGACGCCGGAATGTCACGACTGAAAAAACGAAATGAGCTTGTCCTCCCTCCCTATTCAACGCACAAACAACTGAGCGCTACCGTTCCAGCGTCGCAACGAGTGTGCCCCCGCCCGCTTCGTCTCGGGGGCTCCAGTTCAGTCGTGTGTGCGTTGTGTCGACGCAACGCGCCGTGTGTACACTATGATTATTAGTATGTAAAACCACGCAGCGACAGCGCTACGTCGACGCAACGCCAACGCAACGCGCCGTGTGGACCAGCTCTAACATGCTTTAATTAATGCAGTGTAGGTGTGTCTCTATTAGTAGGTATGCCAAAAGAAGTAAATCATATGAGTGTGTATTTTGATAGCTTTTAGTCGGTGGCCAGATGTTGGGTTATAAATTTTTGAATTCTACGTAAAATCTAGATGGATTAGGAATATAATATAAACAAGACACCTATTTGCCTATGAGTAACCAGCGCAAACAATTATAGTATTGTTAATTAGTTTAACCAGCGTTATTATTTATTACAGTTTTGAAAAATGTTTTCTTATTCAATGGGGTAATGTAAAATAACATGTTAGGTATATATGATAAAATATATTATTATATTACAATACAATTACATAATAAAGCAAGTATTATTAAATATTCGCACAACAGACGTACGGACAAAGCTAATGAATAGGAACCCTGTATACTTTTCACCACATTCCAGACCCTTAGACCATTCACCAGTCATGCTGCAATAAATTATTTTAATGGTCTCTAACCGGATGGTATCGGCTACTATAAGATATCTATTTTTGTACTGAACACGTTATGTCATTAAGATTTTTATAACATCTCGATTTAAACAACCTTGAAGGTTTTTCATTCTTATATAAATGTTTAGAGATTAATATCATTAGTAGCGTCGTGGGATTATAACGTTGTAACTGAATTAGTTTTTCAGAGATTAACTAATGAGACGCCACGATCCGTCTGGAATTCAATTCCAGAAAAAAAACTGGAAGTCATCATTGGTCTTTTCAAGGTCAGAGTGACTAGGTATCTTCTGAGTCTTACAGTTTTTGCGCTAAGCCGCGGGCAGACCTCTTGAGTATTTTGTTCCATGGAGCAGACGGACGGATATGACGAAACCATAACCTTACCTAACCACCTAAACCACCCCTTGTTTACTCTGGAATGGACAGAACATTTAGCCCCAGAAATTGGAATAATAAGACCGTATCATAAAAGCTCAGTAGCTTCTATGGCGATCGCCAAAAAAATATTTTTGTATTTTTGTATGTATGTTTGTTGCTGCTGTACTGTAAAGCTTAAAGTATCTTTTCAGAGAATCAAATAGCGTTTGCGTGTTTTAAGGTCAAACAACGCCATCTATTCGATTTCTCAATTTACTAAAAAGTCAACTAGATGGCGTTGTTCTGTAATCATCTCAATTTACTAATAAGTCAACTAGATGGCGTTGTTTGTCCTTAAAACACGCGAGCACTATTTGATTCTCTGAAAACATAAATGTGGCAGTTACAGTTTAAGGTCTATGAAACTTTATTTTGAAAAAAAAATATTTTTGTATAGATCGTCGTAAAAGTTGCTGGGCTTTTACATTACGGTCTTAAAGATAAAGATAAAGATAATTTATATGCATACAACACGAGAATTTTATACAACAAGTGCATAAAAGATGTTACACTAAATTTAGTCGCTTAAAATCATGTTGTGCCGATTAGGCGTACAAATGTCAGGTAGACAGCATCATGCACATGCGAAAAATTATAAAATAATACTAATTATTATTTGTTATTAGATTAATACACAAACCAAAAATATCTATAATATGACAAAGCAGAAGCAATAAAAGATACACATAATGTCAAATAAAATTAAAATTTGTCATTTAAAAAATCATTGATAGAATAATAACACTTCTGCAATAACAATGCCTTCAACTTTTTTCTAAATAAATTACTATTCTGGTCTCTTATTAAATCTTAATGTCTTATTGATTTGATATTGATTACATTTCTTTCTCGTGTCATAGAGTAACATTAGTAACTTAAATGTCTCGAATAGAGATGTGAACCGATTACAATTTTCAGAACCGGTTTTAAACCGATTACTTTGGAAAAAAAACGTTTTTTTTAGTTTTATTTTTTAGGCTTTTTTAAAAAAAAAATGCAAAAAGCTAATTTCAATTAAAAACATGATCCAAAGGCCTCCGGTGCCATTGCCAAATGGGTTGACAAAAAAATACGGTTCTTTTTGTAGGATTGATGCGAGGGCAAACATTTTTATTAAGCATTTAATATGGTGTAATTAATAAACAGGTTTAATCATTTTTAATTTTTATTCAATGTATAAGATCTGCGTTTTGATGTAAGAAACAAAGCTGGTCGACAGCATCATCTAGCAGCCGGCTTCTTCTCGAGGAGAGGATGTACCCGGATGTGGAGAACATTCTCTCAGATAGTACTGAAGTTGCCGGCACCGATAGATATTTTAAGGCAATTTTATTCAATGGCATTAAATGCTTCTGAGCCATTCAAAATGTACCGACGTTTTCAGAACCAACTTCAGTTTCTGTGTACATTTTAAGAATGTTTATTGCCGAGGCTGTCGGATTTGTTAAGTCCTTCTTCCGTGATTGAAGAAAATCTAGTATACCGCGCTTATTTTGTTCAGCTGGATTTTCTTGAGCAACAGGCGGCATCGAGGCTGCGGGTTGGTTCTCTTTTAATACATTTGATAGTTCCCGTCTCACGAGTTCTTTTGCTGATATCATATTTTCCGGGTGTCGGAAGCCATTTCTATATGTTGGGTGTAAATAAGTTGACATTTGAGTCACAGTTCGAGATTCATATGCCAACAATCTACAGCCCATATTCTTCTTCTTCTTTTTTGTATTGGACCCGTATTAAAGCATTTGCCAGTGTCAAGTATTAGGATTTTTCAAGTTTCTTGAATTAAACAAGTTGTAAATGTTCTAGTCACAATCTAAGTCACTTATACAGTCAATTTATAAGTCAAGTCCTGCTTCAGTAAAGTGGTGGCGACTTTACTAGAAGCTTCTATGGAGTTTTGCCGACAACGTAAAATTACACGTTTTACTGCTTTATTTCACTTGCCCACACTCACGCACTTTATTGAACACTTAATGAATAAAACATCACCATTTTTATAGCATTAATGTTCAAAATAACACAAGTTTAGGAAAATAAAACAAAGCAACAACACGTTACTAAGACGTTCCCGCTAAAAAAAACAAGCACTTTTCTGCTATACGCTTCTGCGGTGGTAGTTAATAGCGAGATGTGAAAACCGGTTTTCGTGAAAAAAAACGGTTTTTATCGGTATCTAGAAAAACCGTTTTTTCACAGGTTTTCTTAAAACCGGCTTACATCTCTAGTCTCGAATTAAAAGTTCTACATGAGTCCACCCATTCCAGCCATTCCGTCTAATCCGTCCATTTGGAAAAGTATATACTATACGCATAGAGGGCCGTGGTACTAGAGGTAATATCCTCTAGTACTGCATTTCTTAAACTATGGGTCACCCCACTGGCGAGTCGCGCGCAAATTAATTTAATGTCAAATGCATTTTTTTTGTTGAAGTGAAAACTTCTTTAGCGGCGTTGTGCATTTTTGGAATGGGTAAAAAATGTTAAACTCGCGTCAGATCGTCAGATTAAACTCGCGTCAGGTGACACGTCACCTGACGAGTTTAATCGAAAATTCGTAAGACGGCGCAGGGCGCTTGCGCGAGTGTGCGTGTGTGTTTGTACTACAGCCTGCTACGCGCAACCACGGATGGTGACTGCTGATCGCTCGACCGTCTGTATACCTACTTGTTAAATTCGTGTAGGTATATAAAGTGTTTAAAATATGGAAATTAAACAAATGGGTGAACCGATTTTGATGATTCTTTTACGTTTTCACTTCTGCCGGCACTCCCGGAGTGCAACCCATTGGTTTTTTTTTGCGTATGGTACACTGATACAGTTGCACCTTTGTCTTTTTTTTATAGAAATGATTTGATTATTAAATCTGCACAATAGATCAAAAATGTGCAAGTTCATTCCAATAACGCAGACAAGCAACAGACAAAACTATAGCGAGTGTCCTACGCTAAATATACTGGTTAGGTATGTGTAGTTCTGAGAAGCAGTTTCTCGGCGCGACAGTCCTCATTGTTGGGAACATCCTGCTCTACCAGAGCATATAGAGATACAAAGAGCTATTGGATAGTTGGAGTGCAATAAATTATACTATTCATGAAAGGTTTCTGCAATGCAAAGTGTAGCGTTAGGCGAAAGGTTACCTTAATGACATTAGCAAGGATATTCTGCGTAAATTTGAAGAGGCTCAGTCGTTTTTGTGTCCTTGGTGGTAGACATTGATTTCTGAAAACAATAAAAAAAAACATTTCACACAATACCATCTATAAAATGGTGATGTTTAGTAGGCAGATAACTGCGCAGCAAGATCATTGAGTTGCATGCATCCACTCACACTGTGTTTCATTGAGTACTTA
Organism: Lycia hirtaria; assembly: GCA_947563715.1. Taxonomy (NCBI): domain Eukaryota; kingdom Metazoa; phylum Arthropoda; class Insecta; order Lepidoptera; family Geometridae; genus Lycia; species Lycia hirtaria. Next base: position 35,592,425 of record OX387385.1, read on the forward strand.
ACCGACTTCCAAAAAGAAGGAGGTTGTCAATTCGATCTGATTTTTTTTGTATGTTTGTTCACCGATTACTCCATCATACGTGAACCAATTTTTGTGTTTCTTGAATTGACATATAGAGAATGCTCCCAAGTTGGTCCCATAATTATTTGATAGACAGTGCTTTATTACTTTTTGAATAATATCTATAAATGAAAATTTTCATTGTATTCCTGAGTGAAGTGCGTCAGATTATAGAATCGCAAAGTTCCACCTACACGTTTCTTTGCAAAAGTATCAAATGTTAAGGATTATCGTATAAATATCTGCACATTTTCTAATAATCGAAGACGGAGCATTTGACAATCAATGACATATCTTATTCTTGACAAAAAACGTGAAGGATTTAGTAAAAGTAAAACCTTCTTACTCCTCATCCAATGTGTACATAAAAGGCGTAAATAGGTCCAATACTCCGTTAAACAAATAACACTATTGGTACCTACCATGTAATTTGGGAGTTTTGGCGGGAACGTCTTAGTAACGTGTTGTTGCTTTTTTTTATTTTCGTAAACTTGTGTTATCTTGAACATTAATGCTATAAAAATGGTGGTGGTTTATTCATTAAGTGTTCGATAAAGTGCGTGAGTGTGGGCAAGTGAAATAAAGCAGTAAAACGTGTGATTTTACGTTGTCGGCAAAACTCCATAGAAGCTTCTAGTAAAGTCACCACCACTTTACTGAAGCAGGACTCGACTTATAAATTGACTGTATACGTGACTAGAACATTTAAAACTTGTTTTATTCAAGAAACTTGAAAAAATCCTAATACTTGACACTGGCAAATGCTTTAATGCGGGTCCAATACAAAAAAGAAGAAGGCGAAAAAGCGATTCGATTAAGCGATTTGTTTAATTATATATTACCCGACTGAGCATGATGATATGAACTTTATGTATCCTAATCCTTCGTAATATTATTACAATTTACGAAGTAGCGTACTTTGAAGTCGGTTGTTTCAGTTTTTTAAACTATAAAATTATTTAGATCTATGATCTTTATAAAATTATTTATTGACCACCAACTCATGTTAAGCGGCGACGGTGTCCGAAGATAAAGCTCATCGATCTAGATGATATCTTATCTATGCACCTCATTGTTATTTCTTTATTGATCCTGCATAGTAATCTTTGGTAAGCTTTCAAAACATGTAAGAAACATTTTTTTTTTAAATCCACACACAAACTATTTTTTCTGCATTATTTTAGTAAAACATGCCATATTTTCTGATCAAGAATTCGTGAAACAGACTGGCGTAAGTTACTAGAATAACAACGTTGCACGGTGACACCTGGCAGCCCGCCAACAGATGTTCTCGGATTCACTATATCAATAGAGGAAATCTACCAGCTGCAAGGATTTTAGGATACTTCGATCTGGAGATAGAAAGTTGTTTAGATATACCTCCATCTTTAATGCAGAGTTTAAGTTTTTTTTTTTATGTAGAAATAGGTTTGCGCTTGACCGCCAACTCGCCTGATGTTAAGCGACGTTGCGGTCTACGATGGAGCGCGCTTACCTAGAAGAAACCAATTCACTCGCGATTTAAAGACACCCAGATTATATATAATATTATGTTAATAGAAATGCACCTGCCTCAATGGTTTATTGTACGTAGATAGATTTTCCCTGGCTCTGCGTGGCAAGCCTCAAGTAAGGTAGTCGCCCAACTTGTCTTCAGTCACGACACGTCGGGCAACGCTGTTAGACGCATGTCGTGACTTGTGAACAGTGAAATTGCCATCCTGTGTGTTAAAAAATGCAACACTAAGATATATAAGGCTAAGATACTAAAAGGCCTTAAGAATGGTCTTAAGTTAGTCTTTGCTTAGTTTGGGCTAGATGGTGTTGTGTGAAATGTTCACATATATTTATTTATATTTATATTTATTTATATTAAGTTAAGGTTATGGTGGTCTTATCCTCGAAAATGCTAAGTACTGAGATTTAACATGCTTTTACTAAGTAGCCTGTAAGAACTGAAGACTTCATCAGCAGCTTCTTTTTTCTCGCTTTATGTACAGCTGTATAATATTTTTAGGTTTCCGTCGTAACTATGAGGAACCCTTATAAATTCGCCATGTCTGTCTGTGCGTCCTCTGAACACAAACATTTCACCTAGAGACTATTAGCAATACTTTGGCAGGTAGATGTTTCCAGTAAACCACTACAAAATGTAGTATTTTTTTTCAAAATAAAATTTAATTTAAATCGCTGAGTTTTCGAGAGAGAGAATTCATGTTCAACCTAAATAATATCGAAAAAAAATCTTATCCCTGCATCACAATCAACAAGATCTTATAACGAATTCTATGCATAGTCGAAATAAGGGAGCTTTTGCAGAATCTGCGTGCTTTCTTCCACACATTGAAATTGGAAGCCGTTTGTCTGCTAAGTAGACCGAATTGACGCTCAATGTTGTGAATTAACTGGGCATGAAAAGATCGCAGATAAACGTCTTCCCGTGCTGTACAAGCGTACAGCGTTTTATCGTTGAATATTGGGGACGACTGTTATGTTGTCGATGTAGCGCATCCAACCTCGAATCCAAAATTACCGGCATAGATCTACCATATATCTTTTGATAAATAATTATGGGAATGTCATTGGTAATATCCTATTATTTCAAGGTGACTTAACTTGATTATGACTTGGCGAAGGGAAAGTAGTAAATGTAGATATGTTTAATTACTAATTGGCATTGATTAGCCGTGATGCATATAACTGTATTGTACGCGAAATCTACTTGATTCGTCCAGAAATCGACTTGAGTCGTTCCGAAATTGTATTGAGCTGTTTAGAAACATTTAATTTATACTTTTTCACGATTGTTATTAATTGAAATTAAACAACTTATAACGGATTTATCGCGTATATTTCACATGATTTATAAATTGTATGTATAAAATGAAATAAATTATTAAATTTGATTTTTTATTAATGAATTTGTTGTAATTTTGTGTATCAAGAAGGAGGTTAGTTTTTTCAAGTGAATTTTAGGCGTATGTTTCTATATTAAACCCTACAGCCTAAACGGTAAAACCGATTTTGAATTGCGAAGAGCCGTAATAGTGCTAGTAAAAGAGCTCAGTGCAGTTCAGTTGTTTGCATACAATAGGGTTGTATTTGTTCGCTCACACCCAATATATAGGGCTTTTTGGTCTACTCAAGCCGATTCCGTGTCCAAAACCTCGGTCGATCACTCATTAACAGTCCAACCATTGGAACGAATTAATCATATCGTCGTCCGTTCACTTACGTATGCATTCATTCCTCTTGTTGATGGTTTTATTCTATAAATATTTTGACAAGAAGTCAGCGACATTAAAAATATCTCTGCACTACTTGTGCCTAAAAAAATATATAATAAAACCGGCCAAGTGCGAGTCGGACTCGCGCACGAAGGGTCCCGTACCATTATCTATAAAACTGGCAAAAAATCACGTTTGTTGTATGGGAGCCCCCTTAAATATTAATTTTATTCTGTTTTTTAGTATTTGTTGTTATAGCGGCAATAGAAATACATCATCTGTAAAAATTTCAACTGTCTAACTGTCACGGTTCATGAGATACAGCTTGGTGACAGACGGACGGACGGACGGACGGACGGACAGACAGCGGAGTCTCAGTAATAGGGCCCCGTTTTTACCCTTTGGGTACGGAACCCTAAAAAAAAATGTTCAAGTTCACGCCGTTGACACTTGGCAGATAGCCAGACTTGGATGCTGGCCATTAATAGCGTTTTATGATATCGATGGTGAAAGAAACTGTTTGGAAAATGGTCGTCGCCAGGCGATTTGGTGAAGTTTGATATTAGACAGACCTGCTGCTAAAAATAGGTAAGGACTATTTGTGATGTTTCGAAAAAAAAACTGGCCGAATAAACTGTGAGACGATTTATTAGTGTTCATAGGTGTAAACAGTAACGCTCGCCGACTAATTTTCTTCATTTAATTCAATAAAAAGCACAGGTTGAGTGTAGGTTTCCAACTATACAAAACTCCATAGAAGGTTAGATAGATAGATAGATAGATAAACTCTTTATTGTACACACCTTAGAAACTTACAATCAAGATAAGATATTTAAAATCTGGTGTAACAACTGGCGGCCTTATCGCTAATAGCGATCTCTTCCAGGCAACCTTAGGATGGAGAGGAGTGAAACGAAAGTAATATGACGGAGCGTGCAGTAATAGAAAGGGGAGAAAATTATCTAAATATATATGTTAATCTGAATAATATGTATGTATACATATATATAATTAATTCCCTATATATACATATGGAGTTTACATTCTATTCTTCTACACTCTAATACTTACGATACAAATACTATAAATATACTAATAAATACCATTAATATAAAATAAATAAATAAATACTAATACTGATATACTAGAGATAGAATAACATATAATCACATATAACTAAGAAAAGAAACAGATGAATTAGAAAGACAATTTTGGATAAACATGGACAGCAGCGTTATTGAGACAATTCAGAGAGATAATGCTTTTTAACTTGTTCCTTGAAAGCAGCGAGAGATTGAGCTTGTCGAATAGGAACAGGCAGTGCATTCCACAACTGAACAGCTAGAAATGCAAAGGACTTCCCATAAAAAGTAACGCAGCGTGTGGAAGGAGTTTCCAGTAAGAAGGTTCCAGTAAAGTCGCCATCACTTTACTGAAGCACGTCTTGAATTTGAAAGTGACAGTATTTTAGATTATGACTATAATTTATGACTTGTTTTATTCATGAAACTTGAAGAAATATTAATACTTCACACTGACAAATGCAGAAGATATCAGGAAGACGCTGGATACAGGCCGTTTCCAACCGGTCTTTTTGGAAATTCATGGGGGAGGCCTATGTCCAGCAGCGGACTTCTTGGGGCTGAGATGATGATGATGACTGACAAATGTTCTAAGCGGGTCCGAATTTAATTAATAACAAGTATAAGTTTAGAAAACTCAAAAAAAACTCTGAACCAAATTTGATGAAACAAAGCTAAGAACACTCTCGATTAATTCACCTTTCAAACAAAAATAAAAACAAAATCGGTTCATCCATTCGGGAGCTACGATGCTACAGACAGACACGTCAAACTTATAACACCCCGTCGTTTTGGCGTCGGGGGTTAAAAAATAAATAAATAAATATTAATTTATTATTATAAATTACTAGACTGTCAAGAAATCAACCCCCAGACTATCAGAGGTGAATTTCGCATCGTAACAAAATTAGGTTACAGTTGGATCTCTATAAACAATGAATATAACAGAATGAAATATTACAAGCGGCTGGAGATAACAAACAACATGAAATATTAGTTCCCAGGCAATAACCGAATATTAAAAATACGTTTTGCGTGGTAGTCGAGATAAAGCTCGGGTCCTGCTAATTCGCTCTAATAATTCTAAATTAGATTTGGAACCGCGTCTTATGAGACTTTTGATAGTTATAGTTACAATATATTGGAGTTATTGAGAAAAATATGGTCCAAGGGATTACTTCAAGCTGGATTAAATAGGTACTTATTTGCTTTTTAATAATGTTTTAATAATAAATTGATATCCAGTGCATGACGTCAAGCAGTTTAATTTTAACTGACTTCTTAAAGGAGCGGAGAGTATTCGATTCGAGAGATATTTTATGAGATTCGTCGAAATATTTTTTATGTAGGTACTCTTAAATTATTTTTTTAGGTTAAAAGTTAGAATCAAAACTTATGGGTTACTTCCCGTTGACCTATAATCGTGAAATTTGGCAAGAAGCAGTGTCATATAGTACACATAAAGGAAAAAATCTGTAAACTGTATAGTTTTAATTTAATCACAAAAAAATTGGGTCTTTGCAAGGAAGGAGGGTCTAAATTTTAAAGTGCTTTCACCGTATGGGGTCTCATATGAAAGAGTTTTTAAATATTTTTACGATGTATATTTTTCGGTTTATGAATGAAACTATAAAAAAATAATATAATATCCCCTTTTTATCTACTAGTTTGTACGGAACCCTTGGTGGGCGAGTCTGACTTGAACTTATCCGTTTTTTTTTATGTAAGAGAGTGACAAGACGAGTAGTACGTAAGTCGTTATGATATGCGTCGATGTCGCAGGAGCGGTGTAGTATCATCTGTGCAGAATTATCATAATCCACGTTACCCCCACTATGAAATATTTGCTAACAAGTATCTATATTAAAAGAAAAACGAAATACCCGACTGCAGAAAAGCAGTTTTTGCAGTTTAAATTACGATTTTGTTACCCTTGATTGTACGTTTTTGTGAGAAAGTATGCGTAAAATTGCTGTAAAAGAGTACAAAAGCGTATTCTGTAGAATAAATCTAGTAAAACCGAGTTTATAACGAAAAATTTCATTGGAGGTTACGAAAAAAACACATTTTTAGGGTTCCGTACCCAAAGGGTAAAAACGGGACCCTATTACTAAAAATTCGCTGTCTGTCCGTCCGTCCGTCCATCCGTCCGTCTATCACCAGGCTGTGTATCTCATGAACCGTAATAGTTAGACAGTTGAAATTTTCACAGATGATGTATTTCTGTTGCCGCTATAACAACACTAAAACTACTAAAAAACAGAATAAAATTAATATTTAAGAGGGCTCCCATACAATAAACGTGTTTTTTGTTTGCTAGTTTTTGCTCGATATTTATAACGGCGGCAGGTAGACGCTTGTAATATTCACAGAATATTGAATTATATTATTCAGTTTATAGTTTATTATTATTGAGTTGAAGTGGCAGTGGGCAGGGCACATAGCACGCAGAACTGATGGCCGATGGGGCCGAAAGGTTCTCGAATGGAGACCACGTACCGGCAAGCGCAGCGTAGGAAGACCAGCCACGAGATGGACAGATGACCTCATACAAGTGGCGGGAAGACGCTGGATGCAAACCGCTTCCAATCGGTCTTTTTGGAAATCCATGGGGGAGGCCTATGTCCAGCAGTGGACTTCTTATGGCTGAGATGATGATGATTATTCACTTTAAAAATAAATAATTAAATTAAAATAAAATTAATATTTAAGGGGGGCTCCCGTACAACACAACAAACGTGATTTTTGCCGTTTTTATAGATAATGGTACAGAACCCTTCGTGCGCGAGTCCGACTTGCACTTGGGCAGTTTTTTTATTTTTTTGCGAGAGATATATTATTATTATAGCAAAAAAAATAGTCTATGACATTCTGGAAGTGAAGACGAATCTAACGACATACACAACGCTGTAGGCGATTTATAGAAACATACATACATACTAAGATACACTCAAAAAATATAGCCCTCCTTCTTACGCAGTCCGGTAAAAATGAACTAAAAATAAAGAAAGAGACTACCTATAACCGACTTACATAAAACTTAAGCTAACTTGGTAAACTGTCGGCACTGTGGCGGTCGAAGGCCTCGCATAACTTTGCTTCTAATCTCTAAATCGTTATTTCAAAACTTGTGAAACTTATTGGGATATTGTTGATTGTTTGGTCTGCCCTATGAAGAACGTGACTACCGGCACCCTGTATAATCAATTGACCCCTCCTGACCGCAACATTGTTAAAGTATCTTGGAAATAGCTCTAACAAGAGTAGGTAGGTAATGATTTTATAATATAGCGTCCATTGTATAAAGATAGGTTTCCTTTACTAAAACTAAAACACAAGGAAATGCCTTTTTAACCGATTTCAAAACGGAGGAGGTTCTCAATTCGACTGTATTTTTTTTTCTAAAGGCAGTTACACTGATTAACACTTGATAAATGTGAAAATATATTTATAAGTTACATTTTAAGGTCACTGGACCTTTTGACCTACTGGACCTTGTGACGCTAAACGATATCAGATATAAAATTACTGGGGATCTACTTTACAGATATGTACTTCAAAAATTTCACATCTGACAGGACTTGAAATTGCATATCCCATTCACCCACTTGGGAGCTGTAGGAGATTTACTTTTTTAATATATACCTATATACCATCTAAAAGCTTATGTAGTCATGTTTTTAAACGGTTTTATTTAGTTTGACCTGTTTGTTTATTTGTTTGTTTGGGTCAGATTTAGTAATTGAAATTTTTCCCCCTTGCAGTTGACAGATCGATCTGAAATTTGGCATACACCTTTAGTTCTGATGATAATGAAAACTATAACTATAAAAAACTATATTGTAATTGACGTTACCAAATGTTATTTAAATAATCTATGGTCCGAAATAAATTGAATTGAATTGAATGCAATTTAGTATATTCTGTATTATTGTATATCCAAGATGGCGGATTTCATATTTTAACACAACCCCCACAATATGGGTATCAAATGAAAGGCCTTTTCTAGTGAAATACAGTAAATACATTACCTACATCATTATCTTTCTTTTCAATAAAACCGTTTAACTTAAAAAGTTTTTTTAAGTATGTGCTTGTTAAATATGTATGTACAAAAGATAATTTTTGGTGTCTCTTAAGTTTGGTTTATTAAGAAGAAATTTGAAATATAATTTTAATACAGTGTTGCGGTGACGATGCCGCCAAAATTCAATTATAGACAACTACACATGGACAAATTTTTGGAAATCCATGGGAGAAGCCTATGTCCAGCAGTGGACTTCTTGTGGCTGAGATGATGATGATGATGATGACAAGGACAAAAAAACTGTTAGATATTTAAATTTCCCCTTACCCGCTGTTTTCTACCGTTGGCCTTGTAGCATCTTTATCAATTATTTGACATGTTCATTCAGTTACCCGTTTAACGCGCAGCTGAGTTAACTCATAACACAACTCTTAAAGGCCTTAAAGCCTTCAAGTTTCAAGTGTACTCGGCGTAATAACTCTCTCCTGGGGCGTCCATATATCGGGGGTCTTTAAACTTTTACGGCCCTAGTACCTTAAGCGAACCTTGGGGAGATAGGGAACTTTCTCTGTTACAGCTGAGTATAGCTGGAGTTGATATTAGGTACTTATATCTAGTTAAAGTCTTCTGTGGCCTAGGTTAGAGATCTATAATCTGATTGATTTTTATAGGTTTTTTTGTAGTTCCGTCTATACTACCTCCGGCACATGTCGAACATATTTCGTCAGCAATTTCCTCTGTTTCATTAAATTAATCACCTTTTATTATCTTTCCTAATTATATTTGCTTATTAAAAAAAAAAAAAAAAGATTTTATAGTATGTACCTAGCTGTGAACGCAATATACTTCACGGGGACATTGTAGTCAATATTTTAAACAACTTTAACAACGAAACACGTCACTTTAATCAATCTAAGGACAATAAAGATACCCAAAAAAAAATTATTGAGAATATATATTACCTAATATTACTAATAATTATAGTTTATTTTACTTACTTAATAACATTACTAATAAATAAAAAATAAAATAAAAACAAACAATTAGACGTTAAAACCTAAGACGAGGTATCTCCCCGAGATACCTCCAATATTACTTGAGAATTATATTTAGTATTAATATTTGGAATATTGAGAATTAGTTCTAAAGTTCTAGACTTCAGATGAATAGAAAACCGGATGAAGAAAGCCGGAAGTCGTATCTGCCAACAGCATAAGATTTCTATTGAAGTCTTTTGTTAGTAAACTCTGAGAAGTTTGAAATCACTGACGGGAAGTGACGTAGAAAAGTGTCGCAATCACTAAAACGAAATTAGCAGCTTGTGCTAGTTGGTTAACTGTTTGCTAATTAGTAAATGCAGAATCGGCAAGCAGCGACGCATTCAGTCACTTGGCGAGAAATGGAGAATGCCTGGCATTTCTCTAAGAGATCGTATCTGGAACCAAGTTATTCGTAGTCCTTAATCAGTATTCAACGATTTTGGTCCACGTTATGGATGCGTTCTGCACAGGAATGGAATTCAGACTGCCGCCTTCTCTGTTTCTTGAGAACTACAAGCTTTGATTTTTCAAGGCTAGAGTGAATAGATATCCTTTAGATCAACTTGCTCTTTCTCCGGTCACATAGGGCAAGTTTAATATTAAAAAAAACTAATTGACTAATGATATGATAACCTTCAGGCAATGTTTCCAGGCTGTTCAGTCAAGCTTGTTGTTAATTCAAATCAAATCGGTTTTTATTCAATAAACATACACAAGTACAATTACAGTGGCAGGTATACATTAGGAACTATTTATCTTGTATACTTTTCATATTATAGTGTAGTACCTACACTAAGAAATTAATCTTGTGTCGTAGGTATCTAGCTGCATGCTCTTCAGTGACACTTTATTATATTGTTTGTAGTCTGTTATGCACCAAGGGTTATAATTATTGATAGGCTTACGATCAGGCGAGCTGGCGGTCAAGATTCCGCCACATTGCCTGATATTGAGCGACGCTGCAGCCCACAATGTACTTTACTAGATTCTGCAATTTAGATGTCCGTATAATAAAAGTTGAACCAAAGCGCTTTATTCAGATTTTTATAAGTTATCTGATATTATGGTAGTTGATGAGACTGTTTACATCTGATATCACCATTTAAGTTTTAAAATATCACAAATATAATTACCTTTTGTATGGGAGATCCTAGACCATAGATTACAAATTTTTCTTCACACTCCCAGACAAATTTATCGATTGAATGCCATGAAATGTTTTCAAAGACATCATGTCAGCCGTTAGCTCGTGACATGAAGGGCACAGATCGTTTGAATCGAGACACAATTGGTTATTATGTGCACTCATGCGTATACTTCACCCGATTGACCAGAAAAAGGATCATGTTAAGTACACATTGTATTATACAATTGAATGAAAAGATTCGCACATACCAGTCGCACGATAACTAGAACTTTGGATTTCTGTAGTTCAGAACCCTGTGTGGTAATGCGGTGCGCTTCTTACTTTTAAATATTAGCTGTTAAAGCATTTACAAACATTTTCCTTCAATCCGAAAACGTACTACTGTTGACGCATCAATAAATTTATATATTGACATCGAAGCCGTCAAGAGTACCAGCTAGAAGATAACGAACTAGAAGAGTACCAGCTTGAAGACTTCGAAGTAGGCAAGAGTATCAGCTTGAAGACCTCGAAGCGGAATCACACTATACATATAAATTAGATTTATATATTTTTTTAAATTCACTACCAACTCTTACTGGTTTTATGATTAGCTAAAGTATGGGTTCGTCACTTCCTGAAGTCTTATTAATCTTATTATACAACATATAAAGTAGCATGTCTGTCTATTTTCTACAGAATTAATTTCGAGGAATGTGCGCAAGAGCTTCATGACCTAATTCCACCCTCCCCATTTCACTACAGGACTAGCAGAAAGTCGGCGAATTACCCCCCATTTCTCGTTGAAATGCCAAAAATCCGTACTCAGCGATATAGATTCCTGTTGCGGATTGCACAAGAATGGAATTCTTTGCCGCCATCTCTGTTTCCTGAGACCTACATTTTGGTGTTCCGCGAGATAGCTACACATGCTACAAATTATTTTACAAAAGGAAAAAAAATTATCTTGGTCACAAAAAATAAAAATTAAACGAACTTTGGATCGTAATTCGTACCTATGTAGATTAATGTGACTACGGCATAATCCTAGCGCCTGTCAAAGAGAGGTCAACATATTTTAGATCTCTTTGTGCTTTTCAAAGTAATTGGTACAATATAGACGGTAGTTTTTACGCTAGACATCCTACGAGCTAACAAGGAAGTAATGAAGCCAACCTCTCTCAGGCGGTACAATTGTAGTAGGTATTTCGGTCAGAACTCGCCGCAAAGGGGAATATAAATGTCATTTCAAGATCATAGTAATCAAGCTCAGATGTTAGTATCTGTTTCTGGTTCAGTCTATTCGAATACGATTAGGTATGTACTTAAAAAGAGTTGACTTGTTGAATTTTTACAGGCTTTTATTGAATTTTTACAGGCTTTTATTTAGTTTTGCCTGTTACGATGTCTGTCTCTCTGTAAGCAAATCCTGATATAGTGAGCCAATATTACAGCTAGAGTTAAAATTGGCCAAGACCGTGTCGGGACACACGTATTTTATTTATTTTAACACACGTTAATACGGGTTCCGTAGCTAACGCTTTAATTTAAAAGAAAACTACTTGGCGAGTATTTTTGTCTAAACTACTTTCTCGAAAAGGTCAATGACCTCAGAAGGACCTAGAAAGGTTTAATTTAAGCAACTATATAATTATAAGATAAAAGTTAAATAAGTATAAGTGATATCTGAATAAAACTTTTTTTAATATTTCTCCTATTAAAATAAACAAATTCATTTATCACTTTTCTAATATCCATAACCAGTGGGTTTAAAAATGTTGTGATGTGCGAGAGAGAAAGCTGCGGGCGTTGAGCGCCAAATTAAAAGCTATTGATAAAGAAATTCATGACGTCGATGTAGAGGCTCATAGAGGTCGAAACGTTCAAGAAGTGCGGTTCGAGTGGGAAATTTAGCTAATTCAAGCAAGCGCTCGTACACTGGGAGGAAGACCTGCTGGTCTGGCTTCTCGCCGGGGGGCAGAGCACGTGTTATACTCTGCAGCTGCTGCAGCGTCGATACGAACTCCTCCCTTTCACTTTTCTCACTCTCACTCTCAGGTTCCTCCTGGCCAGGCCTGTGTCCATCTTCCTCAGTCTGCGCTGCTAATTCTATCAAATCCAATATGTACAGAAACTGCCTCTTCTTCTGCTCTTCTTTCAGTAGATGTCTGCCGGATACTAAATCGATTGCTAAATCTCTTAGTTCATCTGCATAAGAAAGCTCCTTCTCTTTAACGTATTTCCAGTGTTCCAGAAACTGTTCTTTGTCTTCTTCGAAATGCTTTCGGATGTTTTGAATTTCGTCTTCTTGGCTGTCTGTCAGTTCGACGCTGTTGGGACGCGGTGGTGCGGCCAGCGCGCAGACTGAGGTCAGGGCACACAATAACTGAAAAAGAATAAGTCAACACATTAAGACACGAAAAAGCGTCACCGTTTCATGGTGGATATCCCAAAAACTCGAACGAAACGCTTTAGTTCCACTTTCATCGTGCGGACTGCTAGAATGTGGAATACGCTTCCTGAGTGGGTCTTTCCCGATATATATAATCTGGGTGTCTTTAAATCTCGAGTGAATTGGTTTCTTCTAGGTAAGCGCGCTCCATCGTAGACTGCACCGTCGCTTAACATCAGGCGAGTTGGCGGTCAAGCGCGAACCTATTTCTACATAAAAAAAAGACAAAATAAAAAGTTGTAGCGATGGAAGCGTATTTCATCTACGTAACAAAGTCATCTAATCACCATTTTCAAATCTCGATAAAAAAGTTAAAAAAACGACGGCCGTGATAGGGATGTCTTGCCTATTCCAGGTGAGGGTTTGGGTTTTTAATTTAAAAAAAAAACGTTAGCGTGAACGCGATTAGCACTTGGCCGGTTTTTAGTACATATTGTTATAATACTTCAGAGTTCACACCACAATAAGAATTAAGCGTAAATTTTATTTCATAGGAATAATAGTAATAACATACCTACGAAGTATCCTTTATGGATAATATACGAACATGTAACACATATTGATAAATATGCAATGATATTACATATTTTGTTCTATTAAGATTAGAATAGCACAGCTACTTATTGGTGAACAGATAGATAGATACTAGATAAACTATTGTACACACCTTAGAACTTACAAGCAAGAGAGATTATTTAAAAACTAGTGTAACAACTGGCGGCCTTATCGCTAATAGCGATCTATTCCAGGCAACCTTAGGATGGAGAGGAATGAAACGAAAGTAATATGACGGAGCGTGCAGTATATATATATATATATATATATAATATTGTTTTACACTACTATACTGTTACACTACATTTTACTACTAACAAATACCATGAATATAAAAAATTATAATACTAATACTGATATACTAAAGAAAGTGATAGGTAGACAGCCAAATAGATCGTCGCTTAACATCAGGCGAGTTGGTGGTCAATCGTAGATCTATAATGTATAAAAAAAAATAAAAAAATCGTAGGCTTGGTAATAGGCGTCCGTCTTTTAGAGTACGGAAGCCTATTAGTGGCGGAGTGAATTATATTTTTAATCAAATGAAAAAGGGTATTATAAATATACTTACCAGGGTCTTCATATTGTCGTCGCGTCCTACTTGCGTGTGCGCAGTAAAGGCTGTACCCCGCTTACATTTATTCCAACTGCTTAAATTAACGGAGAGATAACGGTGATTGGTCTCGTTAATATCTCGTTATCACTTGTGATAATATGCGGTGAACAGTGACATGCGGCTGTTCTTCACCACATCATTACTGAGTCTATCAATAGATCACATATAGATTACTTGATAGAAATAATATTAAATAAATAAATATTTGTGGACATTTCACACAACACCATCTAGCCCAAACTAAGCAAAACTTGTACTATGGAACTAGATGGCTGATACATATATACTTTTTTTTTGTAAATATATACATATGATACATAGAAACACCCAGACACAGAACAAACATCCATGCTCATCACACAAATGTTTGCCCTGGTTGGGGATCGAACCCACGACCTTTCAGTTCAGCAGGTAGACGTAAACACACTACTAACTGAGCCACAAGGCCGACGAAATAATACTTCAAAGAAATGTTGTCGCGATCTTTTGCCAGTGAATTCCGTGTTTTTCATACAATAGAAGAAAACTGTTTTATGCCCCTAAATATTATCCCAATTCAATTTAAAAAAAATACCTGACTGCGTAAGGATGGTTATTTGTATGTTTGGGACTATTATGTTTACGCCTCTACTATGTGTCTTTTAAAAAAAAAAAAACTTTATTTTTTTTACTTCGGAATTACAACGAGGGATGGACATATCATTTAAATCAAAAAAAGAATCATAGGAATCGGATAATATTTTCGGATATAAATCAAAAGAAGATTTTTAAATTACAGTCGCATACCTGTAAAATACTCAGGCTCATATATTATATGCTACTCAATACGCAAATAAAAGGAATTTATAAAATTATACCGACTTCAAAACAATCCAATTAACTGAAATGGGAGAAATAACGAATGTTACATAATACGGTATTTTTTTAAATTCAAGATAGATCTACGAATGATCATCAACTCGCCTGATGTTAAGCAACGGTGAGGCCGAGGATGGAGCTCGTCGAACTGGAAGATATCTATTCACTCTACCCTCCAAAATTCCAAGATTGTAGGTCTCTGGAAACAGAGATGGCGGCAAAGAAAAATTTAATCAAAACTGAGCCTCTATCTAAGCGGATACTTACGCATTCAACTATTTTGTTGGATAGTAGATAGCAGATAGTTGGTGTAATACTTAGCAGTAATGGTATTTTAAATATTTCAACTGTTGGTGTCGAAACTTTGGTTCCGAGAGGACCGGGAGCTCATCTCATTTCCAAAATCTTATCTGTGCGACGAGCCGCCGCGAATCCTGACCAAATTGTTAGTACTTACCTGGACCTACACCACAGAACATATAATAATGTCAATACATAAGCATTGCTAATGCTCACACCATGCTGGGTACCCTGTCATCGGTAGTGGGTTTGAACAATTGGATTATCTTTAGACCTCCGTGGGTTTGGAGTAATTTATACGTACCATTTTTGTCTAGTTGTGTAGTTAGTAACCAAATTACGCATCCTTAAGTCGGTTTTGCAGCTTAAACTATAAGTAATCATTAAATTAAAATTATGTGAAATGATACTTGATTCAAAATAAAAAATCTAAATAAGAATTGCTCATAAAACTTTCAATAGTTTATTTAATTAGTGTTCCAATATTCAATCATAAATCATTACTATCTACACATTAAGACTATTTAAAAAAAATAATTAAATATATATAACAGAAAACAAATAAAAAAATAAATAAAAAAAAAAACATTATTATTTAGATTTAATTAATATAGCAATTCCACTAACATGAAAAGCTTTTGTTATAAATAATTTAAAGCAGGTGTAGACGATTGTTAGGACAATTACTTTAAGACCAGTTTGACAATAAACTTTAATGGTATCCAGAATTTTTTGCTGTGATCCCAAAATCTTGCGCGGTAATGCATTGTACTCATCACATTAGTATTTTATCGGCAGTATTGCCGTTTTAGCGCAAGGTATCCAAAGAACTGCGTAATTTTTTTTTTTTTTTACATTTAATTTTTATTATCTTTTTGCATTGACGATGGATGTTCTTACTCTCAAGATGATGTGAATAAATAGTAGTGGATAGTTTATACTTAAATATACCTATGCGATAGCTTAACCTCCGATCATTTGTGACTTCTCAGAAACAAGGACAAGTAGATGTCGGTTTTTACCATGTTTTTTCGTGTTTGCGGTTTTGACAAAGAAAATATGATATCACAGCAAATTTTATTTTAAGCCGCTTACAACAAATGTGTGCTTAATACATATACTTCATCATCATCATCATCATCTCAGTCATAAAAAGTCTACTGCTGGACATAGGCCTCCCCTATGGATTTCCAAAAAGACCGATTGGAAGCGGCTTGCATCCAGCGTCTTCCTGCCACTTGTATGAGGTCATCTGCCCATCTCGTGGCTGGTCTTCCTACGCTGCGCTTGCCGGTGCATATACTTACTCGTAGTTTAATGTAAATATCTGTATAAAATGTGATGTTTATGGGTGTAGTGTAAGTTTAGTATTGTACCTAAATAGCAATAAAAACAATATGCCTAAAAGAAAAGCTCGGATCCAAATATGAATGCTATTTGTAAGTTTTGAACTTTATTAACCTACAGAACAATGTTTTGTCGTCACATGACAGAAAGATAACGAGAATTAACGTTATAACCAGAGGAGAGGGCTATGCTCGGAGTCTCTCTACGTGATCGAATCAGAAATGAAGAGATACGTAGACGTACAAAAGTCACCGATATAGCACAGCGGATTAGCAAGTTGAAGTGGCAGTGGGCAGGGCACATAGCACGTAGAACTGATGGCCGATGGGGCCGAAAGGTTCTCGAGTGGAGACCACGTACCGGCAAGCGCAGCGTAGGAAGACCAGCCACGAGATGGACAGACGACCTCATACAAGTGGCGGGAAGACGCTGGATGCAAGCCGCTTCCAATAGGTCTTTTTGGAAATCCATGGGGGAGGCCTATGTCCAACAGTGAACTTCTTATGGCTGAGATGATGATGATGATGAACCAGAGGAAAGACTTGTGAATAATCAATCTGTCTATTCGGAGCCGTGTCGATACGAACGGTCATTTGTCTAAAGTTCTTTTGGCTACCAGAACAAACATAAGTGGCCAAGACCCGTGTCAAGATACGCATGTAGTTGGATTCCGTAGCCAATCATATAATGAAAATGATGAGAAATGGGGAGGGTGGAATTAGGTCGTAATGCTCTTGCGTACACTCCCCGAAATGAATCCTGTAGAATATAGACAGACATGTATGCTACTTTACGGTGGTGCTCGAGATTAAGTAGCTTCTTGGCAACTAGTTCATAGTTCAAGATCATTTTGTAAGAAGTTCAACAACTTATTTATCGATATACTTCGCTGAGTTGCAATCATAAAGTATTATCGAAATGATAAAAATAGAATCCTGCCGATGCCTGCTGTTGGCCAATCATGCCAAACGCCGAATCACCACAATAGTGTTTTATAAGAAAACTTACAGAATACTAGTAAAGTAAAGTAAAGTAAATGTTTATTTCCGAAATAGAATTACTATTGCTATGCATTGTCAGTGGGCCCCAAACTCGGCTAAGCCGGTATCTTGGAAGCCCAGAGCAGATGTTCATATTTTACAATTTTTACGCGCGCTAGGAAATTAATTTACTGAAAACAATGAAATGAAATGAAATAAATTATAATAATACTATTAATGACAAAAATTAAAAGACAATTTGATATTATACACTAGATAGATACGAAATAATATGTTCGAAATATAGGTTATGAAAACAATGAGTTATACATACCTAATGATTAATTTAAACTATTTTGTTTACCGTTGTTTTGGTGAAATTACGTGTATTATATCGGGTGCGTGGATACATTGTGTGAGTGCGTGTGCGTGCGAGGGTGTGTCGAAGCTGTGTAATATATCTAGACTGTGAGTAGAGGGATGTGTGCGTATGTGAGGGTTGTGTGGTGTGTAGAGAGGAGAGTGTAAGTGTGTGCGTGTTTATGCTGTGAGTGAGACTATGAAGCACTAAGTGTTGAGATCATATACTTTTACGAGATCCTCCGTTTCCTTATAACAGAGGGACTCTAACCATGCTTTTACCTTTCCTCTGGCTTTCCTGTGTGGGATTTCTTTAATGTCACAGAGCCTGCCTACTGAGTTATACGTAAAAGCATATATGTAAGGAGGGAGGCGGCTTGCAAATACCGTTCTAACCTTTGGAAGAGGAGTTAGAGCACGTCGAGCCTTTCTCTTGGTTTGGTGCGAATATATTATGTCTGTTTTACATGATAAATAGCTGTCTCACAGTCAGGACATTTGCTTCCTTGTAGAGCTCTACAGTGGGGTAGCGTCTAGGTTTTACCAGCATTACTTTAAGAACCGCTCGTTGAAACTAAAGTAACATGTTAGATCTTCCACGGTGAGCTGGGAGAAAAGGAAAAACTTAGAATGTACCCGCTGCTTCTCCTCCCGAGCATACTGTAAAAGTCTGCCTTCTCCCTAAGGGAAGATAGGCGTGTTTTTATGTGTGTAAATATGATGAATTTGTATTAACAAATCGTATTATTATTATCAACATTTACATTAACTCATTAATTTAATAAATCAATTAATGTAGACTTTATAATTAATTACTTCTTACCAGCAGGTTGATTTTGATAAATGACAGCCCACAGAGTTAGAAGATTATTTTCCACCGTAGAGCGAATGATTCAGTCCAGTCACGTCTTTCATAATCTTGTGTACTGTAACAAACGATCCTTTGGAATGACCAATGAAGCATGAAGCTCGCAACGACTTCTTTGTTCGGGTGGACCTCTTTTTTCTGACGAGGGGCCCAATCTTCTAAAGGTACTCGGCTGAGTTGTAGGTACGTAACTGAGGATTGTACCCACAAACCCCTCCGGAGAACAGCCTTAGTCCTGTACGGAGGACTCCGGGTTCTCGTGACAGACACATACCGGAGCTTTCAGTACTGTGACGCAGTTCATACTCAGCCTGCTAGGCCTACAACCACTTGAGCCATTTTGGGCGTCCACCTCGGCCTCGACCTACTCAGGGTACTGGGTTCCCCTGCCCTGGGTTATCCCGGCCAACCCCGGGCCCCGAAGTCCCTTTTTAGTCGGCTCTTACTACAGGCAAAAGGGATATCGTATTCTAGAGCCCCGACACTAGGGCGGGCCATGTATGACAGATACACAGATACACATATGAAACTATTAACACCACACTTTTTGGATCGGGGGTTAAAAATGAACACAAATTTGATTTATATATTTGTTTATACAAGATAGATATACGATATAATATTAGCACTTTCTAAGGAGCTTCAGTAGCAATCTTTCGGCTCCATCTTCAGATCTTCGTTATCACGTGTCATCTCAAATTATACACTTATAAGACTACATTTAGTTACTAAGTTTCAGTTTTATACATTTAGACTAGGTATCAAATTTTCTCAAATTGTGAGGAATATGGCTTTCTCGTTCGTCATTGGTTTTTCCAAATCTGTATAGTTCCCGTCACGTAAAAAGAGCGCTGGTTTGTTCGCGCTTACGAACAAACCAGCGTTATTTTTACGTGACGGGAACTATACATCCATATTCGCAATAAAAATATTTGATTTGATTTGATTTAAATTTCTGAACAAACTAAGACAAAATTATCCTTAAAATCATTTTCATTTTGAATTTGACATATCTCTTTAAAGTCATTATGTGTTATTTTGTTACAGAAACGTCAAAACACTCTAAAACCGAATGAAAGAAGGGAAAATAAACAGTTCCGTTAAAAATGTACGGAAATAATTACCAAACGTTTGATCTCGGAAAATAAACCGACTGCGGGATGTTGACGAATTAAGGGGAAGACATGGAACGCACTGGTAATCAATAATAATAATTAATGAATAGCTTAAACTATAGTATTAATGATAACTGAATCGATTTTAATAAAATTTATATGGGTCCACCACTAAACCTACCAAACAAAACAATAATATTTTTTTCATCCCCCCCCCCCATCGGAACCTTCTTGGTTGGTTCTTTTTTTTTTAATTTGTTTTGCGCGCGCCATTTTCTTTTCACGACATATTGTTAAAATCTTAGGTTACGTTGAACGTTGTGCGCTCCTGCTACTTCGCGACCGTCCATAGTAGTATCTCATATGGGTTGGAGCTGTGGGGCCGTGCTGCAGATCTCAACAGAATATTTGTGATGCAGAAGCGAGCTGTGCGTGCCATTTGCGGGGTTCGGGATGACGTCTCATGCGTAGAGCTGTTTAAAGAGCTTCATATCTTGCCCTTACCATGTGAGTTCATTTATCAAATAGCCTTGTTCACACACGCAAACTTAGATAAATTTCAGCGAAGGGGCGTTCACGGTACGTTGCAGTTGCGTAGCAATAAAAAGAAAGACCAACTTGTAACGCCATCGCACCGTCTCGTCAAGTCGGAGAAATCCGTACCTATACATGTTAGGGCCTGCGATATACAATCGCATACCCGCGTCTATTGGAGACGCACCTTCCAAAGCATGCTTCAAGACCAACCTGAGAATTTGGTTGCAAGAACACATGTTTTATGACATTAGCGATTATTTAAAATTAAGAGATTATTGATTATTATTATTTTTTACTATTATGATATTTTTTGTTATATTATTATTATTTTTAGCCAATTAATTAATGAATTATTAATATCAAAATAGTTTTGTCAACCACCCTTTCACATGATTTATTATGAACTTGACTTGTAACTTGGGCGTTATGAATAAATTATTTGTATTTGTATTTGTTAAAAACAAGAAATTGGAAAACAAGTGAAAAACCTAAAATGAGTGATTCTAGCGACGAAGAAGTTTATTTGACGCCAACAGAATTGACTGAAACTGTTAATAATAATAACTTTCTCCCTCAACAATCTCGCGAGAAGTATTTGAAACAATACGACACGTGGCGACTAGCTAAAGGAGCCAAAACTTTCTCCGAAAACGTTTTGGCATATTTTATTGAATTATCCGAGACCAGGAAATCAAGCACTCTATGGAGTACGTATTCAATGCTAAAAGCAACAATAAAGATGAAAAAAGACATACATATCGACACCTATCCTAAATTAGTGGCATTTTTTAAAAGAGCCTCATCTGGTCTTCAACCATTATACCTAAGTGTTATTTGTTATAATTTAAAGATTATTCTGTGATACTCACCTATCATAATGTAGTAGTTAATACCTAAACTGAAATTAAAGTATCTTGTGATTGTAAATATTTTTTTGCATTTAGTCATTTCCTCGCTGAGGTGGGATGAAAAGTTACGTGTTGCACTCGAGTGCAAAGATTTTTCACCTCGTGCTCTTTTGATTCCCTCGCTAACGCTCAGGATTCAAATTTTTGAACCACTCGCTGCGTTCGTGATTCAATTTTAGAATCCTTCGCTTGCTCGGTCATCAAAATTGAGCACGCGGTTGAAAAGCAACTTTCCACTCTTGTATAACAAATAACTATTTTATTTTTTTATACATTACAGATCTACGATTGACCACCAACTCGCCTGATATTAAGCGACGGTGTGGCCGAGGATGGAGTTCGTCGATCTAGAAGATATCTATTCACTCCAATTTGAAAATTCCAAGATTGTAGGTCTCAGGAAACAGAGATGATTATGATAATTGTATAAATCGTATCGTATAATCGTAGTTAAGCGAAGTAATCATTATTCCAGCGCAGTAACGCTGTTTTGCTTCAGATAGCTCCTCTGGTACGTAAGTACATTCAGCTCAATGTTTGGAATGAAACACGTTTTGCCACGTCCCTTAGTTGATTCATCAGAGCGTAAGTCAGGCATGTATCATTTTTATCGTTACAAACATTTATAATTGGTTTCATTGCTTCTCGGAACACTTTTTCTGGTTTTACGATTCGGATATCTATACCTAATGACTCTACATCCGTGTTGCTAGGGTTATTTAGGCGTTATGCCTATAGGAGTGCTGGGTGCATTTTTTAAGACCAAACAGCTTAACTAGTATCTATAGTAAAAGAAAAATAAAATACCCGATTTTTTTTGCAATCTAACTTCAAGATTCAAGATTTATTTATTTGTCGTTTTATTTACTTACGATGTCGTTACACTTGATACGCTGTTGAATGTACGTTTTCTGTGAGTGTGTATGCGTAAAATCGCTGTAAAAGATATAATTATAAATGCGCATTCTTTAGAATAATTCTAGTAAAATCACTTGTTTTTTACGAAAAAGTTCGTTGAAGGTTACGGGAAAACGCATTTTTTATTTTTGCGAGTGACGTATTATTAACAAAAAAATTGGTTATCTGTATAGTCGGTTTACAGACGATAGTTTAACGTGACAACGTCATAACAAAACATTGATTAAATGATGTTGATGATGATGTAACGGGACAATGAGCGCAACGGGACAATGAGTCATACTTTTTCGTGCGTGCAGCCGGCGTTCATCGATTTATTAGACGTTGTCACGTCAAAAAATGTGTGCACCAGTGGTGAATAGAGCGCCATATAGAAATTACTATAACATCCCGTATATAAACAGTGAACAATCAAAACGCTTCGAACAACACATTATTTGTGAGATTATGGTAAGTAGCTTACAAGTTACGCGGCAATATATGACTTCAGCCCATTTATATACGGACGGAAATCATAACTTTTAGATTTCCTGTAATTGGGTCTAATTAGAAAATTTAAATAAATCTGTACTTAATCAATACTTAATTTGGCAGGTCTCATGGCTCGTGTGTCGTGTCGTAGGTCGTGGGTTCTATCCCCACCCAGGGCAAACTTTTCTGCTGAGCATGTTTGTTCTGTATCTGGCTGTTTATATACCATGTATCATATGTATGTATTTACAAGAAAATATTATAAATGTATTCTATTATCCTTGTCCCCCAATATTTATTTAATACTGTGTGATTTATATACTCCTCTGGCACTGACGTTCTCATCCGCTGGATTATTTTTACTCAACAACCCAAAGAGGATATGTGCCAGCCATTACTCTCCTCAACCGTATCTTACGGAAGAGGGCGACGCCGCTGTTTAAATCACTTCATATTGCCTAAACAGCTCATCCGATTTCACTGTTCAACTATCGATATATTGTCATATTTCATCCGGATATTTTAATTTTTTTAAATTTACCTGTTTGTTTTCTGTCTTAGGTAATTTGTATGTCACTTTAAAAAAAAATTACGAAGATGAAACGCTGACCTTTGAGATAACTTAAATCAAACGCTTGTACCCAAACATAAGTTTGCTACGAACTCTACGAAACGCTACGCCTACAAAAATCCGCCCAACACTTTTCCCGCATTTTCCTTCAACTCTACGTTAGTTCGCGTGTAGACGCCTAGGAGAGCAGACGTGTTCTCTTTTGCGGCTAACTTCAAAGCGAAGTTACGTGTTTCGAACTTTGACTCTATGCTTGAAATTGTCCTGAGTAACGATTATATTTTGGTTAAAAGTTTATCTGTTAATAATAATTTACAGTTATTTTTGGTTACGTTGTGTTGGTTTTTTAGTGGATTTTGAATAAGTGTTTGTTATTATGAGTTTTATTTGAAAAATGAAAATGGCCGATACCGACGATGAGAATATTGAAGGTAAAGTGTTAGGTAAAGCTTCTTAACAAGAGTTTTTGTTTTAAGTGTTTATTTGTTTTTGTTTTTAAATGTTTTTAGCAGTTTAAGGACTTTTATAAGTAGTAAAGATTTGGTTCCTTATGTTTAAGAAAATTGTTTTTGTTAAATAATTATATAGAGTATATTTTATCTCACTTCATTTTTTAAGAATAAAATTAACCTTCATCGATTAAGTGCATTGCAATTATTTTATCTATTTGTTTTTCGAGTTAAATCTACGTAAATTAATTTACTTGTTCTTGCAGTCAAAATAGTTTTTTTTAAATAGTAAGTAGTCAATCTTCGTCGACATCTAAGAGGATTACTCTCGTTTATAGAAATGTTTATACAATATTCTTCAAAAATCTTTTAGTAATATATACAATACATACTTTGGTAGGTCTACGAAAATATACATACACATTATCAATATAAACAAGGCAAGGCACATTAGTTATGTATGGTAAAAAATCAGGTAAAATAACATAAAACTCTTGACCACTCAATGTAAAGTCTACCATTTTTTCATAACGTCTAATATTCATTGTAAAAAAGTACATAAAATAAATAAATAAAAACAGTCGATTAAAACAGTTTAAATTGACCCGGTAAGATTTTGAACCCGCGACCGCCACGCGGTTCAAGTTTAAGTGGGCGTCCTTCACCGCTAAACTAACGACTCACCGCTGAGCATGATACAAAGTTTTTAAAATTAATACCATACATTGCCACAGAGTTTATATTGCTATGAACCAAAAATTAAAACCTACTTTTCCTCCCTATGACGCATTATGCACTTTTCTGGTAATGAATTTCTTTAGGTAAAAGTATTGAAGAGAAAAATGCTACTTTGTGGCCTAATGTGGCCCTTACGGTCATCACCATTTTCTGAGAGAGTGTGATTTAAAAAGTTGTAACACATACAGTTGTAACGCCACATTATAGGTAGTAGTTCTACGAGCAGTAGACTTCGCGAGCACAGTCTACACTCGTGAGGTCTACCGGTTATGTCTAAACTAAAATATCTAAAAAATTAAATCTTGTTCAGAATTAAGTTTCGAATGTTTCTGTCAAATATCAAAATTGACAGACAAAATAGCCTTGTGGTCGTTTTATCACGACAACCTGGTTTCTTGGTTTCTTCTAGGTAAGCGCGCTCTATCGTAGACTGCACAGTCGCTTAACATCAGACGTGTTGATTGGTTGGTTAAGCGCAAACCTATTTCTACATTAAAAAAAAACTCTTGATAAATTTTGCTTATATTTAAAAATTCTAACATTACTAGCCAATATCATCAAAATCTGTAACTAAATGGTGTTGCAGTCAACTTTCCCTTGGGGGAGATATTTATCAAAAATTCTCAACGAAAAAAAAAAACTATAAAATTGAAAAAACCTATACTTATGCCAATATTTGTCAAGGTTAGTTGAAAACTGCGATCTATCTAACAAACATTCATTCATTTCATTTCAGACAGAAGACTTTCTGTCTGAAACGAAATGAATGAACGTCACGTCCCGTCACATCAAACGTTCATTCATTTCGTTCACTCGGTCAATTCACTATTTACTGATGTTCAGTGTAAGCCATGTGGCGTAACTGTAAACATGGCGTAATCTGGAATCTGAGTCATCCCGATGATCAATGATATTTCTTACGATTCAGAGTGTTATCTCTTATCACAACATTTATTGGGAAATATCAATGTTCTTTGTTGTTGGTTGACTTCTTGAATTAATAATCTCTTGTTATATTTTATTAAGTGTAAGTTGATTTGTTCACAATTATTATCTATACACATATAAGTACAGTGCCTGCATCTGTATTCGGCTATTATATTCAGTTCGTATTAAAATCTTTTTAAATTCAAGTATTAGGTATTATGAAGTACCTATTTAAGAGCATCATTAGCTTTTATGATTGTTTTATTTGATTACTAAATTAACCCTGACCTATATGGATTACATAATCATACACATTGTTCGAGACACACAAACATATAAAATACAAGTTTTTAATGTCCCATTGTATTTGATCACAGCATAAATAATTATAGTTAAAAAAACTGAAACAACCGACATCAAAATACTTACTTACTTTCGTTTACTTGGATGACGTATTTTTTCCAGTTATTTTGTTTTAAAAACCAAAGTAAAAGTACTAAAAGTCATGAACCAATATTGAAAAAATATATATATATTGGACTTCCTCTAAAGTATGACCCATCAGATAAAAAAAATAAACCTCAAAATCAATTCATATATATTATGGCGAAGTAAACGCGTAAGAAACACACAATATATGCTAGTGGTATATCTATTCTGTTCTGATTAGAAACACGAAAAAGTTACTTCGTTTCATGGTGAATAGTTCAAATAGCTGCACGAAGTGCTTTGGCTCTAACTTCTGAATATGAAATACACTACTTGATTGGGTTTTCCAAAGAGCCTGTGACATTCAGGGAGTGAAGACTAATCTAACGACACCTCGCACATCAAAATCATCAAGAAGTTTAGGCTGTAGGAGGTAATATAGAAACGTACTTACATACAAACATGTACACTTGAAAAACATAACCCTTCTTCTTACGCAGTCGGGTAAAAATCACTGGTAACACTACATTTTTTCATTCCAAATTTGTCTACTCCAAAGTACCAACCCTAGCAGCAGTCCATTGAAAAAATCATGTCAACGCACTAAATTAAAAAAAAACTCCAATAAATTTACAAGGAGATAGATGCACAACACATATGAAATGAATTTACGTTTCAAGTCATAAATCGGTGCAATTTACAATTGGCATTATGTATTTTGGCATCAATAACAATAATACACTCCTACGCATCCCAACCAACGATATACGTACACCTACTAGTTTGTAAATATAACTTGCAACTTATATTTACAAACGTTACCAAATTAAGAGAGTTATAATTTCTACACGGATCACTATCTTTTTAACCTCCGACCCAAAAAGAGGAGTATTATAAGTTTGACGTGTGTATATATATAATTTATGTGTGTCTGTCTGTGGCATCGCAGCTCTATAACGGATGGGCCGATTTTGATCTACTTTTTTTGGTTGAAAGAAGATTTGATCGAGAGATTTCTTTTTTATGTTTCATCAATATCGGTCCAGTATACTAGAAAAAAAAAACACTACATAAGAACCTAATGATTCGTTTCGTGGTTTTCCTTGCATTTGACGAGTTTTACTACAATTCAAAAGAAGTGTGACGTAGCATGGGGAGGCATGGAGGAGGAGGAGGGATGTGTAAGGAAAGGCATGACCTCAGAGTATGACATCATGGCAGCAGCTAAGCACGTCACCAATGGAGTCGGCGAACTATAATTCATCAAGAACCATCCCAGATAAAAATACCTAAAATTTTCAAGCTCTTTACGCTCGCGCATTCAAGTTATTTTTGCATTGTTAAACTAACTCCCTTCTAAAACTCATTTTCTCTACTACAAGGGGAGATCAACAAAATGAAAAAATACCTTCGGTTGATAAATATCCACGTTAAGCCATTAAGATTAAGTACCATATTTAAATCTTTTTTTTTACGACAAAATATACGTTTGACCACAAACGTATATTTCGATGGTGTGGCCAAAAACATATTTATTCTCTCGAGCCATGAAAATTTCAAGAATAATCTTGGAAAGCTATTATTATAGTTTTCTAAGAAAATAGACGAAACTGATAAAAAGATCAAAAAAAAAAATTTTGTTCGAAATTGGTGTGTACTGATTTCGGGCATTTTATTTTTTAATTTAACATTTTATCATCAACTATAAAATGTTAAATTAAAAAATAAAATGTTGTAGTTGTTAACATAACAACTACAACATTTTATTTTTTAATTTAACATTTTATAGTAAAACTAAAAAAACCTCAATTGTTGCTGAGAGATATGTGGATATTTTCTGAGACGTGACTGTATTACGGAAATACGAAGTTCAGAACTCCGATAATCGTTTTTCCGCAAATTTGGAACTTTAATGTTCGTTTAGTTGAAAGTTGGTTACTTTTATGATTGTTCTTTTGATACCCACGATAGATCGAAAAATATTGTCTATTATGCGGTTGAGATGGGAAATCGTTTGCTCTTCTATGATTTTCGACAAAAATGTTGAACAAATACTAGATTTTTTATTTATTTATTTGTAAACAAACTTTATTTGCAATATTTTAATCATGTTTATAGATATCTAAGTACGCTATCTAATTTTGGGTTTTTAATTTTTACTTACACTTTTAAAGATATTCGTTTGAAAAAT
Source organism: Lycia hirtaria (assembly GCA_947563715.1). Taxonomy (NCBI): domain Eukaryota; kingdom Metazoa; phylum Arthropoda; class Insecta; order Lepidoptera; family Geometridae; genus Lycia; species Lycia hirtaria. The sequence goes on from OX387385.1 coordinate 35,620,577, forward strand.
ATAGTTTTTTTCATTCTAGTAATGTATGGTACTTAAATAGTTCTAAAGTTAATAACTAGTTATTATCATTAAAGTTTTCAATGTATTTTATTATTCCTAAAAAAAAAAAATGACTTTTTACTCTCATGCGCTTGTCACAAAAGTAAGCATCTCTGTTTCCTGAGAATTACAAACTTGGAATTTTCAAAGCTAGAGTATAATCTTCTTTATAAAATAAAACTTCTAGATCAACGAGCTCCATCCTCGGCTATACTGTCGTTTAACATCAGCCAAGTCGGTGGTCAATCGTAGATCTATCTTACGTAAAAAAAGCAGTGACTTTAAATCGAAAGTCATTACTTCGACAAACTTTACTCTGAAAATGTAAGTCCAGGTACGCTCTGCCTTACGCACATACAAATTAATTATTCAAAGGTACTAAGGATGTCCTACTAATAGCATATCCATTAGTAAGACATTTTGCTCTGTTTTCGCTATTCAGCGTTTTGTTATCTTATATTAAACTCTAATAAAGTCTAGTCAAAATGAATCAGTCTGATGCAAGTTGGGGGATTCATTGGAATTACAATTGGTACAACTCGGACTTATTCGTTTTAAAATTATGTCAAAGTAATCAAAGTAAAAAAAAATCAAACATTTATCTGAGCGCCTGATTGATGCGACGCGTGACCAAAATGCTGGTGCGTATCTGGCCCAACCAAGAGCGTCGCCAAGGGGGCAGCTGCCCCCCTAGAGATTTGAAAAATGTAGCCAACTGCAAAGCAACCAAAGTCCTAAGGCCGTGCAATTGTACCTGTACCTGCAATTCATATTTTTCTCCTCCATAGTATTAACTTTCAAAACACTTTTAAAATAAATGTATGTACTCATATTTTATGTTGTGACAAATCTTATTTTTACTGGACTAATATGTTTAATAGATTAATATTATGTCAAGAAACTTCAAACTAAAATGTCAAAATTATTATTTGTGTGTTTGTGTTACCGTTTCATTTCTAAAGTCTAACGACAGATGCCAACAATCCGTCTAAGCATTTTAACTATTATTTGGACGTAATGGGATGTCATACGCCATGTCATATCAATGTTAATACCAATTTTTTATAGGCTTCCGTAATAAGCTTATTCGTGAGGCTACAGTCTGTCTGTCTGTCCTTCACGCCGAATCTGAAGACCGTCTTTTGTGCAATCTTTCTATTGTTTAAAATTTTTCTGTGCATTAATTTTCCGTTTAAAAAAAGCCGCCATATGTTTATGCTATGTACCAAAGTGTATTTGTGTCGTTTGAAAGTACCTAATAGTGCCTAAATATAAAAAAAATGCAATTAAAAGTTTGAAATACTCTAGGTAGTCTATAACCACAAAACAAGTAGCAATTTCCTATACAATCATGTCATTGTATTGTGCTAAAAGATATACTAATATCTAAACCATATTAATATTTTTTATCACAAATTGAAAGCATTTTCCAGGAAGTTTTCGTTTCGCTTTTATACTTTGATGATTTTATTCCTAAAATAATTTATCGTGTGAATTATAATAAATGACTTTGTTATCTGTTTTCTCAGACATATTCTAAATAAGTGGCCAAGATCGTGTCGGGAGACGCTTATGTTGGGGTTCCGTAGCTAATGTTATAATCTCAAAGAATATCACTAAGCGAATATTGTTTGTTATGATTACTTCGCAAAGAGGTCAATGACCTCTGTACCATAACTATCAATCACTCAAGTTGTTTTTTGACATCTTTATCGGTATTATCACGAAAAGTTGTAAATATAGTGTTCAAAATAATTTAAAGTGTAATTGAAAGTTTTTAGGGTTGTAAGTACTATGGGTTAATAATAATGGATTTGCCACATACATATTTTTTGACACACATTTACGAGTATATGTATTAAGTGGAGCTCAGTTGGTAGTATGTCTGCCTGCTAAGCTTGAAAGTCGTGCGGGCAATCCACCCAGGACAAACATTTAATTTTATGTGATGAGCATGGATGTTTGTTCTGTGTCTGGATGTTGCTATGTATCATAAATACATACTCGTATGTATTTACAAAAAGTATAATTATATGTATTCCATTAGCTATCTAGTTTCCATGGTACAAGCTTTGCTTAGTTTGGGATAAATGGTGTTTTGGGATAAGTCAACCAATATTTATGTTTATTTATTTATTTATATCTTTTTTTGGAAATGTTACTACGGCATTTTGTAGCAGTTTACTGAACACATATACTTGCTAACAAACTTGTGACATACGGACAGACAGACATATAGACATGGGGAATTATAAGGGTTCCTCATACTTGCTATGGAACCCTAATAACCTGTTAATTATTTTTATGGAGCACAACTTTTGATAATTATAGGGTCTTTTTTGTTAGTAATAGATGCTTGCTACAGAATTTCCTTGGCCAACTTCTCCATTCTTCCATCATTCTCCATTATATCAGCTCCATGTCAGATCAGCTCCACATCAGATCAGATCCAAGTCTGATAAGTTCCATGTCAGATCAGCTCCATGTCAGATCAGTTCCATGTTAGATCAGCTTCATGTCATATCAGCTTCATGTCATATCAGCTCCATGTCAGATCAGCTCCATGTCAATAATAAAATAATAATATCAATGGAAATATTGCATTATCATGTAATTTACATAATACATGCAAAATTTCAGTGAATCAGGGAAGTGAGTCAAATTTAGTTTGCAAGATTTGATTACAGACTACGGGACAGTTGAAACTTATAAAAAGCTTGTAAAAAGAAAACCTAACGTCAACAATCGTTACAAATATAGCGTTTTCAAAAAAAAAAAAAAATGGTGCAAAAACTCTTTTCCTGTGCAATTTTTGGTAGATAGCTCAAACAAGCACTGAGGCGACGATATATCAAGATGAAAATCGGCACAACCATTCCACTTCAGATATCATGCACTGGTTCCCAACACAATTGTCCTCAAGGTTATACTAGTTGAACACAGATCCGCGGTCATTGGCCTTGACGTGACTTTGGCTGCGGACCAACTGTTGAGCACCTCTGGAATACAACCACCAGCCTTATTTCTTCACCCATATGGTTTAATTTTGTACAGATTTCGATTTGTTTTGTTGAATCGTCTCTTGTAATTCCGTTTGGCGAGTTCAGGCGGAAATCAAATTGGCATTTTTTTTAGTTTCGATCATTATCTATTGTGGTATCGTGGATTTTAAATAGAATAGGATCCTCTAAACATTGTTTGATAGGCTCTTTACACTAGATTAGCAGAGTTTTACGGTTCTGCTCGCAATTTTAAGACAATTTTCGAAACATTGTTAGTTTCCGCTTTGATTCGTTCAACGCGCGCAGCTATCTCTCTCGCGCATCACAACATTTTTAAACATATAAAATAATTGAGTAGGGATCTTAGAAAAGTGAGGAATAAATTTGTTTATTTTGATAGGAGAGTTATTTAAAAAGGTTTTCTTTTTTATAAATTGACTGAGCAGTAGGGAGATATAGGTTTTTCCTTACTCTGTCGCCAGTAGGTTTATGTGATATCTGAATAAAACTTTTCTTAAAATATTTCTCCTACCTAAATAAACAAATTCGTTTTTCACTTTTCTACTGCGCTGCAATGCGCAGTTTTCCTCCCTCACCGATGCAATGTAACGTTACATTACACGCGCATGCGCCCGGTGAGGGAACACCTTTAAGTATACGAAAAACCTCAACATTTGACACTTTTGTAAAGAAAAACGTGTCAGTGGAACTCTGCGATTCTATAATCTGACGCAGTCACTCAGGAATCCAGTGAAAATATTTTTATTTATAGAGATTATTCAAAAATAATAAAGCAATGTTTCTAATATAATTATGGGACCAACTTGGGAGCTTTCTCTATACGCCAATTCACGAAACACAAAAATTGGTTCAAGAATGAGCGAGAAATTCGTGTTCATACATAAAAAAATATATACGGTACGAATTGATAACCTCCACCTTTTTCCAAGTCGGTTAAAAAAGAAAAATACCCGTCCTTATTTTATTACATTTAGAATTCAAAAGCAAAATCCCAAGCAAGCTCTCGCCCAATATTTACATCTCCAGAAATAGCTACGGATCAAGGGTGTCTTAATATTACAAACATAAGACAAACAGATAGATCGTGTAAAAATATCCGCCAGTCGGACGAACATTCGGAAGATTCTCTAATTAGCTGGCTAATCTTAGGACGTCCTTGGACGCATTCACGTCCGAATTGCGGTTTTCGTTACTACAAATATGCTCAATCTATATGACGGTAGTCTAGAAAAAATGTCACGCACCCAAATATTCCCTAGATACGTTTTCATCATCATCTTAGCCATAAGAAGTCCATTCCATCCAAAATCCATTCCATTCCCCCTTGGAAATCCATGGGGGACCATGGATTTCCAAAAAGACCGATGGAAGCGGCTTGCATCCAACATCTTTCCGCTACTTGCATGAGGTCATCTGTCCATTTCGTGGCTGGTCTTCCTATGTTGCGCTTGCCGGTGCGTGGTTTCCACTCGAGAACTTTTCAGCCATCAGTTCTACGAGCTATGTGCCCCGCCCACGGCCACTTTAACTCGATAATCTGCTTTGCTATGTCGGCGACTTTCGTACGTTTACGAATCCCTTCATTTCTGATCTTTCGATCTCGTAGAGAGCCCATAGCTCTCTCCATAGCTCTTTGCGTGATCATGAGCTTCCTTATAAGGTCCATAGTTAGAGACCACGTTTCAGTGCTGTATGTCGTCACTGCAATCAATTTACCTATCGTTAATTTTTAGAATCAAACTTGAAGGAAAAAATATTATCAGGAAACTTGAGACAAATAGGTTTAAGGGTTGCGAAGTTTTTACAAAGTAAGAATAAGCTAATGATTTTACTGATATTAATCAGCTAGCTTAGCTTTTAGTTTTATTCAAAACTGCTTTCCAAAGCACTGCAGAGAGCGAGAGAGAGTAGAGTTCTAACTCTTATTTTCAACTTCTTACATAATTATATGTCAAGCCTAGGTGCGAATCTGTGTGGAGTATTGCTGCTTCCTTGCCGAAGAAGCAGTCAAGTATCAGCCGGAAGCTATAGAAACGGTTGACCAACGAGCTACAATAAAGTTGATAAGAGATGATAAACTAGTTGCCAAGAAGCTACTTAGACTCTAGCGTCACTATAACTAACACATCTGTCTATATTATACCTATCGGATCCATTTCATGCATATGTATGCATAATCTTATTCTAACCTATACCTTCCAATATAGAACAAGTAGAAATTCTGAACACTACTAATAAGTTTTAATTGAAATTTTCGAAATTCGTACTCAAACAGTTTTTGACCAACATTCTTGATGCGTACTGCACTTGATGGAACTCCCCGCCGCCTAATTTGTTCCCTACGAAAATTCTAACGTATATTTAAAGAAATCTATTGAAGTTATAGAAATCAGAAATTGAAATGTTTCGATGCATTATCAATGAGATATATTTCCGACGACGCCACATTTAGGAAAAAGATCTCGAAAATATTCTGTTCAGATATAATCTTATCTATCGTGTACGTTCCAATAATTTATCTTGTTGTCCAGATAAGGGTATGATCTGTTAAAACTGTCTTAACATTGAAGATTAGACTACCGTGTTCGATAAATGCAACCGAACAAAGAAGTTTTACCACTTTTTACTATGGAAATTAACGTGGTTTTCACACATTTTTAAATAATAACTACGGGTCACTCACGTCTGTTTTGTGCCTTTTGGTGACGCGCCTTTCAAGTCGCGTCACCGACCGAGAGTGACGTGTGTGCTGCTCCTTTGAAAAAGACCGCCGAATGCGGTTGAAACTATAGTCGGATATTTCGGCTCAAAACAGACGTGAGTGACCCGTAGTTTTTATTTAAAAAAGTTTTACCACTACCCACCAATTATTATCATCGTCCCTTTTAATTATTACCAGACTGCGAAAGAAGTTAGAAGGGTCATGTTTTTCGAGTATTTGTATGTTTTTATGTATGCTTGTTTATATGATAGCCTACAGCCTAAACGGCTTGACCGGTTTTGATGTACAAGATGTCGTTAGATTCGTCTTCACTCCCTGAGTGTCGTGCTATATTTTTATATATATCTCTCGCAAAAATAAAAAAAATGCGTTTTTTCGTAACCTCTTTTACGTTATAAACAAGTTATTTTTAACCGACTTCTAAAATGAATGAGGTTATCAATTCGATCTGTATGTTTTTATAGTAGAATTATTCTAAAGTATACACATTGAAAGTCTTTTGCAGCGATTTTATGCATTCAGAAAAACATATAAAAACAGCGTATCAAGCGTAACGAAATCGTAAGTTAGACTGAAGAAACTGATTTTCTGTAGTCGGTATTTTGTTTTTCTTTTAATATACATACTATTTTCTTTATATCTATATTTAAAGTACAGCTATATACCTATATAATAATGCCCACAGTATAGAACAGTTTTCAAACGCGTACTAAAGTAATCTAATCATTGATCTCGAAATAAAAGTAAAACAACTGGACAGGCTTTCACTAAACAAATAACAGTTGATTGTTTCAAGAAACTCGTAGATTTACGGATGCAGCTCTAATGCTACGGGATAGTACTACCTTACAACTTAAAACTTACCACGTGAGATCTCTATGTAGTGCGAGTTATTAATTAACTTTCCGAAAAAAAGTTTCAATTTTTACTCAAGCGCCCCTTTAGATTTGAGAGGCCTTTTCTATATTTTAACACCATTAAACACCAATAATGATGAATGAATTAACCGATGACGTAAGATTTTTGCCATTTTTTTCCGAATTTTCATTTTCTCGCTTCTGCTTACAAAAGTACAAAATGGGTGGAATATTACGAAATGGAGAAATGGGTAAGAATGTAATTTGACAGCTGCCAGCCCATTGATAATAACAGAGGTCAGTGGGTCTAACAGAATATCAGTTACCTTTTTGTTTAGGGAAGGTCTTGTTTATCCTTAAGTAAATTATCTACCTATCTCACTATCTTTAGATTCCGCTCAGAATTCTGAAATAAATTACTCGGAAGGATAAATAATTTGACTAAATAATTATAGTTTAAAAATGTGAAAAAACTGAATTCAAAATACGCGATTTGTTTACTTGGATGTTTTTTTTTTTATTTTGTTATAAAAATTAAAGTACTGAACCGAATTTGATAAAATTTATATGGAACCACATCTCAAATATTACCTACCAAAAAAAAAAAAGAATCATCAACAATAATAACAATAATTGGCGTTTAATCGCTTAACAAACATACAAAAAAACACACACACAGTCGAATTGAGAACCTCCTTCTTTTTCGAAGTCGGTTAAAAAGTCTTGCTTTCGACATTCTGCACATACATTATTATTTTTCGACATTTTCAACAGGTGAGTTGGTGGTTAAATGCGGACTTATTCGCGTTAAAAAAAACTGGACTTTTTAAATACAAAGGTAGAAAATAAAGTAGGTCGTCACAAAGGACTGTTTTAAAATACAAGCCCTTCGCGGGCAATTTAAAATTGTTTCTTTGCATTACTAGTCGTAGACCATATTAAACTTTCAGTGTAAATTATCTTGAACTCATTGATTACAACTTTTCGAGATATAGCGATAAATATAAATAAATTAATAAGCCTTTTATTTCCTTAATTAATAAATATTCAATTTAAATCATACTAGAATTTCATTAATTACATTATATTATCATGCATTATTATAGTGTATTTATTATATAATATTTTTCAACTAATATTAATTTTTCATATATGTTTTTAATGTCATATACTTTTTTTTATTAAGGACCTCCCTAAAAAGTAAAGACCTCCAATTTCCTCCATATTGTTCTGTCATTTGCTTTTTCTTTCCAATTGAAACCTGCTGTTTTCAAAATTTCTTCTAGCCATCTCTCTGCCGGTCTACCTTTTTTCTCTTGCCATTTGGTCCATTCCATGTTCTTATCTTCTTAGCGATAAATAAGTATTAGAAAGAAAAAAAATTATCCGGTACAGAGTTCATTGACCTTTTCGCAAAGTGGTTTTAACAAACAATTCTCGCAAAGAGTTTATTTTTTAGTTTTTAACTCTAGCTATGGAAGCCTACCAAATGCATGTATCGACACCGTCTTGTCCAGAGTTACAAAAACACGACATTGCGATGAAAATTACGTAATTGTAATAAAACATAACCTATGTTATTCGGGGATCTTGTAGCTTGCTATTAGAGAAAGAATTTTCGAAATCGGTTCAGTAAGTCCAGAGATTATCTAAAACCAACAAAATTACAAGCTTTTCCTCTTTATATAATGGTTGTATTAATGATTACTATATCTAATCTATATTAGGTATGCATATGACGTCATTAATCGTACCAGCTTTGATAATCCGGAGCTAGATCGCGTGTGACAGCAGTTCGCTGGCTCGAGCTACGCACTTTATCTCCCAGGATCAGTGTTATTGGGCCGTGTAATGAGCTACGACATACTTACGCATACACTAGTTGCTGCCTGGGACTTGGCACGCATAAAGTATCTACGGAATGTAGCGTCAGTCCTCAAAAACGTCCGAGCTCAATGAGATCTAATTAGACCTTAAGAGCCAATTGTCACCGCTCGTATCTGGTCATTTGCGTATCTGGTTAAATGCGTCTATTGGTCTCTTGCGTTTTTGGTCATATGTGTCGATCCCATTTAACAAACTATCAATTTTACTATCTCACAAGTCCGTTGACAGTTTTTTGTCATTTAAAAAATGAAACAAATAACTGATAACACATTTTTATAGACATGATAACGTTTCATTACAGAATATTTGTTAGTTTTTAAGAAAGTTTCAAGTACTTCAAACGAAGTATTTTAGTTCCACTTTTATTATGTAGTTATTATAATATTTGATATAGGTATATTTGAAAGGTAACACATTTAGTAAATATTGAGAAGTGTTAATTATAGTGTTTACAGCTTAAGTGATGTGGTTACCATTGTGAAGCCTTAATAAATAAATAAATGAAATATACGTTCATCATATCTCAAGCACCATCTTACTTTAAAAAAACCCTAAAATGAAATTCGAGATTCCAACTGTGCATAATCGTCATGATAAAATTGTAAGGGCAATATTTTAATACAAACATGCGATCATCCTTTTTACGTCCCTTTTTCACCTCCGATACAAATAGAGGGGTGTTATAAGTTTGACGTGTGTATCTATACCTGTGTATCTGTGCGTCTGGCGTCTGTCTGAGGCATAGTAGCAGCTCTCAATCGAATGGTTCGATTTGGATCTAGTTTTATTTTGTTTAAATATGATTTCATCGAAAGCGTTTTAGCTATGTTTCAACTATTTCGATTAAGCCATTTTTTTGTCGGAAGTTTTTGAGTTTTCTAAGCTACATGTTTCTGATTCTAAATATACTAAAAAATATACTTTTACAAACAATCAAAACCATTTTGATTTGTATATGTAGTTAAGTGTTTCCCTCAATCGATTCCTCTGTGCTATAGAGAGGTACGTAGGTACGAGTATTTGCCCAACATCTTAGCAGGTCAAGTACATGTCAAGTACTATAAGGTTCTCATTGGTATGGGATTGGTATGTTTAAGCATTTCACTTTATTTATCATATATTTCTTAGCTCTAATAAGTAAGTTCGTATAGACTGAGTGGCCAGCCCTAGTGTCAGAGTTATTAAGCCGTCGAAAGGCCTCTGACTTGGCTTGACGATTGTTGTTTTTTAAGAACAAATAACAATCGTAAGTTCGAGTTCGTCGTTCTTAGCTCTAATAATATTGTCCGATAACTTTATTTTGAATGATTTGAACATGTATAACGTAGGGCAGTTGTATTACGATAGATAAAAACTATTGAACATAACCATAGACAATTAATCAAGTTGTATCTGTTACATTAATCGCGAAGTCTACTACTACTATTCGTACTATTCGTCACAAATAAGGAAGTTCTAATAGACTGAGTGGCCAGCCCTAGTGTCAGAGTAAGCCGCCGGAAGGCCTCTGACCTGGCTTGACGATTACTGTAACAAACAACGAATACTATGGATAATTCTGAATTTAGAATTCATTTTCGACACTATGTTAAAAATGTGGTATGTTACCGTTCATGAAACAAATGCGTACAATTGTTTGGATCGCCAAAAAGACTGGTAGGAAGCGGCTGGCATTCACAGTCTTCCTGTCACTTATGTGAGGTCTTCTCCGTCTTCTAACCATCTTGTGGCTGGTCTTCTTATGCTAGTTGCTACACTTGCTGGTGCGTGGTCTCCACTCGAGCTCTTTTCGGTTTCATCGGCTATCAGTTCTGTGTGGTTTGTGCTCTGCCCACTGCCACTTCAACTTGCTAATCCGCTGTGTCATGTCAGCGAGTTTTGTACGTCTACGGATCTCTTCATTCCTTATTCGATCTCGCAGAGAAACTCAGAGCATAGCCCTCTCCACAGTTCGTTATATGATTTTGAACCTCCTTAGTTATTAGACCCATAGTGAGTGACCGCTTAGTAACATTTAATCCAGACAAAAAAAAAACGGTGTGTTGAAACTACAGAAAATATCATTTATTTTTATATTAAAAAAAAACCAACTGTCATCTAGTCTCACATGTATTGTGTCCAGGGACGCTGCAGTGTTCGATCATAAAATTATGTAAAGTATACGCGATAAATCCGTTAAGATGTGTTTAATTTCAATGAGTAACAATTGCAAAATATAAGATAAGATAAGATAATTTATTATTATTCCAATTGTACAGTTACATATATTATACCTAGAGAATTAACCAAACATGCAAGTACAAAGCCAGGGATAGAATTTCTTACGGGCCCCAAACTAGGCTAGGCCTGTTTTTTGGGCACCCTGCGGCCAGTTAACAATATACATAGTACGCTGAGTTATGCACACATTAATATTGTAATATTAATTTGTAGTATATAAATATTATTATACATGTAAGCTCTCTTCAAATAGTCATGATAAAAGATTCTATTCTAAAGTTACCATTGTGTTGTCAATTATAAATACTATATCCAAAAGTTTTCTAAGGTTATCTAAAGCCTTTAATTAGTACGTTTTCGCACATAAATACGTACGATACGTTCCCCAGGCTAGTCGTTTAGAGCTCGCGACAACCCAACATGGAGTGCAAAGTAATAAAGAAGAATGATCGCATTGTGTGGCGCGACTTGGACTACATGTCCAGATAATTTGGACGTGACTGGAATTATGTATGGTCACCATTCTTTTGTAACATTTGTTACTCTGCTTTTTGTGAAGAATTTGTACGTTTAAAAAACTAAAAACCCCCGATATACAACGTGACCCATGAAACGTAGCCAAGGAGCACTCTCGATCAAATACTCTATCAAACAAAAAAAAATGGTTGTCTGTAAGGTGGGTTTACGGACGATAGTTTAACGTGATAACATACGTCCGCGCGCGAGCTCCGAGGAATGATAATTGAAGCGACGCGTCGCGGAGTCGCAGACGGTCGGCCGCGGCGCACACCCGCCCACTTCCTCAGCCACCGCAAGCGCGCGCGCGCGTAACGGGACAAGGAGCGTAACGTAACGGGATAATGAGTCATACTTTTTCGTGCATATAGCCGGCGTTCATCGATTTATTAGACGTTGTCACGTTAAAAAAATAGATTTAAATCGAATATTAATTATTAATTAAAAATAAAATATCTTTGTACAAATACACACGTCAAACTTAGTTTCGATTTTTTTTCCACAAATATTCGCAATTGTAGATATTAATATAATAGACATAGACATAAATTTATTATAACCGAAAATAAAACATACACACAAAATAGGTAACAAAATAATGTTTTGTCACAATCCGGCCCCAGCTCAGCATGCTAGTTGTAAACAACCAGCGCTGGTCTTCCGCTGGAACCGGTAGGTGATTATGTACATATATAATAAGATGAGATATTATTGCTAAAATAAAATGAGCTATGTTACATAGTTCCGTACCGTAATGTTATACATTTTTCCCCCACCCAAAAACTCCCGATAAATAAAAACGGCTGAAATGATTTTGATGAAACATAGCTAGGAACACTCTCGATGAGAATAATCTTCTTTCAAACAAAAAAAAAAACTAGATCAAAATCGGTCCAACTGTTTGAGACCTACGATGTCACAGACAGACACACAGATAAACAGATACACACATCAAACTTATTACATCCCTCTTTTTGTGTCGGGGGTTAAAGTTAGATGAACTTTACGCAATGTCCTGGGAAGCAAGAATAGCTGGTCACATGTACCATGGTCTACTCATTACTAGTCTAATTACGGTTATTGTATTGTGATTTTGGATAATGGGTTTATTTACGTGTTAAGTTTCTTAAACTCGTAACCGGATACGAACGAAGTAAACAAGTACAGAACATCAAACAATTGGATGTTACTATCTCGGATCTAATATAAAAAAATTAATTGAAAATAGGCTTGCGCTTGACCGTCAACTCACCTGGTGTTAAGCGACAGCTGATACCTGGTCATATTTGAAATTTTTAAAAAAAAAATTGAAAATAGGCTTGCGCTTGACCGTCAGATACCTGGTCATATTTGAAATTTTTAAACTACCACTACTTTTTTTTTTTTTTTACTTATTTTTTTTTAATTGTTCATAGGTACTTCGGTGTATAAAACACAAAAAAATATTGCATATTAACAGACGAGCGTCATCTCTCGTCAGTCTATGGAACCTGTACAGGGTCGGGCTGAGTAATTCCACGCTTGAAGCGTGTGTTGCAGGTGGCGCCACCAACGCTTGATTGGTTTAAGCAAAAAAGACTGTTCAAAAGTTTCGACCAACGTGGCCTCTATGGCGAAAATGGTAAAGGATCCCAGGTTCAGATCGGGATAATGCGGCTTCATGTCCCGTCGGATACGTGTAATTATTGAACTGTGTATAAATTTGTCATCGTCATTATCTCAGCCACAAGAAGTCTACTGCTGGACATAGGCCTCCCCCATGGATTTCCAAAAATACCGTTGGTAGCGGCCTGCATCCAGCGTCTTCCTGCCACTTGTATGATATCTCCTGTCCACTTTGTGGCTGGTCTTCCTACGCTGCGCTTGCCGGTACATGGTCTCCATTCGAGAACTTTTCGGCTCCACCGGCCGTCAGTTCAACGAGCTATGTGCCCCGCCCACTGTTACTTCAACTTGCTAATCCGCTGTGCCATGTCGGTGACTTTTGTACGTTTACGGATCTCTTCGTTTCTGATACGATCTCGCAGAGAGACCCCGAGCATAGCCCTCTATAAATTTGTAAAATTAAATTATTATTTTTAAAAACGTAGCCACTAACGCTCACATAATCAAGATGAATCTAACAGCACCTTGCATATCATAATCGATCAAGCCGTTTAGGTTGTAGGAGGTAAAGAAGATAAGCACATGCGAATATATATACGCCCTAGAAAACATTACCTATTTTGTACAGTCGGTTATAAATCAGCTGGCACATTTCAGAGGTTAGTAATCCCACTATCGGTTCGATGAGTTTATAAAGCTCGTAGGATTATCTCACACAAATATTGGCGATACTCGAAACTAAGGTAGCGTCTTCACGGTACGTTTAGTTTCAGACAGAACTATGTATATATTTTTTATTGGGGTTCCGTACCCAAAGGGTGAAACGAGACCCTATTACTAAGACTCCGCTGTTTGTCTGTCCGTCTATCAAAAGGCTGTATTTCATGAACCGTGATAGTTAGACAGTTGAAATTTTCACAGATGATGCCATAAAAATGATGCTATAACAACAAATACAAAAAAAAAAACAGAATAAAATAAATATTTAAGGGGGCTCCCATACAACAAAAGTGATTTTTGCTCGTTTTTGCTCGATATTGATAACGGCAACAGGTAGACGCTTGAAATATTCACAGAATATTGAGTTCTATTATTCACTTTAAAAATAAATAATTAAATTAAAATAAAATTAATATTTAAGGGGGGCTCCCATACAACAAACGTGATTTTTTTCCGTTTTTACAGAGAATGGTACGGAACCCTTCGTGTGCGAGTCCGACTCGCACTTGGCCGGTTTTTTACATGAAATAGATCTATGATTGACTACTAAATCGCTTGATGGTAAGCGACAGTGTGGCCGAGGATGGTGTTCGTCGATCTACAAGATATCTATTCACTCTAGCCTGGAAATTTTCAAGATTGTATTTCTCAAGAAAAGAAACGGAAAAGCGTCAAAAATTCCATGACTGCATTAAGAACTTGAAACGAAATCATCAAAAAAAAGCTTTTATTCCAAAAAAAATACTATACATTTCATTTTCTGCCAAACTATAAAATAGTAAGTATAGGTATAGTATAGTAGTAGTAGTGTGTAGTAGTAGTAGTTGGCAGGTAAGCTCTCTGAGCATGGCTTTTTAGCATTTCAATGAGAAATGAGCGGTAGTGTGCCGATTTTCTGCTAGTCCTACTTACGTTTGCTTATTTCGATTAGATATTGATAAGTCATTAGTAGTAGTTACCATAAGTCCATTCAAACTCGACTTATAAACGTGTTCCATCAATTTTCTTTCATCCATTTCTCTCCATGTTCAAATCAATCAAATCTCCATGTTCAATCTTGGAATTTTCAAGGCTAGATTGAATAGATATCTTCTAGATCGACGAGCTCCATCCTCGGCCACACCGTCGCTTAACACCAGGCGAGTTGGTGGTCAATCGTAGATCTATAATGTATAAAAAATATTTAAAAAAAATATAACCTAAGCATCTCTTTCTTTTTGTTACTACATCTTCTAACACACAGTAACGTTCTCTTATAGCACTATTCCTCACTTTGTTCATAATTCTGACACATTTCATCACTTATAACTGCTTCTGGAAACACTCACTAACATTAAAGCTTTGTTTGTATTGGAGTTATCACGTCCCAGGTGTCAGACGACGGTCATCACTAATATACCGCGTAGAGTGTACTATTAGGCCGGCCGTTTGTGGAAAGCGTCCGTTTGTGGCGTTAGGGGTACTTAAACTAAAGGCTCTTTTTATCCGACTGGGTAAGATGGCAGGTTATGTTTTTCGAGTGTATGTATGTATGTTTCTATATATGATTGCCTATAGCCTAAACCAGGGTTTCTCAAACTTCTGGCTCCACGAACCCCTGTTAAAGTTTTCAGATGACAGTGAACCCCTTAACTAATTAAATCTCCCCCCCTCCAAAGAAAATAATAAAATTGACTGTTGAAGAAAATAATTCACCAGAAGTAGACTCAATTCGAGATGTACTTTGTACAGGTTGCGAACTGAATGATAACGTTGAATTACTTGGACATTTTCTTGTCTCGGCGTGCGAGAGCGAGCGACGAATTTAGTCGCGCGCGCGCACCATGTATGCATGCGCACTGCGCACTGCCTGCCAGTCGTCAAGTCACCATTACGTAAATTTTGTCGCAAACCCCCTACCGTCGAAAGGTGAACCCCTAGGGGTTCGCGAACCCCACTTTGAGAAAGCCTGACCTTAACGGCTTGATCGATTTAGACATGCGATGTGTCGTTAGATTCGTCTTCATTCCTGGAGTGTTATCTAGCCTATATTATATTGTAATAATAATATATTTCTCCCAAAAATTAAAAAATGCGTTTATTTGTAATCTCCAACGAATTTTTTCATAATAAACAAATGATTTTACCAGAAATATTCTAAACAATTCGCATCTAGAATATTTTACAGTGATTTTACGCATACTTTTTCACAAAAAAAACGGGCACTCAACAACCGGCTCAACAGCGTGTCAAGCGTAACGAAACCATAAGTAAGACTGCAAAAACTTTTTTGCAATAAATTTTTATTATTCAACTAAAATATAAGTTAAATTAAACCAGTCTACCACCCTACAGTTCCGGTCGAATCTTGTCCATTATCAAACCAGCATAATTAAGTACTCAGTATAACTTTAAAATTTCTGCAATGTCTCCCGTTGTCCGCAAAATGACCCCTAATTTGTTTATTTTAAAGTTTTCACTGTCCCAACCCAAATCAAGGGTTACGTTTGAAAAAGGTCACATTTATAAAAGGGGTCACTAATGTCGCTGGAATCTAAGCCACAAGTTGTGTCAGACGGCTTCACCAGC
Organism: Lycia hirtaria; assembly: GCA_947563715.1. Lineage (NCBI taxonomy): Eukaryota > Metazoa > Arthropoda > Insecta > Lepidoptera > Geometridae > Lycia > Lycia hirtaria. Next base: position 35,636,734 of record OX387385.1, read on the forward strand.
GCTTTATAAAATATAAGACTTTTCATATTATGTCAACGTCAAATAGCCCAGTTGATTAGCAAGTTGAAGTGGCAACGGGCAGGGTACATAGCTCGCTGAACTGATAGCGATGATGCCGAAAAGTCCTTGAGTGGAGACCACGCACCGGCAAGCACAGTGTAGGAAGACCAGCCACAAGGTGGACAGACATTCTCATACAAACATACGAAGACGCTGGTTGCAGGCCGCTTCTACGCTTTTGTTCTGGAGACTAAAAAGTAGTTAGATGCTAGATGGTTGATCTGATTATCAATGATAAACGTCACTACAGTGTCTTATTTTTTAAATAATTTCGTTTGACATTGCTGGCACGTAAACCTGTACAAAAAACTTACGTTACAATCAATTTTCCATATACGTTCACTAGGTGACGCTCTAGACTAACCTTTATTTAAGAATAACAAATTCAATAACTTATTGATATCATATAATTATCTTCATTTGATAGGCATTCTCTTGAAATCATCAAAATCATTGAATCTGAAATTTACAGTAATTACATATGATAAAGTATCAACGGGATGTAACGCTAGTCTTCAAAAACGTCCGAGCTCAATTAGATCTAATTAGACCCCTTACACGACTAAAATAATTTCGATTTTCTAAATAATTCGAACTTCTAAACGTCTCTTGACTTCGATTTATCGAACTTCTAAATATACGTCTCTTGGCTTCTCAATCTAAATTAGGCTTTAGAGCTGTCGTGTATTATTTATTTATATGTGTGGGTAAATAATAAACTTTCAGTCTTGGTCGAACCTGAGTTTGATCTGCTGCATGGTGACAGCGGCGCTAGTTATTTATATTAATTAAATAGTTTTGTTGTAAAATAGTCACATTATTCGTTGTAATTAGTGTTACTATAAAGTTTTTTCTCGTGTGTGATAATGGAACACGCCCGGCTGCTAGCTGAATTGTGTTTAGAAGGCGGGCCGGCGCGGCGGCGTGCCGAGCGGCATCATGGCAGATGTGGTACAAGCAGTTTTGTGTATTTCTGAAGGCGTCCGGCGTATTCAAGGAGCCGCCGGATGTGCAAGCTAGTTTACTAGTTAACTTAATCGTTCCAGAGGGGTACGATGTACTTACCTATACACGACAAGTCTCAAAATCTTTAAGCTCGTCATTGTTGGTATATGACTATCGGTTAACTTAGGTCACTATATTCGTGAATTTTGCTTTAGGCTTTACGTTCACGTGATGGAAAGTCATTGGTGACACAGAATCTGTGGCCTTATTTACATAGAACCGATAATTATTAATAGAGTTAAATAATAATAAAATTAAAAAAAAAAAACGGTTAAGACTAATACGGGTTTTGGGATCCAAAAGGAACAGAATACAATAAATTAAACGTTTTATTTCGATCGAGGTCATACTGTGTCTGTTTTACTTGTATTTATTACAGATTTTTTTATATGTTTTCGTGAAAAATCGAGCCAATTTTCTTTATTAAATCCTTAACGAGGAACCTTTAAAACAAGCATTCCAGAAGAGATTGACAAGTAAAAGGATTTATTAAGACCCTTTTCTTTTTTACACAAACCTAAAATAAGATGATATTTTCCAAGACATTTTCTTTTAAACTGTTTTGAAAAACAAGCTGTAAATCGAGAAAGTAAATATAAAGTGAATAGGGCATCAAGGGCGCTCGGGTTCGTTTTGCATTTATCAGCTGAATTTAAATCAATCAAGACCGTTTAAATTTTATATTGTGCTTATGTACGCAGTCATCTCGAATACGCATCACAAATCTGGAACCCGATGAATGACAATAAAATACTCCACGCGTATTGAGCGTATCCAGAATCTATTTTTACGTCATCTCCCTGCCCACTGCCACAACTATTTGCTAATCCACTGTGCTATGTCGGTGACTTTCGTACATCTACATCTGATCTACATGATCTAATTCCCTCTACTTACCTCTTTTTTCTATCGGACGGTTAGAAACACGAAAAAGCGTTATCGTTTCATGGTGGATACTCCAAAAGGCCGAACGAAACGTTTTAATTCTACATTTATCGTACGGAGGGCTAAATTGTGGAATACGCTTCCTGAGTGGATTTCCCTGATCTGGGTGTCTTTTAATCGCGATTGAATCGGTTTCTCCTAGGCGAGCGCGCTCCATCGTAGACCGCAACATCGCTTAGCATCGGGTGAGTTGGCGGTCAAGCGCAAACCTATATTGTATTAAAAAAAAACTACAGATCTCTTAATATCATTAACTATCTTACGATATATTTTTGAAATAATAATAAAAAAACATTATTACAACTTTTCTAAAGAAATGTGTACTTATACCAGTGAGAGACGTGTCTAGAATGTTAGTGTGAAACTCGTTGTTTTGTTATATTTTCGTTTGATGAGTAAACTTAGTACAATAACTTTTGCCAATACCAAAATAAAGTAGAAAAGTTAGCGAAGTTATCTGTAATGAAAACTAATGAGCGAATGAAAATTGTGTCTGTATATATGTGTGTCTTTAACTGTGTGTAATATTATATGCATCTGTTAACTTTTTTTTTAAACGATACTGTCAACTATTTATATGTATTCTTCGGCATCTGATTATGAAATATGCTTCATGAAGCGTGTGTTACGGGTGGCGCCACCAACGCTTGATTGGTTTAAGCAAAAAAAAAAATCGAAAGTTTCGACTATCCCACGTGACACCTCCGTGGTCAAAATAGTAAAGGTTCCCAAGTACACATCGGGGTATATGGGTTTAAGTCCTATTAGATGTGTGTGATTTTTGAACTGCATATAAATATGTAAAAATACTTTTGTGTGGAGCTCGTACCACCTTAATCAGTTCTAAAATATAAAACAATCTTGTACTGAGCTTAAAAGAGATTAAAATACTCATCAAACTATTTCGAATATGAGTACAACTTAAATATAATAATTATAATTTGAAAAAGGTATTTTTAGAGTTCCGTACCCAAAGGGGAAAAACGGGACCCTATTACTGAGATTCCGCTGTCTGTCCGTCCGTCCGTCCGTTCGTCTGTCACCAAGCTGTATCTCATGAACCGTGATAGTTAGACAGTTGAAATTTTCACAGGTGATGTATTTCTGTTGCCGCTATAACAACGAATACAAAAAAAAATATTTAAGGGGGCTCCCATACAACAAACGTGATTTTTTTGTTCGTTTTTGCTCTATATTGATAACGGTAACAGGTAGACGCTTGAAATATTCACTGAATATTGAGTTATATTATTCACTTTAAAAATAATTGATTAAATTAAAATATATATATATATATATTTTAGGGGGGCTCCGATACAACAAACGTGTTTTTTTGGCGTTTTTATAAAAAATGGTACGGGACCCATCGTGCGCGAGTCCGACTCGCATTTGGCCGGTTTTATTTTAATTTTAAGTTATCTTCGCAATTAAATTAGCTTAAAATAATGGATAAAATGACGTCTTCTGAATATGGTACTGTTGTACCAGTATATGTTGTAATTATTCTGTATACGAATACGTGTAATTAAAAAATAAGCCTCTGGGGGTATTCGTTATGAATATTGTCTGCGAACGCATTAGAAAATTAGAGTTTTAATACTTTGTAATAAAGTGCTAATTTGGTTAGAACGCGTCTACGTCACATGGCATAGGCAAACTACCTGAAGTTCATAACTTGATTTCGATTTATTTATCCCATCAAAAAACCACAATTTATATTTGTATTATTTGATTTATAGTATTTGAACGTTTGTAAGCAATAAAAATGATCAATTTTGATTTTCTTAAAATTTTAATCTGTTAATTTTGTTTAACCCCCGACCCGAAAAGAGGGCTTGTTATAAGTTGGAATTGTATGTGTGTGTGTTGTCTGTGGCATCGTAGCTCTCAAATGGATGGACCGATTTTGATCTAGTTTTAATTTGTTTGAAAGACGTTTTCATCGAGAGTGTTCTTAGCTGTTTCATCAAAATTAGTTTTTTTTTGTCGGTGGTTTTTGAGTTTTCTACACTTGACATAGACATACATACACATAGACATATATTTACACTTGACATATACATAGCCATAGTATATTTATTTATGGAAGACACATTATCATCAAGTAAATATTAAACATACTTGATACACACACACAAAAATATATTCTATAGGTAAAACTCAGGGAGTGAAGACGAATCTAACAACACCTTGCATATCAAAATCGGCCAAACCGTTTAGATTTTAGAAGGTAATATAGAAACATACATGCCCACAAACATACATACATATATATATATATATACTGTTATATAAATATTCTGTGAAATATAAGAAGTTAGAAAAGGTTAAGTTAAGGTTAAGCTTATACCGAAATCTCCGACTATAGTTTCAACCGCATACAGCGGTCTTTTCAAAAGGAGCAGCCCGTGACCTTAAACTTGAGTGACCCGTTTTACAAATAAAAATGTGTAACAAAGTCAAAAATCCAACGTAGTTGACGTTAGGTTGTTGGCTTTTTTCTCTAAAGTTTTATACCTTCCATGTATTTTCTCCTTTTTCAAAGCCTTCTATTCCCAGAAGAGCCCTAAAGTCGTCAAGTTACGCTCTTCGGTTACTGTGTTTGTCCATTTCAACCATAAACTGTACGAAACTGTTCGATTTCAACCCTTGACCTTGGTCCTCCCTCGCAGTTTACATAAAATAGGTAAAGGGAAGTAAACCTTAATTGAAATCGCACGGATCAATAATTTGATAAGAAAATACGGTGATTTTTAAAATACAGTTCGAAAAACCTTCGGTTGGTTTGCATCTATTGTATAAATAATAGTACAATTTATACTAGAACTACTTTCTGTCGTAAAATCACATATAACAGCATATCAAGTCTTAGAAACACTGCGAAAACAGTTTACCGCATGGTTGTGCAGACACTGTGAATTAATTTAAATGATGATTAATATTATACTTAATTAATAATATATACAAGTTCCCTTAATACATTACTAAATATATTCTTCAAATAATACTACAATGTATAAAACTAAATTATTCTGATAACCAATCTGATAGGTAATTTTTTTTTATCAAAATTGGTGTAGTACTTAGGGATAAAAAACATAATCCAAGTAAACTACTTAATTGCGTATTATGAAATAGGTTTTTTCTGTGTTTTAAACTATAATTAATGTCATGGGATCTCGTGCAACGCTCATATCAATAAATATTAGCCTCTCGAAGATTTGTTCCCTTGACATCTGCACAAAAGAGACGAGATTCAGCTTCATCTACTAATGGCGTTTTTACATCTCTGTGCACTCCCATTCACTGATTCAATTTTTCCAAATGACTTGACGTCAGGAAACGGTAGACGCACGAAAGCCTTGCAAGTACTTCTGGGAAAATGCAAAAGCGAGGTCAGTCTTATAATGAATTAGCTACATTTCACATGATAATGTATACATAGCTTAAAAATTAACATTTTTAACATTGAAATCTCTTGACAAGTAAATGGTGGAATACGGTAGTTTTATCTGATGATCAGTAATGGTAAAAAATATTGCCATAATCGGTATAACAATGTACAGGTATAGATTGTAAAAATTTTTTTTTTTTCTAAATATAAAATTAAAAGCAAAATTTGTACCAATGAAGCTCTCGTTTACACTAAGACCCATTGGATCCAATTTATTACCATTATACGGGCCAACATTTAAACGAAACTCACCTGATAAAGAGACAAATTATTATGGTTGAAGATAGAGCACGCTTTATATGCCTATCCACTTTTTAACCGACTTCCAAAAATGAATCTCCAATTTCTCATTTTTTTTATGTAGAAATAGATTTGCATTTGACCGCCAACTCGCCTAATATTAAGCGACGTTGCGGTCTACGATTCAGTGCCATATGTCATCACTGGTAACACACACTGGTTGTAAACTTTTGACTTGAGGGACTGGGGAATATTGGACGAGAAGACGCTTTTAAGTTTCCCGAACGCTGCCCAGCCGAGTTGGATACGACGATTGACCTCCCTCGAAAAGTTGGACCTGCCTAATCGGACCGTCTGTCCTAGGTAGACGTATTCGTCAACAACAGCTTCAAGAGTGAAGTTCCCCACTGATATTGGGGCGGTATATTTTATATCAGTTGGGCTAAATATTCATTGTCGTTTCAAAGTTCAGTTTCTAAGGGTACCCCAGTACCCCATGCTCGACCGAACTTTTGCTTGATCTGTGAGCAAATGTACTGACGTGAATACATCTTCTAACATCTACATACTGATTTAGTATTTTGCGCTTTTCATTATAAGCTGGCTCGTTTTCTATTCGCTTTGAGCAGCGATGCAATCGCTTGCGGCTTTCCTGACAATTTGTGACAAGGTGCTCCAGTATCAAAGATTTTCCTCCTTTGATGAAAGTTAAGAGACATGTCAATTGTCAACTTGTCAACCCACGTAAAATACGTAGCCACATTTTACAATTTATAGTTTTAGAATTATAATTTAGAAATTTTAAAACATCATGTTTTTAAACGGTTTTATTTTACCTTGCTCTGTTTGTTGTTGATATTTATGTTGTTTTGGGTCATTGTGATCGAAATTTGAACTCCTTTCCGTTGCCAGATTGATCTGATTTGGTACACGCCTGTAGTTTAGATGACAATACAATGAAATGTATTTAGTATCATTCTAAATTCAATATGGCCGCCGTCACAAAATGGTGGATTTCATATTTTCCACAACCCGTGGGGGTATCAAATGAAAGGGCTTTTCCAGTAGAATACAGTAAATACATTGCCTACATCAATCAATCAATACTTAACACTTTATTGACACCACAAAAAGAATAAGAATATCAAAAAAACACTTATAAAACAATGGCACAAAGGGCGGTCTTATCGCTAACAGCGATCTTCCAGACAACCTTAGGATGTTATAGATTATATAGTGATTGGGCGGTGGTGTTTGTATAAATACTATAGTAAAAACCTAAGCATACATAAATATTTCAAAAAATACACTAAATACAAATATTGTGTACACACATACTATATATAAACATATACTTAGTCTGGCCATAAATACTGTTACAGTTAAAAATAAGAAAGATATTACATTTGAATTTGGAATCTGTCATTTTTATACGATTGTTCATTGAGTTTTCTAATTTTGGCGCCAATACATTGTACAATATTTTGCGATATTAAAATGGAGTGGGGTGATAAAGAGAACCGAATCGCTGTGATTGCATTACACAAAGTTGGTATGGAGCCAAATGCAATTTTTAAAACTCTCCATACGCTTGGTATTAGTCAAATGTTTGTGTACCGGGCTATTAATAGGTACAATGAGACCTCCTCTGTTTGTGACAGAAAAAGATCTGGCCGTCCACGTAGTGTTCGTACGAAAAAGGTGGTCAAAGCAGTAAGGGAAAGAATTCGAAGAAATCCTGTCCGAAAGCAAAAGATTTTATCACGGGAGATGAAGATAGCACCCAGAACCATGTCGCGTATTTTAAAAGATGACTTAGGACTTGCAGCCTATAAGAGACGCACTGGTCATTTTTTAACTGATAATTTAAAAAAGAATAGGGTGGTAAAATCGAAACAACTACTGAAGCGGTACGCAAAGGGAGGTCACAGAAAAATTTTGTTTACGGATGAGATAATCTTTACAATTGAGCAACATTTTAACAAACAAAATGACCGTATTTATGCTCAAAGCTCTGAGGAAGCTTCCCAATTAGTCGACAGAGTGCAACGTGGGCATTATCCGACTTCAGTGATGGTTTGTTGGGGTGTTAGCTATGAAGGAGTGACTGAGCCATATTTTTGTGAAAAAGGTATCAAAACATCGGCACAAGTGTATCAAAATACCATTCTTGAGAAGGTAGTTAAGCCCCTTAACAACACCATGTTCAATAACCAAGTATGGTCCTTCCAACAAGACTCGGCGCCAGGTCATAAAGCTCGGTCCACGCAGTCTTGGTTGGAAGTGAACGTTTCGGACTTCATCAGAGCTGAAGACTGGCCGTCGTCTAGTCCTGATCTTAATCCGCTGGATTATGATTTATGGTCAGTTTTAGAGAGTATGGCTTGCTCTAAACGCCATGATAATTTGGAGTCCCTAAAACAATCCATACGATTGGCAGTGAAGAATTTTCCCATGGGAAGAGTGCGTGCTTCTATTGATAACTGGCCTCAACGTTTAAAGGACTGTATTGCAGCCAATGGAGACCACTTCGAATAAGCTTTTATATTTTAAATTGTTTTATATTTATGTATTAAACTAACACACTGTAAAAGTAATAAATATTATTTGCAATAAAAAAATATATTTTTTCTTCGTGACAATATTTATAGCAAGACTAGGTATATGGGTTTATACACATTCGCCCTATTAAGGCTAAGGCCGCACTACGGTTAAGCTGCAGCGGTTTTTAACCGCGTGAGTTTATGAAACAGGAAAACGAATACAAGCGGCCGCTGTTGCGGTTTTTCCCCGCGACTGATTTAGTACCGTCTCGAGTGGTTTCGCGGTTTATAGCGGTTACCGCTCGCGGGAAAAAACCGTAGTGCGGCCTAGGCCTTACGTAGGACCGGCTTATACATAAATATTACGATATCTAGTAATATTATTTATGAATGAGCGTATATTATTTATTATATATTATAGTCTACATCATTATCTTTATTTTCAATATAAAGTTTCTTAAGACGTATTTATTTTTTAATTAGCTATACGTTTCATCACCAGCACGCCTGATGGAAAGCGATGAAGTTATATGCTTAAAATCATTAAAAACTATTTATTTCAAGCAGAAATTGTGTAAGTTTTTGATCTCTGCTGATAATAAGTGTAGGATCGAAAGAGATGGAAAATAGTTGCTCGGAAAATCCGACCGAAATAACCTGATGTCTATTACAGTCGTAATAAATAAACGGAAATAGCCTTATGGCTATTCTAGTTTATTTATGTACGCAGTGATTTGCAATTTACTGTATCAGAATTTTCAGTTTTTGATCTTGATGAGTAATATTATTACCCACATTCCTGTTGCGTACTGCACAATATTGGAATTCTTTGCCGCCATCTCTGTTTCCTGAAACCTACAATCTTGGAATTTTCAAGGCTAGAGTGAATAGATATCTTCTAGATTGACGAGCTCCATCCTCAGCCACATCGTTGCTTAACATCAGGCGAGTAGGTGGTCAATCTTAGATCTATCTTAGACTTACCTGCCGTCAGCTGTGAAATACTTTGTTTTCATCGTTCTAACAAGATGGCAAACCCGTGCGCAGCTTGCAAAAAAGTAATTAGAACCGCGCAGCAAATGCAATGCGCTAAATGCACTGAATACTATCATGCAACATGCGTCAACGTGACTGATCTGCGGGCCTTTACGGAGGAGGCAAAGCTAGCCTGGATTTGTCCACTATGTAAGAGCAGCCTACCCAAAACCGACAATTCCAACACACCAGCGCGTGCGGGCACGTCCGGCAGTGGGGGATTGGTAGTGCCTCCTGCAAACGTGATGAACAGCCGCAAATTAAATGTGCCTGCTCCCTCGCACACTCCCTCGCCTGCTGTCACTCCCGAGCCGGACCCGCTGGAAACTTTGATTATAGAGATAAAGTTGATGCGTGAAGACATGAGCGATATGAAAACCCAGATGAAACTTCTTTCGGACCACATGGCAACAAGATTAGACGAGTTTGGCTCCAGATGCAGGGATCTCGAGGAGCGAGAGATCGCACGCGAAGCCGAACTTTGCTCATTGCGAATGACGGTGACTGACCTACGCCACCAATTAAACTATATGGAGCAGGCCGGGCTAAAAAACGAATTGGAAATCTCGGGAATCACCGAAACAAGGGAGGAGAGCCTAATCCACATAGTCCGCGTCACAGCTCAAAAAATCGGCGTAGATATGAGTGATACCGACTTAGATAGTGTGATACGTGTGGGCCCTCGCCGACGGGATGACGATGATTCTACTAAATTACCCCGACCTGTTGTTATGCGTTTTGTTCGAAGGCAAAAACGTGAAGAGTTTTTAAAAGCAGCCAAGAGTCGTCGTTCACTAACTAGTACCGATATTGGAGTGGAAGGACCAATTAGAAGGCAATATTTTAACGATCGCCTCACGCAACAAAACAGGTATTTATTTCGGTCGACGAGACTGCGTGCTAAAGACGCCGAATACAAGTACTGCTGGGTCCGTAACGGGATTGTACACATCCGAAGGCAGGAGGGTACTCCGGCTATTGCCATTAAATCCCAGGAAGACTTGGAGCGCCATTTGGGCTCCCACACCAGCCAACTGTCAACTGAGTCAGACTGAATTTCTTGCATTTTATGCTAGCATTACCTATAGGCTTAATCATATTCCCAGCATTTATTTTTATACTACCTCGCCACAGTTATCACAGAAATGCTTCACATATCCAGTAATATTACTATATACAATGTGCTATTTAATGTTCCCTCTCAAACCATTGCAATTGATTGCACTCATTACTGCCACTAAAATAAACTACATGTTCTTTTCTGTTTTGATTTCAGATAAATATTTGACAAATATGACACACTCGGTTCACTCACAGAATCTCACAAAATTATTTCATTACTGTGATGGCTTCACTTAATATAACTGATGATATAGACGAAACAATTGCGATTGATTGTCATAATCACGTGTCAATTGAATCTGGCGCTTCTTTTCTAAACTCAAACACAGACCTCAATTTCAAAATTATTTGTATCAACATTAGAAGCTACAACTGTAATTTCGACGATTTCATAGTTTCTCTGAGTCGGTTCAATACAATTTTCGATGCAATAATACTTACGGAGTGTTGGCTAACGGAAAACACGAAGTTGCGTCCCCTCCCCGGTTTTAACTATTACCGAACACATAGGCAACTCAACAAAAACGGAGGAGTAGTTATTTACATCAAAGATATATATCAGTCTGTTGCTCATGAGCCGAACATTGTAGACGCTGATTCGTTAGCAATTCAAGTTGATGATAAGACTACTCTATTAGGAATATACCGCTCGCCTTCGATTAGTAATTTAGAGCCATTCTTGATTTCTCTTGAATCTGTTTTGAATGAACTCAAAACTAAATCATTCCTTGTGACTGCAGGCGATATTAATGTTAATTTATGCGATACCACTGACAAACAAGTTTCCCAATATCTCTGCTTAATGGCATCCCACGGACTAATTCCTGCAATAACCAAAGCCACCCGGATTCGATCCTGCCTAGATCATATCTTCATTAAATCTGCCGCTAGGGCTACCGGCTTAATCTGTGAGTCAACTGTTACCGATCACTCAATTGTCATAGCAGGCATCTCTCGTAGGTTTAAAAAACTCAATACACATCCTAGGTACCGCCTTAAAACTAATTTTGATGAGGTAGCCGTAGACCTAAATAGCACAGACTGGTCCATAGTTGTTAACAGCTCTTGCGTCAATTCTGCTGCTTCTACTTTTAATGATGTAATCGTAAATGTCTTGGCTAAACACACAACAAAGATAAAAGCAGGCAGAAAAATCACGACCTTGAAACCTTGGATCACTCCTGGCTTGGTCAAGTGTATGCGACACAGAGACAAGCTTCACTTGGACTGTAAAGCCCACCCCAATGACACTCTACGGAATTTTATTTACCTAAGATATAGAAATTTTTGTACTAAGCTTTTGCGAAACGTTAAAACTAATTATAACAGCCAGCTTTTAGAACAAAGTAAGGACAACCCCAAACAACTTTGGAAGACAATTAAAAATATTTGTTACACGTCTAGGCAATCTAACGCTTCTTCTGAGTTGTTAAATAGTGGAAACGGCAACCCGTTAAACCATTGTAATCAGTACTTTGCCTCAGTGGGCAAAAACCTTGCAAACTCTATTTTAAATAAGCTCAATATAACTGAAAAATCTCTAATTGAATCTCATAAGACCAATTCATCAAATGCATACTCCCTGTTTCTTTCTCCCACAGACCCACATGAAATTGCCAAAGTAGTAGGAAGTCTAAAGAATGATAGCGCCCCTGGACCTGACTCTATTTCTACCAAAGTCATAAAAAAATCGATTCATTCTCTGCTTGTCCCTCTAACGCATATATTTAACCTAAGCTTGGAAACCGGTACCTTTCCTGAGTGCTGGAAAACTGCTGCCGTGTCCCCTATTTACAAAAATGGTCTAAAATCTTCTCCTAATAATTATCGACCAATCGCGCTCCTCTGCGTGGTCTCTAAAATTCTGGAGAAGCTTGTTAATATTAGGCTTATTAAATACCTGGAAAAGCACGAATTAATTTCAGACAGACAGTTTGGTTTTCGACGAGGCAGATCAACCGAGGATGCCGCGACGTTACTGGTTAATTTAGTATCATCATATGTCGATAAAGGTGACAGATGCATTGGTGTCTTTCTAGACTTGGCGAAAGCCTTCGACTTGACTCGATCTCGGTTGGTCTGCTTCTGAAAAAGCTGGACGCATGCGGCTTTGCAGTGGTTTAGTAGCTATTTATCCGATCGGAGACAGTACGTGAAAGCTTGTGACCAATGCAGCGATCAATTACCAATAAATTATGGCGTCCCACAGGGAAGCATACTCGGTCCAACACTATTTCTTCTCTATATTAATCATATAATTAATAGTAGCATTCCTCAAGCAGAAATCATCGCATATGCCGATGACACAGCGGTTATATTCCATGGGGAATCTTGGAACCGAGTATTTAACCTAGCAGAAAACGGCCTCTCAATTTTAGCCGAAATATTTGACAAGAGTTTGCTCACATTGAATACCAGTAAAACAAAGTACATAGCTTTTACTAAGACTCGTGCCTCACGGCCACCCGATCACCTACGCTTCAAAATACATTACTGCTCCTTAGATGCCCGTACACGTACTCCGGGCTGTGTATGTAATTCTATTGATAGCACCAATAATTATAGGTATCTTGGCGTTACTTTGGATGCAAACCTCTCATTTAGGCAACACATATCTGAGGTATCTTCTCGAATACGCAAGCTGATTCACATTATGAAAGCTCTCCGAGATTGTGCAGCGTTGCCTCTTTTAAAGCAAATTTATATAGCGTTGTGCCAGCCAGTAATTACATATTGCATAACAATTTGGGGCAGCGCTGGAAAATCTATTTTCTTGGCTGCAGAAAGAGCACAAAGAAGTCTTATCCAAGTTATGCTACGCAAGCCGTTTCGCTATTCTACAGATTCACTCTATACCGAATTTAAAGTGTTGAGAGTGCGACAACTCTTTGTATACTCGGCTATACTAAAAACTCACTGTAGCTTAAAAACCCGCCTAGATTACGTTCCTCTAACGTCTAAACGAGCAAACAGAGCCTATATGTTGCCTCTTCCCCGCGCTCGATCCCTACTAGCTAAACGTAGTCCGGCTTTTTCACTTCCCTGTACGTACAATAATTCACGAAAACAGCTGAGTGGTTGTGATGACCTAAGAAAATTCGCTCTGAAAAATAAAGTAAAAGACTGGCTTCTACAACTCTCCTATGGTGAGACTGAAATCCTTATCAGTAGTATCTATAAGGAGTAGCTTGAGGTGTCGGCTTGCGCAATCTGAAATATTCAGTTTATTTTGTGGGTGGCACTACTGATTGTAATAGTTGCTTTGTTGATGAGTTGGTATTACATTTTCGTAACATATTTTTAGTACTATGATATTATTTTACTTATTTATACACGAGATAATGTATTCAAGAGTAACTCCGGATTCGGGCCCCAAGATACAAGCTTTATGCTTAGTTTGGGGCTCACCGTTAAAATCAGACTGATCGATCCCAGTTCCTGTCAATTGATTTTTGATTTTTAACTATTTTGTTTTAAGCCTAACTAGTTCTAAACATATATTGTCTTTATATAAGATCTTTTTACTCTTTTTTGGTAAATAAACATTATTATTATTATTATTGAAATTATTTGCCGTGGGGTACCGGCTTAGAATAGTACCTCCCCCTTTCTTCCCGTGGGTGCCGTAAGAACCGGCTAAGGGAAATATCACCAGAAGTGGGCAGCAGCACATTCTGAGTAAAACGCCACCTACTGCGCTCGCCAACCCGCCTGCCAAGCGTGGCGAGTACTGGCAAAAACCCCCTATGACAGACGACAAAAATACTAGGCCCCCAGTCCCCGGCAGCTCCGCTATTCCGGGCTATGGTAGCGGTCCCGGTCACGGCGGAGCAGGGGGTGCTAAGAATCTCCGGAAGAGATCCGGCTACCACCCCCTGCATAAACGACGACTGGCCCTGGTAACACACAACATTCGCACGATGAGGACAGACGAGAAGCTAGCTGAGCTGGAAGAAGAAATGGGTAGGTTACATTGGGATATCCTGGGGTTATCAGAAGTCCGACGAGAGGGGGAGGACACGATAACCCTGAAATCCGGTAACCTACTCTACTACCGGGAGGGCGACCAACAGTCCCAAGGTGGTGTCGGGTTTCTCGTCCACAAGTCCCTTGTTAACAACATTCTTGCTATCGACAGTGTATCGAGCAGGGTTGCGTACCTGATACTCAGAGTATCCAAGAGGTATTCGATGAAGGTCATCCAGGTATACGCACCGACTTCGGCACACTCCGATGATGAGGTAGAGGTGATGTATGAGGACATTAGTAGGGCCATACACACTTCAGAGACCTATTTTAATGTTGTTATGGGGGACTTCAATGCGAAGCTGGGCAGGAAATGCGAAAATGAGTTGAGAGTAGGGCAATTTGGATATGGACAACGGAACCCCAGGGGACAGAGGTTGGCCGACTTCCTGGAGAAAGAGGGACTCTTCATGATGAACTCTTTCTTCCAGAAGCCACCTCATAGGAAATGGACCTGGTTGAGTCCCGATGGTTCTACGAGAAATGAGATAGACTTCATCCTGACCACCAAGAAACAAATATTCAATGATGTCTCTGTGATCAACATGGTTAAAACCGGAAGTGATCACCGAATAGTACGAGGCACTTTGAATATTAATGTTAAACTTGAGAGGTCCCGTATGATGAAGTCTACACTCCGACCTACTCGCGCTCATATCCAAGACCCCGAGAGCTTTCAGCTCGAACTATCAAATCGCTTCGAGTGCCTGGAAAGCTGCGCATCGGTGGATGAGATCAATAACAGGTTTGTGGAAATTGTCCGTACGGTGGGCGCGAAGTTTTATAAACCCCACCGTACAAATAGACCGCAAAAGCTCTCGAGCCATACCCTCGACCTCATGGCTGAACGACGCTCATTGCAACTGCAGTCTTCCGGTGACGCAGAGTCATATAGGCGGCTCAATAGACTCATATCAAAGTCTATGCGACACGACATCCGTACCTTTAATACTAATCGTATTAAAGAGACGATAGAGCGGAATAAAGGCTCCAAAGTGTTCGCAAAAGACATGTCTATTGGGCAGAGCCAGTTGACGAAGCTGAAGACAGAAGATGGCAGTCTAGCGTCGACCAAAGCAGAAGTCTTGAGGGAGATTGAGAGGTTCTATGGACAGTTATACACATCGGTCGCAAAACCTGTTAGCAGTTTGGGTAAAGATCCAAGAGCCAAACTGACTCGACATTATACCGAAGATATCCCGGACATCAGCCTGTACGAGATTAGGATGGCCTTGAAACAGCTCAAGAACAACAAGGCACCGGGCGATGACGGAATTACATCAGAGCTACTGAAAGCGGGTGGAACACCGGTACTGAAAGTCCTTCAGAGGCTCTTCAATTCCGTCGTGCTTGAAGGTACAACGCCAGAAGCATGGAACAGAAGCGTGGTGGCGCTGTTCTTCAAAAAAGGAGACAACACTTTGCTGAAGAACTACAGACCCATCTCGCTTCTGAGCCATGTCTATAAGCTGTTTTCAAGGGTCATCACGAATCGTCTTGAACGCAGGTTCGATGACTTCCAGCCTCCCGAACAAGCCGGTTTCCGAAAAGGCTATAGTACCATAGACCACATCCACACGCTGCGGCAAGTGATACAGAAGACCGAAGAGTATAACTTGCCCCTTTGCTTAGCGTTTGTGGACTATGAGAAAGCCTTTGATTCGATCGAGACCTGGGCGGTGCTTGAGGCTCTCCAACGATGCCGTATTGACTATCGGTATGTCGAAGTGCTGAAGTGTTTGTACAACAACGCCACCATGTCAGTCCGAGTACAAGACCAGAACTCAGAGGCAATTTAATTGAAAAGAGGCGTGAGGCAGGGAGACGTTGTCTCTCCGAAACTGTTTACCGCCGGTTTGGAAGATGCCTATAAGCTTCTGGAATGGAAAGGGCTCGGCATCAATATTAACGGCGAGTACATCACTCACCTTCGGTTTGCCGACGATATAGTAGTCATGGCAGAGTCGATGGAAGGCCTCAGTACGATGCTCGAAGACCTCAATAGAGTTTCCCAACGGGTGGGCCTCAAAATGAACATGGACAAAACGAAGGTTATGTCGAACGCCCATGTAGTGCCCACCCCAATATCTGTGGGGAACTCCACTCTTGAAGTTGTTGACGAATACGTCTACCTAGGACAAACGGTCCGATTAGGCAGGTCCAACTTTGCGAGGGAGGTCAATCGTCGTATCCAACTCGGCTGGGCAGCGTTCGGGAAACTTAAAAGCGTCTTCTCGTCCAATATACCCCAGTCCCTCAAGTCGAAAGTTTACAACCAGTGTGTGTTACCAGTGATGACATACGGCACTGAAACGTGGTCCCTAACTATGGGCCTTATAAGGAAGCTCAAGGTCGCGCAACGAGCTATGGAGAGGGCTATGCTCGGAGTCTCTCTACGAGATCGAATCAGAAATGAAGAGATACGTAGACGTACAGGAGTCACCGATATAGCACAGCGGATTAGCAAGTTGAAGTGGCAGTGGGCAGGGCACATAGCACGTAGAACTGATGGCCGATGGGGCCGAAAGGTTCTCGAGTGGAGACCACGTACCGGCAAGCGCAGCGTAGGAAGACCAGCCACGAGATGGACAGATGACCTCATACAAGTGGCGGGAAGACGCTGGATGCAAGCCGCTTCCAATCGGTCTTTTTGGAAATCCATGGGGGAGGCCTATGTCCAGCAGTGGACTTCTTATGGCTGAGATGATGATGATGATTATTATTATTATCTTGTATAAAAATAATATCCAATAGCGCAAAAGGAGGTAATCGTTTACGGCTCATAAGTACTATATATTTTTACCCGACCTTTTATACTTATTATCTCAGAGTTAGACTCGTAATGAGTGTCATCCTAATATTTAAAAATCGAAAGTTCTCTGTTTTTCTGTGTACTTATTATCGTCAAACGGTCAAACGGCTGAATAGATCGTTATGAAATTTGGTATAAAGATAACTGAGAACCTGGAGACGGACATAAGCTAAATATCGTCATCGTAATTTTTCGTTATTTCGCGGGTAAAACGGCGGGACACTATTAGGCTTTTTATAATTATAGTAAAACTTTACCAGTTTATAAAGAGGACTAGATAACTAAAGATTTCTTTAAGAATCATTGTAGTAAACAAACCGAACAAATACCGATTTGCTGAAAACTCTAGTAAGACATTCACGTTCAGTGCTTGCGGTGTCTAAAAAGTGGACATATCATCCGTCAAAGAGTTCTAGTGAATCCCGGATCAATGTTAAGCCCATCGTTATCATGTGTAACGGGATGTATCTAAGGAAAATAAACCTAACAAGCCTAAACTGAACATAGCATCATCATCATCATCTCACCCACAAGAAGTCCACTGCTGTACATAGGCCTCCCTCATAGATTCACAAAAGGTCCAATAGAAGCGGCTGTCTTGGGTTTTCCGGCCACTTGCATGAAGTCGTATGTCTATATTATGGCTGGTCTTCCTACGCCGCGCTTGCCGGTGTGTAGTCTAGTCTCCGCTCGAGAAAATATCAAACACATAAAGTGATATTATAATAATACTGCATTGTTACCCGACTTATATAAATGCATGCAAAATTTCAGCGCAATCGGAAACTGAGTACCCACTCAAATCTTGAAAAGGGGTCCTTTCAGCATTTGATTGCAGATAGATTAAATAAAAAGCAGAAACTAAATAAAAGCTTTTAAATTATATGAATCAATTAAATTATATGATGAGACTGTCGTCACGGAAGACACTACCTTTCGTTTAAATCTGCAAATATTTAGTTAAATACTCTAAACGTTGGAGTTATTTAGCCAGATACAACGAAACATTTGTAGATTAGAAATTCCGGAGGTACTCGTACATATTTACACTCGCGCTCATTTTGTTTGTCACCGTAATATAGTTAATCACAATTATGTAAAATTATCACCAGATTTTAAGTAAAATGAACAATTAAAAGGTGCGTTTCCATCGCCCCGGAGCTGGAGCCCCGGAGCGACCGTAACCAAGTTAATTGTACTAATGACCTTCCCAGCCCAAATTCTTTATTATGTTTATGTAGCCGCCAGCGACACAGTTTACACAACAGTTAGTACGGCACGACCGATAGTCTGTGATAGGGTTGCCATGTTTTTGGATATTTAAGGGACAAGTGATCATAAAAGTTAAAAAGACTGGACTTTTGTTTTATATCCAGGATAAGTGTCGGGAAGACGGGGGAGGCCTATAACCAGCAGACAACTTCTTAAAGTCAAAGTTATTTATTAATAAATGTAGATTTACAAGTCAAAGATGAAATCTTATCATAATGATCTGGGATAAAAAACAACATTTTTGTTAAACTGTCTTTTAGGATTCCGTAGTATCATAAAGAGGCCTTATAAATTTGCCATGATGGCAAATGTCCAAGCGTGATGCCAACATCAAGCAAAAAAAAAAAAATGCTATGACCGTCTGTATATCTACCGTAACGTACCCGTATATCGAAGTTCAGTGAAGCGGTTATAAGCACAGTGGAAAATACTCCAATCGTGGGACTCCATATAATTATGTACAGAATATTTACATATGTGAAATTATCTTTTAGATTTTTACACTAGCTAAGCTACGGAATCCATTCATATCCGAGTCACACGGTTTTAGCCACTTATTTATACTTCAAAATATGAAACATTAGATGTCGAAATAATTATATTGAAAAGATTAGGGATGTCCCGTAAAATACGAAATGGTAGGTGTCTCTACCCCGTGAGGTAATGAATAATAGGGACATTATAATGAAGAATTGGTGCATAATTAACCTGTTTATTGCACATTTAGCTCGTTTGTAAGTAGTTAGGATTAACGGTGGCTATTTACCCGACTTGTCAAGGAGAGAAAGCTTTTTCAAGTATTTGTATGTTTATATAGTTTTTAAATCTTACGGCGAAAATGGCTTGACTGAACTTCTTATAAATAGTGCCGTTATTTTTTAGCACAACATACACAAAAAAACTTATTTTATAGTCCTAACAATTTGGGATCGTACCAACACTAGTCACATAGACGTAACGTTTGTGCGTTACGTCTATGTGGTTAGTGTTGATAAATTAAACATTGAAAATAACGCGTTGACAGAAAACATTAAAGTCTAGTTTTCATTAACCAATGATTACCACATGGGTACAAAGTCAACGCACGCAGCTATCTCTCTCGTGCATCACAACCTTTTTAAACATGTAAACTCATTGGTTAGGGATATTAGAAAAGTGAGAAATATATATATATTTATTAAAAAAATAAAAAAAAAGTCACTTAACAAGAGATGTTCAAACATAAATTCGCCGGAAGCGCCGGTCAAACGTACAATCCAGTGTGGAAATGATAGTATTTCCACAAAAAAGAAAGTAACAAAATCCAACCACATGACAGGTCTGATAACTAACAGAACGAAGGTCGAAGGTTACATATCTCCAAATAGCCTATTCAATAACATTTTCTGAACAAAGTTACCGGTTGAGTGAGTGACAAAGTGCAGCCGAAATTTTGGCACATTCTTTACAAGTACGGATTCTCCTCTGGGAATACTCGCCGTCAAAATGAATGGACCTAGATTAGTATGTGGTTAAGATATGTCTAGTTTCCTTGAGTTTCCTGAGTACTGCTGAATTGTAGAGGAATTATTGAATTGTTGATATTACCGTTGTTGGTCTAAACTTTGCGGCTTAGACACCACAATGCCTTAAATGGATATCTGATTTCACTTATACTCTAAGTGTTTCTGCAGGTAAGATTTACTATACATAATTACTTTTTGGAAGTCGCTTAAAAATAGAGATATGGTAAGACTCTAGTATTTCTATACTTAGACATACATTTATTTGTGGAAGATAAAACATCAAAAATACATAATACATAACAAACAAAAAACTGTCCCCCACAAATCGGTTCCAGCTCAGCATACTGCTGGCTACGAACAGCCGGCGCTGGTCTTCCGCTGGAACCGACGGTGACGTCACCCACGGTAAGCGCACAAAATATAGTAATTAAAATATAAATACTATAAACTCGAACACAAGTAAGAAGACTAATATAAATATATACTGAAAGGCAAATTAAATAACAACATTGACAGTAACAAAACACTAAATTAGTACATTAAGTTTGACGACAGTATAATACAAAAATAATAAATAATTTATTTAAATTGCGCTTAATCTATAATTTCATCTCAAATCTATTATTTTAATTAATAATTTCTGTAAAATCTATATTTGCTTCACAGCAGTTTTGGCAAATTTTCTTTCCAAGTTTGGTTTTTCCTCTGGGAATATCGTCGTCAAACTCATGTGTGTGTCAGGTTTCCATGCGGGAGTTTCCCGAGCACTGCTGGAATGTAGATAAATTTATTAATTTTTATGGTATTACAGGGCGTTCGCTTGTTGAATTGCAAAGGCCTTAAAAAGATAACTGAGCTGAATAGGAAATTTCAAGGATTCATATATATTTTTAATTTAGCGAGAACTTACTTGTACCATTTTAAACTATTTTTTTTGTCAAATTTCAGATATTTTCTCAAAATCCCCGATAAGTATTGAACTTTTGCTTAAGGTTTTATCCATGTTAGCTTTAAAAGAAAACGCCGTTAAACTCACTGAACACAGTTCATAAAAAAATACGCGCCTGAAAGAAATATGTAACCACGAAAACTCCCACATTAAAATTATTCTGGCCACTGACGGCCTTACTGAAAAACGTTACTTATTAACTTTAACCATCGTCTTAAATTCTCTGTCTTCTTTCCGCAGAGTCATTACGTGTCAGCGAGAAGTTGACAAAATATTTTAAGCATTGCTTAAAGTTAAGTAACTTTTTCGGTAAGGCCGTTAGGGTGTAGGATGTAATAAATCTACGGTAAAAAAAATTGGTTGTCTGTAAAGTCGGTTTACGGACGATAGTCTAACGTGACGTCATAGCAAAACATTGATGAAATGAAGATCTTTACAGACAACCAATTTTTTTCTGAAGTTGAAAGGTTTTTGGTTCTGGTGAAAACTTTATATATTGTGGGTTACAGAAGATACGTTTTTTACCGTCGATATAAACATATAACACACGATCATCATCTCAGCCATAAGAAGTCCACTGCTGGACATATGCCTCCCCCATGGATTTCCAGAAAGACCGATTGGAAGCGGCTTGCATCCAGTGTGTATGTGTTATATATATCCAGCATATATAACACATACACACATATAATAATCTGATAAACATAACTCGTATCACCACTTTATCTCACGCACGTGCACGAGATCGACCATAAAATACCTACCTCAAATAGTGTAACTAAAATTAAGTAACGACACAATCTCTCCACTTTCCTGCCAAAACTCCATCTTTAAGTCATCGTTTATCATCCCGTCACGATTGGCTAAAAGTAAGAATTATTTGACAGATAAGTGACAGGAGCCCAACTCTCTGGCGTGTTTCGTTTGTTATTCTACTTTCGTTTTCCCGGGCTATTCCGAGTATCCCCTGTTGTATTGGCT
The DNA here is from genome assembly GCA_947563715.1 of Lycia hirtaria. Lineage (NCBI taxonomy): Eukaryota > Metazoa > Arthropoda > Insecta > Lepidoptera > Geometridae > Lycia > Lycia hirtaria. The sequence goes on from OX387385.1 coordinate 35,658,683, forward strand.
TGGGGCTATTTCCTGATTCTGCCGACACAGCGCGCGAATTACGACATGAAACAAAATGGACGGACATGTTTGCCAATTATATTAAATGCAACGGCGAATTTACTGTTGTTTTATTTCGAAATTTAAATTTAAGCAATTTATATTTGATTTCAAATAAATCGTTAGTTAAAGCAATACAATTATTTGGTCACAAATGATTTCAGACAAAAATTTACGATAATAAAACAATTTTTAATGTCGTTAATTTTCCTGTAGATACGAGTATTTTGAATTTTGAGGCTGTAATTATTTTATTTTTGTATGATAAAAAATGGTAGTTTTTATTTGATCATGTATTAGGTACCAACATGTTATACATCAATGCATTGTTAATTATTATAAATAGCGCATGAACATGAAACAAGTCGCTAACATTACTATGACAATATGCAATTAGGAAACAAGCGGTCAGAAAATTAATCGAATGGATTAATGCCTTAAAGAATTACATAATTTGAATTATGAATATTGGAACACAAAAGTTTTGGTTTTAGAACTCGTGTAGTTTATGTATTGTTTTTTTTTATCGGATTGCCTAGAAGGAGTGTAATATTATTTCTCGGGTTACGTATATAAGTATGTACTAGTACCTACCTGTTTATAGGTTTTAATAATCTTATTGTTATCTCTGTTGTCCACAGAGGAGGAAGGCACAGAGTTGGAGCTCGAGGCGCTCTACAGACGGTACTGCGTGCGGCTGAAACACGCGCTCTTCGTGTCGGCTCTCTGCGTGACGCTCCTCTGCAGCGTGATACTACTCTGCGCTGTCTGCGTCGCGCATTCACATGTGAGTGTTTTTCACACAACTGCCTATGGAAGAGGCGATGTTTTTCTTTTGAGTGTATATTATTCTTTATAATTTAGTTAGTAGGAAGGTGATAAAATGTGTAAACCTATAATTGAATTTAAAAAAAAAAAACTAATCCCTGAAGCCAGCAATGAAGTACAAAGCACAGAAAGAATATAAAAAATCTCAGTAAGTAGTTCCCGTAGTTGGGTTTTTGAAACAAAATAAATGAAAAAAGGTCCTCCAAGTAAAAGAAGTCGATTATTTCAGTTTTTCGAACTATAACATAATTTTGTTGCATTGATTTTAGAACCTGGATTTTGTACAGTTCCAAAGTATCATCATAATAATAATTTGATAACGAAAAATTGATCTTGTAAAGCTATCTTATTTCCTTTATGTACGTAACCTGAAAATAGGTTTGTTAGTCCATAATAATATAAATCGTTGATTGATTTTAATGTTTTCATGACAAAAATAAGAAAAGCTTGTCCCGTTTGGTCCTGCCCATGACCACGAACACTGCAAAAGGTTTATCACGTTATGTGTATAATTGTGTGAAATATACACAAAACAGATAATTTAAAATAATATGCATTTAATTGTCCTTATTATCCTTATTATTTTGCTATAATTATAACTAACACAACTATGCAGCTTAAAATAATTTGTGTCAAAATGCTCTCAGAATAACCGACGAATTTCCGGCTTTTGTGTGTATCTATGCAATTATGACTGTCAGAGGTAAGCGAGGTTCACCATAATTAATGTAGATAAGCGCAAAATTTTAACTCTACGTACAAATTAATGTTTCTTTGTGACTAATGAGAAATGCTTGCTTTGGTAGAACTCTACCTGGATAATAGGGTTACATTGTCTAGTAGGGTTACATTGTGAAGAAGATTGTGTTGTGTTGCTCATGAAATTAATTCCGTCACCGCTGCTCTTAAATTGGCCCGATGTCATAATGTTTGAAACCTAGAACTATTATTGACATATTTGTAAGTAGGCACAGATGTTAAGGCGCAGTGGTGAGCCTCGTATCTTCAGGATTATTCTGTGGAAATTACGTAAATGAGTTTACTATCGAAAAATGTCTGAGTTATGCATGTTTTTTTTTTTACTTAATACATTTTTTATTACCTCATTCATTACATTGATATTGTCTTATTATTCTAATTTATACCGTCGAATTACAATAAGTTGTTATAAAACAATGTTACAATATCAATTGTATGTTTTATAGAATTCTATTTTTTTAAACACAACACTTAATAATTTTAACGTTTAGATATTGTTTTAAATAATTTTCTTAATAAATATTTTCTTTATAATGATTTTAATGTTTACGTCTACAAAGTCAAAAATGGCGTATATTTCTCAAGAGTGTATGAAATTATTTTAACCAAATTTAACAGATTTTTGTAATGTAATCATAACTTTAAAAAAATTATGTATAATTACAAAAAAAAACTGGCAAACAAGCGTCATCCAAATTATTATTCCAATTTTCAAGATATTCCAGAAATACGTTTTTAAAATATCCACCATGAAACACATTAATTCTATGTTCAACCTACGGACTTCTATATTGTGGAATATACTATATACCTATGTGGGTCTTTCCCGTTATATATAATTCGAGCGTCTTTAAATAGCGAGTGATGATGATAATAAAATAATGAATCGGTTTCCTTAAGTAAGTGTGCTCCATCGTAAACTGCAACGTTGATCTAGTAGGTCAAATGTAAAACTTATTACTGAATAAAATAAAGTAATCTAAAACAACTCATCCGGCTTAGAAATTTGTTACTTTCCTTTGTTAGCTTATAAACTTGTTACACGTAAAGCGGACCTACAGCTACCACATCGACCCCTGCGCCTTAAGAAGGTTTGGCTTAATTGCTGTCTATGTTGACTTTATAGGCACATAATACTGTCACAAGCTATGTAGTTTGAGGAGTCAGCGGTTCAAATTACAGACACGATTCGAGTAACTGTTTAAATGATTATTTGTCATGAAACTCAAATGTCAGAGGGCACCACGTTACCCTGACTCTTTATATTTTTGTTTAATTCTGTAATAATTTTCCATGGCGTAGGGTTAATTAATACCCGATTACAGTAAAATTGACGCCTGAAAAACTTTATTATATGCAAAATTTGTAAATTACGTCGTTTAATATCATCTTTAATTCGAAGTTATTGACTGTACTGTCGCAGTTCAAACCTAACCTAACCTACTTTGGGGCGACAAGAATTTACTATTTTTGCTTAGTTCATTAACATTTGTAGATCTTATAATATATGTGGGCCAATGGAATATGCCTATATATAATCCAGCCTATGATTTTTTTTTATTCGAAAATAGGCTTGCGCTTACCCTCAACTCACCTGGTGTTACGCGATAGTTACAGTCTACGATGGAGCGCACTTGCCTAGAAGAAACCCTATTCACTTGCGATATGAATACACCTAGATTAAATCGAGAAATAAAGAAACGAAATCAAATTTCTTTTCTTCACTTTTAACCCTCTAAAAGGAAATCCCGTCACAACGCAAAAATGTAATCTCGAATCCCATGGTTAGGTGGGGAGATGTAGTTACTGCGCAGGTGGGTGCACTGAAGGGTTAATTAACCCTCAGTCCGTAATCCGGTTCCTGCGAGGTACTATCTAATGCGATTCTAAGACACTCACAAGTCTACTAATTCTACAAGAGGTTTATATAGTTTGATATATGACTGTATAGTAGAACTAGGAGTATATTATGTTAACTTGATATCGAACCTGTAAGACGTAGTTACCTAAATATATTGAAAGTTATAGCATAAGTATTACACAGTAAATGAAATCTGAATGCTTTAATAAAACATAATTTTGTCAACACAATTTTTAGGGTTCCGAACCCAAAAGGTAAAACGGGACCCTATTACTAAGACTCCGCTGTCTGTCTGTTCGTCTGTCACCAGGCTGTATCTCATGAACCGTGATAGTTAGACAGTTGAAATTTTCACAGATGATGTATTTCTGTTACCGCTATAACAAGAAATACTAAAAAACAGAATAAAATAAATATTTAAGGGACTCCCATACAATAAACGTGATTTTTTTTGCTCGTTTTTGCTCGATATTGATAACGGAAACAGGTAGACGCTTCAAGTATTCACAGAATATTTAGTTATATTATTCACTTTAAAAATAAATAATTAAATTAAAATAAAATTAATATTCATTTTTCCATACAAAAAACGTTTTTTTTTGCCGTTTTTATAGATAATGGTACGGGACCCTTCGTGCGCGAGTCCGACTCGCAATTAGCCGGTTTTGTTGCTATTACAGTTCTTTAAAATTTGGTGATCATGCATAAGTTAGAGTTCTGCTGTTGAGTGTACGTTTTTGTGAGAAAGTATGCGTAAAATCGCTGTAAAAGATTATAAAAGTGCATTCTTTAGAATAATTCTAGTAAAATCACTAGTTTATTACGAATTAGTTCATTGGAGGTTACGTGCAAGAGATGTATTATTATTATTACAAAACAATATAACCTATGACACTCTGGAAGCGAATACGAATCTAACGACACCTCGTACATCAAAATCGATCAAACTGTTTAGGCTGTATGCTGTCACATTATAGAAACATACATACATATACATACCATACAAACATACAAACACACACATACACTCGAAAAGCATAACTGTCCTTCTTACGCAGTCGGGAAAAAAAAGTTTTATTATACTGGCGACGGAGTAGTGAAAAAACATATGTACCTATATTTCCCTACTCCTCAGCCAATTTTAAAGATATAAAAAAAAACTTTTTACAAAAATAATTCTCCTATCTAAATAAACAAATTCATCTGTCACTTTTATAGATATCCCTAACCAATGATTTTATATGTTTAAAAATGTCGTGATGCGCGAGAGAGATAGCTGCACGCGTTGAGTCCAGCTTCCGAATATTTTTTTTAGTACGATCGGTTCAAAAAGTTAAGCGTTTCAAAATATTAGTTCTCGAAACTAACTACTCCCTTGTTCCCGCGAAACTCCAAAGCTTGGAACATCGCCGCAAAATTGCTAGCTTATCGGATTTTTGTAGGATTCATTTCGGCGAGTGTTCGTGATTTTCATGACCTAATTAACCTTTGCCCTTTTTACTATCGGACAGTTTGGAACAGAAAAACCGTCATCGTTTCATATTGGATATTACGAACACTCGAACGAAACGCTTTAATTCGGCATATTCCAGAAATCCCCTGAGTCGGTCCTGGACTGAGACGGATTTCTGGACTTTTTAGTTGTTTTTTTGCCCAGAAATCCCCTTAGCATTGCATTTGATAGGTAGCAGGGGATTATCCACTTTCAGCGTGCAACCTGCTAAATTGTGGAATTCCCTTTCTTAATAGGCCTTCTCCGATGGACACAATCTAGGTAGATACCTATATTTATAGTTGACAAAATATGTTTAGCATTGCTTAAAGAGTAACGTTTTACGGTAAGGCCCTTATAGGCTTGCGCTTGATCACCAAATCACGTTGTTGCTGTCCATGATAAAGCTAGAAGAAATCGATTAATTTGTGCCTTAAATCTTTAAGAAATGGATTAATTTGTGCCCTTAATCTTTAAGGCACAAATTAATCGATTTCTTCTAGCTTTATCATGGACAGCAACAACGTGAGTTGGTGATCAAGCGCAAGCCTATAAGGGCCTTATCGTAAAACGTTACTCTTTAAGCAATGCTAAACATATATTGTCAACTTCTCGCTGAAACGTAAATACACTTGCGGAAAAAAGACAAAGAATTTGAGGCGACTATCAAAGTCATTGAGCTGTATGTACTTACGTACTAGAGAAGCTATCTAAATTATTGTCACATATAGATATGTAACCCATATGCCCCCCCCCCCCCCCCCCACTTCTCCGCAGTTCTCAGGGTCACATGTCACATGCTACTATGATCTATGATTTAACGACTTTAGCTCCAGCTAACACGGTTACTATGTTCACTCTGTTCGTTAAGACGGACGGACGGCGGGCGGTAAGCACTCAGTCGACCAGTGCGGCCACCCAGTGATCGATACCCAATCTATATGCTAATCCACTCATACGGCGATCACACACGAGCTAGATGTGTATGTGATGTGATCATTTTACTCATACTTTGTACGTTCGGATAAAAAATTCTTTAAATAATATAATATAATAAATAGTAAAATAACTTTTATTCCATTTTTAAGGTAACATAAATTGAAAATTTCAATAAAAATAGTTAAGAGCACAGCGGCAAGCGCAGCGTAGGTAGACCAGCCACGAGATGGTCAGATGACCTCATACAAGTGGCGGGAAGACGCTGGATGCAAGCCGCTTCCAATCGGACTTTTTGGAAATCCATGGGGAGGCCTATGTCCAGCAATGGACTTCTTATGGCTGAGATGATAAGTTTAGAGCACCCAAATCTGGGTAAAGGCCTCCGCCATGTTTTCAAATTTTTTGTGTTTTTGTCACTTGGGTCCAGTGGGCTATTCATAACTTTTCGGATTCGGAATGGCAACTGCGTATCAAGGAGAGTAATGTTTTTCGAGTATGTACGTTTGTATGCATGTTTCTATATGATCACCTACAGCCTAAGCGGCTTGACCGATTTTGATCTACGAGGTGCCGTTAGATTCGTCTTAACTACCATAATAATCATAATAAGCTACATTTTATTTTTATTTTTTTATAGAAGATAGATCTACGATTGACCACCAACTCGCCTGATGTTAAGCGACGGTGTGGCCGAGGATGGAGCTCGTCGATCTAGAAGATATCTATTCACTCTAGCCTTGAAAATTCCAAGATTGTAGGTCTCAGGAAACAGAGATGGCGGCAAAGAATTCCATTCTTGTGCGCTACGCAACAAGAATGTGGATCGATATCGCTGAGTACGGATTTTCGGCATTTCAACGAGAAATGGGTGGTAATTCGCCGACTTTCTACTAGTCCTGTAGTGAAATGGGGATGGTGGAATTAGGTCGTGAAGCTCTTGCGCACACTCCCCGAAATGAATCCTGTAGAAAATAGACAGACATGCTACTTAGCGGTGGTGCTCGAGACTAAGTAGCTAAGTAGTAGCTTCTTGGCAGCTATATTTTTATAATTATTATATATTTTTGTAATAATATTAATATATCTCCCGCAAAAATAAATAAATGTGTTATTCGTAACCTTCATCGAACTTTTTCATAATACATAAGTTATTTTAGTGGAATTACTTTAAATAATGCGCATATAATCTTTTACAGCGATTTTACGCATACTCTCTCACATAAAACGTACACTCAACAGTTTATCAAGTGTAACGAAATCGTAAGTTAGACTGCAAAAACTGCAAGCATTTAGGTATTTTGTGTTTCTGTTAATGTAAATACTTGTTATAGATTTTTTGATCCAACTTTGAAGGGTACGTCGAATGAAACTATCTCTATAAGTCATTACTGTGTGGATAATAGGTAGGTATATTAGATCTAATCATACCTGTCATATCAGATGCTTTGAGTCTGATAAATTAGCAGATATCTCGCGAATATCTTACCTTTAGGGCTTCTCTCGTGTATTTCTTGATATTGATGAATTCCACTGGGATGTGACTAGATCGGATTTCAACTTATAAGCTTCTAACTAAGAGCTTATAAGCTTATAACATCTTTGCCAGTATTATAAGTAGGGTGTTTTTACTGAAAACCGATGGTGCCGAAAAGTTTTAGGGCGGCGAGTAGGTATGCATCGACACACGTAGGGCGGCCAAAGCACAAGGACGATCTGAAGCTTAGACAAGTAGCAAACGTTTCTATATCTATGAACACTTACGCTTAGAAATGCTAAGAAACTGTTACGTGCGACACATTCCCATACATTTACTTTTATATTCTACTGGCGTTCACGAGATTACAATACCTACCACTTGTCCAAACATCCTTATTCAGCAGTCGAGTAAAACTTAGGCAGGTAGTAAAAGTTAGGAAAATACAAAAAAAACAGACAAGTGCGAATCAGACTCGCCCACCGAGGGTTCCGTACTAACTAAATAAAAGGGGGAAATCATATATATTTTTTTATATTTTCCAACCTAAACCGAAAAATACGAGTATATATCGCAAAAATATTTGAAAACCTGTTTTAGCTTATGCTAATGAAGCTCTTTCATATAATACCCCACATGATACGGTTAATACACTTTAAAATTTGGGCCCTCATTCCTTGCATAAAGACACAATTTTTTTTGAATAAATTAAAAATATTCAGTTTTCGGATTTTTTCCCATATGTGTACTATAATAACACAATGCTTCTTGCCAAATTTTATAGTTCTAGGTCAACGGGAAGTACCCCATAGGTTTTGATTCCCTTGTGAGTGTCGAAATGTACGTTTATTACGACATATTCGGCTGAAACTTTTTTCACGAAAACTGAAAAATTTGATTTTTCTTTCTGCAGCAAGATACTATGAATCCGCGTATATGGTTTTAATTTCAACTCGATACCTTCACGTGTTCCTGAGATAAAGGTCTTGACACCCGGACAGACGGACAGAGAGACAGACGGACAACAAAGTGATCCTATAAGGGCTCCCTTTTTTCCTTTTGAGGTACGGAACCCTATAAAAACTAAATTGTTTCAAATTTAGTCTCTCCACACAAACCCTGGTCGTTGTTTGCAATCCCCTAATTACAGTTCCCGCTACAACCAACAGCCACTCAGATTAATTGCACACGGGATTGTTCCGGATTACACCGGTATTAACCGGATTGTGGCGGTTATTAAGCTTAGTACTGCGATTATATTGTTTACTTTCTCGACTTCACGGCTTTACACATTAATTATATTTTAGTAATTAGGCGAATAAAATGTATATCGTAGATTTTGTGCAAATTACTTTGTATCTAGATGTAAATGTTGAGAGAGTGCAAGTATAAAGTTATATATATGTTTACGTGGATTAGTTATCCTTAAGGCAAGGCTTCCCCAGAACTTTAGGTATTTTACAATACCTCAGCTCGCACTTCTTGAGCGCGGTGTTACGTAGTACATAGTAAGTATATATATACACGACGCCGCCGCGCCGTGCGCCACGGGACGGCTGCTCGCAAGCACAATTATTGTAAAATAAATTACTATAAATTAATGCACTAAATGTATGAAAAATATATACTAGAGGAACACTAAAAAAAAATTACTTTACATGGTAATTTGAGTATTGGTGGCTTTAAAGAACTTGGAGATCAATTTAAAAAATAAATAAAATGGCATATTTTCAAAAAATAAAGCTATCGAGACTATTTTAAGCAATCGTGTTTTTGTACTAGAATTACCCTAGCCAACAGACCAACATTTTACATAATAAAAATTTTAGCTTGAACTAAATAGTACAAGTATTTTTTTGTAAACTTACAAAAAACTGTTTTTTGCTGTTTTTGCGGGTAAGCGTGGCCTTAAATTATGTAACATGTAATAAAATATTTTATAAATATCTAACCTTTTTAACAAGTTCAAAAAGGTTCTCAATTTGGTTGTATTTTTTTTCTTTGTTACCGGATAAGAATCGGTTGGAAGCAAGTTGGATCGAGCGTCTTCTAGACACTTACACGAGATTTTCAGTCCACTTTGTGGCTGGTCTTCCTACGCTGCGCTTGCCGGTACGGTCTCCACTTGAGAAATTATTGACCCCGTCGGCAAACAGTTTTACGTGCTATGTGCCCTGCCCACTGCCATTTCAACTAGCTAATCCCCTGCACTATGTCAGACATACACATTTCCTTATGTAAGAACATATACATATTTTAAAATAGTGAATTTACGAGGTCGGGCTAGTTGAGTCCCAGAGTATGGTTTACTGCTGGAAGCATTGTTGTTTATATCATTATGAGATTCGCGTGAGGTGAACGGTTCTGTTAAATTGCATCCGTCGAGCCGAGTGATTTGATGATGTGCTGGCTTGACGAGGAATATACCTGCGGCTTGTTTACGTGTGTTCATTTACATATTTAATTTGTTGCTTAGGATTGAAGCACTATGTGGAATATTCGGGAGAAGCTTTGATTTTAAACAATGTGTAGATGTATAAATTATATTATATATTACTTTTTAGTATAATTTAACCTTTATTGATATTAGACATAGCCCCATCTTTAACTTCTTATCCACTTCTTGCTCTCTGATTTGACAATATCGACTTTCCAGAAATTTCAAAACTTCTACGGCGACTGATTTTATCGTGTAATTGTTACAGTTTAAGTAAATTACAGTTTAAAAAACTAAAAAACACGCTACAAATTATTGTGGTCAAAGTTAATTACAAGACTTTTCTAACAAATCCAAGCACAGCTATGATACGATGTTCCATCATAAAGTTCTAGTTCATATCTTCCGGCTCCATCATCAGATCAGTTCGACAGTACCATATTATTGTATTGTCATCAGAACTACATACAGCTGCCAATTTTCATGACGCTACGATCCTTGGAAGATGGTTAAATTAGTTACATTAGATTTCATTACATAGTTAGTTACATACAGGTCGACCTAATAAAACCGACTTCAAAATACGCAATTTCGGTTTCTTGGATGACATATTTTTCCTATTATTTTGTTTTAAAAATCAAAGTACTGAACCAGTTTTAATAATTGGGAATAAAATGTATATGGGACCACCTCTGAAGACCTATCAAACATAGGGGACTTATCAAATAGAAATCATCAAAACCAATCTATAAAATTGGCGAAGTTATCGTGTAACAAACATACAGTCAAATGGAGAACCTCCTCCTTTTTGCAATTCAGTTATGAAAGGCTATATTGCACTATTATTGGCACTGAAACGTGGTCCCTAATAGGCCTTATAAAGAAGCTCAAGGTTACGCAACGAGCTATGGAGAGAGCTATGCTCGGAGTCTCTCTACGAGATCGAATCAGAAATCAAGAGATACGTAGACGTACAAAAGTCACCGATATAGCACAGCGGATTCGTAAGTTGAAGTGGCAGTGGGCAGGGCACATAGCACGTAGAACTGATGGCCGATGGGGCCGAAAGGTTCTCGAATGGATATTGCTTGGATATTCTTTTAAAAATATATATATTTCAAAGGTTAAACTTTAGTAGAATTGATCATGACTTAGTCAAATTACCTCCGAATATTTCCACCGATGTGATAATGAAGTGGAGTTTGTGGTTGTTAGACATACATATGTACGTAGAGCTAGGATTAGGTGGGTTTGATTAGCCCAGTCTAATTACTAATATCGGTCGTTGGCCCAATAAACCTTCAATACTCGGTTTAAGAGCTCTATATCACGAATACGGGGTAAAAACCTAAATGGATGCTAATCATTTTATTTGAAAAGCACAAAGCAATTTATTAATTTAACGTGGAGTGTATTTAAATATTTGGAAACAAATACTAAGAAGTCTTAATTTTATTCTGATTTTACTGTCTTTTACGGCCTTACCGAAAAACGTTATTAAACTTTTTAGCCAATGCTTAACATATTTTGTCAACTTCTCGCTTACACGTAATGACACTTGCGAAAAGAAGACAGAGAATTTAAGACGATGGTTAAAGTTAAGTAACGTTTTTCGGTAAGCCCTTTAATGTTTACTAAGGCTATATAAGGTTACATTTAGCAATTCGTTGGCATTCAACCATCCAAATAAATGATATTTTTTCCTATTTAGTGCTGTGATTTGGACGATTTTGTGTGAGGAATAATATAATTATTCCCCTTTGGAAGCAAAGGGGAATAATTATATTTTTACATATACATACATTACATATATACAATTACATTTTCTTTAGGTACAATAATTTTTAATTCACTGTTAATTTACTGATTTGCCTCGTAGTTCAGTTGGTTCATGTCTGCCGTCTAAGCTATAGGTAAATCGTGTTTTCGATCCCCACCCAGACAAACATTTAAGTGATTAGCATGGATTTTGGTTCTGTTTTAATGTTTAGTAACATTTATGGTATGTATTTACAACAAAATGTATACACTGTTATTATTAACGGGATATTTACCGTGGTTCGCGTTAATTTTGAGCTCCCGCGAACTACGGTAAATATCCCGTTAATAATAACAGTGTTTTATTGAATGACCGTGATAGTTTAAAACAGTATACATTATGTATTCTATCAGCTATCTAGTTCTCATAGTACAAGCTTTGCTTAGGCTAGATGGTGTGAAATGTTACTGAATCGACTTTTTTTCTTCATTATATTCTAACACTAGTTTATTATAACCTGTTAACATCTTAGCAACGGACTCCATTTCAAATATTCCAGCTGATACTTGCCTGTATCGTAAAAAAGTGACACTTACCTTTTATATTCTTATTACTCATGATGATAAATAGATGAATGTACGAAGTAACTTATTTAAATACATATATATTATTATATATATGTATAGACAGAATGAACTTATAATTTTTTTTTTATTTCTAAAAATACTAAATGTTTCTCGTTGTTGCCAGGAGCTGTCAAGTCAAGTGAGGTCTATAGCCTCGCTGTCAGTCATCACCTTCGTGCTGTCAATAGTGCTGGCACTTGCGCTGCTGCCCCCGGCGGCAGAGTGGGAGATGCTGGCGCTGACGGGTAGCCTGCTAGTCACCTTCAGTCTGGGTGCTGGCATGCTGATGGCAGAGAACCATGCACCTCTTCCCTTGTTCGCCCTTATTTTGGTAAGTTTACTCTTCTATAACCGGAAACGAAATAAAATAAATGATACGCTGATTAGAGAATCAGGCGTTTCTTTCTTCTGTTCTTTTATTTGTTTGCTTGCTTTATATTGTCTTTACTTGATACTGACAGCCAGTCAACTTGCGATGTTCCGCGCTGGCTTGTTAATGTGAGAAACCCACACACTGATGTTGGTAACTTTAAAGTATAGTTTAATATGTCTATAACTATAGTAGCAGTAGTCAGTAGTAGCATGAGGAATGTTGGCGCTGACGACAGAAATCATATGTTTCTCCGACTTGTCTCACTTATATATTAGTAAAGTTTATTGGTGTATTTTATTACAGTAATTGTAAGAACAAAAATACGGTTAGATTAAGGTTATTATGAAGACATAACTTTCATAATGGCTATATCAATATTTATACAATGTGAAAATTACTGTCCAAACCAAAATGTTAATAAAATATTTAATTAGTATGAACTACCTACTGATCTGTTTCAAGTCGGTGCTAAGCCCAAAACAAAATAAAACTTAAAGATAACATTATAAACGCATAATATAAGTTACAACTTAACATAGACGTTGGTCTTTTCAACGTCAGAGTGAATAGGTATCTTCTAAGTCTATGCTTCATCTCCGACCACATCGTCGCTTTCCAACAGGCGAGTTGGTGGTCAAGCGTGAACTTATTCGTGTTAATCAAACATTAGCAGGCAAGCAATCTACATATTTACTCTTTGGCTGGGCACCGACTTCAAATCGACCAGTACAGGTCATACTAATAAAATATTTTATTAAAATTACGGGACAATAATTTTCACATTGTATAAATAAATCATACGTGTCGATATATTGATTAATAAGTATAATTATGTACTAAAATAAATATGAAAAAATATATATTTCGTTTAGGTTTGTCTTTTGGATTAAATTTCTATTTTTTAGGGTTCCGTACCTCAAAAGGAGAACACGGAACCCTTATAGGATCACTTTGTTGTCTGTCAAGACGCAAGGGAATCAAAACCTATGGTGTACTTTCCGTTGACCTATAACTTTGAAATTTGGCAAGAAGCATTGTCATTGAGTACACATAAAGGAAAAAAATCCGAAAACTGTACATTTTTAATTTAATCACATAAAATAGGGTCTTTATGCAAAGAAGGAGGGTCCAAATTTTAAAGTGCTTTAACCGTATTATGTGGGGTATTATACGAAAGAGCTTTATTAGCACAAGCTTAAATAGGTTTTTAAATATTTTTCGATTCATGAAGAAAAATATTAAAAAATACATCATTTCCCCATTTTATCTACAAGTTTGTACGGAACTCTCGAGCATTGTGTTTATTTAAATTAAACACAATGCTCACAGTTTCTCAGAATAGATCGCTTTAATAAGCTTCATGTATTTATCATCGTTGTAGAAAATAAAGCCAAAATATAAAATCTTACAAAAACATAAACCTAAAATCTGACAATGGATGGAGCCTAAAAACACATTTTTCCATGTCGATGGACCGAACCCTTATTACATGATCTCAAGCGCAATATATCAAATCATATTTCACATTGTTTCTGATTGATGCTCGTACATTTTCCTTCTGTTCCATGCGAACCGAGTGTTGTGCGATATATAGGGCTTATCTCGGACCCGTACCTAACAGACGTTTTGACGAGTGATATGTTTTTACAGCTGACAGCGTATGACGTTTGTCCGAAGTTCGCGTTGAGCGTTGTTGCGGTGAGCGTTTGTTTCCCTTGACACTACTGTATGACACTATTAGTACAATACAAAAATACTTTATTGACACCATAGTATAATAACAATATGTACATGATTAGGGCGTAAGAAAGGTAAAAAAGGCGGCCTTATCGCTAATAGTCTCTTCCAGACAACCTTTAGAAGATAAAAGAGAAATATTTATGTAAACGCTGACGGTGGTGAGATTACACATGAATAAATCTTATAGCTAAATAAAGATACATAAAAATACACTATTAGTAGTGTCATGGGAGATTTTTCTTTCCCATGACTCTACCAGTAGTGCCGTGGGTAAAACATTTCCACACTACACTACTACTTAATTACTTTACTTCTTATTTTGACACTACTCCTTCGGCCAACCAGCAGAGCCTTAGACAGTACAGTACATATAACACACACATAATATACACAGTACATATACACAGTACAGTACATATATAGTATATCAGGAGCTCAAAATTAACGCGAACCACGGTAAATATCCCGTTAATAATAATAGTGTTTTATTACAGTACAGACTCAATATATGTAGGAGCCAAAGTTGAGGATTGACGTGAGAGTTACACCCAGGAGTTAAAGGTTTTTATTTATCTGCACGGACACACCTCGGAAAGTAGAAGTAAAATGAGTAGGGCTCTTTTTCGCGGGGAACAGACACGCCTGTGTCTTAGCCGCATTAAAGTTTACTAAATTGGCATCGCTCCTACCAATCAGAGATTGCCCTAAGAACCGAATTTAAGCGAATATAACTATTAACTTTAAATTACTTGGAAAGACTTGAAGTAATTTGTCAAGTTTAATTGTTAGTAATTTAAGTAAGTTTAATTTGTTGAGAAATACATAAATCTGTTTGATTTTTAAAATTTTCTTTTTGCACAAATAAACATAAATAATTAATGTTGAAATAAGCATTTATTATTAATTAATTACCAATCCTATGCCGAAAGTTCGAATGAAAAATTGATTTTAATTATATAAATAGTATTGTTTATAGGTGATATTATTTTAATTATTATTGGTTCATTAATTTTAATTTTAGGTGTTTTAATTGTCGTCAGTTAGTCGGTTAGTCGCATTAAGTGCGAACCTGACTCGCACTTGTCCGGTTTTTTTTCAAGTTTTCTTTCACCATTATAAGTAAGCGACAATTAACAATACGCATATAACTTCGAAAAGGCAAAGCTCCGTACCATAAAAAACACAAGAATTCCAGCGGAAAATCTGGAATCTTTATAACAAAGTGAAAAACTTTTTGTTAAAGCTCTGCTCTACGAAACAGTTAAACATTGTTACCAATCTTTTAGGTAAAGGTTTTTGCGAACTTCAAAAATTCATGAAGTTTGCTTCTTTACTTTTAATTTTGTCTGGACTCGTTTGTATTCTTTGGTTTAGTTGCCTAATTTTGTTTTATTTGTCTTTTTAAATAATTATTTAAGGTTTTCCATTAATTATGAGCAAAATTAATGAATATTCAATTAATCAATATTCGAACTATAATATGTTTTTTTTTATTTACTTCGAAAATAGGCGTGTGCTTGACCGACAACTTACCTGGTGTTAAGCGACAGTATGGTCTACGATTGTAATATCAATATTATGGTCTAAAAACCTATTTTTTTCAGTTAAAGTGGAATAAGATCGTGAAGCTCTTACATAAATTTGCCGAAATGGATCCAAAAGGATATAGTCAAACATGCTATTTTGCGGTGATACTCGAAAGTACTAAGCTACTAAGTAGATTCTTGACAACTAGCATAACACCATCAATTACTTGACTCACCGGCTAACGGACTCCAAAGCTTTCAGCTGGTATTTGGCTGATCCGTCAAAAAGGCGGCAGCAGTACTTCAGACACAATCGGACCTGCGCTATAGATAAAGCAACTGTCATGGTGAAAAGTAGCACTTAACCTAATTTAGGATGCCGAGTATTTTGTATAAAAAATTACTAGCACAAACCTTCACATTTATATATATTTTCGTATTTAGATTTGAGGAAACTGAATCTAAGCAAACAGACATCCCAATCCGGTCGTGTCTTGAAGCGGGAACTTGTAATGAACTTTTCCGCCAATGTTTGATTTCTTCCGACGCCGACGCCCGGCCCGTCTCCTATCGACCAAATTAAACGGAGAAACTTTGTGTTAGTAATCTTTGTTTCCGAGATATTTGAAAACCTTTGGTTTGTAAAACACTTTTTTAAACACGGTCATTCATTAAAACATTATTATTATTAACGGAATATTTACCGTGGTTCGCGTTAATAATAATAGTGCTTTTGGCTTGTTTTAGGATTTAATATACTTATAATATCAGCCTGGTGAAGGACGTTCAGAAATTGTTCTCTCTTCAGATGAGGTTACTGGTAAGAATATTTTTGAGATAAAAAAACTTTACGCTAATGTTCGGTTTATCTAGTCCCATATATTATGTAGCACTGTAAGGCTAAGGCCGCACTACGGTTAAACCGCAGCGGTTTTTAACCGCGTGAGTTTATGAAACAGGAAAACGAATAGAAGCGGCCGCACTTGCGGTTTTCCCCGCGATTGATTTAGTACCGTCTCGAGCGGTTTCGCGGTTTATAGCGGTTACCGCTCGCGGGAAAAAACCGTAGTGCGGCCTAGGCCTAATGTAGAAGCAAACTTCTTGTGTGGAATATGATGTTTTCTCGATTTCAGAGTTGATCACACAGTCAAAGTTGATTTTAACGCCGAGTTTAATGACTTCAAAATACGTAATTTCGTTTACTTCGATATTTATATTATAATTATATAATTTCCAAAACATAAAACCGATTTTGATAAAAGTTCTACGGGACCACTCTGAAAGTATAAAAGAAAACCAAATCGAATTATAAATGACACAGTGCGGTAACAAACATTTACAACCGAATTAAAAAGCTCCTCCTTTTTGATGTCAGAGAGTAAAATAATTACTACACTACACCCTATATACCTAATTATATATACGTATGTATTTTCTTAAAAATTGCGAATCATTATTGCCCTCCCGCGCCTGAATTAGTTTAGGTTAAAGAGCGACATTTATTTCAGTAGCACACCAATCCCGTCCACTTATTTTAGATTTATTATTTTAATTGTCAATAAAAGTCCTTCGTTAGGATTAAAGGGGCAACGAACGAGCTCTTAATTTTCTTCACAATATTTTTAAAACCTTCGCTAATAGGGATAGACTTGGTCGTGTTCTCGGAATTGCTTTCTGAGTAAGCTTTCGTAGGAAAATCGCATGATTTGAACTTTTCTATATTTTTTCACCGTAATTAATATTCTAGTACAATGCTACAGCTACATATACAACTAAAAATAAATACATCCCAGCGACATATACATGTTGCTGAATGCGTCTTGTTACATATAGGGCCATTTACCCCTATTTTTCCATTTCTTCTCTCTTCTGTACCTCCCCTTAAGTCCGATATTTCCTTTCATCAAATCTCTTGGATTTCACATTAAGATTCCGCGACAGTTTCATGACTTCGATGAAGGAAAGACATAAACTGTCGTGGAATCTTAATGTGAAATCCAAGAGATTTGATGTAAGGAGATATCGGACTTAAGGGGGAGGTACAGAAGAGAGAAGGAATGGAAAAATAGGGGTAAATAGCCCTATATGTTACAGTCTGTCGTATAAATTACGATCCTCCGGATGGAATTTCTGAAATAACACTAGCTGAATTCACAAATACCTAGCTCATAATGACAAAATATCAATGTTATTACAAAAATATGTTATATGACAAAATACGCCAGCTCCGCAAGGTCCCCAAGGTCAGCGAAACGCGTAATCACTTCTGCTACTTCAGCATTCTAAGGAAAGTGATTAGGTTCTATGTGGGAAAACTGGCAGAATGCGTTCTGTTACTTTTGTGACCCTATGCTGATTTTTTTTCTTTTACCCGCCTTCTGCAATCGAATTATTGTCAAGCCTGAGTGACAGAATTTATACGAAGTCACTGTAAATCTAATTTAGCAGGTTTTATAACTTGATTTACAGCTCAAAATATATATTTCTAGATACGTTATTTAATAGTAGTAAGAAAAAAGTTCATTCAAAATATATTTAAATATGTAATTTTTTAACGCTAATAATTCTGTAATTATGTATAAATTTGTAATTTTTTATCATAATTACTCGTTTGGTCACCAACTCGTTTGTCAGAAAGCAACGATGTGGCCGAAGATGAAGCACGCAGATTTGAAAGGATCTCCGTTGTATATACACTCACGGCATGATTAATCCGGTAGGACTAGTAGTTCTACGAACAGTAGACCTCGCGAGAGAGCTTATTTGCAAATTCTTACCTCGCGATTTAAAAAAACAATATATATTCTTATAAAAACAAATAATAATTTTATAACGTAACGAAAATGTAAAATCAAGAAAATTATTGAGCGATAATATGCATCAAGCACATCCACGCGCCCTCACTGTTACACGCAATCTCAAGTTTGTTGTCATATCTCGACAGCCATTTGAAAAGAAATGCTTTTCATTTTAAACATATGAACAATCGAATTTTATTTATTTTGTTTAAATTTGTATGGTCAGCGAAACGCGTAATCACTTCTGCTACTTCAGCATTCTAAGGAAAGTGATTAGGTTCTATGTGGGAAAACTGGCAGAATGCGTTCTGTTACTTTTGTGACCCTATGCTGATTTTTTTTCTTTTACCCGCCTTCTGCAATCGAATTATTGTCAAGTCTGAGTGACAGAATTTATACGAAGTCACTGTAAATCTAATTTAGCAGGTTTTATAACTTGATTTACAGCTCAAAATATATATTTCTAGATACGTTATTTAATAGTAGTAAGAAAAAAGTTCATTCAAAATATATTTAAATATGTAATTTTTTAACGCTAATAATTCTGTAATTATGTATAAATTTGTAATTTTTTATCATAATTACTCGTTTGGTCACCAACTCGTTTGTCAGAAAGCAACGATGTGGCCGAAGATGAAGCACGCAGATTTGAAAGGATCTCCGTTGTATATACACTCACGGCATGATTAATCCGGTAGGACTAGTAGTTCTACGAACAGTAGACCTCGCGAGAGAGCTTATTTGCAAATTCTTACCTCGCGATTTAAAAAAACAATATATATTCTTATAAAAACAAATAATAATTTTATAACGTAACGAAAATGTAAAATCAAGAAAATTATTGAGCGATAATATGCATCAAGCACATCCACGCGCCCTCACTGTTACACGCAATCTCAAGTTTGTTGTCATATCTCGACAGCCATTTGAAAAGAAATGCTTTTCATTTTAAACATAAGAACAATCGAATTTTATTTATTTCTTGTTTAAATTTGTATGTATATGTACCTTAACTTGATTAAAGCAAACCGTGGCCGTCCATAATTATATAAAATTTGCATTTTCTGTCTTGTCCAGCTTTATTAAAGGTTAATATTCACTATCTTCTCTCTTCTCTTTAGTGATATAAAAATTGTGGTGTTTTATTCATTAGGTGCTTGATTAAGCGCGTGAGTGTGGGCAAGTGAAATAAGGCGACGAAACGTGTCTTTTCACGTTTACGGCAAAACTCCATAGATACGTCCAGTAAAGTCGCCGCCATTTTACTGAAGTAGGATTCGAATTTGAAAACGACTGTATTCGTGAATTAGATTATGACTAGAACATTTATAACTTGTTTTGTTCAAGAAACTTGAAGAAATCTATAAAGATAAAGATAAAAGATAAAGATAATTTATTTGCATACAACACACAGAATTTTATACAACAAGTGCATAAAAGATTTTACACTAAATTTAGTCGCTTAAAATCATGTTGTGCCGATTAGGCGTACAAATGTCAGGTAAAAAATTATATAATAATAATAATTATTATTTGTTATTAGATTAATACACAAACCAAAAATATCTAAAATATGACAAAGCAGAAGCAATAAAAGATACACATAATGTCAAATAAAATTAAAATTTGTCATTTAAAAAATCATTGATAGAATAATAACACTTCTGCAATAACAATGCCTTCAACTTTTTTCTAAATAAATTACTATTCTGGTCTCTTATTGACTTAGGAATCTTATTGTAGATTTTAGGACCCATACATACGATGCTATTTTGCATCAGTGCTGTCTTTCCTTCATGTACGCGCCGTTTGTCTTGGTCGCGCCTATTTCTTACAGTAGTATCAGATAGTGTGGGGAATCGCTCCCGGTTTGTTTTTACAAAAAGGGCCGTTTCTAAAATGTATAAACACGGAAGTGTAAGAATTTTATACTTTAAAAAATAGGGCTTACAACTATCTCTTTTTTTGAGTTTAAACATTGAACGAATACAGCGTTTCTGCCTTTTAAAAATAATAATTTTATTTGTTGAATTTCCCCAAAAAATAATCCCGTACCTCAAAATTGATTCAACTAACCCATAGTAGGCTTTAAGTAAAGATTCTATATTTAGAGTACGAGCTAGTTTAGCGATGGCATATGTTTGGCTACTTATTCTTTTCGAAAGGTGCTCTATTTGTGATTTCCAATTCAATTTTCGGTCAATATATAATCCAAGAAATTTTGAGCTTTCTACTTCATTTATAATGTTATTGTCATATGCTACATTAATATTACCTTTGTTTGTTTCTCTTTGTCTAAAATGCATTATATTTGTTTTATTTAGGTTAATTTTTAAGTTATTGTTGTCAAGCCAAGATATAACTGAGGTCAAAGATTTAACAATATCGTTTTCATAAGAGTCAAGTGTTTTACATGCTACGGTGATAGTGCTATCATCTGCAAATAATGTCATAGGTTGAGCTGTAGCATTAGGCAAGTCATTTATGTATGCTATGAATGAAAGTGGTCCCAGGACACTACCTTGTGGAACTCCGTACGCTACTTTGCGTTCATACGATCTATATATTTCTTCTGCTTTCGTGTTAAGATTGACTCGACTGATTTCCGTGATTTGTATTCTATCTGCTAGGTAAGACTCTATCAAATCTATCACTGGCAAATGTTCTAAGCGGGTACAAATCTAATTAAAAAAAAGTATGGTGCGTTTCGACTTTTAAATGCAAAAGGTGTTGTAGCTGTAAAACTTTGGAGAGTTTAATCAAACTGAACAGGTACCATTTTTAGAAGTTAAAGGATTATCCTTCTCTTACCTTCACTTAGGAAGAATGAAAGCACAAAAGTTTTTGCGCATAATTTTCCAGATGAAAGATTCCGATGATTTGGGATTTCAATATAGCGTTCTAGAAATGAATTGGTTCTCTCTTATTTCTAGGGTTTCGTAATTGTAGAAACAATCTTTATAAATCTGGCAATATATTATAAAGATAAAACTATAATATAATGTATACTTTACTCGGTTGGTATGTGAATGAAATTTGGTTATTGAACTTCATGAACTCTATATATTGTATATAGAGTTCATGAAGTATAATATTGTTGTTTTATAAAATAATTAAAAATGATATTTTAGCTTTGCATTCCGCACATTATCATACTGTTAAACAGGCTTTTAAATAAAATTAAGCTTTCGCTGATTATCTTGTTTTCAGATATGCTATTTGCGAAAGAATATTCTGACTCTGCATTTCTAATCTACTAGACTTATTAATTAATAAACCAGACTACCAACCATATAACCATATAACTGATATATCTGACACTTTGTAAATAAGATGGTTTCTGGATATAATAATAATACAGAAACCGAACTAACTTAACCTAATAACTGTTTGGAAAAATGAACCAGATGGCTAACAACCTTATGGAATCAGAAACTAGTGTCAAGAAAAACATCTGGAATCATTTCTATGAAACGTATTCGGGCAAGTAAGATTCCAACAAATATATTTCGGATTTTAGATAGATTACCATTTTTGGCCTGTTTATTTATTTACACCTTGTCGATGCCTACGTCTCCAGAGATTTGACCATGCGAAAGCGTGTAGATTGCTTGTATTAGGTAACCAGCTGCGACCGAGAACTGTTAGATACTACGTAGTAAATAACGCTTATACCACCTTTGATGAGATGAAGATGTAAATGTTTCTGAACTGAGACATCATATGAAACGCAATATGAATATCGTTGGAAAATAAAGATACTCGCGGTTTTAAGGAATGGTATCTTCATTATCATCATCTCGGCCATAAGAAGTCTACTGTTGGACATAGGCCTCCTCAAAATATATTCTATTGGCTGATCCTCGCGTGAGCTGCAGCTGATCACATCATTGGTTCGTGACGTGGCCGCGTCAGATGAAAGGGTGAGACCCTGCGAGCCTCTACATGGGAAATTGAATTGTGTTCTGGCAATCTGATACAGTGCCTTAACTTACACATTTCTCAAACTTTTAATGTATATCAGTTTTAATGCCAGTAGTCGGCTGTTGGCGTGGTAACCAATGAGATTTTATCTCTATAGAGGTTTTTTTTTGGGAAAAAGTTGTTTGTTGGGAAAGGGAGAAAGAGGGTGTTTTGACAACAAAGGGTCGACTCTATTTACTATAGAGAGGTTATTATCATGGAATATGAAGTAAAAACATGGCAAATCTCAGTTCACTTTCAGGGCACTTTTGGTTAAGACACACCCTTAAGGCCTTTTAGTATCTTGATGTTACACTTTCTAAACACACAGGATGGCATTGTCACTGTTCACAAGTCACGACGCGTGTCTAAAAGCATTGCCCAACGTGTCGCGACTGAAGACGAGTGACGTGATTACCTTATTTGAGCCTTGCCACGTAGAACAGGGTAAACGCATCTACGTCTAATACTTTGGCAGTGACGCACAAATACCGGCAAGAGCTGGATTGTGAAAGAGATAATGTGCTCTATTAATGAATGAGAAAGTTGTATCATAGTAGCATCCTTTCTATACGAAATAGTTTTTATATTACAAGTCTATCAGACGTTTTGCGACGGCTTATTTTTTTTAACGACGGATAAAGAGTTATTATTTTGTCAGATTTACATAAATTATAAATTATGTTGGACACACCATTTTTTATTATCACATAAAGTACTAAAACCTATTTTTATGATGATGGGGATGAATAATAATGCACGGGGTTGCAATGGACATGTTTCTGTCCTCGACATTTATAGGTATACTTAATATTATTTATCTACGTATGTTTATTTTCCTTGCATAAGTCCTCTTGAACAAAAAAGTTGTTTTCGGGTCGGTTAAAGGTTTCAACAGCTTCTCAACACTTATGAACTTACTTATTATTACTTTATTCACTTACTTATTCTATCTTTTCGACAAGGACACACTTAACTTTCTCTCCTCAAGGATTTGTTTTACCTCTTTAATCTTATTATGTGTACATTAAATATTGATAGGAAGTAAACAAGAACCTCTGTCTCTGACACTTATTCAAGGAGTATAGAGTGCGAATGTGCGGAGTGTTTGAGTGTTCTTTTTCTTCCACTGTTGTTCAATAAATTGCATCGAACGACCTCGAATAGGGGAGAGTCGAGTCCGGATGTCTGCTCTGGACTTCTAATTCTATACTTGATGGGAGGTTATTGTTTATGCACATTTGTTTTGTAATTTGTGGTAATAAATAATAAATATTTACGGAAGTTATTACGTTTTTTAATCAGCCCTGTTTGTACAGACTGTCCTACTGCTGGGCATGGGCCATCTTCTCATTGTGAGAAGGGGTAAGGCCATAGTCTACCACCCTGGCGAAGTGCGGGTTAGCAGACTTCGTACATCTTCTAGATCATTGAGAACTCTCAGACATGTAGGTTTCCTCACGATGTTTTCCTTCACCGTTTGAAGTTGGCGGCAATCGACAATACGCTTTGAAAGGACAGAAGTGCGTGCCGCGGGATTCAAACCCAGGACCTGCGGATTGCAAGTCAGCCGTCCTGCCGACTAGGCTGCCGAAAACTTATTATTACGTTTAGAACTTTAGAAGTATTGAAATATCTAGAAGATTTGTTTACAAGAAAATAATACACCGTAAGTTTATGACACATAACGAATAAAGTTTGTTTAAACTAAAAATATAAAAGCTTATAATACAAATTCTTATTTATATTATAAAACTCAAACGATCGACTTCTAGAGGTTTTATATTCTATAAGATGAATTTCGGCGAGTGTCAAATAAGTGAAATAAGATCTTAAAGCTCTTGCGGCTTTAAGATATTATTTCACCTGCCCATTCCACTACAGGACTAGGCTAGGACTAGCAGAAACTCAACAAGTTACCACCCATTTCTCATTAAATTACCAAAAATCTGTGCTTAACGGTTTCGGCTTACATTCTTGGCTTGCTTTATGCTTACCGCACAGGAATGGATTTCTTTGCCACCTTCTCTGTTGTCTAAGAGCTACAATCTTGGAACTTTTAAGGATAGATTGAATAGATATCTATATCGACGAGCTGCATTCTCATCTACTTTGTCGCATAACATCAGGCGAGTTAGTGTTCAATCGTAAATTCAAAAATTCAAATTTGGCACAACATTTACATGATATAGTTAGAAAAGTGCGTCAGGCTCCGGACTAGGACTCCTGTTTCCTGGAGTCGACAACTTCTCGCGATTAGCAAAATAAGTAAGTACATAATGTTATCGGCTATGCGTGCGCCGATGTAAGACCGGTGCTTGTTGTTTACCTCAAGCCACTGCGTAGCCTAGGCGACTTTATTACTATCGCATCGTAGAGGAATTTAGTGTCACTTTATAGAAAATGCATTTTTTTTGAGAGATTCGAGTAATTTGGAAATCTATCTTTTGTAAAAATACATCATGAAGTCTGAGTTGGGACGAATTACTAATTGTTTCTTATTATCATGTTGAATCAGGTCCCATTCAAGAATGGTTGAATTTGAACATACGCATGTTCAAATTCAACCCTGTCTGAAAACAGTAACTAGAGTCGTAGTTCTCGTAGTGGTAATTACGTAAACAGTCGTAGCGTAGTCCTTGGAGCAAAGGAGAGCTGTAGCTTTTGTAGCCAGTGTACGTAGCGTCGTAGCAGGTGTAGCTCGTAGCTAACTTCTACGATTAGAAACAAATTATAGCAAAGGGAGTAAATTGAAATAATTATAATAGCATTATCGGTATATGTGTGTATTTAAAATGAATACGAGTATTTTCTTTTAACTTATGCTGTGTCGTATCGTCGCTCGCATGACTAAATGTCCTATCTCATTTCCGTAATTTCTTCAGGACAAACGTTTTTCGCTTCTGAGATTAGATTGCCTTTGTCAAAAATATTAAAAATCTAATGGTTTGCATACCTGATGATGATTATGATATAACTTTATGGTGTTAATTACTATTAAACTATTATAATTTTAATTTCACATTGATACTTTAAATGAATTTGCATTCTAAATACCTATTTTTATTATTTGAAAAAATTGATATGAGAGTTAGTCATCGAGCGACGGTATGACATCAGTGACCTGTCAAAACTTAAATTTAGAAAGTTCTTTGGATGATTTCGTAATAATATTATTATTATGTATAGTAATTATTATAATTTATTTATCTTGTCCTCAGATGGTGCACACAATGATGCCGATAGCTCGGTCTATAGCGCTGGCGATGTCAGCCGTATTGACGCTGGCTTACACGGTACTTGCTCTAGCCCTCAACTTTGGCGTAGAAGAGAGACAGTTTTATCAGCAGGTAAGCCTGTAAAAGAGAGAGAGAGGGAGAGTATTGTCCATCAACTCACTCTAACTATGGTCTCAAAAATTTTGAATATATAGGAGCTCAAATCTACAACAAGCTATCAAAGATATAAAAGACATACAATCACTTTCACTCTTGAAAAGAAATCTTATTTTTTTTTAAACAAGTCCTTAAGTAAAACTAAATAAAATAAATGATAAATCGCTCTAATTTCATTTAAAAAATAAAATAAAAAATCTTTGCTTAAATAAAATAATAAACCAATAAAACTATAGCTATCAATTTTTAAATAAAAACTACGGGTCACTCACCGAATGCGGTTGAAACTATAGTCGGATATTTCGGCTCAAAACAGACGTGAGTGACCCGTAGTTTTTATTTAAAAATGTGTGAAAACCACGTTAATTTCCATAGCTATCAATTTGTAAATAATGTACGCAACATGTAATGAGTGCCGAGTTATTTGTTGCGCTTGCTATTTTACATACCTATCTGCCTGCTTGCCTTTCGCTATTGTGTTACAATATTGTTATAACTAGTTTATTTCATGTTAAGTGAATTTATATTCGAAGTGAAATTTAATATCTTAAACCGTAAACCGTAAATGGAATCCAAAAAAACAATGGAAAAATACAACAGTAGTCAGTAGTATAACACAGGCTCATGCCCTGCATATTTAATGGCAGGGATACTAAATAGGGCTAGCTAAATTGGCAAAAAAAAAACTCCATCTTACAGTATACCTCTAGATATGTCAATTTACGCAGTACTTACTCGCTGCTAGAAAGCAGCGAGTAAGAGTAAGTATAAATGAAGTAGAAAGTTCAAAATTTCTTGGATTATATATTGACCGAAAATTGAATTGGAAATCACAAATAGAGCACCTTTCGAAAAGAATAAGTAGCCAAACATATGCCATCGCCAAACTAGCTCGTACTCTAAATATAGAATCTTTACTTAAAGCCTACTATGGGTTAGTTGAATCAATTTTGAGGTACGGGATTATTTTTTGGGGAAATTCAACAAATAAAATTATTATTTTTAAAAGGCAGAAACGCTGTATTCGTTCAATGTTTAAACTCAAAAAAAGAGATAGTTGTAAGCCCTATTTTTTAAAGTATAAAATTCTTACACTTCCGTGTTTATACATTTTAGAAACGGCCCTTTTTGTAAAAACAAACCGGGAGCGATTCCCCACACTATCTGATACTACTGTAAGAAATAGGCGCGACCAAGAGAAACGGCGCGTACATGAAGGAAAGACAGCACTGATGCAAAATAGCATCGTATGTATGGGTCCTAAAATCTACAATAAGATTCCTAAGTCAGTAAGAGACCAGAATAGTAATTTATTTAGAAAAAAGTTGAAGGCATTGTTATTGCAGAAGTGTTATTATTCTATCAATGATTTTTTAAATGACAAATTTTAATTTTATTTGACATTATGTGTATCTTTTATTGCTTCTGCTTTGTCATATTATAGATATTTTTGGTTTGTGTATTAATCTAATAACAAATAATAATTATTATTATTTTATAATTTTTCGCATGTGCATGATGCTGTCTACCTGACATTTGTACGCCTAATCGGCACAACATGATTTTAAGCGACTAAATTTAGTGTAACATCTTTTATGCACTTGTTGTATAAAATTCTCGTGTTGTATGCAAATAAATTATCTTTATCTTTATCTTTATCTTTATCTTTATCTGCTACGATAGATGGTATATCGATTATAGGTAGAAATCAGTTTTATCTCATTGTATCGACTAAAGTGCTCTGACCAAAGTTTTCTTCTTATAAGTAATTTCTAAGGTAATTTCCAATTATTAAAATGTAATGCGTGTGTATTAAACGATATAAACAAGATTCTTTGGATAGTAATCGAGTAGGTGTTGCCATCCTAGGGACGAAATATCTGAACACAAACTTATTTTGCTACACAGAAAATCTGTTTTCCTGTCATTGTGTAACAGGACAAAGGTTATCTTTCTATAAGTGTAATAACAAACTAAAACTGATGTTCTGTGAAATTCGTCGAATAACACGACTGGGAAAATATGCTATTTTCTCGTATCATAGCGATTTAAATATATTTTCCAAGAATGTCTACAAATATTTTCACGCCTTCATAGATCTGAGATACTTGTATTGTTATCAGAAAAATATATAAAATGTGGTATTCTTTTCGAAGTTTTCAACTATATAGGTATATATGATATAGTTTACATATTTGATATAATAATGATTTGTATACTTGTAGCTAATTAAAAGAAACACTGTGTTACCGAGTTTTTGGCTGCCTTGCTGACTGCCTGTGAGGTGCCAGTAATAAAATAATAATTGAAAATTATTGTTTAACACGAAAATATCGGTATAATAATAATTACACAATAAATAACTTAAAAATTCTTGACATAAAAAAACGTCTGAATGTATTGTCTGTTGAAACAAAACTAAAACACCCGATCAAAGTAACGTAACGACGAAGTAACGGCGAAGTAAGTTTCTTTGGTTTTTGAAGTCGGTTAAAAGTCAAGATCAGTGTCAGTATGCTGTAAAAAAATAGATTTGATTATCTATAATAATCGTTGATAAAAAAAAATGATTTTTCATCAGAATAATAACGTAAACAGAATGCATCCAGACAGAGTGGGTGTCTACAAACAAGCGACCTTCATGGCGCCCTCCAGCACAATGGCGCGTTGAAATCCGGGGATTTAAGAAAGGTTGGAAGGTGTTTGCCGTGGACTGATAGGAATGGAAGGAATTGGGAAAGACCTTTGCCCAACAGTGGGACAGTACAATAAAAAAAAACCGTAAATATAAGCTTAGTGCCAATTAGCATAAAAGTTGTAGCCGTCTCTGAAACATATCAATCAAGAATAAATCAGCTTTATTTCATTACTACTAACAATGAAAATACTGCAGCTGTAAATCCTGTCTGAGCCCTACAGCTATGCTTGCTACAAGTACTATAGCACAGCGCCTGTCATTTCAAGATAGCAACGCGCTAATTGTGAATTGCTCTTCCGTTTTCATTAGCGCTGGAGCGAGCTGAGAAGATAATGAATAGCAACTTTGTATTAATTGGATGAAGGCTTTAGTGAAAAATAAGTTTTTTTTAATCGTTTATGATTTCGGAATAAGTTTCACTCGTTCAAAATAGTCGGGAAGAGTTATGAATGATAAAAAATTATCATTAGGCTGCCTAATTTAGGCATGATAAAAAATCCTCCGGAAAATGTGTAAAAAATAGGAAATTGTGAATAAAACTTCGTTAAATAGGTGTAACTATAGCACGGTTACCATCCGCCAAAATGCTTGAATTTCCTGCGAATAAATTAAAATAATATTTTTATTAATATTCAATTTAAATTTATCATTATTTTTTTCAACGAGTAACAATTGCGAATACCTTAGATAACGTAATATCCTATCTAGCTTCGAGGCCAGTTTTTTGGACCCTCCAATTAGTGAGGCTGAAGCCAATACTGAGAGGTCGTTTACAAATTTAAACAAGTATACGTAAAAAAAAAAACGCCAATAAAAACCGGCTGAACCGATTTAGAGGAAAAATTGCTAAGAACTCTCGATGAAATCCTCTTTTTAACAAAAAAAACTAAATAGAAATCGGTCCATCCGTTTGTGAGCTACGATGCCACAGCCAGACACACTGATACACACGTCAAACTTATGACACCCCTGTTTTTGGGTCGGGGTTAATAAAAATACAAGTAAATGAGTATGAATGGCTATAAAAAAAACAGTGTTAATTCAATTCTTGTAAGTAAGTAAGTAAGTAAGTCTTAGTTGTAATAGAAACAAGGAAAGAGGAGGCGTAACAATACGAACAAAAGTGCAGTAAAAAATTTATAGCAATCCGTGCGTAGCTCATCTACTTATATACGCTATCAAAATTATCGACCACCTTGAGAAGAGCTTTAAAGAAATAGAAAAACAACATTAGAATTACTCGCCGATTTAGTAACTACTATTAAGTATTATTCATTCATCGCAACTAGCAGCCGAAACGAAAATTACATTTATATGATACCTAAATTGTACCTGTCAGTAAAATGCCTAATCATTTAACCTATTCTATAGAAATGTATCCATGTAGCATATACATGCCTAGTATAATTTGAAACTTGCGTGCAACTGTGTTTTTAAGCCAACGTCTGCGGTCCTTTCTAAAAATACCCAGTTTTCGCTTTCTTCGTTCCAGCTAGATAATAACTTACATGTAACATAACGCCAAGGTTACAATGTTACAAAAACAAATAAATTCATACTTAGTGGCTTTTGTCACGAATCCGGTTCTGTCTTTCGGCTAATTATGTAATTACGCCATTCTGCGTATTTATGTGTTGCTGGATTTTGAAGAAATCGGAATTTTGGATTTTGACCAAGAACAAGGGTGATATTTCTTCATACATACACGATTAATAATATAAGAGAACGTATAAATATTTTCATCAAATACTTTAGACTACATAGAAATACAATTAAAAGGTCTGGCTGTTAAAGTTTTTTCCAGTTTGATTATGACATTGAAATTACTTTTTCGAAGTTATTTTATGTTTAACCGTTTAGCCAGTAGAGGAAGGGGGGATACTTGACACTAACAAATATTATCACTTCAAACCTTAATATTTAGCAAACGGTTCCGTAAATTGAAAAAAAAAATCACACGCTCATAGTTTTTGATTACCTGTTCATCGATACCCCACACTATGGAGTAGATAAGGAAAAAATGACTTTTATACAAAATCCTGATTCCATCACAATCCTGCGACACATGCACGCCTGAATAACAGTAATGAGGTATTAAGTTATTTCAGCGGCTTATTTTGTTAGGACTCTGCCACTTTTTGTGAAATAAAATACTTAGCCCTAAATAAACTTGTTAATGGGTAAAAGTTACTGCTTTTATTTAATTTCGACTTTGTGTTTTTAAACGTCTTAGCCATTTGGGAATTATTTGTTATTTTACTAAATACTTAGAATGTTTTTATGCGCAAGTGCTTTTTTAAATAAAATAATAATTTACTGGATTCTATATCTATTTTTTTATAATCAACAGGCTAGATACTTGACCATAGCTTACATGGTGTTATATTACGGTGTGGTCCAAAAGGTAAGCAGTTTGGAATGGAAACTGGCTCTCAGTGAGGTTGACAGAAGACACTGTTAGAAGTCGGGCCACTACGACTTTGTCACTTTATATTTGCCGCTTGCGGCATTATGATCTGACATTAATTGCCACCAACTTCAAACGGTACAATTGGGAATTATAACATTCTTGATTAAGTGTGAAGTCTACCAAACCACACATAGTAAAAAAAATGTAGTTGTGGATTCAACCCTCAAAAAGGTTTTAGTCACGGCCACTCGAATATCAGTGAATTTATTCTTTGACTAAGAATTTTGGAGGGTGGGGGGTGAGGTTTAACCTAAGGTTAATTAGCATGTCCTCCTTGTCCACAGTTGATCTGCGAGCTGTCACTCCTGATATCCGCAAGCGGGATCGGCCTCTACTACCGAGCGCTGACGGAGCGAGCTCACAGGAACACTTTCGCTGGCACCAGGACCTGCCTAGAGCAACGAGTGAAGCTGGAGTGTGAGCGGGAGCAACAGGAGAGGCTGTTGCTGTCTGTCATACCGGCTTATATTGCTGCTGAGGTGAGTTTCATTTGATAAAAGCTGCAAAAAATGCGATTCGAACTCATGCCCTGCGACAAGCAAATCCATCGCACAATCGACTGAATAGGGTATTTTATACTATATAAGAAAAGAAAAAAAAATGAAAATGTTAGATATCTTAGGATATAGGCAGTCCGAAAATATTAGTTTTAGTTTATAAAATGCAAAAATATTTTTTATTATGAAAATGATTTTGTTTGTGTTTTTTTTTAAATTATTACTATTTTATCTGTTCTTTACTTAAGAGAAATGGAAGCCGTCCTAAAAATAAACATGTATCATACGGTTATGTAAACAAAGAAGTGTCAACTGAAAAATCAACATCAAAATATTTAACATAATGTCATCTCAGTGTCAAGACTGTGTGACGTCTGTTGACGTCACACAGTCTGACACTGAGATGGCGTCAAATGATTTCGTCAAATTACACGCGAAAATTATAAATAAAAAAAATATGCATTATACAGCATTTATTTATAGAATCAAAAATATATCTACGGTTTAAAGGTAATAGGGTATAAGCGACATTTTAGCCAAAAATTAGTTATGAATGTTAAATGAAAAAGCGGAAAATTTTAAGTAAGAAACTTTTCTAATAAAATTTCGCTTATACAGTTTTACATTTTACCCGGCGATATAGTTTTATTTAATAGGTAGTTTATTATTATCTCAGTTATAGTTACAATCACTCCATTTTTTTTCCAGGAATAATAGATCCAATCTTTGAACATTCTCATTTAATTTAAGCACAAAGAATATTGCCCACGGTTTCTATTCGTAATTTATTCCACAAAAAAGATAAAGAGCAATCGAATCCTTTTATTTAAAATCCCAACACAAAGCGTAAATAGAGCTTGAGTTGAAAGATACCACCCACAGTATACCTTAGCCCGCTACCTTAATCTGCAGACTATCCAGTGGTTCTTAGTGGTTACAGTGGTATATTTGACATGATTGAAAATTTCACATAAAATTTTAGGAATTTCATAACCAACTTCCAAAAAGGAGGAGGTTCTCATTCCGACTATAATATGTTTTTTATTTTTGTTACGCGATTGCTTCGCAATTTTTTTTATTTTTTTTATGTATATTTTGTTTAGTATGTCATAATTCAGAGGTGATCCCATATAAATTTATTCAAAGTCAGTTTAGCACTTTGGTTTTTACAACAAAACAACTGCAAAAATATGTTATCCAAGTAAACGAAAATGTGTATTTTGAAGTCGGTTGTTTCAGTTTTTAGGGTTTCGTAGTAAACAAGGAATCCTTGTAGTTTCGCCATCTCCATCTGTCTGTATGTCTCTATGTCTATCTGCGGTTTTGCTGAAATACTATTAGTACTAGAAAGCTACTACTATTAGTACCTACTACTATAGTAGTAGAAAGCTGTAATTTGGCGTGGATATGCATTTTACTTATACCGCGAAATTCATAGAATAAAATTTAAACAAAACATGCCGAAAATAGACATTCACTAATGAGCGAGCGTAGTAAGCACGAAAATTGATTACTTTCTTTTTATATAATAATCCAGGGACACTTGACAGGATAGACATCATACATATTGGCATCAATCGATTAAATATAACTGTTGCTACATTTAAGGACTACTGGTCGTTTTTAAGGTTCCGTACCCAAAGGGTAAAACGGGACCCTATTACTATTACTATTACTCCGCTGTCTGTCTGCCTGTCCGTCTATCACCAGGCTGTATCTTATGAACCGTGATAGTTAGACAGTTGACATTTTCACAGATTATGTATTTCTGTTGCCGCTATAACAAGAAATACTAAAAAACAGAATAAAATAAATATTAAAGGGGGTTTCCATACAACAAACGATGATGAATGATTTTTTTGCTCGTTTTTGCTCGATATTGATAACAGCAACAGGTAGACGCTTGAAATATTCACAGAATAGGTATTAAGTTATGTGATTAACTTTAAAAATAAATGATTTAAATTAAATAAAATTAGTATTTAATATATTTAATACTTAGTAATAATACATAATTATAAAGGAGCTCATGGGAGCTCCCCTATAAAAATAACTACTACTTACAAACTACATTACAAAATTAAATTTAAATACTAGGTATATTACAAGAGACATTTTTTTGCCGTTTTTATAGATAATGGTACCTTTCGTGGACCCTGAACCCTTCGTGCGCGAGTCCGACTCGCACTTGGTCGATTTTTTTATGAGTTTGCGGACCTCTTTGGTTGCGCAGGGACCACTAGTGCTCCGCGGGCCACCAGTTAAAGCGTTAAGTACCACTGCTTTATACTAAGCTCGTAAAGTTTCCTACTCCAGTTTATTCTTGCTATCGCACCTTCTTAAAGATACCATGCCGCATTTTATGAGTGTTTATGAAGAATGCTTTCAAGGTGGCGTATGTGGGAATGAGAACTGGCGCAAACAACTAACGTGTTGGCGGGATTGGGACTAAATATTTACTTTATTTATATAATGATCTCTTATTTAAGCGTAAACGTTATTTTACTTTATGAAATATATTCTTGAGATTGTGAAAAAAAATATCAAATAATTAAAGGTATTGCTATTTTTAATAAGCTAAAAACAGACTAAATTTGACTCAGTCAAATAACCCACTTCTAACTGTTCCTGGTGCAAAGGTACTCATAATACTTGCCGCGTTACCCCACTGAATGGCGATTGCCAGTCTTTGCACCAGAAACATGTCAGATCGGGAGTCACCTGGGGCCCAATTCAGTTATTCAAGACCGCTCCATAGCCGAACCATATGTGGAGCGTTTCCCGTCGGCCGCCATAATTTTTTTGATTCAGTCACTTTTATGTCATACAATTGACATATTAGATGAAACGTAACACGTCCTTCGCTCGTTATTAAATCAAAAAATATTAGCAGCCGACAGGAAATACTTCGCACAAGGTTCAGTTACGGATCGGTTTTGAATAACTGAATTGCCCCCCTGGCCTATCCATAATTGTCATATTATTATCATTATTTATATAATTAGTTTGGTACGATTTTATTTTTTTATTTTTATACATACTTAAGTATTTTTATCAAACATGGTTGAAACGAGTATTATTACAATATTTTTAGAATTACATAATTGTAATTAGCTAATATAGGTTTTTAATTATGAACATTTTTTCTGTAAAAAAATATTGCAGAGAAAAGTTGAGATTAATACCTAGCAATAATGTTATTAAGCTATTGCATAGCTTCTATCGGGGGCCTTGAGCGTGGAGACCGAATTCAGAAATTCCGTAACGAAAATAACCTAACACACAGCGCGTAAAGCTATTATGCAATAGCTTTACCGCGGCAGTCTCCGAGTGCCACACGTCTTTTTTTAAATATTTATCCGTAAGTGTCGATAAAACAATTATTTGAATGAATTATGTTATTAATCTTCTGTTTTCTTCGACAAATATGATTTGCCGCCAATAAGGTACGATTTTCATACAAAAGTATTTTATCAAATATGGTTGAAAAGAGATATTATTTTTGTAATGATATAATTGTAATTAGATTTAATTTCGGTTTTTAAATATTAACATTTTTGTACTGGCGGCTAATCAATATGATTTGGTGTATATTCTACTACATTTGTCCCTAATAATTTAATTATTTAAATATTGTGACGTGAGGTGGGTTCTCTATTGCGCCACTCCGCCCTGAAACTCAGTGAAGATGGGTTCTAATCCATGTTCAACTATGTGGAAAGGCAACCCCATCGATTTTCTATGGAGGTGACTTGTCGAGGTTAGCGGCGCATAATTACTTTTGATGACGTCAGTGTATTTATAGGTTGGAAAGAGTCGCTTGTATAAGTGAATATAATTGTCTTTTTTCTCGTTCCAACAAAGGGTTCCAATCTTATACGATAAGAGTTGAAACCGTATAATTTTAGCAAAATGTTACTAAATCGGTTCTATAATTTTAGTTTTTAATTTCCCTGGTGTTGATTTTAGTACTTTAGTGGGTTACGGAAGCCTTGGCTTATAACTCGTTCTTAGCCGATTTTAAGCCCCCGACCCAAAAAGAGGGGTGTTATAAGTTTGACGTGTGTATGTGTGTCTGTTTGTGGCATCGTAGCTCTTAAACGGATGGACCGATTTTGATCTAGTTTTTCTTTGTTTGAAAGAGAATTTCATCGAGAGTGTTGTTAGCTATGTTTCGTCAAAATCGGTTCAGCCATTTTTATTTGTCGGTGGGTACGGTGGTAACGGTAATAACAACAAAGTTAACACTGGAAGCGATTTTGAAATAAATGTTCCTCATATATCTAGATATTCTCATTTATATCATTTATAAATGTAATGTACCTGCGAAAAAAATTCATCACATTTCAAGTGACACTGAACTCCGATTATCAAGCATGGAATATTAAAGATATCGAAAATCGTAAAGGTATTTCCATGAAAAGGTATTTCCTTCGGCATCTTCGTAAATTTTTAATATTGAACGTGGGATACCGAATGTCGCGAAATTACTTTTTTGCTAAGCCGAGGATCATAATTGGCTATGGTTTGTCGATGGTCTTCAAATTTGAAATGTCGTTGATACCGAAGATTTTCCTTATTATTTTTTTGGACGCAACTTGACTGCTATCTTTTGATAGACTTGTGTAAAGTTCAACGAAATTCTTCGCATTAATTCTAAAGTTATAATGATAACTTTAATTATAAGTTGCATCATTCAGATTGAATATAAATGTTAATTTATTTATTGTTCTAAGTTTGACTTGTATTGTCTATGGGGCTCCATATAAATACAGACATGTACACAACAACATACATACTACAATAAAATGCTATTTAAAACATTGGACATGAATACCTATTTCTCATATCACAACTAATAAAAGTTAAAATTCTTGTCAAGTAAGCTTGACAAGAATTTTAACTTTTATTACTTGTAATATTTCAGTGACATTAAAAGGTAAGTTGACAACACAGGAAGTTTAAATGTCACAAAGGGTCACATTGCAAAAAAAAAATGTTTGCCTGTCATCAACGTAAAACAACAATTTAAGGCAGGAGCGAAACTGTAGCAGGACATGTTCCTTTCCATGGGTCCGGACAACAGCTTTGTTTCACATTCAGAGCACGGAGGGGTGCGTGTACGTTGTTATCTGCCACACGTCATCGAGTTTTATGACGTTTAATAGATGCGCTTCGCACTTTATGGCGTAGCGAAAAAAAAAACTCTGTAGTTTTTCCCATTATCCTAGAGGAGTTCTTTTTAGGATTTATTTTTAAATACAGAAAGTGACTGAAGTGTAAATTTGTGTGCCACTTTCCGGGTGTAAATCTAATGGCATTTTAACGTGAAAAAGTTAGAATATACACACAAACTTTTCAATTAGCTGTGTGTTTGCTTATTTTCAGTTTTACACAATTTTTAACCGACTTCCAAAAAAAAAAGAAGTTCTTAATTCAACTGTATGTTTTTATATGTTTGTTTTTAGTGATTACTTCACCAATTATGAGTTGATTTTGATGATTATTTTTTTGTTTGGCAGGTCGTACTTAGAGGTGGTTCCATATAAATTTTATCAAAATCGGTTCAGTACTTTGGATTTTATAACAAAATAACTTGAAAAATTAGAAATGTATATGAAATGAAGTCTTTCTTTTCTTTAAGATAAAGATAAAGATAAAGATAATTTATTTGCATACAACACGAGAATTTTATACAACAAGTGCATAAAAGATGTTACACTAAATTTAGTCGCTTAAAATCATGTTGTGCCGATTAGGCGTACAAATGTCAGGTAGACAGCATCATGCACATGCGAAAAATTATAAAATAATAATAATTATTATTTGTTATTAGATTAATACACAAACCAAAAATATCTATAATATGACAAAGCAGAAGCAATAAAAGATACACATAATGTCAAATAAAATTAAAATTTGTCATTTAAAAAATCATTGATAGAATAATAACACTTCTGCAATAACAATGCCTTCAACTTTTTTCTAAATAAATTACTATTCTGGTCTCTTATTGACTTAGGAATCTTATTGTAGATTTTAGGACCCATACATACGATGCTATTTTGCATCAGTGCTGTCTTTCCTTCATGTACGCGCCGTTTGTCTTGGTCGCGCCTATTTCTTACAGTAGTATCAGATAGTGTGGGGAATCGCTCCCGGTTTGTTTTTACAAAAAGGGCCGTTTCTAAAATGTATAAACACGGAAGTGTAAGAATTTTATACTTTAAAAAATAGGGCTTACAACTATCTCTTTTTTTGAGTTTAAACATTGAACGAATACAGCGTTTCTGCCTTTTAAAAATAATAATTTTATTTGTTGAATTTCCCCAAAAAATAATCCCGTACCTCAAAATTGATTCAACTAACCCATAGTAGGCTTTAAGTAAAGATTCTATATTTAGAGTACGAGCTAGTTTGGCGATGGCATATGTTTGGCTACTTATTCTTTTCGAAAGGTGCTCTATTTGTGATTTCCAATTCAATTTTCGGTCAATATATAATCCAAGAAATTTTGAGCTTTCTACTTCATTTATAATGTTATTGTCATATGCTACATTAATATTACCTTTGTTTGTTTCTCTTTGTCTAAAATGCATTATATTTGTTTTATTTAGGTTAATTTTTAAGTTATTGTTGTCAAGCCAAGATATAACTGAGGTCAAAGATTTAACAATATCGTTTTCATAAGAGTCAAGTGTTTTACATGCTACGGTGATAGTGCTATCATCTGCAAATAATGTCATAGGTTGAGATGTAGCATTAGGCAAGTCATTTATGTATGCTATGAATGAAAGTGGTCCCAGGACACTACCTTGTGGAACTCCGTACGCCACTTTGCGTTCATACGATCTATATATTTCTTCTGCTTTCGTGTTAAGATTGACTCGACTGATTTCCGTGATTTGTATTCTATCTGCTAGGTAAGACTCTATCAAATCTAAAACGTTACCACGTATTCCATACGCTTCTAATTTACTAGCTAAGATTCTGTGATCTACGTAATCAATAAAGTAATTAAATATTACTTAACTGTAGAGCTATTTTTTGTAATGACGTAACATTAGTATCCAATGGAAACAGACTCAATATTATTCATTCTGTAAAGAAAACGTTTACCATTATTGTTTCTGTCCCATAATTACATTTGGAACCGGGAAATTTTGGCGAATATTTTCAACCGAGTAGGCAACGAGTAGGCATAATTTTCTTCTAAGAAAACTAACGTAGATTACAAAGCACTCAGCTGCAAGGAACGTTTAGAGTCTGTTTAGAGAACTAATGTGACAATGAGGGCGCCGTTGTCTTATTTCACTATTTTGTTCACTCATCTCATCACTCACGAGACCATAGAATATTATCATAGTAGTTTATACTCGTACTTCGAGACGTTAGTTCCTCTTTTTACCCGACTGCGTAAGAAGGAGGGTTATGTTTTTAGAGTGTATGTATGTATCTATGTTCAATTGTACATATGTGGGTATGTATGTGTGTTTCTATATGACAGCCTACAGCCTAAAAGGCTTGACCGATTTTGATGTGCGAGGTGTCGTATTCGTCATTTTGAAATTCTAAATTCATCTTCACTACCTGACTGTCATAGGCTATATTTTTTGTAATAATAATAATACTTCTCTTGCAAAAATAAAAAATGCGTTTTTTTCGTAATATCCAACGAAGTTTTTCGAAATAAAGAAGTAATATTAGTAGAATTATTTTAAATAATGCTCATTTATAATCTTTTACAGCGATTTTACGCATACTTTCTCACAATCACAAATAACATACACTCAACAGCATATCAAGCGTACCGAAATCGTAATAAGTTAGACTGCAAAAACTGCTTTTCTGCAGTCGGGTATTTTGTTTTTCTTATAATATGGATACTTGTTTGGCACAATAGAACTATTAGTAAATATACTCTATTGGCGAGTATTTGTTAGTTTTGGAAATTCACGAATTCTTTGAGTTTTCCTTGTTTGCCTTGGTTTATAGAGTGAGTAAGCAGAGTTACTACCCACTAATTGGTCCCTCATATTATTTTTGTTTTTATACAAGATAAATCTACGATTCGTAGAGCTCGTCAATCTAGAAGATATCTATTCAATCTAGCCTTGAAAATCTTATCTAAAAAAAATATTCAAATGTTATATAAGTATTTATCTTAGTGTGCTTGCATAAATAATAATTAGGATGTAACGATTAAATTAACATACCTATCGATGTATCTATAACCCGAAATACAGTTGTTTGAATCAAGCCTCATATCCACTAGGCAACATTTGACGTGCGACATGTTGTTCAACATTGTTGCGGAACTTGGTTCAGCAACGCTATCTGTCCACGCATTTCCAGAGGAACCGAGACAACATTTGATGCTTAACTGCGTGTTGCACGGAAACAAATAACAAGTCGCGCGTCATGTTGGACGCCAGCTGGCAACGTCGCGCGTTGTTATGCAACGTTGCCGATCTTGTTGAGCGTCAATTGTTGCCTTGAATCGGTTTCATAGAGCTGCCTGATTTCAGACGTTATATTTGACACGAATTTCTGATTCCATAAGTTTGTTAGCCAGCAGTTTCATTTGCCCGAACAGTTATTAGGGTAAGTTTGTTACCTATATATCCCGAAACCTACTTATTTACAAAGGTTCGATTATCATATATATCATTATTATGTTCGTTAGGTTTCATTATATTATAGAGAATAAACTTTCGTATTACAAAGATTTGGTTATCAGAAAAGATGCCAAATGAGCTTTCGGGATATTGATAAAAGGGATTTGAAAAAAAAAACGTTTTCGGAAAAATCATCATCATCATAATCATCTCAGCCATAAGAAGTCCACTGTTGGACATAGGCCTCCCCCATGGATTTCCAAAAAGACCGATTGGAAGCGGCTTGCATGATAAATGATATTTAGTAAAAATGATATTTAGTATTTCACAATTTGGATTATAGATAAATATCCTTGTGCACGAAAAACCTACTTGGTGTGCGCTATCTCGATCTCACACAACGTGATTTTTCAGAGATATAAAACTAAGTGGTGATATAAAAAAAAATAAGACAAATAGGAATAAAAATACTAAAAAGTTTATATCAAAACGCTTAAATGTCATACATATACTTAATATTCATACATTTAAATAATACTTAAATATCATTAGTCTAAAATAATACTCGTGTCTGTTTAAAAAATGAGCATTTTCTAATTGTGTAATATTTCTCACGCGCCTTATTGAGAATAGGCATTAGTAAAAATTTTAAATTAGGTAATATTTGAAATACCTACCATTACATGAAATATCAAAGGGGCCATTTGTAAATTATCCTTCATGAATTTCACTAAAAATTTAACCTAGAATTTCTATTGCTGAGATTGATTATCCTGACACGAAATTCAATAGTTACGTACTTACTCACACAAAGGATTCCTCAGTCCACTATATGAATAGATAAATTGGTACCCACTTAGAACCCTCGCTTCAGAAGCTTTGTCCATTCACTCTCTCATTAAATATGACCACAGATTCAATATTAGTCCTCACTAGGTGGCCTTCTGAGTGCTGGCGGTATTTTGCCTTTTAGTACCTACTGTTCCCGGGACAAGGACTTTTAAAGTTGAATGTCAGTATTCAGATCACTTTAAAATCATTTTGAACTTCCTACATCTTTTTCCTGCTTTACATCCTGATTAATATCTCAATACTGTAGTAATATTTTGTACATTCTTTGACGTAGTGAAGGTTGTCAAGCTCTTGTGCGTATGGATGACTGAAACACAGAATAAATTAATAGTATTACATACAGAACGGACACTCTCCGCCTCCCGCCAATCTCGGGTTCCTCACCCGCTCCCCGCGCTCGTCCTAGCGTTTGCTGGACTTTGGCGGTACGACGCTTTCAATTGTCAGTCGAGACTAGAATTGCGGTCTTCATGAATGGTTAATATTTAGGCTTTGCTATATAGCCGTAAACTTGCTATATATAATGTAACCATAACTAGCAGGGGTTGCCTTTGACGGAAATGTCAAAGAGGACAATATATAATTATCTGTATATGCCAAATCAAGGGTATCATTATTTTTCCAATAAAACTGCAGATTCGTGTAAAATACTATCATATTATATTTTCTTACGTAATCTTTTCATATCTTAAATTATTTTCTAGTCTAGTTACATCTACGTCAGTCGCATTTCGGCCAAAACAACAGCCTTCATTTCCATAACAAATTCAACGAAATCATCAATTCACATTCAAATAATATCCTAAATGCACAGCTACACGGAATGAGACCTTATTATTATCATATAAAGTATATTATACGAGTAATCAGGATTCTGCATAATCCTTTCTTGTGAGATCCGAGTCTGACTTTCCAATGTTAACGTGGATAGTGATTGCCTCATCAGCATCTGATTTCATTATGACATCATTCCATTGTACTTCAGCTTTCTTTCCATAAGCTTCATTCTCAATGAGAATTGCTGATTTTGTGCATAATGCTTTGCTTTGGAATTCGACTAAAGCGCAGTATTCGCTTTTTTTCGTTTCTGCTTTTACATCTGCTATGTATCCGAGTTTCCGTCTCATAACTTCGACTCTGACGTGGTAATTGTAAATACAGACTTTGATGATGAAAGCGCTTTTTTGGTGTAGTAGTATGATCTTGTATTTGGTTCTGCAGCATGCGGTTTTCTTCAGCTTCGTTTGGAAGTTTTCGATGAGGATCTTTATCTTCTGGGAGTAGACGGCGATGATGTTGTGTGTGGATTGGAGATGGGAGGATAGTTCTTCAAAAGGAACTGAGCAGCAGTTGGCTGTGATGGGGCACATCATGGTGTCGAATTTGCATTCTTCTTCGTGCTTCACTCTGGTCACTGCTGTGAGGAGTTCTGTACAGCCACGTCTGGGGACAAAAGAAAAAATATTTGTTAGTACGACATAAATATGTTCTATACATACGTATAATTACGTCTATCTTCCCTTACGGGGTAGGCAGAGCCATGAAGCCGTTTGACGACACATTTGACAGTGATTAGAGGATTAATGGGGGAAGGAGGTATTAGCTAGGGTCTTAGAAGGTATTAGAGGGAGGGAGAAGATGTAATGTTGGCTTGTAGTGACAAAGGGTCAGCCTATCGCTTACAACAAATAACAATTTCTATATTGCTGTATGCCCAGGAGGAGAAGCGGCTCCACACATTTCCTGTTATGTTTTTTATTCTCTCAGTCCAGCATGTCAATACGACAGTATGACTGTGGTAATAATTTTGTGATGTTTTGTTCTCAATAAATACTGGTTAAATACTTGTTGTATTTTCCAGATATGCACATTGCAAATTTTCCTAATAATTCTATGTTATAAATAAAATTATTTATAAGTAGTGATTTTTTAAATTAATTGGAACTGGATTAGTAGGGAATTTAATCGGTTATTGCCATAATCGCATTAATAATGATTATTAATTTACTAGATTATCTGACCAGTATTGACGTAAAACACGACCCACTTTCAATGATTATACAGTGATTATGATTATAAATGTAGTACATTTGTGTACTTAGCAAAATTACGATATGATATTTATAGTTTAATCCCAATTAAATACATGCAATAAATAAATAAACTTATTAGTAGTTGGTTTGTTTAAAAAACATATGTGTATTCGTCACTGCGCAAAATGTTAGTTCAGACTATAGATTTCTAACGCTTTCATTTTTCTAATAGCTTGAATTACAAAATCTTGCGTTAAATCTTTTATAGCTCGGACACGACAACAAACCGCCCAACAAAGGTGTTGAGAGTAATTCTTTTTATGTTGGATTTACGATTACGAGTGTCTGTAAAAAGTTTTACCACGGAATAGATCGAAAAAGAAATGAGAAGTGGAAAACCAATAAGTTTTAAGTTTTATTGTAAAAACTCAGGAATTATGATAAAGAAAGATATGACGAAGGCAATGAAGTGATGCGCGGTAGGTTTTGAATACGGCAAATTCCAACGTATTGCCATTGAATGGAATTTGTAATAATTTATCATATATCGAATATAAATAATATTCATCCTCATTGATGCATAATAGCCCAATTAGGCTTTGGCCTCCCTTTTATAATGCCATTCGCCTCTGTCTCATGAATTACCAGAGAGTAAAAATATCATCTTTTAACGCATAAATGTGAATATTTTTGCTAATCATTTTAAATTAGGTATTTGCATTTTAGACACATTTATGTAAACTTATAATTAAAGTTTCGCCTATTAAGTATTGTGGCGCTGGCTATCCTTGTAGCTTACTAAAATAGAATGAGTTTAATCAGAATATTTTTAATCATCATCATCATCAGTCATAAGAAGTCCACTACTGGACATAAGCCTTATGACGTTGATCTTTTTGGAAATGTATGGACCCCATACATTTCCATGTATGTATGGGGGTCCATACATTTCCACCACCACCCCCATACATTTCCAAAAAGTTTTTTTTTTTTTTAACACGAATAAGTCCGCGTTTGACCAGCAACTCGCCTGTTGGAAAGCGAAGATGTGGTCGAAGATGAAGCACGCAGACTTAGAAGATACCTATTCACTCTGACCTTGAAAAGACCAATGTTGTAATTCTCAGGGAACAAAGAAGCCGGCAATTTGTTCCACTCTTTCGCTGTACTGTAAGATCAACGTAGCCTGCAACCAGAGCGCCTTATTTCCACGTGTTTAAAGTCATTTTCCATTTTCCTTGTGGGTTAATTGTATTTTCCATGGTTACATTTAGCGATATTCTTCTCTTTGTTTTGTACGCGGTCTGTGGTTTTATCCAACGTTTCAAGTAATAGGTAAAATTTTATGGTTCATTGTTGATTTGAAGCCAATTTTAAAACCGTATTGTTGGATTTAGAGTGTTCTAGAGTTGGAATTTTAGTGGTCATTTGAAGCACTTAGTTTGCGGCATCAGATTTATTACATAGTGTGGAGAAATAATAATTTTACTATTCATAAACAGTAAGTATCTGTAAATTTTATGGCTAGTAAATCTGTCTCGCTCTTAGTTTTGTTTTTATGGATTATTTGATAC
The DNA here is from genome assembly GCA_947563715.1 of Lycia hirtaria. Taxonomy (NCBI): domain Eukaryota; kingdom Metazoa; phylum Arthropoda; class Insecta; order Lepidoptera; family Geometridae; genus Lycia; species Lycia hirtaria. The sequence goes on from OX387385.1 coordinate 35,703,434, forward strand.
ATTATACTCATCTTCAAAAACTGCGTTCATGTTTTTGTATTGCATTCCATATATAGGATGCAACACTGTATCACGAAAACAAATTATCAATTTTTACGCATTTATGGGTATTTTATTATCAGTATTTACACGTTTTTACGAGTTAATTTTCAATGGAAGAATATTATTTTATTTTTCGTCTTTTCAGAATTATGCACATAGCACAATTTTTATAAAACGTAATGCAGTGACAGGTTATCCAAATAAACCCGTAGTATTCACAAAATAAAATAATACTTATTTATATTTTTTTATACCAAACATGACGTATTTACCCAGACTAAAAAATGAGGTGCGTAATTTAATTACAAAAAACGCGGACTATTTCGCGTTAAAAATAGAATATGTACATATTGACATAGAGTAAATAAATAGTCTGCCAACCCGCACTTGGCCAGCGTGGCAGACTATGGTCTAACCCTTCTCACAATGAGAAGATGGCCCGCGCCCAGCAGTGGGACAGTTTGTATAAACAGGGCTGATAAAAAAAAAAAAAAAAAAAAATGTATTTTTGTTATACTTGTACGTTTATTTTCCCTTACGGGGTAATCAGAGCATCGAATACCATGAAGCCGTTTGACGCCACATTTGACCGTAGTTAGAGGGTTAGATGGGAAGGAGAGGGTATAAGGAGGTTGGAAGGTATTAGAGGGTAAAATATAATGTTGGCCAGGTTGGCCTGCAGTGACAAGAGGTCAACATATCGCTTACATAAACAACAATTTACCTCAAGCCCCTTAACTGACTTTTACAGTATTCCCGGGAAGAGAAGCACTTGGTACATTCTGTTTTTTTCTCCCAGTCCAGTAAAGAAAAAAAAAAAAAGAAAAAATGAATATATTCATATATTCTTCCACACACATACATATTTATATATTGTTTCCTGAGACCTACAATCTTGGAATTTTCAAAGCAAGAGTGAATAGATATCTTCTAGATCAACGGGCTCCATCCTCGGCCACACCGTCGTTTAACATCAGGTGAGTTGGTGGTCAATCGTAGATTTATCTTGTATAAAAAAAATATACAGACAGTAAATGATAACCTATCTTTTTGTTTAGTCGTGTAAAGTGGATATCCATATGATACATACCTAAAGTTCCGACACGGCAGCATCAGGTCGTTGACCAGGCGTTGCAGCGCGAGACAGGGCGCTGCTGGAGACCGGAGGGTTCCTCTGCACCAGGCGCATCTGGACATCCGCCTGGAACATCTCGCGCACCAAACGCCGCCGCACCACGGGCATACGCACGGACCGCAACACTGGAATATTAAGAAAGAAGGACTTAGTACAATACAAGGACTTTTTGCACGGATCACAGCACTGGAATATAAAAAGAGAACTTAGTACAATACGAGGACTTATTGCATGGCACTGGAATATAAAAAGAGGACTTAGTACAATAGAAGGACTTTTTGAAAACAAGTGCTTATCATTTTTCTCGTCAGATATTTTTATTTGACACCCATAATCATTAGGAGCGGAATAGCAAGTGACGATGGGTATAAAATAGAACGTAGAACTGACGGCCGGTGAGGGTGAAAGTTCTCGGGTGGAGACCACGAACCAGTAAGCGCAGTGTAGGAAGACCAGCTACGAGGTCGACAGAATACTTCATACAAGTGGTAACAAGGCGCTGGATGCAGGCCGCTTCCAACAAGTCGTTTTGGTAATCCATGGTCAGGCTATGCCCAGCAGTAGACTACTTGTGGATGAGATGATGATGAGCGCTTGAAAAATAAATGTATATAGATAGGTTTGCGTTTAACGATTTGTTTATTTTTGCTATACGTGAAAAAGCCAGTTATTTTCTAGATTTTTTTGTTATTCTTTTGGGGGTTTTTAATGTATCGATATCTTAGCGCGCAATACTTTTAAACTTGTTTACGTACAATTCGAATTGAGAGTAGGCTGATATTTATTCTTAAAAAGAACATTAAATTACAAAACTAAGTTAATTGAAACTGTGAAATATTAATTCTTATTTTATATAAATAAAAAATACTTCTAGCTCGCTCATTTCAACCTTCTTTTCCATGCTCAAGAGCCTTTACAGACTTTGAATAAGAAACAATTATAAATGAACGCTAATTAAAATAAAACTGGACAAGTGAGAGTCAGACTAGCCCACCGTGGGTTCCGTACAAACTAGTAGATAAAAGGGAGAAATCATATATATTTTTATATTTTCCTTCTTATACCGAAAAATGTACATTGTAAAAATACTTAAAAACCTTTTTTAACTTATGCTAATTAAGCTCTTTCATAAGATACCCCACATGATACGGTTAAATTACTTTAAAATTTGGAACCTCATTCATTGCATAAAGACACAATTTTTTTGTGATTAAATTAAAAATGTCCGGTTTTCGAATTTTTTTCTATATGCGTCCTCTAACACATTGCTTCTTGCCAAATTTCATTGTTCTAGGTCAACGGGAAGTACCCCATAGGTTTTGATTCCCTTGTGAGTGTCGAAATAGGCGTTTTTTACGACATATTCGGCTGTAACTTTTTTTTACGAAGACTGTGAAATTTGATTCTTTTGAGTTACGGAACCCTAAAAATGCTACGGTGAAGTTAAACTGTACTTAACAAACAAATAACAAAGCTAGAAAACTTGGCAACTGTAATGCAGTGAGCATTGTAGTACCTACAAGCATTGTAGAACTCACAAGAATTGGTAGTACCCACAAGAATTGGTGGTACCCACAAGAATTGGTAGTACCCACGAGAATTGTATTACTCACGTAAGCAGTTTCTCAAATGCACATTATGAACTCTTAACATTACTGGAGTTGCGGTAACTTGAAGGAACTGTTATGTAATTACTCAGCCTCTTCTTGGCTCCAGTTGGTGGTGTAATAGCTGCACCTTGCAATACTTGCAATGCTGCTTTACGATGAATAAATTATGCAAAGTTTTTATAACCAGCCAGTAATAAATTTCAATTTAGAAGAATAGATTTTTAGTTTTTATTGAAGTAATAAAAAGTGTTTATAACTAAGAAAATATGCAAAAATTTGATAGGTCGTTTAAATAGGTCTGTTTTTAGCTAATTTACGATTTCTTATATTTGTTTTTCGGCTCCGTTATTTGAATTTTTTCGTAAGACGCACCCAATGAGAACTATTGCTTCCGATTATACCTAATGACTAAACAAAATGTCGAACATTATTTTCTAATAATGTAACAAAAGGAACAAACTAAACTTAGATACTTCATAAAACAAATACATACTCGTACTTTATGAACAATGAATTCATAATCAGCCGTATAAACCTATGTCTATTAACATAGCTTAACATTTTGCATGACTGATGGTCACTGTAAAGCACGTCTCACACGAGTAAACCAAAAATACTAATTCCTAGATGTATCTTGCGTAAAAAATAAATAAATACATAATACTCGAGGCTCATAAATCTCCACTTAGGTTATATTTATCCGAGATTTTGTTGAGTATACACAAATATATGATCCTGATGGCCGATGGGGCCGAAAAGATCTTGAGTGGAGACCACGCACCGGCAAGCGCAGCGTAGAAAGACCAGCCATGAGATAGACAGATAACCTCAACAAGTAGCAGAAAGACACTGGATGCAAGCCGCTTCCATTCGGTCTTTTTGGTCCATAGGGGAGGTCTACATATGTCCAGCAGTGGATTTTTATGGCTGAGATGTCGATGATGATGATGACATAAAAATATAGGCGCAATTATCACCTCAACCCAGTTCAAATTGATTTGATAACTGATTTTCATGTCCGAAATTTTCGGAATACAGAACCGTGTTCATAAAAAGACGTGGACTGAGCTAAGGAATCGTCTACTCTACTCAAAGAATACTAGTACCAGTAACTTGCTGATCCTTCAAAGATAGTATTCGGGGCTATTCTTTAAGTTTACTCGTAAGAGATGTGCCGATGTTTGTAATCAATACATAAGGTTACATGCATTATTCAATCACGACTTGAAGGTCAGGAATATCTTCTCTGTTTGGCTAGCGGAATTTGAGACAACATGAACTGGCATTGAAACTATATTTGTATGAATTTATTTTCAGATGAATTTAATATATGACGATAATGAGACATTTTGTTAGTATTTAAAATTGTAATTAATTTTATTTGCCTATTGTTTTAATTACTGTTGTTGAGAAATAATTTATTAGGAGTTGCTTTAGTGAGGACTATTATTATAATTAATGTTCCACCGTCTTCTAAGATATTTTAAATAGTTATAATAGGTTCTTACTCAAGTTTACAGATATCTGATATTTGAGAGTAAAGAACAATTTTGGAGCTGACCGAGACGAGATAAAATAGAAATTGAAAAATAAATTATTATGATTAATGTAAATTGCGTAGCGATTTAAATAATAAAATTCATTTTCTGAAATAAATTTCTAAATATTATGTAACCTTTCAGCTGATTAGCACTTTTGCATTGCTTAATTTTATGTTAAATGATCGCGAAGTTGGTCAACTTCGCGATCATTTAACGATTGCGAAGTTGACCGATCGTAAAGTTGACTGATCACAAAGTTGACCGACCGAGTTGACTGATCGCGAAGTTGACCGACCGCGAACAAACACATTAGCATTGGTTTACCGATTCTTATAAAGTATAATTAATGTCTCAAATAAAAATAACGCATTTGTATTCTATTAAGGTTCTGGAAAGTCGAGTTCTAATTTAAAAACTTTTATCATTATGGAGGTAGTAGTCTCGTCTCATCTGGACAGGTTTATAAGTGAAAGATAAATTTGCTGCTCAATAAAAACATGATAGGTAAAAGATAACCCGAGACATAAAAAAACGGCTTAAGCAATTTTGATGAAATATAGCTAAAAACACTTTCGATAAAATTTTCTTTCAAACAAAATAACTAGATCAAAATCAGTCCATCCGTTTGTAAGCTTAAGAGTTTAAAAGATAAAAGTTTCAATATGCCATAATAATGAAAGTAAGACATAGACAAGATCTCTCACCTGTAGCGGTTCTAAGCAGATGCTGCACTCTGAGAACCTGGACAGCAGCTCATCACAGTTCGGACAACTGCACTGCGCCGCGTGACCCTCGTCGGGAGCCTCCAGTGCTGGTGGCTGCACGAGGGCCAGGGATTTGTCTGAAATTAAAAAAAATAAAGTTTATAATAACGTTAATATACAATTTTAATGCGGATTAGCAAGTTCAAGTGGCTGTGGGCAGGGCATAAAGCACGTAGTACTGAAGGCTGATACGGCCGAAAAGTTCTCGAATGGAGAACACGAAACGGCAAGCGCAGCGTAGAAAGACCAGTAACAAGGTGGACAGAAGATATTATACAAGTGGCAGGAAGACGCTGGATGCAAGCCGCTTCCAAACGGTCTTTTTGTAAATCCATAGGGGAGGCCTATGTCCAGCAGTGGACTTCTTGTGGCTCAGATGGTGATGATGACGATGACAATTTTATTGAGAAAAAGGTGAAATAAAATTGAATACTAAAATTTAAGTAATATACTACTAACTGAATTCTGTTTTAAAAAACACACTACTGAGCCGATTTGGATGAAATTTCCATGGAACTAATGTGAAAGAATATATTATTCTTTTCAAACAAAAATAATTTTTCAAATCGTTTCATAAAGGACGGAGTTACACTGTTACAAATACAATAATAGAACCGAATTGAGGACCTCCTTTTTGAAGTCAGTTAATGAGTAGTAAGCTTTAGATGAATTGAAAATGTTGAGTATATACATAAATAAGTATTGATTCTGAGAACTATGAATTATATCTATCTATAAAACGCCATGCCAGTTGAATATAAATCATTAGTAAATATGGATACTTTAGCACTAATGCTTTTGCTTAATTTCTAAACCAATTAAAATAATTGCGGTATTGATTGGCCTACTGCTCCGTAAAAAAATTAACTGGTTCTTAGAAATAAAATTCATAAAACTACAAAAGTATTTTAAAGAATAAAAAATATTCCAGTATATTAGTATAATTGTATCATTATGTATTAAATTAATAGTACTATTGCTAGTTTTTTCATTAACTATTGTGCAGGCACAATACTGTTTATATTATATAATTATATATATATATTTTATCAGCCCTGTTTGTACAAACTGTCCCACTGCTGGGAACGGGCCATTTTCTCATTGTGAGAAGGGTTAGGCCATAGTCTGCCACGCTGGCCAAGTGCGGGTTGGCAGACTTCACACATCTTCAAGATCATTGAATCTCTCAGACATATAGGTTTCCTCACGATGTTTTCCTTCACCGTTTGAAGTTGGCGGCAATCAACAATACGTATATTACTTCGAAAAGACAGAGGTGCGTGCCGTGGGATTCGAACCCAGGACCTGCGGATCGCAAGTCAGACGGTCTCACCACTAGGCTGCCGGAAACTTTTATTATATTATTTTATATTTTTATATTTGACGTGTAAATTAAAATTTATCATCAAATAAATATGAGCTTGGCAGAAAATATTGCTATGATAGATATAGTGGGGTTTTGTCGGAATGGTACTGGCTGGGGCAACGCAAGTGGAGATTAGTACGTCCAACTGCAAGATGGGTCGAACAATATAGATAAGAATGTGTAAGATATAGATATTAGCGGGTTGAACTCGATTGGCACAGAACAGAGGAAGATGGCAAGATAAGAAAAATGCCAATACCCAGCAGTACGAAAGAGATGGCTGTGAATGGTGATGATGATGACTGTGACTCTTGTTCGTTGAAATAATAAATACTACATAGAGGTTTACCTAATAATGCAGTTGTATGGTTTCAAGATACAGCTCTAAATGCTCATTTGGCAACATAATATCAAACAAGCTGTGAAGATTTATAACGAAACAACCTCTGTTGCGTTATATAAAGTGTGTCAGCCAAAGAGAAAGGTGTATCGATGGTAGGAGTGGTGTACAAAAAGATAGTGTAGTTAGATACTGTTTTACACAAGTAATCGATTAAAAAACTAAAAAAAAAAGACTTCAAAATACGCAATTCGTTTACTTGAATGACACATTTTTCCAGTTATTTTGTTATAAAAACAAAAATACTGAACCTATTTTGATTAAATTTCTATGGGACTACGGAATCGGGAAAGGATTCAATCGGGCAACATACTCCTTTTTGGGAGTCAGTTAAAAATAAAATTAAAGGAAAAATTGAGACGAGAATAATAACATGTTCAATACGGACGAAAAATAAGCCAATTTCACGCTTTACAAATTTATTGATACAGGATCTAAATAAAATTTGTGATACTGATTGATTCGGAATGTCGAATGAAAAATAACAATGATTTTTATTGGTTCGTATAATATTTTTGCTAGATATTTTTTGTCTAGAGGTTATATGTTTTATTTTTGTGTTATATTGATGGATTGTTCAGACACGCTTACAATATTTAGTAGTCACATGTGAGGGCACATGTTATTTTTTTGTCTTGTTTTATGTCAGAAATGAGGATATGAATTGATTAATAAATCAAAAGTGACGTGACCACGCATAATTTTAACCTAAAAAATAAAAAAATTAGAAACAACATGACAATATATTATGTTGCATCCTTAGATTATATATTGTCTAGATGCCTAGTAAGCGCTCAGTAAAAACTTCCACTAAAAAGGCACTGATATTGACATCTCCGATCGACCCCCCTCCCGGCCCCCGCCAAATGCCCATCAGTCATTCAGGAGCGCTCGCCGAGTGATGATATTACGAATATAAATGTTTTAATAAAAAAATATCAGTTTGTGCTGTAAAAAACATCCAGGAAAAAAAGAAAAGTGTGTAAACATCACATTTCTTAAGTAAATATTCAATTTTCTGATGTATTTCATAGCAAAATGACAAACCGAAATTTAAAATGAATTAAAAAATATTGAAATATAGCGCCATAATGCTTGGTGTTGCCAAGGGTATAAAATATATTTACCAATGATACGCTTTGTTTTTGGCCAAAAATGGAAAAGTGACGAAAGAGTTTTATTAGGTACCTATTGACTCTTAGTCTTAAGCACTTTCTGTTTCATATGATGACGAGGATCTGACGAAGGTATCAGATGATTGCCACTGGAACACCCTGATGGAAAGGACTAAGACAGTCCAGTTTGGGCTCATTTGCTTTGGTGTCTTAAGCACTTTCTGCTTCATATGGTGACGAGGGTCTGACGAAGGTATCAGATGATTGCCACTGGAACACCCTGGTGGAAAGGACTAAGACAGTCCAATTTGGGCTCGTTTGCTTTGGTTTCTTAAGCACTTTCTGCTTCATATGATGACGAGGGTCTGACGAAGGTATCAGATGATTGCCACTGGAACACCCTGATGGAAAGGACTAAGACAGTCCAGTTTGGGCTCGTTTGCTTTGGTGTCTTAAGCACTTTCTGCTTCATATGGTGACGAGGGTCTGACGAAGGTATCAGATGATTTTCACTGGAACACCCTGGTGGAAAGGACTAAAACAATCTAGTTTGGGCTCGTTTGCTTTGGTTTCTTAAGCACTTTCTGCTTCATATGATGACGAGGGTCTGACAAAGGTATCAGATGATTTCCACTGGAATACCCTGGTGGAAAGGACTAAGACAGTCCAGTTTGGGCTCGTTTACTTTGGTTTCTTAAGCACTTTCTGCTTCATATGTTGACGAGGGTCTGACGAAGGTATCAGATGATTGCCAATGGAACACCCTGATGGAAAGGACTAACACAGTCCAGTTTGGGCTCGTTTGCTTTGGTGTGTTAAGCACTTTCTGCTTCATATGATGACGAGGGTCTGACGAAGGTATCAGATGATTTTCACTGGAACACCCTGGTGGAAAGGACTAAAACAATCTAGTTTGGGCTCGTTTGCTTTGGTTTCTTAAGCACTTTCTGCTTCATATGATGACGAGGGTCTGACAAAGGTATCAGATGATTTCCACTGGAATACCCTGGTGGAAAGGACTAAGACAGTCCAGTTTGGGCTCGTTTACTTTGGTTTCTTAAGCACTTTCTGCTTCATATGTTGACGAGGGTCTGACGAAGGTATCAGATGATTGCCAATGGAACACCCTGATGGAAAGGACTAACACAGTCCAGTTTGGGCTCGTTTGCTTTTGTGTCTTAAGCACTTTCTGCTTCATATGATGACGAGAGTCTGACAAATGTATCAGATGATTGGCACTGGAACACCCTAGTGGAAATTACTAAGACAGTCCCGTTTAGGCTCGTTCGCTTTGGTATCTTGAGCACTTTTTACTGCATAAAAATAAGTTAGTAATTACACTGGTGCTGGTTTTCAGAACAAGGTTTACGGTGGCATTTAAAAGAAAAACAAATAATATCAGAAACATACCACAAATTTCTTATGTTTAAAATAATGACGAACCTGATTGGAAAACTATTCAATTTTGATGAAACTGAACATGCCGCTATCACGAAAATAATATTGTCAAGGTGACGGTAGAGGGGCACTTAAAATAAATAAAAATATTAAAATAAAAACAACTGCGTCAATATCTGCCATCTTTATTAAATTCATTGCAGAACTAAAAAGATAGAAACAAGATTTCAAATTGAATATTTTATTTTGGTTTACAAGTCATCAACAACGACATTTCATTAATAATATATTAAAAAAACCTGTAAGCTCAGTTAAGCTCAGCCAAAAAGCCCGCCCCGAACTTTACCAGGCGCAAAAGTACCCATGACTCTAGCTGCGTTACCGCGTTGAATAGCGATGGACAACCTTTGCACCAGGTAGGAGCCGGAGCGGGGGTCACTACACTTTTCCCGTATCCGGCGCCCTAACTCGTGAATCAAACTTTTGGCTTCAGTGCCCCAGCTACCCATGTTCTCAACAGCAATGGGTACAAAATCATACCTCACCTCCAAAGCCGCATACTTCTGGCGTTTTTTATTCGCAGCATCCTCAACAGCCGCCCCCGATGCGTGGACCGAGCGACTCAAGTGACAGGCGGTGAAAATGTTAACGCACGTGGCGTCCCATTTTTTTCCATTTTTGGTTTTGAATAATCTTAATTGACAGTGTTCACAAACGCAGTCGGAGGCATCTGTTCACTCCGAGTTGCTCTACATATATCACCAACCAAATTATGAGAAGTGAGCGTGTTATGCCTCCGTTATGCGTCCGACAGCGTTGACAACGCTGTCGGAACGCTGAAAATAAAATATTCAAATTAAAATCTTGTTTCTATCTTTTTAGTTCTGCAATGAATTTAATAAAGATGGCAGATATTGACGCAGTCGTTTTTTAATATTTTTATTTATTTTAAGTGACCCTCTACCGTCACCTTGACAATATTACCACCAAAGCAAACGAGCCCAAACTGGACTGTGTTAGTCCTTTCCATCAGGGTGTTCCATTGGCAATCATCTGATACCTTCGTCAGACCCTCGTCATTATATGAAGCAGAAAGTGCTTAAGAAACCAAAGCAAACGAGCCCAAACTGGACTGTCTTAGTCCTTTCCACCAGGGTGTTCTAGTGGCAATCATCTGATACCTTTGTCAGACCCTCGTCATCATATGAAGCAGAAAGTGCTTAAGAAACTAAAGCAAACGAGCCCAAACTAGACTGTTTTAGTCCTTTCCACCAGGGTGTTCCAGTGAAAATCATCTGATACCTTCGTCAGACCCTCGTCACCATATGAAGCAGAAAGTGCTTAAGACACCAAAGCAAACGAGCCCAAACTGGACTGTCTTAGTCCTTTCCATCAGGGTGTTCCAGTGGCAATCATCTGATACCTTCGTCAGACCCTCGTCATCATATGAAGCAGAAAGTGCTTAAGACACCAAAGCAAACGAGCCCAAACTGGACTGTGTTAGTCCTTTCCATCAGGGTGTTCCATTGGCAATCATCTGATACCTTCGTCAGACCCTGGTCATCATATGAAGCAGAAAGTGCTTAAGAAACCAAAGCAAACGAGCCCAAACTGGACTGTGTTAGTCCTTTCCATCAGGGTGTTCCATTGGCAATCATCTGATACCTTCGTCAGACCCTCGTCATCATATGAACCTGAAAGTGCTTAAGAAACCAAAGCAAACGAGCCTAATTTGGACTTTCATGCTTTAAACAGTAATGTTAGGTTTTTTCCGGTTGAATAATATCGACCCCAAATATTTTTTTAAGTCTCTATGTTTTGGGGAAATATCTATGCACTGGTATCACAAACATCGTGCACACAAATGTAAATGGTGTAAGCAATACACCCACGATAGGCGGCTCACTCACACACGTAAAACGTTTTTGCTTCAAATTGAACGATGCGCTTAGTATTTGAACACGGAATCTAGAGGTATATAATCTAAGGTTGCATCGTTAATATTCTAAAGCATACTAAAAGACCTTCCCATCTTCATAAAGAATGTTAATTTATATAAAACCTTAAGTTAAATATGCATTGTGTAAGCTCAAGAAGATGTTTTGAATAATAATGTTGAATAAAACGAAGATTAAAATACTGATTTTTGTTATTTTTGTCGTTACAAAATTTAATAAAATTATATTGTTTACCTTCTATTTAACAGGATAATTGTTATTTATTGTACTAGGCTGGAAAGTTGTATTTTACCGTCGAGTGTCTGACAGTTGAATCCAGAGCAAGCGAAGGATTCTAGGTTCTAGTGTAGAATCTTGAGCGTAGCGGTGGATTCAAGAAGACACGAGATAAAATAACTTTACAGTCGAGTGCAATATAAAATTTTTCTTTAAAGAGGTTGGAAATATTTTGTATTGAAAATGTAGAGCTCCGTCGTGTTCGAATTTTGAAATTACTTTCTACCCTAGGGAGCAAAATTAACTTTTACACGCCATTATTAGCCTTGGAAACGTAACTTAACGAGCTAGTAAGATGAAAAAATATTTTTTCTTAGTAGACAGATTATTTTTTAGACTTTACGTACCATACTAAAGAGAATATGTCAATAGTATTGTTCATAAATGTTATTGACAGCAAATATATTATTCTAGATCAATGACGAACTTGAACATTATCACATGAACACAAAGTCTAAAAGAAAATTCACGTACAAAGTGTCCTGAGTTGACCGATCCTCAACCAACAATGACGAACTTAATGATTTTGAATTCAACTCTCTGTAGCCGTGTTTAAAGCCTAATTTAGATTGAGAAGTTTAAAGACATATTTTGTCGTTTCAAATTATTTTCAAAATCGAAATCGTTTTAATCGTTTAAGTGTGACGTAAGTGGTGTAAAGGTTATATGCTTTAAACCTCACTGAGTTTGAACGTATTTTTACGGTAATGCGTAATCTTTGTTACTAATAATATTTTAAATTAAAATGTAGTTTTGCTTCGCGACCATAAGATCAAAATCCTTTCCATACCTGTAATGTGATTGCCTCAAGGTACGTGTGTATACGATAACTTCCTCATTACTTTAATCGTAGGCCTCCACTGTTACCAAATGTGGAGTGTCAAGGTTGGATAATAATATGGTTATATAACGATCACTGACTAGGTCAGCAGTTTTTTGAACTTTTTACCCGACTACGCAAGACGGATGGATATATTTTTCGAGTATATGTATAGTTGTATGTATGTTTCTATATTACCTCTTACAGCCTAAACGGCTTGACCGATTTTGATGTGCCAAATGTCGTTAGGTTCGTATTCATTCCCTAAGTATCATAGGCTAGATTTTTTGTAGTAATAATAATACAACTTACGCAAAAATAAAAATACCCTTGTTCGTAACTTCTATTGAACGTTTTCTTAAAAAATAAGTGATTTAACACAAACTATTCAAAATAATCATTATTAAAATAAGTTATACAGTAATTTCGCGCATATTTTCTCACAAAAACTTACACTCAATAGCATATCAAGCGTAACTTACAGTACGAAAGTCACTCTAATGCAGTTGGGTATTTTGTTTTTCTTTTACAACATTATACTTTTATGTTACATTCAAATTTATTCTATTAATTATTTTCTAACTCTTCTGGTTATATATGTAAAGTAATTTCTATTTTTGACCGAGCTAAAATATGTAAATTATAGGATAACAAATAAATTATTATCGAAACTTATTTTATTATTAAAAATAACAGCTTGTTGATTCCATAATACAGAGATAACATGGCATTATAAACTGGTTTTATTTGCGATATCTTGACTGGGGCGCTAGCATTTTAAAAGTTAAAATTATGTATTATAAAGTATATAAAAGAGAACAAATTATAAATTATAAGTATACCGATTGTGAAGCACTTACATGTAAACAAATTTCACAATTTTTTCATGCAAGAAAAAATAATTGTTTTGTTTAGAAAAGTTTAAAAAAACAATATATGGTTTCAATCATAATATTGTTAAAATTGACTCTTATTTTATGGGAAAACTTATAATTCACAGAACAGTAATCCTAACTAAATAAGTTAATATTAAACAATGTTTTCTTATTTTAGTCAAATTCTGCGCAGGAAACTGCTCCTGTGACCTAAATGACTAAATATGTTTCTTCAGTAAATTTTCTGGTTTGCCATTATTTTATACATTTTTAGAATATTTACAAACTATATTTTGCCGTCAAGTTATTCCAAAAACAGCTATAACAACATAAAGACACTTTTGCAACGTGTGAAATAAATGTAATACAAAACTCCTTGTGCAAAATGCGTGAAGTTCGACGTGTGTAATTTCATATTATGGAAAAAATACTCCGACATTGATGTCAAGGTGAAACTGAATGTACTGCTTAACAAGAAGTTTAGTCAGGCCTTCTCAGTAACTGTACTTATAAAGTGTGAATAACAGTTTATTGAATATCTAAATAATGTAACTGGTATTCGAACAATGCTGAGTTTATTGGAAAACTGTATACAGTTAAATAATAATAGTTTGTCAAAGAATAAAAGAAACCAGGTGATAACAAATAACAACTTCTATTTCTCTTCTATGAGAATGTATTTTTTTTATCTACCAACAATTGAATTAATCCTTGGTATTGACATATGTAGAACAATCGATACGTAAATTATTTTTATCTGTAATAATTTGTATAAATTACGCTTGATAAATGTAGGACTAGTCTATTTACATCTAGAAATAAAAAAGGTTGATTCTTTTGAAATAATAAATACGGCAATTCTTATTGCAATTAAACCAGTCAACAAATATAATAATATTAATCCAATTACTACAGGTAAATACAATTTTCGTCGAAATAATCTCTCGCAATTTAGGCATGATACAATGAGCAAGGCTTATGAGAATTCACACAATTGTGATTCATAGTCCTGCCCACCTCATCACCACTTATCAGCTGACGACAAAGATACGGATTTTCACGATAACCGTATCATAGGTTCGTCAGAGCAGTGATGCAAAGTACTGTTCTAAAAACTGGAAATTCGTGATGAATTCTGTAAACATGTGACAAGACTTTACATACTTGTAGTCATCTCTAAGATCTCTAAGATTTGTTTGGTTTGTGATTCAGTAATTAACAAACATTTCCTTGGGTGAATCTATGTTACGAAATCTTATTTTTTTAATTGCTTCGTTTTTTTTATCAGCCTTGTTTGTACAAACTGGCCCACTTCTGGGCGCAGGCCATCTTCTCTTGTGAGAAGGGTAAGGCCATAGTCTACCACGCTAGCCAAGTGCGGGTTGGCAGACTTCACAAATCTTTCAAGATCATTGAGAACTCTCAGACATGTAGGTTTCCTCACGATGTTTTCCTTCACAATTTGAAGTTGGCGGCAATCAACGATACGCACATAACTTCGAAAAGACAGAGGTGCGTGCCGTGGGATTCGAACCCAGGACTTACTTAAGGATCGCAAGTCGGACGGTCTCCCGACTAGGCTGCCGGAAACTTAGTTTGCCAGAAATTTGGTTTTGAACAACAAATAATTTGTTTGGGTGTAATAAAATTCAGTTTTGTATTTGCGACTTGGTATTTCCCAACTCTCACGAGTAGTATGACTTAATTGTATAAATTGTAGAATTTGTGACGACAATCAAGTACCGGTATGACGTTGGTTATATTATTATGACCATGGGCCTTTTCGAAATGAGTCACAGCTTCATTAACTCATTCAGCGACAATAATTTTATGGTCTTGTGGTATTAATATATTATGTACTTTTCTTTGATTTCACTTTTAAATTTTAGTATCAAAATGTATATTAATCCAAGCTTTCAATTCGTATATTTCAATTCAATTCAGAAATTATGTTTAATTGCATTGCATCAGTTTAGTTTTTTTTAATTACCAATTAACTTTCTATTCAGAGTTTAAGGTCGTTATAAAAATTTGATATGGCCTAGAATGATCGCGTAGGTACTTCCATTTAGTCTAAAGTTATAAAAAACCGAGGTCTTTGATCTAGACACTGACTTAATAATTTAAGTTAATATATTGTATTTGGCATTATATTTTTTTCTGATTTAAGCTGCATAATATTTATGAATCTTATTTCTTAGAAATAATGGTTTTAATTGATAACATACCGAAAAAATATTTCGATCGGTCAATAAACTTCCGAAATATAAACTCTGTGCTCTCTGTCTAACATAAAATTAAAGTACTTGACACTTTCTTAGTTTTGAAGATATTTTAATTTTGTTTTTGTGGAATGGATCTATTTGTGGTTAGCTGTTTTACGACCTAACAAAACTAACGTGGTTTTCACACATTTTGATATAAGAACTACGAGTCAGTCGCGTTTGTTTTGAGTCGAAATATCAGACTATAGTTTCAAATGCATTAGGCGGTCTTTTTCAAATGAGCAGCGCAAATGTCACTCTCGGTCGGTGACGCGTCACGCACTTATAATATAGTCGATATTGTATATTAATATATTCTATATTATGGTCAGATATTTCGACTCAAAACAGACGTGAGTGACCCGTTGTTTTTATTTGAATATGAGACCTTCGTATATTGCGCTTATTATCTATTTAGAATTCTTGGTTCGTCTGCATTCTGTTACACTCTTTGAACTTATAGTTGAAATGAAGGTATCCTTTTTTTATTATACATATGTAAGTAGGTTAACATGCACTTGCTTGTCTATGATTATATTCTTATCAAGACAATGACCATTGTTTCAAGATGAACGATAGTGGTTATCGGTGTGAATTAACGCATTCGTAGCATCAAGTAGCATGATAGTTATTAAATCATTATCATCTTGACAGTCACGTATTTGATCGGTGACAGGTTGGTTGCATAGTGCAACCATTATTTATTTTATTACAGATTTAAAGAAAGTTTCTCTAATTTTATTTAAGTATAAGAAAGTAATTATTCCAAATATACAGCATTATTTAAAGGAAATTTATAGAAAATTCAAAAATTCCACACCCGACAAAAATGCAGCATTTACTTGGATTTGTACTTGGAAGCATTTACCATTTTACAAAATAGTAAATGCTTCCAGGTACAGATTGGGATATGCGGGGTCAAGTCCCGTCGAGTGAAGAATTTATGAATGTCTATAAATTTATAGATACTTAACTGTTGTAAAACGCAAAAATATTGAGTTTTATCTACAGGAACCAATAATTTTATTATTATATTATTGTTATTTTAAAATATAACATGAAATGTACATAGACAGAAGAATAAGGATAAAAAAGAATCCAGAAAAATAATTTCAAGTTGAAAATTGCGATATAAGTATGTATTTGAATTATCTATCAAAACGATCGAATGAGAAGCTTGACTAATCGTTAATTCTAAGAAAGACAATGCAATCTTATAAGAAGCTGAATCAAGGAGGAATCCCTGGTACAGAGTGAATCATCGTACACCTACAT
This sequence comes from Lycia hirtaria, assembly GCA_947563715.1. NCBI lineage: Eukaryota > Metazoa > Arthropoda > Insecta > Lepidoptera > Geometridae > Lycia > Lycia hirtaria. The sequence continues at coordinate 35,720,273 of OX387385.1, forward strand.
TTTATACGCAATTTTATTATATACATATATAAATATTTTTAAGGAAAAAGACATGACAAAATAATAATTACACAAATTCTTTTTTTTTTTTACCAAAAATGACTAGAAATGAGGTATAAAATAAGGTTATAAAATCCGCCATTTTGAGTTTATTATCACGTCCTTTATGACACAACCCTATATACCAAAATTGGGTTATTACTTTAATAGGTAAAACAAAAAATAGTCTTCCACGATGGACTGGGCGAAAAAAAATATAGAATATTCCAGCTGTTCTTTTCGCCAGGCCTACAGTAAAAATCGAGAAATTGGAGTTTATATAGGTTGACCTCTAATCTCCTCTCCCTTCCAACTAACCCTCTAACCACATTCAAATGTGTCATGGGAACCCCGGAAGGGAAAATAAACGCGATTTTATGTTTACATTTAAAAGCAGAAATCTTGTGTTTCTTCTCCTCGTTATATATTGTTGATCAATTTATGCAACAATTAGAAAATACACGTCGATGTGATAATCTCATAAATGATTTAATTTGTTATAATTACGCAAACCATTTCACAACTATGAGTGTACTTTACTTATGATAATGTGTTATCATGACATCATATCTATTAAAGGTAAATAATACTATCATTTATAAATGTTATTAGCCAGAAATCGAGAAACAAACATGAAACAATGCAGTGAAACTAGAAAAATCTAATAATATTGTATCGTTTTATATAACTGGTTTGCGGATTTTGTAGTCTAGAGCACGATCTGTACCTATGAATGTGACTTTGTCAGATTAGCGAACTCTTTTCTTTGGTTTCTTTTTTAATGGCAGATAAAAACTATATAATTTTTTTTTATTCTATAGCGTTTTCAACGATTGTTGTCAAGTCTAAAATAGAAACAAGGTACGCCTTCAAGTTGGAAGTTATTATGCTGGGCGATAAATTTGCAATTATACCCACATTTTTGTTACTTTTTAATCGACTACCAAAACAAGGAGGTTCTCAATTCGACTATATGTTTTTTAGGCTAACGGTTCGATGTTACAAAAAAAATTGGTGTTCAATATTTTAAATCCCGATGTATCAAATGTCCTCGGTTCTCTGAGAAATTTGATATTCCATTAGATTGCTCAATCCAAAACATAATTACTGCTTGATAGTTGGATAAATAAAAATAGTGTAGTACTTCTTAAGATGATGATATATTATCAAACGATAGCTTAATATCCTGGAATGCAATCATATCTAATGTATTGCGCTCATCTTCTTCGGAAAATAAATATTTATGTTATATTTTCAGTTTCTACGTTGCTTTCATTCTCTCTTTCTCTTTCTCTCTTCTGTAATAACTAAGTTACCTTCAATTTCCACATTATCTCCGCTGGAAGAATCTGAGGAATCGTCTTCGATTTTCTTCTCTGTGACGATTGTAACGCTGTTCTCTCCACAGTCGTTGTTGTGTGATCTCTTCTCCGTCACCGAGTGAAACTGTAGACAAAGAAAATACAACTTTAATATGATTATAAAAATAATATATTTTCTAAGCGTGTCAAACACTCACGGCCACAAACCAACTATCCATCTCTTTTTAAATATCTAGTATGCTTGTATAATTTTTATTTATGATTTATTTATTATTTATGATATATCTGAGGCATGATTTTTATAAATGTTTATTATTTATTTACAATTTCAAATAAATCTCAAATATTTATTTAGTTTGGGCTAGATGGTGAATGAAATACCCACCAATATTTATTTATTTACAATGTAGGTACTTTATGAATGTATTTGGAAATAAATAGAAATAGTGTAGCACTCCTAGCGTTATGGACAAGGTAGTGGTAAAACTATTTTTTTAGTTTTGATTTAAAGATTGCAACATTATAAGTGTTACGAATATTAATATAAATTCGTAGGTATTTAGAGATCATTTATGATAATGAAATATTAATAATTAATTTTGAGTAAAGATCATATAGGTACCAACTCGTTTTAAAATATTCTATTAAAATTAAGTTATAATTATCACACAGACCTATTTTATTTTTGTTAAAACTCGGCCAACCGTGATTTAATTCGTTTCGTAGGTATTTCCAAAACTCAATTTATCACAGGTTGGGTTAGCTTAGAATGGTCCCTACAAAACATCTGGTAAGCTGATAATAGATATAAAATTAGACTAAACATTTCAATGAATAGAAAGCTTTATTAGACGTTATAATGTGAATTAAATTTAATACATTTTCTTGTCCCCGCTTAGGATGTTTATTTTATTTTATTGGTTGGCGAATTAATTCTAGAGAATATCAGAATTAGAATTAGCAAACTAGAAGTAGTTTATATGCATTTTAATATTCTCATTGACTGGTTGGTCAAGATTTATTTTAAAGTATATTCCAGTTATTTAATTTGACCTTTTGTATCTATCTACTTTTGTGTCTCCGTTTCATGACGTCATAAATTCAAGCGCAGTCTTTTAGGATCATTTTCTTTTGCATAGATTTAAAAAAATATACAATAGTAATAGATACTATATAAATAGACTATCAATTTGTCAAAATTATCTTTGAATCGTATCAGCGAGCGGCGAACGAGTGATGTTCACTTAGCAGCCTTGAGGCCCAGATCTGCCTATACCTTAATTTGTGTTTTCTTTGAAAAAGTTGACTTGTCCATTATTTCATTCAGTTAATAATTGAAATAATTAAAATTTAGCACTTATTAATATTTTGTTAGTCAACAGTACTAACGAAGTTAGTTTTAGAAAAAAACTAATTGTTTTTCACATTAAAAAGTGCATAGTATAATTTTTGTCCGACTTACCAATGAGGGTTATGTGGTGTATGTACGTATCTATTGTTTGTTTTATGTCTCCTCCTCCCCCTCCTTGCATGTAGCCTCAACAGCTTGATTGATTGTAATTGTAATGTGTGAAGTGTAGTTAGATTTGTATTTACTTCCCAAAGTTAAGCCTAGGCCTATATCTGAATTGACTAATTAGTAATAAATTAATGCGGTAAAATAAAAACATGCGGTAGGCTTTTTATTACGAAATTAAATACTCGTGAGTACAACCAATAGGTATCTCCACGTTTATACATATGTGAGTTTTATATTAAAATTGTAATTTAATAATTGTATGGAAATAAAACGGGTCAACCGTTTTATTTTCCTTTCCATGATAAATAATTTATAGACGTACAAACGCAAATCGACAAATAATAATAAGAAAATATACCACTCTTCCTGTGTCGGTCGATATAGATAATTCCTGCTGCCGTGAGAACGTACACTTGTCCCTGCGGATATTGCCGGTTTTTATACCGCTCTTTACCGGTTTATATTACCTTCACCGCTTGTACCGGTTTTATATTACCAGCCGATAATGTGGCACTGGGAGATTTACTATCCGAGTTCCTCTAGATTGTCCGATCGTTTGGAAAGTTTGAATCTTCATTTTTATTGTCGTATTAAATTCAGTTTATCTTTCGTCTTTGCTTTCGTGTTCGTTTATAAAAGGAAACGAGAAACACAAAATAAACGGTAATTTATTGTGTAAATCACTGAGATTAGGAATTAGGATGTAACGCGCGAGCCTTTACGAATAACAAGACTTAAGTAAAAAAAACTAGAAAGTGAAGTATATACTATATATATTATTTGTGTATGTAAATTCTCATGTATGCAAATATGAAATTGAAGGTAAAATGTACTAGAGTTAATTTTTTGAGTGATAAGTCACGCGCATCCCTAGTGTATACGAGGATTTATACAAAAATATAATACATAGGTTGCGATATTGTATTTACTATTTGTCGGTAAAATAGAAGTCTCTTGAAGTATGAATAAAATATATAGAATTGCAAACTGTAGCCCAACGTAAACAGAACATTACATAACGTGTTACAGACGGAGTCGTAAAGTGAAGTGATGTCACCGACAACACGAAATAATTAAGCAGTTTGCTACACTACAGAGATGCAGTCTTAAATACTTGAACTTTATTACAGCGATGGCCCGTAGAGACAAAAATATTAAAATTAAATGTATTATAATTAATTTTAAAAGACTTTAAAATAAATTGATTTTGGGTAAATTTTACAATATCATAGCGGACTCACAAAAATTTGGAATTGTATACAACTTAATTAATTAGGTAAGTTTTGTAATAGTTTAGTTCCAGTAATCTAGAACAGTTTTTGTAGTGCATTTTTGTGACGTGACTGGGTAATGCATATTTTTTAAATTATCTGACGCATATTAAAGTAAAATTTCATCAGTACTTCAGAAAAACCTACAATATTAAATATATATACATATTATAATATTTGATATTATAAATTGATTGATGTTTTTTTAAAAACTTTACCCGAAGTTTTCTTAGTTTATTTTTTTAGAATTTATTTCAATTATATGTATTTCTTATAAACACTAATTTTTTTATTCGAAAAAAGGCTTGCGCATGACCGTCAACTTACCTGGTGTTAAGCAACAGTTACGGTTACTAAATTAACTTGTCCTTCAATATTGCTAGTATTCAAACAGCCAGCCTGTATAATTATATACAATAATGTTTTTTTTTAACATAGACAATAACACTGCATAAAACAGACGTCTGTATATGTCGATGCGCAGTAAAAACAACTCCAAGAGCCCGTGGTAAGCAAAAGTTGCAGCAAAGTTACAGCAGGTCGTTGCTCCACGACCAGCGACTGCAATGTACGGATATGCAACATCTGTTCACGGAGAAGCTATTTTAAAATAGTTTGTTGCTATAAAATTGTATTATTACATTTTCTTGGAAAACGTGGAGTTGCCTACTGGTTGTAAACGTTGTTCATTGTTAAGTTTATTAGCAGATGAATCAGTGGCAGTAGACATTACGTTAAAGACTTACTGTCTTAAGCCACACTAAGTTTTAATTAGTTTTTTATTTAGAGCCTGTTCCGTCCCACTGCTGGGCAAAGCCTCCCTACTCCTTTTATTACTAAGCTTAAAATAATAATAAAAATACTATTTAATTCATTTTAGACAGTTTGATTAAATTTATATAGTGTCATGGAAATGTGTTGTTTAATTTTGAATTAAACGTTCCATGCGTGAAAACCATTGACCTCTAATTTTGTTTTGGGGTAAGAATTGGTTTTTGTCACAACGGGTGACTTGTCAATTTGAAACGTCACGTGCGTCTCGCAAAGTAATTTCATATCCATTAAAAATGGCTTCGATGAATGACAAAGACGTCGAATGACAAGTACGTGATCTTGGCGTGTCTTGCTCGCATCTGCCTATAACTCCAAAATGGTTATCACCTTATTAGCAAATAGGCATCTACATTACATATTTGACAACCACCAATCCGTTTATAGAGGTCATGGAAACTACATTGATTTTCATCAATAAATTATTTGTATGAAACAGATTTTTACCCAACTGCGTATAAAAAAAAAGGCAAAATAATAAATTATAAAATATAAAAGTTGTAACACAATAAGGTTTTTCCAAAGTATCTTGCGATAAGCATGTTAAAGATTCCCGGCCAATAACCTAAAATACTCTTGTACTTGAATGCTAAATAGTTTTACTAAAGATAAGAAATAATTATTTAATTAATGAGTGGGACTAATTAATAATCATTTAATTTGCGGTGAATTAACCACAAATAAGTTTAACAATACATTTAACCAAAATAACGTGATTGAACCAGCCGACCTTGACGACTTTCTGAATAACGAAACTGGCAGACATAATAGGGACATTGTGTGAAAATAACCACAAAATGCTATTTTATTTCAAAATTGCCAATCATAAGTAGATCACAATAAATGCATAAATTAGTTTACAAATTTAGTAAATAAAAATATTTATATATAAAACTTGTTATAAAACAAATACGCCGCCCGATATTTAGTAAATTAGGTAAACATTATTTATTTACCTTTTACAAAATAACGAAAAATATACATTATTGTTTTAAAACTTCAATAAGATTAAATGCATTTTATTGGTTAGCATTATTTTGTTTTGGTATGAAATGCAGTTACTTAATTGTATAGAAGTATGTATATGTACCTACCCGTAAGTATAAACATTATTCGTTATGTATGTGTTAACGCTTAGTTGTTTCGCAAAATATTGACATAAATGCAATTTTTACGTCAAATATTCAGATTAAATGCTGAAAAGTTTAGTAACTTAATGCGAACTTAATGCAATTTGATATTTAATTCGGTCCAGCTAAGTTACCCAACTTATCTGGCTCGCTTCTCTATTGAGAGTGGTCGGCCGTGACTTACTTCCACTTCGGAGTTAAGTTTAAGTTAATGTTACTTTGTGATACAGGCTCAAGTAAATCTTTGATATTGTAATCAATTCAAACATTTATAAGATATATGGAGAACCACATAATGAATGTTCCACCTTGTACTTACCCATATACGCAATAAATAATTATGAATTATTATATAAATTTAAAACGCTATAATCAAATTTACTACGTTATTTATTACTATTAAAACTTAGTAATTTGTTACACGTTCCTATATATTATTATATTTAAAAAAAATGGAATGAGCAAAAAATAATTGCGTGACGAGACGAGTATAAGTAACTTAATGAAGTACCTACCCAGAAAATCTATTTTTGATCATAACATTTTTTTCCATTGACACGAGTGCCATAATTTATGAATATCTAAATTAAGTATTTTTAGAAACATAAATAATCGTTTTGGACATGTTATGATGTGTAGGGAATAAAAACTTGTTATTCTATTCTATTCCATGAACCTTTTTTATCTACCGTAGGAAAGATTTGACGGCAATAGTTCTAATTTATACTGCAAAGTATTTTGGTACGTAGGTAGGGTAGTATTTACGTTACAATTATTTAAAATACATGCGATGAATCCGTTAAAAGTTGTTTAATTTGATAAACTTAGCGTAAAATTAGAAAGTACAAAAGTTTTTCAGTGCTTTTTAGGGTTCCGTACCCAAAGGGTAAAAACGGGACCCTATTACTAAGACTTCGCTGTCTGTCTGTCTGTCTGTCTGTCTGTCTGTCTGTCTGTCTGTCTGTCTGTCTCCAGGCTGTATCTCATAAACCGTGATAGCTAGAAAGCTGAAATTTTCACAAATGATGTATTTCCGTTGCCGCTATAACAACAAATACTAAAAATTAAAAAAATAATAATATTAAGGGGGGTCCCCATACAATTAACGTGTTTTTTTCGTATTTTTTTGCTCAATATTAAAAACGGTAACAGGTAGACGCTTCAAATTTTCACAGAATATTTACTTGTATATTACCTTTCAAAATAAATAATTAAATAACAATAAAGTAAATATTAAAGGGGGGCTCCCATAGAAAAAACGTGATTTTTAAGCAATTTTTACTCGATCCTAATTAACAGGTAGAAACTTGAATATTTGTAAGTAAATATTTAGAAATATATTAACTATAAAAATAAATACCTAATCTAATACATAAAAACTCACAAAATGAAAATAATCCGTGCATCTAAACGCGGTGAGAACGCCGCGCCGCGGTGTGGTGGTGGCGCGAGCGCGAGGCGGTTGCTAAGCAACGGCCGCGCGGGTAGCGGGGGAGGTAACATCACGGAGCGAGCCATAGCCGCGCGTATTCGCGCGAGCGTCGTCATGCTGCCCGGATGTGTATCGAAAACCTACCTATAAGTTTGCAATTTACTACTTGGAATTTCGTTGATTTCTCGTTATTTTATAAACAGAACTAAACTTTGTAGTATTATAGATGATAGTACGGAACCCTTCGTGCGCGAGTCCGACTCGCACTTGGCCGATTATTTTATATACTTCTACATACATACATAAATTCACGTCTGTTTTCCTTTACGGGGTAAGCAGAGCGACAAAAACCAATAAAGCCGTTTGACGCCACATTTAACGGTGATTAGACGGATATATAGAGGAGAGATGGTATTAGTATGTAATGTTGACTTGCAATGACAGGGCGTCAGTCCATTACCTACATAAAAGCTAATTTCCCTCAAGTCCCTGAACTGACTTTACAGTATGCCCGGAAGGAAAGCAGCTGGTACATTGTAAATCTTGATTCGGACTTTAGAGTTAGTAATTGGCCGGGATGCTAATTGTTTACCTGTTTTTTAATTGTTGAGGTTTAAACAGGCTTCCTACATGTCATAATTTGAACATACTAACCAATATACAAGTGACAGGAAGACGCTGGATGCAAGCCGCTTCCAATCGGTCTTTTTGGAAATCCATGGGGGAGGCCTATGTCCAGCAGTGGACTTCTTATGGCTGAGATGATGATGAACCATTATGCTCAGAACTCATGAGTTTTATGTCTGATGTACAAGATTTGCTCAGACACCTTTGTTAATTAAAAGAACTCATATTTTCTCACACTCCAAGGACTTAGCATGAACATGTTAATACACATTTCGGCCACATGTTAATAATTTAACATTTGACCATCTAAATGGCATAATTTGAGATTATATTGTAAATCACGGCAGTTATGTCTGATAATACTAGATTTTTCCACTCAGCCATGCAGCCGGCATGCCCCGGCTGCATGATCGGTTCTCTAACCTGTTAAAATTTCCATATAACAGAGTTGACACGATCTTATATGTTATACATATTAGTTTTGCGTGTATAAATACAGTAAGTAATATAACAAACATGGTAATAACGTGAAAATTGAACTTGTGTTAAATTTGATGTAAAATGTAACAGTAAAAATTGCCGTGACCTACGTCACTGATACATTATGAATTAATTGATTATGTTGATCAAAAAATATTACATCAAAAATAATTCTGTAGTTTTTTCTTTGCTTACATGGTTGAAAAAATTATATTTATACATTATTTTATAATCTATCATCATTATTATCTCAGCTACGAGAAAATCACATTAGGATTCTTGCGTTCAGCGTCTTCCTGCTACTTGCATGAGGTCTTCTGTCTACCTTGTAGTTGGTCATAATTATTATTGTATACAAATTCAAATAAAAACATTGCAAGCATTGCTATTTTATTCAAATAAATAAATATATGTTATATTACAAAATATGATCTGGGATTTTATAACATAGATGGATTGTTATTATGTTAAATTACAATACTCATGTTGTTATTATATTGTTGTATAATTGTAATTATGTCACGATTATCAACGCATATTTTGCTACGATCCTACATTATTATATATCATTGACATAACTTTATTGGCATATGAACTATACATAATTTGCCACAAATGATATTAGATGAAAAACAAACTTATATTAAAGAACAAGGCATTGTTGAATTTACATTGCAAGTAATATTGTAGCTAAGTCAACTGATAAAAGCAAGGTCATATAACTATAGATTACTACGTTCACATTTCAAATCGAATGTATTTGAAGGTTAGAATTGATATATCTTAGCTTTAGGTTCATATTAGTATTTAATAGTAAAAATTAGTATCAAATTATATCTGCCCTTCGTTAAAATTAGTGTTGATTTTAGATAAATAAATTAAATAACAATATAAAATGTTTTTAATATTTGTACCAGCTGGATTTTAGTAAAGGTTTATTTGACATTTTGGTAGATATTTTTAGGGTTCCGTACCCTAAGGGTAAAACGGGACCCTATTACTAAGACTCCGTCTGTCTGTCTGTCCGTGTGTCTGTATCTCATGAACCGTGATAGTTAAACAGGTGAGATTCTTACAGATGATGTATAATTATGTTGCCTCTATAACAAAAAATACTAAAAAACAGAATAAAATAAAGATGTAAGGGGGCTCCCATGCAACAAACGTGATTTTGTGCGATTTTATAGATAATGGTACGGAACCCTTCGTGCGCGAGTCCAACTCGCACTTGGCCGGTTTTATTTAAGTTACTGTAGTAACGAAACGAAATCAATTGATTGAGCGATTTTAATGTACTTAATATTTGATGATACCCAAATTCCGCCTGAAAAAATAACATATAACATTTTCAAGTTTCTAAAACGCTTGTATTGTCGCGCCAAAATCTGTGTATACTTAAAGCTGAAGAATGCGTAGCAAGGAATGTAATTCATAAAGTCTGTATTCTCAAAAATATGTACACACTCGTGCTACGAAAGACAATAAAACATTATGAGCCTTTCCTTTCCTGAATTGCCATGGAAAAATCTTTTTTGTTCCCTATATATTTGTAAAATATATTGTATAATGTCGTAAATCATAACAGCTAAGTCGTAAGGTAATATTACATTTTTATTACCATTTGCGGTTAAGTTTTGTTGTATTTGTAATCACAATTTTATTTCAATATATTGTTTTTTACATTAAGTATAGTTTCAATTTCTGTATCGACATTTAAAATGATATAAATAATTGACTCACCGAACGCCTCAACACCATCATCTTAGATTCTCGTCTAACAGTTCTGTAATCTCGATAAGTACGATTGTACTCATAATCATCGTCATCATCGTCTGAACACGAAAAATAGGAATTGTATCGCCACATTTTTGTGTATTCACTTTAATCACTCTTAATATTTTTATTTCATACAATCTCAACTTGCTTTATGTTCAACAACCGTGTCGATGAAAATAGATTCGGTTTGACACAACTTTTACTATTATTAATGCTTCTTTATAATTTTAATATTACATTTATACTAAATACATTTTTGGAACACAACTGACTTCTAGTCTTTCCAAGTCAATTAAAATCCTATTTTAGGAATAGTATTGTCAACGACCAATCAGTAACCTTGGCAATTCACTACTGCCTATCTAATGGGTAAAAAATTTCGTTTCTCAAGTCGAGAAGTGGGAAAGTAATTGTGATAGACACAATGGCAGTTTTGTTGGTCGGCGACCGGCGCGTTGTTTATTTTGTCAGTATCGGAGCAAGTAGCTGGTTGCAGTAATCGGATGTGTAGAGTTGTGAGTAAGCCGTGTGTAGTTTCCGTTGGAGTCGTTTCCGACTGGTTTTCGTCTATCGTTGTTTATGAATTCGTTTAGACGTTACTTATGAAATTGAACAGGTAATCACTTTCGACTAAATATTATTTTTGACCAACTTCCAAAAAAGGAGGAGGTTCTCAATAGAGAACCTCCTCCTTTTTTGGAAGTTGGTCAAAAAACATACAGTCAAATATGACTGTATGTTTTTTTCTTTTTTTTTGTATGTGTGTTATGAGGTCACTTCGCCAATTATGAATTGATTTTGATTATTGTTTCTAGTTCAGTATCTAAATTTTATCAAAATCGATTCAGTACTTTGGTTTTTATTGCAAAATAACTGGAAAAATGTCATACAATATTGCGTATTTTGAAGTGGTTTATTTCACAGTTTTTTTTTAACTATAATTATTGTAAAAGCATTCCTGGTGCAAATAAAAGAGAAGGTCAAGAATTGAACTTGTACTATCTATGAAAAAAAATGATGTTCGTATTAAAAACTGGGATGCTTAAAAATAAAACTAATGTAATCGCATGTTTTATAATTTTTATAGGCATTACCGATTGCGTAATCTTAGCGTATTTGTAAACACACAACGAATAATTTGGTGTAGTCAGTTTGTACCCAAAACATTGTTATGTAACGTATTCGAATGGCATTGATACAGAACTTATTGATACAATGATTTTATTTGTCTATAAAAACAAGTTATAAGTAGATGTTACACATTTAGAGAGCTCTACAAATTAGAGATACTCTAGTTTCTATTTAAAAAGATATAGGTAAATACTTAATTACAATGTAAATTTTAAGTCAAGTTTTAAAAAGTGCCTATCATAAGTTATTATATCATTGAACATTAATATAACATATACAAACGGTTCATGGTTGGTTGTTATAAAGTTCAGTACCTACGTTATATTAATGATTACTTAAAAGTTGAATGTAACAATTAAGTAACCAAAATGTGAGCTTAAAACAGAGCGCTCGTATAAAAATAAAACGAATTAACTCAAAATTCATGATGCTGTTGAAGTGTTCCTATTCTTTAGGAGCATATGATTCGATTTATTACAAAATCTGTGAACCATTTTTTTGACTTGTTTCGTTTTGTTTTTAAACGAGCGAGAGGTCATAACAATTTTATTTAATAATTTTCATACATTATTAATAAAGCTCGGTGGAAAAATAAAATGATGTATTAATAAATAATATTTGCTCAAGGTTTTTGCGACTGTTACTTGAAATTAAACAAATTTTAACGGATTTATCGCGTATATTTTACATTTATAAATAAAACAAAATAGTTAAAGTACATAAATCATTATGTATGCCATTATTTTACATTTGTGACTATTTGCGAACTTTTTAATCAAACATAAAATTTACAACTCAAATAAAATATTATAATTTATCAATATCGTTAAATTGCAACATATTATTTATTTGTATAATGTATAATAAACATATTCGTGTCAAAGATATAAGATACATGATAATATAATTTTCTAGGTTATCGGCATTATTGAACTATACAATACTAACGATAATGTAACGATAAGCTTATAATATTATTATTTATTACAGGGTTATTGATCATAATATTAATACCAATAATACGAAACATGTGAATGAATATAAACAAACATTGAATACGCGTGAGAATGCTACAGTTTTCATACAATGAGTTTTTTTCTTTTTTTATTTGAGCTCCACAGACTCCAAGGCCCGTGCCTTTTATAAGCTAATACATTTTATTTTTTATTAAGTTTACACTTTTTTAAACTAGCATACAGTACTAGTATGCTATGCTATACAATATGAGTTAAATGAAATACCTAATGATGTATCTACAAATTGTGTATGGGCCCGGCTACACGTCGGATTCCGCTGCCATGCCGTGACATTTCCACGGCACGGCGCCGAAAACATGCGGCGCGTACTGCAAAATGTCGGATTCCAGTGCCGTGCCGTGCCATTTTCACGGCACGGAGCCGGAAACAAGCGCCACGTACTGCAAAATGTTAGATTCCGCTGCCGTGCCGTGACATTTCCACACGGCGCCAGAAACACGCGCCGCGTACTGCAAAACGTCGGATTCTGGTGCCGCGCCGTGGCAATTTCGTGGCACGACACCCTGCCGTAGACATGGGGCAGGGCCATATCGCAGGCAGATGGCATGATGAGAGAGACACTTATATACCCAGCAGTGGGATAGAAAGGGCCGTGGATGATAATATCTACAAATTGGCACTATTTAAATAAAAAAAAAAAACATAATTTTGCACAAAAACAAAAAAGAATGGAATTGGGCAGGACGTGTTGCCAGGCTAAGTGATGACAGATGGAGTGGGAATGGTGATTGGTGGTGGTGCTAATACGTATGTAATACTATTAATTTCTTCTTGGTAATACTTCAATAAAACAAATTTGAATATTATTATTTGTACAACATACTGTAGATGTTTCACATCAGCTATTTTTAACCTCCGACCTAAAGAGAGGGATGTTTTAAGTTTGACATGTGTACATGTATATCAGTATATTTCTGTATGCCTGTCTGTGGCATTGTAGCTCTCAAACAGTTGGACCGATTTTGATCTAGTTTTTTTGTTTAAAAGAGAATTTCTTAGCTATATACAGCATCAAAATCGGCTTAGCCGTTTTTTTGTCGAGGCTTTTTCAATTTTCTAAATTTATACTTGTTCTTTCTAAAAAATAATTAAAAAAAACAGCTATCTTTTAACTCCGATTTTATTATTCTGTCCATAGAGAAAGAAAGCATATTTATTGAATTATTTTTGTTTCGGTTTCTAATTCCTTAAATTCCTAAACGGTGCCAACCAATTACATAATCAGGCCTATTAGCCTAATCACTAGCAATTTGTCTATCAGTGTAATCTACTAACAGTAATTAGGTTATCAGATTAGAATGTAATTCATCATCGTACGATCTAGGTTGTGGCACATGACGATAACGCCTGCAAATATCGCCGGCTTTGATAAGCGACTCTTATCGTGGGAAATAGATGCGCAGTTTCAAATATGACCGAAACTAATAATACTTTTTGCGATTTCGAATTCGTTTGTTAACCCCCTATGTCTGTCTGTGGCGTCGTAGCCAATGAGATTTTATCTATAGAGAGGTTAATGGGTATACTCATTGAATATGAAAGTAAAAGCATAGCAAATATCAGTTCTCAGCACTTTCAAGGATAAGACACACCCTTAAAGCTCTTTTAATGTCTATGTAATATTTCATTGTAGCGCGCCATACTTTTAACAATGATGTCGTATATGTTATGTCTATGTAATACATCATTGTAGCGCGCCATACTTTTAACAATGATGTCGTATATGTTATGTCTATGTAATACATCATTGTAGCGCGCCATACTTTTAACAATGATGTCGTATATGTTATGTCTATGTAATACATCATTGTAGCGCGCCATACTTTTAACAATGATGTCGTATATGTTATGTCTATGTAATACATCATTGTAGCGCGCCATACTTTTAACAATGATGTCGTATATGTTATGTCTATGTAATACATCATTGTAGCGCGCCATACTTTTAACAATGATGTCGTATATGTTATGTCTATGTAATACATCATTGTAGCGCGCCATACTTTTAACAATGATGTCGTATATGTTATGTCTATGTAATACATCATTGTAGCGCGCCATACTTTTAACAATGATGTCGTATATGTTATGTCTATGTAATACATCATTGTAGCGCGCCATACTTTTAACAATGATGTCGTATATGTTATGTCTATGTAATACATCATTGTAGCGCGCCATACTTTTAACAATGATGTCGTATATGTTATGTCTATGTAATACATCATTGTAGCGCGCCATACTTTTAACAATGATGTCGTATATGTTATGTCTATGTAATACATCATTGTAGCGCGCCATACTTTTAACAATGATGTCGTATATGTTATGTCTATGTAATACATCATTGTAGCGCGCCATACTTTTAACAATGATGTCGTATATGTTATGTCTATGTAATACATCATTGTAGCGCGCCATACTTTTAACAATGATGTCGTATATGTTATGTCTATGTAATACATCATTGTAGCGCGCCATACTTTTAACAATGATGTCGTATATGTTATGTCTATGTAATACATCATTGTAGCGCGCCATACTTTTAACAATGATGTCGTATATGTTATGTCTATGTAATACATCATTGTAGCGCGCCATACTTTTAACAATGATGTCGTATATGTTATGTCTATGTAATACATCATTGTAGCGCGCCATACTTTTAACAATGATGTCGTATATGTTATGTCTATGTAATACATCATTGTAGCGCGCCATACTTTTAACAATGATGTCGTATATGTTATGTCTATGTAATACATCATTGTAGCGCGCCATACTTTTAACAATGATGTCGTATATGTTATGTCTATGTAATACATCATTGTAGCGCGCCATACTTTTAACAATGATGTCGTATATGTTATGTCTATGTAATACATCATTGTAGCGCGCCATACTTTTAACAATGATGTCGTATATGTTATGTCTATGTAATACATCATTGTAGCGCGCCATACTTTTAACAATGATGTCGTATATGTTATGTCTATGTAATACATCATTGTAGCGCGCCATACTTTTAACAATGATGTCGTATATGTTATGTCTATGTAATACATCATTGTAGCGCGCCATACTTTTAACAATGATGTCGTATATGTTATGTCTATGTAATACATCATTGTAGCGCGCCATACTTTTAACAATGATGTCGTATATGTTATGTCTATGTAATACATCATTGTAGCGCGCCATACTTTTAACAATGATGTCGTATATGTTATGTCTATGTAATACATCATTGTAGCGCGCCATACTTTTAACAATGATGTCGTATATGTTATGTCATTTTAATGAACAACACGATTAACAATCGCGAAAATCTAAGAAGTCATTAAAATACAGTGTTGTTAGATTTTATTGCTTTATTGTGGCATTACGTACTTCCATAAAATATATTGCTAGCATACAATTAAATGTGTATTAGGCGAAAAAATAATTATTAATGGAATCCATTGAGGGCATCGTACGGACCAAAGAGAACGGGTTTTGAAAAAAAACAACAACCCTAACTTTTAAAACGTTGTCGTAAAATTTACCAGATTGTACTAAACTGTTCTATACCGCAGAATCTGGATTTTAGTCATACACGTAAATTGGTAGATATTTAAGTATCATGTTCTAGGTTATTAAAAAGATAATAGGTATTATGTTTCCTTTATTTACACTATTTAGGTACTTTGTATAATAATGCAAGTTATGTCATCAATAATTAAATACTAAGTGGCTATTAGCATAATTTTATCATTTATTGCCGGTGGGAAAACCGGTAATCCCTTGCATGGGGTCCGACAATATATTTTCAAAGTACAATAAGCTACAACATGTATACATGAGGTCATATTAACTGAGTTATCATTAAAATTTAAACAGCATCATGCGGTCTTTTTCAAGCAGAATACACAACGGAGGCTGGAAAATCTTTTTAACCGACTTTCAAAAAGAAGGAGATTCTTAATTTGTTTGTATATTTTTTCGGCGATTATTCCATCAATAATGAATTGTTTTTGATGTTTTTTACTTATAGAAGTGGTCCTATATAAATTTTATTAAAATCGATACAGTACGATAAGCGATAATATATACCTAATTGTAACTGCAGCTTGCAACTGACATTGTACGTAATAAAACTGCAGATTCAAAGTAATAATTGCATAATTTTGTATTCGCGTTTATGTGATCTACGTCTGTATTAACGGATAAGTATTGACGTAATTCCTACGTCAATATTGGACTGGTTTGTGACAAACCGGTTCTATCTGGGTTGAATTGTTGGATTGAATTTATAACTGAAGTTTTTTCTCAGTTTATTTCAAAATGATATCATGGAGATAGGTAAATATTATTGAAATCAAGCTATAGAAATGGATTTATAAGAGGTTGCCAGTTCGATTTTCGAGCGAATTCTTTTAGCTGTGGGTATGTATGGTGGAAGTATTCATCTCGGATTGGTCTCAGACAATCTATTAGTCGTAGGTTTCAAATTCAAACCACATTATATCACAGTGTGGTCTACCACCAGTTCCACCGTACTTTACATTTCATCATCTAGTTTGACGTAATTTCGTAGTATTTGTAAGATACACGAAGTGCCTATAATATAACTAATTAGTATCTACTAGTCCACATAATATCTTGTGTATCAATCTATTTTAAACATATAATATGACTATAAAGGCCCAAAATCTGTACAAAAATATATTTGGTAAAATGTAATTTGTTAAAAATAATATAAAATAAACCCCCTGCGAATTGATTGATTGATGATGATGATGAATATAAAATTTATAATAATAAAATAGAATTTAATTTAATTGGTATGCATTACTGTTGATACAAAAGCTAAAACAGGATTATTTTTTTCATTTTAGTCTGTTTATCTCCACGATATGCTCGATGAACGCCGCAACTATCAGACCGATTTGTACAAAATTTGGCTGGCTGTTTCTACACTGTGTAGAAAGTATACTTTTTATCCCAAAAATTTGGTGTTAAAAATAGTGAAAATTACTTGAAAATTTAACGAACTTAACAAGTGAAGTTCAGTGAATAAAATGTTTAAGTTGATGTACGATCCACGATCCCTGGTGTAGCTAGCATACTATTATATAAGGAAAGTTACTCTGTATATCTGTCTGTCCGTTTGTTACTTTTTTACAACTAAATAGCTGGACCAATCTTTATGAAATTTGACACAAAGATTATTGAGATTATCTTATCTTATTTAGGACCTGGAGTAGGACATGGGCTATATTTAACCATCTTCATCATCGTTTTCCATCAGAACTCGGGTGACATCGCGAGGCGCAGCTAGTTCGCAATAAAACAAGTAATTATACGGCTATTTGCCAGAGCATACCATTCGATGACACACTATCCCGTGACTCATCCGTTCCCGAAATATCTGTCTGTCTGGCGCTACAGACTCCCGGATGGGATATTCTGTGTTTTTATTACAATTCCGTGGCTAACTTCAAAAGGGTTTGTTTGACGTGAAGTGATGGACGAGTTTGATCGATCGTGTAGTTATTGTTTTTAGAGAGCTGTTGATTTTTTGTAGGAAAATCTGGTTTTACTCAAGTATGAGAATTTTAGGCTTTCAAAAGTTAATAATTTAGTACTAGTGTATTGGATTTTTCTGTAGGCAATCTTCTTCTGCATATATACTATACGTTTTAGTGTCAGAAACAGGTACTTATTAACCCCCGACCAAAAAGAGGGGTGTTATAAGTGCGTCCGTATCTGTTTATCTGTGCGTCTGTGCATTGTAGCTCGCAAACGGATGGACAGATTTTGATCTAGTTTTTTTTGTTTGTAAAAAATTTCATCGAAAGTGTTCTTAACTACGTTGAATCAAAATCGGTTCAGCCGTTTTTATTTGTCTGGTTTTTGAGTTTTTTAAACTTATACTTGTTTCACGTTTCTATTCTGTTTAAATTAATTAGCAAGAAATTATAAGTAGATTGATAAATCTTTATTAGAAGACCTCATGGGTTTTACACAGCGAATATATAATCAATCATCTTCATGCATGGATTGAAAGTTAAATCTAGTTTCGAAAAATTCTAAAAATATGTTTTTATTTTCGAGATTAGCGATAAGTGCGCAAAACTCTTACCTATGTAGTTATAGTGATGAGGTCATTGATCTTTTGTAAAATTGTCTAAACAAATGATACTCGGAGTGGTTTTCTTTTAAATTATATAATTACTAAGGAACCTTACCATATACATGTCTCGACACGATCTTGTCCACTTATTTTAAGTTACGTAGCTTGTTATTAGTACTTCTTTACATTTCTTTTGGAATATGATCTATAATAATATTTGCGTCTAAAATACCCAGTACCACGTAATCCTTTAGTGAAAAAAATAAACTGAAAGATGTCAGTGTTTCAATATGTACCTTTTTAACACGCTTTTATTAGGTCGACCTGTATGTAATGAAATCTAAGGTAACTAATTTAACCATCTTCCAAGAATCGTAGCGTCATGAAAATTGGCAGCTGTATGTAGTTCTGATGACAATACAATAATATGGTACTGTCGAACTGATCTGATGATGGAGCCGGAAGATATGAACTAGAACTTCATGATGGAACATCGTATCATAGCTGTGTTTGGATTTGTTAGAAAAGTCTTGTAATTAACTTTGACCACAATAATTTGTAGCGTGTTTTTTAGTTTTTAAACTGTAATTTATTCTATCATTTCTTGCATTTCTAGGTGTAAATTTAGTAAAATCAACATTTACATGATAAACAAACAATATCTACAGTCGCGAGTAGTACTAACCCACTCAGTGTCTTCCGTTTCGTAAACAAGATAATGTATTAGTCACTTCTGTTTGGACTGAAACTGAAAATAGAAATGCATTATCATCATCATCTCAGACACAAGAAGTCCACTGTTGGACATAGGCCTCCCTCATGGATTTCCAGAAAGACCGGTTGGAAGCGGCCTGCATCCGGCGTCTTCCTGCCACTTGTATGATATCTTCTGTCCACCTTGTGGCTGGTCTTCCTACGCTGCGCTTGCCGGTTCGTGGTCTCAATTCAAGAAATTTTCGGCCCCATCGGCCGTCTGTTCTACGTTCTATGTGCCCTGCTCAATGCCACTTTAACTTTCTAATTAGCTGTGCTATGTCGGTGACTTCGTTTCTGCCACGATCTAACATGGCCCTCTCCATACTGCCTTGCGTGACTTTGAGCTTCCTTTTAAAGTCCATAGTAAGTGAGCATTTCAGAGCCGTATGTCGTCACTGGTAGCACACACTGGTCGTAAACTTTCGACTTCAGACACTGAGGTATATTGAACGAGAAGACGCATTATAATACTCTGATACCATTGTCATATCTGATTCCTCATAATGCTATTTGAATCTATTTGAATATAAAATTCTTCAAATTCAATCAAATTATTATTAATATAAACTAGACTAATAAAACATAAACTTATTAATTTTTCATGTGCAATCAGTATTTCTTTTAGATATCCAGCAATTTTTTTATCTACTTCCAAAAAGGAGGAGGTTGTCAATTCGGTTGTATTTTTTTAATGTTTGTTACCTCATAACTCTGTAATTTATTAACCGATTAAAAAAAAATATTTGAAAAAATCATATCATAAAATATTATATATATATTTCAGATCAGTCTCTTAGAATCTTAATCAAAATAGTTTCAGTAATTTGATTATTAAAACAAATTTCAATTACGATTTCTTGCGTACTGCACAGATATGGAATTATTTGCCACCATCTGTTTCCTGACAACTAAAATCTTATAATATTCAAGGCTAGAGTGAATAGAAAAATCTTAATAATAATAAATAATAATAAAATATTTTTATTGCCAGTATAAGAATACATGAAATATAAACAACAATTACAAGCTATCTAGGCAAAAGGGGCAAAATCAGCTTTATGCAGTAGGAATAAGTAGTGATTATTCCTACTGCGCTGGTTTTCATTTAGCCCCCTTACTCGAGTTCTGGTTTTGTAGTGCGGGTAGGTATTTACAGAAAAAAAAATATATACTGAAAAAAGCTGCTTTAGGAGCAAGTATGTAAATAATAAGAGAATGAAAAGACTATTCTGTGGGCATGTCAGTCAGCTGGTTGCGTGGATTAATGCTCGTGTATGTGTGTGCGTGTGTGTGGTGTGTACGTAGGTGTGTGTGTGTGTGTGTGGTGTGTATGTATGTGTGTGTGGTGTGTATGTATGTGTGTGTGTGTGTGTGTGTGGTGGTCTTCTCTATCGACGAGCTCTATCCTCGGCCACACCGTCGCTTAACATCAGGCAAGTTGGTGGTCAATCGTAAATCTATCTGATGTTAAAGAAATTAAATTAACGAAACAAAATGTTACTTTTATAAAACCCTGTTTATACGGAAATCCATTGAAACAGGACATTCTTTATTTCATTCATATCTTTTTACAATTTTATTTCCTAAGATTTATCAAGGTGACCACTTTCCCCTATCACTTTGAACGCTCAAGGTTGGCGTCTTGTTTGTGTTTCCTTATTTTTCTTCAACTTATTTGATAAAATACCGAGTGTTGAACAAATATTATGAAGGTTTACAATATTTGATGTGTCTGAGAAATAAATGGTGATGGGAAAGGTCACATACGACGGTGAAGTAATTTTTTTGCGGAAGTTACCCAAGCTATTGTTTACAGAATAAAAAAAGAACATGTAATTTTAGGGTTCCGTACCTAAAAGGAAGTTAGCCTGTTACTAAGCCTACGATTTTGATTTGTCCGGTTCTTGGTCCTTCTATCCTATCTTTACAAGGATGTGTCTTTTGTACATATATAGAAATATGAAATATTCATAAAACTTTATTACAAAATAACAGGGAAACTCCTGATTTTTTATAATACAAAAAAATCTGTTTCATACAAGATTTTTTAACATTTTTCTTTACAGTATAAAGATACAACTTTGTAGATAGATATAATTTGGGTGTCTTCAAACACGATTGAATAGGGTTCTTCTATCCATGAGCGCTCCATCATAGACCGCAGCATCGCTCAATTTCAGGCGAGCTGGTGATCAAGAGCAAGCTTATCAACGAATAAAAATAGTAAACACTCTCAATCTTAATAAAAACAAAGCTAAATGTTGTATGATATTTAGCATTTATTGATTGCGAGTGTAAGACTTAATTTTTTTTAGTAGAGACAATACCATTTTTTTAAAGAGTAGATACGGAAACCTGTGTTCTCGTGAAACTCGTTTTAGGATTTTTTTTAGATAAAATATTCCCGTAAAATATTATAATCACCTTTAACCTTAACCAGTCTGTATAGTTAAAGAATAATAGGTCTATTTAGCACCAAAAGTCGTTTAATAAACTTCGTTAATTAAATTGTATAATAACTGAAGCAAAACCTTATTTACTTTACCGTAATTTACCTACTAAAGTTTTCGTTCCTAACTCTATTATATTTCAAAGTAAAACAAGTCTAGTAATTGTTAGCTGCAAGACTAGTTTGATTACTTGTTGTTATCGACGTCTAGAATAAATACAATTTAAAATCCGATAAAAATAAGCTGCGCGTTAAAGTACCAAAATTATGTTAATCTCTTTTTGATGGTTTAGTAATGACTGGTTTTATTTACAAAAGGTCTAAGTTTATTTTATTGTGAATATTTCAATTATCAATGTAGTCCATTGTACTTGGGAGATAGAACTTGACCTGACATCTTGAATATCAAAATTAGTCAAGCTGTTTTATTTCCAATGATTTGATGTTAGTTTTTGATAAACATTACCTTACTTTTTGACTAGTTGGGTAAAAGGAAAACATTATTAATTCTACACCCACCTGTTCAAAACAAAACACTACAATTTACGTATTGTAAGTATAATAACAATATGATCTAATAACAATTAAACGCTGAGCGCATTATTGAATTCAAAAACCTATAGAAGTTGATTACATAAAGATCGATTCAAATCTTCAAGACATTAAGTGTTAGTTACGAATTTTGCTCGTCAATTTTGAATTATAACTCATAAAGAATATGGTTGATAATTGAATGAAGATAGACATAGTCCAAGTGTCCATATGCAAGACGGACCCGATGATGTGGGTTTAATTAAGTGCATCCTGTGGGATGCAGGTGTATAACATGTTATGAGGCAGAAACATGTCGATACAACATGTTGGTGGGTTATTTTGCTTCTAAACAAGTCAATTAGTACTTGTTTAACGACAAGTAACTACATAGTTCATTAGCCTTCTGCTTCCTCCTGGCTTTGTCATTATCTCGCCGTCATGAGGTATTGGAAAAGAAGTTGTATATGTAAACTATAATCTTAGTAACTAAATGAAATCATTATTTCATGGTTAATGTTTTTTTTTCCAAATACGCGTACTAAGCATTTTTATTCAATCTTTTGTGTCATTTTACGCTTCGGCCACGTACGTAACTATAGTTTCGTAACTAGTTTCGTACGAAACATAATTATTCTTGGTACGATACTAGTGTCGATCGGAGATAATAGGACTTCCGTGAGTAGTATTCATTTATAATATATAATTCTAATTAACTGGAAAATCACAAATTACTCGGTCATAGGACTCAGCTGATTTTGTAGAGATTTTAATGTTGCTTGTGTACTCTGAAAATGGGACTCTGACAGTCCCAAAACCGGTCAAAGACTCCTTTGACCGAATTATATCGTTAGCGGTTCCATTTAATTAAGTATTTTGTAAATCGATCAATAATGAAATACTTTCTGCCAGTCTAAAAGTAAACCAATTAAGTTTTCCTGCTTATTATTATTCATTATTGTATCGATGTAAATGTACCTTGTAAGCATATTTATTTCCTTCAATAACTTCAACTTCAACATATACCTATTGGCTTTAGTGAAGTTGTTTCACAACTCCGCCAATATTATGTAAAATAGACCATCAACTTCAAGTTGTATCCAATTGTAAGCCATGCTACTGATACGTCAGTTGTCAATGCCACTCACTTGACATTGACAACTGACGTAACTGACTGAGCGGTCAGTCAACATCTATTTTTGGCGCAATACCTGCTGAACGGAGTGAACTGATAGTATACCTAATCTGAGTGTTTTAGCATTTCATTCCAGGCAAATGTACCATTTACGAAAATGTATCAATAAAAAGGAAAAGCAAATATTTGTAAAAATTTTAAGCCTTCTTTGTTATCAGCGGTTGAAACCGCTTGTAAAGCTTCTGAGTTAGATCAATTGCTCTTATTATACGACAAACGTCCGGAGCCTAAGAAATAAATTCAAACTGAACCCCGTAAATGACGATCATGGTCATACATCCAAACACTGACTGTATCGGATGTCGGATGTGGCGGCTTTATGTGATCTTATGGTTTCAAGTAGTTTACATATCGCGAAGGTTACTTTTCGTCCGCTAGCAAGGCTGTTTAAAGACATTGAACACGGTTAACTTTTTTCTCAAGTGTTATGGTTTATTATTTGCGCTCCATGTGCCAGCTTTTAAAAATCATTTCGTTTAGGTCTTCTTTTCAGAAAAAAAAACTCTAGAATCCGTTAGCAAAAGGAACTAATGTGGCAAGACGTTGTTGTACTTATTTCATTATTGTTTTATGTTCGATTTGTAACAAAATTGAGACTTCAGTTTCTATTTTTTTTCACGTGAGTTTCAAACAGACTGTACAAATATCGCGGTCATTAAAACGAGCAATAATATCTTTGATCATTTTGACTGATCTCACCGCTCAGTTGGATCATCAGCTTTAGTATACGTCTGTCTTTTATGCTGTGTTGTGGATTCAATTCCTAGCCCAAGACAGATAATTGGGTATGAAAAAATTTAACATATGCTTATTCCAAAATCATTTCGAGATTATGTTTCTAAAACATATTTATTTACTTTAGGCTCTTTAAATGATGATATGCTGCGTATTTTTACGAATATATATGAAATATTACACCTTTAGTCCTCCTCAAAATTACGTCACTTAACCGACTTTTTTATCTGTACCAAAAAAAATGCAAAAGTATCATTTTAAAAATATCTCTTAATTCGCAGAGGACAAAACCAATGAAAAGTGTCACTGTCTATGTTTAGTAACTGCTAATCATGATATTATACTATTTAGACGAATTTGTGACGTCATCATGATATTTTATTTAAAAAAAAAAAAAAAAAAAAACTACTGAACAGATTTAAAAAAAATTAAATTAATTTTTTTAAACGACCTAAACTACCAAATAAAAAAAGAATGTCAAATATACGTAATAGTTACAATAAATGAAAAAAAAGTCATAAAAATTATATTTTTAAGAACACCTAAAAAGTCTTTGTGTGATGAGCACGGATATGATAGCTGGAAACGATTTACTTGAACAAAATATACAGATATAAAGGTGTACACAAATTTGAATTTTAATCTATAATTAGTATATAATTATTAATATAGTCGGTTAGGGGAAGTACCGTGCTTTGGTGAATTTGTTTGCATATCTACTATTGATTATAGCTAGGTACACATTCAATATTGACCTATAAGTCCAGTGAATATAAAACGTGCGACTACATAGAAGACAAATAAGAAAGTTGTTATCTAAATGAAACTACTAGTGTTTTGAAATTTTGTCACAATTTCATCCTAATCCTAACTAATCTACAATAATTATAAAAGCGAAGTGTGTTAACTTTACATAGATCGACTGTGCGTTAAATATTTCAATCAAAATTATGTATTATTATGATTTAATATTAAATTTTAGCTAAGCGAGTACCTTTGTAACCGCATTGTTATTCTGCTCCATCAACTCTATTATAGTAAAAATAATAAAGCTTAAAATGATTCGTATACTTAATATTCGAAACCACTTTTAAAACTACATTTATGCCCGTATCTTGCATGTTTAAATTCAAAACTATCAGGATTAAAACCCAGGAAATACTTCGTAGGAATATAAATGAATATTTTTAAATGTCTTCTACCTCAAATTGAGCCTTGATTTATTTTTTGTCTCCACTTGTACAATTCTATCATTGTTTTTGTAGAAACATTATGTAAAGGTTAATTTTATCTTCATCTTCTTCATCTAATACTTATTGAAGTTTGTTTTGAAGTATTTTTTTCCCTAAGTGCTTAAAATGAGAGCAGTTTTGTTTGGGTGTTTGTATGTTTGTTTTGTGTGCCTCTATTATAATTATCCTTTAACTTAACCTAAGCTTTAGCTTGTCTCTGGGATGTGTATGCCCGAAAAGTCATATTGTTGTCATAGTTTTCATTAATATATTCATTTTTTTTTAATACGTTATGTAATAGGTTTGATTTTATTGTGGAAAGTGCGACGCCAACCAATATAATAATAACACGTGTGTTGCTCCTATATAAGGCCTGTTAAATATGGTTGAAACTATTATATGAGATTTCGTCTCAAAATATACGTAAGACTGCTTTTTATTAGCCAGCATACGTTAACTTTGTCTGACTTTCAGAATTTAGAAAAAAGAAATTATTTTCCCAGAAGATACCTATTCACTATTACCTTGAAAAAACTCACGTTGTGACTCTCAGAAAACAAAGAAGCCGCCAATTTGTTCCACTCTTTGGCTGTTCGGATTTGAAATGTAGAGTTAAACCATTTAGTACGAATCTTAGGAAAATCCATAATGTGAAGCTAGTATGCTGACTTTCTAATTGTTGTGCGGTAGAAAAGATATGGTAAAACAAAATGAGATGCACAGTTTCCTACAAATCAGACTTCTGCAAAAAAATTACAGACTTGCTTGCCGTGTGACGGTGTTTCAGTAACTTTTTAGGAACTACGAGTAGCTTATCGTCATTAATACGTCGAACAGCACTTTAATTTAACACAATAAAACATTACTCGCAAAAAGCTTTAGCCAGATCTCCAATAGCGTAGTCGATATTCTGTCAAACCTTGACAT
Organism: Lycia hirtaria; assembly: GCA_947563715.1. Classification (NCBI taxonomy): domain Eukaryota; kingdom Metazoa; phylum Arthropoda; class Insecta; order Lepidoptera; family Geometridae; genus Lycia; species Lycia hirtaria. The sequence continues at coordinate 35,746,808 of OX387385.1, forward strand.
ATCATATAACATCGCGTTCAGTGCAATGGTCAGTAAAAAGATTAGTTTAATTTGTGTTTGAAAGAATATTGTAACTGGTTTCCAGACGTCATGATTTCTCACAACATACGTGCAACGGTTCATATTGCTTTTTACAAGTTATGATTATGTTTTTATAGGATCAAATTCATGTGATTAAGTTTCAGTCTCGTGTTACACGTGACTGTTACAAAACGGTCGTGCTTAGAGTTCAACATGTATTAATAAAACAAAAAAAATAATAATAACAGCAGACAACATAAATGCAAGTACGGTTAAAAAAACGTTAGCCTGTTCGGAAAGATAACTATGTGGCATTAAGAGCGCTCTTATCTTAATTTCATTATTTTGTTCGACTAGCAGCTCAATCGAGACGTCAGTTCCCATTTTAGCCACAACAGTTCTCTTTCCAAACGAACTCTACTCAAGTTTAATCTATATTCAAAATATTTCAGCTTCTCACTGAAACGTAATGACATTTGCGGAAATAAAATAGAGAATTTGATACGGGTTTGAGATATCGATCAAACCTTAACACTACTAACTTAAGGGTACTTAAGTAGCCTTTTTTGGTAAGGCCGTGAATGACTTGGAAAAAAACGAGTAGGTACCTAACATAACGAGGACAATTATTACTGTATGTCCCGCTAAAAGATCACGTCAGAAAGGCTATTGAAAAGGAACACTTAAACGATATAATTTGTATAGATAGACAAAGTATGCTTACAAAGAATGATAACACAAACAATCTACTCTACCCTACTCTTAGACAGTGTTAAAATAATATAGAATTAATATTAAGAATTTTTCTAAGTAGATAAAATATATGAATGATAGAATAAAGTAAATCGGCTGAATAAGGAAGGGATTGAAAATAGGGAGAAGTGAAGTGGTTTACATGTATGTCACAGACAATCGGAATCACAATCATTAGATACATACACATAGATTAAACTACATCATATAATGATATGTTTTGCTGAGACAAGCCAGCGAACAAGAATTACGAAAAACTAAAGAAAAAACAATAAATTGTAAATAACAAAGGAACTCTATAAAATATTAAGCGCTACATCGATTTGATTATTATTCAAATTCAGTTGGTTTGTTACGCACGAACAGAAATATGTTACACCTGGCTTTAGATACGGTTTTTAGCATACACTACTAAAGCATAAAAGTATACATTTGCACATTATTATATTTCTGACTGATTTCCAAAGATCGAGTGGAGACCACGCACTGGCAAGTGCGTAGGAAGACCAGCCATGAAATGGACAGATGATGTCACACAAGTGGCGGGAAGACGCTAGATGTAAGCCCCATTTACCAATTTTTTGGAAATCTGACTGCTTGCCAAAAGGAAAGTTTGAAGGGATGAATCATGAAAGACTATAAGTGTGGACAATGATGATATTAACGATAAGCATTTTCATACAAGTAGAATGGATAGTGTCGACTTATCTCAGTTTATACTCTCTGTTGTCTATTTAACATTCCAACAAATGAAAGATCAACAAGTAGCGGAGATAAGGTCGATGCCACTCGATTGTAACAGATAGTATCCATACTGTTTGTGTTATCAATAAAGTTTCTGGTAAAATAGTTCGTATACTGACTTGCTATCCGCAAATCCTGGTTTTGAATCCGAAGCCACGTGCGGTTTTTGAGTTAAGAGCATATTGTTAATATCTGCCAATTTAGAACGGTGAAGGAAACATCGAAATCTTAGGATTAACATTTTTTAAGATGTGTGAAGACTGTCTCAACATGCACTTGGCAATCATAGTCGACATAGCTTTACCCTTCTCAGAGTGAGAAGATGGTTCGCGCCCAGTAGTAGACCAAGTTATACACACAGGACTGAATTGTTTTTTATTTATTTATCGTGCGTAACGTCCGTGTCATTAATGTAAACAATTAATAAAAACATTGTCCCACGTCTTGCTACAATATTTTTATAACAGTTATAACAACAACAAACAGTTAATAGTTGTTAGTTTAACAGTTTATACTCTTATTTATACAGTACAAATTTATTTAAAAAAATATGATAGAGTATTATAAGAAGATAAACCAAAAGATAAAGACAAAGTCATAAATTATTATAAGCACCAACACATTTAGATTGTAATTGTTTTTTTTGTTTAATTTGAGACCATTTTGGTAACCCGCCGTCATGAAATTAGAACTATTTGCTACAATGTACCGTTAGCTAATATGTTATTTTCGATTTTGATAAATACATCGTTCTACTAAGATGACTTTCGATGAATTGATCATACATGAAGAGGTGCCAATACCCAGCGTTTGATGATAAGGGGCTGAGATAATGAATATCATTATTTTTTAATACTGGAATCTAGAACACTTAATAAGTCTTTATCGTGGTTACACATGCGGTTGAACATGACATAACATAATAATGAAAAGCCAAAAATAAAAAAAAATATTTTATCATTTGGCATGTAACGTTTGTATTTTAGTTTTAGTTGTTTACTTTTATCGGCAAACTATTAAATCAGACGTCACTTTCCAGAAATCCTTCTTCAACGAATAATCTGACTTGAATGTTTAGTATTTCCGGTTCAGTATCTTATAGATCCATGTTTCAGTTCTCTACGAGACTTCTTCAGGACGTTTTGCCTCTGTGAAATATTTTCCGAGAAAGACTTGTATCCACTGTTATTCCAAAATTATTACTTCTTAAAACTACAATATTAAACTCATTAAAGACGATATAGTGTTAGGTGCAATAAATAAGATGAAGTTAGCGTGTAGCCCGAGTGCATTGTATGCATTATTTAACGCATCTGAATACGGTTCTACGTGTTTTGAATGCATAAAAATATGAAGATCTTATCTTGCAGCGTCTGGGTCAATCAACCCTTTGTTTATTGGAATATATACCAGTGTACGAAAAAAGAATACACTATTAGCAAAAGAAAAAATAATTTCATTAATTATAGATTCGTTATCAACAACGAAAAATTAGAGCGCTAATGACTGAATCGCATCACCATTAACTACTTATATTGTCCTATTGCTGGGTATAGGAGTATCTTATCTTATCTTTTCGTGTCATCTGTTCCGGTTCTGAGTCGATCAAGTCCAGGACATCAAGATAGCTATTTAAATATTGTAAGAATTGCAGTTGTTGGTACAATAGCTGGCGTAGGTTTAAAAATAAAAGGCTTACGCTAATGGCAATAATTGCCATTCTCGCAAGATTTGTTGTTGTAATGTAACTATTTGCCAATCTCGTCGTCCTATTTCGCAGCCGGACTTTAAATGCTCACTCCACTTTCCTCTAACCTAACTTTACACCGGCTATCATAATTGAGCCTAATATCATGGTTTAACTGGTTCCACTTTATTGACTAAACAAACAGCTTTTTGCCCTTATAACTCACTACAATTTAATCTAGTATTCAAGAAACATGTAAATGTTACTTTATAGCCATTTCTAATTATTAATCTCCTGTTATTTCTGGAAGAACAAATATTACAGATTGAAGACTTGAAAACCGACTTTTGTTGGCATATTCTCAAACCAATTACTTGTATTCACCTACCTATATTAGGATGTGGTTAATAACTACAGAACCAACATTGATAAATATTGACTACCTCAAGCTATACTATACTGAATCTAATAAAAATAGCTTAAACACAATCGATCCATAAATAATAGACGGAGGAATCGGTAAACATAAGTAAAAAAATCCTATGTCCGTCCTGGTGGTTTACATTATGACCCTATTAAATGTCATCAAAATTAGTTTCCCCACAAAATCAAAATTAGTCTTAGTCAGGTGAGTTGACGGTCAAGCGAATGCCTATCGACGAATAAAAAAAAAATTAGTCTAACTAATTGTTAAAATGATATAAACACGTAAAGGTTATATTTACGTTCTATATTTATTTATTAGTATGAGTTGAAACATCAAAGTTAGGAAGCAACGATGTCTGCGTATCTTTATTACTTCAGGTAGCGATTAAAAAGTCATTAAATTCATCAAACGTTCAAACTAGTTTTCGCATATTTTGATAACACTAATATTCTACATTTATAGAATAGACATATAAACAGTTCGATCATTCGTTGGTTTAGCTGTTTAACTGCGAAGAACTTGAATAAGCCGAGATGATGAATAAAAAACAAATCGTTAAGGCTGAGCCGGTTCTAAGAACAAAGGGTTTAGATAATTAAGGATAATTGATTCTCTCAATGACGCACGCTCCTTTTCCTGTCAGTAAAAAAGTACATTAATTAACAATAATACATTTTAATTATAATTTTTCATATAATTAGGTCGGATACTCTTTCTACCTATACCTACACCTGCCTTATCTTCTGGTTTTACCTCCGTTCGAGAAATATTTTCCTTTATATTTATAATTTACATGTAAGTCATACTTCTAACTTTACATCCGGGGCTTAGACTGTAAGTTGTTTATCAGTCAATCACTCCAGACAAAGCCTTTAAATACAAATTATAAATATGAAGCTTTTAAAAATACATAGGTATTGAGGCTGCAAAAATACTTGGTAGTAAATAAGTCATAAAATATTAAATGTAGCCAGTAAAAATATTGAAACAACAAGCACTAGTAATAAAATAACTTCAAGTAAACAGCAAAGCAAAATAATTAAAAATAACGTAGGAGATAAATAAAAAAGAAACTTAAGATCCAGTGATAAAAATATATACTTACCTATAGGGGAAAAAAATTGCATCAATAATGGTAATTTACAATTAAATTGCATATTATCCATGTTTTCCATTTATTTATAGCACGAAATGGCAAAGGTAGGACAGAAACGACAAGGATCTGTGGTCCTTGGATTGATTGATTTGATTCTGATTTTGAAGTATTTCAATAATTCAAAATCAGAATCCAATTTCATTTTCAAAATCAAATTCAATTTCAAAATCTTCTTTAAATTAAATATCAAAATATAAATCCGCATAAGTATAAGAATTTTGAACGAAATCCCATAAATTTAACAACAAAGCAAAGTATTTCAAACAAGCATGGAACTTTCTTTGTCTCATTTACCATAAACATACATATATAAACTGCGTTATTATCTTTTGTTCTTTCGCACATTGTACTCTAGAACAGAGGCGTAAGAAATTCAAAACAATTCTTTTATTTCCTTTGGACGCTATTACCGGATTTATTTATTCTTCAACTACGCTATTTGTCTGATAGCTGATTTTACAAAAGAAATTTCTTTATTCTGAATCTTTAGTGTTGCTTTAAATTTTTTACTAAAGCATTTTAGGGATTTTTTTTGTACCAATCTCAACCCTGTCTTTATTTAGGATTCCTCGAAAATGAGTCTATGGTTTGGTGATAAGTAAGTACTTTCTCATTACGCTTGGGAGTTCTTTTTGACTCATTCTCCGAAGTGAGTCAAAGGTCTGACTAAGCATTTAACACTAGCTCACTGTCGCAAATTTTTAACTAAATATGGCTATGCTGAATGCTACTATATACATATTATAATATATTCTTCCATTTATTATTCTTATTGATTATTTAATGTTTCTACTCTGAAAATAATTGTATTTATACGGCAAACAATTATTGTTTATGGTAACACAATATCTTTCATCCTTAATAAAGTGTGTCGTCCGTAAAATAGCACGTGCGAAATAGATGTGTGTTTACCTTAGTACCATTGATTTGTCTGACACACTTTTGCTCAATTATATGTTTCATTATCCTTATCACACCTACTTTCACAAACATTTTTTATTCAATTGCAGTAACGCGATATTTAATTATCATGTGGTAAATTCGCATTTGCAATTTTAGCAACCTAATCACCATTTCCATTACAAATGAGCTGTTTATTATCAATAGCATTAAAATAATGGGTCCCAAATGATTTATTATTAATTGATATCCTCGGGGATCGTTAATACGTGCATGAAATGTTATTTCGATCACGGACTTATATGAAGGTGAAATCGAGAACAAATACCTGACTACGTGACTCTACTCCTAAGACAGTGATGCAGTTTCGACTATTATAAATCAGGTCGAATAATAAATAGCACGTGATGATATTTTAAATGTTAATCTATTAAATATCATTTTAAAAGCAATGATGTCGGGTCACCCTAATTATCAGTTTATTGAATATGAAGAGCAGTCAATCGAGTGTATAATTTATGTGTGACTTTAATACTTTTAAATTAAAAACAAAGAGATGGTTAAAATATAGCAGCATTTCATTTTGCCAATAATATGCATGTGATTAAATACTAACATGCAAGCAACTAAATACATAAATTTAAAAAATCCGTAAAGCAATTCGTTGATGAGTTTGATGAACTCTCAACCACAAACAAATATAAAGAAAAATAACATACCAATCCTTGAATCCTCGGAAACATTTTTGCTTATGTCCAACTACAACAACACCGAAACACAACACTTAAATCAATCTCTAAAGCTGTATAAATACAAACAGTATGTAGCACAATGAACTTTTATCTTATAAACACCCACACGAATCGCGAACTAGTTGCATACATTCATTATGAGGGAAAAATATTACGGGGTTCCGCAAGGCGCGAGGTGTGAAGAACTTGGTACGTGCGCGTGAGTCGACGCGTCAAATGCTTCTGATATGTGGGCTCGCTCCGTCTGGGTCTGGCTGGCCTAGCAGTTGAGTCGGATCTTGCGAGTCACATAATAATACGTAGGGGGGTTTGGCTCACTAGTGTAAGTGACTATCTTTGTTGACCTGGCTTATCGCAATTTGTTTCTAGTCCAATATTGTTAAAATGAAATACCAGATGACATGTATGAAATTTAAATTGCTGGTTCAACAATTTATTTAATAATTTTGTATCATATATTTTTGTCTAAATATTTTAATAACAAATTAGTATATTTTTTAAATTTTAAAAATATCAACGACATTTAAAAACTGTTTATAAAGTAATACGCATTATTAAGTCATTTTATCACTAGACAATAATGCATATGAGATTGCTTTATTTTATACAATAAAGATCTACGATTGACCATCAATTCGCCTGATGTTAAGCGACGGTGTGGCCGAGGATGGAGCTCGTCGATCTAGAAGATATATATTCACTCTAGCCTTGAAAATTCCAAGATTGTAGGTTTCAGGAAACAGAGAAGAATTCCATTCTTGTGCAGTACGCAATAGGAATTGTGGGTTTGCGTTCAGTAAAAACTACATCATAAAAAAAAACATTAATTATTTTAAAACATTTTCTAAAATATGTATAAACTCAATTTCGTTTAAAGAATAGTAAAACAATTTTGCTAGCCTGTTTCTGCAAGCAGAATATATAGGTAAAGTAAATATTAATTCAAAAGTCAAATAAAATTATGTAAAATATACGTAATAAATCTGTTAAAATTTGTTTCATTTCAATCTCTTGGAAAATCTTGGAAAACATTAAGTCAAAAGTGTTCTGTTTACTTTATAAAATACAGTAGTTTGTACGACGCATGGCTAAAATGCCTTTATTTGATTGTTATATAGAAAACTATTTAATGTGTAAATATGTAAATTATATATATTTATATAATTATTCATAGTTTGCAGAATTGCTACTGTTACTCATGAGACAGTTATTTTTCAACTGAAATCACGGTTAGGCAAACATTTACCATTTCATTATCATCAGCGATTGTCTGCGCTTGTATAGTTTGTTTGCAATTCTTCACATATCTTTAATCGATACACTATACATCATATCTTTATAATTCAAAGTATTGTCTGTTTAGTTTTACTTATTAATTTAGTTCTTAAAATATCCAGAGAAAAGAGTCCGTAATCGTTCTTCGGCAGCCGTTTCGTCTTGGCAAAGTACTTTGTGACTTGTCGTTGCGATGACATTTGTGAGCATTGACATTCGCAACTAGATGAGATGAAACGACAAACTGTAGTGCTTTTTGTTTTAAAATAATTATCAAATCTAGATCAGTTTCACAAGCTATACAAAAGTACCTACTATTAATTTATGAAACATGATGGTATGAACTTAATGTATCCTAATTCTTACTTATATTACAAGTAAACGAAATAGCGTATTTTAAAGTCAGTTGTTTCAGTTTTTTAAGCTATAATATTATTTATGCTCTTTTTTCTTAACGTTTCTATTTTTATATCTGAATTTATAGTAATCCAGTCATTGTTATTATGTTTATCTTAATCTGTCTTATCTTTATATCTGATATGTTATCATTTTGTTTTCTCGTCGTGTGCTACATTATTGACGTGAACTAGTGTAGTGCTGTCCTAGTTTTATTGTTTCATACTGTGTGATAAATCAGTAGAGTATGATAACAGTATTAATGTTTGGCGCAAAATAAAACCAACGTAGACCTTTGATAAATACCGACAAATGCCTATACAAGTAATATCTACAAATATTCTTCTGATGTTATCAATAGAAACGCTTGTTATAGATAATGTTTTTTTTAAATAGCTTATCTTTTTATTTGTAAACTATCTAGCAATATTACTTTCTTGGACATCTAGAGTTATATATATAATTAAAATATATACAGAAATCTTTCCCTTTGAGGAATTGGTTACATAGCCCATAAGTATAGCGAAACTATTTATACCATCACAGTACCACATTCAAGCGAAAATTCCACTACGTTTTACAGTTACGCTGGTAATCCGTTTATCCAATAAAGTTTCCGGCAGCCTAGTGGTGAGACCGTCTGAATTGCGATCCGCAGGTCCTGGGTTCGAATCCTACGGTACGCACCTCTGTCTTTTCGAAGTTATGTGCGTATTGTTCATTGCCGCCAACTTCAAACGGTGAAGGAAAACATCGTGAGGAAACCTACATGTCTGAGAGTTCTCAGTGATCTTGAAGATGTGTGAAGTCTGCCAACCCGCACTTGGCCAGCGTGGCAAACTATGGCCTAACCCTTCTCACAATGAGAAGATGGCCCGTTCCCAGCAGTGGGACAGTTTGTACAAACAGGACTGATAAAAAAAAAAAAAAACAATAAAGTGATACACAAAAGGGGATTTATAAAGCAGAGTGCATTTTATTAGTTTACAGGTTTTTTTTATCAATAATAATGGTGAGGTGGTTTTTTTCTACACAGTATAATTTTCCTGGCTAGCATGACACACTCGTCATAAATTCAATTGTAAGCAACGTGTCATTTGGATTGTTGTCAATAACTTGACCTCAATAGTTTTCCTATTCAATAGAATTCTCAGTTTGGGTGACTAAAAAGTTTTTAAGCTATATGCAGTTAGTGATGTCACTATGACTATTTCAATCTTTTATTTCGTCACTGTCACCATATATCTTGTTTTATCTCTCGTTGTATTACTTTGTAGAATAAAGCTAGATTCAACTTGGCTAAGCTGAAAAAAAATATGTTTATTTCACGTGCTTAAAATTATTCTGATTAGTCTATGAGTAAAACCCCAATTTGATTTTATCATTTGTTTCCATTGCACAGGTAATAGTCAGATCTTTACAGTAATTGTCGTCAAACTTTTCCATCATCATAGACAGATGAATAGTTTTCCGCATTATGTTAAATTTTCCTAACAGCGCTAGGTGTTTCTTTGTTTATGAAACTAGGTTCCTTGCGTCATTTTCAAATCCTACTTACTAGGCTAAGTCATTCGTGATGACGTGTATAGCACTTGCTGCGTACTTACCTGTATTTATTTCCGCGAAGTAACACTTCAATAACAATTAAATTATTGAAGAAATTTAGCATTAAAACAAGGGAAATGCTAATTATTCTATAAAAAAAATATCCTAAAAAACGTACGTTTTTACGTTTTTTTTAATACAAGATAGATTTACGATTGAGCATCAACTCGCCTGATGTTGCGACGGTGTGGCCGAGGATGGAGCTCGTCGATCTAGAAGATATCTATTCACTCTAGCCTTGAAAATTCCAAGATTGTAGGTCTCAGGAAACAGAGATGGCGGCAAAAAATTCCATTCTTATGCAGTACGCAACAGGAATGTGGATCGATATCGCTGAGTACGGATTTTTGGCATTTCAACGAGTAATTCGCCGACTTTCTGCTAGTCCTGTAGTGAAATGGGGAGGGTGGAACTAGGTCGTGAAGCTCTTGCATACATTCCCCGAAATGAATCCTGTAGAAAATAGACAGACATGCTACTTTACGGCGGTGCTCGAGACTAAGTAGCTTCTATATCTACTAGTAAGTAGTAACTATGGAATTCAACTAAACAATATAAACTATATTATAAACTTTAATATACAAAACGCATATAAATTACCCCAGACCGATAGAGACCTAAAGGTAAACCAATTGTTCAAGCCCACTACCGATTGGCAGCGTGCTGCCAGAATTTCCACGTTGAATGGCAATTAAGCCTCATACGAATCAGTATTTTAGTCACGCGTTGCATCGTTCAAATGCTCAAATACATTTTTTTTAATGAGATGAGTTCCCAACCCGCAGCTAAAGTCTCGACACAAAACAACTTAAATAAAAAACTTAAATAAAAAACAAATATGTTAATTTCGGTAGAGGTTACACTCTACCGAAATTAACATATTTGCGGTTGTGCTTCTCAGCCAATTTAGCTGCAGCGCCAGGCATATATCGTTTCTCAAGAAGATAAAATGATGCCCAAGTATCAATGCACGTTATTTGTTGTAATTAATTATGAATTGATGGAATTCAACTTGCCGGAAAAAAATAATGGAAGTTAATTTGTCCTTATAAAATTTTCCCGCACTACATAATAATAATAATATGCAAATTACTTACTACAACCAATGATAGATAAAATCTCATTAACTACAACTACGAGTGATTCAGAATATCAATCATGTTGGGACATTTGAGCGAATTTTAATAAAATCTCTAAGCTTGTACCTAAGTTGGTGGTCAATCGTAGATCTATAATGTATAAAAAAAACCCTTAGATAACATAGGTGAATAGGTATCTTCTAAGTCTGCCTGCTTCATTTCCGACCACATCGTCACTTTCTAACAGGCGAGTTGGTGGTCAAACGCGGATTTATTCGTATAAAAAAAATTTTTTTTTGACGAAAAAAATTACACGTAATTAGCTAAATTGCGGTTAAAAGTTATTTCTGTCTGTTTGTTACCTTTACGACTAACCCTCCCAACACAAAAGTTACAAAGTAAAAATGCACAGTACCATAAAAGTCTTGTGACCATATTATACTACAAAACACACACGTAATAAGATTTGATTTAGCAATAATACAGCCGAATAATATAATCATAAATAAAAATGTCAATGGCTATTACAATAGCATTAAAATAAAACTGTAGAAACAGTAACTTAGATACGAACAAAATCGGCGTGTTGATATAACTTCTGATGTTGCAGATACCCAGATATCGACAGATAACAACAACTTTTAGGTAGGCTGTTTATCTTTGACGTTTTTTATGAGGCTTGTCTCAATAACGCAAAGTCCTATTATTATTAACAGGATATTTATCGTGGTTCGCGTGGTTCAAGAACGCGAACCACGGTAAATATTCCGTTAATAAATATATTAGTTTATAAAAGGCACGGATCCCAGTGTCTGTGGATATTAATTTTGTCAAATAAAAAAAAAAACACCCCAAAACATTGAAAAAAAAATCAAACCCTATGGTGTTAATGCGGTCGGACGTCATTCTGAGATATTAAATTCTGTTATTTAAAGTAAATTTAAGCGGAAACATTGTTCTTTGACCCAGAACACTTCTTACAGTTGTTAACAAGTAGTCGCTTAAAAAAAGAAAACCGACTTCTAAATACTCAATTCGTTTACCTTACGTTTAAAGGTAAACGGTTAATGAAGAGTTCGTTAAACTATTTAAATCGACATAATTAGGGTTCCGTAGTAAACAAAGTATATATATGTAGTAAAAGTGTATAGTGCAGCAAAGTGTATAGTTATAGTTAAGTTTGTACTTATAGTTTGTCCGCGTCTTTGTTCAAATATACTAATAATCTCTACTAATAGTAGTAATATAGTTCTAGTACTAATTGTAGGGCCGGTTGTTTGTCAATCGTCAAGCTAGGTAAGAGGCCTTTCGGCGGCTTAATAACTCTAACACTAAGGCTGGCCACTCAGTCTATACGAACTAACTTTTAGTACTAACTAGAAAGCTTTAATTTGCCATGAAATTACATAATAATCATGCCGAAAAAGATGTAGGATTTAATCTTAAAAATAATGGGGTTAACCATGAGGGAATTAAAAGGAAAACTATCACGGCTAAGTAGACTTCACAATTTATACATAATAATTACATAATTACACTTATAATTGTATTATCCTTAATGACCATATACCTATATGCATGAATATTTGTTTTTGTATGCTTACGTATTGACAATGGAAAACAAACCGATTAGAACAATATTTAGTAAACTGTCCTTATACGGTGCTCGTTCACAACAATATATTAAAATCTGTAAACGATGTTTTATTAGAGTTTCGTAGTAAACAAGAAACCCTTATAGTTTTGCCGTGTCTGTCTGTCCGTCTGAGGCTTTGCTTAAAGATTATTAGTACTAGAAAGCTGGAACTTGACATGAATATGCATATTAGTTATACCGAAAAAGTCGTAGAAAAAAATTTGGTAATTTTTTTGTGGTGTCTCCCGTACATTTGAAGCGGGGATAAAATATTTTTTTCTCATGTACCAAATCGTCTGGGGTATCATCATTGGAGGTGTGCGGAAACCCTTTTCCAATTTAGGGATCCGTTTGCCAATTATTAAGCTTTGAAGTGATAATTTTTGTTAGTCACGTGTTCCCCTCTCTTTCGGCTAAATCGTTGAACTTGGAGATAAAAAAAAATCACGCTTAATCAAAATAGTAGCATACGAGATGAAATTAAAAGAATTTTTTACTTTTTAGAGTTCCGTACCCAAAGTATAAAAACGGGACCCTATTACTAAGACTTCGCTGTCTGTCTGTCTGTCTGTCTGTCTGTCTCCAGGCTGTATCTCATAAACCGTGATAGCTAGAAAGCTGAAATTTTCACAAATGATGTATTTCTGTTGCCGCTATAACAACAAATACTAAAAATTAAAAAAAAACAAATATTAAGGGGGGGTCCCCATACAATAGACGTGTTTTTTTCGTATTTTTTTGCCCAATATTAAAAACGGTAACAGGTAGACGCTTCAAATTTTCACAGAATATTGAGTTATATTAGTAACTTTAAAAATAAATAATTAAATCAAAATAAAATTAATATTTAATGGCTCTATGACTCCTTATAGAGCCCCCCGGGCTCCCATACAACAAACGTGTTTTTTTTTTGGCGTTTTTATATATAATGGTACGGAACCCTTCGTGCGCGAGTCCGACTCGCACTTGGCCGGTTTTTTTTACTTAGACTATCACCAAGGGCTTTATTAACACTTTTGCAGAATTTGTTACATGAAAGACTTTAAAAAAAAAAACTTGTAAGATTTCATTGATTTTATCAAAGACTTCCAAGGAACCATCAAAGTAATATTCGTAGTGATAATTTATTTTCTTAGTTCTATTTCGCTCACTCTAGTCATGCAGAGATGTATGTAGGTACTATATTATCTCCGCATATTATTTATTTATTTATTTATTTATTTATTTATTGGGTACCAACATGTTATACATTCTTACACTGTTAAAAGTAACACATGAACATAAGTCTAAGAGCTAAATGCTAACATAATTATAGGCACCGACAACATGCAATTAGGACACAAGCGGTCAGAAAATTAATTAAATAGATTTATGTCAAAACGAATTACATAACTTAAGTTTACGAATATTAGAATACAAAAGTGTGAATAATTATGTCAAAGTGAATAAGTAGTACATATCAGGTCAATGATTGAACTCGATGTTATGAACGGCCCGCTTAAAAGAGTTAAAGCTGCAAGTAAAAAGATCCAAGCCATATTTATTGTGTGTTATATTTAATTCGGAAACAAGTCTATTGAGAGGTGCATTTTTGCCAAGGTTAGTGTAATGCTTGAAATTTTTTAAAACATTAAGTCTCGATGTTCTGGTCAACGTTGTTGGTGCCGAGAAATTCAAAAGAGATAAAAGTTCAGGCACATCTAGAACTCCGTTCACCAGTTTGTACAGGAATAGTAGGTCAAGTAAGCGTCTCCGATCCGAAAGAGAACTCATATGAAAGTATTTGAGCCTAGCTGGGTAACTACGTATAGTCTTAGCAATATTGCAAGAAAATGCAAGGTGCCATATAAAGCGTTTTTGTACACTTTCTAACTTCTTAGAATAAACTTCATAAAAGGGGTTCCAAGCAACACTACAATACTCCAAGCTGCTACGGACATACGAATTGTAAAGTAATATTTTCGTCTTATAATTTTTAAAATCCTTGCTGTTGCGCAATATAAAGCCCAGATTTTTAAACGCTTTTGAGCAGATATTATCTATGTGCAGATGAAATCTTAATTCTCTATCGATCTCCACTCCTAGATCTCTAATACTGTCAAGTTGTTTTAGATTGTTATTGTTTATTTTATAATTATGTGACGCTTTGTTTTTTTTCCTAGAGAATTGAACTGAGTAACATTTAGAGGCATTGAGATCCATACCATTGGAGTTGCACCATAAAGCAAGCCGATCTATGTCCTCTTGCAGGAGTATAGAGTCTGTTGGTTTATTAACAACTTTATACAGTTTTAAGTCGTCAGCAAACAAATAATGGTTACAGTGGTGAAAACAATCCCCTATGTCGTTTATAAAAACATTGAAATATTTTGGACCGAGGTGTGATCCCTGCGGCACGCCAGAGATCGCAGAAAAACGATCAGAAGAGAAGCCGCAAGCTACAACCACAAACTCTCTGCCTGATAAGTAAGATGAGCACCAACTCAGCAGTTTATATCTCATTATATTCATTATATTTTAATTTATTTTTTCTCTTATTATTTTATTTACATTCTTAATTCTAAATTTTTTACAACACAAATATAAACTTATAAAAAATAAACATAAATATTGTAAAAAACTTAAAACTAGGGTGCCGCCGGCAGCGGGGCGGGGCTCAAGCTGCCAGTGGTAGGGGCTACAGAGAGAGGAACCTCCTGACAATACGTGCCGTGTCCAGGATGACTGCCTTCTGTATCTGACCCTTGACCCAACCATCGTGCGAGAGCCTCTTGAGATGTTGGTCGAGGCTCTTCGCTATGACACCGTTCACCGAAACGACTATCGGGACATATTATTATATTATTTAATGTGTACTGTACACCACAACCTCCTTTTTCAAATTGCCAGATTTCCTATACGCCCTAAGGTTGTCTGGATGAAATCGCTCTATGCGATAAGGTCGCGGTTGTACTTTCAATTAAGATTATTATATATATTTAAGTTATTCTGTATGTTCAAGTACAAATTATGAAACTGAATAATCACAGTGCAATATACCTACTTACCGTATGCAACATATCTTCCACATTTTGCGTAAAGCCGGTCATGTGAACGACCTATCTCGCTCGCCCATACTACCGATACTTTGTAGAGGCGTTTCAGAATCGCGTGACCGATGTCTGGTAAAATAACAGGTTTGAATGTTGTTCTGACTTGTTCTAAAGACAAGGTGACTCAACTGGCGTAGTGTTCAGAGTGACCAATACTTGTAGAGGAAACATGAGGACATCTATGATAGTCCTGTCTATGAATCTTATCTTAATATGTAAGAATTGCAGTGAGTGAAATGGAGAATAGTTTGAGATGGAAAGCGTTAATTTTACTGGCTTTATATTAACTTTACTTGTATTTATAAAATGTGACATAACAAATGTGTAAGTGTAATATGATATAATAATCTTGGATTTCTTGTGCAAATGTAAGTTAATTTTATTTTGACGTGATAACGTCTTATAAATCGATGAACGCCGGCTGCACGCACGAAAAAGCATGACTCATTGTCACGTTCCGCCTGAACCGAGCGTGCAAGCGACGCGGAACAAGCGATAGAGAGGCACGATCGGCCTAAGCGTTCGGCTTGTGACGCATCGTTATCGCGTAAAATTATCGTCCGTAAACCGACTTTACAGACAACCATTTTTATTTTTATTTCTTAAAAAAGGTTCTATTCAACCATATAAGTACTTTTATATATACTTACTACGGAAACATTCCACAACGTAAAAATATTCTCCTATTCCAGTCGGGCGTTAGTTAATAAACCTTTCTACAATGATTCAAAATTCACAGAAAAACCATTATAAGGAATCTACGCATACACATGCGTGACATACAAATACGGGTCAAGTTAGCATGGATGTACATATAAAGACGATTCATGTTACGTATAAGCCTCAAATGGATTATTACCACACCTCAGCAAAAAAACACGTTTATTTATTAAAATAGTCTGCCTAAAATCTTGAGTTATTTTTTCTAGGCTAAGCTATTATGTGAATGTTAAGCTGATTTATTTATTAAGTACCTACTTAAAACCAGTTATGAATCCAGGTAACAGAAGCTAGACGTCATACTGTTTCTTGTAACGCTTGTGATACTAACAGGTGTTTGAATAAGACATAAATAAATAAGCAAGTATTTATATCAAAATATAATGTTATAGTTTAAAAAACTGTAACAACCGACTTCAAAGTACGTTATTTCGTTTACTTGTAATACATATATGTAAGGATAATAACTAAACAAGGCGCTCAAGCGGTGAAGTAACTCTATTTTCTCCTTATACACATTGGATGAGGAGTAAGTAGGTTTTACTTTTCAAGGTCAATAAATCTCTCACGATTGTAAACTTTTTAAAAGACCTCTATTCACCCGCTCGTTTTTTTTTCAACTCAACATTTGTCACTGAATGTCAAATGCTTCGTCGTCGCAGATTAGAAAATGTGCAGATGTTTATACGAAAAACCTCAACATTTGACACTTTTGCAAAGAAAAACGTGTCAGTGCTCTGCGAACTGAACTCTGCGATTCTATAATCTGACGCACTCACTCAGGAGTATTCTTGAAATATTTTTACTTTTAGAGATTATTCAAAAAGTAATAAAGCAATGTTTCTAAAATAATTATGGAACCAACTTGGGAGCTTTCTTTATACATCAATTAAAGAAACATAACAATTGGTTTACGAATGACGGAGTAATTCGTGTGCATACATTAAAAAAAATACGGTACGAATAGAATATACGAAAACCTCCTCCTTTTTCGAAGTCGGTTGCTAACCAATTAAAAAGAAACCTAACGAACTCCTAATAATTTGTAATATCTGATAAATAAATGTATGTATAATGAGGTTTCTGGATATAATAAAACAATAACTTATCGACACTAAGCTAACTATTCGGGCAAATGAAACAGATGGCTAACAAACTTATGAATCTGAAACTCGTGTTAACTAAACATTTAGAATTATACAGTTGAAACGGATTCGGGCAAGTAAAATTCAAACAAATGCATTCCGGATTACAGACGGGTTACCTGAAATATGCGTAAATACAAACCCGTTGAAAACACAACCCCAAGCTTCGGCTTCGTGTAATCGGATAAAAAATAAAATCATTATTTAGAAACAAATTACAGAAGCAACAATGTTCCTTTAATTTAGCAAATTACAGAAGCAACAATGTTCCTTTAAATTAATTTTTCACCGCCGAACTCTAGCAACACTAGCTACATTATTTACAAGCTTTTGTTTTTTCTTTACTTTTTGTTAGGAAAATATGCTGGAAGGTGGAAGTCGCGACCCTTAGACATTAGGATTACTACTAGAGGAGGAGAGTGTTTCTTTTATTAATTAATATGAATCAAACTCATACCTATACTTAATTGCTGTCTTGTACTTGGAGCTGTTAAAAATATTGATTGGGAATGTATTTAATTTATACCTAAACATTAATTGGTAAACAAGAGGAGTACTTACCATAGAATAAACGGAACAAAAAACGGTTTCTGGATAGAATTGTTACGGTTTTAATCCTCAATAGGTTAAACGGTAGTACATTTTCTTAGAATTTATGGGTACTTTTTATAGCGAAGAAGTCCACATTTGACCTCTACATCGCTTGTTGGCCAACGATGATGCGATTCATGAAGCGAGGAGAATTACTAGATACCGTATCTCTTGCTCCAACATTAAACCGGAAAGTCGGTAAGGTTTTTTTTCATACAAAAGTTAGGAGACAAAATGACTCCCCTGATAGTAAGCCTATGGACAACTGTAATATCAGTAGAGTCACTATTGCTTTCCGAGCCCGGAGACGTGCTTGTAGACGCCCTTTTTAAAACGCTCTTTGTTGATGATTGGTGGGAAAACCTTCCGAAGAAGGACATTCCACATTTTGCTGTAGAGGTGCATGGGGTCATTATAGTTATTAAAAGCGGTACTCGCTGGCATTTAGCGTAATGCAGTTTAACGTTTCGTGTAAAACCGTTTAAACATTGAATTGTGCGTTCCACGAACCGTTTTGGCTTTATTTGTATTTGGTATTTAGCATAATTTGCTCTAATGTCATTAAGCGTACCAATTTACGTCTTTGTTTTTATATTCTTGCAAGTAAATACTACATAAGAAATTAATCGGAATACTTCAGAAGGATGAAAGATTTAATAATTTAACCTTGAGCTTCAACAAAGAGCGTTTTAAAAAGGGTGTCTACAAGCACCTTTCCAGGTTAGCAAAGCAACAGTAATGTCGGTGATGTTACGTTGTTCATAGGCGACGGTTATCTCTTACCATCAGGCGAGCCGTCTACCTTTTTGCTTCACATATTTTATAAAAAAAAAAAAAAATGATACTTTTTTTTAACCTGGATTGTTTTGTTAGTTTTTTAACCGACTTCTAAAAAGGAAGAGGTTCTCAATTCGACTGTGTTTTCTTGTACGTTTGTTCAGCGATTACTCTGTCAATTGTGCATTGATTTTGATGATTATTTTTTGTTTGGTAGGTCATAAGTAGGTACTTCAGAGGTGGTCTCATAATTATTTTATCAAAATCGGTTCAGTACTTTGGTTTTAATAACCAAATAACTAGGTTGTCTGGAAGAGATCGCTTTTAGCGATAAGGCCGCCTTTTGTTGCACTAGTCTATTTAAGTTATTTGTTATTACTTACTTTTAAGGTGTGTATAATAAAGAGTTCATCTATCTAACTAACTAGTAAAATGTTGTTCAAATAAACAATTGCGTATTTTGAAGTTTTTCAAATTATAATAATTTGTTTGATAGGTTGGTTGGACGTGGTTTTATATAAATTTTATCAGAATCGGTTCAGTACTTTGGTTTATATAACAAAATAACTGAATAAATATCATCCAAGTAGACGAACTGCGTATTTTGAGATTATTTTTTTATAAGTTTTTTTAAACTATAATTATTTCATATTAGACATAGGTACATGGCACAGACATAGGTAAATGCAGTTATTACTTATCACTCCATCCATCACCCATGGCCTCATTTTCGGCATGTTCAGTATGACGAATATTATCCTCAAAAAGTATCATTATCGCCTACGTGACAGGTGGCTTGTTGGTTTCGTGGCAAGGTGCCATGGCCACCAGCACGTAAGGCAAACCTGATTTGTTAGGTACTTGCCATATGGGCAGTAAACAAAAACTAACAGGCCGTAACTTTGTTTTTTGTTTTTCGATATTTTTTAAGTGTTTACCACACTTATGTATGTACAAATTTATAGACAGTTCAAAAATGTCACACCCGACGGGACTTGAACCCGCATATCCTACTTCGGAAGTGTCACGGGAGTTTTGACTATCCAATGTGACACTCCCATGGCCAAAATAGTAAAGGCTCCTAAGTACAGATTGGAATATGGGTTCAAGGCCCGTTGGAAGTGGAATATTTTTAAACAGTTTGTAAATTTTATTTTTTTGAGAATTGATAATTTGTACAAAGATATAGCACGCTTGCATATAAGTTTATCGTTTTTTTTTATCGAATACATTTCGATGAGTATTTATATGATCTGCATGATCTCATTCCCTCATGCCTTTTTTTTATCGGACAACAAGAAGCCGAAAAAATGACATGGTTTTATGATGGACATATATACCAAAATCTCGTACAAAATGCTTTAACTCCACTTTTATTACCTACATATGTACATTATATCTATTCGGAATCTAATAGTGTCTTCAAAAAAATGAATAGAATCCTTCTAGGCAAACGCGCTCCATTATAGACTAATGGCCAATTAAGAGTCCGTTGCCCAACCATCGTCCGTCTCGCTCGCGCATACCCACATTTTTGAAGATATAAAATGACTGCATGAACTTATAAAAAAATTGTCTTTTGTAAAACTAGAAAACATCACAAATGTTCGTCAAAACTTCAATTTGATACAAGTTAATTTTTATACATAAAAATAATTTTTAGAAATTATTCACGTGAAAATGATTTATTATTTAAATAGCTGTTTTACTGTAATTATTTTTTTAGTCCGTTCACAGTAGAATACGTACAGGTGGTGGTTACTCTGTCGAAATTCTATGCTACTGCTACTGCTCTCTGTGTTCCGTCACAGTAGTCACACCTTGTGTTATTCTCGAAGGGACACTGACCGATCTGAAACATTTTAAAACAGGTTACCTTTACCTTCTTATCGTACGTGTTTACACTGTTGCGAAATTTTCTCAGTAACGCAATAAAAATGGGGCTTTAGTTCCTGTTTCCATGGTTCTGAAAGAGTGTTAATTATCAGGTCTTTGACACTTGTTAGGGTCTGACTTGCTCTTGTCCGGTTTTTTTCACTTAACCTGTAAATGATGACGGTATCCCTGGGTCTCTGGCTTTTTTCGTTTCGGATACGACCCCTTAGAGAAACGTCGAGCATAGTTCTTTCCATAGCTTGCTTGTAGAGAATCAGAGTTATCAACATAGCGCAGCGTATTAGCATGCTGAAGTGGCAGTGGGTTGGCCAACTGGCCATATTTGTCGCAGAACCGACAACCGATAGGGTAAACGCGTTCTGGAGTGGAGACCGTGAGTCTACAAACGTAGTGTAGCCCGCCCTGAGATACGATGGAGTGACGATATACGGAAAGTAGCTGGCAGTGAAACGGAAAGCTGAGGATCGTACTGAATGGCGTTCAATGGGAGATGCCTATGTCCAGCATTGGATTATTTATAGCAGGCTGATGATGATGATGACTTATATTGTATAAGCCCCACCTTAACAACCTTTTGTAGCCACGATATAAGCAATTATACCGTCAGACTAATCTACTAGCTCTAAATTTAATTTAAATTTAAGTATTAATACTCAACTAAGCCGGACATACCTAATGTCCGGAAAGTCACTGGCTATATTTGGAACCGGGGGTTTTTGGTTGTCTTCTAATAAAAAAAACTTATTTTTGTGCTATTGCCACTTACTAAGGTTATTCTATTTTTAGTAGTTCTCTTTTATTCTTTGATTGGTAACTTCTCATTGTTAAGGCCATAATCAACCACGCTGGCCAAGTGCGGGTTGGCAGACTTCACACATCTTCAAGATCATTGAGAACTATCAGACATGTAGGTTTCCTCACGATGTTTTCCTTCACCATTTGAAGTTGGCGGCAATCAACAATATGCACATAACTTCGAAAAGACAGAGGTGCGTGCCGCGGGATTCGAGCCCAGGACCTGCGGATCGCAAGTCAAACGGTCTCCCGTCTAAGCTGTCGGAAATTTCCTTTTTTACTTTCTATCACATTGTTTACGACAAAGTATAGTTATTTTTAGTATATCTAATCGCATTATATGAATAATGCACTGTATTACTTACATTTATAGTTAGCTATAAATGGATTAATGATGAGGTGCCTGAATGACAGATAACGTTGGTAGACCCTAAACCGCTGCTCTTATATACGCGAAGCTTATATACTTAGTAGAATCTGTTTATAAAAAGAACTACTTACTGCGGAAAAACATGGTAACTGACGTTTGGAAGTATATGTTATACTTCTACTAGCTGCACCCGTGTTACCCTCTGTTTTACATGAATTTTATGTAAAATAAATTATATCAAAGGAGTATTATCTTTCTGGATAAAAAACCTAGCCTGTGTCAGCTAGCTAACTTTATACCAAATTTCATCAAAATCGGTTCAGCCATTTGAGCGTGAAGAAGTAACAAACAAAAAAAACAATCACAAACTTTCGCAAAAAAAAATAGTTTGAAGTGTTTTGGCAGGGATGCTCAAACGGTCGATCGTGATTGACTGGTCGATCGCAAGAGCTCATCGAATCGATAGCAGAGTACCTAAATAATGATAATTCAGTTCACGGTTAAAAATATTTAAATTAATAAGTGATTATGCGTTTGAGAGCTCCCATGCCACAGACACATATACATGTGTCAAACTTATAACACTCCAGTATTATTATAATAGATAGGGGCTAATAATGACTTTCGATTTATTTTATGTATGTTCTATCGTATTCTGTAGTTGGGTAAAAAAGATAAGATAAGATAAGTAAAAAAGATACAGCCGTTTAAGTGTAGGGCAGAGAGACTCCGTAGCCTCATGAATAGGCTCCCGCACCTTTAGTAAGGAAGCCTAAAAAACTATTTGAAACTTAAATTTCCCGCTGCTACTGCAATCGTTGCACCTTAACTTTGAAAGTTTTAAAAACCAAAACAAAACTATATTAAAATTAGAGAAGTTATTGGTTAACCTAGTGAATTATTAGTTAACTATATAACGGTGAAATTTTTAACGACTAATTTCTCCTTTCCTTGACGTCAATGGTTCGGTAGTGGTCCTTGACGTCAATGGTGATGGTATAAAGGTGCCGAGTTTGGGTCAAAAAGTGAAATTACATCCGGTTAGTGATCTAATTATGATTTATAACATCATTTGTATCTTAAATATGTATATTTATACGAGACATCATTTTATAAATATTTCTTAGGTCTAAGTTTTTTATAATATAAATATAAAATAATAATATGTATATATTATAAAAAACTTAAAACTAGGGTCCCGCCGGCAGCAGGGCAGAGCTCAAACTGCTGGCGGTGGGGGCTACAGACTGAGGAATCTCGAATGCGTGTCGTGTTCAGATTAGGTATTGATTATTATTGTTCTGTGGTATTGCTAATTCGACCGACCCAGACTACATAATGGCCGAATCATCATCATCAACGAATTCGACTTACCCAGGCTATAAGTTGGCCGAAACGTCGCAAAAAGATTCTCTCGCAAATAAGTTTCCGTACATAACTACATAATGGGGTATGTAAAGATTTCTTTGATATATTTTTTATATTGTTATTTAGTAGACTGAGTATTTGTATTTATATTTTCCATTTATTTTGTATAAAACTAACTTGTACTGAACCTATTTCTTTAAAATTTTATTTTTATCTCCAGAGGCACCAGGGTCCGTAATAAAAAATATGCGATTGAATATGACTTTATCAGCGACTGCACTCACATCGTCCAATTGACGGTGTGAGAGCGCTGATAAAGTCCGATCAGTCGAGGACAAACCTAATCAGGAAACTGAACCTATTTTGATAAAATCCATCAAAAAAAAGAATCATCAAAATCAAGTCATAATTGACGGTGTAATCGCGTAACAAACATACTCGTAAAAACAAGCCTATGCTTGTTTTATGTTTGTCATTGAAATCGAATTGAGAACCTCCTTTTTGGAAGTCGGTTTAAAAATAAAAAATCATCGAAGAGCTATATTATCTAAACAACCAGTCACTTCAGTAGGTATATTTCCGCGCGACAAAAGAGATATGAGGGTCTCAAAATCCGACGAATCGCTTCGAGTCCGACGAATCTCTTCGAGAAAAGATAGTCCCGGCCGTACGCACCTGCTCGCTCACATGGCGGGGGCACGGCCGTGCCCCCAGATAACTTACATGAAAGAACAAAATGCATTCTGTCTAGCAACTGTGATTTGTCTGACTTGCGCACTATTGCAACTTAGCATATCATTATATATTTGTTTGCAGAGTGAGTATTCTGGACCGTACAGAGTAATTCATATTGTGATTAAAATTCGGTGAAATACTTATCTAAAAATTAGTAATATTAATATTTATCCTGAATTCCTGACTAATAAACATCAGTTCAATGCAAAAAAAAAAGGAAAAAAACTACATTTTTTTCATCAGAATTTTAATTTTAAAAACCCATTAACTCACTGGAAATAACACTAAGATTAGAGATTAGGTTTTTATTTGCAATAATGCTGATACCATGAAGTACTTTTAGCATCCTTATTAGTAATTCAAGGACATTTTAAAAGTATCGTAATGCGTATACCTACTTGATGACACACCTGCCTATTAGAGGTTTTTCAGTTAGAGAACTAATATGACATTGAGGGCGCGGCTGCAGTCGAGCAGATATACGCTTCCTCACTGCTACAATAGATTTCACAAACATGTTCAAAAGAAAAGTGTATCCTTGGCGAACTAGAATTCCATTTTCACAAAAATAAAACAATTAGCGCCTCATGTGTGGTCTATTTACACTTTCTCTATTGTAAACACTTTAAAGATTTCTCGGAATGTGTGAATTACTGGAACAGTTACAAAAGTAGAGTGTAGGTTGTATTGTGTTATACAAAACGAAAGGGTGCGCACAAAGTAGTTTTTAGGTGGGCTTTTATACTTTTCAACCGACTTCAAAAAAGGAGGAGATTCCCAATTCGACTGTATTTTTTAAAATGTTTGTTACATCAGAACTTTCGACTGGGTGAACCGATTTTAATGATTCTTTTTTTTTATTTGAAAGCTGGTGCGTCCCGTGTGGTTGCATTTAAATTTGGTCCAGTTCTGACAATGTCATCCATGAGAAGTCCAGTACTTCTCAAATTATTTTAAAATGTATATGTACGTAGTTATATAACAAAAAGAAATTAACAGTTACGCTTTTGCCGTCCTCCTCCACCAATATTCTCACCCAACATAGTCAGGGAGAAAATTAGCGGAGGAGGACGGCAAATTAACAGTTACGTAATAATAGGGGAAGGAAGTTAGAAAAACAATAATGCTGATATCGCTCCCATATACAAGTGATATCAGTATCCTTGTTTCTGGCCAGTATACGTCGTGATATACTGGCCAGAAACAACGATAGGTACTGAACATTCACATTTATATAATTTACAATTAAATACGAGTACACGTATCGAGCTATGATAATTTACTAAGATATAATTATATTGGTGACACATTCTGACCAGTGGGTTGTGAAAAGATAATTATATACTTACCATATGAGAAAAAAATCCTTTGGGGGCTTCTAATTCCTGTATGGTATTATCAATTAATTATGGCATCATTATGTATTATGGTATTATTTTATTCCTGACTTGCATTGATTGTTCACGATCATTTTCTGCAAAAATAGGGTACATACTCGTAAGTCATGTGAGAGCGAAACATCCAAGTTCAATTATTACAGAAGCTTAGTCACCGTGGCCGAAATCGGTTTGGATGACATCATCATCATCATCATCATCGGAGCAAAAAGGCAAACGGCTCGCCTGATGGTAAGCGATAACCGTCGCTTATGGAAAACTGCAACATCAGGCGTGCTGGTGGTTAAACGTAGAGCTATTCTATATAAAAAAAGCTGAACGGGAAAACCTGAGGAATGAAATTCCACATATTTTTTATCCGTGGGAGAATTTATGGGCCTTATAAGGCAGCTCAATTTCCAGTTTCACGCAACGAACTAGAGGGGGTTATATTCCGAGTCTCATGATTACCATTTAGGTCATTCTCTGTAAATTTAGGTTCCATTGTCGCGGAAAAAATGTACATTGACAACTTTCAATGCCATATTCTATAGTAAATAACAGACAATACCGTCACGGGACTCGACGCGCTATTACTTGAACACCTACATACGTAAGTGAAGTCTTGTTGTTTCTGAAACTAAATTGGAATCATTGGTCAAACGTGCAAGGCGCAGGTTGTGAGCATGTTCACCACGATAAAACTTTGATAAAAACATAAAAACGACGCCAATCGCAAACATATTGAAAAGAAGTACAAAGTTGAAACAAATGTATTTTTTTTACGCAAGATAGATCTACGATTGATCACCAACTCGCCTGATGTTAAGCGATGGTGTGGCCGAGGATGGAGCTCGTCGATATAGAATATGTTTATTCACTCTAGCCTTGAAAATTTCAAGATTGTAGGTCTCAGGAAACAGAGATGGCGGCAAAGAATTCGATTCCTTTGTAGTGCGCATCAAAAACGTGGACCGATATCGCTGAGTACGGATTTTTCGCATTTCAACGAGAAATGCGTGGTAATTCGCCGCCTTTCTGCTAGCTCTGTAGTGAAATTGGGAGGGTGGAATTAGGTCGTGAAGCTCTTGCGTACATTCCCTTAATCCTGTAAAATATAGACATGCTACTTTACGGCTGTGCTCGAGACTAAGTAGCTTCTTGGCAAATATTTTTTAGTCACCAATTAACCTCATAGCTCGCCGGTCCACTGACCGTAAAGCTTCCAGCTGATACTTGGCTGATCCATCAAAAAGGTGGAACCAATACTCCATACACAATCGGACCTGTGCGTGATACAAATGAAGCAGTTGTCCCGGTGAGAAGTAATGCCTAACCTTATCCAAGCTTTTTGGAGGAGAAAAGGCAGGCTTGAGTCTTGTTGGAGTTGAATTTGACGAGATTTTCGTCACCCCAGTCGGACACAGCTAATAAATACCCAAAATCATCGATCTAGAAGATATTTATTTACTCTAACTAGGCTCACAGAAAACAGGGAAAAGCGACACTTAATTCCATTCACATGCATACATTTATTTCTACTTATAAAGTTGTTCATAATTCTGAAATATCGACGTTTGTTTATTTTTATTTAATATCAATGCACGAGGAAAATTATAACTTTCAGTAATGAAATTCTATGAATCCAAATTACGCATGAAAACTAAATTTAGTATGACTCAGAATATGATCTAATAATTACTTAATATCACGTGTAGTGAGATTTTCCTCAAAATGTTTGTAATATTTGCTATAGATTAAGATTGAACAATTTCCCTACGCTTTTAACTGTTTCGTAATATTCATGCTGTGACTAATATAATTACATATTTAAGCTAGATGACAATGTTTGTGTTTGCAGACGTTACTTTCATGAGACTGTATTGACATACATCATCATCATTGTAAGTACATTTTTACTGGACTATAATGAGGAAAGCAATGTTTAGTTACGCAAGTGCGATGATGTGTTCATATGTTCATATGATAAGTTTTTTTTTTTTTTTTTTTTTTTTCACACAACACCATCTAGCCCAAACTAAGCAAAGCTTGTACTATGGAACTAGATGGCTGATAGAATACATATATATTTTTTTATTTTTTTTGTAAATATATACATATGATACATAGAAACACCCAGACACAGAACAAACATCCATGCTCATCACACAAATGTTTGCCCGCCCTGGGTGGGGATTGAACCCACGACCTTTCAGTTCAGCAGGTAGACGTAGACGACACACTACCAACTGAGCCACAAGGCCAGTCCAAGTTCATTGACATAATTATTAGATATATATTTGACGTGTAATGAGTATCTAGAGAGTTATCAATAAATTGATTTGATTTGATTTGATGAGAGATTGGGCATGATGCGACCATTGACTGGCCTTGTGGCTCAGTTGGTAGTGTGTTTACGTCTACCTGCTGAACTGAAAGGTCGTGGGTTCAATCCCCACCCAGGGCAAACATTTGTGTGACGAGCATGGATGTTTGTTCTGTGTCTGGGTGTTTCTATGTATCATATGTATCTATATATAAAAAAAAAAAGTATATATGTATTCTATCAGCCATCTAGTTCCATAGTACAAGCTTTGCTTAGATATTTATTTATTTATAATGTTTGTATTTTTACCCGACTACGTAAGAAGGAGGGTTATGCTTATCAAGTGTACCTATGTATGGATGTGATGTATGTATTAATGTATATATGTATGTGGGCATGTATGTATGTATGTATGTGTCTATATGACAGCCTACAGCCTAAACGGCTTGACCGATTTTGATGTGCGAGGTGTCATTAGATACGTCTTCGCTTCCTGAGTGTCATATGCTATATTTTTTTGTAATAATAATAATACATCTCTTGCAAAACTAAAAATATTTTTTTTTTTCTTAACCTCTAACGGAACTATTTCGTAATAAACAAGTTTATAAATAAATAAGTATTTGGGGACATTTCACACAACACCATCTAGCCCAAACTAAGCAAAGCTTGTACTATGGAACTAGATGGCTGATAGAATACATAATACAGTTTTTTTTGTTGTAAATATGTACATATGATATATAGAAACACTCAGACACATAAACAAATATGCTCATCACACAAATGTTTGCCCTGGGTGGGGACCGAAACCGCGAACAGCTTAGTAGGTAGACATACTACCAACTGAGCCACAAGGCCAGTCAATGAAATTTCTTTTGTTCCCAACTAACAGAGACAAGACATCATGTTTCGAAATCAAAACAGTTGTAGAATCACTTCTGAGTCACAATATCTTGTGACGTAACGGTTATACCATTTTGGATATTCAGGATACCGTTCTTAGAAGTGTAAATTGAAATTGAAATATTCTTTATTTGTAACTGTAACATAATGTTTTAAAAACAATAAAGGCATGATGCTACCCGCAGTAGTTTGGGAAAAAACTGTGTCGCGGGTAACATCGCCCACCTCCGAATTAAAATTACATTGTAAGTACACAAGAAGACATTTACAAGCACACACATAATTATGCTTGTAAATAACTTCTATACAATCAGAATATAGAACAAACATTTCAAAGTTAGAATTTATAAGAGTTCAAGATTTACATATAAGATAGTTATTTCTATGATAAGTAGGTGTGAGTGAAGGTGTATATGTGGTGAGTGAATGAGGGTGTGTGTATATATATATATATGGGAGGGTGATTTGTCAGTGTATGGTGTGAGTATAGAGGTGAAGTTTTAAAGTCTACGTATATCCGTTATAAATAAATATGTAACCTCAATCACTCACTACGAATGCAATGCCTTACAGAGACACAATAGTGTGTACCGCGTATGTGTCTGGCGCGGTTAGATTTTGCATTCGTATCATCTTTAGCACGTGGTGGATTGCACGTAGGCTTTTAGTGCTTCACCAGCATGACATAGATACATACTTAGATGTTATAGAAAGATATTGTGTTTGATTATATTACGGTTTCGCAAGGAACCCTTATAGTTTCGCCATGACCGTCTTTCCGTTGGTCTGCCTGTCCGTATGTGTGCGGGTTTTATCAAATTATATTAGTAAAACAAAGCTGTAACTTGGTACAAATACACATATTCATCACGCCTGTAAAGTGGTACTTAAAATAAAACCGTTTTTTTTTTTTTTGATTTCCACACGTAAAGTGGGGATGTTTTTTTTCTGGTCTACTTCATGGTGTGGGATGTCATTGAGTAATTAAAAAGTACTGTGTGTGTGGAAAATTCATTCTTTTATATAAAAATTCATTCTTTTATTTTTTATTCGAGTCAATGTATATCTCACCCCGCCAGCCTAATGGTTGATATTGGAGAAACATATGGCTTTAGCAAAATAACGTAATTATTATGTGTAAAACTATTCCTTGCCTTGCCTGGCCTTGCTGGCCTGGCTTGACTGGCCTTGCTGGCCTGGCTTGACTGGCCTTGTGGCTCATTTGGTAGTATGTCTACCTGCTATGCTGTAGGTCGTGGGTCCGATCCCCATCCAGGGCAAATATTTGTGTGATGAGCATGGATGTTTGTTCTGTGTCTGGGTGTTTCTATGTATCATATGTATATATTTACAAAAAATAAACGTATATATGTATTCTATCAGTCATCTAGTTCCATAATACAAGCTTTGCTTAGTTTGGGCTAGATGGTTTTGTGTGAATTGTCCTCAAATATTTATTATTATTTATTTATTCCAGTTACGAAGGTTTTATATGTTAATGAGTAAATAAGTAGCCTCGTTCGTGCACACTACTGCACACGGCTGAGTATATGCCATAGTTGTAGAACTGCTCAGAATTTATTACTACTAATATTAACATTATTGGATTTTAACAAGTATCCATATAAAAAGAAAATCAATACTTTTGTATTTTATAAGTATCTGTATTTAAAGACAAACAAAATATCCGACTGCAGAAGAGCGCTTGATATGCTGTTGAGTGTACATTGTGTGAGAAAGTAAGCGCAAAGTCACTTTTATAGGTTATAAATTCGCATTCTTTAGAATAATGCTGGTAAAATCACCTATTTATTACGAATAAGTTCTTGGAGATTACGCCAAATCGCATTTTTTGTATTTTTACGTTTTTTTTCTTCTATTTATTATTGATACAAGAAATGTAGCCTATGACACTCAAGGAGTGAATATAAATCTAATGACACCTCGCACATCAAAATCGATCAAGCCGTTTAAGCTGTGGGTCATCATAGAGGAACATACATACATACACTCGAAAAACATAATCCTACTTATTTTGCAGTTGGGTAAAAATAATTTCCTAAGAAACCACGTACAAAGCTATTGAATTAAATACCTATTCCCCTCTATACGCTTACTTTGAAATAACCCGCTTAAAGTAATTGTTAGAGCCAATAATGCTTAGAGCGAAGTAAGTATAGCACAGCTCTTACTCCCGGCAAATGAGAGGTACGCAGTAGCAAACATCTTTTAACTACAAATTCCTGTAAATTTAATAGAAAATAACAAATTGATGTAGACATTACAGTAAATAAACATAATAAAAAATACATAATGTAGATTTTAGACAAAATACAATTTACAAGCCTTATAAGCCTTAAGTAAAATAAAGTAAGTATTATTAAGTAGTAAGGCTTTGTATAAGTAGTTAACTTATCTTGTTATTGTATCGTTGAAAATAATTTTTCATCCGACGGCTAAATGGAGGTAATGTTTTTAAGTGTGCGTATATTAATTGCATGTATGTATGTAATTATTCAGCATGCCCTCCATATTTTAATGTAATTCAAATTTCTTCATTTATGAGGTGTAAATTTTTTAAGTGTTTTTCTACAGACTTGACTTGTAGACAATTGAAATATTTTACATCTGACGGAATTTGAACCCGCATATCCTAATTAGTACTTGGGAGCCTTTACCAGTTTGGCCGCAGAGGTGTCATTAGATTCCACTCGTGGAAGTGACACAGATTATAATTATTTATTTCAATAAACGTCAATTAAAACAAGTGTATATTTAAAAAAAACTGAGACACCAACTTCAATTCGCATTGGGTGAGTATTGTAAGTAAGCTTTTCAAGCTCACTAAATTCTTCATGGTTAGTTATAAACTTTTTCAAACAATATTACATAGTATAGTACATATTATGTACATACAGGTTGAATTTTATCGATAACCACTTTTTTTTGAAGCATCCTCCCTCACTATTCCCTGTGTCAAGAATAGAATTTGTCACCGATTGTGAAATGCTTCGTCTTCGAAGATTAGAAAATGTACAGAATAATCCTCAACACTTACAATGTTGTTACACTTGTTATGCTGTTGAGTTTACGTTTTTTTTGTGAGGAAGTATGCGTAAAATCACCGTAAAATATTATAAATGCGCATTCTTTAGAGTAATTCTAGTAAAATCTCTTGTTTATTACGAAAAAGTTCGTTGGAGATTACGTAAAAATGCATTTTTTTTAAGTCTGCTAATGATCCTGATCCTAATATTATAAAAGCGAAAGTAAATCTGTCTGTCGTCTGTCTCTCTGTCTGTTTGTTACGTCTTCACGGTGAAACGAGTGAACCAATCGTAATGAAATATGGCACAGCGATTCTTTAAGACCTGGAAAAGGACATAAGCTATATTTTATCATCATCTTCACCGTTTTTCATCACAAAGCGGGTGACACTGCGGCGAACTAGTAAGCCCATAAGACAACTATTATTATAAATATTTCATTGAAATACAGTATTTAATCTTTAAATCCAAGTCGCAAGGATCAGAACTTGGCAATGGAAGCTCATAATTGGATTTTAAGCTCCAGATTCGTGCTATTGTCTGCAAACTTGTGAAACTGTGAAGCCGTTTCGGAATGAAACGTTTTGATTTGTTTGTCAATTGCTTTTCGTAAATAATTCTTCGAGCTTGCTTCTTTTGATTAATTTAAATTATGGCGTTCTAAATCCAAAATATGTTCGGGAGATTTGATTAAACCTCCATTTAACAACTTGGCAAGTCATTTGTCGATTTGTTCTTGCATTGAAACTTGACTGTTAGGACTTTTCCTTTACCTTAACCTTATTTACAAATAATGTTTTTTAGTAGCGGTGAGGAGAGAGGCGAAGCGAATCGATCCTGGCGCTTAGATTTATAATTATTTTCATATCACTTATGAAATGGCATTATTTGGAAGAGTTTCCTCTCACTACGCCTAAAATATCCACTTCGACAACGTGTGTACAGTGTGCCAAAAGTCCAGTATTTTGATACTGGACCGGCAGTCCGGTACACTGTACTTCGATGAGGTCAGAATCTCTAGTCTGAATTTTTAGTTACTATTCAAAGTCACATAAGTCATAAAGTAGCAGAATGTATACCAATATTATTATCCGACAATGAAATATAGTCTGTCGCGCTCGCTGTATAGACTACATCATACACATTAAATTCGACCAGGCTTTTTACGAGTAGACTATAAGATAAATAAATGATAAATGATAAGATAGTACAAGATATAAGTACAAATTAATCGAAATGCAATCATTTTTAAAATCTACAATGATGTTCGTTGTACAACCACACAATTTCTTTGTTTCAGGTGAAACGTTCCATAATGCTGAAGATGGCCGACGCGTGCGCTGACAGCTCAAAACAGACTCGCTTCCACGAGATGCACGTCCAACGTCACAACAACGTCAGCATCCTGTACGCTGACATTGTCAACTTCACGCCGCTGTCAGAGCGGCTCAGTGCCTCTGACCTGGTCAAGACTTTGAACGAACTGTTCGGGAGATTCGATCAGATTGCGCAGGTGAGTACGATTGTGTTAAATCAATCCACTATCAAGGAATGCATGTCCAGCGTCACAACAACATCAGCATTATGACGCTGACATCGTCTACTTCACGTCGCTGTTGTAGTGACTCAGCCCTTTTAACCTGGTCTAGACTTTGGACAAACTGTTTGGGAGATTAGATCAAATAACGCAGGCAAGTAGGTACTTGTATTTAACAAACCCGTATCAAGAGATGCACGTCTAGCGTTCTAACATCGTCGACTTCACGCCGCTGTTGGAGCGACTCAGTGCTTCTAACCTGGTCAAGACTTTGAATGAACTCTTCAGAAGATTTGATCAGAAAGCGCAGGTGAATTATTTTATGAAACAAAATTACATTCACGAGATTTACGTGCAATTTCATAACGTCAGTGACCTGTACGCTTACATCGTCATCTTCACGGTTCTGTCTTAGCTCTTAACGCTTCTTACTTCACTTCGCTTCTTTGCTTCTTTATCAGATTATGCATGTTGAGTTCTTTTACAAACAGACTTTATTCCACATAAAGTACAGCATGTACAGTCTCACATAAAACTTCAATACCATGCATCTATTTTTTCACGCCTCAGTCAGACCAGAATTTAGTCGAGTAAGTAATTACCTAACTACTGGACAAAATTAGTTACATAATCCAAATTAGATTTTATTACAACCTACCTTCATACGAAACAATAACAATTCACACAAGATCAACTTTCAATATGCCACAAGCAAAACCCACCAGATTTAATTTCCTTTCCTCGAGCTATTGAAAAGAAAATTTAATTTTCATAACTATTCATCCGGACATTAAATCGAAACTGTTTGCAAATAAATAGACACAAACACTAACAAGCAGTAAAATAATGAACTAAAAGAAATCTAAGGAAAGCTGCCGGTTTTGCAAAGGTTTTGCGATAGTGGTGCCCTAATCCAGATATTTTAATAGTGTGGTTATTATATCTATATTAAGGCACTGGAGTGTGAATGATCCGCAATCGCCCGCGCATTAACCTTTTCATTCACCTGAGAGTGTCGGGTAAGCAGTAGGTATAGAGAGCCCCACTCATTTGTTGAGTCGAAACTATTACCCAATTTATTGAATGAAACCGTGTAGGTGCCTTTCGTGTTTTAGTTAATTTATTAGAGCTACTTGAAAAAACTACAACACATCCAACACTCATATGGTTATTTTATGCTCTTTCAATTTTAGTTGTCGCGATATCTTTTTACAAACTTTTTTAGCTTCACTTCAAGTTTGGAAAACTAACTTTGGATCAACTCTTCTAAATTGAAGACTTTGAAATTTTGTAAGTTTGCCTAATTATCATGGCAATACACAATGGTACAAGAATTCACATATATTTTATTTATTGGAGTGAATAAAAGTTTATCTATAAGAATTTTCAAGGCTAGAGTGAATTGATATCTTCTAGATCTAGATCGACGAGCTCCATCCTCGGCCACACCGTCGCATAACATCAGGCGAGTTGGTGGTCAATCGTAGATCTATAATGTATAAAATAAATAAAAAAATACAATTATAATAAGTCAAAATTATTATTGCTAAGTTCTTTTATTACAGATATCTCTAGCTATATACCCTGCGGTTTCACATACCCGCGTAATGATGAAAAATGATTATGATGATGATGATGATTTTCAACCGGCTTCAAAAAAGGAGGAGGTTCTCAATTCTACTGTATTTTTTTATGATTGTCACCTTAGAACTTTCGACTGGGTGAACCGATTTTGATGATTATTTTTTTTATTTGAAAGCTAGTGCTTCCCGTGTGGTCTCATTTCAATTTGGTCCAGTTCTGACAATGGCATCCATGAGAAGTCGGTTGCTTCAGTTTTTTAAACTAAAATTATTTATTCATTTGTGTGTGTATATGTATATTAAAATTATCAATGTCTATAATAGTCTTTGATAAAGTATATAAACAATATTTTAAACATTTTTATGCTATAATTATCAGAAAATCCTTTTATTCACGAATCATAAATATAATAAGTTTGACATTTGATATAGGTAAATATTGTAAGACTTTGAGCAGGGTCGTAGAGACCCTGTATGTTGAGCATAAAAACTCTAGTCTAGTCTCGTCTGACTATAACCTTGTAATTTAGTAAAATTACAGGCATTGTGGCAAAAAACAAATATAAAATTAACTTTATTTTTCTCGTCCCTGCATTCATCGAGTGTAAATATATAGAGTTGTTCGTAAAAAAGTTGTTGTTTGCTCCCTACGTGATTGCATTGTTTGTTAAATGTCAGAGTTTGGATGAAAAATTTTGGCACAGTCTAATGGGGAAAGTTGAGTAAATTAAACAATTTCAGGTAAAAAAAAAATTGGCTGTTATATTATATCTTCTTTTTTTAAACAATTTTATTTTCGAATGTAGTATGATAATAAATTCTGATGAAATTGCTCTCACTGCTTCTCTGAAAATGACCGCAATAAGCGGTAGTAGTTCGACTTTTCGACTCAAAATTATCGTATAATCTCTATTAAATAAGACAATTTTCAGTATAGTGCAGACTATTGCTTAAAAATGGTTAGAATTATGGAAAAAAAATATGTTTAAAGTGCCTATCAACATTATCATAGCAAGTCTTTCTGAAGACATTGCTATCATAATTCTGTTTTATTTAGATGGGCAACCTGCTAAAGCGAGGTAACTAGTTCTTCCTAATAGCGTCTCCTTCAACGACAGCACAGATTGATGGTTAGTCGACAGTTTTAAGCTTGCCTTAGCTTTACTTGTGTCCAGCAACTGGAATAAGTAATTACTTGAACTAAGCAGCGACAGGAAAACATCGCTCTAAAAACGCCTCGAGCTTTCTAGAAGCGTATGGTCACCATCTCATACAATTATTTATAATCATTTTCATTTTTCATTTCCAAATTTTGTATCTTCCAAAATTAGTCGATTACACCTGGTACATGCATTGTTTCTATATCTTTGGTGTATAGGTAGTAATGTAATTATAGTTTAATAAACTGAAACAACCGACTTCAAAATACGCAATTTCGTTTACTTGGATTACATAATTTTCCAGTTATTATTTATTGAAAACCAAAGTAGTGAACCAAAACAAAATTTATATGGGACCACCTCTGAAGTATGACCTATCAAACAAAAAATAATTCTTAAAATCAACAAACATACGAAAAACATGAAGTCGAATTGAGAGCCTACTCCTTTTTGAAGTCGGTTAAAAAATAACTTTGAACTTTTTGGGTTCTACGAGTATGTTGATCCACTAGATATCGCTAGTAATTCAAATGCGTAACTGCTAGAATAGTACTGGTAGTACTGGATAGAATTGATAGACTTAGAGCGCGCCGTATGTTTACCCACCTCATCGGGTAACAAGATGTGAGCGATAAGGCCGCCTATTGAAAGATTAGCCATAGTAATATTGTCTTCTTTTAATATGTTTGTACAATGTGGTCTTTTAATAAAGTTACTAATAAAGTTATCTATCTATCTATCTAGCACGCACATTATTAAGGTGTCTCTAAACGTATAGGGTTGCTTAGGCTAAGCCTGAAGGGTTTTATACAGCTAGCAAAAATGTTACTTACCACTTTTTGGGGTGCCCATCACCTCATCGGGTAACAAGTAGGTACATAGTACATTCGAAAGTGCCTATCAAGAAGTATCATAATAAATAAATAAATCATTTTTAATTTAATCACAAAAAAAATAGTGTCTCTATGCAAGGAATGAGGGCCCAAATTTTAAAGTGAATTAACCGTATCATGTGGGGTTTCCTATGAAAGAGCCTAATTAGCGTAAGCTAAAACAGGTTTTTAACACATTCTTCGCCCCCTGCAGACCCTTCACTTCAGCTGGGAACCTTTTTAGGTGAATTTTGATTAAGTACAGAGTGGCCGCGCAAAGCAACGTTGACTGCCTCAAACGCCGGCGGTTTACTGACTACTACAAAATGAAAGGAATGCTCGGATCCGAGTGGGAGGTGCCGCTACTATAGCCCCACCCCACTCGGATCCGAGTGGTGAGCAAGGAATGTGTTAAATATTTTTACGATGTATATTTTTCGGTTTATGAAGGAAAATATAAAAAAAAAAATATGATTTCCCCCTTTTATTTAGTTTGTAAGGAGCCCTCGGTGGGCGAGTCTGACTCGCACTTGTCCGTTTTTTTTTTAGATTTTTGCGACTGTAACAGGTTGAAACTATGCAACTTTTTAATAGATTTATCGCGTATAGTTATTTCACAAATTTTAAGTAAATAACTGGTTACTTCACATCTATTTTGAGTAGAAATCTATAATTTCAACCGCATTTTGCATAGGTATAGTTAGTTTACTTGCTCGCTTCACTCAGGCACTAGCTATTTATAAATTCGGCTGAAATAGTTAAATAGTACTGGATCCAGTGATCTTTTACACGAACTGGATCCATCCAATATTAAATGTGTAGTCGCCTGTCAAATAAATGATAGATAGCTATTTGCCGTCAAGTTGTGAACTTACCCTTTCGAAAAAGGAGTACTTAGCGGTGCTGAAAGATAAACCTGAAACCCAGCGGCTTGGAAAGATTACGCTGAAAGTTTCATGAATTGTATTACCTTTTTGTATCTTCTCTACTGTATATTTTATTCAAAATACAATGGAATCCTTGTAGTGTGTTATTGAATTCTTTGTTTGCGAAAAGTTTCAGTTTTCGCACCCGTTATTTTATTTTTAGTGGCCTTTATTACATCGTATGAATACTTTACATCGACGCTTTGGATAAATAATTCTCTAAGCATGTTAGAGAGTAAAACAATGTCACTAGAATGGAGTGAAAGTCACAATCTACATTGTTTTGGTAGATTGATCGACGTCGATAATAGATCTAGATTTTCTTTTTATTTTTCAGACAGATGATGATGATTTCCAGGCACAAAATAGCTGGGAATTATAAATTTTATGATGGGTTGGCGAAGTATTTGTTTACAGTTCACTTAATGCTAAGTGTTGGTGTTCGGCTGGCCTCGTAGCTCAATTGGTATAGTACCTTTGCCTACTGATATGTAGGTCGTGGGTTCGATCCCCACCCAGGACAAACATTTGTGTGATGAGCATGAATATTTGTTCTGTGTCTGGGTGTTTCTATGTATCATAAGTATGTGTTTACAAACAATAAACTTATATATTTGCTTAGTTTGGGTTTGATGGTGTTGTGTGAAATGTCCACCAATATTTGTTTAATTATTTGTCCAAGTTGATAAGCACTCTTATTGATGTTCACAGGAAAACCAATGCATGAGAATCAAGATACTCGGTGATTGCTATTACTGCGTGTCTGGGCTGCCCGTTTCGAGGCCCAACCATGCTTACAACTGCGTCAATATGGGGCTGCAGATGATTGACGCCATCAGGTAAATATTACTTGTTATCAATCCAACGAATCTGTCAAAGTAGAGCAATCGTGAAGGCATCTAAAAACACCCAAATACAGCTTCGTCACGAGAAAAAACGCGAAATTTTCTAGCTTATTTTGCGGGGGAAGTGACACGCCACGAAGTTATTTATTTAATTTTATTTAGTTGTACGAAACGATTTAGTAACAAGATACATATTTTTTTAACTGTTTAGATAATTTTTTTTTTTCAAATCCACCCATTTTAATAGTACGCTTGTTTTAGTGTTCTACCTTTTATTGTGCGTATACGTAAGCGATATTTAACAAGTTCATTACCTTCTTCGATTACAAAGATATATCTTCGATGTAGTAGAATACACGATAATCCTAAAAATATAAACTTCCGTAAGTGGGAGAAGTAGTGGACGGTTTTTTTTTTTTTCGAGAACACAATTTTTTTTTTCGAGAACACATGTCTTGTTTATTGAAGTGATAAATAATGACAAAATAATTATATTACAACGAGCGCCTGCTTGGATGAACACGGAGTTTACGGATTGATTTCTATACGTTTTTTTATTTCATCTATTTTCGTATCACGCAACAAAATGAGGAAATTGTTTTTTGTATTTAAAATGGAACGGATGAAATAAAATATTTCCCGAAATTGTGAACATTCAAAATTCATGCACAATATTTTCAGGCCACATTCATTTACACGTACTGCACAGAAGTGGAACTTCCCGCATCATTGTCTATTCCTTGAGAAGTAAAATTTTATAATTTTCAAATCTAGAGTGAATAAAAATATTCTAAATGAAAATACCCTACTTTCGGCCATATTATTATCATCGATTACCACCATCAAACGTAGATCTATCTTATATATAATTATATGTAAAAAAAGTCGGGTTAGTTGCACCATTTATAACTCAAAAACGGCAGAACCGATTTACATGAAATTTGATATTCAGATAGCTTAAATAAATATACATTCATAAGTTTATCCCAAAAACAGAAATATTCCTGCAGTATATCGGGCAAAACCGCAAGGTGCAGCTAGTCTCGTAGGTATAAAAATGCTGGTGAAACCGTGAGATGCAGCAAATACTCTTTATAAATACTTTTTTTAAATTAACCTCTACTGTCTCACTGCTGGGCAAACGTCTGCCTTAATGCCTTCCATTTCTGTCAGTCAAGAACATCCACTCTGTATACTATTTACTAGAAATAAAACCTGCGTTTGACCACAACCACACCAGCACGGTTATTCGCAATCCATTTAATTTCGAACCTATATATCTATCTCTATCATATACATTCAAAATTACAGAAATAAATATATAGAATCCGAACTGATTACGATTCCGACGAATTTCAGATACCAGTGCATCCGCGTGGCTTCCCAACTATTATATCCAGTGATAATGACATCAAATCTGTAGCATGTTAATGGATTTGTTATTTTCCCCTCGTCGCAGGTTCGTCCGTGAAGCGACCGGGTTCAACGTGGACATGCGTATCGGCATCCACACAGGTAACGTGCTGTGCGGCGTCTTGGGCCTGCGCAAGTGGCAGTTCGACGTGTGGTCCGATGACGTCACACTCGCCAACCATATGGAGTCGGGTGGGATCGCTGGGTAAGTCACTACTTACAGCACAGAATTCGCCCTATTTTTGACTTACAGGTAGATACATTTATTTAACCGACTCATAAGTATACTTTTATTTTTCAACCGACTCCAAAAAAGGAGGAGGTTATCAATTCGTAGCGTATATATAGGTATATGTATATTTTTTATGTATGTACACAAATTTCTTCATCATTCGTGAACCAATTTTTGTGTTTCGTGAATTGGCGTATAGAGACAGCTCCCAAGTTGGTCCCATAATTATTTTAGAAACATTGCTTTATTAGTTTTTAATAACCTCTAAAAATATAAATACTTTCATTAGATTTGCAGAGTACCACTGACACGTTTTTCTTTGCAAAAGTGTCAAATGTTGAGGATTATCAACATCTGCACATTTTCTAATCTTCGAAGACGCAGCATTTGACATTCAATGACAAATCTCATTCATGACAAAAAAAAACAAGCGGGTGAAGAGAGGCCTCTTTAAAAAGTTTACATCCGTGAAGGATTTAGTAAGCTTGAAAAGTAAAACATTCTTACTCCTCATCCAATGTGTATAAGGAGAAAATAGTGAGCGTTTTGTATATTTATTACCGACTGAACAGGATGATATGTAATTTATGTATATTAATCCTTACTAATATTACAAGTAAACGAAATAGCGTACTTTGAAGTCGGTTGTTTCAGTTTTTTAAAGTATAAAATTATTTTTAATTTAATTAATATTTGTTTGTCGTACCAACAATGAGATTTGTATATTTTGCAGTTTTTACTATAGAGCCAAATACAAAATGCAATTTTTCTTAAATTAATTTCTCACTAGTCTCACTACATCTTTCGCTCATTAAGATATTACTTATTCAGAACCCACTCTAAAATTTTATAAAATGCTGAAAAAGCGCCCATCCATCATTCTCTTTAAATTGATACACATTTAGAATTTAAAAAGACATTAGAGAAAAACGACTTCATTTTTCATAATTTAGCTAAGCTGGCTAAAATAACGCTTAAGTAACTGAAATTCTGTAAAGTTTTATAATAATTTAATAATGTTATGGTGAAAGACGTGACCTATTCCAAAGTTTGTAGATGATCCCCCAGGCGTCATGCTTTTATATTATTGATTCAATTTTGATTAAGGGCAAAGAAACAGCTAAGTTTCTAAGGGGCTGTACTTAATGTACAGTAAAGGTAAGCGATCTGAAAATACTTAGGGCCTCGAGTACTGTGCTAAAAATAAATGATAATATTATGTCATCGTACTAACCGCAAAATTGTGGAATATGCTACTTGAGTGGATATTTTTCGATATTTATAATCACATAAACAGGGCACATAGCACGTAGAACTGATGGCCGATGAGGCCGAAAAGTTTTCAAGTGGAGACCACGCACCGGGAAGCGCAGCGTAGGAAGACCAGCCACGAGATGGACAGATGACCTCAAACAAGTGGCAGGAAGATGCTGGATGCATGCCGCTTCCAATCGGTTTTTTTTGGAAGTCCATGGGGGGAGGCTTATGTCCAGCAGTGGACTTCTTATGGCTGAGATAATGATGATGATGATGTTTTTTTTTCAGCGATAAATATGTGTATACAATAAAAAATATTTTCTAACAGAAAGATAATTTAAATAAACATGTTTACAATAAAAAAATTGGGTGTGGTGGTCATCTAAACTCGTGACTCTTGTAGTTCAGCAGACTTAAGATTTTATCTTTCAACCACATTAAGATAGATCTATGGGTATGTTATAATGTAAACTAGGCTTTAGAATGTTCAGTCTATAAAGCATAATCATATCTTAACTTTATCCTGGGTTCAAGGTATCGCTCCTGGCTGTTTAATAACGACGAAGGCTGTATTCATATTTGCTCTAGATTTTATACATGTTATTAAGTACTACGGATATTAATCCTATATTTTCTAACTGATTCAATAATATATAAATAGTCCTTGTGGTATTTGTCTCCAGTGACAGAACTTCTTCAGATTCAATTCTATATTCTCACCGCCTCGGCGGTGTTGCCGCAATTTTGACATTGACTTATGTGACAATAAAGTCTGTAGAGAATCGGAGCACACTCTACGCTTGGTAGAGCAGATTTCACCCGGGGAACTCATATATCAGTTGTTCAACTGTCAAGCAAGGATAGTAGCAAGCAAGCATTAGGAATGTTCTAAACTGGTGGTCAAAAAAGTATGGTATTTTCAAAAGAATTTCCTTGCATGAAGAAATGTAACATCTAAAATTATAGAGTGACGAGCGCAGAACATTACCATTTAAAGTTTTGAAGTATTTGAAGTTGTGGATGTCTTGTCACATCACTCAATTTCATAAAACAAAACTGAACGTGGATTAAATTCAATCACCATCATTATCTCAACCACAAGAAGTCCACTGCTCGATATAGGCCTTCGAACATCTATTTCCAAAATAACCATCCAGCGTCTTGCTGCCACTTTTATGAAGTCATCTGTCTATATTGTGGCTGGTCTTCCTACGCTACGCTTGCCGGTGCGTGGTCTTCACCCAAGAACTTTCGATCCCATCATCAGCCATCAATTCTATGTGCCCTGCCCACTGCCACTTCAACCTGCTAATCCGCTGTGCTATGTCGGTGATTTTCGTACGTCTACGGATCTCTACATCCTTACATTCAAT
Organism: Lycia hirtaria; assembly: GCA_947563715.1. Lineage (NCBI taxonomy): Eukaryota > Metazoa > Arthropoda > Insecta > Lepidoptera > Geometridae > Lycia > Lycia hirtaria. Next base: position 35,789,581 of record OX387385.1, read on the forward strand.
CTCACAGAGAGATACTAAGCATAGCCATCTCAAGAGCTCGTTGCGTGACTTCGAGCTTCCTTATAAAGTTCATAGTGAGTGACCACATTTCAGTGCCATATAAAGTATAAATTCAATACTTTACTTCAATAAAAAATAATTGGATCTATCTATGTATGTATCGATCCAAGGCTTATTAACGCAGAGTGGTTATTGCTAGACAAATTATCTTCCAGCCAACCGTAAAGAACAACCTAATGTGATTTGTTGGTCTCATTTTGAATCAATAAATGTCTGTGTAGGTGATTACTGTGACCTTGAGAAAGTAGTTAACAAAGTGGACTGGTTTATTGTTTTCGTTCGAGATTGTTTTTTTACTTACTCATTGTTTATTCTTTTATGAGAAAACTCGTGTTGTTATTTTTATACCTATATCTTGTATGAATATGTTTTAATGTTTTATTGTAAACACTGCTATAACTATCAACTACTCTCCTGTGATTCAATTATCTTAAACTTTTCATTAAAAAAACGTACGAAATAATTATATTTCGTACGCAGGTAAACACTAACTCATTTTATTTGCTTTTGTGTTTTCCAGGAATAAATTGAATAAATTTATGTCTATGTCAATAATTTTCCATTTTATTATTATAACCATTTAATTCTAATAAAATCCCTTCTTCTTCACGAAAAAGTGCGTTGGAGGTTTGTAGTTTTGTGTGAGTTAGTATATTATTATTACAGGCACCAATCTAACGACACCTCGTACATCAAAACCGGTCTAGCCATTTAGACTGTAGGTAATACAGAAACATAAATACACACATACAAATCTAGATACATACATATTATACACATACATACACTGAAATCCTTGTCAATAATAATATTGTTTGCAATCGGCATTCTAATTATTTGGTTATTATGTGGTTCCAGGCGAGTCCACATAACAAAAGCGACTCTACTCCAGCTGGGAGGCAGGTTCGACGTGGAGCCAGGAGACGGGGCCTCCAGGGAGGGCTACCTCGCTGATCATAAAGTGGAGACGTACCTCATTGTACCACCCAAGGTAGGAGCCCCAACAATATCTACTAAGAGTTCTACGAATAGTAGACCTTGCGAGCACAAACTTTTTGAAACAATACTTATATTAAAAAGTCTTCGATATCCTCTTAATCGTATTTTAAATTAATTGCAAGTGGAGCGGACCCATTAAGGACTCCTGTTTACCTTGCAAGACTAAACTGCACACTTGTGTCTCCGCCATAAAATGGTCGAGTGGTTAGGACTAAGCGAGTAGAAAGATTTGAAATGAAAACGTTCAGTTCTAGGGAGCGTTTGTGAGAAATTATTTGTTGGTAGAAATGCAATCTGATGACGAATGACGAAGGAGTCCATTCCGCTCAGCCATTTCTCGCTAATTACCATTTTGCGGTGAAAACCGGGCGCCATTCAAAATTAAGTGTCGTATATTTCTGTCAATTTTTTCGGCAAATGGCCTCGCAGCAAACTTCTTCTCTTTTTAACCGAGATAAAAGATCATGAAGACCTTTTTATCTCGACAACATTATAGATAGATTGTTTCTTGTTTAGTACCTACGTACCAAACATTTCTAGCAAATGTTATCAAAATTAGTCAGGGGTAGGTACGTGAAAGAAATTATGGTAGTAAATGTATATATAGTTTTTTTTATACAATATAGGTTTGCGCTTGACCGCCAATTAAAAGGAAAACCATAACAGCTATATATTTACAAGGTTACTAGTAAAGTAGTAGATCAACTGTACTTAGTACATGAAAAATTTACTTAGAGAACTAAAAAAAATTAAGTTTCATTTGAACTAACATGTTCATAATAATATGTAGGTTGGGATGTGCATTTACGGAACCCTACATTGCGTGTGGCTCGACACGCACTTTGCCGGTTTTTGTTATTCGTACCGGGATCTGTACAAGTAATTAGTTTTGGTCCTAGTTTAAATTAATTTACTAATGTATTAGACAGTCAGCTTGAAACAGGGGTACAATAAAGACATTAAATATACGGGGTGACCGGGTGATTTCTACCCGGTCACCAAACATTTGAATAGTTTCACGATATTTACCATAATTAACCCTTTTCACAACGATCTAATGATTGTATCCTATTTTGTTGAAAACAAGTTAAATTAAGTTCTATTTAAATAATTAAGATAATTTTAATTTAATGTCCAAAAGGTTGAAGTCTCTTTTCAGTTTTTTATTTGTGTTACCTATAATATCGCAGTGCGAGGCGCGTCACCGACCGAGAGTGACGTGTGCGCTGCTCCTTTGAAAAAGACCGCCGAATGCGGTTGAAATTATAGTCGGATTTTACGGCTTAAAACAGACGTGAGTTACCCGTAGTTTTTATTTATAAAATATAATATTTATGATAAAAACTGGTACACTAATCAAACACCAATGTACAAATCCGTCAACAATGGAAAGGTCGGGGGAACCCTTTGGAAACCCTACAGGATTTCAACGCCAATTTTCTGACTCCAGTATATGCGCTTTTTAGCGAATTGGCGCTTCACCGCCAATTTGCTTGATGTTAAGCAACTGCGATCTAAGATGGAGCGCGCTTGTCTAAAAAGAACCTATTCGTAAAGAACCAATCTGGAAGCGTATTCCACATTTTGGTGGGCCGCTGTATTTTTATCGTACAAAATTATTACATTATCGTCAAAGCTACATGTATTGTTTATTATACGTATGTATACTAAATCTCAGCGCAATCGAATCGGTGGAAGTTGTCCTGGCTTTGTTTCTAAAATTGTTATCTTGTGTCCAACGCTCGCCCGTATGAATACCACGTAAACCTAAATAAAAGCTTGTGAAAACAATCCGAATCGCTGTAGAGACACAAATCAACAAACACTCAGCGAGATTACACAGGTGTGTTATATAGTTGCTATATTTATGCATACATCGCTTCTTACATACTTATAAGTAATAGGCTTAGAGCGTGAATCGTCTCTAGCTCAGTGAAGCAGTTTCAAGTAAGCTTTTAACTCTGCGTAGGACGTCATAATTGGCAGATCGTTGCACGACTAACTAAATACAGATCGTAAAGCTTAAGGACTTATTCAGCTTGGATTTCTCTGCAGTAGTTTCGGTAAAAGTATATCCCGCGGCGCGCAACTATGTCTTTTCGAAGTTATGTGCGTATTGTTGATTGCCGCCAACTTCAAACGGTGAAGGAAAACATCGTGAGGAAACCTACATGTCTGAGAGTTCTCAATGATCTTGAAGATGTGTGAATTCTGCCAACCCGCACTTGGCCAGCGTGGTAGACTATGGTCTAACCCTTCTCACAATGAGAAGATGGCCCGTTCCCAGCAGTGGGACAGTTTGTACAAACAGGACTGATAAAATATATATATATATCCCTCGAAGTTGGATCTTTGTTGTTTTTTCTTTTTTACGAGGAAATAAATCGTAATTTTTTAAAATAAAATATTATTTAATTTTCAATACAAGGTTCCGCATAACTTTTGTGCTAAACTGAATAATTTAATCTAACATTTACAAATTTTACATAGAATTGGACAAACATCGCATTTTGTTGTTCACTGGAGGAAATTGTGTGATATCGTGTTTTCAAATATTATTCCGTCTAGGATTGATCCTTAACTTTCCAGTATATACAGCATTTTTCAAAGCAAATGCTATAAAATTGCTGACAGATAATCAAACTAAGCTTATTTATGTACTATGGATCGTTAAGGTTAGATAAGTACATCCACTTGAATCAAATAAGAATTTAGAATATGAGCGAGCGCAAACTTTTTCAAGAACTGTTTGTAGAACTAAAAACTTATAATCTAGTGAGTTTCCGCATCGAAGTCTTCAAGATGGTACTCTATACTCTATTTTCCTGAAGATGCCTCGTGGAGAGAGTGCCAGCTTGAAGAAATCAAAGCCGTCAAGAGTACCAGCTAGAAGACACCGAAGCGGAAAAGTTAGAGTTAAGTTTTTGAATATGGATTTCCGCAAAGCATCGCCTGATCCAATGAATTTACTAGTTTCAAAATAAAAATAAAAATTAAAAAATTAAAATTCATTTGACACAAAGCTAAAATTAATTAACTTTAGCTTTGTGTCAAACGAATTTTGAATGTAGCTATCATTCTAAGTGTTATTACTATGTGTCTTCGTACACATACACAGTTTATCTCAGGTGCAGACAGATGTGTTGAAGCGTAGGTTCCCTCATTATCCAATGATAGATGTGTCTCGCAAACAATAATGGCAACCCTCCACATTCAGAGTACTCTGGGGATGATTTATAGTGCATGAAGACTTACTTGTAATGCTTGCTTTTCATGATGTAGGTATTACGTATATACGTGAGCAAAGTAAGTGCGTCCTAAGTTTTGCATATCATTGTGTGGGATGTATTTTATATTAATGTTATATAATATTTCTTCGGACAATTTTAAAATTATTCCTAATTTTATTTTAATTGTTTTTTGTTGTTTTTCGAACGACGTATAAAAACGTGTTTTTTTAAATAAAATCTTCAGTAACAGATTGATACAAAAGTAAGCTTAGAAAACTTGAAGACCCCTTACATAAGCACTGTTGCATTGATTTTGATGTGATATCTAGCTAAGAACACTTGATTGATTACCTCCAGCAAACAAAAAAAAAAACTAGCTCAAAATCGGTCCATCCGTTTGAGAGCTACGATACTACAAACACTAATACACAGATACACACTTTAAGGCTATAACACCCCTCTTTTGCGTCGGGGGTTAAAATAGGATGAGTTAAGAATTAAAATATCGAATAATATCCTGAAATGAGTTGACACTAGAAAAAAGACTAATTACAAATACATAAAAAATAATCATCCAAAAAAATCTTCTAAATTTAGTATAATCAGTCAGTCTGTTCATAATATTATTTAGTAGATAAACTAAAATATAAATTTTTAACGAGTAATACAAAATTTACATCTGAAAGCATTCTAACTTGAAAGATTTTCCTCGTTTATCTACATAATTACAGCAAAGGAAAAGCAAAAGTGAGGATGGACATATTTTGAGCGCCTTTACACTAAGAGATATAGGAGTGCGGCTAAGTAGCGCTGCTGCAGCATCAGCAGAGGCGGTAGCAAACATAAAACTAATACAGTTGAATTGTTAACCTCCTTCTCTTTGAAGTTGGTAAATATACATAATTACGTTTACTTAGACGAAACATTTTTAATTAATTAATTTCAAACTAAGTGAAAAAATCTGATAAATTTTATGAAATTAATCTGAAAGTACTTTATCTACTACTATATCCTATATCCTTTCAGTATGTACTATATCCTTTCATTTTTTTTTTTAAATCGGTTTATAAATGACGGAGTAATGAGATAACAAACATAAAAGAATTACAATCGAATCGGAATCCACTTTTTTTAAATCGGTTAAAAAAAACTCGTGCTGCAGTCACTCTATACTCGGACACGGACACGGAAACGCACACGGACACGGACACGGATACGGGCACGGACACAGACATAGACTCGGGCACGGACACGGACACGGAAACGGACACGTACACAGACACGGACACGGACATGGATACGGACACGGACACGGACACGGACACGGACATGGACACGGACACCGACACGGACACGCACACGGACATGGACACGGACACGGACACGAACACGCACACGGACACGGACACGGACTCGATCATGGTCACGACGGTTCGTGTCCGTGTCTGTGTTAGAGGTGCGCGCCGCGTTAAAAATCAGTCGGCGGCGGCGTGGGATTTTTAATAATTTTCGCATAGAAATTGAGATACAATGTTAAAAAAAAACTACCTTTAGCTGTAATTTCAAGACCAGCTACGGAAAACACTTTTTTACAGGCTATTTTAATAGTATAAATGCATAGTACTAGGTTTTAAGGCATCAAACGCGGACAACGCGCACCTCTACTCTGTAGTCAAGTTAAAATCGCGCATGCCCAGGTAACGTCAGAAAAGTATTCTATGTAATAGATTTATTACTACTACATCTTTTTTCAGTCATGATACATATATATGCGAGTATACCACAAAATCGTAAAACGACTAAATCACACTGTAAGAGTAAAATGTATTGGACGATTGGACGATTGCTCCCGCTGCTGCTGCATCCTACCACGCGGTTGGATCATCAAATGTGAAAGGGCTCTTAAAACTAATAAAGATTGAAAAAATCACGCTTCTCGTTTTCACAATGGTCTTTTCCTTCTGAAAATCAATCTCCATTCTATAATCTTAATAAATCTAATAAAATCTACTCAAAGAAGGTTTTTAGTACCCGAATAAACCGAATTTGCATCACAAAATTTCGTTTCTGAAGATTAGAGCGAGAAATAAAATTTTATTCGAATCGACTTTGTATTCTTTTATTTTTTGAATTATTCGATTAATAATAACCTAGAGATGATCCTCGTACATTAGAATGAGGTGTTGATAGTTCTTTTTAACGGAGGTTTATCTCAGTTCTAAGCAGCGATTATCACCGCAAGTGATCATGAGGCTTAAATTGTATCGTATAAGGTCACATTTAGCGAAGCAAAAATATGGCCGTTATGATGCGAGGCTCCGTGCTAACAGTTTTATTGATTTTAATTCTTTATTGTACCAACACTGATTACCATAAAAAATATTATCAGCGAAAATATCTGTTACCTCTTGTTTGAAAAAAGGCAATTCTAGGATAACGTCCCATTAAATACCAATACCATTAAATACCAACCCAACTGCAAAGCATACTTAAATTTTATCCAACTGCATAAGGAGAGTAATGTTTTCTTGTGTATCTAAACATTATTACATAAAAAATTACAAACATTAAAAATAAAACAGAGCGACGATTGTTCCTCCAACGTTTCAGTTAAAACTTTTCCAGACATTTTTGCGAGAAAACTTATTCGAAAATTCGGTTAAATCATAAAATCATTCAGCACATGTACCGAATTGTCAATATGCGAAGTATCGATTTGAATCTACTTGCAAATCGAGTGTCTATTCGATTTATGTTCGTCTATTTGATTACTGTTTGTCATTAGATTGACCGTGCGCGTCGCGGAGTGAGTAAATTGGCTTTTTGTACCGGCGAAAGATTGGCTATTTTTTTGTGGTTGCGAACTGAAAGAATCCGATATCCAGTTTATTTGGATGAATTGTTACAATCAGGTGTTGTCTGTAAGTCGAATAAAATTTGGCACATAAATTACCGACATCGGTAGGTATCAACAGTAGTTTTAAATTAATAATCTTCCAGCTATCTGTACTTTCAAATACATTATATATTAATTATTTTACAAAAATAAAGTCATTCGCTAATAGAACAATTATTATAATTATATTATAGAAACACATTAGTCGCTTTAAATATTAATCATTAATCGAATAACCCGCCCCGAGCCGTTCCTGGAGCAAATGTGCCCATAACGCTGCAGCATTGCCTCGCTGAATAGATTGCCAATTTCTGCGCTAGGAACGTGTCAGAGCGGGAGTGACCACCCCTTTCACGTACTCTGCACCCAATCTCGCTAAATATAGTAAAATAAATTAATAAAGTAAAACAAAATTAGACTTATTTTAAACAATTTTTTTTTTTTTATAGATTCAACATCATCTGTGATAATAATCACTAAAAGCGATAAAAAGTATCTTGAAATTAAAAATAAAATAAAACCGGACAAGTGCGAGTCAAACTCGCCCACCGAGGGTTCCGTACAAACTAGTAGATAAAAGGAGGAAATCATATTTTTTTTATATATTTTCCTTCATAATCCGAAAAATATACATCTTAAAAATATTTAAAACCTTGTTTTAGCTTATGCTAATGAAGCTCTTTCATATTATATCCCACATGATACGGTTAGTTCAATTTGCATAAAGACGCTATATTTTTGTCATTAAATTAAAAATTACCTGTTTTCGGATTTTTATATGTGTACTATAACATAATGCTTCTTGCCAAATTTCATAGTTCATAGGTCAACGGGAAGTACCCCGTAGGTTTTGATTCCCTTGTGAGTGTCGAAATGTGCGTTTTTTACGACATATTCAGCTGTAACTTTTTTTTTACGAAAACTGAGGAATTAGATTTTTCTTTCTGCAGTCAGATACTATGGATCTGCGTATATGGTTTTAATTTCAACTCGATACCTTCACGAAGAGAAAAAGGTCTTGACACCCGGACGGACAGACAGACGGACAGACAGACAGACAGACGGACAGACAGACAGACGGACAACAAAGTGATCCTATAAGGGTTCCGTTTTTTCCTTTTGAGATACGGAACCCTAATAAAATGGAAAAATAATAGGGTCATACCTTGTAAAAGTTATGTATTTACAGTGATCGAAAAATCTATTGTAAAATAACTACGTTCTGATTTTAATGGATTAATTAAAACAGCTCATTCAAGTAGTGCAACTCCCATATTATACTAAAGTAATACAAAATCTACTCCCTTTTGATTACTCAAGTTTAGCAGTGAACAGAATAGATATCAGTTTCAACTTCGTCCCTAAAACTTATAGATCACACCACGATCCGAAGAGGCCCATAAATTTAAGTTATCACAAGTCAATTAATTAAACAACTTGGACTAGAACTGTCCAAATACTCTCCTTATTTATTTTTATCTCTTTCCCTTGCTTGTCTGTTTAAATTAGAGTAAAAGGGATGGTGGTAATGAAACTAGAGGCTGTCCAGTAATTCAGTTTAGGAGTTGACGTCTGTTTTATTGGCTAGGGGTGAAATGGATTTATAGCCTTGGTTTGTATTGAGTTAGCGGTGATAAAGGAAAGTTTCTTCGAGGATACTCGTAATTTAGCACTAAATTAGTACAGTTTACGTACCTACCTTGTACGGAATCAATGAATGTAGAACTTTACTCCTGATTATGTAATATTTATGTATACATAATTTCAATGTGTGTCGATCCTCTACTAAGATCTTGCCTGTTTGTTTTTGTTATTTGGAAATAAGGGAATTTCCTGACCCGTCCAAACCGAAATTTGCGGTCACTCCCAGATTTCCGGGTACCCAACTGTTAACGCTAGTTTTGGGTCCTTCGCTGTTTCATTTACTAACTATACCTCGCATTTATCAACTTTTCGAGCGTTTAATTTGTTATCAAAGCCTTCAAACTGGCCATAAACCCATCCATCCACAAGTTTGCATCACTCGACTGCTCGGATATATTCACACGGCACCGAGCAAAACATTTGCATAATTGCGAGCGCCACTAACTTTTCATTTCGCATAAACTGTAGATATTGTAGAATTATACTGTTGTTTTCATAGCGCTTAGTGCAAGTTTATGTGTCGTTTAACACTGTTATTAACGTTTGCTATGTATCTGACGAAGATAGATAAAGTTTTATTACGTAGGTACTTTTTATTTCTTTTGTATACTAACTGCAACCTGCGATTTTACATGGTCACACATGAGCCTTTATTCCTCGATTGTGATAATTCTTTGTTTTATGATTCCAAGTCATCATCATCATCTCAGTCAAAAGAATTCAAAAAATAGTTGGTGTACTCGTACGTATCCACTTAGGTAGACAACCAGTTTTGATTGTCTTCGTGTTACTTCTCCCTTTTCAGTTACTTAGATTGTTTTGAAGTCGGCTTAATTTTTTTTTATTACTTTTTTTCATTATGGCTTTTATACAGAAATTTACAAAGTTGGAAAGATAAGCAAAATATTGATACAGCCGTTCATATTTCTATTAGAAATAATGTTATCAAAATCAGAAAGTTCAGAGGCAGAAAATAATTTACTTTTATTTTTTTGCCAAAACAGCTACAAGTCACTTACTATAGTTATTTTAAGTTGACGTAGCAGATCATACGTGTATCACGCTTTTTGTTTTTTTTAATTAACTACACTTGTTTTATGAGAGTTGTTTTAGGATGTAAATAAGGTAGGGTATCCTAGAGTTTCTTGATTAAACCTGACCTAAATCCACCATCCATTCAAAACAAGGTTTCAACCCTTGCGTTAGAGAGAAAGGGTTCAAATGCAACGGTTATGAAGGTGAATAGCAGAACCCTTTTAAGGCGAAATGAATTCTTGGATTTGGAGTGAAATCTACTTTCAAGATGAATCCTTCAATTTACAGCTAAATTCTTTTTAGTCATTTATGGGATTTAACCTTTGAACCTAGATTACAGATTAATAATAAAAGTAATTTTTTGCAGCATTGTATTTTATTACTTTATTCGTTATAACGTTTTTGAGTAGTAAGTATATACGTGAAATTGTGTTATTTGTACTTTGTAATTTGTGACACTTTAAGCTTATAAGTTTCTTAGGAAGGTGTTGAAGTTATTCAAAGCAACTAGTTAAAAGTAAAACATAATTATACAAACAATTCTGCTATTTAAGTTACCCTTGTAGAGGTAACATTGCTTGTTCTGGATAGAGCATTCACAGCATTCACGGTCACATAGAAAAGTTTAGCCTAGTCGAAAAAATAGGTAACCATCTCGAATTTAGTATAGTTTTTATGTATTTTTTATCTTTTGTTGGGATCTACGAAGTAATATTTATGATATTGACCCTTTCCGCTACAAGGGTAGTAAAAACCGTTTTATGTTTTAAAGTTTTATACTTGTGGGTTATTTACTTGTAAGTTTCTTGTAGTGTAGGTCATGTTTTATGGCCCAAAGAGCTGGTATATTCTACGCTGTTGGTGAGCAGCCCGGCCACAAACCCATGAACAACGGACACAAGTTTATATTTATATGCAACTATATTAGTCTGTAACGTATTTATGATATGGGAAAGAACTTAAATAAACTAGTGCAACAACAGGCGGCCTTATAGCTAAAAGTGATATCTTCCAACCAACCATGCCTGGAAGAAAGAAGTGTTACTTTCCTGCTCCCTGAAATAAATGATTATTATTATTTAATCCCACTTTCTATACTTCCAGCGAGTGGGCACGGAGAACGGTCGCCTCTCCGTGTGCACGGTAGATAGGAAGGCCAGCATAGTGTCATCTCTCTACCAGGACGTCTCTCCAACCAAGCTCAAGGACCATAACATCAGCCCCGCGCCGTCGCAGCACAGCTTTGTGGATGAAGCTTTCATGGGACCCAAAGTAAGTAACATTGTTACATAATCGTCTTAGTCACAAGGAATCCTAGGCCTCCCCCAAGGTTTTTTTTAAAGACCGGTTGGAAGACCGGTTGTTTCTATCATTTTTAGGGTTCCGTACCCAAAGGGTAAAAACGGGACCCTATTACTAATACTCCGCTGTCTGTTTGTCCGTCCGTCCGTCCGTCCGTCCGTCTGTCACCAGGCTGTATCTCATGAACCGTGATAGTTAGATAGTTGAAATTTTCACAGATGATGTATTGCTGTTGCAGCTATATTAACATATATAATACTAAAAAACAGAATAAAATAAATATTTAAGGGTGCTCCCATACAACAAACGTGTTTTTTTTTGCTCGGTTTTGCTCGATATTGATGACGGCAACACTTGAAATATTCACAGAATATTGACTCATATTATTTGCTTTAAAAATAAATAATTAAATTAAAATAAAATTTATATTTAAGGGGGACTCCCATACAACAAACGTGATTTTTTTGCCGTTTTTATAGATAATGGTACAGAACCCTTCATGCGCGAGTCCGACTTGCCCGTGGCCGGTTTTATTTTGCGTTATTTAGCAAAGCTATAAAATTTAATACTTGTTTTCAGTTTTCAGTAAGAAAATAAATCAAAAATTTAGATCTATCCTCAGTCCCTCTACAAAAAATATATTTAGTAGTTTAAACTTAAAGTACTCTTTGTTGGTATTAAATCAAAATAAGGTATGTAAACCAAGTAAATATTTCAACGTAAAACGTCTGATATAATCTGACTTGCGTAACTTGCTACTTGGCCTTGTATTTCATGCAGTGACTATTACTGACATTGATGACATTATTTCAAAGATACAGACACGAAATCATTAGATACCTTTTTTCCAGGTTTTCAGATCTGAATCAGTGAGGACAAAGGAAGTGAATAGATCTGAGTCAATGAGGACCGACGTTCTCAGATCTGATTCTATACGGAATAACGAAGTGCTAAGGTCTGAGTCAGTCAGGACTGCTCCACCTGGAGGTAAATTATTTGCAGCATAATCAGCAGCCTAACTTTAATATCAGGTCTCAAGATAGGCCAGGTTAACTTTTATCGCACAGCAAATGTGGCCAAATACCTGACATATTATAAAAAATACTCATATTATCAAAATACCTTCTCATATATTAAGAATCTCACAGATATTTACAATAAAACGTAATTATCTACCCTAAAAAAAGGAAAAAATAGGTAGTTCTCATGTCAAAGAATACCCTTTCATTTAGAGATACCCACTTTAGACCCCATAGACCTTAGTTGCATCAGAACCCCTAATCATTCCAGACCTTAGTCGTCGTGCTTCAGTGAAGGTGGTAGCTTTCGAAGGTAACCACCCGACGAGTCCTGGGGAAGGTCTCTCCAATGGCACAGTTGTCCATGTCAAGCCTAAAAGCCGCAGTGGATCCATTATTGGAGCTATTAGTCCTATTATGGGGACTGGTGAGTATGTGAAAGGAGCAATATAAGTTTAATTAAATAATTGGTACAAAAATAATAATATAGCTTTATCTGATAACATCAAATAATTCAAAATCTATCAAGCTTTTTATAGTATAAAAAGTATTGTTAATATAATTCCAGAAAACTTTACCGGTATTCTTGGACAAAATTAAAACTAAAAATTATAAAATAAAATAAAATATTATAAAATTTTAAATAAACATGCTACTTAATTGCGATGTAAAGGACAACAGTTATATATTTTAAACAAATTTATAAAAAGTTATTTTGATTTAAATAAATGTATTCCACTCAAAAGTGAAATATAAAAACTTTTTCATTTAAAAGCAACTGAACCACCAAGTATTGCAGAGTTACATAGGAAGGTCATCACTTAATTTTCCTTATTACTGTTATTTTTACAAATGAAAAAAGTTAAAATTATATGCAAATTTTCCGAGTAGAATAACTCATAATGCTTGCAATTGGGGCATGGGATGTCCCAGATTGAACTCAGTAATGAACTTTGAAATTTTTATTTTTCCATAAAAATGTAAGATCAAAACAACATGACAAGTTAGTGATTTTAGTCAGAACTTAACTAAAGATCACTTTATCCTTTTCTCCAGAGGAATGTTCAGATATTTCTGAGATGTCATACATCGTGCTACCGACACCACAGTCGGACACACATACTCTATTCTTTAGAATACTAAGTTCGAAATCCATGGAGTCGCTAAGTTAGTATTTTTGCGAGTGTTTGATTCCTTGTCACTAATGTGGTCACAAGAGTAACATTTTATCATTTCTTTTTAACTGAATTGTGACCAATTACGACCAATTTTGATTTAATTAATAAAATCTTCGACGCCAAATATTATTAATTTCATGGAATTTGTTTCCATACTCATTGTACATGTTGAAACAATAAATGTAGTGTGTAGTCCATTACACTTAAATATGCTATCGTTTTTATTACCCTGAATGGTTTCTATCTGCTTGAGTTCTGAAAGTTATTATTCCCTAACATTATAATGAGAAGATTTTAATAATTTTATCATTTAAAAATAGTGATAAAATTCACTTTGTAATTGTTCAAGAGATCAACTGAATGCATGAGTTCGTCTCTTTGTCTTGCGATTCTTGCTAGAAAATTAGAATTATTTAACTCATCAACAACATTTATAAAATTAGTGTTGGTATTGTGTTGTACTTATTTTATTTACTCTTCAATTTCAATTAGTTTTGTATTAACTTGTATAGATTTTACTATAAACTTTTTAACTACTTCAATAAAACTGATGAAATTGACTGTTTGTATATTCTGCAATATCCCTGTTATTGTAAAAAAAAATCTGATTTCTATAAATATTATGTTCAGGCGTATGCTTCTTGGAGTCTGTTTCAGTTCTTTTTTATTGAAAGTTGAAGTATTGTATTTTTCATCTATTTTGTATTTCCACTGATTTTTAACCATATTTCCAGCGACCCCCGGTGTTCCATCCAGATCTCGGCCGTCCAGTAAGATGACGAAGTACGTGGAGTGCTGGGGAGCTGACAAACCATTTGCAAATATCACCGACTCTACGCTTGCCAAAAATATTGGAATCTCTGTAAGTAAACTTTTAATTCATAACAAAATATTAAATGAATAAATATTAGTGGACATTATCACACAATACAATATACCCCAAACTAAGCAAAGTTTGTATTAATATCCATGCTAATTACAAAAATGTTTGCACTGGACGGGAATCGAACCCACGACCTACGGCTTAGCAGGCAGACATACTATTGAGCTGCAAGGCCAGCCAATACAAACCACATAGTACAGTACAGTGGATTATGAATTAAAAAACACATTTTCAAATTATTAATAAAAGCCTAATCGTTTAAGAAATCAAAAAAAAAAACAGTAAAAAGAAATAGACAATAAGCTAGCATTAAAAGAAGTATATAAAACAACAGGTATAAAGTAGAAATTAATATTACAAATATGAAGAAAAATAATCTAATCCATCCTAAGAATGTAGGCTATTCTTAGGATGGATTAGATTATTTTTACAGACCTATACAGGAAGAATAGAAATAAACTCGGTAAATTAAAAGAGAATAAGTAGTTGATTCTTCCATCATTTCCTTTGTGCTTTATGTTTCAGAGCTTAGTAATGATAGAACAGAATCTTCTACCTCAACGGACAACATGCTGTGATTGTGACAGGTAAGATAACCTATTCTTATATACTACAAATCCGTTCTCAGCGATATTAATTCATATTCTTGATGCTTACTGCACATTAATGTAATTCTTTGCCGCCATCTCTGTTTCCCGAGGCCTACAATCCTGGAATTTTCAAGGCTAGAGTGAATAGATATCTTCTAGATCGACGAGCTCCATCCTCGGCCACACCGTCGCTTAATATCAGGCGAGTCTGTTGGTGGTCAATTGTAGATCTATCTTCCATAAAAAAAACTTGGTGTATTATAAGCCAAATGAACACAATGTTTTCAATGAAATTATGAAGGATGATTGTTACAGAAGATATTAATACAATTTTATAATGAAAACTAACGTGGTTATTACACATTTTTATTTATTTTTTACTCACGTCTATTTTTGAGCCAAATTCTCCGACTATAGTTTCAACCGCATACGGCGGTCTTTTTCATAAGAAACAGCGCTGACGTCACTCCCGAAGGACGTCTCGTCTGGTACTGATGGGAGTGACGTCTGCGCTGCTCTTTTTGAAAAAGACCGTCGTATGTGGTTGAAACTATAGTCGGAGAATTCGGCTCAAAATAGACGTGAGTAACCTGTTTGTTCAAATAAAAAAATTAATAAAATGTTTTCTAAATTGTGAGAAAATGATATTGTCCTACTTATATGTTTAAATAAAACCTGTAAGATTAAACAAGCACCCAAATTCCCCATACATCTAATAAAGTTTAAAATTTAGTTATACTGGTAATATAACAAAAATCGGCTAGACTGCCTTCCGAATATTAGCTATCTCCACATTCTAAAGCGAATATTAAACCAAACAGGCCGTGATTTATAAATTTGATTGTGCTATCATTTCTCATGTTGCGGTTTGATAGTTTTCCCATATTACTTCCAGCAACAACACAGAACCGTCAGGCATGAACCGCCTAACGCTGTGGTTCAAAAGCAGCGTCCAAGAGCGCCAGTACCGCAATCAACCTGACAACCAGTTCAAGTACAACGTCGCGTGCGCAGCGCTTCTGTTCCTACTGCTTGTGTTCATACAGCTGCTTACTGTTCCCACGTAAGTACATATATTGTATATAAATCATATAGCACGGGGGTTCAAAACTACTCTTTTACAAGCGAATATTACACGCCCTTCATTACAAGTTCTCGCGTAAATTATACTAAAATAACCAAAAGTTTGGATTAAATTTTAAATTTTCTTCATATTGTATTCTGTACGTATAATGTTTAGGTCATTTTTAGGGTTCCGTACCTTAAAAGGAAAAAACGGAACCCTTATAGGATCACTTTGTTGTCCGTCTGTCCATCTGTCCATTCGTCCGGGTGTCAAGACCTTTATCTCGAGAACGCGTGAAGGTATCGAGTTGAAATTTAAACCATATACGCAGATCCATAGTCTATTGTTGCAGAAAGGAAAAATAAATTTCTCAGTTTTCATAAAAAAAGTGTACAGCCGAATATGTCGTAAAAAACGCACATTTCGAAACTCACAAGGGAATCAAAACCTATGACCCTATAGGTTTTGACCTAGAACTATGAAATTTGGCAAGAAGCATTGTGTTAGAAAACACATATAGGGAAAAATCCGAAAACTGGACATTTTTAATTTAAACACGAAAAAGTTGTGTCTTCATGCAAGGAATGAGGGTCCCAATTTTAAAGTTCTTTAACCGTATCATGTGGGGTATCATATGAAAGAGCTTCATTAATTTATGCTAAAACAGGGTTTTAAATATTTTTACGATGTATATTTTTCGGTTTATGAAGGAAAATATAAAAAATATATATGATTTACCCCTCTTATCTACTAGTTTGTACGGAACCCTCGGTGAGCGAGTCTGACTCGCACTTGTCCGGTTTTTATTCCTTTACTATTTCTGACGCATATTTAAATGCCTCTTTTAAAATATATGATTCCTTTTTATTAGCTAAGTCCTTTCTAAAGGTTAACTACGCTCTACTGAGCATAATTAACTACTGGAATTTTAAGATCTCCTTCGTTGTTAGATTAACTTTTGTCTAGATATACTTCTATATTCTTGATATCATATTTTTTGCTCTTAACTCGAATAATAATAAAGTTTCTAGTTCTATATTACACCCTCCAGATAATAATAATAAAGTTTCTAGTTCTATACTACACCCTCCAGATAATAATAATAAAGTTTCTAGTTCTATACTACACCCTCCAGATAATAATAATAAAGTTTCTAGTTCTATATTACACCCTCCAGATAATTATCTTGTGCAAAGTTCCTCCAAATGCTCCTAAAATAATTGTTATCCAAATTATCATACGATTTGTATCTTCAAAATTCCAGCGGTGTAGTCCTGTACGCGTCCTTCGGGCCAACACTCCTGACTCTGCTGGTATTTGTATACCTCTCGTGGTACGACGGCACCATGCTGACGGGCGGGCTACATCCTCTATCGGACACGCCTGATATGTACGCTGATAACTGCACTAAGCCGGGACAGGTGAGATTTTCGATTTTAGTCCATAGAGGTTATTTATTTCTATGTTTTTGTCTGCCCTATTTGTGCAAACCATTCGATTGCTCACTTCTGTTTACATCTTCACGAGCATTAAAATTCTTAAAAATGTTAGAAGCTTTGATAAAGTATCAACGGCATCTAGCGTCAGGCCTCAAAAACATCGGAGCTCAATGAAGTCTAATTAGACCTCTTAAATGATTAAAATAATTTCGATTTTAAAATAATTCGAAGCGGAGACTTCTCTAGACTTCTCAATCTAAATCGGCTTTAGCGCTGCCACATAGAGTCTTTATATCAAAATCTTTAAATTCGTCATTATTGGTATATGAGTATCGGTCAACCCAGGACTCTATATTCGTAAATTTTGTATTGTGTTGCATAATATCTAAATATAAACTTTTTTAACGTTTCAGGTGGTGGCCAACAACCGTTTTATAAGACTGACAATATTCCTGGTTTCAGTGCTACTCATCTGCGCATGCGCTGTTATTAATTTGGTAAGATTTTATAGTACTTAATAAGAATAGTATGTATGATAGAAAATGTTGATTTGCATTGACAGTACTCCATCTCCGAGCCTCTTAAGCTAATGTTTAAAGTATGTTTGAGAAGAGAAATAGCTAGTATATAATATATTATGTTTTATTCTTATCCAGCATTGAATGTCATCTTCCATACCGGATAAAAATAAAACAAAACTAAAATAATAACCAGAACAAATATGGATTATTTTTAAATATGCCAAGAATTAAAATGAAGTCAAATTGACTAGTAGATAGATATATAAATAGATAAGCTCTTTATTGTACACTATTGAACAAATACAATAATAAAGACAACTTACAAAACTAGTGTGACAACAGGCTGTCTTATCGCTATCGACCTCTTCCAGGCAACCGTGGTATGGAGCTCAATTAGCAAGAGATCTAAGAAGGAAATCTAGTAACAACGAAATAATTCTAATAAGAGACACAGTTATAGTACTAAAATACATTTGTTATTGTTTCAGTTCCAAAGTCAGTTGATAGAAGACTATCCAACAGAATTAATTAATAGAACACTATCCAATTCATCCGCCACGAACGGCTCTCAGATGTTCATAATTGAACCTATGGATCAGTTTATGTACAATGAAGTGCAACTGGAGTCTGTTCCTGTAAGTATAGACTTATTTTTGTGCACCATCGACTCCTCTTATACTTGAAGTGCTGGTATCTTTGCAAAGCCTGCATTATATCACTGTTACTAGTTATCAACGCCGCATCGATACTACTGTATTGCATTAATGTATTCGGAATATAGGCTTGAACAGAAATATTTCTGTAATTGATAAAATTTTATATTACTTGTATAATATATTTTACTGCCTTAAAGAAGACCCGTCCGAAACCTTCCTACAACTATGTACATACAATGCTGAAGGGCTATTGCACTGCGCGCCATGCAATAGAATTTTCAAGACAAAATTTGGTTTTGCCAGCCACATGCGGGCGCACAACCGAATATAGCAGGGTTCGCCATTGACGGATACGTCAAGGCGGACATCATCATCATCATATTTTACTGAGTTTTTAAATTTTAAAGCTGATTAAAGTGTAACCGAAATGTTCATTCCAGAGCTACCTGTACAGCACCGTCCTGACCTTAGCCTCAATATCAGTATTTCTGCGAGTAGGTTTTGTACTGAAGTTCGTGCTGATGTCCCTCACTCTAACACTACACATCACCCTCTACGCTTCCTGTCACCTCTTCGAGCTCTATGCCACCAGAATGCAGGAAAAAGAGTACAAAGAGTAAGTATGGTATTGTCTTAAACCATGGGATGTTCTTAAAAAAAAATCATTTCGAATAATTAATGTGATTTGTAAAAATATAAGCCTATTAACTTCATGATATCGTTCCCTACTCTATGGTAAGCAGAATAAAAATATGGCAATTCTGCTTTCGGTCAAAGAAAACTATTGGATATTGAGTGCCAATACAACATACAAAATAATTTATTCACGTAATAATAAATTCTATGTCGGATTTAAGATACTGTGGCTTGGTTAAGCGCATTAAAACATAATAGCTATATATCGTCACATACTGGCATCAACCATCCAGTCTTATACTGTTTTTATTAAGTTATCACAAAATGTATAAAATGTAGTTGTTTGTTGTTCCCTAATAAAAAAATAAATAAAAAAAAACGATCCGACAGCCACAGGCTACAGGAAATACTCAATTTTTTGTATAGATGCCGGTTACCAAAGGCACAGAATCACACACCGACCTCGCCGGCAAGGTCGAGGAACCCCTAAGTCTGTTAGAAGACCGGTTAGATTCTCTTCAAATAGTCAAATAGATCAACCTAACAGGACCCTCTGTTAGGTTGATCTGTTTGAAAGGCACACCCAATCAGTGATGCCAGGGCAATTCGACTCCCCAACCCAGGAGATGACCCAAACCGAAGTTCGAACCTCCCTCCCTCCCTCCTGTGCCCTTGAGCTAATCCCTTGCAACCTTTTAGTTTGTAGGCAGCTCAGCGCCTTCTGTGCTTGCCAGAGTGTGGTAAGCTATAGAGGCTGGTAGAGTTAGTCATTTAAAAAAACGAACTTAGGCTCGCAACCATAAATGTTTTTTCTTCATTCCAGCTTGTCTTCAATCCCATACGTAGCCAAAGCTGGTCTCATCATCGTCTTCCTAGCCGCGTTGCTCCACATCCTGGACCGGCAGATTGAGTTCACGTCCAGAACTGACTTCCTTTGGAAGGACAAGCTTAAATTTGAACAGGAAGAGGTGGAAACTATGCGGGGGATTAATAAAGTACGCAATAAAAGTTACTAATGTTTTATCGCTACCCTGAAGCATCTTTCATTTTTTAAACGGTTTTCTTTAAGTTGACCTGTTTATTTGTTTGGGTCAAATTTAGTAATTGAAATTTTACCCCCTTGCAGTTGACGGATCGATCGGAAATTTCGTATAAACCTTTAATCTTGATAACAATACAATTTAGTATATTCTGTATTATTGTAAATCTAAAATGGCCGCCGCCACAAAATGGCGGAATTCATATTTTAACACAACCCCCACAATAATGGTTTCCAATGAAAGGGCTTTTCTAGTAACATACAGTAAATACATTACCTACATCATTATCTTTATTTTCAATAAAACCGTTTAGCTTAAAAAGTTTTTTAAGTAAGTACTTCTTCAGGATAAAAGCCTAGAGAAGCCTATGTGTTATTCCAGGATATGAGCTACCTCCATGCTAATTTACTACAAATCAGGTTAGTTGTTCTTGACTTTTATATGGTGCAACTAACCGGATTTATATATTATTTTGTATATAAATTTGAACTACTTTTATTAGGGAATCTAAAGTAAATGTACAAAATAGATAGTAGAAAGTGGACAAAGTAGTTGTAAAACACTATGTGGAAATGAATAAATGATGTATCTATTTTTGTTTCAGATTCTACTGGAAAATATTCTTCCAGCTCACGTAGCGGAACATTTTCTCACTTCGGTGGCTTCGGAGGTATTTTGCGTTACCTTATTGTTCCCTACATTCACCATCATCACTAGAGTCATCTTACTTACATAGCCATCTTCCCGTCTTACGACATATCCATAAAAAGATAGTTTTTTCTTCTTTTATGAATCTCAGTTTCATCAAAAAGATTCAAAAGAAAAAAAAACTCATAATCTACGTCTCATAATCTAATCTATAATTATTCATTATTGTCACTTCCTGCATCTCCGTTACTTGCAATTTTCTTTCATATTCTGCTGTGATATTTCAGGAAGACCTGTACCACGAGCGGTACTCGAGTATCGCCGTGATGTTCGCCTCCATCCCTAACTACAAGGAGTTCTACGACGAGACGGACGTCAATAAGCAAGGACTCGAGTGTCTCAGGCTCCTCAATGAGATCATATGCGACTTTGATAAGGTACTGTAATCCTAGTTAAATATAAATAATGGTTATTAGCGCTCGTTACGTAGCTTGGCTAGGTGTTCTCGATTGATCACTAATGTTAAGCAACGGACGGACTGACCAGTCTTTGTATGGGTGACTGTAAGTGGAATTTCTTTCTGAGCGCTACCGTTCGTCGGATGATACGTTGAATTGTAGGTCCCGGTTGTTTGTTCTTAAAATCAGCAATCGTCAAACCAGAGGCCTTCCGGCGACTTAATAAGTCTGTCCCTAAGACTGGCCACTCAGTCTATACGAACTTACTTAATAAAGGTTATTTTATTTTTTAACCTCCTCCTCCTTTCTTTTGTTTCTTCCCTGTTTCCTTTTTATGATAAAAATAAATATGGATTTGTAAAAGAGAATGCTTGTTTTGTTACTGTATAAAGAGCACCAAACAAGCAAAAAAACTCATTTGTTGGTAAGCGACAGCTGTTGCCTATGATCAACTGCTGCTATACTATTAATTGTATGGAGTTGTGTGTGAACAATCTAATAAGAATACAAAATAGACAACATATTCAAAATCTAAGAGTAGAGTAGTTCATGCAAAACCAATTTTGACTATAAAATTGTGGTATATAAATATAAAAGTTCAAACAGTCCAAAAATTACACACATCCAACAGGAATAAGCAAAAAATACTGTTAGAAAGTTTCGACTATTCACGTGACACCTCCGTGGCCAAAATGGTAAAGGCTCCCAGGTACAGATCGGGATATGCGGGTTCAAGTCCCGTCGGATGTGTGTAAGTTTTAAATTTGTAGATACTTCAGTATATACACTTAAAAATATCGAATATTTGACTACAATATTATCGATAACTTTCAGTTGCTTCTGAAGCCGAAGTTTAGTTGCATAGAGAAAATCAAGACGATAGGTAGCACTTACATGATAGCATCCGGATTAAGACCGGGAAAAGAAGAGGAGAAGAAAATCGTAAGTAGTTTAAGTTGTAATTTTGTGGAAAATAATAAATTTATCAATATAATGTTATTGATTGGTTGTATTATGATCTTTCTATGGCAAACAAATCTTAGAATTAATAACAAACGATAATAATTACTTAAAATAGTTTTCCTATTGCAGAACTCTTTCTGAGAAAATCAAAAGAGAGAAATAAGAAAAGACGATCACAAAATAGAAAAATAAGATAAATCTAGATCTATTCAATACACATGAAGTTCAATTTCAATTTGAACAGTTAGTTTGTATGACAGTAAATAAATATAATCTAGTACATTTTTGTATTTTCCAGGATGCGTCAAGTAAAGAAGAACACACAGTCGCAATTTTGGTGGAGTTTGCGATAGCTCTGATGACGATACTCGACCAAATAAACAGGGAATCATTCCAGAGATTCAAGTTAAGGATAGGTAAGTTTTGATAATTTTTGTAATATGCAAAATGAAACGAAAATCCGATCTCAATCTGCCAAAAAATTTGGATCTATTTTTGGAGCTTAGCAATATTTTTGGTCAGCAAATGTTATGTTTTTGAGGCCTTTGCCCAGCAGTGGGACACTACAGGCTAACAACAACAACAACGTATGAAGATATGATACAGAGTAATGACATTCAGAGTGATATATTTCCCGTCACTTAAAAAGAGCGCTGGTTTGTTCGTAAGCGCGAACGTTTGTTAGCGTTTACAAACAAAGCTCATTCATTTTACGTTGATTTCATTCAAAATTCCATCCACAATCCAATTGAAAACATAAATCTATAATGTATGTGTCATCATATTCTTCATCACGTAATTTCTCTCTTTGACATACACATGACTTAAGAATGATGTTTCATCTGGGTAGACGTGTTTCTCTAAGAGTCAGAAGTGAAATTGTGCCAAATTTTGCTTGGATCCTGTCTAGAGAGGAGCATAGTTACGTACGTAGCCTTAAAAGGCTTGCTATAAGTTGGTTCATTAAGCTAGAAGCGACTCGCATTCTAAGCCTATATTTGCCTAGATCAAAGGGCGATTTAGAATTTTAATCTATATTAAGTAAGCTGCATGTTGCAACTTATTCTAAAATCATACTACCATCTTTATTAGAACTGAGAACTATGTTGTGAAATGGCAAGTTATGTAAAGACGTGGGTATTATTATGCCTGTATTTACTCTAGTCACACATATCCTAACTTGCTGATTCCAGGTCTAAGCCACGGGCCAGTGATAGCTGGTGTGGTGGGAGCTCAAAAGCCGCAGTACGACATCTGGGGGAACACGGTCAACGTGGCCTCCAGAATGGACTCCACCGGCGTCATGGGGCGGATACAGGTCACGGAAGACACCGCTAAGTTAGTATAAACAACTTACTCCATATTAGACTCGGCAAGAAGAACGCCCTGCTGGACATAGGCTTCCCCCATATATTTACAAAGGCCCGGGTCCACCTTAGGTTGTCTGTCCATCTCGTGGCTGGTCTACTTACGCTGCGCTTGCTGATGCGTGGTCTCCATTCAAAAACTTTTCAGCCCCATCGGTCCCATGAAACAGGTGGCAGGTACGGCAAGCTAGTTGAGAAACCGTCAAACGGAGAAGAAAAACATCTTAAATAAACTTACATTTTCGAGTTCTTTACTTTCTTAAATGTATTCTATTCTATTCTATATTATGCGAAATATGCTAATCAGCACTTGACAAGTAAAGTGGAGCTATCTTTCTCATAATGAGAATATGACCTATTGAGCAGTGAGACAAAATAAACTGGTGGGAGCCTAAAAATTATGGCAACGAAATTGAAACACAAATGCGAGTTGCTATGACTATTTTGAACTGTAAAATTTGTTAACTATGGTTATTTTGCAAGCGTTTTAGATGTGTACGCATATCGTTGGCAAAGAAATTGATTTAGAACAATATCTCTTTCTGTAAATAACCTAAATTTACACACATTACCATATGAAATTTACACACATTACCATATGAAATGTACACACATTACCATATGAAATTTAAAATCCATATCACTATTCGATAAATTAAAGAAAACAAGTATCTGTATTACAAGAAAAACAAAATAACCGAATTTTGAAAATTGTAGAAAATAGTTATTACTCGTAGCAGTCTAACTTATGATTTCGTCACGCTTGATACGCTGTTGAATGTACCTACGTTTTTTGTAAGAAAGTACGCGTAAAAGTAAAATAGCTGCATAAGATTATAATATAATATATAATAAATACGTATTTATTAGAATAATTCTAGTAAAATCAGATGTTTATTACAAAAAAGTTCGTTGGGTTACGAAAAACGCATTTTTCTTTTTATTTTTGCGAGAGATGTATTATTATAACAAAAAATATAACCTATGATACTCGGGAGTGAAGACGAATCTAACGACACCTCGCACATCAAAACCAGTCAAGCCTTTTAGGCTGTAGGCTCTCGTATAGAAACCTACATACATACCCACACACATACACTCGAAAAACATAACCCTTCCTTCTCCATCCTACACGCACATATTCACCCATCCTTACTTTTTATCCGGAGTGTTATAAGCTAATTGAGTTTTTTTTTTACTGTGACACATTATTTTTCTTTCAGGGTCCTAATGAATGCTGGGTACACATGTGAGTGCCGTGGACCTACTTACGTGAAAGGAAAGGGAACACTTGTCACGTACTTTGTGAAAACTCCAAGCATAGGAGGTGGACTGTAAATGACATAGGTACGTTCCTTCATGATATAGAAATATTTTGCGAATGAATTTGATTATAAGTAGGAACAATTGTTTTACTCACTAACAACTTTACCGAAAAACGTTACTTAATTTTAAGCAATGCATATTTTGTCAACTTCTCGCTGATACGTAATGATACTTGCGGAAAGAAGACAGGGAATTTAAGACGTTGATCAAAATTTAGTAACGCGGTAAGGCCGTAAGTTAATAAGTATTCGGATGAATGTAAGCGATGTCAATCGTATTTTTAGTAAAGCTGCGCATGCGCCGTTGTTTTACGAATTATGCTTGTATACCACAAATAAAACAAAAAAATAATTTTGATTTGTGGTCAACAACGGCTCAGAATTAAATTCAAAAGCTACCATGATAGAGTTTTAAAATATTAAAGTATTTGTAAAATAATGCTATCTTTCGAGCCTTTGATGATCGTAAGGCTGCAATGGAGATGGTTATCAAACCTGTCAATATATTGCTGTTATTCTTACGAAAAATATACCCACTTTAATTTGAAGCGTTCACTGATAATAATCAAGTTATTAAATTACCAAAAAAAAAACAATAGAAACATATATGAAATAAATTATTTGTAACAAGAATAATAAAAACTGGCTAGTTTTTATTAGCAAAAGTACTCCTCGAGATAAATGAATGGAGCCCAAACTCGATGGGTCTTAGTTAAGAAGTTCCTATGGCCCTCTTCCGGCTCAATCACCAAAACAGCTCCACGGTATCATGTAATTGTATTGTCATTGTGTTGATACATATTTGTATTATGTAAGTACAACAAATTTGAACCCAATCGGACACCTGGAAGTCGTTCTAATTTAGCTTCCGAGATTTGTGCCGAATACACATACCTACAGCTACAGACTTTGCAAGTTAAGTATAAACTACCCATGTAAAGTTTTTTAAGGTGTTCGCGACTGGTACTCATTGTAATTAAACAAATAACGGATTTATTGCGTACATTTTACATAATTTTATGACCTGAAGTTTCGAACACTTTGCAGCGTCCGTGGTTAGGTAAGACTAGATGTAAAAATAATTACAGTTAAAAAACTAAAAAAAACACGCTTAAAATTATTCTATTGCCATCGGTCCTCGATAAGAGTACAAAGTTTGAATGAAATCTGACCGTTTGAAGTGGGTCAAAATCAAATCCAAAGGAGTCGGTTACAAACAAACAAACATGCATACAGGTGAAGTTAATAAAAGCGTGTTAGTGATATAAAGCATACGCGATAAATCCGTTATAGTTTGTATCATTTCAATTAGTTCATTTCAATTAGTGTCTCATTAAACGCCAAAAATCTGTACAAATTGTAGTCCATGTTATTGATGCAACCAGTACTAGAGTGCAACTCTCTGGTGCATTATGTTTCCTAATAAAATGTTATAGTTTTCACAAATAGTGAATATTTTCTAGATTGACGTGCTTCATCCTCGGTCATACTGTTGCTTACCATCAGAAATTGGTGGATAAACGCAGATCAATTTGTATAAAATAAACATGTTTACATTTAGTACATGTTACACATGTATATACATGTATGTTAGTACATGTTGTACATTTAGTATTATGTTTTGGTCGGCAGGAAAATTCCTGGAAGTCTTTCCTATGTGTAGTAGTTTAAATACTCATAGTAGGCCTAACTTATATTATATCTAATTCTCAAGTCACCATTAAACTAATTAATATATATTAAAAAAAAATGTATTTATTCATTTTATAAATTTTATTTACAAACGTAGTGTAGGCACCCTGAGGCACGATGGAGTGACGATAGACGGAAAGCAGCTGGCAGTGGCTGGAAACGAAAAGTGTCTGGAAAGCTGAGGGTCGTGCTGAATGGCGTTCAATGGGAGAGGCCTATGTCCAGCAGTGGACTAAAGTAGGCTGATGAAGATGATGATGAATTAGTAAGGTGGTGTCTTGAGGATTTCCTCTAATGTGTTGTCAAATTCATATAGGTATGTAAATCATTGTAAATAGTCAAATAGCTTTAAAATCCTGATCATTTGATGAGTGTTAGAATATATGAGATTTGTTTGAAAAGTTGTCACAAGATGTATGATTTCAGAGAGTTTATATTTATAGTAGTTCAATTATTAAATTATTTTGCATTTAATGTTACATAATATAATTGCAAAGCAATCATTGTTTTTATTTTTTTATAGATAGTGTAGATTATGTTATAGGTTTTATGGTTTAGATTTCACTGAAAATACTATGTAATATTTACAATCATTATTTAGAAAACTATTAAAAAAAACAACGTAAAATGAGTCATAACGAACGTAATTAATTAACGTAATTACGTCCGTTACGGTCGTTATAATAGCAACGTCGTAATAATTACGAATGAGTGAATGCTAATAAAAAAATAACTTTTCAATATATCGTCGCTCACATGACTAACTGTCCTATCTCATTTTTCAAATAATAAAAACAGGTATTTGTATTTATACATAAAAAGTATCAATATGAAATTAAAATGTAAGTAACCTCTATGAAAGCTAATATTATAAGGTATGCAAAACATCCGATTTTTAATATTTTTGACAAATACAATGTAATCTCAGAACCGAAAAACGTTTGTCCTGTACAAATGACTGAAATGAGACAGGACAGTTAGTCATGCGAGCGACGATATTTGTGCTAGAATTTCGACAATTTTATAGAAAAATATTTGTATCTATGTTATAATGATTATATTCTCACGGGGTAGTAGTATTAAATACTCAAAAATATAAAAATAAATTATGTTCATAATTGAAACATAAAAAAGTACATTTTACATTTTCCTTAATTGTCAGAAACAATCTCCAAATATTTTAATGTAGACCAGGCCTAAATTATTATATATTAACCAAAAATATATTTTCTGGAAGAATATTATAATTGTATTTATAAATATAAAATTCTTAGGTTTTTAAGATAGTAAAATACAATTTGAAGACAGATTTATTGTTTTATTAGTAATTATTACCAATCTCTATTAACGTAATATCTATTTAAAATACGGCTATTTACACCAAATATTCCTAAAGAAAAAGCTCATGGACTTGTGCATTCTCCCCATCCTCGCCCACGGTGATCGAACCTGGTCTTTGACAAAACATCAAAAGTTAGCTCTCGGAGTATGCCAGCGAGCCATGGAACGCTGTATTTTATAAGTCAAATTTCAGACCGTATTACACATACTTTTTCACATAAAACGTACACTCAAGAGCGTAAAAAAAATCGTAAGTTAAATTGCGAAAACCATTTTTCTGCAGTCGGGTATTTTGTTTTTCTTTTAATATAAGTAGATTGTTATTTGAAAGGATATACCTTCAGATTGGTCCTATAGAAATTTCGTCAAAATTCGTTTAGGAATTTGGTTTTGAAAACGAAATAACTGGAAAAAACTACATTTTGAAGACGGTTGTTGGCACAGACATAGTAGACAACGCATGCTACTTCATTTATATGTAATCCTCGCTTGCTCCAATTTTGGTATCGACTGTGACGTCACAAACGATTTAGTGATGGAATGTTCCAAACGCGCGAATTCAATTCAACTCAATGCATACGCGCGCTTGCATGATAGTAACTAGTTGGAAAAATATCGAATTGAAGCTATATCATCATCATCATCATCATCATCATCATCTCAGCCATAAGAAGTCCACTGCTGGACATAGGCCTCCCCCATGGATTTCCAAAAAGACCTATTGGAAGCGGCTTGCATCCAGCGTCTTCCCGTCACTTGAAGCGCGAAGCTACGAGTATATTTATTACCCAAAATTAAATAAATTGTAGGGCGTCAAATGTATGTTTTTAACTTTCTGTTAACACTAGGTACATACACTTGGGGTATCTATAGAAGTCTATGGTTGTTTCAGTATTTAAAATATAATAATTATAATATTACAGAGACTCTTCTTTCCTCGATATTTTAAATATATTCAAGGGTCGGAAGAATTTATCAATTTCACGTGGCCATATTAGGTGCCCTCCATACAGCACGGTGCTGGATAATTGGTAATCACAGGTTGGGGGCCACCTACGCGCTTTGATTTATATAGCTGGCAACACCCCTTTCATGTAAACTAAATATAAATAGGTATGTTATGGTGAGTATTGTTCTGGTGTATTTACAGTATAATGGCTAAAAGCACGTGCATCGCATTTTTTTGCGACTTAAAAAAAGGAGGTTATCAATTCAACCTGTATGTTTTTAATATTGTCAGAATTGCACATTTTTTTGTATATTATGTTATCGTAGTCTATACCAGCTTCTAAGCCTGTGTGCCAAATTTCATAAGTGTATGTATGTTTGTATTTTTGTATGTTTGTCCACGCATTACGCAGAAACTAGAAGTCGTATTTCAAAAATTCTTTTTTTTTATTGAATAAAGTATATTTCAACTTAGGAGCCACTGTAAGTTTTATCAAAATCGGTACAGTAGTTTTCAAGATCAGAGGTGGTTTCGTATAAACGTCACTTCCTTTTCTTTTGCAGTTCCCAATCAGTTTTAATTGGACGAAAACTGTTTTAGGACGTCTGATGAATGCAATTAGATTTCTAAAAGACAATATTATAAATACCAAAGCCGTAGCACCTGCGTTTGTCGTATAAACTGTACCAAAATTAGATCACGATATTTCACCTGTCAAAATGTAGATTAATTATAACAATTACACAGCGAGTGTTTAACGCGGAAACACTCGTATTGATTATAATCATACATCTGAGGCCATTAATTCATATATAATTATCGGTTATGTGCTTTATGGGATGAGAGAGCTGAATTCAATTTTCGAATGCACGAACTAGTGTTTATTTTTATTTATTAGAAAGCCGAGCAAAAATTAAAACAATTTTTGCTCACAGTTCACAGTTTTGCTTCACAACAGTTGGATTTAGCAGAATAAGAATTAAATCTCTGGAAAATATAGTAAACATTGTGTACCAATTATATCCTATCATTACGAATTTTTTATAAAAGCGAAAGGAATTATCTCGGTCTCTGTCTGTTTGTTATGTATTCACGGTTAAACGGCTTAACCAATCGTGATGAGATTTATTACAGAGATTTCTTAGGATCTGGAGAAGGACTAAGGTTATATTTTGATATCATCACCAGCACCGTTTTTCATCAATATCCGGGTGACAACGCAGGCGCAGCGTAAGTAAATAAATAGTGGTGGAAATTTTCACACATCGCCATCTAGCATCAAATTGTAGAAACCAGTCATCTGATAGAATATTATATAATTAAGTTTGCTAGATATTTTTATTTTTTTAACCGACTTCCAAAAAGGAGGAGGTTGCCAATTCTGTTTTTATTTTACGTGTTGCTCGGCGAATACTTCGCCAATTATAAATAAGTTTTTGAATATTATTTTTTTGTTTGGTAGGTCATACTTCAGACGTAGTCCCATTTGGGGTTGTGCAGGGAAACCTATCTTCAAATCCGTGGAAAAAGCGCAACGAGGATTGATCAAAGTCTTGCTACGGAAACATTTTCGTTTTCCGACCGAGCTACTCTATGCCACGTTTGAGGTTTTGAGAGTACGTCAACTATTATCTTCAGTGCTGTCTTGAAAACCTACTCTCATTTAAAGTCACGAGAAGATTACACAGTATGAACTTCGAAACGGTCAACTAGAGCCCAGTTGCTACCACTACCCCACACTCGGTCACTACTGGCAAAACGGGCACCAGCATGCTCGCTTCCTTCCACGTACAATAACATAAGAAGCAGCGGAGGGTCAGTGAAGACTTGACTAAATATGCTTTTAAAATGAATTTGAGTTATATAAATTTTATCAAAACCATTTCAGTATGTACTTTAAAAACATAATTATAGTTCAAAATACGCAATTTCGTTTACTTGGATAACTTTCTTCCACTAATTTTCTTATAAAAACCATAATACTAAAGCAATATTTATAAACTTTATATGGGACCATCTCTGAACTATTGTTTGGTAAACAAAAAATAATCATCAAAAACAATTCATAATTGGCGAAGTAATCGGTGAACAAACATACAAAAAAACATACAGTCGAATTGAGAACCTCCTTCTTTTTAGAAATTGGTTAAAAATAGCTGGAATAATATGTCATCCAAGTAAAGGACTTGCGTATTTTGAAGTCGGTTTTTTTCAGTATTTTAACCTACAATTATTTGTAAATACGTTCTTGTAATACATAGAAACATTCAGACTCTGAACAAAAATTATCCTCGGAAAGTATGAAACTTACAAATAACCTACCACAGTTTAAAAGGCACACGTGCTACCCATTGAGCTGTGAGGCCAGTTTATAATATATATAAATAGAAGTATCTTCAAAGATAAAAGAACAAAATAATTCGCTCAACCGTTCCCACGGATTCAAGATCACAACCGATTACAACTACCATATCTCATCTCCCACAGATAATGCAGCCAGAGATTGGCCATTGGTCTCGCAGACCAGGACAAAATGGCCACTGGTATCGCGGACCGTACCGGAAACCACGTGCTGCACAATACAATGCCGGGTTAAAATATTGCGCGCCACTTATTCGGTTAAGATGAATCGTCTCATATATTATTTAGCGTAATAATGGACATAGATTATGGCATTTTAGGTCGTGGATAGTAGAAGGGGCAGGTGTTTGTAGAGTTGTGAAAATTGCGTACACTACTTTTTTGTGAAACATCTAATGTGACGGGTCAGGCCGGATATTGGCGTGGTGATGGAAACAGGATTGATATAACAGTGGATGTGATCTACATAAGAATGAAAAAGATTTTATTTTCATAAATGTCAATGTTTATTAAGTTTCATATCAAGCAGCTTAAGACGGCTCAAATATAAAATTTTAACTCAAGGCGTAAAGTGGGGCGGGGCAGCTGTTTCGCTCGTACGCGAAATCTGTTAATTAATAATCATATACTAAATAATACAAAATACGCATATTTATCTAAAATACATTCAACTAATAGATGTATGTTTATAAATATTGAAGGCGAGCGAGACAGCAGCGCCATCCAACACTGGAGCTTAATAAAATTGGTTCAGTACATTTGGAACAAATTGGCTGTAAATTAATTGTAACACACGGGAAAAATACTATAAAATGTAAATTAACGTAGGATATCAGGTACTGTCATTCACAGGATTACATTTCACAAACCCTCTCTGAGGCAACAGTTAATTAGGTACTCTTTAACTAAGCCACCACTTAACTAGTCTAACAATGTCCACTTGTGAGTTCCAGGAGGCAAGATCGCATCTCGCGCCAGTAATCCGTGATTAATGCTAGGCAAGTAGCTACTGTGGCTAGTAACACCGGTAGCTGGTAGCTATAAAGCTAGCATCAGACCGCGAGGCTAATTGGCTTGTAAAGTAAGAAATTATGGGTAATAATGTGAACAAAGAGCTCTTAAAATGGTTTGTTTTAAGAAAGTTGTTCAGAATTATGGTCGTCGATAAAGATGGTCGTAAAGCTTAAGTTTTTGGCTTCCGTACTAAGGGTAGAGCCTATTCGCGAGGCTACTGTGTCTGTCTGCCTGTCCTACACTTAAACGGCTGTATCTTTTGAAATTGATAGATACAAGTCTCAAAATTAAAATTGTAGGGTAAAATTGTAGGGTTTACTTTAATGGATGTGAGCCAACAAAAACTATTGATGTGTCCTGTCGGATGTGTGCTCATAATTTTTGAACTGTCTTAAAACATTAAAAAATATCGAAGATTTGTAGGCCTTAGTCACATTTTTGCACGCATTTGCAAGGCCTACTCTATGATTTTTTATGATCAAAAAATTAAGAAACAATTCAAACTAAACGTGTTCTACTACTTAAAGGTAAAGTATACCTCCCTTCACAAAATTACAATAATTATTTGCAGACGAGTAGGGTCCGCAGATCCGGAAAAAAACAATTACCATGTGAAAGCAGACAAGTGCGATCCAGCCCAAAAAAGGTCTTCCCAGAAAGTGCCAAATTGAATTTATGATCGAACCAAAATTTTGTAATTGGTTTTTCGGAAATCAGTAACTAAATTGCAGCTACCGTCAGTAATTTGACATTATTGAGCCGAGAAATGCAGAGTTCGCGGCGCCTGCACACATTAAACATAGGTTAATTGTTAAAAGTTAGGCTAAGGGTATATTTATGTCCGCTAAAAATAAATGACCTAGTTAAGCTATGGACCTCTCTGTGTCTGAAATAAAAAAAAAAAGTTTATTTTTTTTTAATTTACGCGAACCACGGTAAATATCCCGTTAATAATAATAGTATTTTTTGAATTTAACCAGTTCTTTATACACAACCAGGAGTACTAAAACTGACCTTAAAATGGTGCTGCCTTCCCGTCCGCGTGCGATTCGTCACAACCCTCATTCAACGTTGGTAACGAATTCTCTACTACTCTAAATATCGAGTGATTCAGATGTAATGAATGTACAACTTTTTATTTGAAAATAGACTTGCGATTGACTGGTAATTTGCCTGATGAGTCTTGAAATGGGGACCGACCGATTGTTTACCGGCAACTTAGGCTCTTACGTATTGTTTTATTAAAAATAGTTAAACGTATTTTATTGTCGTGAAAATTGTGATAGTGTGTTCCGCCGTAACTGATTCACCTGTGAGTGTGTTAGAGTGCTATTTAATGCGCGGTATTATGCGTAGTTAACGTTTTATTCTCCGCGTATAAGATCGATATAACAAGGAAAAAAAGTGGGTGGTTCTAAAACTTTTTTTTTGACATTTTAATATTTGTTTTTATAACATTTAAAGAAGAAATAACGTTTATTACCTATTACAAAGTCGTTTCACGCTGTGCTTCAAAACCCTTTATCGTTTTTTTTTATTATCACCTACGTCACGGAGACCATACTATTTTTTTTCATTAATTCGCTAACAAAGTATCCACTATGGCGAAGTGCTCGGCTTGTGGAAAGTTCCTGTCGCCTACAGGTGCCGCTTCGTGTACGTCCTGCACCGGTGTTTTTCATAAGGGATGCGTGGGTCTTTCCGACGGTGCTTTAATAGCTAAAGATTGGTCGTGCCCCGACTGCAAAAAAAAGCAGCCGCGGCGGGGTGACAATAGTAGCACCCCAGTGAAATCTCAGGAGCTCCAAGCCTCCCAGGAACAGGACAGCAGTGCAACTCAATCCACCACAAGCGTAACTCTGTCTTCCATGCAGACCGCTTCTCCCGTCGGTGAGTCTGACCTACAAAATATACGACGTGAACTCTCCGAATATATGCTCGAGCTTCGTGAATTCCGTAAAGAGCTCCGACTCTCTATGGCAAACATGGGTGAACGGATGGACACGTTCGAGCGGCGGTTGGAGGCGGTCGAGCGGAGGGAGCCGGAGATATCTGTGGCCAGTACCGCGGAGGTTGTTGAGCTTCAGCAGACGGTATCGCAGTTGAGCATGGAGCTAAACGACCGAGATCAAGACTTACTCTCATGTGATTTGGATATCGGTCAACTACCAGAGCAGAGAGGAGAGAATACCGTGC
The DNA here is from genome assembly GCA_947563715.1 of Lycia hirtaria. Classification (NCBI taxonomy): domain Eukaryota; kingdom Metazoa; phylum Arthropoda; class Insecta; order Lepidoptera; family Geometridae; genus Lycia; species Lycia hirtaria. The sequence continues at coordinate 35,824,089 of OX387385.1, forward strand.
ACGTCGTCACCGTACTCGCGGCCAAGCTGGGGGTGACACTAGTGGATCATGACGTCGTGTTTGCTGAACGTATCGGAGCAATGGAGTCGGGTAGCAATGCTGATAGCGGGGCCGTCAGTGGACGAGATCGTCGCGTCATCGTGCGGCTGGCGCGCCGACATCTGCGTGATGAGCTGCTGCGCGCAGCACGCGTGCGCCGCGGTCTCTCCTCTGAGGACATAGTACCGGATAGTCCGTCGCGTCGAGTATACATCAACGAACGGCTGACGCGTGCCAATCGGCAGCTGTTCCACCGAGTCCGAGAGGAAGGTCGCAAGAGACAATGGCGGTACTCATGGACGAAGAGAGGCCGGATATACGTAAGGCAGAATGATGGCAAGAAGGTGCTCGCTATTCGTTCCGATAAAGATCTTGAGCGTGTTTTTAAGGATGAAATTGTTTGATAGACAAATATTCAACAAAAACAAAAAATACTTTCAAAATAATTGCTATGTATCTTTCTCTCTTATGTATATTTTCTTTCTATTATCTTCATATATGATTGATACTCTGTAAGCTGTATATTATATTGTGTGTCACGTAAAGGTTGTTCATGACATTTTAAATTATAATTATTGTTATTTCATACCCAGCATTAATCAAGTGGTATGCCCATTGCCGCTTAGACTTATATTAATAATTAATTTTTCTTCGTTTTATTTGATTTTGTATGTATTAATAAATAAAAATTGTTTACAATGGGAAATAGTAAGTTTTTAAAAGTTGGTCTATTTAATGCTGGATCTCTGGGTACTAAGCATGATGATTTTATCGCTGCTATGCAGAAATACTCAGTTGACCTTATGGCGATAAATGAAACATGGTTGAAGCCTGGGCAAACGGGCCGTGCCCCGGTCGTGCCAAATTACCGTCTACGTCACATTCCTCGTCCGAATCATATTCGTGCTGGTCATGGCGGAGGTGTAGGTTTTTATGTAAAGCGAGGACTTAATGTACGATTGTGTCCTCACCCTGTCGGGCCAGATGTTGAACAGATGTGGTTTAAGCTAAATGTCAAATCCTCTAAAATTATTATTGGTACAGCTTACCGCCCCCCATGGCTAGATACTGATGATTTCTTTGAAGCGTTGTCGGATTCAATTGCATCTTTCTCTTACTGTGATAATGTAATTTTACTGGGAGATTTTAATATCAATGTACAAGACATACGTGATCCTAATCTGAAAGCCTTCAAAAATTTTCTTTCTGACACTGGGTTAAATCAGATTGTACACGATCCCACTCATTTTACAGATCATAGCCAAAAGCTAATTGATGTAGTCTGTACGAACATTCGCGCGCGTAGTGTGCTGGTGGAGTTGGTTGGCTCGAATTTAGGACATGCATATGTCAATTGTGAATTTGTTTTTAATAAGCCTAAAGCTCCGACTATACGCATTATGTATAGGCCTTTACAGGATATATCGCTGGAAGTATTTACGTTGCACTTGGAATCAATTAGATGGGACCTTTTAAGCAACGCTGACTCTGTTGATTCTATGGTAATGGGGCTAAACCGTGAGTTACTGTTATTGTTCGATATGCACTCTCCTTTAAAAACCAGGTTTATTAGAGATCAGCCCACTCCTTGGCTTACTGATACTGTCAAGCTCATGATGCGTCTTCGTGATGCAGCGCTTGCACGGTTTCAAAAAACGAAATTAGATAGTCATAAAATCTATTACAAAGATTTAAAAAAACAGGTATCTAGTGCCCTGCATTCTGAGAAGGTAGCCTTTTTTAATCAACACATAAATAGGAACATTAAAAATTCCAGATTACTGTGGAAAAACTTAAAAAAAAGTGTTTTACCTAAAAGCGCCATGGATATTCCACAGCAATTTGATAATCCTAACATAATTAATGATAATTTTCTTAACATACCTGGTAACGCAGATGTGGCAATATCTACTATGTCATATTTTGAATTCAATCATTTCAAGAATTCTCCAAAGTTTAGTTTTCAATCAGTTACTTCAAATACGATTCTAAAATACATTAAACAAATTAAATCTAATGCTTCAGGAACCGATGGGATATCATTAGACATGATTAACTTAACGCTTCCTCAAAGTCTCGATACAATTACGACAATAGTCAACAAATCTCTAGAGACTGGCACTTTCCCGACTCTTTGGAAAACTTCAATTGTTAAGCCCATATCTAAAATACCTAACCCACTTGAACTAAAAGATTTGCGCCCAATTAGTATTCTGCCCTGTCTTTCTAAAGTGCTGGAAAAGGTTGTGAGCTATCAAATAACGGAATATCTCGAAAGGGAACACATCTTACCCGATTTGCAATCAGGTTTCAGGAAGCTTAGAGGGACTAACACTGCTCTACTTGACGTGACTGATAGTATTTTAGCTTCTCAAGATCAGGGTATGGGTACTATTCTAGTATTGCTTGACTTTTCACGTGCTTTTGATTCAATAAATATTCCCTTACTTTTATCAAAACTACATTTTTATGGTCTAGACCCTAATGCCATTAGATGGTTTAATTCTTATTTGAGTGGACGGGCTCAGTTTGTAGAAATCTTAAAAAAGAGTGGCGAAGTGTTACGTTCTCTTCTACGAGCTATTATTAGAGGTGTACCTCAAGGTTCAATCCTGGGCCCTTTATTGTTTATCCTTTATATTGCTGATGTTGTTAAGTGTATACGTCACTGTAAATTCCATATATATGCTGACGACATTCAACTTTATTTGCATTTTAAGCCCTGTGATATAGACGCAGCAGTAGTTAATTTGAACCAGGATCTGGAAAGAGTTCAGGCTTGGGCGTCAGCTAATTCGCTACTATTAAATGCCAAAAAAACAAAATTCATGATTCTAGGCTCCAAACAACAAATTTTAAATATAGCACTGTCCAGTCCTATACTAAAGATAAATGGTGAAATGATTGAACGGGTTCATGAAGCGAGAAATCTGGGACTTATTTTAGACGAGCAGTTGAAATTCGAACAGCATATCAGCGAAATTGTTAAGAACAGTTTTTATCGTCTTAAAGTTCTGTATAAAATTAGGAATTACATCAGTACTGATCTTCGTATAAAACTAGTAGACTCACTCGTGCTGTCTAGATTTAATTATGTGGACACAGTGTACGGACCCTGTCTTTTCATGAAAACCTCTCGTCTTATCCAAAGAGTTCAAAATGCATGCGCTCGTTTTTGTTTTAATGTGCCCCCGCGCAGTCACGTTACCCCATTTTTTAACGAACATAATATCCTTAAAATGGAACAGAGAAGGACACTTCACCTCGCTACTTTATTATTCGGTGTTATTAAATACCAGGTGCCATTTTACTTGTATTCTAAGCTTTCTTGGGTCCACATCCACATAGAACGACATGCAAGTTACTATTGCGTACACCGAGGCACGGCTCTGCTGCGTTCCGTGGTAGTTTTCGATTTAGTGCTACCAAATGTTGGAATTCTCTTCCACCACCTATACGTGACACTCAAAGTAGGTTTAGTTTTAGGTTGAAGTGTAAGAAGCATTTGTTGGAATTGCAGAAAAGCAAATAGAGGGTATAGTTTATTATTATTATTTATGCTTCTTGACTTCCTGATTTCAGATATTTAATTTGATCTCAATCCTTTTGTTTTTCTGGTAATGCCACCCAACTTCTTATCTATATCACCCAGAATGTTGTTGTTTTGAAACTTAGCCTTAGTTCACATATATATAATTTTTTTCCAGTCATATAGCTGCATACTTGCTGCGTCTCAGCTTCTTCTCTCCTATAGACAATATGTATTTCATTATTTATTTATTATTGTGTTTTTTTTTTTTTTTTTTTTGCCTTGAATTATCTCAGTAAATCTTGTCTTTAACATCACGTCTAAACTGTTATGTATATACGTATTTATAATATATGTTCATTTGCAATACTGTTTATAACTTCAGAATTATGTGTGTTGAAAATCAGCGCTGCTGATCGCTCAGCAGCATTATCGCTGAGCACTTACCTTTTTTGATACGCCAGATACTACAGCGAAAACTGTATATTTTTTAGGCTCAATAGTCTTACTTTTGTTATTATTACTTGTGTTCTCTCTTTTTGTTGTAGTGTATGGTGTATAAAAATAAAATATTTTCTTTCTTTCTTTCTTTCTTGATGTTCAGTAACTGTTGCGGTCTGAGATAAAGTAGACTTGAACCTATGTATTTAAATGTAAATAACCAATATGCATGTAGCCACAATAAATACCTAATCACTCGAATTTATTAACATTGATTTTCTGAATAGCATTCCACTACGGAAAGAAAATGCTATGGAGAGGGCTATGTACAAAGAAACCTGTGCGAGATCGATACAGAGATGAAGAGATCCGCAGACGTAAGAAAATCACCGATATATCGGTGTTCAACGTGTAGTTCAACGTGTTGTGCTAATCCGCTGTGCTATAGCACAGCGGATTAGCACAACACGTTGAACTATGATAGTCGATGGAGCCGAAAAATTTTCAAGTGCAGACAATGCACCGGCAAGCGAAGCGTAGAAAGATCGGACACGAGATGGACAAACGACCTCATCCAAGTGATAGAAAGACACAGGACCCGAGCCGCTTCCAATCGCTCTTAATGAAAATCCATGGTCGAAGTCATGTCCACCGGTGGACATTTTATGGCAGAGATGATGGTGATGATGATGGCGGAAACAAATTTAAAGACGTCAACAAAAAATCTTACCCTGCACACATTACAAAAGTCAACAATTTCCCAAAAGCCACACCCCGTCCGTTGACCGCACAAAATTGATTCCAATGGATAATTATTCAAAACATTAACCTTACTTAATTGGACTTATTGGGCCATACGTTGGAGCCAATCGTTTCATGGAAGTGTTTAAACCAGATCAGTCTGTTAAATTTTATTGCTTGGACCAATTTTTTTCCTGTTACATGGTCCCCTGGATGATTGGTGGTCGACAGTGGCCAATTTCGACTCCTTAACGGGAGTAAGTACGATTAATGATTGTGAGTGTGTTATTAATAAAGTATTTTTATTGCTTTTTTAGGGATGGGAAAAGGTGAAGTGTCTGGTTGATTACGACGTTATGATTTAGAAATAATATAAAAATTTTGAATTTTATTTCAATGTCCAAAATAACATTGGTGGTTACGCCAGTTGATTGTAGTTTTAAACTCTTTAAATTTCGGTGTATTTTCCATTCCATCGTCGAACCCTTTATAATAAGCAGCACCGTGAAGAGCATACGGAACGACCGAAGATTACGCTACTTTGTAAAGAGACTTTTGACTAGATGCATTTATGTCTAGACATATGCGCTTGCCCGCGACGCGCGACGGTTTGTTTTCGTACCTGTTAATAAAGAAAAAGCTGTTCGCGTATGAAATGTTGTACTCCGCTATATACTGTGTGTATAGTGACTTCGCCGGACATTGGATCCTAGTGAAAAGAATAAAAAACTTTTTGGAACGCTTTTGGAATCGTGTATGTGACTAGTGATTAGGACAGGACCACAGGGGCGTGCAAGTTCGTAGGCACCGCGCCATCCTCCTTCACTGATCTATGATTTGGAGACGCACGAGATCTTCAAGTGATCAAAGTGATCTTATAAGGGTTCCGTTTTTTCCTATTGAGGTACGGAACCCTAAAAATACAATAAATATGAAATAAGTAATAGATGATAAAAAAACAAGCAATTGCATTGCTATATAGTTTAGGGAATAATTATCAATTAATCACACGTTAATAATAAATATTGTCTAAAATTTTTGCCGGACTCCGGTTATCCGGCAAAACCACCTACTAACACATCCCTACGCCTGCGCTCTCACTAGAACCGCTCGAAGCGTTTTGTGGTCGCATCTTTATCCGATCACTATTGAATTCAAGTTTCGCAGAACGTAACTTTCGGTTGCTGATATTTAAATATTATTGACTCAATATGAACTTTATTGTGCCATATTATAGTAATTAACCACCTGTTATAGATAAGGTTTTTCAGTTGGCGTCTCAGCGGGAACTTGAAGTAATGAGATTGATGCCGTGGTTTTCACTTACTGTGTTTGTGTGTGTTATATACTAGTATTTCTACGAACAGTAGACCTTGCGAGAGAGCTTATTTGAAGCTCACCTTGGGTAATCTGTACATAATAAGTACCTACATAAAGTTGGCTTAGGTGGCTGTATGTAAAATTTTGGCCGATTTCATAATATTATTATGTGATTTTACAGACTTTATTTCAGGGTCAAAAATCATTTTTTCCATAAGTTTAAGCACCTTGAAAGATCAATTTAATTTTAATACATAATAATGCTGGACGTGTCTGGGAGAGATATATTATGTATACTTGGATTACATAAATAATATATTCCTTGTTCACGTTCTGTTTAATTACGCTATTCTTTATTTATCTTTTTTCGCTAATCGATTCAGTCTCTTTTCTTCTTCTAACTCGCAAACAAACTGACAGACGATAGAAAATTTTGGCCAGTTAACGAAGAGACGCTTCGCTCGCTCGGTCAATATATAATAATTTTATAAACGGAGAAAACGTAAAATCAAGAAAATTATTCAGCACTAAAATGCATCAAGCACATCCACGCGCCCTTCCCTTACTACGCTATCTCGCTAGGTCAAGTTGGTTGTCATATCTCAGCAACCACTTGACCAATTCTGTTCATTTTTACCACAAGTTGTAATAATTGTGTACTTTATCTACCTACCAAACATCATTAAATTCGCATTAAAAATACAACTAAAATATGACAAACGCGTAATTTGTTGACAAAAGATCGTGCGATAACGATTTTTTTAAATTGCGAAGGAATATAGGTAAGCGTGCTCCATCGTATACCGCAATGCCAGTTGACGTTCATGCGCAAGCCTACTGGACAAACTAAAACAACGTACCAACGAACGGATATCCTTACATAAATACATAAATATAAAAATACAAAATAGTCTAATCGAATTATAAATAAGAGTAATGCGCTAAAAACATTTAAAAATAAATATTGTTAACTTCCTCCATTTTAAAGTCGGTAAAAAGTGGAATATTCGCCGTGTTTTTAAAACCGACCGAAAATATTCGGTGTATCAAAAAGATCATCGGGGATCGTAACCTTCTCATGTTCCGAATTCACACAATAAAGCTTACGTGTTTCCAAATTGCTCATTGAAATGTTACGGGAGCATGCATCAACTATCTCGAGACATAACGAGTTGTTCCTAGAAGTCGGTCGAGTTAAATATACAGCTCCCTTATTGGCTGAGATAAAGATATTCATAATGTAGATTGGTGTGTCTTGGCACACTGGGAACATGAGGCTGATTTTTATCTAACTGCGCAAAAAGAGGGTATTGTTTTTCAGTTGTATGTATGTATCCTTGTATTTATATATATATAGAATAAGAGCTATTAATCTAGTTAAAATTCATAAAATAATTAAATTCCAAAAACTAACGAAATTCTCATAAAATTTTCTTTCTTTTTGGTGAAGCGCATCAAATGTTTTATTGCGACTCAATTCTTATATATTCTAATTTTAAATTTCCCACGTCTATGTCAGTGAAGTAACGCATTTGTCAAACTAGCATTTGTTTTGCTGAAGTTCTTCAATAATCTATGCGATGGCGCTACGCATCCTTCGCGTTGGTATGAAGAACGTTCGCTATTCGCTCGCATGTGTGACGTGCGAAGATCTATACGCCCAATTCAGTTATTCAAGACCGCTCCATAGCCGAACCATATGTGGAGCGGTTCCCGTCGGCCGCCATATTTTGTTTAATTCAGTCACTTTTATGTCATACAATTGACACATTTGATGAAACGTAACACGTCCTTCGCTCGTTACTAAATCAAAAAATAATAGCAGCCGACAGGAAATGCTTCGCACAAGGTTCAGTTACGGATCGGTTTTGATTAACTGAATTCTGTATATATAGTTCCTTGCGACGCGAGACTTTTCTCGCATGTACTCTCGTGTCTTCAAAAGTTTCAATGGCGGATTAATATTGAGGTGCTTAATATTTTTTACTTTTCGCTTACATTTGGAACTCTGGACTTTTTAAATCATACACCTACGTAGGTATAATATTTCCTATAAGTATATTATTGGTGAAGTTTTGTGTTTGGTGTGAGGAGAACTTTTGTGCCAGCCGGTACTAGAAGACGAGACTATTGGAGTCTGCCACTCTGGACGAGGAACGGAAGCTGGCATTTGCAGGTTAGTGCAGGTGTTTTTCTGCTTCACCGACACTTTCCTCTGTTGGAGCAATCACACCCTTGGAAGGGCTATTTACACGCCCCTGCATTTTTTTTAATTTAGTGATTTAAAGGACTTTAATTAGTTTAGTGGTGTCTTCACAATTGATCACATTATAAGTATGTTTTTTTTTTTGCAAGATAGATCTACAATTGATTACTCTTTGATACTCTATATATAATATAATATACTCTTTAACTAAGTTTCTAAGTTTCTAGCAGTATTTTTCCGAAAGTGGTAATGTCATTGTCCGAAAGGATTAACTTTTTAGGGTTCCGTACCTCAAAAGGAAAAAAACTGAACCCTTATAGGATCACTTTATTGTCCGTCTGTCCGTCTGTCTGTCTGTCCGTCCGTTGGGGTGTCAATACCTGTATCTCAGGAACGCGTGAAGGTATCGTGTTATAATTAAAACCTTATACGCAGATCTACAATATCTTGCTGCAGAAAGAAAAATAAAATTTCTCGATTTTCGTAAAAAAAAGTTACAGCCGAATATGTCGTAAAAATCGCACATTTCGACACTCACAAGGGAATCAAAACCTATGGGGTACTTCCCGTAGACCTAGAACTATGAAATTTGGCAAGAAGCATTGTGTTAGATTTAGAAAAAAATCCGAAAACTGGGCGTTTTTAATTTAATCACAAAAAATTGGGTCATTATGCAAGGAATGAGGGTAAATATTTAAAAGTGAATTAATTCACTTTTAAATATGTATCATGCGGGTGTCATATGAAAGAGCTTCATTAGCATAAACTAAAACAGATTTTTAAATGTTTATACGATGTATGTTTTTCGGTTTATAAAGATAAAGATATATTTATTTGTCAAAACATATGTACAGGTGCAGATGTCAAAGCGTTAATATCGAATGATCGTTTATATCGTTTATGAAAGAAAATATGAAAAAAAAAAAAAAATGATTTCCTCCTTTTATCTACTAGTTTGTACGGAACCCTCGGTGGGCGAGTCTGACTTACACTTGTCCGGTTTTTTAATTATTAAATAGCTTATTAAGTAGATCATTAAGAAAATTCACCTTGTTTGATTATCTGTAAACAAGTGACATTGGCGGAGTAGTGAAACATCTCACCAGAAGCCAGAAGTCAAAGTTGGACCTCTCTCATGATATTTACAGCCAACTCCAAAGTGTACGTAGTAGAGGCCACTGAATTGTTAGTTACTGCCATATAATTATAACGGATTAACACTTTGCGATGTTATTTAAAGTCGTAAATAAGTGAAAATAATAAGGTAATACAAGATATATGTATGATACGGTGAAATGGTTTAATATTATTAATAATGGCTTAATAATTCATTTATAACATTTGCTCAAGTTGTATTTATTTAAGGATCTGTGTAAGCTCTGAATCCATTTTTGTGTATATTACTACTTACATAATTTAAATTACATATCATTTTATTATGACTAAAATATATAATTATATACCTATATTTTTAAATTGTGTTTTTGTTTTGTTTAGTCTTAAGGTGTAAATAGTAGAAGTAGGTACTTTTTAGATTTTTTGTTACATACACAAGTTATATGACAGTTGTTTTAGTAAAAATTACTTTAACAAAATATAAACAGGTTTACAGATTTTTAAATTAAAATCCAAACTTTTATAATTTTATTTATATCATTCAAAAAATACTTATATCAATAAAAAACGAAATTAAGTATAAAACACTATTTTTTTTCGAAAGTAAGTATGTCTGTATTTCTGTTTAGGTGTTACCTCGGGGCCAAACCGCTGAACCGATTGTTATGAAATTTGTAATAGAGGTAGACGAGAATCCGGAAATCAACATCATATCACCTACATTATATCACCATTGTGGCTTATCACTACGTGGGTGAAACCTCGACACTTAACATCAGATGAACTACTTGCTCATTTTGTAATTCAATTAAATAACCTATTTAGGCACAAGACAGTTTGGCGCACGAGCGTAGCGAGGACGCTAATAGTTCGAGTTATAGACTTCTATATAGATAGGTACCCCAAGTGTATCTAGCGTGTAATCTAAGTGTATCGTCTTTTTAGGTTTATGGAAATAAATTTATTTGTATTTGTATTTGTATCTAGCGTGTCAAAACGAGCGTGTCAAGTACGATAAAAAATCACAGTTGACAACCAAAATTTATTTAATGTGTTATATACTTCCGATTCGATATTTTGTCAACTAGTTAGCGTACAAGCGCGCGGATGCATTGGGTTGAATAGATTTCGCGCGGATGGAAGGTTCCATCACAAAATCGTTTATGTAACGTCACAATCGGAACCAAAAAAGTGGTACGCAAGGTTTTCATATAAATGAAGTCGCATGCTCTATCTACTATGTCTGTGGTTCGAGTGCTTAAATAGGTCTTTCGCCCGAGGTAAACTCTCTGCTAGGAGTTTTGGCGGGAACGTCTTAGTAACGTGTTGTTGCTTTGTTTTATTTTCCTAAACTTGTGTTATTTTGAACATTAATGCTATAAAAATGGTGGTGTTTTATTCATTAAGAGATAAAGTGCGTGAGTGTGGGCAAGTGAAATAAAGCAGTAAAACGTGTGATTTTACGTTTTCGGCAAAACTCCATAGAAGCTTCTAGTAAAGCCGCCACCACTTAAGCAGGACTCGACTTATAAATTGACTTGACTGTATACGTGACTTAGATTGTGACTAGACAACTTGTTTTATTCAAGAAACTTGAAAAAATCCTAATACTTGACACTGACAAATGCTTTAATGCGGGTCCAATACAAAAAAGAAGAAGAAACTCTCTGCTTTTAATTTCAAATCTAAGGAAAGTAGACAAGATAAGGCAAGTCAGTTAGGCTTCTTTAAAAGCCTTAATGATCGATGAAGTTTCTTAGTATGAGACATGAAAAAAACATTTTCTGTACAGCCGAATTGTTAAACTGAATTTATTTCTTGATTCAGTAATAAACAATGACTTTTTCTTGTTCCTTGCGCACTAAAATATTGGTCCAGTTCGGTGACTGTATCCACTCATTCGTATGAAACATGGATGAATAATAAAGTTTTTTTTGAAAATTGAATTTCGATTGTTATAGTTAATAAGTTTCATTGAATTATGCGCTTCTTTAAGTATTATTATAATGCTTTTTACTACATATTAATAATATTTGCAAACTTAATCTAAGAAATAACAAACTTCTTTAAGTTAATCTTCTAAATGGAATTTAAATAAAATAATTAGTTATTTCTATTATATTAATTTCACTTAATATTGGCATTTATGATTTAGGTTTTACTTTTCACACAATGTATCTAAAATCTGACAATTCAATAAAAATAATACCATGAATCAATTACCTAATTAATTTAAGCGAGTTGATGGTCAATCGTAGATCTATCTTCTATAAAAAAAAAAAAAAAAAACAATTTGAAATAAATTTCAATTATACAGAATATAATAGTTTTAAGCTAAACATTGTTAAATCGTTAATTTTAGATTAGGTACACATTTAATTATTTTTTGTCTGAGGAAAAAATAATTTTGTAAACAGTACAGGCTTTATCCTTGAAACAGAAACACCGAAATTATAAGTATCAAAAGTACATAGAGGACGTACAGTAAGAGCCTTCGTTCCGTAGAGGTACTCGTAATTTATAATCTATGCTCGAAGCATATAAATGAAATAAAATTCATTTATTGGCATAAGAACGGTGTAAGTAACAACAAAAGCTAAAGCATCAGTTTATAGTGTTAGTATATAATTATATACTTATCTGATATGATTATATGCTTACATCATAAACTGATGCTTTAGCTTGGGTTGTTTCCTCACTAGGGAACTCCACAACGGCTTGTACCTAACATAGGCATAACATTTTGGATGGATTCCGTTAACCACAGATAATTTCATTATGTTCGTTTTTAGTCATTTTGGGCACTTATGTAATAATAATAACTTATGAGTACGTAAAAATGTAGCAACTGTGAATCTCCTCTTTTTTTGAGTCAAGTGAATAGTCATACTTAACAATTTAACATATTTAATTCCTTTTAATTCCTGAGGCATGATTAAGTTATTCTTGACAAAAGCAATATGGCAAAATTCCATTAGCCTGCCCGTAGCGCGAATAAATTCAATCAAATTGACAATGAATTGAATTAAATATATAATAATACTCCATACATTTCGTCTCAAATCAAAATTTCAAATATTTTGATAAATTTTTTCTATGGAATATCCGACTCTTAAGTACAGTTAAATAAATATTTGTGGACATTTCACACAACACCATCTAGCCCAAACTAAGCAAAGCTTGTACTATGGAACTAGATGGCTGATAGAATAGTATACTACAGAATAGTACACTTTTTTTTGTTGTAAATATATACATATGATACATAGAAACACCCAGACACAGAACAAACGTCCATGCTCATCACACAAATGTTTGCCCTGGGTGGGGATTGAACCCACGACCTTTCAGTTCAGCAGGCAGACGTAAACACACTACCAACTGAGCCACAAGGCCAGTCAAGGTTAAAGTTATGTTCTCTTTGGAAACAAATAAAATAAATTAACCTTGTTTTTCGATCCGAGTCTAAGAATAGATATCCACATTACATAGTATACCTAAAATTAAAAGAAGTCTCAATTTTATGCACCAATTCATCATCATCCCAGCCACAACAAGCTAACTGCAAGTCATAAGCCTCACACAATGATTTTTAAAAAGACTGGTTGAAGACGGCTTGCACTCAACGCCTTCCTGCCATTTGTATGAGGTTGTCTGTCGTGTATTGTGGCTGGTCTTCCTACGCTGCACTTGCCGATTCGTGGTCTCCACTCGAGAACTTTTCTGCGCCTTGTTAGTCAGACGTAAATCTATTGTGTATTTATACAAAGGGCGTTTGACAATATTTACTTCTAAATCTTCCCTTATCCAATATTCAGGACTCCATGTTCAAGTATCCCAAAATACGCTCTCAGCATAATGCCACAGATCAGAATCATATTTACGAGGGTTGCGATGCGCGTACGCAGCTTCGACGTAACTTATGCGTCGAGCTGCCGACGATAATTGGAGCAGTTTTGATTTATTTTTAAACGATATAAAGCATCCATATATTCGTTTTATTTAATGTTCCAAGTATTTAGGATTCCGTAGTCAAGTTCTTCTCGTTATCTCATATTGAGGTATAGGTAAGTCCATCTATGGATAAAAAAGTAGTTGCTTAGAAGGACTCTAGCATAGGGCAACATAGTCAGTCATCGTAGGCTTTTCATAACTATTATAACCTTTTGATGGTGTACATGATAGTAGATATACGATTCTCCAGAACTAGGAACCTTATTACTAAATTTCACCGTAACTCCGCTATTTAGTCGTAAACAAGTATTTGTAACAAAAACAAAATGCCCTATATCTATCTCGATGCTTGTCGATATCTTCTAGATCGACGAGCTCCATCCTCGGCCACACCATCGCTTAACATCAGGCGAGTTGGTGGTCAATCGTAGATCTATAGTGTATAAAAACAAAATACCCAACTGAAGAAAAGAGTTTTTTTTCGTTACGCTTGATACACTGTTCATTGTAAGTTGTTTGTGAGAAAGTATGCGTAAAATCGATGTAAAAGATTATGAATGCTCATTATTATTATTTTATTTGGTAAAATCTCCACAGAGTCCGGGGTTCGTGCCTTTTATAGAACTATCGTCGTTGCGCGCGCAATACCGCGGAAGAGCAGCCTGCAAACACAGCACACTTACTTATCTACATTTTTATAAAGTTACAGGAAGAAGCCGCGAAATCTCAATTTTGCACCTTTCCTGTTACGCGGTATCTACATATATAGGTATACAAACCGCTCTCCGCGGCAACACACGCGCAACGGCGATATGTAATTTTTTAACTACTAACATTTTTTTTTATTATGCAAGAGGACGCGCATTATTTAGAGTAATAATTCTTTAATTTAGAGTAAAAAAATCTCTTGTTAACTACGAAAAAGTTACTTAGTTGGAGATCACAAAAAAATGCTTTTTAGGGTTCCGTACCCAAAGGTTAAAAACGGGACCCAATTTTTAGGGTTCCGTACCCAAAGGGTAAAAACGGGACCCTATTACTAAGACTTCGCTGTCTGTCTGTCTGTCTGTCTGTCTGTCTGTCTGTCTGTCTGTCTGTCTGTCTGTCTGTCTGTCTGTCTCCAGGCTGTATCTCATAAACCGTGATAGCTAGAAAGCTGAAATTTTCACAAATGATGTATTTCCGTTGCCGCTATAACAACAAATACTAAAAATTAAAAAAAAATTAATATTAAGGGGGGTCCCCATACAATAAACGTGTTTTTTTCGTATTTTTTTGCTCAATATTAAAAACGGTAACAGGTAGACGCTTCAAATTTTCACAGAATACATACTTGTATATTACCTTTCAAAATAAATAATTAAATAACTATAAAGTAAATATTAAAGGGGGGCTCCCATACAACAAACGTAATTTTTAAGCAATTTTTACTCGATCTTAATTAACAGGTAGAAACTTGAATATTTGTATGTAAATATTTAGAAATATATTAACTATAAAAATAAATACCTAATCTAATACAAATAAAAACTCACAAAATGAAAATAATCCGTGCATCTAAACGCGGTGCGAGCGCCACGCCGCGGTGTGGTGTTGGCGCGAACGAGCGGGTAGCGGGGGAGGTAACATCACGGAGCGAGCCATAGCCGCGCGTATTCGCGCGAGGGTCGTCATGCTGCCCGGATGTGTATCGAAAACCTACCTATAAGTTTGCAATTTACTACTTGGAATTTCGTTGATTTCTCGTTATTTTATAAACAGAACTAAACTTTGTAGTATTATAGATGATAGTACGGAACCCTTCGTGCGCGAGTCCGACTCGCACTTGGCCGATTATTTTTGCATCATCATTATAAAATTATAACCTACCTATATGAAATATTTATCTGATATGAATTATAAAGGAATGAAGATAAATCTAACGACACCCCGCACATCAAAATAGATAAATCGATTAAGGTTAAGTTTAGGCTGTAGGCGCTCATATAGAATCATACATACATACACTCGAAAAACATAACTTTCCTTCTCACGCAGTCGAGTAAAAAGTAAAGAAAAAAACAGTCAATTTCTCTTTTAAAATATTCACAAAGTATGTAAAATCGTCCGATTTCCAAACTAAAGTAAATACACCCACATAATTGAAGCTATAAATACATAAAAACGTAATCCTTCTCTAATTAGGCACTAAATTCTAATCAAGCTTGTAAAATCTATTATTTTCATACAAAAATTACCAAATATTTATAATAATCAACATCAGAATGGATCTAGTTTCCATTTTAGGAGGGATTTAGGAAATAACTTGGGCGCGGCAAACGTTATAAATTGACGTCTTTTTAGTATTCATAAATCATATTTAACTAGGTTTCTAAATAAGGATATTTGTAATATTAGTTTTGGGAATAAGAAAAAAATTACAACAGAAAACAGGAACAAAAATTTTAAATAGTAGATTAAATAGGTAGTCATTTGCTCTATTTGTCTTAAGTTAAAAAAAAACTACCCAAACAAGTGCGCGACGGATCTCGCGCATTCAGGCTTCCTTACCAAATTTATAAAAGTTATAAATAAAATAAAATAATTATAGTTTAAATAAACAACCGGCGTGTGAAAAAAATGCGTGTCACGAAAAGCAAGATGCTGTAGATGCATTATCATAATTTATGTAAACTTAAATCATTATTTTAGTTTGTATGAAATTTGCACACAATTTTCATTTGCACATTTTTTTTAGTTGATCGCCTATTACTCGTTAACTTGTAATGCTTACTTAGCCGTGATAGTTTTCCTTTTAATTCCAACATATATGCTACTAGCATGATATTTTTCAAAACATTTCCGAGTTTAAA
Source organism: Lycia hirtaria (assembly GCA_947563715.1). Classification (NCBI taxonomy): domain Eukaryota; kingdom Metazoa; phylum Arthropoda; class Insecta; order Lepidoptera; family Geometridae; genus Lycia; species Lycia hirtaria. Next base: position 35,840,287 of record OX387385.1, read on the forward strand.
ATTTCGCAAAAGGATCCCTAAATTGAAAAATGGTTTTCGTACACCCCCTATGTAAAAACATTGGGTGATTACTTATCCAATAATATTCCACACTATGGGATAGATGAGATTTTTATTTTATTTATTATTTATACTTTTAAAGGTATTATTAAACGATTTTTTGGAAAAACTAATATGCATATGCATGCTAAATTACAGCATTCTAGTACAAATAGCAAAGCATCGGGCAGACAGAATAACAGACAGACAGATGGATATGGTAAAGCTATAACGGTTCCTTATTTGCTACGGAACCCTAACATTCGCAGATTAAATAATAATCATTATATACGAAATTTCTTAATGTAAAACAGAAATCCCTAGCAGAAAATATTTCGTAGTTATGATTCAAGTACAGATATTTATTACTAAAGCGAGTAGCAGAACGTACAACTAATAAAAAAAAATAGCTCGCAAATAATGCGTCGTCCATGACGGTCATTTCACTGACAAATAGTAGCATGCCAAGAGAAGCCCGGTAGCCACAATCGCTCTATTTACGACACAAACTCCAATAAATCAAGCCTTAATCCGTATCATATTTTGCCGCGATCATTTTTATCCCCGAGCATTACGGCGCGGCATATTTTAATATTAAAATTGTATCAGAGTATCATAACATCGTTCTATTTGATCGGATCTTATAAATCAAGAGCTTGTAAGTCGGATTTGTGGGTTGAAACGAAATAAATGACTAGCGTTGGGTACAGACAACGACATATTACCTAGTGTTATCTGGGGGCACGGCCGTGCCCCCGCCATGTGAGCCAGCGGGTACGGCCAGGATTATCTTTTCTTGAAGAGATTCGTCGGACTAGAAGCGATTCCCCGGATTAACATTTTTTGCTAACTGTTAACAAATAAGCGTTTAACAGGAAGAAATGGGAGAATTTTGCCCAGGCACATTGCTTGGCAGAGATTAATCCCATTTCTGTAAATTTATTTTGTGCGATCTATTTTTCGGGTAGAAATATAATATTATGAATACTTACAAATGAGGCAGTGTTTTTCGATTAACGATTCGCTAAAATATTGAAATGTTTTAATAGTTAAAATTTTCAAATAAAACCTTAAAATCAAATAATTCAATGTAAACTACATATAGATCGCTGCTTAAAATAAATATCTAAAAGGTGTTCAAATACATATTCCATTTCTGCTTTATTCTCAGAGTAAAATGGATCGAGAAATGGATAGAGCATGACTTGGCCGGGGCCACTGCCGCCGTGCCCCCAAATAATTACAAAATACTTATGAACACTTCTATCGTTACCTGTACATTAGGTAGGTCACTTTTCATGGTATGAAAGTGAATTGTGGCCACAGTAGCCTAATAATTTTGTTACGGTGTAGCAGTTGGCGGCTCTCGAGGTGTGCGGATTATGAGAGGAATAATATATGAGTTTATCGATATAATTCAATGCGAAATAATACAAAATTACGAGTAAGTATATTGCAGGAAGGGAAGGAATTTAAGTTGAAGCTGCGTCTTGTGACATCGCCCGATATTCGTGGCGTGGTTTAACTAGTTGTTTTCAAACTATCATCATTGTCAAGGAATGAACCGGTCTGTCTTTGGATGGGTGACCGTGAGTGGCATACCGTGGGTGATGACACGTTAAATTGTAGGTCTCGGTTTTTTGTTCTTAAAAACAGCAATCAAGCCAGGTCAGAGGCCTTTCGGTGGCTTAATAACTCTGACACTAGGGCTGGTCACTCAGTCTTACTTACTTACACGAACTTACTTACCCGATATTCTAGAAACGGTGTTTTCAGGATTCCGTAGTAACTATGAGGAATATTTTCCTTCAGTTTTTCAAACTAATCATTTTTTGTTCTTTTATGCAATATACATACACATGACCCCCAACTTGCCTGATGACCGCCAGCTGCACTGACTCATGATCTACGATGAAACGCGATGATTTATTGTTTTCGAGGTAAGCACCTCGAAAACAATAAAAATAAATAAAATAAATATTGGAGGACATTTCACACAACGCCATCTAGCCCAAACTAAGCAAAGCTTGTACTATGAAAACTAGATGGTTGATAGAATACATATATACTTTTTTTTCGTAAATATATATTATGATACATAGAAACACCCAGACACAGAACAAATAATTCATCTATATATTACCTTTAGGCACGAAATGGACAGATGCCCTCGTACAAGTGGCAGGAAGACGCTGGATGCAAGCCGCTTCCAATCGGACTTTTCGGAAGTCCATAGGGGAGGCCTATGTCCAGCAGTGGACTTATCATGCTAAAATGATGATGATGATCACCTAATTTGTTATGTTTACGTTTATTTTATGTAAATTGTAATCTCATTGTAATTTTCATAAAAAATAGAAATTACCAGAATATTTTATGTTTTAGTAAAACAAATACATGACGTTTCAAAAAGGTATCATAAATATCTAGTTAAAACAAAGAAGAAACTGAAACTGAAAAGACCGAACGTTCCGTTGACAGTTGTCACGTGACATAAACTTACAATACAATATACATACTGTTACAATCTCTTTGAATAGAGAAAACAAGCTCTACTATTAATCTCTTGATCTCTTGATGAATGATCTATTTTGATTATGATGTGAACGTGAGTGTGACGGTGAAAGATACAAATATGGGACTTTTCTTTTGTACTATAACAAGTATAAAGTATGTTTGAACTTTATATACTATGTGAATGTCTTGCATTCTAGCATTTCAGACTATTCATACTATATAGAAAGTATTGTGAAGTTATAAACATTCGTAGATAGGCAAAATTTCATTTACATGCTTTTACCAAGCTTTTACCTTAAAAAGGGTTTTTGTCACGCCCACCCGCGAATTTAATACTTTGTTTACGAATTTCCAGGGGCTTTGCGAAAAGGTACGCCCATGGCTGCATCATTGTATTGGATTGTCATCAAACTGAACAAACATGTCATATTTCAAATGTAAAGATAAATGAAGTGGTTCGACTAGCAAAATTAGAATTAAAATAGTTACAAGTAACGGTTATCTTTTTCTTATTTAAAGAAATAATAAATAAATAAATAAATGTCGTTACTTTTAGAATCAGCGCTAGGAAATGATACAAAGCATTTAGCCCAGTATTCCTTACATACCTCCACGATTAGTCTTCAGCTACCGTCTACCATAAAATCCTCAACACTGAAGCACTTTGTCACAATAAGTAACAAGAATACTTTTTGTAAAAGTCAGAATATTATCAGAATAGTTATAGCGAAACAGTTCCAAATACTCAAATGTATTAAGTGAAACAGTCAGTACGTGAGTTTGTGCAAGTCCAACTAATAAGCTATTGAAACAACGATATTGAATCTAATAACTTTAGTTTGATCTGGGGCAATTTATAGATTGGCTAGTTTTTTGCCATGGGTTTGCTTGATAGTGATAAAAATTTTCAGTTATATTTAATCTATTATGTAAAAAGACAGATAGATTGCTATTTAGACTCATTAAATACATAAAAACATTATGTTTATGTATGTATCTTGAAAAAAAAAAAAGATTTTATCGTAATATGGCCATTTAATACCTACTAATATTTTGTATTAGTTTAGTAGTATTTAATTTTAATTTAAACGGTTTTATTGAAAAGAAATGTACCCATACCATTGGCAGACCGTCTTGAACTGCTGGGACTCACGTTAACCCCAACAATGAATTTAAGGGCTACCTTGAATCTAAGGCTAAACTGGCTAGTAAAAAGCTTGGCATCATTAATAAGGTTAGGCGAAACTTCTCACCGGGACAACTGCTTCATCTGTATCAAGCACAGGTCCGATCGTGTATGGAGTACTGCTGCTACCTTTTTGATGGATCAGCCAAGTATCAGCTGAAAGCTTTGGAATCAGTGGACCGGTGAGCTGTGAGGTTAATCGGTGACGATAAACTAGCTGGCAAGAAGCTACTTAGTCTCGAGCACCGCCGCAAAATAGCATGTCTGTCTATTGTCTACAGGATTAATTTCGGGGAATGTGCGAAAGAGCTTCACGACCTAATTCCACCCTCTCCATTTCACTCCAGGACTAGCAGAAAGTCGGTGAATTACCACCCATCTCTGTTGGCGGTCAAGCGCAAACCTATTACTAAATAAAAAAAAACGTTACTACAGACATACTTTCAGCCTTTCTTAGTATAAAGACAGATGTAGATTTATATTCATCTCATGTTCGGAGATTCTCTTTTAATAAAGGTAATTGGGCTTGAAATGTTCGCAATTGGCAACCGCTTACTTCGTTAGCCGACCATTTTCTAATTCCGATAAATGTTCGCCGTGCCGGAATGGTCCGCCATTCTGGAGATAATTATGTCATCGACATTTTTTATCATCATTTCAGCCGCAGAAATAATGTTTCCAAGCTGGAGTGACATATACGCAGCTCCTTTAAATAAAACCGGCCAAGTACGAGTTGGACTCGCACACGAAGGGTTCCGTACCATTATCTATAAAAACGCCAAAAAAATCATGTGTGTTGTATGGGGCCCCCCTTAAATATTAATTTTATTTTAGATTTATTTATTTTTAGAGTGAATAATATAACTCATTATTCTGTGAATATTTCAAGCGTCTACCTGTTGCCCTTAACAATATCGAGCAAAAACGAGCAAAAATTTCACGTTTGTTGTATGGGAGCCCCTTTAAATATTTATTTTATTCTGTTTTTTAGTATTTGTAGTTATAGTGGCAATAGAAATACATCATATGTGAAAATTTCAACTCTCTAACTATCACGGTTCATGAGCCAGCCTGGTGACAGACGGACGGACGGACGGACAGCGAAGTCTCAGTTATAGGGTCCCGTTTTACCCTTTGGGTACGGAACCCTAAAAAGGCCGTCGGATGCGTTCTACTACTACTACTACGTACTATAGTCAGGCGATTTGACAGACAGATTGTATTTTGAATCGACTGGCCTTGTGGCTCAGTTGGTAGTATGTCTGTCTGCTGTGCCGTAGGTCGTGGGTTCGATCCCAGAGCAAACATTTGTGTGATGAGCATGAATCTTTGTTCTGTGTCTGGGTGTTTCTATGTATCATATGTATATATTTACAAAAAAAAGTATATATGTGTTCTATCAGTCATCTAGTTCCATAGTACAAGCTTTGCTTAGCTTGGGCTAAATGGTGTTGTGTGAAATGCCCATAAATATTTATAAAAAAAATATTAAACGAATTTACCAAGCGAAGTTAATTGAATCAGTTTTATAATTTTTAAAGATTTGTCGGGGAAGCTGAAGTATTATTTACGTGCCCAAAATGCTGGTCTTGCTGGACTTTGGACAAAAAGTGAGCATTACCATTCAGCGAGGAAATGCAGCCAGCATATTGGGCACTTTGGCTGAAACTGGAGATTGTTTGAATTATCCACAGGCTTTTGATGGCTATGTATATTTTAAATAATCTCTAATTACACATTTTTGCAAATATTTATTTATTAGTTTTAGTATATGACCCTATTTAAATAAAAAATAAAAAATATAGGTACATGTTTCATTAAGACATATAAAAAAAGTTTTATAAGATCAAGCACGAACGTAGTTGCGCGCGCAGCTAGTCTTACATAAATATAACTTGAAAAGTTCGCTATATATCACCCATGTTCCTTACAAGTAGGAATATGTCATAATTTTTACTTTTACCTTAACAACTCAAGCAATAAACACATCGCACGTGAGATACGGTTTCGGAAATTCAGAGAATAATAAAGTAAGATTTAACTAGTTAACTCATCTGACTTGACTCACGTAGAATGTGTAGGCGGTACGAAGCAATGACGTATCATACATACGTAAATAGGTTTTCCCCGGCTCTGCGTGGTAAGCCTCAAGTAAGGGAATCGTCCTACTCGTCTTCAGTCGCGCCATGTCGGGCAACGTTGTTAGACGCGTGTCGTGACTTCTGAACTGTGACAATGTCATCCTGTGTGTTTAAAAATTGCAACAGCACATATATAAGGGCAAGATACTAAAAGGCCTTAAAGATGTCTTATCCTCGAAAGAGTAGAGAACTGAAACTTGTCATCCTTTTGCTCATATTCAATGAGTATAAACCTCTCTATAGATAAACTCTCATGGGTACGAAGTGGCATATGAGGAAAAGAAATCTGAGAAGATACTCGTAATGCAACTTGAGTTTGAGATTTCTAGATAATACTTTCATATCTCATTTTCATATCTGGGTTAAAATGATAAACTTTGTATAGTTAATAATGAGAAAAATAGCTGCTTTTATAAGTTATTTAATTATTTTCTATACAATCAAAAAGTTACATAAATACTACATGCTACATTTCTCAAAATTGATATTATTAATAATTGATATTGCGTTGTATCTTTTGGTGAAACCAAATTATGTTTTAAGCTATTGCATAGCTTCTATCGCGGGCCTTGAGCGTGGAGACCGAATCCAGAAATTCCGTAACGAAAATAACCTAACACACCGCGCGTAAAGCTATTATGCAATAGCTTTACCGCGACAGTCTCCGAGTGCCACACGTCTTTTTTTTATATATATTTATCCAACCAAATTATATATTTTTTAGTTTTTTTTTTTAATGAGATGAGCTCCCGGTCCCTATAGACCGAAAATCTCGACACCAAACGGCTTTATTATGTTAGCATATGAACGTTGCTTGTGCTGTTCCGAATTAGCCACAGTGCCAATCCTACTCTGTACCTCAGGAAGACGAGATGGTGTCAAAGTATAAACACACGTGGCCCACACAAAAGGCCGTCCGAACTTCCATGACACAATTTATGCATCATTTCGCCAGGTATTCCTTTCTTTCCAATCAGCTTATTTGTATTACCGCTAAGCCCCTAAGCGAAGCGTTAATGACTGACCAAATAACGTACGGAGGGACTGATACTGATTTTTTGTTTAAAATATATGTATGTATCTTTTTATTTAGAATAGCTCTACATTTGACCACTAGTTCGTCTGATGAAAGCATCGCTGTGGCCTAATATGAAGCACATATATCTAAAAAGTACTTATTCACTTTTTAAGCTCTACCCGGGTGGGTAGAACAGAACAAACAGACGGTTTCTTTGTTTATATATATATATATATACAATAAATAACACAATTTTAATTTCTAGTAAAATGGCAAATAATAATTTTTGGAAATGTTTAAGACTCTACGGTCAAGTTCGGTCACACTTTATCATATTGAATCAATCGATTCATTTTTGCCATCGATTCGTTCTGACTCGATTTACGATATGAATTCGAACAATAAATACATCGATGCGTTACAGAATTTTTGATTTAAATTCACAACTTTAATGTATTGCTTTTAATTTTAATTTAATTGCTCATGTAAAAACATATTTTTTAAAATATTTATGACATACATGTATGATATTCATGAGACTTTATTGTATGAGACGATGTAAGGTCCTGAGTAATAATGGCGTTAAAATTAAGAAATTAATTTTACCTTAAAATTACTTTAGTAGTTATTTAAGTTTCTGCGATGTCTTTTTAATGATAAATATTAACTAAATCTTTTTTTATAAATATTTGTTTGTATTTTCAAATAATCACTTTTTTTTTGTGGAATTCTGATGCTAAGATGTTCTCACAAAATATTTATTTTGTCCTTTCGTCTGGAATACAAAAAAAGCAAAGCTTTTTCGTAACCTTAAATGATTTTACTAGAATTTATCATAGAGAATGCGCATTTATAACCTTTTTCGCGACATTCGTGCATATTTTCGTACACTCAACAGCATAATCTAGTGTAACTAAATTGTAAGTTATATTGCAAAAATCGCTCTTCTGCAGTCGGGTATTTCGTTCCTTTTTACATGGATTTATTTTTATGTAGTTATAGGTTTGCGCTTGACCTTCAACTCGTTAACACTGTCGATACATGTTATTTCCAAGATATTGTTTACGTTTGGTACCTTGTGTAGTCGGGTAAACAATAACTGCAAAATTAGCAAGCCAGAAATGTAGATTTCAGATTTATAAAAAAATATTACATTTCCAAGTAGAAAATATCAAAAATGACAAATTTTATTTTATTTTATTTCTTAAACACAATACAAATTATATTCAATTACACTTTAACAATAAATGCTAGCCAAGCCAATACACTTTAACAATAAAGGCATAAATGCCGCAGCATAATGGGTACCTTTCCTCAAGGTTCCACGCGCGAGGGGCTTCATGCCAATAGGGGTAATATTTTTTGACATAATGTTTGTTATATTTTAAATACAATTATTGACATGTTAATTTTAGTATATTGACAATTTGTAAATTTTCGACTTTTATTCTTTTAAGTAATTACTTATCTTGATATAATATATATTTTTGTAATAATGTTTCGTTCAGAGATTTTATTCAGAACTAGCATCTAATTTATCAGGATTATTTGTTAAGTGATAATCGTTTAAAATTGATTTCAATAATAAAGATTTAAACTTTGACAATAATATTTACCATAAGTAATCTGAGCTGGAATATAATTCAAAATAAGTGTATAAAAAAAAAAAAAAGATTATCTCACACGTACACAGCGATATTGGTTCACGCCCTTGATGCGTATTGCGTACTCACTACACATGAACGGAATTCTTTGCCACCATCTCTGTTTCCTGAGAACTACAACCTTAGAATTGTCAAGGCTAGAGTGAATCTTAATCAAGATATCTTCTAGATCAACGAGCTCCATCCTCGGCCACACCGTCGCTTGAAATCAGGCGAGTTGGTGGTCAATCGTAGATCTATCTAATATAAAAAAACTGTAGCATTCCCAGGTGAGAAGCACGATACAGTGTACATACATTCGTCGAGCCGGTTCGGCTGGACATTTTAGTATTCTGCCGTGCGTTAAAAGAGATAAGACCCACACAATAGAACATGATGCTCTTTGGGTTTGTTGGTTACATTATAAGTACACTAACTGTTTGTGCAAGCTGATTTACACTGTATTGCGTCATTTTAAGCATTTTTATTTAATTTAATGTGCTTACGATGTGTCTTCTCTACTGTACTATTAATATTATTCCCAGAGCAGAGGTCTGAAAATAGTGAAAATAAACAAGTTCCTAACTTTGAATAGTTTAATCTCAAACGGCTATTGAAATTGAATCTATTGAGGTGTGAATACATGTTGGAAGTCAAGTGCATTTAGTTATTTATGGTCTCTAACTCATGAGAGACATACATGAAGATCCTAATCAAAATTCTCCTATTTATGTCAGTGAATTCAATTTCTTGTAAAAAGGTGGACGACATTTTCGATACAGGTCATAATTCTTGTTCTGTATGTTCTTCATAGGCCATAAAGTCTAATAGAATGGTATTTTTGTACCCGACTGCGTAAGAAGGCGGGTTGTGTTTTTCGAGTGTATGTATGTATATATGTGTGTATGTATGTATGTTTCTATATGGTAGCCTACAGCCTTAACGACTTGATCGACTTTGATGTGCAAGGTGTCGTTAGATTCGTCTTCATTCCCTAAATGGTATAAGTTATATTTTTTTTAAATAATAATACCTACAACTCTTGCAAAAATAAAAAAATATATTTTCGTAACCCAAAGTAATTTTACTAGAGCTATTGTAAGAATATTTACGCAGGGTAAAAGTAGTTACTTATCTTCTTTGACTATAATTATACACTATTACATAAAATCGAATGACCATGGTCAAATGCTTAGCTTGTTGACCTTACAGAAATTTGACAACTGAATCAGAAAAAGTATCATCTCCAACATACGCCGACAAACACAAATTGATGAGCTCTCATACAAATCATACAGGCGAGTTGTATGGAAACGTCCTTTTTGTCCAAAAGTTAATGTTCTTCATACATCAAGCGGTACGCATGATATTTAACAAGATCGTTAAGACTTCGGTTGCAGTAATCATTGAGGATTGCCATTTAAAAGTTATGGTGGCGGGAGAAATGTATTTATTACGCCAAAGGGTTCTGTATTATTTTTATTTTCATCATAATTTCAACTACAAGAAGTCTACTGCTGGATATATCATGGTTTTCTAAAAAGACCTGATGGAATCGTGTTTCTACCACTTAAATTAAGTCGTTTGTTCATGCCGTGGCTGGTCTTCCTAAGCTGCGCTTGCCGGTGCGTGATCTCCACTCGAGAACTTTTCGACTTCATCGGCGATCAGTTCTACGTGTTATGTGCCCTACCCACTGCCATTTCAACTTGCTAATCTGCTGTGCTATGTCAGGGACTTCGTACGTCTACGGATCTCTTTATTTTTGATTTGATCTCGCAGAGAGACTCTGATCATAGCCCTCACAGTACTGGGTGCGTAATTTTGAGCTTTCATAAAATATACAAATTACTTCGATTGGAAACACTTACAAGTTACGGGCTCTGCCATCCCTCGTTTATGTTATTCTATAGAACACAAGGAACCCTAAAATGATGGCATAAAATGAAGCTTCTCGATGGAAATAATCAAGGGTAATGCAATAATCAAGGGTAATGCATATAGTTTGTTTTCCCCACGCCTTTTTTTAAACGATGGAATTTCTTTTTTAAGCTAAGTGTTCCAAGAAAATTCTGCTGACGGTAAAAGAAAAGAGAGAGAGGAAACCACGGCATAGTAATAATGTACTTTATAGTAATCGGTTGAGTGTAACCATCGAAAAACATCTTTTATTTATTTTATTCGGAAAACTTACAGTGATATATGAATTTCTAATTTTACTAAACAATATTAAATTAAGCACCATTTAGTAGTTTTCACATATCGAATCTAGTTACATTTGTACTTGTTTGCAGGTGGAGTTGAGACAGTTAGGGATACACATCAAACCAGTTTTTACTTCTAATTAAATTTGGTGTTGTGTTAAACAAGTCAAATTCGGGAAAGGTTTTTAGATTGTTTATGTAATTGGATTCTCTTAAGAAGAATATTTTTCTATATTATATAAGGATATACAGGGGATATATATATATAGGGATATACGAGTATAAGCATTGGCATGTTTTGCCAGCATAAAATTACATACAAATCCTATTCTACGCAAGGAGTGCTTACTTTCTTATACAAACTGGTTCAGCTATCTGATGTACAAGGTGTCGTTAGATTTGTCTTGAGTGTAACATTACCTATATGAACCTTTAGACCAAAATCGTTCAAGAGTTTTTCCAATTTTCTGTTGTCAAATTCTTGTAAAGATTTGAGTAAATGGGTAATTAGCGAATGTCTCCGTCAAATATTATCAAAATCGGCTGATAAATGCTGATAAACACTTCTCTTTTTGATTGAAACTTCACAATATTTTGTATTTACATCATCTTTTCTGATTTTTCAAGCCTATCATAGAATTTTAAAAAGTAGGCAGTCACGGGACGCCCTGCAGATTTAAAACAAAAGGTAATATTGTCAGAAAACTAGAAATTGCTATGTATGTTTTGGGCGCGTCAAAAGATGAATCAAATTAACAACCGCTTTCTCTGCAGTGGGTAAAACACCTAGCTTTCGCTCTCACGAAGTGACCACTACATGCAAGGTGCCCCGTAGCAAGTTGCATCCACCGTATGAGCAAGTCGGAGGTCAGATGCATAACTCTTGGCACCTTCGCGCTTGCATGTAAATAAGGGCATATTTCAAACCAAGTCTGGTGTTTGGTTGCATCTTCAAGATTTAAGGTGCGATTTCGTTAAAATCATTGTATTTTTACTAATCCTGTAAAACTGACAGACATATAACATATAAGGATACACTTTTGGAGAGTGTAAAAATGCACATCACAAAGCAGTACAAGGTGAGGCGTTCGAATGAGATAAAAGTTTTGTAGATGAAATATGAAAATAGAACAGACAGAGAGACAGAGTCACAGAATTACTTTCTCTTTTTTCCCGATTGCGTAAGAAGGAGAGTTATGTTTTTCGAGTGTATATGTATGAATTTATGTTTCTATATGATCGCCTACAGCCTAAACGGCTTGACCGATTTTGATGTGCAAGGCGTCGTTAGATTCATTACTTACTGAGTGCCATAAGCTATATTTTTGTAATAATAATAATAAATATCTTGCAAAACTCAAAAAATGCGTTTTTTGTAACCTCCAACGAACCTTTTCGTGATAAACAAGTAATACCTATTACTAGAATTATTCTAATGAATATGCGTTTATAACCTTTTACAGAGATTTTACGCATACTTTCTCACAAAAAACGTACACTCAACAGCGTATAAAGCGTAACGAAATATTAAGTTAGAATGCAAGAACTGCTTTTCTGCAGTCGGATATTTTGTTTTTCTTTTAATATAGATACTGTATATTGATTTTGCTATAGCGTCATTGAAACCTCACCTTAAAGTTCCACACTCTCCCGACGCTCTGAGAGCTTGTGCGCTTCGTATATAAATCTTCTCGTCAATGCTTCCGCGCATTTATTGATATGCTAAATCGTTGTTAATGCCCGTTATAATATTATAACGCGGCTTGTTCAGCTCTGCCACTGCGCTGCGAATATAACCCTGACTGCTGAGGAGATGTACGATTACTATTCCTGTAGGTACTATTGTTTATCCATATAACTGCGTATATCGGACTTTTAACTGGCCTGGATTTGTTTTTTTTGGCCATAATTAATTTAAATACAATCAATAAGAAAAAAAACGGACAAGTGCGAGTCAGACTCGCCCACCGAGGGTTCCGTACAAACTAGAAGATAAAAGGTTTTATTTTTTTAATATTTTCCATCTTATACCTAAAAGTATTCATCGTAAAAATATTTCAAAACCTGTTTTAACTTATAATAACTAAGCTCTTTCATATGATACCCCACATGATACGGTTAAAGAACTTTAAAATTTGGACCCTCATTCCTTTCGTAAGGACACTATTTTTTTGTGATTAAATTAAAAATGACCAGTTTTCGGCCTTTTTCCTATATGTGTACTCTAACACAATGCTTCTTGCCAAATTTCTTTGTTTTAGATCAATGGGAAGTACCCCATAGGTTTTGATTCCCTTGTGAGTGTCGAAATGTGCGTTTTTTACGATATATTCGGCTGTAACTTTTTTTACGAAAATTTAGAAACTTCATTTTTCTTTTTGCAGCAAGATACTATCTATGGATCTGCGTATATGGTTTTAATTTCAACACGATACCTTCACGCGTTCCCGAGATAAAGGTCTTGACACCCGACAGATGGACAGACAGACAGACGGACAACAAAGTGATCTTATAAGGGTTCCGTTTTTTTTCTATTGACGTACGGAACCCTAAAAAGATTAAATAGTGTTTTAAAAAGGGTGTCTACAAGCACCTTTCCGGTCTAGCAAAGCGACAGTTATATCAATGATGTTGCAGTTGTCCATAGGCGACTGTTATCGTTTTCGCTTACCATCAGGCGACCCGTTTGCCTTTTTGAAAAATCCTTGAAACGCAAAATACAGAAGACGACACCTTCTGCGTTTCGAGCAGATTTGGTGCTAAGCCTGGCAAAGATATTGTCATAAGTGTGCTTTTTATAACAAGCTATTAAAAAATAATTAGCTAAAACATAAAAATAGTTCGTTATTTTACCAATTTGTTTCGCAATAACTATTACATAATTATCCGTTATCAGCATAACGAGTTACAGTAACTCAACATTAATAATTTCGTTATCCTGGTTGTTCTATTTTATATGTACCTAGTAATATAGATATATATATATACAGTTAATAATTATTTGGAAGCTCATTGGTGTTAAATACACTACACTAGCTATTATCATTGGCTTTGCTTATTAAAATGTATAAACTAATAGTTTTACGAACAGTAGATTTTGTTAGCACAAACTTGCAAAATTACTTGTAGCAAGTATCTATATTAAAAGACAAACAAAATACCTGACTGTAGAAAAGCAGTTTTTGTAGTCTAACTTCCGATTTCGTTATGCTTACGCTGTTCAGTGTGCTATTGTTGTGAGAAAGTATGCGTAAAATCGCTGGCGATGGAATTCGTTGCCGCCATCTCTGTTTCCTTAGACCTACAATCTTGGAATTTTCAAGGCTAGAGTGAATAGATATCTTCTAGATCGACGAGCTCCATCCTCGGCCACACCGTCGCTTAACATCAGGCGAGTTGGTGGTCAATCGTAGATCTATAATGTATAAAAAAAACGCATTTGTCAAATACTATTTATTATTATTTATTAATACTTTTTTTTAAATATTTGTCAAATACCTATTATCAACATTGTTCCCTCTTCATGTTTAAACGGTTAAACCAATTTGGCACAGATAATCTTTAGGAACTGGAGAGTGATCTATGCTATGTTTCATCATCATCGATTTTTTCATTACTACGCAGGTAACACTGCGGGACGCAGCTAGTATACTATATATATTAATATTACCTACGATAATTATTTTTTATTACTTATATACTTAAAAAAGAACTCCACGCTCTATTTGAGCTTTCTAGCTCCAAAAGTATAAGCTGAAAATGTTGAAATGTGTGAGACAAGACTTTTCATTTTGTATGTATATAGATTTATCTGATTTGGTGATAAAAAGGGTCAAAAGTGAAATACGGTAGTATTTCAATTCTCTTTGGCTCACCCCTAGCCAACGTGCGGACGCTTACAGTGTCTGAGTGTGATTTCAACAATTATTGTATTCATAAATTAAACAGCATAACCGTTAAATATCGAAAGGAAATAAACAGGTACGTATACGTAATAGAACGTATTCACACATTTTATAAAATCTCGTGTAATCGCAGCTGAATTTATTTTCTTATAATATTTTTTTTTATCAGCCCTGTTTATACAAACTGTCCCACTGCTGGGCGCGGGCCATCTTCTCATTGTGAGAAGGGTTAGGCCATAGTCTGCCACGCTAGCCAAGTCAAGATCTTCAAGATCATTGAGAACTCCCAGACATGTAGGTTTCCTCACGATGTTTTCCTTCGCCGTTTGAAGTTGCCGGCAATCAACAATACACATAGTATAACTTCGAAAAGACAAAGATGCGTGCCGTGGGATTCGAACCCAGGACCTGCGGATCGCAAGTCAGACGGTCTCCCGACTAGGCTGCCGGAAACTTCTTCTTATACTAAATAGTTTATTTAAATAGCTTTGTCTGATGGTAAGCGACGGTTTCTCTAAAAATAGACCACGTCGATCTTGAAAGTATCTATTCTCTCATGTCAAGTATCAAGATATCAAGTTCTTAGGAATCAAAATGTGGCATCAAAGCCACTGCGCAGTACGCATCATACATTAATCCATTACATTGTTCGTTTAATTCATCCCTGCCACTGCGCAGGACGCATCAAACATTCATCATCATCTCAGCCATAAGAAGTCCACTGCTGGACATAGGCCTCTCCCATTGATTTCCAAAAAGACCGATTGGAAGCGGCCTGCATCCAGCGTCTTCCCGCCACTTGTATGAGGTCATCTGTCCATCTCGTGGCTGGTCTTCCTACGCTGCGCTTGCCGGTACGTGGTCTCCACTCGAGAACCTTTCGGCCCCATCGGCCATCAGTTCTACGTGCTATGTGCCATCATCAAACATGAATTCATTACATTGTTTGTTTGATGCATACTGTGCAGAGACAGGAATGCCACATTCTCTTGTTTAGTTGCGATTATTATTATAATCGTCGTAGAGAAAAAATATATGATTTAGTCAAAGTTTTACTAAATTGTGCAATTTTTCTCTACGACGTTGAATCTGTTGTTGAATCTGAAATAGAGTAATGCAGTTTACTCTATTTCAGATTCTGCATTACTGCATTACAGAGATAACGGCTTCCCTGCTTACTATTAAATAGTAGAAGTATGACTGAACTTGTTGAATTCGAAATAGAGTAATGCTGCTTACCCTATTTTAGATTCTGCATTGCTGTATTACAGAGACAACGGCTTTCGTGCTTACAATATCTGTAATTCAGTAATGAAGAATCTGATATAGAGTAAACTGCATTACTCTATCACAGATTCAACAAGCTCAGTCATACTTCACATAAATTATTTTGTTGTTAAATACATTTATTTACATTAATTAATTATATACATTTATTAATATTAATTAATTATTAGATATTTAATTTTTCACACCACCTGCCCAATAATGTTCCTAATTATATCATGTACAGAGGGTCCAAAGTACTACATTTATGCCCTTGGGCTGTAATGATGTATAGGATTTCATTATATCACACTGTGATATAATGTGAATTGAATTTAGAACCTAAGACAACCAGAGATGAATACTTCTACCATACCGGCCCGTAGCAAAAAGAATTCACTCGAAAATCGAACTGGCAAACGAGAATAGAACATAAAAAATAAATAAAACAGGCACGAATACTGCAACCAAAGAGAATGAAACATGCTACAACTAAAACATCTGTTGATTGGATATTGTACTACGGTTGTTTTTTATATTTTTATTATTGGAAACTTTAGTTTTGACCTACGTTTACGATCTACGATGGAGCGCGCTTGTCTAGAAAAACTCTATTTTGCTTGCGATTATGACGACCTGATACCTATTGTAGGTATAATAATGTCAATCAAAGAATACTTTTCAGGTAGTGTATGCTGTAATTTTTGAAGTTCGTACGTTAAAAACAACAACAAAGCTCTCTGTTTTGTGAAATAATGTAGATTCAAAGATTTATTTCTATTATCACGCAGTAGGTGTGAAAAGTAGAGTATGTATCACGGGATAAAGGTGTTTTGTCTTGGGCGACCTTGAATCCCTCGTTACACTTCGGATTCTAGTCTTCAATCCCTCGCTTCGCTCGGGATTTAATTCTTTAACACGAATCTAGAACCCTACGTTACACTCGGGATTCAATATGTCGCCCGTGCCATAAAACACTACTTTATCCCCTTGTTGCATAATCTACTATTGTGTTTCATCACTACATTGATGTATACATTTTGACACATTCATTTTTTTTCAGAGAACTCTACTTGTCCATTGATGTTATACAAAGCACGCCAGCAACTTATTTTTAAATTGATTTGGAATAATATATAATCTGGACTTAAAACTAAAGGAACAAGAAGACAAGAAGAGGTCATTTTATTGTTAGCTACGAGCGTCTTCGAACTTGATTCGTTGAAGAACTAGAAAAAATATTTACTGTCCTGCTTCAACCAAGGAAAACTTTTAATAATGAATATATTAACACATTTTGATTTTAAACAGACAATTTTAACGTATATGGGAGGATTTCTATCGGTACTGTGTTCTATTTTGGTGATGATGGCATGGTATCTGATGCCAACTTGGCGAAGTTTACAAAACTATATAAGTATGAATCAGATCTTGTTTGCAACCGCATATAACTTGTTGTGGTGTATATATTGCGTTGTTATAGATCTTGTTGGTCCGGAACAACGGAAGTATTTCTATAAAGTGATTTTAGGTTTATTAGCGACTAATGTATTTTGGTGTTTTAAAGCTATTCTACTCGCGTATTTGAGAACAGTCGTAGTTTTTACCGGTAAAATAAGCTATGAGAAGAGAATGGTCACGATTTCTACTCTGGGAATGACAGCCATTGTTGTTGTTTTGGGAGAAATCTGTGACCACATTATTTACAATTATAATATATATTATTATGAAATACGACGTAGAAGTATTAATATACCAAGTATTATTAGATCTATAATAGGTAGTATGATGTTTTCCGCTGTTAATCGCTCTGAAATTACAAAATTACACGATGACCGGTACAAAATAGTGTCTGGATTCACTGTAATTTTATGTTTATTAGTATTTATGACTATTTCTATTATTTTATTCGTAAAAATCGTGCTATCAGTGTTATTCGTTAAAAACAAAATGTCAAAAACCAGTCTTAAGCATATTAGTTCACTTCTCGGCATTGCCATGCTGTGTGATCTTAATATTGGTATTTACCTAGTTTTTATGATATTCAAAGATTCTGGCTATGGTTCGAGCTATCATTTTACATTCGACATTTTTGAGCAATTTAGAATTATACTTCTAACGATCGTGGTACTTCTAAATAAATCTTCTAGAGGACATTGGAAGATGTATTGGGGAAAAAGGAAGCGCTTGCAACTTGCTGAACAGATTATGTTATAGATTTGAATGTATATACAATTTTGTTTTGAAATGATTCCGTTTCAAATATAAACTGTGTTTGTTTTGCGTGTATTATTTTAAAAAGCTCATTCATGCAAAAAATAATCTTACGCCTTACTGTTGTTATTAAAGGCAAGTCTAGAAGTGTGTTTTTTTTATAGAACTATTGTTTTTGTTAGCTAGAACAAGACAATACAATAATTAATTAAATTGCTACCTGAAAAGCAATCACAGTACTAACTCTAGACCAATGAAGATCTAAAGATATTCCAACAAAAATTTGGCGAAATAAGTATTCTCCGTCATTGCCATGTTGAATGGTAATTCTCATCTCCAAGGCCCTTACTCTGTATGATCATTAGATGAAATTGATGTGGGTGCGTAAACTATGAAAATTAGACTTAAATACCTTAAACCTTACCCTTAACCTTATACCTTTAACTTAAAATCTAATTTTCGTTATCAACGCACGACGTCACGTTCGTGTAACGCGGCCGATGGTCATACGGAATCAAGGTTCAGGGCTATTCCTGCTCTACACGAGAATTTTGGATATGCGTTGCGTTAATTTTGCTCATAACTCAGATACATTTTTGACAAGTATAACTTTAGAAAACCCAAAAACTACCGACAAAAAAAACGGCTGAACCGATTTTGATGGAACATAGCTAAAATACTCCCGATTAATTTACCTTTCAAACAAAAAAAAAAAAACAATCATTCGGGAGCTATGATGCCACAGACAGACATACACAAAGACACGTCAAACTTATAACACCCCATCGTTTTAAAACTAAATAAAATATATAAATATTTGTGGACATTTCACACAACGCCATCTAGCCCAAACTAAGCAAAGCTTGTACTATGGAACTAGATGGCTGATAGAATACATATATTCTTTTTTTTTGTTAATATATACATATGATACATAGAAACACCCAGACACAGAACAAACATCCATGCTCATCACACTAATGTTTGCCCTGGGTGGGGATCGAACCCACGACCTTTCAGTTCAGTAGGTAGACGTAGACACACTACCGACTGAGCCACAAGACCAGTCAAGCCACAAGACCAGTCAAACTGTCTTCGCGCAGCGCCTTCCAGAATTTAGATTTCCATATTTATATAATAAGATAGATAAACAGCTTGCCATTCACAATCAAACAACAAGGAAATGTAAAATCTCTGTAGCGAAGTATTTATGTTCTCTCTCGTATGGTGAGACTGAGAAACTAATAAAAATATTAGCCTAACTGCTTACCTGCCTAAACATTACATAAGCACTCTTGCTATACACACATAAAAACTTACACACACACATACACACATCAAACCACCACCCCCCACCTACAAAAAGTTTATAAACGCGAGTATAAAAAGCCGCACCTACCTCTACATAGCAAGCATAGCACCGTTCTGGGTCCTGCGATACAGGATTTTCCTAGTGCAGGATCTTCAATCAATCTGTTAAACCTCTTGCTAAGGAGAACACAATGTTTATAAGTTGAAATAAGTCACAAAACAATTTTTTGTAGTTTTTAACAATATCGTAAAATGTTACTTCTTTAGAGCTAAGGTTATTTGTAAACATGTTTTGGTAATAAATATTTTGGTAAGTATCTATGTATATCTGTATTTTTGCATTTTTGCAAAAACGATGTTGCAATTTTGCAAATGTGTGTGATAAATTTTGTGTGATTCTGTCTGTCTGGTTTTCTTTTTAAATTTTTAGGGTTCCGTACTTCAAAAGGATAAAACAGAGCTTTTTGATATAGCGAGACCTAACATCTAATGGTTAATTGACCGCTTTTAGACTTATTACTTTAATTTACTTTGTAAATTATGAGCTCCATCCTCGATCGTATACTGTCGCTTATCATCACGCGAGATGGTGGTCAAACGTAGATCTATTCGATTAAAAACTATTTTCACATACCTAAAAATCTATTTTCATTAAAAAGTAATCTGACACTTGTGTACCTACAGTCGGTAGAAATCAAAACATTAATTCAATGAAATCCATAAAAACTCAATGCGGCACCTGACATTTTTCCTGTCATCGGGAACTTCAATCAAGATCAGTAACAGTATAAAATAGATATAAATATAAATAATAATTTTAAGCTGTGTACAGACAAACAATAATCATAATGCAATGCATCGTGTTCAAGATCAAGACACATTTCTAACTTACGATATTTTTTTACGTAAGATCGATCTTCTACGATTGACCACCAACTCGCCTGATGTTAAGTGACGTTATCGCCGAGGATGGAGTTCGTGGATCTAGACTAGAAGATATCTTCTAGCCTTGGAATTTCTAAGATTGTAGTTATTAACGGTCTTACCGGAAAACGTTACTTAACTTTAACCATTGTCTTAAAATCTCTGTCTTCTTTCCGCAAGTGTGACATTACATGTCGGCGAGAAGTTGACAAAATATGTTAAGCATTGCTTAAAGTTAAGTAACATGTGGTAAGACCGTAAATGTGCAGTTTTATTTCAAAGTCATCTCAAATTCAATTGATATTAAAGAGTTACTTAAAGGCAAACTAGAAATTGTTTTCCTTGCAAAGTTGATAATATTACCTCAACATCGAATTAAAGCACATTTATTATATTATTTATAAAGTGTTGTTGATTCTGTTTATAACAAATAAATAAGTTTAATCTATAACATTATGGAATTTAATATTGCTCAATAATATTTCAACATTATATTGCAGAGAGTCTGCATACGTCCTAAAATAAAAGTCAATCAGCTGCACACACGTCAGTTGCATCTTCCGGATCTAAGCTAACATTTCGTATTGTAATGTATGTGAGATTGTATGATACAATCTGTGATACGTATCATGGCAAAATGTACATGTGTCTAATAAAAAATCATTTTAGAAAAGGTAGGATGGGCTAAGCTGACCGACAGGGATTCGAAAAGAGAAGTTCAAGTTGTCGTATTCCATAATCTTGCACGTAAGTAATACATTGATAAGTGGCATCGTACCAGCGGTACGTAACGGATTTTGAAAGATGTACCCACATCTATTCGTGTTAGTTAGGCATAACACAGTTTATTAGGTACACATATGGTTTTTCAAGGAAGATTTGCTGCATTTGCTCATTATCACCACCTATGGATTTCCAATTAGACCGGTTAGAAGGGGTCTGCATACAACGTCTTCCTGCCATTTGTATGGTATGCACGCAGCTATCTCTTTCGCGCATCACAACATTTTTAAACATGTGCCCATATTACAAAAATTAGAGATAGTTTTGTTTATTTAGATAGAGGAAATATTTAAAAAAAGGGTTTTTTCGATATCTTTTAAATTGACTGAAGAGTTCCAGAATATATTTTTTCAAAACTTCGTTGTCAATATTAATGATAAATCAATAAAACTTTTTTTATTAATATTTCTTCTATCTAAATAAACAAACCCGTTACTCATTTTTGCATATCTGGAGATATTATGTTTTTTAAATATATTATTATATTTTTTACGGCGAGTACATCACTCACCTTCGGTTTGCCGACGATATAGTAGTCATGGCAAAGTCGATGGAAGAGCTCAGTACGATGCTCGAAGACCTCAACAGAGTTTCCCAACGGGTGGGCCTCAAAATGAACATGGACAAAACGAAGGTTATGTCGAACGCCCATGTAGTGCCCACCCCAATATCTGTGGGGAACTTCACTCTTGAAGTTGTTGACGAATACGTCTACCTAGGACAGACGGTCCGATTAGGCAGGTCCAACTTTACGAGGGCGGTCAATCGTCGTATCCAAATCGGCTGGGCAGCGTTCGGGAAACTTAAAAGTGTCTTCTCGTCCAATATTCCCCAGTCCCTCAAGTCGAAAGTTTACAACCAGTGTGTGTTACCAGTGATGACATACGGCACTGAAACGTGGTCCCTAACTATGGGCCTTATAAGGAAGCTCAAGGTCACGCAACGAGCTATGGAGAGGGCTATGCTCGGAGTCTCTCTACGAGATCGAATCAGAAATGAAGAGATACGTAGACGTACAAAAGTCACCGATATAGCACAGCGGATTAGCAAGTTGAAGTGGCAGTGGGCAGGGCACATAGCACGTAGAACTGATGGCCGATGGGGCCGAAAGGTTCTCGAGTGGAGACCACGTACCGGCAAGCGCAGCGTAGGAAGACCAGCCACGAGATGGACAGACGACCTCATACAAGTGGCGGGAAGACGCTGGATGCAAGCCGCTTCCAATCGGTCTTTTTGGAAATCCATGGGGGAGGCCTATGTCCAACAGTGGACTTCTTATGGCTGAGATGATGATGATGATTATATTTTTTAATGCTGGAAGAAATTTTCACACAATACCACCTTTATTGCAAGATAGATCTACGCTTCAAAAACTTAAATTTAGTTTTGTATATCTAGTGTGTTTCCGCTTTACTTCTAAGTCTTCAAGCTGGTAAGATCTACGATTGACCACTAACTCGCCTGAGGCTAAGCGACGCTGTGGCCGAGGATAGAGGTCGTCGATCTAGAAGATATCTATTCACTCTAGCCTTAAAAATACAAAAAAAAAACTATACCCAAACTAAGCAAAGCTTGTACTATGGCAACCAGATGGTTCATTGAATAGATTTTTTTTTCTTGTAAATACGTACATAAATTATGATGCATATAAAAACTCAGACACAGAACAATATTACATACTCAGCAGAATTTTTTGCACTGGGTGGGGATTGAACCCACAACCCATAGCTCAGAAGGCATCGGTGCCACCACTGAGCCATGGGGCATGCATGCTTTTAAGCGCAACCTTAACGCTGTGAATATATATATCTTACATAGACAGCTAAAATCATTCATTTCTCGTAATCGGATAATAAAGAAACAAAATATAGATCAAACACATAATTTTCCCCCTGACAAGTAAATGGAGCAAGTCGATGTCGTGCAGTACTGGCACGAGTGCCGTCATCTACTGGCATAAATCAGGCGAGTGGAAGCGATCGGTCCATTGCCTAAACTGGACGATCGAAACATGTCAATTCACGACCGGCCAGCTTCCCACGGCTCTTGAGGGTTCGTGAAAAATGGGGTAATCTCTTTTTGTTTCTGCTCGCCTGGTAGGTACGGATGTGTTGTTTTTGGAATTTCATCATCACCATCATCATTCCAGCCATAGGAAGTCCACTGCTGGACGTAGGCCTCCCCCATGGATTTCCAAAAAGACTAATAAAATTGGAAGCGGCTTGCGTCCGGCGTCTTCCCGCCACTTGTATGAGGTCATCTGTCCATCTCGTGGCTGGTCTTCCTACGCTACGCTTGCCAGTGCGCGATGTCCACTCGAGAACTTTTTGGCTCCATCGGCCATCAGTTTTAATCCTCTGTTCTATGTTGGTGATTTTTGTACGTCTACGTATCTCTACATTTGTGATTCGATCTCGTAGAGATACTTGAACTTGACTTGACCTTGAGCTTCATAAGTTTGGAATCTATATCTTATAATTAAAAAACTGGCTCAACCGACTTCAAAATACACATTTTCGTTTACTTGGATGACACTTTTTCCTATTATTTTGTTCAAAAACCAAAATACTGAATCGAATTTGACGAGAAAAAATCTTTCAAATTAGTTCTATGGAACCTAACCTAAAGTATAATCTTTAAAAAAAAATTTATAAATGTGACAGAGATATTAAGTAACAAACATAAAAAAATACAAACGAATAGAGAACTTTCTTGTTTGAAGTCGGTTAAAATAATTAAAAACTTAAGAAATCACCTGTAAACAGGTAACATGATTCACCTTTATAGTATTAACAAGATATTTTCTCCAAAACCATTTTACATTAAAGGTAGAAATATAGCGAACATAATAAAGATCCATTCCAATTTGTATGATAAATTCCACAAACACTTGATAGTTGCACGTTGTCGGTTGCAAAGTGATGCTTTGCGCAGTTCCCGGCATTCATAATAATATGATAATGCTGAAATTAAGCTATAACACTTACTTTTACTGAAACGACCGATCCGATCTCGATGCCACACATAAAATTTTATATTTTGGTCGGGGGCGGCGCAAGTGAATGAATTTAGCGAGTTGGTTTGCGAAAATATATAGGTTGACGTAATACTAATAGTTTTATCTGTTAATGTCAAATAATTAAATTTTAATGTAAGTGAATGATATTTAATAATAAATAACAATTGTGGTAAATTCTGAGCTACTAAGCTCCTGACAAATTTCTTCCATATTGTTATGAAACAAATTTTAACGGATTTATCGCCATTTTACAGTAATTAACAATCGGGAAAATCTAAGAAAACATTTAATTTCTTCCTTTTTGAATCTAGTGATTTTAGTCATTTTAATTAAATATCATGGCATTCACTATAGTGGTTGAAGGCACCACTATAGTGAATGCCATGATATTTAATTAAAATTATTAAAATTGAATTGAATTGACCACATTCTATTTAAGCCTCTTAGTTTTTTGTATCAAAGTAGATCAATATACAAATTAAAATGCGATAGTGGCGAATGAACTATTTTATAATTATATTTATATTATATTTTTATTTATATTATAATTTAAATTATAATTTTATAATATGTATAAAATCATGCTACACTCAAATTTACACCACAATATTTCCTTCCTAGTACGTTGTCCCAGTCTTCGAAATTCTGATCTCTCTTCAAATTGAATTTTACGAACGTGCATGTCCTTCTAAACAAAACATATAGAAAAATATTTTGAATGACTTAACAAAGGATGTTAATAACTCGTAGCGTATGTGTTTTTGTTATTTATTAGATAAATAAACCACGTACGATCCATGTATGAGTTAAATTTACTTTTGTATGACCAATCTTTTCGATTACAAGCATAGTCTTCTCCATATCTCTTTAGATGGCTTAGATCTTTCGTGATGAGGTATATAGTGAGTGCCATAATATTACAGGTCGCATACTTTTGACCGAAATCATTTATAATAGTAATCATAAAACTTTAGAGAAATCTCTACAAACATTTTGACCTGTAATAATTTTAACCGCTCGCTTATATGTTTTGTACCAGCACACATCACCCCAAAGCGAATCGTTCCACGGCATATTAAGGCTACCGATGTCTCAAGCATTATCCGACCAAATTAACTGTCATAAACGTTAACACAAGCCGTAACGTTTAACGGGGACATTAAGGCTTGCTCAAATAACCACGAGCTTTGGCCCTGATTGTCTTGTAAAGCAGGAAAGTTCGGTAGGTACTGGTTCAAAAACTAAGGTAGCATATAAACCTGTTGTTGTTTTTAACCGACTTCCAAAAAGGAGGAGGATCTCAATTCGACTATATTTTTAACCGATTTCCAAAAAGGAGGAGGTTCTCAATTCGACTGACTTTTTTCTATGTTTGTTCAGCGATTATTCCGCCAATTAAGCACTGTTTTTGATGATTCTTGTTTTGTTTGGTAGGAAGGTTACCCGGTTTAGGTAAAACGTTTTGAGGGGAGTTTCTGTGATGGTGATACTAATTAGGTTGTACACTTTATATCAACGCTTAGGTACTTAGGTACCCTTTGTTACGATCAAGGGCGTCGCCAGCCCATGGCCCAGGGATAGTGTAGAGAACCCAGAGCGGCCCCGAGTACACTTCACTTCACATTTTTTTTCATTATATTTATAGACCCTGGGTAGGTTGGGGAAACAACTGTACCATTCTGTTTTGCCCACGGGTAAAGCCGGTCTATTTACCCGGTGACACTACTAAACTTAACTGAAAGAAAGAAATGTAACATTTATTAATTTTACTTATTTTTAACCTTCCCCATTTTACTGCAGGACTAACAGAAAGTCGGCGAATTACCACCCATTTCTTGTAGAAATGCCAAAAATCCGTACTCAGCGATATCGGTTCACTATTATCCTCGGCCACACCGTCGCTTAACAAGGCGAGTTGGTGGTCAAACATAGATGAAACTTGCGTTAAAAAAAACTGGCCTAAGTCAGGCCTGCGGCATTTTGCAGGTGCAAGCTGACTTGTGCTTTATTGTGTCGTATTTATTTACTTATGTGTGTTTGTGTAGCAAATATGCCGTATAATTAATAATTCTGTACTTGAACTATTTTTTTTGTTTTTGCACCATCCACTCCCAGGGTTGCATGTCTTATGGATACATACTACATACTTGTATTAATGCAAGTGATGTCTTGTGTATATATTCTTAGAAGAAGCAAATACTGCCCACGTGGGTATTTTTGACCCTGTGTTAAACATCGTACGTATCTTTTTTATGTTTTTGATTTTCGTCCAAAAAGATTAGTAGTCAAATTATTGGAATGACGTTTTGACTATTATTCTTTTGGGGAAAAATCAAGAATCTTCGAAAAGGGCTAATTGCAATGTTTGAAATGGAGTTAAAGTTACCCTCATTGACTATACATATTTTAAATAGACTTAAATACTTTACCAACAACGTGACTAGCATATAAAGTGAAATAAAACGAAACGTCCATTTTTGGACATTTTCATTTTACCTTCGATATGTCAGACCTACATATAATTCTGTATCGGTGTCAGCAAAGATACGACAAAAATCTAAAGATTGTCCACTAAGTCAGTATACATAATAGGAAAGGCAAATAAAAAATAAAAATAAAAACAAGTTAGGTAAATATATCTCAATAAAAATAAATTTTAATTCACCAGCGGTACTGGCAAGAAATTGTCTCATGTCCACTCAGCGGGATGGTAAAAACTGGATGAGAAATTTTCTCCATTTTCTATGTCTCGGGATATTTTATTTCTAGAAATCTGTTGAAATACTCAATAAAATTATTGTAAATTATAGTAAAGTTTATGTAATGCGGATAGGAACATAGAAATACACTTTTTTACTGAATTAAAGATTTATTCTTCATTCATTACTTAACAGAATAGGGTCTTGTTGGCGTCACTTTCAGATTCGGTTGTTGTTTTATTGTCTGTATAAAGTAAAAGCTATGTATCTATAGTTGGGGCTAGATGTAACAGCCACCAATGTGCATCAGTATTTTAAGCCGGCCAAGTGCGAATATGTTTCATATATTGAAGCTTCCGTACTTACGTTTACGTTTCAAACTACTCAAGCTCATAAACCATGAGAACAAGGCGATAAACAAGCCTAATTTTTACAGAACGCCAAAAATAATTAATTACCGTTTTTCTGTTCGGTTATGTAAATAAACCTTAGAAAATTTTCCACGCATCTAAGTCAAAACAAAAACTTTGTTTGAATCTTAAACATAAAGAATAAACGCTTTTTTATGCGGAAAATGAAATAATAATGACTAACATTGATCTATTTTTTGTAATTAATTTCAAGGTCATTATGCCTATGTTTAATTAATCTCATTTTGTTGCGCAATTTTTCACTCATCGTGAACTCAGCTTCGGTCATTCATCATTCGTCTAATATCAAAAGAATGTCTTGTAAGTGTGTTTGTCTGTACTAAATAGGTACTAATACTGTTGATATTACAATAGCTTTTTTTTTTTTAAATACCTATAGCTTTATTTCGAAAAATCGTTCGTAAAGTAAACTCCAAAAAGAAAATAAAGACATCGTCCTATTGAAAAAATTTTAAGGTACCAATAAACTGATTAAAATTCTTAAATAAGAAAATTGAAAAGAAGAACAAAATATTTTATTTTAATTACGAATTAGAAAATCAACTTTAGCTACCCTTTATCCTATTAATTCTTGCTTAATACAAAAATGTTTTATTTTTATTATGAATTGCGTTATTTTATTAAGAGAACCACAGAATCCATGGTCCTATTGTGAGATCGCGCGAAACATAACACAGTGTTTATGTGCCTAAATAAATGTTTATTTCTTTCTTTTCTTTAAACAGTATCTACATGTACCTACAGTGTGGTTTGCTCACACTATGTGTGATGAAACCACACTGTGTGATTGATATTTTCTGATTGGATAAAAGTTACTTATTATTTTCATAACTTTTAACTTAACTTTAAAGTTAATTATTGTAAACAAGTTCAGAGCAGTTTTTAACGGATTTATTGTACATAATTTTATGACCTGACGTTGAACAAAACAAAAAGGCAACTGTCATCTAGTCTCACCTATGACCTCGGACGCTGCAGTGTTCGAAATGTAAGGTCATAAAATTATGTAAAAATACACAATATATCCGTCAAAAATTGTTTAATTTTAAATGCAGAGCACATCTGTAAATCTAAACATATCGGAACTCTCAGATCTTGATGAAATTCGTTGATAAATATTTCCTTTCAATCTCAGAGCGTCTCAACGGGAAAAATAATCATTATAGTTTGAAGACGACGTGTGAGCCCGGGTTGGAAAGCTAGTCAATAATAATTCGTGCATAAACCATCATTAATCATAAACTGGAGCAGTACGGAAGCTCGCGCGCTTCGTGTCTAATCTATCACGGTACGCTATAGTAGAAATCAGTAAGGGCCCTCGATACTTTTCCAAAATAGCGTAGGCTATTTCTCGCGCGCATTACAAAATTTTTAAACATATAAAATCATTGAGTAGGGATATTAGAAATGTTAGAGCTAAATTTGTTTATTTAGAGAGGAGAAACAATTAAGAAAAGTTTTAATCAGATATAGTTTATACTGGCGACGGAATTAGATAAAAACATATATTTTCTTATTCAAAAACTTGTATTTAAATATTTCTCCTGTCCAAATAAACAAGTTTAGCTCTCACTTTTCTAATATCCTTATTCGATGATTTTATATGTTTAAAAAGGTTGTAATGCGTGAGAGAGATAGCGTGCGTGCGTTGAGCGAATCCTTAAAAAGTCCCTTCTCGGCACGTTGAACTACGATGCACACGTAGTTAAAAAGCTTGTTGTTTTATCCAATGTGATGTTTGGAATATAAACTCTGCAAAAAAGTAAGACAGCATCAGAACCCTTCGATCTGCTATTACCAATTTTCGATATACTCACGAAATCACAAGAAGGTGTGCTAACGTTATCTAATAAATAACGCGATTGTAACACACACTTAGCCATTTATTCATCACTATGCAAGTGAAACCGAGAAGCAAAACTGTTCAACTGTATTCATTGCGTGTTGAAATACCCTTACTGACTATCTAAACAACAAATGAGTTTTAATAAAACTTTAATTGAATATAAAACCTCTGGTTTGGTACGGTTCGTTACATAGCACTCGCTTGATTAAAGATCTAATGTCAGTTCCTGATTGATTTACTTATAACATGTTTTGTTTTGTCTTTTTGGAAATCCATGGGGGAGGCCTATGTCCAGCAGTGGACTTCTTATGGCTGAGATAATGATGATGATGTTTTGTTCAATATTGATATGGCGTTCATCACCATAGTTACCACCCTTAGCTCACTGCTGGATGGGTTTCTCACTAAACAAGTATCTATATTAAAAGAAGAACAAAATACTCGACTGAAGAAATGAAGTTAATCTGTTTTTAACCTCCGACTCAAAAAGAGGGGTGTTATAAGTGTATCTGTACCAGTATCTGTTTATCTGTGTATCTGTGCATTTGTCTGTGGCATCGTAGCTCTCATCAGATGGACTGATTTTGATCTAGTATTTTTATTTGAAAAAAGATTTCATCGGGAGTGTTCTTAGCGTTATGTTTCATCAAAATCGGTTCAGGCATTTTTTGTCGGGGGTTTTTGAGTTTTCTAAACTTACACTTGTTGCAGTCTAGGTTACGGCTTCGTTACGCTTATAACGCTGTTTTGTATACTTTTTTTTGTGAGAAAGTATGTGTAAAATTGTTGTAAAAGATGATAAATGCGTATTCATCAGAATAATTCTAGGAAAATTTATTGCTTATTTATTACGAAAAATATAATACCCCACACAATGGGATAGGCAAGAAAAACATTCATCCCCACTTTATTTGTACGGTGTGATAAGATTTTATTCTATCATTTTGTTGGCCTAATAAATATGTATAGATATACCCATAGTTAATCAATTTATACTTTATAGTACCTACTAATAGTCTTTGAGCTAAGCCAACAGACAGATGGACAGATATGAAGAAACTATAAGGGTTCATAGTTGACTACGGAATCCTAAAAAATATAATGCATCCATGAAAGAAACAAATGGAGCTATGGAGAGGGCTATGCTCGGGGTCTCTCTGTGAGATCGTATCTACGCAGTAATCCGTAGACGTTCGAAAGTCACCGACAGCACAGCGGATTAGCAAGTTGAAGTGGCGGTGGGCAGGGCACATAGCACGTACAAGCGTAGAACTGATGATCGATGGGTTCGAAAAGCTCTCGAGTGGAGACCACGCACCGGCAAGCGCAGCGTAGGAATACCAGCCACGAGATGGACAAATGACCTCATACAAGTGGCGGGAAGATGCTGGATGCAGGCCGCTTCCAACCGTTTTTTTTTGGAAATTCATGGGGGAGTCCTTCTTGTGGCTCAGATGATGTTGAGAAAAAACAAAGGAACACATTTATTGAGTTCTATTTATTAGTTAAAGATATTTCATAGAACAGATACATCTATGATCATCGTTCTTCAAAACATTTCAAATTAATTAACTCTAAAAACCATCGCTATCCACATAATTTACAGTTTTATAAACTTACTCGATCTCATCTCTGAATCTCATTATTCAGAGATTTACCTAATTAAAAAGGTCACAATAAATTTAAATTCTCATAAAATGGTCATTTAATTGCATTGAAAACACGAAATGTAACATTAATAAATTCTTAATCGGTGAAAATCGTGTCCGATTTGTAAGATTATGTTAATGTAGTCATATAAACATTTAGCCGATGAAATTATAAGGTTAACATGTTGATCGCTAATTAAGAAACTGTGATAACCTGCTGTTTATATTTTACTGTCGGTTAAGCAGCTAAATTATTGTATTATGTTGAAAGAATTAATGCTATAATAATTAAAGTTATATTAAGTTTCCGGCAGCCTAGACGGGAGACCCTCTGACTTGCGATCCACAGGTTCTGGGTTCGAATCCCGCGGCACGCACCTCTGTCTTTTCGGAGTTATGTGCGTATTGTTGATTGCTGCCAACTTCAAAACGGTGAACTTCTCAATGATCTTGTAGACGTGTGAAGTCTGCCAAGCCGCACTTGGCCAGCGTGGCAGATTATGGCCTTACGCTTCTCATAATGAGAAGATTTAATGAGAAGACAGTTTGTACAAACAGGGCTGATAAAAAAAGTTATATTAAAGTAAGTTTATCTATATAATTATTTTTTTGTGGCAAGCGCCTTTATTAACTACAACACAACAATATACAGACTCAACTAACTAAACTACTACACAAAAAGCACATCGATCACCCCAGACCGATAAAGGTCTAAAGATAATCCAAATACTCAAACCCACTACCAGTTGGCATCGTACCCAGCATGCTGGCCGCATTGCCACGTTGAATGGCAATGCTTATGCGTTGGGCCAGATACGCGCCAGCATTTTGGTCACGCGTCGCATCGATCAGGCGATCAGATAAATTTTTGAAAATGAGATGAGCTCCCGGTCCCCACGGACCCAAAGTTTCGACACCAAACGGCTCAAATATGTAGCCTCTACCGAGATTAACATGCTTACGCCGCTTGTGCTGCTCCGCTGAATTAGCCGCAGCGCCAGCCCTACTCCGTGTCTCAGGAAGATGAGACACGGAGTAGGGCATGATGACATATTCTCTATATAATTGTATGCTATATCGCATACTATAGTAATTTACATTTGTATGCCAAAAATCCGCACAATACGATGTCGGTTCACGATTTTCATGCGTGCTGCACAGAGTGTTACTCCCTGCTGCTTTTTTTGTTTCTTGAGACCTGCAATATTGATCATTTTCATTAAATAAATCTGTTTTCAAAAAGAATTATGTCAAAAAAGAACTTAGGTTAGGTCCGTCTGTTTGTCTGTCATTCTCTGCAAATAGGCTAAAGTAACACACTTATATATATATATACTGATGGAATGTTGAATTTAGAATTTTAAAATATTAACAAATACCTAAACACTTATTACAGACAGACGTCTAATGCGACATCGTTTTATGATGGATATTTCAAAGACTGGAGCAAAGCGCTTTAGCTCCAATTTTATTGTGCGTACCGTCAAAATTTGGAACACGCTTCGGATGGATATAATCTGAGTGTCTTCAAATCGCGAGTGAATAGGTTTTTCTAGGCAAGCGCGCTCCATCGTGCACCGTATCATTCGCTAAACGTAAATAGCAAGTCTATTTTCGAAATAAAAAACTTTACGATTATGATCGAACTATAAAACTTTCAGCTGATCCTATTGTCGTTATGCTGCCAATTGTAATTTTCTCGAAAGTGTGTGCAACGCCGCGGCACAAATTAATTCGTCTTTGCAAATTTAAAATCTCCTATTGATATTAGTGCAATTACATGGGAGCTTATGGATTCTATAACTGGTCTAAAATGCTATTAACGAAAACTTTAAACAAATATCCGGTAAAAATATTGTTTGTATTGACATGCTAAGCGTATTGCCCATTTGACATTTTAAGTGTATTGACATGTAAATTATTGTATCTATATAATCAATATTTCGTAATCCTCAGAATTGTGACGCCACGTGAGTTTAAGAATAATTTTTGAATATTGTGAGATAATTGTAATTGGTATTTTTCCGTTTTTATCTCAATAAATGAATTTGATTTGAATATTACATTTTAGGAGGGGATTTTAGAGTTGCAACGATGTTATTTATTTCACGATGACCAAAGTACACATAATTCACGAGAGAGGTATACTTTGAAGTCATGATTACAATATCATTCTCAACCCTTCAGCATTTCGCACACGTATCGAATACGATTAATCGGAGTACAAATCGATACTTTCATCGATACATTTAAATCGATTTTCGACAGAGGTTTGATATTAACCTTAATGAGCGATGATGACCGGCCACGGTTCACCGGTCATTGTGCTGTGTTTCACTTGACTCTATACACTAAGACATATTTTTATACTCGACAATGCAAGAAGAAGAGCTTAATGTTTTTCCGGGTGTAGGTATGTGTATTTGTATGTATGTGGGTATGTATATTGTAATTATGTATGTATGATTCTATATTACCTTCTACAGCTTAGCGGGCTTGAACGATTTTGTTATGCGATATCGTTAGATTTGTCTTTACTTTCTGAGTGTCATAGGCTATGGTCGGAATTATAATACTACTTCTATGATTTGATTTCGTTGTTTTTTTCTTTTGACCTACGTACAAAAAGCTACGTATAAAAAGCAATAAAAAAACAACAACACAGAATAAGAACCATTTATGATTCACTTAGACAAAAAAAAAATTAATCATATTTACCGTGGTTCGCGTTAATTTTGAGCTCCCGATATTTCGGCACAGTTACATGACATATCTGTCTAGTGTCTACCCTCTTTCTTTGTCTTTAAAACATATACATATAATATTAGGGGTAGAAAACAGTTTTGAACTTTTTTTATAAACAAGCGCAAGGTAAACGTTATATAAAATCATAGATTGTATGTATAAAAATGCATGATTGTACTATGTGATACAAGATTTTAAACCACGTCAAAACTTTGTTACAAACAAAAAATAAATGTTAATAAACAATTCTCAAGTGAAACACGCCAAATATTCATATTCGACATCGGCCACAGTAGAAAATCTGTATCGATGGTATAATTCGGGCGAATTATCAAGTGTTATTTTATCGATTTCATCGAGCCGGGCTCATTACATTATTGCGGGGTAGGGCGGCTCTTTACTTTCAATTACATGTAGCGGCTGTCGGCGACATTCAGAACCTACAGGACTGGCTTATATTTTACATTTATTTCTTTTTTATTTATTTATTTTGAAAAGTGCTTTAGACGCGCTGAGCAATTTATTTTGTGGGCATTGAATGAGACTGAACCGTCACGCTCGGCTATGTAACGCTCGTTCGAGTAAAGTCGACTTGAGGCGACTATACAAGCGTGAGACGTAATATAGTCAACACGTTACTGTCAAGTTTCCACATCTGTTGTGTGGTACTAAGCACACACATTTTTTATTCAGGAAATAACTATGTAGGTAAGTAAATATATTTTCAAATATATATTTAATACCATCTACAAGTTCCTCTATTCTCGTATATGCTATGAAATTATAGGCAAAATTATTTCTTCCTTTGACCTCAGAAAATTGTAATAGCCTGGACTTGATTCGACCTATTAAAATACAACAGCAATTTAATAATCTGTAGTTCGAGCATCGTTCGTCTCGCTCCCGCATACCAACAATTTGAAGATATAAAATGACTGAATGAACTTATATAAAATTCGTCATTTAGAACTAGAAAGCAAAATCACAAATTTTCCGATAAAAAATTCATTTTGATCCAAGTAAATTTTCGTACATAACAATCATTTTTACGTAAAAATAATTTTAAATCTCTGAATAAAGTTAGCAACTTAATATCTTACTATAGAAATTATCGTGGTTTTCACACATTTTTAAATAAAAACTACGGGTCACTCACGTCTGTTTTTAGCCGAAATATCCGACTATAGTTTCAACCGCATTCGGCGGTCTTTTTCAAAGGAGCAGCACACACGTCACTCTCGGTCGGAGACGCGCCTTGCACCAACTTAATATCTCCTTTGCTTATTTCTTCACTAAGTTGTATAAAAAATCATCTACCTAATTATGTGAATCTCAAGTCAAAAATCTGTCAACTAGCACATAGTGATACAGTGATACGTTTCGGAAACCGTGAGCGCCTAATCCAATTACTGGCATATTCAAGCATACCAGTATGAATTAAGTATTTTTTTATAAACTAAATAGATCTACGTTTGACCATCAATTCTCCTAATGGTAAGCCACAGTGTGGCCGAGGATGGAACATTTAGATCTAGAATATATCTATTCACTATAGCCTTGAAATTTCCAAGATTATAGTTCCCAGGAAACAGAGAAGACAGGAAAGAATTCGATTCCTTTTGCAGTACGCATCAAGAACGTGGACTGATGTCGCTGAGTACGGATTTTTGGCATTTTAACTAGAAATGGGAGGTAATTCGCTGACTTTCTGCTAGTCCTGTAGAGAAAGGGAATTAGTGTAATTGTTGTAATTCATAATAATACCAATGCCAGTTCTAACATTTGACGTTTAATATATTTTCTCGCTTTTTACAAAACCAGTTACGAAATTACTACACCATCCTGTGTAATAAAATTTCCAAACAACTCACCTATAGGTGTCGGGCTCACGTACGAAAATCGCATCAAAATTATAAAGAAGTTAAGTGAAATCTCTCGCCCGATCGGGCGCACGTAATGGCGGCCTGTCATAATGACAGCTGTCAAAAACTGCCGCGGAATTTACGAGCGTTCGGAATTCAAAAATTGGCGCCTAATAATGATGGTCATGTAATCATTTTCTGGGTGAAACGAAACTGGAGTGTTGTACAGTTAAGAGGTTTGATTCCATTTTCGATCGTGACATTTTGTCTTGAGAAGTTATGATCTTGAAAATAATTTATTTTTTTTGAACTGAGTACAATTTCTGCTTTGTGCATTCGGTTAACCAAATGCAGTAAAGAATAGCTTAAAAAAGTACTTGAATAAAGTTTTTACAATTTTATATGGAATATTTAAGACGATTTGTTAACACATTGTTTCAAGATTATAAAGATGATAAAGCAATTTCTTATCCTATACTAAGGCTTAAGATTTGTCTGATCGCAATAAGATGTTAAAATACGAGATATATCTTTGTGTTTTAGCAAAATATCGTTTTTTAAACAAATTCGAATACATGCAATTATGGAATCGAAAATACAACCTATTATTCCTTACCATAGTGAGCAAAGTTCTTAGTTCACCTATTTTCTATCAGAAAGATCCCTATGTTCAGAATAATGTGCAACTCTGCTTACCGTGATGGAAATGTCATTGCTGTATACTCTAAAATTATGTAGCTATTTATTATCTTCGCGAAAAAACTTGCTTGAATTAAAATGTTGTTTTTGATGAGTGTTTGTATTATTTTTCTAGTTTTTTGCCTTCGTAGGTAAGTAAATTCAGTAATTTAATATCTTCAAATATCTTACGCGTGAAAGGGACAGAAGACCTAACTACCGTGCCTTAATTCTTCACACTAGGACCGGCACTTAACTAGACTACATGGTAGGTAATTAAAGCAAGTGGGCCTAATGACCCATAGTGACGCGACATGACATTCCTTTCGGCTGTTCCAGTGGTTCCGCACTAGTTGCGCTAGTCACTGGTTCCAACAACGGTCTGTAGCGCGAACATGGTTTAGCACTTATGCGAGTGATTTAGACGAGCTGTTATTGACTTTTGTGTAGACTTCATACATGTACCATGTACTCTAGTACATGGTACTTTTATGTATGAGGTATATAGTTTATTCAGTTATTTCCATCTTTCACGTCATTTCTTTTGTAACGTCTCACCTATTACGGGAGAACTTAGTGGATGTTACACATCTGGGAAAAAAAATGTATTCTACTTTTTCACGATAGGCTCAGAGTATGAGACGCAGCAAAGATACCTGCACTCACGTACTTGGGGCTGTTCCGGCCTCCGATGATGTTTACACCACCAATCTAGTCCAGTTGAGCGTAGTTTGCACGATCACAAACATTCTAAAGGTTTGGTAGATCATCAACCCGTGGGTTATAATTTTGTGTGGCTTCGATGAGATTTACGAAATATTCTCGATTATAAACGATTCGATACTTTTACCACGGCGGCGATCGTCAAGTTATCAGCATTGAAATTCAACTGAGCCCTTTGCTCCCATTGGACTAATACGGAGTGCATGCTAGCTGCGGTCAACTATATTTTCTAAGTCACACATAAGTACTCCATTGTATAAAGGTAATACGTTTAAGGTGATACGTTTTAATATATACTAGAACGGTACATGTTTTACACTACGAAAATAATACCAAGCAATAAATTATTAAGGTATTTAATTTTTTCTCCCTTTTTCTCTTTTTAACCTTTGAGTAAAAAAGAGAAGTGATGTAAGTTTGACGTATTATGTGTACATTTTCATAATTAAATCACACAATAATATTAAAATTATACAATAAAGTCGCACAATAAATCCCAATTAAATAAATAAAATACAAAACTCATAATATGAATATAATCAGTAATTAATCATAAAATAAGTCAATATTTAGTGGTAAAAAAATCGAATAATAGTTCGGACGGAATATGAATAAAATATAAAATAATGTACTTAATATTCAGTTATGGCCAATAATGAAAAATAGATTAATTATAATCGCCAATTTATTAATATATACGCGGTTTCACCCGCCTGGTTATGAAAAACGGTGATTATAATGATGATGAGTAGCCTATATCCATCTCAAATTCCACATTTATTTGTACTATCTCTATACTAAATTTCATATCGCTCGGTTCAGCCGCTTGGACATGAAAAGGTAACTAACTTTGCTTTTATAATAGGTACCTATTAGATAGGTTTAGAATAAAATTGTGCACATGTATTTCAAAACAATGCTTTCATTTAAATAACAAGTTTCTTTGTTGTCTTTTATGTGGTCACAAATATTATTTTATTGGACTAAAATATTTGATTACTTAAATGGCAAAGTTGTAGTACTTCATCAAATGGACTTTGAAAAACTGTCATATAAGTTTAAAGCTTAAAGCTTTAAATCACAGAAATGATTAAATATTTAAAAAAAAAATACACGAACACCTTAAACATATTAATTTTCAATTTTGCAGAAATCAAGTCCTTGTACAGAATGCCTATAACAATTTCAATTAATTAACTCACCAATTTCATCAATAACACACCCATAATACAACGGATATAGCATTAAATTAATTGAATATAAAATCTAGATCATATCAATTGATTTGCATACCTTATCTCTAATTTACGAGCGGAATTCGCGAAATATTGAAGACGAGAAATAATTAACAACTTATTGAAAAAAAACCTCAAAGTTTAGTATGTCAGTTGCTATATGGTAAACATCAATTAAGATTTGACATTCGATATAAGTTGGATTGCTATCGGTTAATTATTAAAGAATCGATTTTTGTAAAACTAAGACAAAAAAAATTGATCTGTAGTCTTGAAAGGATATGTCGTTAATTAAAGTTTTTTAGCGAAATACAATTTTATTTCTACAATACTCAAGGTTTTCATCGCATTAGCCACGGATCTTTCGCGCTTTAAGACATTCAGGGTTGCGCTCACGCATCCTGATGGCATATTAAATCAACCAATCACCTTTTAGGCTTAATGAGACAAAGGCATTATTCATATGCAGTTTTTTCTGTCTTAAACAAAATAACTTACACTCAATGAGCATTATCGGGCACTCTATACGGTCACAAAAGACAATAAATACCGATTAACGCAAACCGAGAGGTTGATTAATCGAATAACTTTCGACTTTATTCGAATCGAATTAAGCTCGATTCGAGTTTTGAATTTAAGGTTGTAGCGGTCAAAAAAGTGGTCGACATCGTTTCTTTGTGAACGTAGTAAAATATGGTTTGTAAGTACACTGATCCGTTACGTTTTTCGAATTTATTTTTCGAATTGCGATCTCGATTTTAAGGACGCAATCGATTGTTCGATTTTTTAAGGCGAATTAAGGCGCGATGGTAATATTTTTGCTGTTTTGTCGTGTGTGCGCGCCTCTGAGAAATTGCCTTTTATGTTCAGATTAACAATCAAGTCAAATAAATAGTCTTCAGGGCTTGGGTCGTGTAGTAGCTACTACCCAATCTGTGCCTCCGATTGCAACAAGATGCTAACAAGACTGACTCTGAAAGTAGTAGTTTTTGTTAAGTAGGCACAAAGTTAAATGCGAGTAATGTGAGTGGAAAATTTCACGTTTCGTTTCCTTGCTGTTGATTCTTCTTGAATTTTGTTGGTTTAAAATAAAGATACGACAACTTAAATATTTGAGAAATATCAGTAATGAAATCTGTAACCATATTTTTGTGAGATAAATATTCCGCTGTCATATTTTTGTGTTGTTAATTTAATTTCATGATGGAGCCAAGAACTTTGCATTAGAACTTTACTTACGATGGAATATAGTGAGTTACAGCATGATGGGGATAATTTTGTTAGTAATCATATTTACCATGAGGTACATGCAAAAACGAGGATTAGTGAGGGAGCAAAAAAATAAACCCTAAGATTATATACAGTAAATACTTTTGAAATCATCCATTTAAACATAATTTCTTACTGAAATGGCAAAAATCCGTACTACTAATGATTTTGGACCGTTCTTGGTGCGTACTGCACAGAAATGAAATACTTTGCCGCCATCTCTGTTTTCTGAGAGTTTTTAGAATTTACAGGGCTAGAGGGAACAGAAATCTTCTAGATTATTCTCCATTCTCGATCACACCGTCGCTTAACATCAAGCGAGACGGTGGCCAATCGTAGATCTATCTAATGTAAAAAAAAAACAACCACTAGCAATTTTCCGAAGTAATCTCGAATATCTCGAGGTGCCAGAGCAAGGTATTTAAATGTCTCCCGCCATCTACGGACGGGCGGAGACGTTATTGGCAACATTACCACTGGAAAAGGACATTATGGCGTTAGGAACAATTAGTTTGGACCAAAGTCGGTTATACACCCGGTCGCTTAGGACTTAAGGTGACCACATACTGTATTGTACTGATCTCGCAGTTTCAATTTAAAAACAAGAGATTAAATCCTTAAACTGGTTGTTATGGTAAGAAAAACCATTGAAATAAAAGCAATACAATTTTTTAACCTACTTCAAAAAGGCAGAGGTCAAAAACAAAACAGTCCTTCATTTATAACCGATTTGAAAAAATATTATTTTGTCTGAAAGTATGTATTGTTGTATTGGTTTTATAGAAATTTCATCGAAATTGGTTTAGTAGATTTGTTTTGTTTTAAATTGCGTATTTTTAAGTCAGTTGTTTCAGTTTTTAAACTTTAATTATTACTATAAAATACTAATATCAAAAATACTAAAATTCCTAATACTCTAGTACTTGTTATTTTCTTCTGTGCTGATAATTGTGCACTCAACTTTATTTATAAAGATAATTTAATATTGTGGCTCAGTTGGTAGTGTGTTTACGTTTACCTGCTGAACTGAAAGGTCGTGGGTTCGATCCCCACCCAGGGCAAACATTTGTGTGATGAGCATGGATGTTTGTTCTGTGTCTGGGTGTTTCTATGTATCATATGTATATATTTACAAAAAAAAAAAGTATATATGTATTCTATCAGCCATCTAGTTCCATAGTACAAGCTTTGCTTAGTTTGGGCTAGAAGGTGTTGTGTGAAATGTCCACAAAAATATATCTAGTTTATATTGTAATGGACACTCTGCTTAAAATCCGTCTACAAAATGCTCACAGTAAAAAAACAGTTGCTATAAAGAATGATAATAAATAAAGCGCAGAATAATTAAGTAAACTGTTCAAACCAAATGTTTATTCAAAACGGCATTCATTCTGCAGCAGAAATTTGGTATCTAGGTAAATAAAATGTCGACACACTACTTTTTATTCTACGGGAAAAACTGAGGCTAGATGTCCGGAATAAAATTTTAATTTTATCTTAAGCTAGACCGACAGAGTTAACCGACAAACTAAGCAAACATTGTACTATGGGAACCAAATGTCTTATAGAATACATATAGTTAAATACTTTTTTGTTGTAAATACATACACATGATACATATAAACACCCAGACAGAACAAACCTTAGAATATAGAAAAATAATATAATATTTTTCTGTATTCTGAGGAACAAACATCCATGCTCAGCAGAAATGTTTGCCCTGGTTGGGGATTTTACGACCTAACAGTTCAGAGACAGACGTACTACCGCTGAGCCATGAGGCCCGTCAACTGCAAAAACTGCTTTTCTGCAATCGAGTATTTTGTTTTTCATTTAATATGCATACTTGTTATTTGTCGTGAGTAGCGACGACGGGCAGAGTGACCGTACAGGCTTTAAAAGGCCTATAAAAAGTAGCTTCTATGATTTAAAAGAATTCTACGAATACACATGTTCATAAGAAAAATATATAACTAGAATAAGGTTTTAGAAATAGTTTTGCCTGTTCTCATAAGTTAAGTTGTATATATTATTGTTAAGGGTAAAAAACGTAGAAAAGTGAGTGTAATAAAACGATTGTTTTAGAAATTACTTTGTGAGATATATTAATTAATATTAAGAAAAAGTATTATTGCAAACTGTTGTGTCTGATCTTTTTTGTAACACCTATATACACAGTTTTAGCAATAAAGGTTATCTTATCTTATTGCTAGCTAGAGGCGACTCGCTTGCTAAGCTTATTACTTCTACGGTTACAATTACATTTATACGTACATTTTTAAAGGAAATTTTGTTTAAATTAAATTTTAAGATAGCAATATTTATATAAATCACGCATTATATTTATATAATTATATAAAGCTTGCTTTGTAAATAGTTATTATTATTATTTTGCCTCTTGCGATTTTGAGCTCTGACCATTTTATGTTCCATATCATATTAGGCACATATTTTTGGAAAGTTGCCTAGAACGACACCAATGTACTCTCATGTTATAACCAAAATATTGTTACTTTCTGTTGTTTATGCTATGAAATAAATATATAAATACATTTATGGACATTTATCTGTTCGCTAAACCTGAAATAGCTTTAACTTATAGCAAAATGTCATTATAAACTCACAATAAATTCCAAAGGGCACGGAATAAGATTTCAATACGGGATAGTTGCCATCTATGTACCTTCCTTCTTTGTCCAAATTCCACGCGGAATTCTATTGATCATGAAGATACCATCTTAGATCAGCACCTACTTCGACCTCCGATACGAAAGCCCAGAGATTGACATGAAATGGGGCGAAGCCGGGCACATGGCACTAGTTGATTGACACTTAAGGTGTTAATGGTGTACTAGGATTGTTCTAAAAGGTCTCTTTGCCCTTATTTGAAGGAAATACCGATTGTTCTGTTAGGAATATTTATAATGGCGCTTTTATGCATGCCGACTACAGTTCTGCACTGTATAGAGCTGTTGTTGTTGATATGTTTTACATTATAATAAGCTTTTTGATATATTTTGATACAGGTTTACAGATTAGGCACTACGTTTAGACTTCATACGCGTACAATAATAGCCAAGATCTTTTTTTTTTTTTTTTTTTTTTTTATATAGAAATAGGTTTGCGCTTGACCGCCAACTCGCCTGATGTTAAGCGACGTTGTGGTCTACGATGGAGCGCGCTTACCTAGAAGAAACCAATTCACTCGCGATTTAAAGACACCCAGATTATGTCTATCGGGAAAGACCCACTCAGGAAGCGTATTCCATATTCTAGCAGTCCGCACGATGAAAGTGGAACTAAAGCGTTTCGACATGCAAAGACACTCGTATGGTAGGATTCCGTAGCTACCTAATTGAAATTAAACAACTTTAAATAACTCCGTCATTTATGACATTCATTTATGAAAATCGGCTTAGCGGTTAGGTTTTTAAAACAAAATAACTACAAAAAATATCATTCAAGTAAACGAAGATGCGTGTATGAAGTCGGTTGTTTCAGTTTTTTAGTTTTAGTAGTTTCAGTTAAACTATAGGTTATAGGGATTCTGTATGTTGTTATTACTAAGGGTAATTATGAATTTGTCGGGTCTAAAGGCGGAGGGGGAAACAATTACCTACCAAATTTTCTTATGTCAGTCTCTAAGTAAAATGACTGTGACAGTCGCACAAAGTGAATATTTATTGTAGTGAGTGTATCGGGACTATAAAATCCCTCCCAATTTGGTAAATATTTGATGGATCCCCTTCAAACTATTGCATATATTATGACGTGTTGTTTATTATAATTCTATCTCTGAAGACAGCGTACGCTAACAAAGCAGTCAGGTAGTACATTTTTATCCAATTTATCTTCAAAAATATCACGTTTTCCCAGATATAAATTATCTGGATGACTTTAATCGTGACTGAATCGTGGACCGCAACATCAGTTATTATCAAGTGAGTTGGAAGCCAAGCAATCCTTTCATGAATAAAATAATTATAGTTTAAAAAACCGAAATGCGCAATTTTGTTTTAAGTACATATTTATTTAATCTAATTGATTATAAAAACATTCATATATACTAAAGTAAATTATATTAAAACTAATAAATAAATAATAAATATTTGAAAGGCTGCATGATTGGAGATTATTTAAAATATTCATAGGCAACAAAGTTTATAGAAAAAAGTTAGTTTTAAAATTAAAATACTAAATCAATTTTGATACAGTTTCTATGAGATCAACCTGAAAGTAAATCCTTTCACGCAAAACAAAAAATACAAAACGATTTATAAATTAGCGAGTTATGCGGTAACAAACGTAAAACATGGTGAAACTATATGGGTTCTTTGTTTACTACGGAACCCTAAAAAGATAATATAGTCGATTAGTTAACCTCCTTCGTTTTGAAGTCGGTAAAATCAAATAAATTTATGGTATTCTTTAAATAGGCTAAAACAATTAACATTGACATACATTTACATATAATACAGGTAATAACATTTAACTGTGATTTTTACTTTATTTTGATTTCGATTGTATCGCAATAAGGTCCCAGGAGCATCTCCTACATCATATAAATCTTCTTCCAAAAGACGATAATGTTTTTGGACATCAACCGACATAAATGTCCATATTGTCAATAAAGCTTGTAGACAATACTGCGTATTTCACCATTTATAAGAATCAACGTGTCACCTACCACCACCACTGGACATTGTTTCCATAGTTTTTAAACATAAGGTCGTTGTATAAAATTGCAGTTAAATACTGGAATCTGTATTTTATTGTAAAGTGTATTATTTTTACCTAGTTTATCGTTAACATTAAAAAAGCGCCTATATTAAATACAACAAATTAGCATAATACATACTATTTTTCTCTTCCATGCTGGACTGGGAGATAAAAAAAGCATAGAATGTTTCTCTTCCCGGGGATACTGTAAAAATCAGAAGGAACTTGAGAGAATTCAGCGTTTATGTAGGTGATGGGCTTATCACTGCAAGCCAATATTACAACTTTCCCTCTATTACCCTCTAACCCACTTACCCTCTTCTTTCCATCTAACCTTCTAACCACGGTCAAATGTAGCGTTAACGGCCCTAAGATGAAATAAAAGCATCGAAAATCTCAAATCTACGCATAGAGTATCTTGACCTTATATATATATGTATATAAGGTCAAGATACTCTATGCGTAGATTTGAGATTTGAGATTTTCGATGCGATTTTCGCTTTTATTTCATATTCAATGAGTTTAACCTCTCTCTAGATAAAACTGCATTGCCTGAATGAATACAAGTTTTGTTCATTTTTTATCGACTTCAGAATAGAAGGAGGTTCAGAATTCAGTTTTATTTTTATGATTGATACTACGTAACTCAGTTATTTATAAACCGATAAGGAAAATTATTATTTTTTTGCTTGGTATATGTATCTACTTTCATATTGATTTCTGGTTCAGTAGTTGATTTTTAAACAAAATTGCGCATTTTTAAGGCGGTTGTTTCAGTTCTTTAAACTCTAATTATTAACTTATTTTTTTAATTTTCACCAATGTCACGCGTAAAATACAGTAGAAAAATTGGTAGCCAAATCGATCAAAACTAT
Organism: Lycia hirtaria; assembly: GCA_947563715.1. Lineage (NCBI taxonomy): Eukaryota > Metazoa > Arthropoda > Insecta > Lepidoptera > Geometridae > Lycia > Lycia hirtaria. The sequence continues at coordinate 35,885,188 of OX387385.1, forward strand.
GAATCGATGTCAAATAACAGGCGTGAGAATATCGCAAAACGTGAAACTTAGCATTCCGATGGTATCGGCCGGACCGGGTATGACGAGCGAATCTAAGGGCTGGTATTCACCGGAATTTAAAAAATATATATATTTACAATAAAATATATACTTACATTGAGCTTGTATTTTCCTGTATTCTTGTACAGGTTTTTATTACCTTGTTTGTAGAAGGTAATAAAAACCTGTATTTAAACACTGACGCTGACGGGCTGTGGCTGTGGCGGGAAGACGCTGGATGCAAGCCGCTTCCAATCGGTCTTTTTGGAAATCCATGGGGGAGGCCTATGTCCAACAGTGGATTTCTTATGGCTGAGATGATGATGATGATGATGATTTAAACACTGGATTTGGGCTCGCAAAGCATTAGTGATATCACTAGTATTATATAAACGAAGGTTATAGTTTACCATCAGGCGAGTTGTTTACTTCTTTGCTGTTCAGTTTATAAAAAAGAAAACCTTAGGTATTTTTGTTTTTTTTCTTCAAATAAGAATACCGTTGGTCAACATGTTGTGATTAAAAGAGTGACTATATAGCTGCACTCTGGAAGCGATAAGAGCCACAGCCATAAAAAAATAGCTTAGCTCAGAACAAACCGACAAAGCGTGGGAGAAGTCCTATTCAAAGGTGCGCACTCAAATGCAAAAAAAAAATGATACAGGGTAAAATGAAACCAGTTTTAGATTTTGTTTTGTGTACGGAAGGAACATTTGTCATATTTATGTACATATTATCAATTTTAGTTCAAAGTTGAACTTTTAAGGATTCGCTCACCGCGCGTTGCTGTCTCTCTCGCGCATCACAACCTTTTTAAAAATATAAAATCATTGAGTAGGGATATTAGAAAAGTGAGACACGAATTTGTTTATCGATAGCATTGACGTAAACGTATTATATGTCGCGATCAATAAGGATCATACAAAAATCTTTTAAGAAATTGTTGTGACAAGTCAATACCCTCCCTTACACCTCTATCATCAGTGAGCAGCGCGAGAAATCGAGATCCCAATTGGTCACGAACTATTGTTAGAGTCATCTCTAAATTGAAAATAGAATAATGATATTCTCAAATGAGATGTTTCGCGCCGATGGCATTGACGTAAACGATCGTTGCGCTGCTATAGAGCTGTTATAACACTGTTATCTCGTGTTATTGGATACCGAAACGTTACCGATGCTGTTATTACGCTGTATTGCGACACACGTGATGATTTTTCGATATTTCAGAAGAAGATACTTGTACAGCACGTGTTAAATATGCAAAACGGCTTGGGATACCAAATACTAATAAAATATTTACATTAACCAAATAATGAAATCAGAAATCCAAGAATATAATAATATATATTCCTGGATGACAAGAATATAATCATCATCATCTCAGCCATAAGAAGTCCACTGCTGGATATAGGCCTCCCCCATGGATTTCCAAAAAGACCGATTGGAAGCGGCCTGCATCCAGCGTCTTCTCGCCACTTGTATGAGGTCATCTGTCCACATCGTGGCCGGTCTCCCTACGCTGCGCTTGCCGGTACGTGGGAAAATAAGAAAAAATAATATAATATATGTATAAGAATATAATTCATATAACTTGACTTTTTTAAAGTATTGAACGAAATTCAAATTGTATTCTATCAGCAATCTAGTTTCCATAGTATAAGTTTTGCTTTGCTTGGGCTAGATGGTGTTGTGTGAAATGTCCACCAATATTAATGTTTTTATGTAGGTATATGCTTTGGTTCTAATTTGAACAGTTGGAATAAATACATAAATATTGGTGAACATGGCCTAGACTAAGTCTAGCTTGTACTATGGCAACTATATTGCTGATAGAATGCATTCATATTTTTTTGTAAATATATACTTATAATACATAGAGACATCCAGAAACAGAACAAACATCTGTGCTCATCACATGTTTGTCCTGGGTGAGAATCGAATCCGAGTCCTACAGCTTAGACGGCAGACTACTAACTGAGCTGCGAAGACAATCAATAAGCCAATAATTTTCTCAATTGAATAATCTCCAATGGATATATAATTTGGTCTATAAATTACAATTGTTTTTTAGGGTTTCGTACCTCAAAAGGAAAAAAACGGAACCCTTATAGGATGACTTTGTTGTCCGTCTGTCCGTTTGTCCGGGTGTCAAGACCTTTATCTCGGGAATGCGTGAAGGTATCGACTTGAAATTAAAACCATATATGCAAATCCATAGTATCTTGCTGCAGAAAGAAAAGTAAAATCTCTCAGTTTTCGTAAAAAAAAGTTATAGCCGAATATGTCGTAAGGAATGAGGGCCCAAATTTTAAAGTGAATTAACCGTATCATGTGGGTATCATATGAAAGAGCCTCATGAGCATAAGCTAAAACAGGTTTTTAACACATTCTTCGCCCCCTGCAGACCCTTCACTTCAGCTGGAAATCAAAACTTTTTAGGCGAATTTTGATTAAGTACAGAGTGGCCGCGCAAAGCAACGTTGACTGCCTCAAAGTCCGGCAGTTTACTGACTACTACAAAATTAACGGGATGCTCGCTCGGATCCGAGTGGGAGGCGCCGCTACTATAGCCCCGCCCCACTCGGATCCGAGTGGTGAGCAAGGAATGTGTTAAATATTTTTATGATGTATATTTTTTGGTTTATGAAGGAAAATATAAAAAAATATATGATTTCCCCCTTTTATTTAGTTTGTACGGAACCCTCGGTGGGCAAGTCTGACTCGCACTTGTCCGGTTTTTTTTTCTTTTAGTCAAGCTCGTTTTATCGTAGACTGCAACAGACTAAATAGCGGTCAGAGCACGCCTAATTATTAATAAAATAATTATCATAATAAAAAAATAGTTGCAGTGTTTTTATTTATAGGAGTTGTTTTCATTCACTTGGAGTGTTGATTTTTCATACGACGCTCCGAAGGGATGTTCAATATAAATAAAGTCCAATCCACATCAGAGTTCTGCATTCGTGCGCGCGTGCATAAGTCAGATCAGTAACGAGCAGGCAGCTATCAGTCTGGATCGGCAGCTTGCCGCTTCCACACATGATTGTCCGTTAGATGTCACGTGGAGCTACGAAGATATTAAGGACAGATCGGTTTAGTTATCACTATACTGTTTGAGAAGGAAGGTTAGATATATGTAAGATCATATATTTATACTTACATATAAAAAATCACGTCAAACTCAAAATAACACAACGAGCTGTGGTAAAGGCTATGATCGGAGTCACTCTGCGTGATCGTATCAGAAATGAATATATATGTACGTAGAATTATGAAAGTCACCAACATTATAAATTGGCAAGTTGAAATGGTAGTGGACAGGGCACATACAACTGATGGCCGATGGGACCGCAAAGCTCTCGAGTGGAGACCACGCACCGGTTAGCGCAGCGTAGGAAGACCAGCCACGAGATGGACAGATGACTCAAGTGTGAGGAGAACTCTGGATGTAAACAGGTCAGGTCTTTTTGGAAATCAATGGAGGAGGCCTATGGCCAGCAGTGAACTTTTTGTGGGTGAATTATGATACAAGATACACTTATGTAACTTACTAAACTACTACACGACTTGACAGATGGAACGATCGATTCGCCACCTAGTGAACAACGTAAGAAGTAAGGATTTTTTTAAACCCTTCATTGATTTTTATTCATATAGATAAATTCGATTAAGTTACAGAAGTTAAAGTTTCTACCGAGTTTTTTTCCTGAGCATTGTGACATTGACAATAATTCCGGCTAAACATGTTTCATCATTAAAATTTAAAAAATAATTTATTTTTTCAATTATTTAATTATTGAAAAAAAGGAAAAAAAAAACAAAATTAGAACATCAAAGTGCCGCATCCAAAACAACAAATAAGGCCTAGTCCACACTTAACGATATGATTGTCTTCGTTATAATTGGTCGGTCCAACTCATAACTCCGGTTGAGTTAATGCGTCCAACGGCTGATTTGCGAGGGAATTTTTTAATGAGTGCCACTACAGTAATCAATTGACGGGTCTGTTCGATTGTTCCCTGATTGATTGAAGATTGGTCAAGTTTATTGTGAAGAAGGATTATTAAGCTTTAATGAGACGTAAATTAAGGGTGCGCGCTTGAAAATTGATTGTCGGTTGTTTTGAATTGAAAATAACATTGGAGTCTTTTTTTACGAGTGAGAGCTATGGTACACTAAACCTTTTCCTCGATCGTCGAAATTATTTTTATAGGTCAGTCGTTTTGGCTAGGGTGTTGGCAAATAAATAATCGATTTACACCGATTAGAAATACCGCGTGAGATTTTCGTGGTAATAATTTGACGTAGATTTCAGGGGGCTGTCAGTAATGTTATAGATGTGGACATAATATACTAGTGATTGTGATATTTGCAAATATCACAATCACTAGTTCTGTAGATACTTATTCTGTAGACACATATTTATTCTGTAGATACATATTTCAATTGTATCTTGCCTGCAACGTCAAAATCTACCAGAAAGGCAAAAGCTAAACATGTTCATTTTAACTCTTTTCAAATCAATTCAGTGAGAAACAAATTCGCTTAAAATATTACAGCCACCACCAAAAACAGCGCTTTTTGTTGTTCATACTATTTAATTAGTATTTACGATATTATTATGAAAATAAAGATGTAAAAATTGTACATTGCAATGCAACGTATTTACTATTGAGTAATTAAAAAAATAAAGAACCGGATATAAATTATTTAAAAATCGTTCGTGTCTTGTCTACTAGTTATTGCATCAACCCTAAATAAAGTAAAATAGTTATTATCTTAGACTAATCAACATTATCTGCATCTACATCGGCCATTATACGTTGCAATAGCTTAATTTACCATTTTCATCGAACAACATCAAAGATCTGTCCGAATATTGAGAAAAAATCGGTTAATCGTGACTAAGATCGCGCCATTTTGACCCCGACGATCGATATCGAGTGTAGCCACGCCTTAAATTCGCGCCAAGACCACCTCCGTGGTAATAAAGCAGAATTTTTCAAATTTCGAATGAATTATCGGTGAGAAATTACTGGCCACTATGGTTTAAATAACGAATCTCGTGACTGTGTTTCAACTGTAGTTCTTGGAATTAGACTATATGTTGTTAAACTGTTTTTTTAGCAAGTTTCTGTGGCTGTGAATAAATCATTGTGTATTCTTGGTTAACAAAAGTAGATCTATATTTTGAATTTAACATACTTTGTACTGACCTAAAGGTCTTGTGAGTTTATATTCGTTTTTAACTGATATGTAATTATATCTACAAACATGTTTGTATGCGGGAACGAGACAGACGATGGCCAAACTACAGGCTCTTAAATAAAATAATTTAATTTTCAAAACAATCTAACAACAGCTTGTACATAAATATCACACAGGAACATTACAGAAACATATAAAGTTGTATATACGTACTTAGAGAAACTCTATCCCCGTCTTGAGCAGTCGGCTAAAAATGATACTGAATTCAAAGAAATAAAATCAACCGAGATCAATGAGCCCGATTTCCTACTTTATTAAATCCGTAACTCCAACAAAATAATACTGGCAACACTGAAATAAATATTTCCGTGAAACGGGAACTGGCAATTTAAATCGAGTTCGTATTTCAAAATCAATTTTCGTGTTTGCATTGAGCACGGGGTATGGGGTATCGGGTATGGGGGGGGGGGGGGGGGGCTATTATGCTTTTATTTAGGCGACTTTCTTGTCAGGGTTGCTAAAGAGTTTTTTTCGCCTTTTTTATCCGACTCCGCAAGAAAGAGGGCTATCAAGTATGTGTATGTATGTATATATATAAAGAATGTAAGTATGTTACATCCTACAGCCTAATCGATTTTGATGTACGAGGCGTCGTTATATTTAACTTTGTTACCCGACTGCCAAGGAAGAGTTGAGTTTCTCGCTTGTATCTAGTATGTTTGTAAATTTCTTTAAACGGTTAAATGAATTACGACAGCTATTCGTATAGATTCGTCTCAAAAACTCAAGTGTCCTGAGATAGGTGTTTTTTTTTTTTTTTTATAAAAATGTCTTTTTGGCGCTAAATTATAAATCGTTAATATTCATTTTTTAACAAATCTATCGAGTAGGATATCAAAATAAAGGAAATTACAGCAGCTTTGTGCATATTTTCACGCATAAACCTACAGTCAACATCATTATAATGTTGCATGTTACATAGAAACTTGTAGTAATATGTATTACCTCATGCCGGAGTATAGACTCCGTTATCGGTCTTTCAAATAGAATAATACCTATTATTAATAATTTTTTAAGTTACCGGCAGCCTAGTGGTAAGACCGTCTGACTTGCGATCCGCAGGTCCTGGGTTCGAATCCCACCACGCACCTCTGTCTTTTCGAAGTTATGTGCGTATTGTTGATTGCCGCCAACTTCAAACGGTGAAGGAAAACATCGTGAGGAAACCTACATGTCTGAGAGATTCAATGATCTTGAAGATGTGTGAAGTCTGCCAACCCGCACTTGGCCAGCGTGGCAGACTATGGCCTAACCCTTCTCACAATGAGAAAATGGCCCGTTCCCAGCAGTGGGACAGTTTGTATAATCAGAGCTGATAAAAAAAAAAACCCCGACCTAAAAAGAGGGTGACCTAACCTAGTTTCACGCGTGTATCTGTATGTCTGTCTGTGGCATTGTAGCTTTCAAACGGATGGACTAATTTTTAGCCGACTTCAATAAGGAGGATGTTATCAATTTGATTGTATATTTTTGTATGTTTATTACCGCATTTCTTCGTCACACACCGATTTGATTATTTTTTTGTTTGAAAGTAAATTTATTTCTATAAATGACCTAAATAACTAAACGTACCTAAAAAAAAAAAAACATATTACAGATAAAGTAGAAAGTATATACTTACAGATTGAATCCATAGAAATCTCATTAATATTGTTTTTTGGTTTCGATTTTTGATCCTAGTTTGGTTTTTATTAAAACATCATTGTGCATTATGAAGTTGGTTGTTTCAGTTTTTTTTTAAATATAATTATCTAGTTATTTTTGAGAGATTTTTATCGAATGTCCGTAGAGTTATGTGTCATCAAAATCGGTTCAGCTAATTTTTTAGTTCGATGTCAACGTTTGATGGAAGTCGTAAAATAGTTGACAACAGCTGGAAACAGAAGTAAGAAGATAAGACTGAATAGTATTCAATGGGAGAAACCTCGCACAGCGGTGGGCTAAAATGGGCTGATGATGATGATGATTTTTATTTTATAACCAAATACAACAAAGAGAAAACAATCAGATAACTGGTGGAGCACAAGAATTATGAAAATACATCATGAAAACTATCGTGGTGTACGACGGACTTGAACTTTACGCTGATAATTTACCTTTCGAGAAATCACCGTGTATGAAATCACTTGGTACACAGTTACATGTCGATCGGATTTCTGGCGTGCGGCCCTTTTCCCAATAAAAAAACGGCCAAGCCTGTGTCGGACCACATGATGTAGGGTTCCGTAGTTGCATATCACAATATTTTATTATTTGGACTTGAAACCGGACTTCTTTGTTTGAAACAATAAACATAGAAGTTAAGGGTTTTAAGTTTAAAAAAAAATATCTAATATAACTCGTTAACTTATAAAGCCTACTTAGCTCTCACAGTTTTCGTTTTAATTTGATTTCAACCATTCAACAACCATTTATATAGTAGAGGGACACCCTTGACTTGATTCTAACGAGATTATCACTGATATTTCGTGAGCTTAATTTATATTTCGGCTAACGGATCCCTAAATTGAGAAAAAGGTTTTTTCATACTCACAATAAATTTGAAATACTTATCCAATAACACCCCTCACCATGGTGCAGACGAAAGTAAAGAACCATCTCCACTTTATGCATAGGGGAGGTAACTTTTTTTTGGAAATTGTTTGTACCACTTTATTGTCGTGATTATATTATAGGAACTAATATCAAATTACAGTTTCTAGTTCTAGTCTGAACGAAACTGCAAACAGACAGACATGGTGAAACTAAAATACTTCCTTGTTACGGAACCCTAAAAATACGTTCAAGTATTTACGTCGACACTTTATGATTCTATCAATATTGCCCCAGAAATTATTCGTTCAACCCTGCCTCCTCAGTATCTTCTACGAAGGCACTTATGAAAGATCTCGATAACCGAATTTTTCAATTAAGTGTCATATTCGAACCGTGCTACGGTTTCTCGAGAAATTTATTATTTCGCCTCAAAATATCGACTTGCGCTTTATTACATGCATTACCCAGTTTTATGGACTCAAATTAAGGGGCATGGGATGTTTACATGATTAAAAGTAGGTAGGGCTGGAGCCTAAAGCTAAATCTGTTTTAGGACTTGCTACTTAAAGTGTTACTTAAATTACTTAAACAGAACCATTCTACTCTGAACCTGGCTTTATAGAATTTATTTAAACCACTTAAATAAATTCTATATAAAGCCAGGTTCAGATTAGAATAGTTTTGTTGACCGCGTGAGCGAAGCGAGCATAGGTCTATTCATCAACTAGCAGAGTTTTCTTTCATCTGTCTGGATGTTTGTTGGCACTCAAGTTCAGGTTATATTTTTCTAATAATCTTGACCAAACTTGGTAAACAGGTTTAACGAAGATTTTTTTTGATGTCAGGAATTCTTAATTAAAGTGGTTTGATTTCCAAATAAAGGTACCAGTTATGATCGAAAAGTAGTAGTTTACCAATAAAGTAAATAGTGATTAGCTTTTATATCAGGCTTTATTGGCGCTATAATGGCGTTAAATAATATTTGTTGAAGAAAACAGGAGATTAATAGCTAATTTTATTTGAATAAGGTCCGGGGAGGTAATTAAATTGCAACTACCGGGAAAATGAAACTAATTTAAATTATTTCGCGCCGTTTGATTATTACGAATAATGCCATAAGAAACAAGCAGGGACCACCTGGAATTACCTCCCAGGACCTTAACTTTTTTTCAAAAAAATATAATCATACTCTGAAAGTAGGTCTGAAGTTGCCTGAGGAGCGGGTTGAAAGTAATATTTTCAGCCCTAGGGAGAATATCTTTCAACTGCCAGCTGTCAAATTAAAAAAAAAATTGTTCTATTTTCACGTTTCTATTGAGCCATGTCCAACTTTCTTTAAAGCCACTCAATTACAGCGCAATGTAAAATTGAAATAACATAAAGATAAGTATTGATTAAAGAATATTTATATTTTATAAACTTTAAATAAAATTATCTTACCAAAGTTTTTGATCTATGTAAAATAAAATTTACAAATTTTTTCTGTAGCTAATTCGTGTTTTTATTTTTACTTTCCTTGTATTCGTAATGAAAATCACAGTGTTTACCTCGAGTTAAAGACTTATTTAGTCTCTCGAACTATTGGCGCCCTCATTTCGTTCGTGCGCCAAACCCCGTCTCGGGACTAAATAAGTTACTTTCACCCCTAGGGTAACAATATACTATTATCACCTTATTGGATAAAAAAATATTTAACTTGTAAATTGTATTGTCATCAGGACTAAAGGTGTATACCAAATTTCAGATCGATCCGTCAACTGCAAGGGGGTAAATTTTCATTTACTGAATTAGGCCCAAACAAACAAATAAATAAATAAACAAACAAACAGGTCAAGCTAAAGAAAACCGCTTAAAAATAAACTGCTATTCGTTTGTCTCGCTAAAACTCGAGAACGGCTGGGCCGATTTAGCTGATTTTGGTTTTGAAATGTTTGTCGTAGTCCAGGGAAGGTTTAAACGTTGAGAAAACATCGGGTCCACTCATTGATAGGTGATACGAAGTACGCCGGGTCATCTAGTACATACTACATAAATACAAGTTTAAGAAAATTAAACAGCAACACAATGTTTCTATGACGTTTCACCCTTAATCCCTTCATGTAATTTCATGTTAACGAACACAAATTATAAATTGAAAAAACGAATAGGTATCCAACTTGTCTTCCGTGTTTTTTTTATAATTAAACCAAAAGATATTTGTTATGAGTTATGACATACAGGATATAAAGATAAGTCGATTAACATCCTATTTTGATACTTACTCTGCTCTCTTTTTGCGTAAGTGGGTAAAAAATAGAATAAATAAAATATGAGTAAAAAAATAAATCAATTATTCCAAATACCATCAAGTCTCTCATAAATTTAGTAATTTCTTGAGAATTATTGGAATCGAACCCAAAATCGTTTTACTAGCGGCGACGTTTAATGAAGCAATTCGAAAGCTTGTTTATTTTTGAGAAAGTCCATGTTTGAGTAAACAAACCGTCGTGTTTCTCATATAAATAATTATTTTTAAATAAGATAATAACCACATTTTATGACACAATAATGAGGATCGACATATTTTGCGTACTTTAACACCTACAAATATGTGAAGGTTTGAATTAAAATTTAAAAATTATCACACCGTAAAGAACATTTTAGTTAAAACATTATTATTACGCGTTGAATATGCGCAATTACGTGGAATATATGTGAACATTAAATATTATTTTGAATATTAATGAATTAGTAATTAATTCAATCGGAACGCGACGGGACTTGTGATCAAATTTAATTATTCGTATAATTTACTGATAATAGTGCCCTATTTGATTCCTTATAGCTATATTATTGTAATAGCTGTATATTTTTAACCGACTTCCAAAAAGAAGGAGGCCCTCAATTTGACTGTATGTTTGTTTTGTTCACTGATTACTCCGCCAATTGTGACTCGATTTTTCGTTTGGTATGTAATAGTTTAGAGATGGTCACATATTAATTTTATCAAAATTGGTTCAGTACTTTGGTTTTTATAACAAATTAACTGGATAACTGGATGTCATATAAATAAACAAAATTGCGTCTTTAGAAGTTGCTTCAGTTTTGTTTAATACAATTATTATTCTTTTTTTTATTCTGTGATTTTCTTGCGCTTGACTACCAAGTCACCTGATCTTAAATAACGTTGTGGTGCACGATGGACCACGCTTACTCAAAAGAAATCGATGTATTAGTAATTAAAATACACCAGTATTAATTTTTTCGGAGAAGATTTATTTCAGCATGTATTTCGCAATTTCCTCTTTCGTCTTTTCTACAAATACAGGATTAATTTTAGCTTGGTAGACGTGCCAAGTGCTTTCTTAATTTTTTTTAAACAGGGCTATACTATGCTATTTAAATATAAGGCCACATTTTGAATGTTCCCGAAAAAATCTGTTCCAAACAAAAAGTTAATTGATTAAGCCACCAATTGATATAATATCCAAAGAAGTAAGAAGAAGTAAGCGTAAGAAAGTCATTGACGTAGCACAACGGATTAGCAAGTTGAAGTGGCAGTGGGCAGGTCACTTAACACGTAGAACTGGATGGCCGGTGAGGCAGAAAAGTTTTCGAGTGAAGACCACGCACCGGCAAGCGCAGCAAAGGAAGACCAGTCACAACCGATCTTTTTGGAAATCAAAGAGGCATATACCTATCCAGCAGTGGAGTTCTTGTGGCTAAGATGATGATGATGATGAATAAACGAACAAATCATTATTAAACAACATATCGAATATGTTGTTTTAATCATCATCATCTCAGCCATAAGAAGTCCACTTATGGACTCTGGACATAGTCCTCCCCCATGGATTTCCGAAAAGACCGATTGGAAGCGGCTTGCATCCAGCGAAAATCCAGTGATGTTTTAATGATCATAACACTTTATACTATGATTTTATTAGGTATTAAGTATACAAACTGATATTATAATGGCATGGAATACTACAAGAAAATAAGAAAAAAATACTCGGGAATAGATCACTCAAATGCATGACATACCTTGCAGTTATGCAGGCAGAATTAGGCTTGCCTAGTTTAGAGCCCGTAGTAATTATATCTCTTACTCAAATTTCTGAATCTGTGTAGGTTTTTATGGAAGTAAATTAAACCTTATTTTTACCAACATTATAAATATATAATGACTTATATCATATGTCAAAGGGAAGTGAGCCACATAAGTAGTGGATTTTATAGTACTAAGCTATTCCAGTAAAATATATAAGATTATTTCCTATGTAACTTTCCATATCGTAAAGCCAGCGCCTATCTAACCGACAAAGTAAGGTCCGATGTTAATGGTCTTTCGGCGGGGCCTACTATGTAATGTTTTATAATGCCGGAATCGGGCTGCGATTAGCTCTCCGACCTTTCACAGCACGTTAACTGTAACTAGGCATCGCCTTGTATGGCGGACCATCCTTGCGGTTACGCGACGGTGTCATAGGCGGCCATAGGAGCACACAATAAAAAACCTCACACCTCGGAATAAGATAGGGTAGATGTATAACTCTTAAATTAAAGTAGTAGATGAAGATATACTGTCAATAATTAGAGTTTAAAAAACTGATTAAACCGATTTCAAAATACGCAATTCGTTTACTTGGATGACATTTTTTCAGTTATTTTGATATAAAAACTAAAGTACACCTCATAGGTGGTCTCATATAAATTTTATCAAAATCGTTGATAACATTAATATGAGACCACCTCTTAGGTATTACCAACCAAACAAAAATGAATCATCAAACACAATATACGGCCTTACCGAAAAACGTTGCTTATCTTTAAGCATTGCTTAACGTATTTTATCAACTTCTTGCTGATACGAGTATGTAATGACACTTGCGGAAAGAATACAGATAATTTCAGGCGATGGTTAAAGATAAGTAACGTTTTTTTGGTAAGGCCGTTAGAAATGGCGGACTAATCGCTGAAAAATTACAAAACAAATTACAGTCCAATTGAGAACCTGCTTCTTTCGGAAGTAGGTTAACAATTGATAAACATAGCCCTCCTTACGCAGTCTAGTAAAAAGAAGGCTGATCTTCTAAAGTATGTTTTATAATTCATGAATAAATAAAATCATAATCTAAGTCTATTTGAAATGATTGTGTAAGTTGTCCATCTGTTATAACATAGTCTGTTACTCTGTGCAGTGCCTTGTTAAGTTGCCATTGGTGGCAATTTGCCTATAATTATCCAGATAAGGCACCGCGGGGAGAAATATTTTGATTAAAACACTGCTGTTAAATTGGGGGTTTTAAGTTGGTCGGTAATTTCTGTCAATTTTTTATCATTTTTGACGAGGACACTTTTAGGTGGCGGATATTGTTAATTTGTTAGTGAAAAAGAAACCGGACAAGAGCGAGTCAGACTCGCCCACCGAGGATTCCGTACAAACTAGTAGATAAAAGGAGGATATTGTATATTTTTTATATTTTCCTTCATAAATCGAAAAAATACATCGTAAAAATATTTAAAAAACCTGTTTTAGCTTATGCTAATTAAGCTCTTTCATATATTACTCCACATGATATGGTTAAAGCACTTTAAAATTTGGACCCTTATTCCCTGCATAAAGACCCTTATTTATGTGATTTAATAAAAAAAAAACAGTTTTCGGATTTTTTCCTTTATGTGTACTATATGACAATGTTATAAGTGTTATACAAAATTTCACAGCTATAGGTTAACGGGAAGTACCGCAGTACCCCATAGGTTTTGATTCCCTTGCGAGTATCGAAATATGCGTTTTTTACTACATATTCGGCTGATTTTATGTGAATAAATTAAAAATGTACAGTTCTCGGAAATTTTCCTTTATGTGACAATGCTTCTTGCCAAACTTCAAAGTTATGGGTCAACGGGAAGTACCCCAGTACCCCATAGGTTTTGATTCCCTTGCGAGTATCGAAATATGCGTTGTTACGACATATTCGGCTGATTCTATGTGATTAAATTAAAAATGTACAGTTCTCGGAAATTTTCCTGTATGTGACAATGCTTCTTCCCAAATTTCAAAGTTATGGGTCAACGGGAAGTATCCCAGTACCCCATGGGTTTTGATTCCCTTGCGTCTTAACAGACAACAAAGTGGGTTATTAGGTTAATAAGGGTTCGCTTTTTTTGCTGTTGAGGTACGGAACCCTAAAAATTGAACAGCCTTTGGAGAGTTATCTTTTAGAATGACTAAAGAAAATCAAAAAAGTAATGACTTTATGACAAAATAACGTTTATCAATTTTTTATCAGACTAGTATAAATAAGATATACCTATACTATGTATAATGAGAGTACTAATAAATATTTGAGATCAGTAGATTGCGTTGATGTCTTTAATTCGGAAGTTTTGTAACTTTACTACGCGATCTGGTGGCAAAACGCGGACTTAAATACAAAATAATGAAGAGTTTTTGAAATATAAAAATAATATTTTAGGGTTCTGTATCTTGAAACAAAAAGGAACCCGTTTACGAACGTTTCGTTGTCAGATATATACAAAGAACTGATTCTAGACTCTACTTATAGTTCTGTCGTGGCAAAAACGAGGAACTAATGTCTCGAAGTACTTACTATTGTGACTGGCCTTGTGGCTTAGTTGGTAGTGTGTTTATATTCATATTCATATTCATATTCCTTTATTGATATCTATTGATACACGTCACAATAAAATAATTAGGTACACTGTACGTTTGTAAATTCATAAAATAACATACACCAAAAATACGCGTCACGTTGTCATCAAAAATTAATTCAATAAATAATAATTTTAACAAAAATAATATAAATTGATAATAATAATAATTTAAATGTCAAAATAATAGTAATAAAATAAATTAAAATGCAATAAAATTATTAAAATAACCATGTCAACAATATTATTAAAACAACCATGTTAATATTAAAATAACAATGTCAATAACAGAAAGGTTAATCAATTAATCAATTTTACAACTAGGTCTCCTTGAGTTTTGTCATTTCTTCGAATTTGTAGAACGCCTGTTTGGTAAGCCACTGTTTTAATTTGTATTTAAACAATGCACTAGATGACGCATCCAGTACGTCCTTTGGTAATCGATTTGAGATAATAGGTGCACATGCATGTACCAATTTACATGTCTTTGCTAGTCGGCAAGGTACGGCGCGTAATCGGTGCGCATGACGCGATATATCTCCCATTCTCCCCCCTCCAATGCGCGAGTACTCCGCTGGATGGTCTCTGGCATACATGGCCGCCTGGAAGCAGAAGAGACTCGGAACGGTGAGTATACCCATGGCCTGAAAATACTGTAGCGCAGATGTATCCTGTGGCACTCGTACTATGGCTCGTACGGCTCTTTTCTGCATCCTGAAAACGCGCTCCCAGTCGGCTGCGCGTCCCCAGAGCTCGACACCGTACTGGAGCAGCGAGTGCACAGATGCGAAATAGCATTGCCGGACCATGGGGTACGGCAAAATGGCAGACACACGCCACAGCGCAAAGCAGGCGGCACCTAATTTCCCACACAATGTGTCTATGTGCTCCTCCCAAGTTAGCGCATAATCCAGCTGAAAGCCCAAGAAGGTGGTCGATTTGACTTCTTCCATTTCAATGCCACCTATTTTAACCTTGAGTGATCTATAGATGCGGCCAGATAAGTTGAAGTGGATAAAATGGGTTTTGCTGATGTTCAGCATTAAACCATTTATCGCAAACCATGCATTGAGGTCATTCGCCACCTTATTTAGCCTCTGTTCGAGTCGGTCTATGGTTGGCGCAGTAACGATAGCAGCGACGTCATCCGCATACATTAAGATATGCCCATCCTGTGTGCACTCTGGCAGGTCGTTGAGAAGGAGGGAGAACATAATATTGGAGAGCGATGATCCTTGCGCGACCCCAATTACTGTCTTCAATGGCTGAGACCTCGCCCTACCTCCATCCCCCACAACAACCTGATACCGATCGGACATGAAGTGCGTGAGTAGCTTGAGTGCGGTGTCTTCGATTCCGTAGTGCTTCATCTTCGCCGCTAGGACGTTGTGGTCTGCCACGTCGAAGGCTTTAGAAAGGTCGCAGAAGATAACAGCGACCTGCTGTTGACCTTCACGAGCTTCGAGATTTTTTACGTCTACCTGCTGAACTGAAAGGTCGTGGGTTCAATCCCCACCCAGGGCAAACACTTGTGTGATGAGCATGGATGTTTGTTCTGTGTCTGGGTGTTTCTATGTATCATATGTATATATTTACAACAACAAAAAAGTATATACCTATATGTATTCTATCAGCCATCTAGTTCCATAGTACAAGCTTTGCTTAGTTTGGGCTAGATGGTGTTGTGTGAAATGTCCACAAATATTTATTTTATTTATTTATTCTGTGGCCTCGCATTGGACAGCAGCGCCCTCTACGCCACGTTAGTTCTCTAGCAGAACAGACTACAAGGGTTGCTTTTTACCCGACTGTGTAAGAAGGAGGGTTATGTTTTTCGAGTGTATGTATGTTTGTATGTGGGTATGTATGTATATTTCTTTATGAGCGTCTACAGTCTAAGCAGCTTGACCGATTTTGATGTGCGATGTATCGTTAGATTCATCTTCACTCCCTAAGTGTGTGGCTATATTTTTTGCAATAATTATATTACTAGCAAAAATAAAAAAAATGCGTTTTTTAGTAACCTTCAACTAACTCTTTCTCAATAAATAAGTGTTTTTACTAGTGTTTATTCTAAAGAATACGCGTTTATAATATTTTACAGCGATTTTACGCATACTTTTTCACAAGCAAATGTATACTCAACAGCGTATCAAGGTACATATGTCACTGAAAAAACATTGACGAAGGAATTTCATAGAAGTCCTGCCCCAGGGTGTGACACAAAAACATGCGTTAACATTAATTTAGATACCGAACTAGATTATCAATATTTGTATCATAAATATGTAAACATTTTTATTGGCTCAAATATTTCCGCGTAGGCGTGAAACACATTGTATTACCAGTGTTTATTTATGAAAATAGCCCACATTTATACCAGCTACCTAAAATTAAAAGATAGTGATATCAATAAAACGTTTCACAGAACAGTTTCGACGCTCCGGTGTGTCGGATAAACTTCGCCGTGCGCACATAACTTGCTACACTTTGCGCTGGGAGTGTAGTCTAGGCGGGATAAAGGGGGCGTGTAAATCTGAAATATGTATAAATTACCCCTGATTTTCATTGAGATTATCACTAAATTTTCGATTAAAAGACGTCGTTATTTTGCTGAAAAACCATAAAGATTTTAGATGATGATTTTTATTTAGACTTATTTTTGTATGTATTGCTGGATATGAGAATAAATGACAAATTAGCCTTTTATTTAGTATTATAAATAAATGTTACTCTAGTGTTTACTATAAACCAAACAAAAAAAAGCATTTGTTCTGTATATATAATATTTCAAAGATTATTGGACTCCGACAAAATGACATAGAACAGTTTAGTGATTTTTCACGACTTAATATTAATTGAATACCAATAAGTATAATACTGTTTAAAGCATTCATGGTTTTACTCTTATTTAAGCAATAATTACAGGCTTTTTTTTTATCGAGATTTGAGGATCTCGAGAATGTTTTTTCTAAATAAGATAATTTGGCTTTGACTTAACTTCAACTAGTTTACAATGAAAAAAGTTTCACCCGATGTGTAATCTATGATTTTCTAAAACGATCGATATATTTTTCGCCAAAGATACCCTCCTGAGTCCGTCCACCCACAGCGCAGCATTTACATCTCAACAAATTAGCAATTAATATCAGACCGATAAATAAGGGCTCGTCCACACGATGCTGCGCGATAACATCATACGACATCGCATGTCGTCACGTCGTGTGTACCGGCACTTATTTATGTCACTATCGCATTTCAATTTATGTACGCGCATGTTATGTTCTATCAAGTTATGTTTTAGTGGACCGAGGGGGGAGGAGGGGGAGGGAGGGATGCGCTAAATGATTTCTGTCATTAAAGTTTTATGGTTTGAGTCAGTGCTATGTTGAGTTCAGGTGATGTATATCGCAGGTTGTATGAGGTTGGAAGCATGATTTGAATTTGCATAGTGTTCTGGATGTTGTTTGTTTATAGTATGGTCCGTTGGGAATGATAGATTTAATATATTTCAAAGACCATTTGAGATAAATGTGACGTTTTTTTTTAATTAGCGTCATTTGTAAATCAACTGAGCGATGCGATCGATGACGCTAATAAAAATATTTATTCTAAGCTGTACAGAATGAAAAAAAAAAACAATAAGTTTTATTTACATAAACACGAACATTACAACAGGAAAACATCAGTAATTAAGGATGAACTAAATGATATTCATGTCTATGGTAGAACAATACAATCATACATATTAAAACTTTGTTTCCCGCACTAGTCTAGGCCTGTGTCGCGGGAATATAGGTATAGAAGTACTTTATTAAGTACATCTATACCTATATTCTGTACTCATTTGACGATGAGTACAGACTTCCTAGGACGCATCGTCAAATGAGTCGTGGTTAAATATCTAGCCTGTCAATGATAATAAAATAATCTTGAGTGTGCTTGAGTGACAATTAATAAAAGCATTTTTTTTTACTAAATTGATGTGAAATTAATATACAAATATAAGTATCTATTGATTAATTGTCTTATCAGAAATCTTATTACTTTCGATTATGGTGTGATTATGTTTAGCAAATTATTTTTGCGCTTTTGTTTATGTAAAATAATATAACTGATTTCTACATCTAAACATAAAATAAAAATACATAAAATTCAAATAAAGTACTAGTTCCATCACATTAAAGCTAAATAAAACATATTAATGGGCGATTGGATGACTTATTTTGCTAAACGCACATGTTCTAAAAACAAAAAAATTATAGTAAAGTTCTAAGTAAAACGGTTCTAATGCCGACAAAGCCCCTCATTATATTAGCTAGTGAATCACGAACGAGTAATCATTGTACCTGAATAATCTTAACCCATTCAGTCGCTTCCAGAACTAGGAAACAATGTTCATTAGATGAATACCGAAGGAAGGGAACCAATTAGAGATGCGAATGAAAATTAAATTGGATCTTGGCGGATTTCCGGTTGACTAGACTTAGATTAAACAGAATGTAGAAATAATTAAATGCAATGACTCTTTGGCATCATAGAATAGTTTTTTAAGCATAAAACATGAACGGTTAGGCATTAAATATTTTGGAACCCATTCTCTAAGCTAGTATGTTTTTTCCTAAAATATGTATAAATTTGTAAGGTTTTTCTGTCATAATTTTAGATCGGCATGTTTTTCTAAATTTTGATATAGACCTAGACTCAAAGGATAACCGGGGCTACGCGTGGCGCGACGAACGGTGAGATGATAAAAGCGGCAGGCAATTCTCGCAGCGAAACACGCGGCTATGTTTGCGGCGACACACAAACAAAGACAAACATAAGGAAATAGCAATATATCGCCGCGCCGCGGTGTCCACCGCGATTATGTGTTTTTTTTAATTCGAAAATAGGTATGTTTGCGCTTGACGCGACTTGACTTCACTTGCGCTTGGTAACTCGCTTAATGCGACTCTGTTGCGATTTACGGTGGAAGGAACCTCATCATCATCATCATCTCAGCCATAAGAAGTCCACTGCTGGGCATAGCCTTCCCCCATGGATTTCCAAAAAACCGATTGGAAGCGGCAAATGAACGGAACCAATTCACCTGCAATTCGAAGACACCCAAATATTATTAAAATTAGGACATAATATTTTGAGCAGTTACGCAATTTTTTTACTACGTCACATTAAAACGTTTTACAAAATTTGATAATATTAATCAAAATATTTTATTTATTACTGAAATCTCTCGTCTGATATCACGCTTGTCCATTCAAGTACCATCCAAATCTTTAGAATTAAATGTGTGACACGGAGCGATACTCAATTTGAGATACTTGATTAAGTGAAATCCGGCGGAGCTCCGGTTAAAACTTCGGCTAAATAAAGTGGCCTCATCTCTAGACTTGATAATTGCTGGCTCCATATACCCATTGAATGGGAACAATTTGTCCACGAAGCCTTAAAAAGCAATAGAATGGACACTTCCAAGGATCCGCGTGGAGTGTCCTGATGCCTCGTTAGTTATTTCAGGGAGCCTCTAAATAATTGTAGCACAATATTATGGAAGCACTCGATAGACTAGATTCGTTACTAAAAATAGAGCTGAAAATTGCAGCGACGGTTTTAACAGATTTTAATACAAATAATAAAAATATCTCCTATGTAATTTTAGATAAACTTCTTATTGACATATCGTAAAATTAGCAAAAAAGTACAATAGAAACTTAAATAAAACTAGTGCAACAAGAGGCGGCTTTATTGCTAAAAGCGATCTCTTCCAGGCAACCATTAATAATATCACAAATCGTCTCCACTGCAACATTACCAACATTGCATATTTTTCCTCTAAATTTTATAATTATTTTCAGCATTTTACATGATTCCTGCTTCTTGTATGACTAAGCTTAGTAATATCTTGTAGGATTTTACTTTTTTTTTGCAATTTACAATGTCTCTAAGTAAGTATAAAAACAATATATGTAACATATTATTGAGTATTAAAAAAACCACACGATTTTTAACCTTATCTGCCTTAAGCTAAGACATATTTCAATAGCAAACAAAATCACCTGAAGCACGGAAGCTCAAGTAATTTAGCTGTCTCCAGACTTCTGTTCGCACTGTTGAGTGATATATTTACTGCAAATGCGATGTTTCAAAGATACTAAGTTATTTACCGGTGGTTTTCGCGTTAATTCCGTGACAAGATCGTGAAAAGAATTACTTTGGACGACATTTGATGAAGATTTAAGACTTGGCAACACTAAAATTTGCTCCCGAGCCTTAAATCTCCATCAAAGTGTCGAAGTCAAAGTTATTGCAATCTAGCTTGAAGATTGTCTGACTTGTAATCCACAGATTCTGAGTTCAAATTTCTACGCTACTTTTTTTTAAACTTTAAATACAGGTATTTTCAAAGTCATGTACGTACGTATTGTTGATTGCGAACTTGAAACACTCGGAATCATAATATCGGAAAACTCCATGGAGACGCCTAAATTTTTACGCTCTTGAGGACATTGGAATCGCACGGTTAGCGCATTTGCCATTTTCGAGTGTATGCAAGTATGACTGTTATAATATCGAGTGGTTCATAAATTTGACCGAAATACGTTGTGAATTCGATCAATTACGGTCAATCTAAAACTCGTAAATAAAATCTGCGCTATTTAAAACTTATCTTTAAAAAGCCGCCGGATTTCTCACATTAAAGGCTTTTATCTTAATCTTCTCCGCTATAAAGATTCGCGAATGCTTCTAGACTCCGCTTGACGCCTCAGGGCTTTAACTCTAGTAACCCCTTACTCTAAGACGCAACTTCAGTTTACCTCAACTCTACTCAACCTCAATACTTTTTTAGCTGTTTTCTTAGTGTAACTGAATGCATTAAAAATTTTCGTACCTTTTTTTTACGCAAGATGGATATTCAATTGACCACCAACTCGCCTGATGCGAAATGACGGTGTGGCCGAGGATGGAGCTCGTCGATATAGAAGATATCTAAGTACTAACCTCACTAAAAGTTAGTATGTGTGGAAGTAAGGTCTAAGAATACTAGAGTCTCGAATCTAAAAACCTCCAAACCATAAATCGTAATCAATACCATAGACATTAATGATATCAATTAAATAATCGTAAAAATAGATGCTTATCGTTGTATTTTCGTCATGTTATTTATCACCGTGTTGCGTGCAACAGAACTATGTATGTATCGGACCGTACGATATTACACTATCAATAGACAAATATACGACCGGGCGGAAAAATGTAAAGGTATTAATGATATTTTGAAGTGGACGTCGGATTATGAGAATATATCGATCTTGTTAATCTCGTTTGATATGTTAAATGGTTTTATGGTAACTCTCGCGTGATACGAATGTGGGGAAAGCTAGGGATAAATCGATTTTAATTGTGTAAAATGATGTGTTTTTATTAGAATCCTTAAGTTTGTAATGCAATTTTTATTTTTTATCTATGATCGTCTAAATCAGAATTGTATTTTCTTTTTCCTAATTATTTCATGTGACTGAGAATCACTGTGGTTCAACCGGTGCAGTGAGATGCAAGTATGTCTACTTTTTTCTGCCTTGTGCCTTCTGCCATTCATTGTCTTTATTGTTATTGTTTTGGTCATAGTTATTGGGTATCCCAGTAGATATTACCAGCCCAATACCAATGTTGACTACTAATGTATTATCTAACTTTAACGATCTCCATATTAAACGTCAGTACTAAATCTCTTAATTAATTTGATTCCAAATATACTGGTCTTCATGGCTAGCTGGCAAACTTATTTTCATCTAATAATATATGTAATAGAGACCAAAATTATAGTAGGTACTATAAGTGATGATAAGGAGAATGCCTATGTGCATGAGTTTTTTTGAAAGAGAAAAGATGAATAAATGTAATTCAAAATTTGTATGACATTAACATGTACAAACTTGCATATTTATTTAGCAACAAAGCAACATAGAAACATGCGGGAGTAATTCCACCATCCTAACATTAGAAGTCCATCCCAAGACTAGAGAATTAATCACAAGAACTGCCTAATGAAAGGAAACAACTTAGAACCTATCGAGACTACTCCATCTTCATTAATGTTAATGTTGACACATGGATACTAATTAAAGACAACAAACAGTCTAGGAACACAAAGAATTAGCACTCAACAAATCTCACCCATCATCTCCCTCTAACTGCTGTGAATGAAAGAGATACATATAAAAAGCTTCAGTGGGCTATAATAAAGCACGCCATTGAGACTACGTGAGATATGAATTAAATGATCGGAGATAGGACACAGTTCGAGTAATGGGACAGTATATCTTGTTAATTGGAAGGCCTTTTTGCCTGGACACATAACTTTGAGAGCGGTATGTGAGAAAAACTCATTCTGAAATGTATGCCATTCATCTTTGCGAGATAGCGGATGGTACGATACACACGCTTAGAGAACATTTTAAATCGCACAATGGTACGAAATCGATACATATGGTAGAAAATACAAAAGGTCAAGACGTATTTTGACCATGCATAACTCAATTTCGTCGAGAATGCCACTCTTATAGTATACGGAATAAAGACATTGTCAAAGTCGACATGAATAATTGAATAAAAAGCGATATGAAGATACGTTTAAAAAAAAATTGTGTGCATAAAATCACCGATATGAAACTACAAATAAACAGGCGTTCCCACTTGCAGACATTAATTTAAAAGTATTATACTTATTTCTTAAATAAAATGCAACTGCAAACGGACTACGCTACTTGTTTAGACCCTAGACAAAATACGACTTACGAATAAACGGACCATCAAAAATACGTGTTTGGCAAATTTTTATTTGGTTCTTGCGAATTTAAATAGAATTTTGAATTTGTTTACTATTATGTAATAATTTAAAAAAATATTGTATAGTTATAAAATTAGATTTAAATAGGGAAAATAGTTATTAGGTATAGTAGGCATAGTAAGCTAAGGTCTATCCTTAACTGGCCTTGTGGCTCAGTTGGTAGTGTGTTTACGTCTACCTGCTGAACTGAAAGGTCGTGGGTTCAATCCCCACCCAGGGCAAACATTTGTGTGATGAGCATGGATGTTTGTTCTGTGTCTGGGTGTTTCTATGTATCATATGTATATATTTACAAAAAAAAAAGTATATATGTATTCTATCAGCCATCTAGTTAC
This sequence comes from Lycia hirtaria, assembly GCA_947563715.1. NCBI lineage: Eukaryota > Metazoa > Arthropoda > Insecta > Lepidoptera > Geometridae > Lycia > Lycia hirtaria. The sequence continues at coordinate 35,908,876 of OX387385.1, forward strand.
ATAGTACAAGCTTTGCTTAGTTTGGGCTAGATGGTGTTGTGTAAAATGTCCACAAATATTTATTTATTTATTTATTTATCTACCGCTTGAGAGTGACCTGAAGGTTGAGTTTGACATAAGGCCTGTCGTGATAATTGGTTTCCAAGAGAGGCTGAATAGGTAGTTACAGCAATTTTATTTCTTTAACTAAAACGGTATTCCCCAATTACATTAGCTAATATACATTATCTAATATACATTACATATTATTTTATAATTGACAATAATAAAGTTAATAAAATCAAAATGCAATGAATAGGGTTAATATAAGGCAGCTGTATATTAATTTTGTGTTTTCTGAATAGATAATATTTAATTTTTGTCAAATAAATAAATAAATATTATACACTAATTTCTTATAACTTAGACCAAGCTAAACGAAAGCAATATTACAGATTAGTACGTCCAAGTGTCGATAATTCCAATTCCCTGGAACAAAATGATACCACCTCACAGAGTATTAAATGACCATTCATATCTAGGTATTTATGAGAGTTAAGGTAGGAGTACAGCGAGAAAAGAGAGTTCAAAAAGGAGGAGGTAGTATATTTTATTTATTATACTACAAAAATTACTTCCTTGCCACCTGCAAATTTGTTCAAAAAGGTTCAAAATTTTTTTTTTTTTATAAAGGCCTAATGAAAAAAGTTTATTTTGAGCCCTGAAGATTACTCACCCTCTTTTTTAATATTGATAATTTCTTTTATACAAATACAAATCAAATTACAACATTACACAACTTTAATTGTTAATTAGTGAAAATATTTTGTAATCTCTACACACGCTAACCTATTATAAAATCGTTGACTATAGATACTTACTTTAATTTCAAACAACTACCATTTTTACTAACCAATATATAGTTATTAAAATCACTTTCCCACAAAAAAAAAACATTGATTGCACAGCATCATTATCATCATCTCAGCCACAAGTAGTCACTGCTAGATATAATACCTCGCTGGAGTTCCAAAAATACTTATGGTAGCGGATTGCATACGGCGTCTTCCTGCCACTTGTTTGAGATCATTTGCGGGTCTAAAATGGTTACTTTATGTGCAATGGCAATTCTTAAAATGTTCATACGGCAATTTTGTTTGTTCGTGGTGGCAACATAATAAAAAAATATAATTTGATGAACTGAATTGAATATGAATTGAGTAATTTGCATTTTCAAAATATAAGCAGAGTTGGCAGAATTCAGAATATGAATTGCTTTTAGAGGCATTGCACTGTTTTAGACCCGCTGTTCATATTGTGGCTTGCTGGTGCGTGGTCTCCACTCGAGAACTTTCGACCCTATCGTCCATCAGTTCCACGTGCAATGTGTTCTTCCCACTACCAGTACAACTTGCTAAACCGCCGTGCTATGTCGGTGATGAATCTTGCACGGCTTGTCATACAACACCCAAGTTTAGTGTGGTACTATGAAAATATTGTCAAGTGGCTTTTTTTAAACATTATAGATCTACGATTGACCACCAACTCGCCTGATGTTAAGCGACGGTGTGGCCGAGGATGGAGCTCGTCGATCTAGAAGATAGCTGTTTGCTGCTTCAGGCTTTATTTCTGTTCTCAAAGAATTTATAAGCTACGAGTTAATATACAACCAGTTTTTATTCGTATTATGAAGATGTTATGTATACTTTACTTTAGTGAATGTATTTCCGTTTGTCATTTCAGATGTTTCATAGTTAAGTTAGGATAAAGATAAAGATAAAGATAAAGATAAAGATAATTTATTTGCATACAACACGAGAATTTTATACAACAAGTGCATAAAAGATGTTACACTAAATTTAGTCGCTTAAAATCATGTTGTGCCGATTAGGCGTACAAATGTCAGGTAGACAGCATCATGCACATGCGAAAAATTATATAATAATAATAATTATTATTTGTTATTAGATTAATACACAAACCAAAAATATCTATAATATGACAAAGCAGAAGCAATAAAAGATACACATAATGTCAAATAAAATTAAAATTTGTCATTTAAAAAATCATTGATAGAATAATAACACTTCTGCAATAACAATGCCTTCAACTTTTTTCTAAATAAATTACTATTCTGGTCTCTTATTGACTTAGGAATCTTATTGTAGATTTTAGGACCCATACATACGATGCTATTTTGCATCAGTGCTGTCTTTCCTTCATGTACGCGCCGTTTGTCTTGGTCGCGCCTATTTCTTACAGTAGTATCAGATAGTGTGGGGAATCGCTCCCGGTTTGTTTTTACAAAAAGGGCCGTTTCTAAAATGTATAAACACGGAAGTGTAAGAATTTTATACTTTAAAAAATAGGGCTTACAACTATCTCTTTTTTTGAGTTTAAACATTGAACGAATACAGCGTTTCTGCCTTTTAAAAATAATAATTTTATTTGTTGAATTTCCCCAAAAAATAATCCCGTACCTCAAAATTGATTCAACTAACCCATAGTAGGCTTTAAGTAAAGATTCTATATTTAGAGTACGAGCTAGTTTGGCGATGGCATATGTTTGGCTACTTATTCTTTTCGAAAGGTGCTCTATTTGTGATTTCCAATTCAATTTTCGGTCAATATATAATCCAAGAAATTTTGAGCTTTCTACTTCATTTATAATGTTATTGTCGTATGCTACATTAATATTACCTTTGTTTGTTTCTCTTTGTCTAAAATGCATTATATTTGTTTTATTTAGGTTAATTTTTAAGTTATTGTTGTCAAGCCAAGATATAACTGAGGTCAAAGATTTAACAATATCGTTTTCATAAGAGTCAAGTGTTTTACATGCTACGGTGATAGTGCTATCATCTGCAAATAATGTCATAGGTTGAGATGTAGCATTAGGCAAGTCATTTATGTATGCTATGAATGAAAGTGGTCCCAGGACACTACCTTGTGGAACTCCGTACGCCACTTTGCGTTCATACGATCTATATATTTCTTCTGCTTTCGTGTTAAGATTGACTCGACTGATTTCCGTGATTTGTATTCTATCTGCTAGGTAAGACTCTATCAAATCTAAAACGTTACCACGTATTCCATACGCTTCTAATTTACTAGCTAAGATTCTGTGATCTACGTAATCGAACGCCTGCGTCATATCACAGAATATGGCGCACACCGGAGTGCTTTTATCCATACATATTAAGACGTTTTTAATGAAATCGTATATGGCCATATTAATACTTCTATTTTTTCTGAAACCCTTTTGTTCATTGCATAGAATATTATTTTTCTCTAAATAATCATTTAACTCATTATAAACATACTTCTCGAAAATTTTTGAAAATATCGATATAAGTGCAATGGGCCTATAGCATTCCATTTTCTCTCTATTGTCTTTTTTAAATAAAGGTTTAATAATGGTAGTTTTCAGAGAACTCGGAAATGTGCCTGTGGATATACACAAATTAATAATATAGCTTAGAGGGGTACATACATACTCACTTACTGATTTTATTATGAAAGTTGAGATTTCGTCATCACCAACACTTTTAGTGTTTTTAAGGTTTTGTATTATTTTGCTTATTTCTTGTGGCGTACTTGGTGCCATGAACATAGAATCTTTGCTATGATTTATATTAGCTGTCACTTTATATCCTGACTCAGGGACCGGTTTTATTTTATCTATGAAAAAATTATTAAATGCGTTGGCTATAGCTATCGGATCCGTTATATCTTCATTATCTTGTTCAATTTTTGTTATGGCTTCTTTAGGTAAATTTAATTTGGTACTATTTATGATTTGCCATGCAGTTTTTGACTTGTTATGAGATGAATTTATCTTAAAGTTATTTTGTGCCCGTTTAGTTAGAACAATGATCTTTCTAAGACGTTTTGAGTAATTAAGGAAGATACTTTTATTAGTTTTTGTAGGTTTCAGTCTATATTTCCAAAGTAAATTTCTTTTGTTTTTGCTACAAATTTTTATGCCACGTGATAACCACTTTATGGATTTATTAACTCTAATAATAACTGTTTTATATGGAAAGCACAAATTATAGTATAGTTTGAAGTTTGAAAAAAAGTAATCATATGCAAGATTTGCGTCAGAAAAGCTGTATAGTTCTTGGAATAAAACATTACTAAGACACATTTTAAATTTATTAATATTTTCAACAGAATAATCACGCTGCTTTTTCCTCCAGAATTTAAGTAGCGCGTTTTTATGGACTGGGAACTTCATTACTAAAGCACTGTGATCAGATAAATCTAATTCGTGCACTTCCGTATTACAAATCTTTTTACAGTTATATGCCATATTATCGATACATGTTTGGCTTGCAAAGCGAGTCGGTTGTTTCACCGCCAATTTAAAATTATGGTTTCCTAGAATTGATTCGAAGTCTGATGTCAAATTAGATGCTTTTAATATATTAATGTTAAAATCACCAGCAATGACGATTTGTTCATATTTTTTGTTACTCGTCATGCTCAATATTTTATCCAGTTTACATAAGAAAGTTTTTAAATTTGATGTTTTAGGTACTCTGTATAAACATATTATCAATAATTTATGTCTAATCAATTCTACAGCACAACACTCAAATACACTGGTCAGTGTTTTTTTTGGGAAAGTTTGAAGTTCTTTTTAACTATTACTGCTAAAAAAACAATTTTTACATGACAAAGTTGCAGATTCTTTGATAAACATATAAATCGTTTGCAGTGATTGATTATTGAATGTAAAATTTCAATAAATTTATCAGACAGGATTTGTAAGTAATTTAAACACAGGACATTTTGATTACAGCAAAGCATAACACTTACTTAATAGCATGCTGGGTACGCTGCTTGGGTTTGAGTAATTTGATGATCTTTTTCGGTGTGGAGTAATCTAATTGCTTTTTATGAAGTAGTTTAGGTAAATAAGTATGTGTAGTTTGTTTATTTTTCATTTTAGTTACTATAAAGTCCATTAAAATATACTACTTATTAAAAATAACTACTAATACAGTAAAATTCCAAAAGTAACCGTAGGAATTATCTTTTCCTAAGCTAAGCTTGAACAATTTAATATCTACGTGTGCGCATGGGAACTGAATAGCATGCTATGATTTATAGAGGAAGCAATTGCTTCTGCTATTTTCTGTTATAGAATGCAGAATGTCTGTGGTCCGACCTCCATACTTGCTATTGTGGGGCCGAGGTATGTGGGGGGAATTCACGCATAGGTGCTTCTATGAAGCCTGGATAGAGATTAAATGCCAGTAACGGTGGTATCAGGTGGTAAATGTTATCTATCTATCTATCTATCAGTATTGTATGTGCTGCTTAATATATAATAAGTACGTGTGTATTATAATTGTAATAATTATTATAAAAAAATATAACCAAATTGAAAACCTCCTCCTTTTGTATGTTGGTTAAAAAAGATCAATTATCACTAGATGGTGCTCGAATGAATTGACGATAACACACAGCCTACATACATAATATAATAGCAAACTGAGCAATACTCAACATATTTTATCAACTTCTCGCTGAAACGTAATGACACTTGCGGAAAGAAGACAGAGAATTTAAAACGTTGATCAAAGTAATGTTTTCCAGTAAGGCCGATTGACGCTAGCTTCACTCACTCATTATTTCTCCGACCAATACAGCAAAATTGGCGACAAAATATTTTATGAAACATTTTTGGAGTCAATTTAATTTTATACCCATTTCGAAGTCATTCGTCCGTACTTAAAATTTTTACAACCTCCTCCGGTCCTGATTTTAACAATATCGCACAAATCGCACAATCACCATTTATTTTATTATTATAGATTATTTAAAGAGTAATTTTGTTTGTAAACACGGGGTCAGTTTATTGTTAAGAGTGTTGTAAATTTTGAACAAGTGTTTATTGAAATACCTTAAATTGGTTTGAAATTGTTATTTTGTGGGATCGTTTTGAGTAATTGTGATTGAATTTCGTGTATTGGTGCTAAAGTAATGTGATTTTGATTGTTTTTAAGGTTTTATGGATAATATTGTTTGTTTTTGAGATTAAAATTTTAATTTTATTGTATTTCAGCTTACCAATGGATAACCATAAAAATGCGGTTATATTGTTGGGTAGATATTTAATTTTACCCGATTGCGTAAGGAGTATTATGTATCATTAAGTATTATGTATTTCTAGGATATATATATATATATATTTGTCTATGTATGTATTGAGTATGTTTCTATATGACCGACTACAGCTTAAACGGCTTGACTGATTTTGATGTTTGAGGTGTCGTTAAATTCGTTTTCAGTCCCAAAATATCCTAGGCTGCATTTTTTGGAATAAATATAATAAAACTATCGCAAAAATAAAAAAATGCGCTTTTTCGTAACTTCCAACGAACTGTTTTGTAATAAATAGGTGATTTTACTAGCATTATTCTAAAGAATACGCATTTATAATTAAAAACTTTCTTTGTGCATACTTTCTCACAAAAACGTACACTCAACAGCATATCAAGCCTAATGAGATCGTAAGTTAGACTACAAAATCGCTCTTGTGCAGTCGGGTATTTTGTTTTTCTTTTTGTTTCCAGAATAAACACCACATTCTTGATGCGTACTGCACAGGAGTGGAATTATTTGCCGCCTTCTCTTTTCCTGAGAACTACATTATTTTAATTTTTAAGTTTAGAATGACTAGATTTTTACTGGATCGCAGTGCTCTATTTTCGGCCACATCGTCGCTTATCATCAAGCAAGTTGATGGTCAAACGTAGATCTTCGACTTCCAAAAAGAAGGAGGTTCTCAATTCGACTCTATGGTGTTTTTGTATGTTAGTTCAGCGATTGCTTCACCAGTTACGAAATGATTTCGATGATTTTTTAAAATTGTTTTGTCTCTGAAATCTACATATTTCAGAGGTGGTCCCATTTTTTTTTTCAAAATACTTTCAGTACTTTGGTTTTTAAATCAAAATAATTGTAAAAATTAGTCATCCAAGTGAACGAATAGCGTATTTTGAAGTCGACATTTTCAGCTTTTTTAACTTTATTATTTGTTTTAAAAAAGTATAGAAATGTCCAATTATTTATTCATTTATATTTTAATTTTAATTTTCAATAAGTAGTCTTCATAATACTTTTTTCAAGAATAGGAATAAATGTTTTTAACAGACTTCAAAAAAGAAGGAAGGGTTCTCGATTCAACAAATAAATTGCGTATTTTTCAGTTTTTTAAATTTTTAATTAAATGCCTTGACACAGATTATCTTCATTTTTAACACACTTTTATTAGGTCGATCTGTATGTAACTAACTATGTACTGAAATCTAAGGTAACTAATTTAACCATCTTCCAAGGATCGTAGCGTCATGAAAATTGGCAGCTGTATGTAGGTAGTTCTGATGACAATACAATAATATGGTACTGTCGAACTGACCTGATGATGGAGCCGGAAGATATGAACTAGAACTTCATGATGGAACATCGTATCAGAGCTGTGTTTGGAAAAGTCTTGTAATGAACTTTGACCACAATAATTTCTAGCGTGTTTTTTAGTTTTTTAAACTGTAATTTATTCTCACCTAGTAGACAGCCCTAGTGTGATTGTTCAGAGTAAACCTAGCCGAAACGTCTCTCAATCGCGATAGTGTTGAAACAAGGGCCTTAATACAGCCCTGGCGGGGCTTAAATATATCGCTCGTCGCAACTCCACTGTCCCGTGACTACGGTATACTGGGGGATACTAATTGCAATTATTACATTGTCACAAACTTGCTGTGCCGTCGATATAGTTTTAGGTAACTTGTAGATAATTATATTATATTAATTTGCATGATACGATTTCCAACTGCTCTTTTTTCAGATGCTCAAAATGCACCTTCACCGCTATATTAATAATTTAAAAAAATATTTAGAACAATACACAGAAATTTTATAACACTGCGTTGAGTTATGCATAATTGTAGTAATAAAAAAAAACCGGACAAGTGCGAGTCAGACTAACCCACCGAGGGTACCGTACAAACTAAATAAAAGGGGGAAATCATATTTTTTTTTTTATATTTTCCTTCATAAATCGAAAAATATACATCGTAAAAATATTTAACACATTCCTTGCTCACCACTCGGATCCGAGTAAGGGCTATAGTAGCGGCGCCTCCCACTCGGATCCGAGCGAGCGAACGTTATCATTCCTTCCAGACAAATTTTTTTGTGATTAAATAAAAAAAAAAACAGTTTTCGGATTTTTTCCTATATATGTACTCTAACACAATGCTTCTTGCCAAATTTCAGAGTTCTAGGTCAACGGGAAGTACCCCATAGGTTTTGATTCCTCTGTGAGTGTCGAAATGTGCGTTTTTTACGACATATTCGGTTGTAACTTTTTTTACGAAAACTGAGAAATTTGATTTTTCTTTCTGCATCAAGATATTATGGATTTGCGTATAAGGTTTTAATTTCAGCTCGATACCTTCACGCGTTCCCGAGATAAAGGTCTTGACACCCGGACGGACGGACAGACAGACGGACAACAAAGTGATCCTATAAGGGTTCCGTTTTTTTTCTTTTTGAGGTACGGAACCATAAAAAATACCTATGCGTAGGTTTTTTTAGTCGGCTCGAACTGACTTTATCCGAACTTTTTTTTTTATGACGGCTCAGTCTCATTAAATAACCACAAAATAAAGCGTTCAGTGCACTAAATTAAATTATTAAATTTACTAAATTATATTATATTTACTAAATTATATTATATTTACTAAATTATATTATATTTACTAAATTATATTAAATTTACTAAATTAAATTTAATATAATTTAATATGGCACCATCTCTGAAGTATGGTCTACTGAAAAAATAAGAATCTTTAAAATCAAATCACAATTGGCGAAGTATATAAAAACAATATATATTCTACTTACATGCAGAATATGTAAATTCGCATATGCAGCTAGTGATTCTAATTTATTTATTTGAACAAATAGTAGCCCCCGCATTCCTAAGGCTAGGTCCGCCAACAGGCTAGTGCGTTCGCACGCGACATCGTCCATTGAAGATTGCCATCTGCCGACCATTCAAAGGTTAGCTTTAATAGTTCTGTCCACTTGATATGCTCGGTATTCGTACTGAAAAACTACGGCCTAGGCTTGACTAGAATGATAGATATATATGTATTATTGATTCACTTACATGACGATACTTACGATATCTCAGATAAGGTCAACGCGCGCAGCTATCTCTCTCGCGCATCACAACATTTTTAGACAAAATCATTGATTACGGATATTAAAAGCGTGAGAAATGAATTTGTTTATTTACTAAGAAATAGTAAAAAAAAGTTTTATTCAGATATCACTTATACTGGCGACGGAGTAGTAAAAAAAAAAATATTTTTCTACTCATTAGTCAATTGTAAAGATATCAAAGAGTAAATTTTTCGAGTTATTTTGTTAAAAAAACTAAAGTACTGAACGATTTTGATAAAATTTATGTGAAGTATGTATATCAAAAAACGTACAATCGAATTGAGAACCTCCTCCTTTTTGGAAGTCGGTTAAAAATAAATAAGTCCATCTACGTAAAATCGCCTTATACCATGAATAAAACGCCTAATGAATATTTTCCTGATAAAATATTAAATTAAAAATAAAACAATTATAGGACAATTAATGAGTTAATTAAATATTCCTTCCACGTAAATCATAAGCTACAAAAAGCTTAGCCCCGCCTAGACATAGAACATTTCGTTATGATACGCGTGTGATAAGATAGCTAAACTAACAGACTACTGAATAGAGCCATGTGCTTGATTATGATAACCTATTTAATAGGCAAAGGGAAGGCCTATTCATTTCTGTTGGATAACCTTTAACGCTTACTTATACATAGATCAAAATTGTCTATGACTAATGTAATTCTGTATAAAATTTTCCTAGAAATCTAATATTTGGTATATTAGATTTCTAGGAAGCTTAAAAAAATTGGTGTAATTTTTTTAAAGTCTAAACTGTTAAAAAACTAAAACAAGATCTTCAAAATACGCAATTTCGCTTACTTAGATGACATATATTTCCAGTTATTGTATTATAATAATCAAAGTACTGAAATGGTTTTGATAGAATGTATACAGGACCATCTTCGAAGTATGTCCTACCAAACAAAATCATCAAAAGCAGTTTATAATTTGTGAAATAATAGCGTTACAAACATAAAAAAAACATACAGTCGAATAAATTTTTTGGAGATCGGTTAAAATTGTAACAACCGACTTCAAAATGCGCAATTTTATTTTAAAAACCAAACTACTGACCAGATTTTGATGACATGTCGAACTAATCTAAAAGTAAATCTTTTTTTTTTTTTTTTTTTAAACTGATCTTTATAAAATTGGTAGTTTCAGCCATAACTGCAGTAGCTAGCTTGTATACAACACATAAAAACGTAAATACAACTCAGACGCGCGTCATAAAATTTACAACTGTCACTGTCAAACCAAAACTGGAGCAAATTTCATATTTTAACACCTTCACAGTGAAAACAGAGCGAAGATAAACATTATACACAGCCGACGCGGCAGTAAACTCTTTATTACTATTCATACAGACATTTTAGCACTCATAAATCGTGTAATTCAATGTAACAACGGCTTATCTACAGTTTTATTTAAATTTACAAGCTTTTACCGGCTGATCGAGATTTGAATGGCTGTTGGTCGGCGAACGCAACTGTAAAAGGTTGAGTGAAAACGAGAAGTGAACATTGGGTTCTGCTAGAAATGTAAGTATATTTAAGGAAGTGTCTGGATTATTTTCAAATGTTCTGAAATTGTATTTTAAAGGCAGAAATCGGGTAGTGTAATACCACTACCCGATTTCTGTCTGGGAAGTATCGAGATCGGGACCCTGTCTCTTGTTACACCCTGTCCCTGCCTACAAGGCATGATAAATCGGGTGGCGTCATAGTCCTTTTAGATAAAATTAGATTGACGCCAGCTGTCATTTTGCATATGAAATCTACGTCTTCTATATTAGCAAGACGTTCCCTATGCACGCAGAAGACGCTCATAGTGTGGACAGGTTCCGTGGATTTGTGCTAGGAACACACAAGATTAGATTATTGTACGCTGTAGGCAGCAACTTCCAACCTTCCTCTCTATTGAAGATTGGGTATTTGCGGTACTGTTTTGATATGATAGTATTTATTTATTGGAGAATGTTGATTTGGAAAGAGGCACCATGATTTTTCTAAATGTTTTTATATGTAATAGACAAAAGTGGCTTGTCACGTACTTAATTTTTATGGTAATTTTGCGAGAAAGAACTGTCATAAATAAAATTAAGTCAAAAAAAACATCATCATCATCATCTCAGCCATAAGAAGTCCACTGCTGGACATAGGCCTCCCCCATGGATTTCCAAAAAGACCGATTGGAAGCGGCTTGCATCCAGCGTCTTCCCGCCACTTGTATGAGGTCATCTGTCCATCTCGTGGCTGGTCTTCCTACGCTGCGCTTGCCGGTACGTGGTCTCCACTCGAGAACCTTTCGGCCCCATCGGCCATCAGTTCTACGTGCTATGTGCCCTGCCCACTGCCACTTCAACTTGCTAATCCGCTGTGCTATATCGGTGACTCCTGTACGTCTACGTATCTCTTCATTTCTGATTCGATCTCGTAGAGAGACTCCGAGCATAGCCCTCTCCATAGCTCGTTGCGCGACCTTGAGCTTCCTTATAAGGCCCATAGTTAGGGACCACGTTTCAGTGCCGTATGTCATCACTGGTAACACACACTGGTTGTAAACTTTCGACTTGAGGGACTGGGGTATATTGAACGAGAAGACGCTTTTAAGTTTCCCGAACGCTGCCCAGCCGAGTTGGATACGACGATTGACCTCCCTCGCAAAGTTGGACCTGCCTAATCGGACCGTTTGTCCTAGGTAGACGTATTCGTCAACAACTTCAAGAGTGGAGTTCCCCACAGATATTGGGGTGGGCACTACATGGGCGTTCGACATAACCTTCGTTTTGTCCATGTTCATTTTGAGGCCCACCCGTTGGGAAACTCTATTGAGGTCTTCGAGCATCGTACTGAGGTCTTCCATCGACTCTGCCATGACTACTATATCGTCGGCAAACCGAAGGTGAGTGATGTACTCGCCGTTAATATTGATACCGAGCCCTTTCCATTCCAGAAGCTTATAGGCATCTTCCAAACCGGCGGTAAACAGTTTCGGAGAGACAACGTCTCCCTGCCTCACGCCTCTTTTCAATGAAATTGCCTCTGAGTTCTGGTCTTGTACTCGGACTGACATGGTGGCGTTGTTGTACAAACACTTCAGCACTTCGACATACCGATAGTCAATACGGCATCGTTGGAGAGCCTCAAGCACCGCCCAGGTCTCGATCGAATCAAAGGCTTTCTCATAGTCCACAAACGCTAAGCAAAGGGGCAAGTTATACTCTTCGGTCTTCTGTATCACTTGCCGCAGCGTGTGGATGTGGTCTATGGTACTATAGCCTTTTCGGAAACCGGCTTGTTCGGGAGGCTGGAAGTCATCGAACCTGCGTTCAAGACGATTCGTGATGACCCTTGAAAACAGCTTATAGACATGGCTCAGAAGCGAGATGGGTCTGTAGTTCTTCAGCAAAGTGTTGTCTCCTTTTTTGAAGAACAGCGCCACCACGCTTCTGTTCCATGCTTCTGGCGTTGTACCTTCAAGCACGACGGAATTGAAGAGCCTCTGAAGGACTTTCAGTACCGGTGTTCCACCCGCTTTCAGTAGCTCTGATGTAATTCCGTCATCGCCCGGTGCCTTGTTGTTCTTGAGCTGTTTCAAGGCCATCCTAATCTCGTACAGGCTGATGTCCGGGATATCTTCGGTATAATGTCGAGTCAGTTTGGCTCTTGGATCTTTACCCAAACTGCTAACAGGTTTTGCGACCGATGTGTATAACTGTCCATAGAACCTCTCAATCTCCCTCAAGACTTCTGCTTTGGTCGACGCTAGACTGCCATCTTCTGTCTTCAGCTTCGTCAACTGGCTCTGCCCAATAGACATGTCTTTTGCGAACACTTTGGAGCCTTTATTCCGCTCTATCGTCTCTTTAATACGATTAGTATTAAAGGTACGGATGTCGTGTCGCATAGACTTTGATATGAGTCTATTGAGCCGCCTATATGACTCTGCGTCACCGGAAGACTGCAGTTGCAATGAGCGTCGTTCAGCCATGAGGTCGAGGGTATGGCTCGAGAGCTTTTGCGGTCTATTTGTACGGTGGGGTTTATAAAACTTCGCGCCCACCGTACGGACAGTTTCCACAAACCTGTTATTGATCTCATCCACCGATGCGCAGCTTTCCAGGCACTCGAAGCGATTTGATAGTTCGAGCTGAAAGCTCTCGGGGTCTTGGATATGAGCGCGAGTAGGTCGGAGTGTAGACTTCATCATACGGGACCTCTCAAGTTTAACATTAATATTCAAAGTGCCTCGTACTATTCGGTGATCACTTCCGGTTTTAACCATGTTGATCACAGAGACATCATTGAATATTTGTTTCTTGGTGGTCAGGATAAAGTCTATCTCATTTTTCGTAGAACCATCGGGACTCAACCAGGTCCATTTCCTATGAGGTGGCTTCTGGAAGAAAGAGTTCATCATGAAGAGTCCCTCTTTCTCCAGGAAGTCGGCCAACCTCTGTCCCCTGGGGTTCCGTTGTCCATATCCAAATTGCCCTACTCTCAACTCATTTTCGCATTTCCTGCCCAGCTTCGCATTGAAGTCCCCCATAACAACATTAAAATAGGTCTCTGAAGTGTGTATGGCCCTACTAATGTCCTCATACATCACCTCTACCTCATCATCGGAGTGTGCCGAAGTCGGTGCGTATACCTGGATGACCTTCAGCGAATACCTCTTGGATACTCTGAGTATCAGGTACGCAACCCTGCTCGATACACTGTCGATGGCAAGAATGTTGTTAACAAGGGACTTGTGGACGAGAAACCCGACACCACCTTGGGACTGTTGGTCGCCCTCCCGGTAGTAGAGTAGGTTACCGGATTTCAGGGTTATCGTGTCCTCCTCCTCTCGTCGGACTTCTGATAACCCCAGGATATCCCAATGTAACCTACCCATTTATTCTTCCAGCTCAGCTAGCTTCTCGTCTGTCCTCAAAAAAAAAAAAAAACAACTTTTTTTAAATCGAAGTTTGGGGACAAAATGTGTAAAAATGTTCATTACTCGCATTTATTCTATTCTATTTTCATCAATCCTGATTTTATTTGGTTACTCTAAAATCTCTAAATCTTATTATAGTTTAGCAAAAATACTGTTTAAAATTACTTTGATTAAGCTTGCAATAAGCTTTATCGCGAATAACGGGAAAACAATAGGAGATCAAGGAGAAAATTAGGCATATGTTCTTAGGTCTTGATAATACTCCACCTTAAAGGTGACTAGATCGTGAAGGCCACTCTTTTCCAATTAGCTTGCTAGACCCTATCGTTTGATTTACGTCAATTTAAAAAAAATATATGGACGTTGCTCGGTGTTACCATTCACCAACTAACTCCAATTTAACGGTTAACTACGAATACCAACAGTCATTTGTATTCAGTTAAATCCCTGAATACCAATAAAAGTCCCTAATCCGTGACGGAATTCAAAATATACAACACACAACTAATCGTTTAAAAAATTATAAAAACCCACTTCAAAATACGCAATTCGTTCACTTGGATGACATATTTTTCCAGTTATTTTGTTACAAAAACCAAAACACTGAACCGATTTTGATAACATTTCTATGGGACTACTTGTAAAATATATCCTTTCAGACAAAAGATTTTTTTAAATCGGCCCAGGCCTCTTATAGTAATCGCGGAAAACAAAAACAAGATTCCGACAAATTGAGAACATCCTCCTTTTTGGAAGTCGGTTAAAAAATATTTTTGAAAATAATCTATCGTGGCAAATTTGGGATCTGGACGTCTCCGTTGGAGACGTCCAGACGACGTATTTCATTATTTTGTTCGATCTAGTCGAACAAAATAATGTAATAAGGACAGCAGCGTCTCCAAGCAATAACATAACAATAACATAGCAATAACATCTTTTATGCACTTGTTGTATAAAATTCTCGTGTTGTATGCAAATAAATTATCTTTATCTTTATCTTTATCTTTATCCAATGCTAAGTTAATAATGAAATAAGGAATGCTAAGTTAATTTTCATTCCAAACAGAGTCAAGCTGTATTAATTTGAAACCATATTAGATCGACTTCTATTCGTAGGTAGATATTGGAAAAGGTAATTTGGCGAAAAGAGATCCACAAATTATGTGCAATATGGTTACGTTAAAATATACTTATATTGACAAAACTTTTGTAGAGGAGGGATTCTATTAATTTGTCTTCAAATTTGGCGATTTGTACTTGGCACAAAATTTTCGTTCACAGCATTATCGCTAGACAGCTATGGCGTAGCCACAGGTCTGTGGTCGTAGCTCTCAAACGGATGGACCGATTTTTATCTAGTTTTTTTGAGATGATCGAAAGTGTTTTAGGTGAGTTTCATCAATATAAAGCTGAGTAGTGTTTTTTTGGCGGGACTTTTGAAGTTTTCAAAACTTATATTGTTAACATTTTAATACATTTTAAACTATCTCATTGAAATTAAACAATTTTTAATTCTAAACATTGTTTAGTTAAAATTAAATAATTTTAAGTTTGTTTGTTTGTTTTTATGTAATTACCTTAAAATGTTATAATCCTGCTTACTTCTAAACATACCTACCTAATGGTTTTTCTAGTAAGTAATACAATATTAATTATTATATATATAATTGTGTATTATATATCGAAGTTAAAAACGTTAAACAAAATCAATCTCACACTTTACCCGTGACTGGAACAAATCAATATTCACTCCGAGTCCTACCAAACAAAAACTGGCAACCCAGCACAATACCAAAGGCGTCCAAACTCATCCTAATGAATCTGCACAGAATGGAGGCAAGCAATTAATGCCACTGGCCACACCAGCGGTGGCGAACCTTAGATTGATACTTATTGCTGGACATTGGAATTGAATTGACTATTTTGCAGTGTTTCGAGCAAAAAGATGTGCGTTTGTGGGGGAGCAGTAATGGCTAGAGGACTAATGGTTAGCAATTTATTGTCGGGGTTTTGTTATACTGTTTTTAGTTGTATAAGTGATCGACCAGGTATGTTCTTTTGCAGTGTTTTGTTTAAGATACGAATTACATACAATGTATTTTTTTACCAAATTTGGTCGTGAAGAGTAGCACAACGAAATAAAGAAGGTTCACTGCTGGACATAGGTCTCCCCTATGAACTTTCAAAAACACCGATTGGGAGCGGCTTGCATCAAGCGTCCTCCCGCCACTTGCCTGAGGTCATCTGTCCATCTCGTGGCTGGTCTTCCTACGCTGCGCTTGCCGGTATGTGATCTCCACTCGAGAATCTTTCGGCCCCATCGGGAATCAGTTCTACGTGCCTTGCCCAGTGTCACGTCAACTTGCTAAATCAACTATGCTGTGTTGGTGACTTCCGTACGTCTACAGATCTCTTCATTTCTGATTCGATTACAGAGAGATTCCGAGCATAGCCCTCTCCATAGCTCATTGCGTGACCTTGTGCTTCCTTAAAATTGCGTAAATAACTGTTATTTTATATACTGTAAATTCAATTCAATTCAATTTATTTCGGACCATTGATTATTTAAATAACACTTGGTAACGTCAATTACAATATAGGTTTTTACAATAATAATAATTACAATTCAAGTAAAAGAGTATTCAGTAAAAGAGTATAAATGCGTATTCTTTAAAATAATTACTTATTTATACGAAAATATTCGTAAGTGATCGTGACATCTATACATACACATATTCATAGACACACTTGAAAAACCTAACCTCCTTCTTAAGCAGTCGGGTAAAAGTATTCAATAATAATAATAAGAGTAATGGCACGTTGAAATGCAGCCACCTGTGCTCAAGTTGTAAACTTGTTAAACACATCGTTAACTTAATTTAAACTTGCTAACTTACAATCTCATCGTACAATTAATGTTAACAAACTCGCGTCTCGGTGAATTAATGCGACTCTTAATTTTAATTACTTATTCCTGTATTAAGTACAAGATTACGTATCGTTTGTGAAAATATAAATACTGAACAATTGCATTAGGCAACAAGTAACCTTTAGAAAACTCAATCAAAATCCGACATAAAAAACGGCTGAACCGATTTTGATGAAACTTAGCTAAGACACTCTCAATGAAGCAGAGGACTTGATCGAGAGTATTCTTATAAAATAAATTAGAAAAAATCGATCCATCCGTTTGAGAACCACGGCTACATACGCACAGATACATATGTCAAACTTATAACACGCCACTTTTTGGGTTGTAGGTTAAAAATGAATTGTACTGCGGTACTGCATTTACTTTTTATCCGACTGCGCAAGAAAGAGTTCTCGAGTAAATTTGTTTACGTGTTTGGGTATATAATTACGCAGAATATGTATTTATTTATTTAACTATTAATTTATTTATAAAGTTCACCTACACTGTGTACATCTATACATTGACAATAAAAAATCATACAAATAAAATACAGCTTAATGTCACAATAATTACAGGTGAAGTCAGCATGCATTCATAATAAGCGAAAAATAACAATAGTCATTAAAAATTAAAAATATACCATTAAAACAAATGTCAAATAATTTAAAAATAATAATAACAAGCTATTGAATTACATGTCCATAAATTAAGTGAAAATAAATACTAAATGTATGTCAAATTAATAAAATTAAATATCCTATCAATAAATCATTAACATCTGAAGAAAAATACTGATACCTACATAATATTTATTTGTATGGTTCTATATCATCTCCCGCAGCCTAAATACTACCTAAAAACTTCTAATTAGTAAAAAGTGACACATACACCGACTTAGGACGAAGTGACACATACACCGACTTAGGACGAAGTGACACATACACCGACTTAGGACGAAGTGACACATACACCGACTTAGGACGAAGAATTAAATTCATGGAAATTTAGGTATACAAGTACTATGAGTGGGTTGGATATGTCGGAGATAGAACGAAATGTACTCTGTAATTTTATGTTGGTTAATCAAGAGTAGGCAATTATGGTAGACAAAAGATCACTTGCACTTTATTGCGATGTATCTGTGTCACTACCTAATTAAACGTATTTGCAGAGTGAGATTTATGAATCTATTACTATATAAATTTAGTAATCTAGGGTTCATGCTGATCATGAACCCCAGATAACCCCCAAGTTTTAGACCCCAAACATAAACAACAACAGCAACAATGAATAGGGCAAGTTAAATAAAACCGTTTAAAATGTATCTGAATGAAATTTTATATTAATCTCATGTTATCTTTAACAAATATGATTAACTACCAATTCTTAGATTTAATCCAGACCTTACAGCTATCTGCAATGACTTAATTATGACTGACTTCATTATTATGACTGGCCTCGTGGCTCAGTTGGCAATATGTCTGCTTGCTGAGCTGTAGGTCGTGGGTTTGATCCCCACCCAGGACAAACATTTGTCTTATGAGCATGGATGTTTGTTCTGTATCTGGGTGTTCCTGTGTATCATATGTATATAATTATTTACAAAAAAAAGTATGTATGTATTCTATCAGCCATCTAGTTCCATAGTACAAGCTTTGCTTAGCTTGGGCTAGATGGTGTTGTGTGAAATGTCCAAATATTTATTTTATTTATTTATTATGAAACTACTCTTTTCGACCTAAATTGGTATAATAAGTTTTGTATGGATTTCAAACCACGTTAAGAAGTATCTCTGATATATCAAACCATTAGGAGTCAACTATTACAGAGAGTATTTCTCTATAGTACAATTTATTTCTTGATCTAATTCTTCCACCCTCATTTACGTCAAGTTTCCCTATAATGGCTGCTCTTGCGCATATTCAAAGCCAACTCTCCAAGTTTTTGCACCTCCTGTAATGAGACTAGATCACACTGACAGTTAAATTGCAAATTGTCACTGTCACCTTACTTAAGCTGATTTATGCTAACCTCTAACTATATCATTAATTAAATCTTATTTATATTGTGTTAAGATTCAGTTTACTTTGTCATAGTTTGTTTTTCTTACGGTAATTTGAAAGAAAAGTGTAGCACTGATGTTGATATATAAGTGTGTTGTAGTATGCGAGAAATTTGAAAATAGTCGCGTTAATAGCTCCGCAAAGTCGTAAATATGTCGACTGTGTATGGTTTAATATCTATTAGATTCTTAGAAGTCGCTGTGTTAGCATGTTATATTAATAAGAGGCTTATTATAAGGGGTCATTGTAGCTATTATGAACAACTATGTTGCCAATATTAAAATCGCGAAAAATATAACTGTAATATGTATGCTGCGTCTACAAAGATCTCTTTAATATATATAGCTAAGTACATATCGTCGCTCGTTTGACTAACTGTCCTATCTCATTTCAGTCAATTGTTCAGGACAAAAAAAAAATCAGTTCTGAGATTGTATTTGTCAAAAATATTAAAAATCGTATGTTTTGCATACCTTATATTATTAGCATTCATGGAGGTTAATTACACTTTAACTTCACATTGATACTCTTAGCGTATTCGCATTCAAACTACCTGTTTTTATTATTTGAAAAATGAGTTAGGACAGTTAGTCACGCGAGTGACGATATAAGCGACAAGCGGTCTGTAATTTTTTTAGAGAGTATAAAAGCGCCTACAGCTTAAACGGCTTGGCCGATTTTGATGTACGAGATGTCGTTACATTTGTCTTCACTCCCTGAGTGTATAGAGTTACATTTTTTGTACTAACAATAGTACATCTCTCGAAAAAATATAAAAATGAACTTTTTTTGTAATTAACAAGTGATTTGACTAGAATTATTCTGAAGAATATGCATTTATAATCTTTTACAATGATTTTACGCATACTTTCTTACAAAAAACGTACACTCAACAGCGTACAAGCGTAACGGGATCGTAAGGTAGACAGCAAAAACCTATCTTCTGCAGTAGGGTATTTAATTTTTCTTTTAATATAGGTAGATACTTTCTCACTGAGAGGCTTGCGCTTGACCGCATCTCGCCTGATAAATGACGCTTCAGTCTACGATAGAACCCGCGTACGCGCATTTGAAGACATCCCGTAATATTTATCGGGAAACACCCATTTATGTAGTGTATTTTACCATTTAGAACCTCATCATAACTAATAAGAGCGAAACAAACACGCTTCATTCGGATTGAAAAAAATCTCACAATGTAAAGATACCCAGATGACATTTATCGGTAAAGCCTACTCCGGCAGTGTATTGCACAATTTAGAGGTGGCCTTAAACAACCTTAAAGTTTCGGGATTTTGGAATATCCACCTACGCATGTTTCTAGCTGTACGATAGAAGAAAATTCATATGGTTCAGTAAGAAACTTGTTTCAATATTTAATCAAATTTAAAAACAAACAACGTTAATATGCAATTACAATACAAATTAGACATTTAATTAATAGACAAACATAACTAACCATAAAAAATACAATCAATATAAAGTATCAACTTGATTTCAATATCGACACTGATGCACCTAATACATACATACACTATTGTCAAAGTGGTATTTCGGGAGAATTTGTGACGTCACTAAGAGATGGCTTTCAAACTTTAAAGATGGGGGGTTCTTGAATTGCAGTGTAATTTCAAATGTATTTATTTGTTACATTGCCATTAATATACTTAACTAAAGCTAAGTATATTATGTTGACAGGTGGAGATCCTTTGCAGAATCGTAGACCCTATCAAAGACATTCTTAGTGGCGTACAAACTATAATATTATATAAGCGAAAGTAATTCTGTCTGTATCTCTATTAGTTTGTTACTTTTTTACGGTTAAATAGCTGAACCAATCGTTACGAAATTTGGCACAGAGATTTTTAGAACCCCGAAAAAAATATATTTCAACATTATCATCATCATCGTTTTTCATCACTACTCTGGTAAAACCGCGGGGCAACCTTAGTAATATTATAAAAAGTGAATATATCTGTTTCTCTGTAGCAATATAATAAAAGCCAACTCTGTTTCTTTTCCCCTCTTTTTATTTGTTACCTTTTCGTGTATAAACGGCTATACCGGCTGTTATGAATTTTGGCACAAAGATAGCAGAAAACCGGAAGACGTGCATAGGCTACATTTCATCATCATCATCACCGTTTCTGATCACTACGCAGGTGAAATCGCGGGGCGCATTTAGTGTGTTACAATTCTTACTGGCCAGTTCGTCAAATAAAAATGTCATACCGCACGCGTATCATAGTGCTGCCCTCAAAAGCATCGATTCCCATCGCGAGAAATCGATATGATCGCTCCCGCTATCCAGCACTATCGTATACAATCTCGCGGCGATCACTAATAGGTGTATCTCTTACAATAACATCGCAACGACAGGTTATGGGCAAAGGTTATCCGCGGTCAGGAGATGAGCCTACTTTCACTGGGTTGCTGCGATGGATTGCAGTTGTTAAGGTTCTTGTCTTCGTCCCGCTGCCAAATAAATAGGGTTATGTTTTAAACAACTGGGAAGAAATATGACCAAGTCTACGTTTTGTTTCGCCGTAAAACTTCGCTCTTTCACGGTCAAATGTCAAAGCTCTGGAGTTTAATATTTCAATGCTCTGTGAGAAATACAGTACTTATATGGATTTTAAAAGAAAAGTTGTCATGGCAATATTCGCCGTAATTACTTACACGTTTTTCACAGAATTGGAGAAATCCGTTTTCTACTCCTAAATATTATCCGATTTTGATATTTTTTTTATTTGGTTGGACACGTTAATGACGATTTGCTTTTTTGTTTTCAAAATTTCAACTTTTTATATTGTAACTTCGCAGTAATAACGAAATTTGAAAAAAAAGCAATTAAAGCCGTTTATGACTTTAATCAGACAAAAAAAAACATCGAAATCGGGTAATAATTAGAGTTTGAAAACAGTTTTCAATTTTTTTGTTATTTTTGCTACAAATGTTATACTCCATTATGGTATACGAAGAGCGGTAAGTAGACGTTTAATCCGTTTAACAAGTAATCGTTTAAAAAACTAAAAAAAAAACGACTTCTATTATAAAAACTAAAATACCGTTTTGAAAAAAAATCTATTGAACCACCTGGAAAGTATACCCTTTCAAACAAAAAAAAATAATCGAATCGGTCTAGGGGTCTTCGAGTAATCGAAGAACATACATTAAAACAAAAAATTTTTTTTTTGTTCCGACGAATTGAGAATCTCCTCCATTTTGTAAGTCGGTTAAAAATAGCCAGTGTCCGCGGCGATGTTCGTGGCGACGGAGATACAAAGACAAAAAAAAAACGCGAGCATACGCTTCTCTGTGAACGCTCTTGTATATTAGGGCTGCATACTCCGTCAGCCTGCACCATCCGGTGCCGCTGTGAAGCTACGTCGTCGTGTTCGACATATATAGCGTACGTCGCGTTGAGCTACGTGGAGCAAGCTACGTCATAATTTTTTTTATAAAACAATCGGTAAGTACCTTCCTACATATCCGGTGACAGTGCGAACGGACGATTCGTGTCAAAACACGCCGAGAAGATTGACTTTTAAGGACTAACTTACTGTTGAAATTGCTAGCATAGTTATTTCAATGCAAAATGAAACAGCGTCATGATTTTTGTTTTCAAAATGTGTAACTTGAACTTGGAGGCGTGAAATTTTTCAATTTATCGATGTATAAATTGCGTAAAAAATATCCTCTGTGTGAGTAATAAAAAATCAACCATTTCAACAAACCTTGTTCACTGCTCTACGCTCCATGTAGAGCTTTTAAGCTACCATCTTACTTTTACTGTTCCTTTGTTCAATTTTAAACCCTAACATCCAAGCAATAAGGAAAAACTAGCCGCAGATGTGATTGTAATTAAATACCCCGATGTGCAATATACGTTTACGATAGTGAACTTTATTGCATTATACTAAAAAGGTGGTGTCGGATAGAATGTTTGAATGATTGTCTTGTAAATGTGTGATTTCAATAATCTGATCTTTATTATTACGGAATGGATTATAGAAATTCTCGGACAAGTATTTATGATTGCGATATTATGATTCTGAAACCAAATCCGTAATTGGTTATTTTCCTATCCGATTGTCTAAAAATGAGGTTAATATATGACATATGTATACACATTATTATTTTTTTGTTTTGTCATTATTTACATAAAATATTAGGTATGTCCAGTGGTTATAGCCAGGTGTCCAAATAGTAATGGCGATGTTGATGGTGAAATATTTATGGCCTAAATCCTACTACTACTACAAATAATAATACTAATAGTATTATTATTATACGTGGCCTATACCCAGGTTCTTAGGGGCCATTAATTTATTACGTAAGACAATTTTTGCCAGTTTTTGACCCCCTCCCCCCCTATATAAGAAAAAATAAGAATAGGCCGACCCCCTCCTCTGTGTAATATTTATTACGTAAGAATC
Organism: Lycia hirtaria; assembly: GCA_947563715.1. Taxonomy (NCBI): domain Eukaryota; kingdom Metazoa; phylum Arthropoda; class Insecta; order Lepidoptera; family Geometridae; genus Lycia; species Lycia hirtaria. Next base: position 35,932,445 of record OX387385.1, read on the forward strand.
TAAAGGAAAAAATTAATACGCGTTTGGTTTATTGTAATGTTTATTTATAAATGTATTTTTTTTAGGAATGTTTATTTGTACTTTTATACACATCCGAATCCGAGCGCACTTCGGCACTCGCGCGGTTGCCTGCGCTTTTTCAAAGTATAATTTTAACTTTTATTTTAATTTTTGTGATCTTACGTAAGAACTATCAAGACTATTATATTATACTATAAGACATTGTCGACCCCCCTCCCCCCCTAAATCGTCTTACGTAATAAATGAATGGCCCCTTAGCTGTCTGTAGCAGATTTCATAACAATGGGTACAGCCGTTTAGTGATGTTATGACGCAAATAGACATAACATAGAGACATAGACATGCAGACAGAGTCACTTTCGTTTTTCAATTTTACTAGTTGTGCACCGCTATTTCACTCGCTTAGTGGTTAAATACAATCTAATATTTTCAGCTATCTCATAGTACCAAATTTGACCAAAACAATCGGTTCAGCCGATATAATTTAATACTAGGTGAGCTACAGTCAATCACCAATCCTGACAATAAAAAGTCCACTAAAAACAGAAACAAAATCACACGAAAAACATTCCACCCGAAATCCGCGCAATCAGAAACATGCGGACAGTGGTTGTTAAGATCGCACTGGCGATGCAAAGAGAACATTATCTATGGCGTATGGGCCACTCTGGTCGTCGCTCCACTGTGCGGTTAATTAACGAAATTCTCTTTGTCTGAGGGACATAACATTTTACGAGAATCAAGATCGGTGCATAGTGGCCTCGACCGCTGGTGCGGAACGAAGATGTAGGGAAGATGGATGGGGCACGAGAAAGATCGCATTGACTAACTGAAAGTGTATCCTCTCAGAAAAAAAAAACTAATCGCAACTAATATTTTAAATGATATTATATTAACGAAATACTGACAGACAACGTTCCTACATCTTAAGCCAACTAGTTCTACAGACATATTTGGAGAGCTTTCTTTGTGAAGTGTGGTTAGATTTGTGGAGTTTCTGTGGGTTTTTCATTTGATAGTAGGTTGTTGTCGCGTAGACTAGCGAGAGCGACGTATTGTATAAAACATATTTTTATATATTATATCCTATAGAAACAATATGGTATTTAATTTTATGCACTCAATGAATATGAATAAACTACTTAAATTTATGAGGGAAAAATAAGTACACAAATAGGTATTTTAGTGTGACTTGTCAATATTTTGTAATTGTTAAATTAGAGTGTATTTTATTTTATTTATAAAATAGAATTTGGCAATACTTCCATAATATTTATATCAACGTCAACTTCTGCGCAAAAAATTGGAGCAGAGCAAGTATGGAAAAGAATCATAAAATTTTATAGGTTTTCCTTCAAAAAGAACATACGTGAGAGGCCTTTATACTGGCCCATCATACTTTTTAGGGGTCCTTATGAGTTCAGCGAAACGCCAATTGATGTTCAGATTAAGCTCGGAAATGGTGCTATTGGTGACTTTGTTCAGCATTCCGCTTAATTGGATGAATTTTGATAGAAATTTTCGAAAGAAATATTGGTTACATGGAAAATACTTGGGTGGCTTTTAATATTACTTTTTCTTATATAATAAAGTTATTAAATAATAGGTTATGGCGGGCTTACACATGACTATATATGTTGCCTGATGTTAAGATTTGGCTCTAAGCGCGCAGCTATCTCTTTCGCGCATCACATTTGATTTTTTGAACCTATAAAATCACCGAGTGAGGATATTATAAAAGTGGGAGACAGAATTGTTTAATTAGATAGGAAAAATATTAAAAAAATACTTATTCAAATATCATTTATAGTGGCGACGAAGTTGTGAAATACATATATTTTGGAGGGCCATAAGCAAGTTAAGTTAAAAAATATCGAAGAAAATTAAAACATTGAAAATATTTACTAAGGTAATAAGAGGAAACGGAACCCGAAAATAAAAAGATTTGAAGACATATACAAAGAATTATCGTCTCAGCATTGGTTCAAATTATAACGTATACTAATAATTACTAGTACTTACGGTGCAAATGGCTGATTGTTTCGGGAGCTACGTTTGGCATCATAAATCATTCTACACCGGAATGACAGAATGTGAATTTTGAAAAATTAGTTAAAATTGATTTACCAACACAATTGCATTCGAATATAATGTAATCAGCACTACCGAAATTGATACAAAAAACATGTTTCTAAAAATAATTCACAAAAATATTACATGGAAAAATATGTCATCCAAGGGAACGAATTGTGTATTTTGAAGTCTTTTTCCCCCAGTTTTATGAACTATAATTATGCAGGTACTTTTATTACTGTACTCTTGATTTTATTTACAAGAAACTAGGCTTACTGACCACAATCTCACCTGATGTCATTCAATATTCAACAAACAATTTCAAGAACCTTCTGAAAAATTCCAAAATGGCGGAAACAAACGCCCAACATAAAGCAGCCCAAACGGCACAAAAACCACCGGTTCGTGCATCAATTAGTACTTTCCAGTGCATGCCGATAGCGGGCCGGGCCGGGGCATCTTCCGCCTTATTTGGAGCCCGAGGTGCACACGAGATACACTCACAGAGATTTCAATTATTTTATGGTCGAGCTTCGGCGGAGAATTATTTTAACTTGTGTCTTTGAGATAGTTGTTTATGGTTATTATAGAGAGATCTTTGTAGGAGTTGGAATTTGAAATTCTACTTTATGACATATTCCTTAATAGATTTGAAAATAAAATATAGATATATTATTATATAGATATTTTTTTATTGTACACACTATGAAATTTATGATCGAGAGAAACAAATTTAAAAACTAGTGTAACAATTCCTAGCGGCCTTGTCGCTAGTAGCAATCTCTTTCAGACAACTTTAGAAAATATCAGAGTCACAAGGTCCAGTGGTTGAAAGGTCCAGTAGGCCAAAAGATCCAGTGAGCCAAAATGAGAAGTCCCAAAAGTTTAAGTCTGAAATTCAGTTATAAATCAAAGTTGGAGAATGTATATGAGACAATTGTCTGTGTTTGTGGATGGAGTGAGGATTGAGGAAAAGCAAATTACAACGTTCCTGGGTTTTGAAATAGACCGAGGACTAAAGTGGGACCACCACATTGACAAGCTGTGTAGCAAACTCGGAGGTGCTTGTTTCGCGCTGAGTCGAGTGACGAAAGTGGTGCCGAGTGAGGTTGCACGTGTGTGTTACTTCGCTACGGTACACTCTCAGCTTCAGTATGGCACTGAAATATGGGCTCGAGCCGTGGACTGGGAGCGAGCGTTCCGCATGCAGAAACGTGCGGTGCGGTGCGTAGCGCGAGTACCGTGGGACACCCCGGCTCGCCCATATTTCAAAAAGCTTGGAATCTTGACGTTACCTGCCATGCTGATCTATCAAGTGGCAGTGTATGCTAGACTAAACATCGACAAATACCCGGAGCGTGGTTCTCAGCATCACTATTCCACTCGAAACAGACACAAACTGATGGCGGTCATGCGTTCCCTTGAGAAGTCCACTAAGCTCACACATGTCATGGCCCCGACCGTATATAATAATTTGCCAAATAACGTCACTAGGGCAAGAACGTTACAATCTTTTAAAGTAAAGCTCAAAAAATGGCTCCTCGAGCAGTCTTTTTATAATGTTAACGAATTTTTTAACACTAACATTTGACATTTTTCTATTATAATTTGTACTTCAATTGACATTTAATAATTCAATCTAATTATTTTTTTACTTTTTGACATGATTATTATTATTGTAATGTGGTATATTTACACAGTATTCTTTGTTGTATTTTTATACTTACAAATAGTTGTAAGCTTATACATAATATTGTATTATTATTTGTAAAAACTTGACGTGTAAAATAATATTTTATCAATAAATATATGAATATGAATATGAATATGAATATACTGATAGCTAAGATAACCATCCCCATCATCATCATCATCCCCGATTTCCACATCACTACGCTGGCTAAACGGTGGAGGACAAATAGTAAGATTACAATAATATTTAAGTATAAAAAATTAAGATGTTGCTTATGCTGATTCACCGATTGTAATCTCCAGACATATCTCGCGACCATAGCCGCATGCGCATCTCGGCTGAATGGTTATAAATCAATTTTTGGGTGCGGTCCCTTTTGGCCCATTGATGTGGTAATATTGAAGAAAGTGGCCTCGCCTGTACCGGGTACTGTTGCGAAGAATGCCCGCATGAGACATTTTATTCGCTTTGACATTAAAGCCATGTGACGAAAAATAAATCTTTGTATCACTTAATTTTTAATATATTTTGTATTTATTGACCTATTTAAAGATTTTTTATTGTGACCAATTATAGATTGTAATTAATAGTAATAATAATAAAAAAAACTTAAGGGGCTATTGAGTAGACACACACCCACCCACTTTAACTATGGGATCAATCCCCAGTGTGTCAAAAAATCAGTTGTTCTGTACTCTTTCCGCAGGTCAATGAACTTTTCACTGTAAATTCAAAATACAGCAGATATTTTTTAGGCTCAGGTTTAATCTAAGTTATACGTAATGATAATTACAACTCATTAAAATATTGACGAATACAGTATATCAAGTAAATTTTGATGTTATTTGGAATGCTGAACCAATATAAGGAATTAATTTCAATATTTTTGTGATTGATGTTGTTTTTATTTTTAAAGTTTTGTATGTAATTTTGTTATGTTCTTTAATTTGCTCAATTCATTATTTTTTGTATTGCTTGGAGTTACAGGGCGATGTGGTCGCGTAGCGACAAAGTCCTTAAAATAAAAAAAGTTAAGTAGTGGGGCGCCCTGTGACGTCAAAAGTTGGCATAGTATTTTTAACTAATCTTACTATATGCTAATATAAAATAACAAGTAAATTTACAAAAAGTTAAAATCACCGACATGAAAAACGGCTGGATATATTTTGATGAAACATAGCTTTCCATTAAATCCTCTTTCATACAAAAAAATACATTATTATCATACAATTCGGTCCATCTGTTTGGGAGCCAAGACGCGACAGACAGGCACGTCAAACTTATAACACCTTTGTTTTTGGGTCGGGGGTTAAAAATAACATCATATGAGCGCGTTGATGTCTTTTGTATGTGGGCATTATAATTTTCTACTGACAAAATTTAATCTGGTTGGAATATAAATCAGTCTATATTAATAAAGTGCACCGTTTATAAATTTATATTACTTAACGTATCAATAAAATCCTATTTTTAGGGTTCCTTAATAATAACCAGGAACCCATATAATTTCGGTATGTCCGTCTCTGTCTGTCTGCCAGTCCGTATATCACATCCATTTTACTCAGAGAATATGAGTCCTAAATAAATGAAATTTAGAATGTATGTGTTCCGTAAACCACTATAGAAAGTCGTAGTATTTTTATTTAATAAAAAGAACAATATTCATATATAGGAGTGATTTTTTTTTCAACCCATCCCTATCGTGTGGGGCATAGTTGCATAGGTCTTTGAAAATAAGACTAAGGTTCCAATTATATAGTTTTTTTCTCAGATGCGATGTATGCGAGATATAGCTCGCCAAAGGCGAAAAAAATTTACCCCTACTTTACTACTTTACAGCATTAGCTATGGAACCCAATCATAATTATGAGTGTTACGACACGGTCTTGGACCGCGTACCCGCGTAGTGATAAAGATAATAATTATATCTCAATCTACTAAACCGAATTTGATAAAATGTATATGGGACCAATTTGAAAAGTTTACCTTATCAATAAAAAAAATCCAAATCAGATTATAAATGACGGAATTATGAGTTATCAAACAAAATAATACAATTGAATTGAGAACGTTCTCCTTTTTTAAATCGGTTGATAAAGTCAATAATTTTCTCGTAATCGTACAAAAATCACCAGTAAAACAGAAATCACAGCAAATTTTCTCAATGAAAAAAATAAAATAAAAATAAAAAACTGAACAAGAAATACCTTCACACATTTGTGCGTTTTATCAGAATGTCACCTGTAGTTAATTAGTATTACACATTTCGACGACGATGCTTTAAATTCGGCCCTGTCTCCGTTAGCGGCAGTTAACGGCCGTTATCTTAATGTTAACACTTTGTTTGAGAACTCGTAAACTTTGGGCCATAAAGTGCAACCAAGATATCATTTGCATCAGCTTAAGTGGACGACTCGGGACTTTTATTTTGCAATTTTTTTTCTACATACAGTTTTTTTTAGACAAGATAGATTTACGATTGACCACCACCTGATATTATGTGACGGTGTGGCCGAGGATCGGGCTCGCTAGTTTTTTTTTAGTTTTTGTTTTGTACTAAGAGTACGTAGTTCGACCATCGTCCGTCTAGTTCACGCATTTCCACATTTTAGAAGTTAAAAATAACAGATTTAAAAAATCGACGTTTGTAAAACTAGAAAACAACATCACAAAGTAAGTGTACTCCATCATATACCACAAAATTGCAGGTAAGTCATACGTCATGGCGGTCATACGAAACGCAATATATTCTTGAATAAATAAAAAAGTGTATAAATTACAATGAAATTTACAGAGTAACCAGCGTATAAGTGGCAAAAATTTCCAACTGTTTCTGTTTCTAAAAACATTCATTTTGAAATTAAACAATTTTAACGAATTTATGGCATATATTTTACATAATTCATTCAAAAACATTACAATACAAAAACACTTCATTGACACCATAATAAAAATAAAAGCGTTAGAAAGGCACAAAAGGCGGTACATTACATTCTCTTTCAGTTCATCACTTGACATTTCGTCATTTTATGTCATTTTATTCTTCTGGAATTCACGATATTACAAAGCCACTGATCATAACCTGCTGCAGTAGTACAGTTAACAAATTTCAGTCAAGCAAAGAACAAGAAAAAAAGTTGAGATACAAATATAATTCAAAAAGCATATCGCTCCAAATACGTCGAATAATCGAAAACGCACGCGCTCAAATAAATTTTCCGTTATCGACATTGCAATATAAGCGATACCAAACACAACTAAATAAAACACAGGTTTCGCTTTAACAAAAAAGGTTTTAAAACGATCCAAAAAATGATACGGATACCTTTGAGACGATCGTAAAACTCCTCTTTGTCGCTTTAAAGTTATTACGTGAAAAATTACGAATAATGACGTAAACGGCATCATAAAGAACACGGAGTTCCTTTTAGAAGAAGACGTTAAGGACCAAACACGAAGGTTTTTATTGTGGTTTATTTCATTTGGATTTATAAAGAATGGTATTTCGGTTATAATTTTTATTGCGTGATTTATGTAGCCAACATTTTACATGACTAATATTCTTATGTTGTGCTTGGCCGCTAAATCGCCTGATGTCGAGCGGTGCCTACTGTGGTCCACGATGGAGCGCGCCTAAAAAAATCTATTTACGGTTCAGGTTCAGTTTAATCACGAGTGAATAGGTTCCTTCTACTCTTAGGCAAGCGCGCTTTATCGTAGACCGCAAACGTCACTTAACATCAGGTGAGCTAGAAATCAAGCGCAAGCCTATTTTCAAATAAAAAAAAGTAAACAAAAATTGGAAACAAAACGCTTCGAAACTGTTGCTTTTTGTATTACGTTATAATTCAAAAAATTGGGAAAATATAAAAAAAAAAATCACCAAACACCCAGTAAAGTATGTTATTTGAGACCCGGTTCCCATTCCAAGCTAAGTGTGTTTACCACCTTGACCACCGTCACCTAACACCAAATGACGAGCTGCGACCAAATACCAACCTGTCGATCATAAACAAGCTACCACCGGGCCATGAAGCCTGTCAAATAAAAAAAAACTAAAATTGTCTACTCCTTTCGCGAACACTTTATAATGAAATGTTAATTATTTATAACAAAGCTAAATGAATCCGTTGAGCAGATGTTATCATCAATAGAGCACGCGGCTCTATCCAATGTTGACTCTTGTTTAATCTGTGGCGCACCATATAGAGCTTCCAATTTACCCGGGAGCCGGTAGTTGGTAGAGCACGCAATCACAAGGGGAGAGTTCACACTGGAGTGTAGAGACCATTGAGCTGTATGTACTTACGTACGAGAGCAAAAACCACTTATAGCTACTTTGCTACATTCAACTGCGGCGAGAGCGCCGCACCTCATTCAGTGGTTTACTAGTGAAGTGAGTGCTTTCGACGTTTTGCTGGCGAGAAAACACACCACAGATACAATTCTGCGTTGCAAGTATCAATCGTATCGTATAATCGTAGTTAAACGAAGTAATCATTATTCCAGCGCTGTAACGCTGTTTTGTTTACTTTACCGAAAAAAAACACAATAATTTTGCTTCAGATAGCTCCTCTGGTACGTAACGTACATACGTATCAACCTATAATAGCTCACTGCTAGACGTAAATAGGCCTCCCTTTGTTTATGTCATTCACGTCGATCCTGAATATTAAGCTTAAATAACCTGTATGACGTATAGTAATATAAATAGTTTTGACAATCATATTATAATGCATTAATAAGCGGTTACTACTCTACTAAAATTATTATTGTTATAATTGCATAATTTCATGTTATATTCTGCTTGTATGCTTACAAAACAGGATCTGACATATTACTTAATTTATACCAACTTACCTTGTACCCAGGCCCACAAGCTAAATACATTTTGAAAATATATTTCACTGATCCCCACCTAAAACAAACATTCGTGTGACGAGCATGTTGTTCTGTGTCTGGTTGTTTCTATTGTATCAGTATGTATTTATAAAAAAAAACAGTATGTATTCTTATCAGCTATCTAGTTCCCATACTAGCTTTGCTTAGTTTGGGCTAGATGGTGTTGTGTGAAATGTTTATTTATTTTATCAAGTGTGACGTGTAGCCAAGCCCTTACAAAAGCTGGGCTACCTAACTAGGCTATCAGAGTATCGGCGCAGTGCACACTATTCATTACGAAGCCGTACTACATTATAAATTAGTTTTGTCTTAACGAGCGCCCCTGTAACACTGTAACACCCCGAGTGCTTAATTAATTTACTAGATTTATTATAATTATAAGTTAAAATTATGGATTGGTTCGTTGCTCAAAAACTAATTTTGTTTTTTTTAAATTTAATTTTTAGCTCCACAGTCAGGGTCCGTGACCTTTGTCAATTTTGCTTAATAGGTACATATACATTGTTACGGGAAGACAAGATTTTTCTTTTTAACTTACCTAACTTATTACTATACGACGAGTTACCAAAATGCTGGTGCGTATCTGGCCTAACGCATCTGGGTACGCTGCCAACTGGTAGTGGGTTTAAGCATTTGGATTGTCTTTAGACATTTATCGGTCTGGGGTAATCGATTTGCTTTTTGTGTAGTAGTTCAGTTAGTTGAGTATGTGTAGTTTGTATATTGTTTTGTTATATATTTAACAAAGAAAAACAAATTAGTAATATTTTAGGTATGCATATCTTTCACTAAGCAAGTGTTAGTTTAAACTTCCGATAAAATACGGCTGGACCGATTTGGATGAAATGTTAAGAGCACACTCGATTAAATCCTGTTTCAAACAAAAAAAAACTAGATCAAAATCGGTTGATTCGTTTTTGAGCTAAGATGCCACAGATACACAGATACCTATACAGATACAAAAACAAACCGATGCTCAGATACACTGATACATAGATACACACGTTAAACTTATTCCTACACAGAGACTTCTGTTTTGGTTTTTCCTTTCAAAGCGATTCCTTTCGAGGTACGGAACCCTAGAAATTTTATTTGATAAGCATATATTTTGTAATTTAAGTGCAATTAAAATAAAAATGGCCTTACCAAAAACGTTACTTAACTTTAAACATCATCTTAAATTCTCTGTCTTCTTTCCGCAAGTGTCATTACGTGTCAGCGAGAAGTTGACAAAATATGTTAAGCATTGCTTAAAGTTAAGGAACGTTTTTCGGTAAGGCTGAAAATTATGGCAAAATACATTATTTTAAATGCATTATTATTAAGGCACCCGGGTACCCACCCGTAGTTATCTTCTTGCCACGCTATCGTTTTAATATTACTAATTGTAAAATTATTATTATATTTTGATTAATATGCGCAGGCCAGATTCATAAAAACCTACATTGTTACAAAATACTCAGAACATCTTTTTCATTTCATAACATACCTACACACAAATCTTTATTTCCCAAAAGCATTCCCTGAATGTTCAATAACAAACACAAAATACGAAAATTATGAACACATTACAGATGCTACAGCTTAACATTATTATGTCAATATCTTACCTAAAAACTCGTTCAATGACAGGGTTGCCAATATTGTAATACGAAATTTAAGTCAGCTCTTAGTACTTCATATTTGGTATAAACTGAATACATTCTACTAATATAATGCAATAATTGATGCTAAAGTTTGAATGTTTATACTTTAGTATAATAATAAATCAAACAATTGCATCCTGGCGTCTTAACAATTTATTTAATGACCAAATTTATAAAATTATTTAATGCAATTTTGATAAACGTTGTAATGTAAGTCCCATTTGAAATCTATTGAAATATAATACTGAGCATATTTTTTTATTTATTTAGACTGAAATAAACGTCCAGCAGAATATTTCGTAATTGGCCGTTTATTTTCATATTTAATCATAGAAATAAAATGATGACGTGATAAAAAACAAAGGCGTTGGTGAACAGTGATGAGAATTATGAAATATAAGCAATGTCCGTCTGCGAGTTCTCAGTTATCATTGTATCTTATATCTCAATCGGTTTAGCTATTTGGTCGTGAAAAAGTAACAAACAGACAGTTAGGCATAGCTCCTTTCGCTTTGTAACCCACTTCCAAAATGAAGGAGGTTCTCAATTCAACTGTATGTTTTTTTGTGGGTTTTTTGTATTCAGCGATTACTCCGCTAATTATGAATTGATTTTCATGATTCTTTTTGTTTGGTATTAAGTCGTATTTCAGAGGTACATCGATGTAAATTTTATCAAAATTGCTTCAATGCTGGCAATATTTGTTTTTTATAACAAATTAACTGAAAATATGTTGTCCATGTAAACGGATAGCGTATTTTAAAGAATTATTTCGTATATGCGTATTTTTTCAGTTATTGAAAATAAAAAAATAAAATATATATAATATTACTTAACATATATCAGATATTTATTTTACATAAAAGTGTTTTACATAAACAAGACAATAGCATCAGCTTGCACACCAGCGCCTTAAAAATCTATTTCGTTCAAGTTTGTATGTTATGATTTTTCCCAATTCTTTCATGACTTTCATTCTTCTATATGACTATGGGAGACTATATGAAAGTGAGACTTTATTTTGACTTTATGAGACTTTATTTTGAGTTTAATCTTGAAACGATAGAGTCAAAATACAAACAATAGGGAATATGTATGATTTATTTTTATTACATAAAAAAGCTAACCACAAATACGAGTAGATCCATTGCACAAAAACTTAATTAAAATACCTTCGAAAATAAAAAAATTACAAGCATTTTAATTTCATGTTAGACAGAGAGCACACGATAGCGAATAATGACGTCATCGTGCAAGTTCGCCGTACAAATTCAATATAAACTGTTCTCGCTAGAGAGGGACAAATAATCCCTCCTGTAAAACTTTAAATGTTTATATCTCGGAAGTTAATTGATCGACTGGTATATTTTTTTAGTGTATGGGTTTTAGGATGACAAATAAAACTAGGTATTATTCTTATGATATTAAATTCTTGCATATTCCCCATTTTAGTTATCATGCTCTGTCATTGTATAAAATATATTAAGTAAAACCGTAGAATATGACTAGTTTCTGCATAATCCGTATAAATATAATTATAACCGCTCGCCCACGTTTGAGACCGAATTCCTTTTGTTGTACAAACATTTATTTTGAAAGCGAGAGAGCGTTTTCCGTGTTATTTGTACGCGACAAATATGTGCATTGTGCGGGTTTGTTTTAATTTTATATGCAAGTGCAGTGATCTTTGATCTACTTTTTTGGCAAATATAGACTTGTTTTCGTACTCTGATGAGGTAAAAGTCTGTCTAGAGTAAATACAAAATATATTACAACTTTTTACGGTATTTTACTATGGAAACTAACGTGGTTTTCACACATTTTTAAATAAAAACAAGGGGCACTCAAGTTTGTTTTGAGCCGAAATATCCGACTATAGTTTCAACCGCATTCGACGGTCTTTTTCAAAGGAGCAAGCGCACACGTCACTCTCGGTCGGAACGCGCCTATAGTCAGATATTTTGGCTCAAAACAGACGTTAGTGATCCGTAGTTTTTATTTAAAAACTTTTTATGGAGAGAGCCTTTTTAGGTTAGGTTAAGTTTACAAAGTTTTTCGCGATTGTTACTGAGGTTGTGAGATATCTATGTCCTATGACCTATATACCTATACCTATATACCTATACCCATATACCTATACCTTTATACCTATACCTATATACCTATACCTATATACCTATACCTATATACCTATACCTATATACCTATACCTATATACCTATATACCTATACCTATATACCTATACCTATATACCTATACCTATATACCTATACCTATATACCTATATACCTATACCTATATACCTATACCTATATACCTATTCCTATATCTATATACCTATACCTATATACCTATACCTATATACCTATACCTATATACCTATGACCACGGACGCTGCAAAGTGTTTGAAACACCAAGTCATAAAATTATGTAAAATATACGCGATTAATCCGTTAAAATTTGTTACATTTCAATATGTAACAATCGACTATCTTGACACTTTTCACTAGAGTTCCGCTGTCAATCTTCCAGCTCCAACTTCAGACTCGACTACTTCACACTATTTTATTATTCTATTAGGAAAGATCTAGATCTTTATAATAATAATAATATACAGAGACCAGTCTCTGTATAGTAAATTGACAACATACCTGTTATATAAGCACGCTTCTTTTTTTTAGGGAGGACTAAAAAAATATGATAAAATATACACTTTATGGCAAAAACTATGAATGAAATACTATTGCAATTGAAAGATATGTAGGTACTTTTTAATTTGCCTGCCGTACTTATCAATAACCTTTTAAAAAGATCCAATACCTTAAGCTGTACATTAAAAACAATACAAATTAAACACAAACACAATGAAACCTTTAAGAAAACTCCGAAACATCCGACCTTTTAAATCTCGAGAGAAAGTCCTGTTGAATGTACACTCGAAATCCGAACTCCCAACACAGATTAGCAATGTACAGATTTATAACTCACAATTATTATAATCGTAGTATATCATAATCATTAATATAATCAATTATTATAACTTAAACATCTTTTTATTAATCGTAAAGTAATTGGTTCCGCATCCAAGGACTGTCTTTATAAATGGAATGTTAGTATGAATCACTCATAAAATACATAAATCCGGAAAAGTACGAGTTTCACTCGCACATCGAGGCTTTTGTACCATGCAGCATATGAACACAGAAAACAGGACTAATTAGCAAAATGTGCGATATATCTATGAATATTTATAATTTCACATATTTTCTATACAGTAGAAATATTCTGAAATGGTGGGCGTATCTAAAGAAAATATTGATAAAAGCGCCATCTAGCGGACTTTGATAAAACAAAATGACTGTGTGGCGTGCGCCATTAGACCTATCTAAATCGACGTAAGTGCCATCTAGCGTCACTCGTTTATGTCTTACGATAAAGTGATTTAATTTGTTTTGTTTTGATAATATCTAGTGTTTGTTTGTTTGTTATTTGACTTTTAAGTAATTATTTTTTGATTTACAATAAACTGAACTCTATAATCCTTTATTATTCTTTTAATTTTTATATTTCAAATATTTTATTATTCAGACAATATATGAGTCCAGTTGTTAGTAAAAATAAATCTTATATAAGCTACATTAAAATATTATGTATGCATTCTTATTACTGCACTTTTGTATTTATTTTTTTCACTGAGTGGTTTACAATGTATTTCTTAAAGTTATGCCTCTCCTTTACTTATTTTGCACTGAAAGATATGACCAAGAACTTGTCATTCCTCAGCACACAATGTGACCAAATACAAAAATAAATTGGACCATATATTTTGTGAACTGGGTTATGTACACGGTTTTTTGTATGGATAAATTTATACTGTGACAGCTTATAAGAGGGGTCAGAATCGTGAACGCCTTTGTCGATTCCGTGCGCCGATATTTTTGCTGAATTTAAATTTTACGGTTTTAGATTTTGTATTTCGAATGTATTTTTTTGGAGATAAAAATCTTTATTTATTAGTTCATTTTTTGGTGAAACACGACAAGAGTGTTTTTATTTGTGCTTTTAGGTGCAAATTACGTGTTGATACTCGAATCACGATTATTATTATTTGGCAGTTCGTTTTATTGACCGAGTGAGCGAAGCGAACACATATTTATGCAATCAGCTAGCAAGATTTTCTTTCTTCTGTCCGAATGATTGTTGGCACTCGCATACATAGCGTATTTTTCCAGCCAATCTATTTTATTAATGCGTTTTGCAGCGGTTTATTGAACACATCCACCTACTAAATTTAATTTATGTAGTGCCAATAGTCTGAGTAAAATGGCTGCACCGTTTGCCAGACACACGGTCATTGCGAATTTATAAGCGTTCTTCGTAGCTACTACGGAACCCTCTATTACGCCTTGATAATTTGTCCGTGATTAGAGCGTAAGACACAAGAGAGAGGGTATTAGAGGGTTAGTGAGTATGATTTACAAAATGTTGACTTACATTGACTCGGTATCAGCCCATCACCTACATAAACCCCAATTTCCTTCAAGTCCATATTGGTAAAAAGTTTCGCATTGTTAGGAGTAACAAGTCCCCGGCAAATAAACGGCTTAGCTGATTTTGATGAAACATAGCTAAGAACACGCTCGTCAAAATCTTCTTTTATACAGAAAAATAACCGGACAAGCGCGAGTCAGACTCGCCCACCGAGGGTTCCGTACAAACTAGTAGATAAAAGGGGGAAATCATATATTTTTTTATATTTTCCTTCATAAACCGAAAAATATACATCGTAAAAATATTTAAAAACCTGTTTTAGCTTATGCTACTGAAGCTCTTTCATATAATACCCCACATGATACGGTTAATTCACTTTAAAATTTGGACCTTCATTTCTTGCATAATGACACATTTTTTTGTGCTTAAATTAAAAATGTACAGTTTTCGGTTTTTTTCCTATATGTGTACTCTAACACAATGCTTCTTGCCAAATTTCATTGTTCTAAGTCAACGGGAAGTACCCCATAGGTATTGATTCCCTTGTGAGTGTCGAAATGTGCGTTTTTTACGATATATTCGGCTGTTTTTTTTTTACGAAAACAGAAACTTTATTTTTCATTCTGCAGCAAGACACTATGGATCTGCGTATATGGTTTTAATTTCAACTCAATACCTTCACGCGTTCCCGAGATAAAGGTCTTGACACCCGACGGACGGACAGACGGACAAACAGACACACGGACAACAAAGTGATCCTATAAGGGTTCCGTTTTTTCCTATTGAGCTACGGAACCCTTAAAAATCAAATCAATCATTGGTCCATCCGTCTGCCGATGCTACAGACAGACACAGATACACACGTCAAATTTATAACGCAGGTCTTTTTGGGTCTGGGGTTACTAAGCACTAGCGACGCTTGAAATGAGCTATGTCTATTGCGAATTAACAGTAAAAATTTCGGCAAAACGAGATTTAACGTGCAATCTTTCATGGCGAGCGCTGTACAGTTAAAGTCCTTATATTCTGGATTCATTGAAATGGACAGTCGTGAATTTTAACAAATGATTTGCTTGTCTTGTATTTCAGTTGCATAAAAAAAGCTTGCAAATGCATTATAGTAAAATACGTACAATGACAGACAAAATCTATTACTAAAGGTGACAGACCAAAATGCTGGTGCGTATCTGGACGCATACGCATTCCCATTCAACGTAGCAATGCGGCTAGCATGCTGGGTACGCTGCCAACTGGTTTGAGCATTTGCATTGTTTTTAGACCTTTATCGGTCTGTCTGGGGTAATCGATTTGCTTTTCGTGTAGTAGTTTAGTTAGTTGAGTTTGTGTAGTTTGTAAACAAGAAAACGTTAAAAAAAAGTCACTAAAATAAATTATAGATTGTAAACTATAACCTATTAAACTAATAGAAAATATCCTGAATTTCAACATTTTAGCTTGATTTTACCGATAAAAAATTGTGATAAATGTAAGTAAAAATATTTAAACTGCAGTTTACATTGTTAATTTAGTGTACTTTTGAGGTAAAGTTGCTTATTATTAAATGACAAAATATTCCTTCCGTACAAACGTTTTTGAAAGCTAGTTTAATTATTTTATCGTTACCTCTTTTTCACTCGTGTACCTACGCACCTTTCAATTGGACTTCTCTCTCCCACATTTACTCGATTTATTCTGAGCGTAGCGAAAAATGTTTGTCTGTGGGTAATACATTAATCTTTACCTGTAAAGAAGAATTTCCCGAAAATATTTAACCAAAAGTTTATAATGTAGATGAGCAATTATAATCGTTTAATAACAATTATACCATAATTGAATAAATCGACGCATATCGATGGACGCAATGAATAATTCGACACCTACTACACAATTTACCTAAAATTAACTTGAATACCAAGGATAGCACTTAATTGAATACGCCTCGAAAACAACTGGCCAGTAAGATGTATGCGCATTTTTGATGAGAAAAAATACTTGAACGTGTATTAATTATAAATTTAAATTTTGTGCGGAAAAAGTAGAAATGTTTGGAGATTTTTATGTTCAAGGATTTCCTTCTTGCTCGGTAGGATTTTTACTAAAAATTATATTACCAACAAAAACGTTTTAAAAAGGGTGTGTCAAACCATCTCTACGGATTGGAAAAGCAATAGCGATGCCACTGATATGCTGTTGCATTTGTCCATAGGCCACGGTTATTGCTTACCATCAGTCAAGCCGTCTTTTTGCTGCTTTTCTATAAAAAAAAAAACTTAACGTCACTTGCATGTTTAGTACAAATCTAGCAAATAAAATTTAACCCATTTACTCCAAATTTCATCATAATCATCATCTCAGCCATAAGAAGTCCACTGCTGGACATAGGCCTCCCCCATGGATTTCTAAAAAGACCGATTGGAAGCGGTTTGCATCCAGCGTCTACCCGCCACTTGTATAAAGTCATCTGTCCATCTCGTGGCTGGTATTCCTACAAACTACCACTCCGAACCAAATACTCCAAATTTACTACTTTGAAATGTAGGTATATAATCGTTCAGTTCGTATGACAATGGTATAAAGTGATAGAAGAAACCTGATTCTGCAGCCAGGATTGTCTCTACGCGACAGACTCCTCAAATCTATAACTATAATGGACATAAAATTTTATACATAGCCACTGAAAACATAAATTGTATTTCATACAAAGTGGACACTCTCCGCCTCCCGCAAATCACGGGTTCATCACGGGTTCCTCACCAGCTCCCCGCGTTCGCCCTGTTGTTTGTTACTGGTATTACATACAGAACCATACATAACATTATAGAGCGGAAGCTCCGGCTCCCGCCAATTTCGGGTTCCTCACCCGCTGCCCGCGCTCGGTCCCTCGGCTCCTTTTGTTTACGGGACTTTGGTGGTACGACGATAGGTATTCAAAATTTCAAGTGCGCAACGCATGTCAGTCGAGACAAGCGTTGCGCACTTCAAGCGTCCGAATCCCAATTGACGTCACGCGCAAGTGGCAATCAGACGACGATCATGACTTCATACAGTATACTTATGTGTGTGTGTGTTATAAACATACATCAATTTGCATGTGTGTCACTGATTAGCGCGCCTTTGTATGAAGTGTCAGACGAGTGACATATTTCTAATTTTAGTAGTTAAATATGATTTATATTTCTCTTTAAACGCTAGTTGCACAGGAGATATAAAAAATGTAGGTACATAAAATTAGGCATACAAAATTTTGTTCTTAAAAACTAATACTTTAAAATCTTTGAATTATAATAATAATCATAATTATTATGATTCTTTCCAAGAAAGATGTTTCAGTGTAACATAACAATTAGTTAAAGCTACAGTTATTGAAATATTTTAAATTCCGCCTGTTTTCCGTTTTGGTTACGTATTGCATAATTTATTTCTCAATACTAAATCAGGTGTTTTTTTTTCTTTGCTCGTAGATATAATCATTTATGTTTCATGCTATTAAAAAATTACAGTTAGATGATCAGATTTCATTACGTTATTTCTTGATGCTTTTCTTCTATTTTCATATTTTCGTTAATAGAGTCCTAATCAAAATCAATTGGAAGTTTACTGGAAGCTTCTATAGAGTTTTGGCGGCAGCAAAAAGACACGTTACATAGCTTTATTTCACCTACCCACACTTATGCACTTGATCGAACACTTAATTAATAAAACACCACCATTTTTACAATATTAACATTTTACGTACACGGCCGCAGCGTTTGAAATGACAGAAGTTTATGGACAACAAGTATATCTATGTTAGAAGAAAAACAAAATACCCGACTGCAGAAAAACAGTTTTTGTAGTCTAACTTACGACTTCGTTACGCTTTTTGTGAGAAAGTATGCATGAAATCGCAGTAAATTATTATAAATGCGTATTCTTTAGAATAATTCTAGTAAAACCACACCAAAAAAAAATCTTTGAAGGTTAGGAAAAAACGCATTTTTTATTTTTGCGAGAGACACATTATTAGAAAAAAATATAGCCGATGACACTCTGGAAGTGAAGATAAATCTAACGACACCACGCACATTAAAATCGGTCGAGCCGCTTAGGCTGTAGGTTATCATATAGAAACATACATATATACATACATACACACGAAAAACATAACCCTTCTTCATACGCAGTCGAGTAATAAAATAGAACTGTTCCTATAACGTTTCCGCCAAAACTTTGTTTCATCCTAGATATCCCAGTGATACCATCTTCAACAACATTATACCTTCACAGCTTGAACCTCTGATAATTTTAGTGTTGACAGGTACAATAATTGGAAAAGTGCCACATACTGGGAAAATAATAGTAGTAATTTATGACGCATATTTCATATTAATTAATAAGTTATGCTAATTTTTAATTAACTTTTCGTTAAAATGAGTGAGTTATCGATTTTAGAACTCTTAAATATCATATATCACTATTGCAAGTTAAATCTAAAATTCATATTTTTGTTTATAAATAACTGCGCCCACGCTTTCCGCAGAAAGGTATAAGGGTATGAACATAACAATATACATAGTTTTATCGTAATCAGAATCAGAAACATTTATTTTAATTACATATTATTTTAGGCAAAAAGCAATTTAAAAATTACCAAAAGTTGGCTATTACGGCGGCAAAGGTGAAACAAAAGATAATATTGTCAGATACACAAAATGGATTTACAAGCGGTGAAAGAGTCCGCCCCACCAGACAAGTCCAATAGACACGGTATTTTAACCGCATTCCGGTCATACATACTATATTAAAATATTTGTATTCCAGCTGTTAAAGGCAGGCCTGACAAATTTAGTTCCAAAATTTCGCATAATCTGTGGGAAAAATTATATTTTGAACCTTAGTTTTATCTTAAGAGATTTATACAAACGATACCCCACGCGATGGGGTGGGTTTAAAAAAAATCATACTTTATAAGTATGGAGTGACACCCCTATTTTATTTTATTTTAGAAAATGTTATTAGGGCATTTTGTGGCGGTTTAAGGATCGCATCTACATACTAAATGTTTTTTTGTTTATATAGGGCTTATATAGGGATAGCATCTGAATAAAATCACTGTGACATACGGACAGACAGACGGACCCGATGAAATTATAAGGATTTCTTGTAGTTACTACGGAACCCGAAAAAGATTGTGCAGCAAATAACTGCACTGGGCTCGTCGTATTTATACATTGAAGCTCATTTTTCATACAAAATGTAGGCCAGCTTTACCTTACATAATTAACGTTACAGTTTACGACACTTACCGTGTACGCATCAAAAAAATCAATTAGCCTCGAGAGAACTTTCTCGAAACAATCCATCCATCTTCTTACCTTTTTCATCGACATTTTTGTCGAAAAAACTCATTTTACCGACAGGTTAACGATATCGACAGACCGATCGATTCCGTTTTGCTTCTGACGGATCGTTGGCAGCTTTGTTTATTGTTATGTATTTTATTGTTGTCTGTCATAAAGATCAAAATAACCATCAACATCAAGTATTTTGTATTTTATTTTTAACCGACTTCCAAAAAGAAGGAGTTTCTCAATTCGAATGTATGTTTTTTTTGTATGCTTGTACAGTGATTACTTCGGCAATTAAAACACACAAAAACATACAATCAAATTGACAACCTCCTCCTTTTTGGAATTCGGTTAAAAAAGAAGTCACGGGCTAAACTAAACACATGCAACGCTTGTCTCGACTATGATGTATTATACTTAGATAGGTTTTCCCCAGCTCTGCGTGGCAAGCCTCAAGTAAGGTAATCGCCCGACTCGTCTTCAACAGCGACACGTCGGGCAACGCTGTTAGAAACTTGTCGTGATTTGTGAACAGTGACAATGCCATCCTCTGTGTTTAGAAAATGCAACACCATGATTTATAAGGACAAGATACTAAAAAGCCTTAAAGATGTGTCTTATCCTCGTGTGCTGAGAACTGACATTTGCCATGGTTTTACTTTATATTTAATTAGTATATACTCTCTATAGATATAATCTCATAGTTGATAAAAGCGCCCTCAAGCTCCTTAAACTCTAGCAAATGACAAGGAGAGCGCGGGGAGCGGGTGAGGAACCCGAGATTGGTGGGAGGCGGAGAGTGTCCGTTCTGTATGACTAAGCGGCAACAACAATGGAAAATCATCGACGATATTTTCTCAATCGACCGTCACGTCTCCGATCACCGTCACGAGCCGGCTGCCGAGACCGTGATGCTATCTATCCCGATATTATCACCCTGTAAATGGCATTCGCTTTATTAACAGCCTGTATACGTCGCAGGTTATGTTGAAACCAACATTTTCATGAAAATCCTACGATTTTAATCAAAAACCCGGATATCATAAAACCTAAGAGAATTAAGATGTAGATGAAGTGTTTTTGAAAAACTCATAATAAGATGTCAAATATAATTTTGGTACTTAACTGTATAGGTTTTGTAAGAGATCTTTTGAATGTAATATAGTGGCTTTTAATTTGGAAGAAATTTAAGCTTTCATAAAATATCTGATTATGTATAGAGTAATTTAAAAAAAAAATATGAGCTAAAATGAACTTTATTGACGTTTGCGCTGCTCCTTTGAAAAAGACCGCCGAATATGGTTGAAACTATAGTCAGATATTTCACCTCAAAATAGACGTGAGTGATCCGTAGTTTTTATTTAAAAATGAGCACCTAAAGGTAAATTTATGTACCTATATTGGTTATGATGATGAAATATATTTTCCGTGATAAAAAACGGAATATATTTTTATTATATAGCCTATTTAGCCTATATAGCCTATTTTTTTTTTTTATAAATGGTCTGATGTTTTGTACATATTTTATTTATTTATGCTTTGATATATTTAAAAATAATAGCTAAATTCTACTTCTTAATATTATTGGTATCAAATTTCTAAATAAATTTACATTTTCCATTAAAATCCTGGATCTGCTCTACATTATTACCAAATAACTTTCACGTTTATTTTATTCTAAAATAGGCTTGCGCTTGACCGCCAA
The DNA here is from genome assembly GCA_947563715.1 of Lycia hirtaria. NCBI lineage: Eukaryota > Metazoa > Arthropoda > Insecta > Lepidoptera > Geometridae > Lycia > Lycia hirtaria. Next base: position 35,954,304 of record OX387385.1, read on the forward strand.
CTCACCTGGTGTTAATCGACAGTTACGTTATGCCATGGTCAACTTTCATGTAACCAATATCTGTGGCTGAATTAGTAAGAGACGTTCCAAAAACTGACGGGAAAAGAAAGAAATAGACGAGTTGTAAGCCCCGTCGGATGTTGTCATTTGAACTGTCTATTTTATTATCATCCGTCGTCGTTTTATCATAATCTGACATTTAACTAAATGACTAGTTTTATTAAAGCCCTGCAACATACCGGCGGCATGCCATTGACGGCTTGACGAGTAAAACGCCTCCGGATTTTGCGCTTTATAGATGGATTTTTTTTCCTTAAAAACAACATTGAAAGAAAAAAGAACAATACAACGATATTATTAACGATAAGGATTTCGTGTCAGCGTTCAAAAGCGTCCGAGCTCAATGAGGTCTAAAATGGCAACCTTTAGATCTCTTATACGATGAAAATAATTTCAATTTTCAAAATAAGTAATTCGAAGCGATAAAATAAATCGATGATTCCCGTTGTCCCACACTTCCGTGTCCACCACTGGTGGACATCGACACTTGTTCTCCCCTAGTGAGGGACAACGACACAACTTTTACATGGTTCTCGTTGTCCACCGCTCGTGGACACTGTCACGCGTTTTTATGAACCATTCCCATTGTCCACCAGTGGTGGACAGTCTCAATCTAAATTAGGCTTTAGCGCAGTGACTCAGAATGACGAACTTACGTTCATCATTGTTGGTGTCAACTCAGGACTCTTTCTTCGAAAATTCACGAAGAAAGAGTCCTGAGTTTTGAGACTTTGCGTCCATGTGATCATAACATCATTGTTTTTATACTTACAATGTTTTTGTTGTCTTTTTGTTGTTCCCACGAATAGTGATATCATGTACTTGAACAGGAAAATTAAAATGTTTGTGTGCTTTCTTGTATTCCAGTTTTCTTACTATAGAAGCTAAAGTAGTTGTCATATATTTCACTTCAATTGCGCACCCCACTACTTTACCTACTGAGCCATGAATACAACTTGAAAACTACTTATTTATTTAGTCTATGGTTATGATTAAACTTTTTTTTATCAGCCCTATTTGTACAAACTGTCCCACTGCTGGGCGCGGGCCATCTTTTCATTGTGAGAAGGGTAAGGCGGGTTGGCAGACTTCACACATCATTCAAGATCATTGAGAACTCTCTGACATGTAGGTTTCCGCACGATGTTTTCCTTCACCGTTTGAAGTTGGTGGCAATCGACAATACGCACATAACTTTGAAAAGACAGAGGTGTGCATGCTGCGGAATTCGAACCCAGGACCTGTCTCTCCCGACTTCTCGAAGTTAGACGGTCTCTCCCGACTAGGCTGCCAGAAACTTCCGATGATTTTACTTACCTGTCTTGTATTATACATGAAACGTGAACAAATTGCAATAATTGGCACTGGCAAATGCACTAATCGCGCGGGTCGCAAAACAGAGATAACAACATTACAAAGTGGTACTGGTTTCTTTAGAAGTAAATTCTCTTTTATTTCTACACAGTGAAAGCGCTAGTTTTTCTCTAGATCAGTCGGCTTCGTTTGCTGGCTCATTAATTAGGGATCTATCTGTCACGGACAGAATGTCTAGAATTTAAAAATGTTAAACGTGCAGCGGGTCTTTCTCAAGCAATTACTAAAAAATGTCGTCGTTAATAATATTAAATAAGGGCACATTGTCGCTATCCAACAGGCGAGTTGGTGGTCAAACGTGGTCCTATTCGCAATAAAAAAGGGCATTTAATAGAAAAGGAATGGTTGAGATAGGTGTTCTATGTACTCGCATTTTTTTTCGTATAGCAGTTTGAACATATACAATATAAACCGATAGTAGGTACAGAATAAGTCTTCAGTATAGTTTAATCAATAACTAAACGTTGTGATTAGTTTTTTTTTAATATTTTACTGTTTTTTTTTTACTTTAGTATCTTTTTGATTTCTATACCTTTTTTTGTACAAAAAACGTTTATATAGATTTTTTGGATCAGCCAAGGAAAGTCTCGATCCAATTATCTTAAAAAAACTGCATATTATTTATAATACATTTACCTATTACTAATGATTTCGTAAAAAAGTAAATTGCTTGTTTATCTTTCGTGGTAATGTATTTATGCCAAACCGTGTCATTGTTTGTTATTGATAAACACGCATATTGGGAGTTAAATACAGGTGGATGCTTTTAATTTAATTTATTTCGCATTATTTACAGTACATGGGCGACCGAGCTCCACTCGGATTTTTTATGACTGAAAATACGAGCAAACCTGGGTTCGGTGAAAATGAAACCTAGCAAAATCGATTTATCGTCCCCTAATCTATCTACAAACCAAATTTCATTAAAATCGTTGGATCGTTTCCGAGATTCAGATTATACATATATATATATTATATATACAATAATTACTCGTATAAAGATATTTGATAAAACAATTGTATTGTATGAAATAAAATATTATTGAATCTCTGTTATTTTTGAAGCGATATGAGCGATAATGTTTAGAGCTAACTACCATTTTATTTGTTGTCGATTCGTTATATTTGAACTCCTCAAATAATGCTTCGCTGCCACTTTTAGAAAACTTTACAAACATCAACTTGTATGGCTACCGACTTCCACAACCCAACACTGAATCTCCGTTATTATCACGGAAACAACAAGAATCCATACGAAATTCCAAACAACCAATAATGGTAATGAATGGTGCCACCTCCAAACAATCAAACAACGGAATTAATGCGTAGACGCTCGCTAACGACTTCTTCAAACAACATCAGTAATCCTATCAAACATACTAGCACACTACTACACTCGGCTACTTAAGTAGTTCGGGTGCTATGTTCTAAAATATTGTTTAAACATGCTAGTTTGGGAGACGTGGGGTGGATTGTTTGCATCTAGAAGTTGACATTCTACAAATACTGACTGATGCATAATGCTTGGTGAAATACTATTTTCAAATATAGCTACACTTAAAACTAGCAAAGCAACAGTCACTGATGTTGCAGTTGTCTATATGCGACGGTTATCGCTTACCATCAGTTAAGCCGTTTGCCTTTTTGCTGCACCTTTTTATACATAAAAAATATATATTCACAGTAAAATAAATTAACAAATACAACTGATATAATAACATAATAATTATTTCTGAACAGAAGGTCTTAGGCACGCACATTTAACGATGAATAAAATATGAAATACGAATAAATGTAATATATCTCTCTATTTCAAAATTATTAATATTATTTTCTAATAAATTACTCTCGCGCTACCTTACGTAAGTTATATAAGTACCTTTTTTATTTGAAGCTAATTTAGACCATGGCAAGTAATGTATAGTCGATAGTCAGAATACTACTGAATAACTGAGATTTCGTAACGTTCTTGAATATAGGTGGAATTTGTCAACTCGCAAAATTGGCCGTCGTGGCTGACTATGTCTTCATAGCTATGGCCAAGTGCAAGTTCATTTTAACAAATAATAACCAAACCATAATCATTAAGGCTATCCGTTCAAGGCTAAGTTCATGCGTTTGTACATAATAAAATATAGAGATGATAAACTGCATTGTAGTAGCAGACCATACATAAGCCCTGTTTAGGGCTTATTTAATTTATATACCTCTTTGTAATACAATTATGAGCCGTATTTAATCACCATAGTAACCATAACTTCACGTTTGACAGATGTCACAATATGAAAATGTCAGTAGCTGTTTTCTACCTCATTCTTCAGTAACCGAAGTGTCCGCATCTCCCAGCCTATATTGTCGGAATGTAATTTATGTTGACACTACGACATGTTTACGATGTTTTTGTGACGACCACACACGACGAGTGTCGATTAGGGGTTAAGACCTGTGTCCACTGGACAACGCGTCTAAAGGTGAAGGCATGTTAGATCGACGCTAACGATAATAATCTGTAGAAGATAGGCGATGTCAGCGTTGAAGCGACACAAATCGTTTATATTATCGATAATACTGTGATAAAAATAGTTAAGTTGGTAATTTAGTAGAATTTGAGTATCTGGAAAAGGAGTTCAGGAATAAACTCGTGTAATTTATTTTTTAATCTGACATTGACATTTAACCTCTTCACTGTTATTAAGTTTGTGTAAGTAGTAATAAGATGTGCAAAATATGTTAAGCTTACCAGTTATTAGTCGGGCAATAATTGGTTAGCTATGGTCGGCTGGAGGGCTATGCTCGGTCGGAGTCTCTCTGACAGATCGAATTAGAAATAAAGAGATTCGTAGACGTACGAAACTCACCGACATAGCACAGCGGATTACCAAGTTCAAGTGACAGTGGGCAGGGCACATAGCACGTAGAACTGATGGCTGATGGGGCTGAAAAGTTCTCGAGAAGAGACCACGTACCGGCTAGCGTAGTGTAGGAAGACTAGCCACGAGATGGACAGATGTCATCATACAAGTAGCGGGAAGACGCCGGATGCAAGCCGCTTCCAATCGGTCTTTTTGGAAATCCATGAGGGAGGGCTATGTCCAGCAGTGGGCTTCCTATGGCTGAGATGTTGATGATGAACCAGTTATTGACCTTTTTGATACATATTCAATTGATTTTAAATATGAACTTAGGGCGAAGTCACACAGTTGGAAGATACGGACGATAAGGAGATTCATAATATAATGTTGTATGTATGTATCGTCGTGTACACACAATTACAAAGTAACAAGCTGTACAATAGGAGGACTTAATGCTAATGAGAATTTTCTGCCAGTCATCCTCATAGTGAAAGGCAGACAGGATGTAGGCGTGCTTCGAACTGACAAAGTTAATACAAAGTGAAGTATATTCGACTTAGGTATATCTGTTTTTAAACGATATCAAAAATAGAAGAGGTTCTCAATTCGATTGTGTGCTTTTTTGTATATTTATTCACTGATTAATTCATTAATTGAGAATTGATTTTGACGATACTTTTTTGTTTTGTCCCATATAAATTTTATGAAAATCTGTTCAGTACTTGGTTTTTATAACAAAATAATTGGAGAAATGTTATCTAAAACTAAACGAATTGCGTAGTCTGAAGGCGGTGTTTTTATCAGTTTGTTTTTTGTTTCTTAGACTAAGTCCCCGAAATGAGTCCTATAGAATATAGACAGATAAAATATTTTACTGCGGTGCTCGAGACTAAGTAGCTTCTTGGCAATTAGTTTATCGTCATCGATTAGCTAGTGAAACCTTACCTTTATTCATCCAATCTAATGGCACTAACACTAAGTGGTGTCGTTAGATTGTTAGAGTTGAAACCAAGTGGATATTTGAGATGCACGATATGTGCGAAAAACAGTTTGAAGTATTCGCTCAGCAGATATACTCGTACAAATAGATAACGCAAGTTGACTATAAAGATACTAAAATCAAAATATTAACAAGTATCTATATTAGAAAAAATACAAAATACCCAACTGCAGAAGAGCGGTTTTTTGCAGTCCAACTTTCATTTTCACAGATTTCATTACGCTTGTATGCTTTCATTATGTTGTTGGGTGTACGTTTCTGTAAGAAAGTATGCAAAAGTGCGTTCTATAGAATAATGCTAGTAAAATAACTTATTTATTACGAAACAGTTTGTTGGAAACCTTTAGTTGGAAATGCATTTTTACCCGACTGCGCAAGAAGGAGAATTATATTTTTCTAGTATATGTACGTATGTATATGAGTATGTTTCTATATGAGCGCAAAATGTATAATAGCCTAAACGGCTTGACCAACTTTGATGTGCAAGGTGTCGTTAGATTTGTCTTCACTCCCTGAATGTCTTAGGTTATATTTTTTGTAATAATAATAATAATACATCTCTCGCAAACATAAAACTGTGTTTTTCGTAATCTTCAATGAAAGATTTCGCAATGAGTAATTTTACTAGAATTATTGTTAAGAATGCGCATTTATAATATTTTACGGCGATTTTACACATACTTTCTCATAAAAAATGTGCATTTTATCAAACGTAGTGAAATCGTAAGGCTGCAAAAACCTCTTTTCTATAGTCGACTATTTTGTTTTCTTTTAATATAGATACTTGTTAGTATGTTTTATATATCTAAATTGGACCTTTGGAACAGTCAAACCTCTTATACTATTGATTAGACGCGTTATCTATTAACTAAAGTTTGATCCCATCTTCATTATTCAAGATATTGAACGGTGACTGGATTGGTCACTGTTGCCTTGATATTTGCAACACTCTCAATAAACATCGAGAACGAATTCTACTAATCTGAAATTACTGTGCGTTTTTCCTTATCTCGGTCATTATATTCAGATTACCATATTGAAGACTAATTGGCGGAATAATTTTAACTTGTAAGAATCTTAATAATGGGTATTGAAATAACTTGCTAATTAAAAAGCACCCTGTGGTTTTGCGTAATATTTTGAACAGACAAAACATATTGCGGATGTAGATCAGTTTTGCGGTCTTATAGGCTAACTGTTTGACATTGAAATTCATTGTTAACGACCCAAAGATTGTTGCTGTAAGCTGAACTTCAGCTATAACTGAATTTCAGACTTGACCTTTTGGTCATTTTGCCTCACTGGACCTTTTGGCCCAATGGACCTTTTGACCAACTGGACCTTGTGACCCTGCACGGTCTTGATAAAACAATTTAAACATAATTATATCTATTCACATATTATTACTGAATACCAAGATTTTCGTTAAATTTGGTTGAAAAATACAACCTTTATGCTATTATCCAGATGTAAACCAACCAACATCCCGACATGAAAACAAATAATGCTTGTTTTTTGCACGTACTCATTTCGTTCGATTGGTCATTTACAGTACCTATACATGAAAGCTAAAGCGTTGGCCGAAAAGTAAAACTTAGATAAAATTTCACCATCCTAACAGTAATTGCGTCTAGTTACATCTGCCACACCTAACTTCCTCTTGGTCTCTTGGGAAATCCTCATCAGATAGCGGGATCCGAGAACTTGGTAAAAGCGAGCCACACCTGTGAGGAATCGAACCTGCAACCGCAGCGCAGGGTGCACGTACGCGACCCAAGAGACATGTGGCGACAGCGGCCGCTACGGGGCCGTGAGCGACGCGACAAGCGGTATAGTTAATTTAAGTAAGTTGAACAAAACTCTACTATTAGTCATAATATTTGGGCAGGGTTCATTATCGTCATCTCAGCCACTAGAAGTCCACTGCTGGACATAGGATACGTCTCGTAGAATCTCTTAACAAGCTTCACTGAGCTAGAAAAGACTTGCATCTAAGCTTATTACTTCTATGGATAGATAGTAGCTGAGCTGCAACACTAACATTTATCTCCCGGTTTTGTTAACGTAAGTTTTCTGAATTGCATCCGATTTTTTTTTCGTGTGTGTTTGTCAGTTAAACCTGAGCATAGAGGTGGATACATAACTTTGTAACGCAGTCATTACAGAAAGTTAATTAAATTATCTATTTGCCATTTTGAAGATGCTATATGAAAAATTTAAAACTTTTAATATCTACTGTAAATAAATAACTTTACCATGTATGAATTTTGAAATTATTTTCAACCTTTGGGTACAAAATACAAAAATCATCCAAGCAGTAACCTACACAAAAAAAGTATCATTGCTGACCTGACTTTTCCTTCAACGAATGGAGTGAGAAAATCAATAGATGCGTTGTTTTTAATGTGGTGGTCATGGACATCAACACAGATAGATTGTTTTTGCTTAATTTTTGACCGTATTGGCGCTGTCTAACAAGCGAGTTTGTGGTAATACATGTAAAAAACACAACATATTTTAAATTCTTGTTTACAATGGAAAATCGCTGTTTCTTATGACCCAAACCACTCCCCACCCCGCAGTCACGTACCATCCCGGGAGCGTTACAAATCATACGTAAGACAGCGCAGCGATGCGCCCGCGCCGACAACGCCGTATGTCAACTCCTGTTCGTACACGCGAAATACATATATTTCGACTGAATCTGGAACAACGAACCTGTTGCTGTAAAGAGATAACGTGCTTGTATATTCATAAAATAAAGGCTGGTTTGAAAAATTTTAAGCAGTGATAGCTTTGTTGGTTATGCGATGGACTTCTTTGTCGGTGGGCGTTGGACGAACTTCAACAATAGGAAATGTGCATCACTTATTTTTATTATTAGGTATTCCCACAAAACGGTTCATGGTGTTAGTTTGTAGCTATTTAATTGACCGAGCGATCGAAGCGTCTCTGCATCAACTATGGCCAAATTTTCTTTCGTCTGTCAGTTTGTTTGTGAGTTTGTGATTTTGTGAGTTTGGATGTTCGTACTCGCGTACAGGGCGTAATTTTGAACCAATTTTGATGAAACTATGTATAGGTTCCATGTTTTTTTTGTCGTTGGCTATTTTTGATAGGGTGGTTCCCATAAAAAGGAGGGAAGTTTATTGCGACGCTAATGCCCTATTTAAAATTTTATTCATTGAGAATATTTTTTCCTAGCCTCACCACAAAAAAAACGAAAAAAACGCATGATTGTATGTATGCATGTATGTATGTATGCCCAATACGAGCTCCGATCTTCGTTCTGCGACCTTAATGTTGCTCTCCTTGATTTAATTTTAATGACACGCGATTTCGAAACCTAAACATTCGTCAATTATGTTAATACGGAACAATTAATTATGAGATGTCGAGCTTCAGCAATAATTGTTATTAATACTAGTCGTAAATTTTACAGAAGTTAACAATACTCAGTAAAGTATTCGAAATAAATGAGTTTAAAAACTGAAACATCCGAATTAAATGAGTTAATATAGTCTAATGACCACTGCTCATCAACTTGTAGAAAATATTTCTTTTTAGGGTTCCGTACCCAAAGGGTAAAAACGGGACCCTATTACTAAGACTCCGCTGTCTGTCCGTCTGTCACCAGGCTGTATCTCATGAACCGTGATAGTTATTTTATTCTTTTTTTAACACGCTTTTATTAGCTTCACCTGTATGCATGTTTGTTTGTTACCGACTCCTTTGGACTTGACTTTAAACCCACTTCAAACGGACAGATTTTATTCAAACTTTGTAGACTTATCGAGGATCGACGACAATACAATAATTTGAAGCGTGGTTTTTTAGTTTTTTAAACTGTAATTATTAATTATGTTTTTTTTCGGTACTTCATCTGTAGCTCCATTTAACATCATAGTTCTTCATGAATTGTGATGAACATAAATTGTTTAGCAAAGAATTTGAATCGCAGTTCCGGTGGCCATTTGTCGCCTTCATCATCAGTTTCACTACACCAATAGGGAATATGAAATAAAAAGCTTACCACACATTTGTGGAATGTGGAATGCGCTTCTTGAATGGGTATTTCCGAACAGATATAATCTAGGTGTCTTCAATTCGCGAGTGAATAGGTTTTTTCTAGGCAAGCGCGCTCCAGCGTAGACCGTAACTGTTGCTTAACACCAGGTGAGTTGACGGTCAACTGTAAGCCTGTTTTCGAATAAAAAGGAACATTTCATTCCACAAAAACAAAATTAAAATATCTTCAATTGAAAGAAAGTTACAAGCATTTTAATTTCATGTTAGACTGAGAGCATAGCGGACGATGACGTCATGGTTCAAGTTCACCGTACAAATTCAAAACAAACTTTTGTTTCGCGAGAGAGGAACAGAGTATCCCTCCCCTAAAACTTGAAATGTTTATATCTCAGAAGTTTATTGACCGATTGAAATATTTTATTTTTACTATAATAGGTATATTATATTTTAGTATAAATATACAAATCAATTGCTGTTCGTCTGTCTCACTAAAACTCGAGAACAGCTGGGCTGATTTAGCTGATTTTGGTTTTGATATGTTTGTCGTAGTCCAGGGAATATTAATATATAAGATAGATATATGTATATATATATATAGATTAGGTGTTGTATAGCAAGTACTGTGTTACTGCACAGTCTTTAAAAAAACCAAGTGCGAGTCGGACTCGCGCACGAAGGGATCCATACCTTTATCTATAAAAACGGCAAAAAAATAACGTTTGTTGTATGGGAGCCCCTTGTATATTTATTTTATTCTATATTTTAGTATTTGTTGTTACAGCGACAACAGAAATACATCATCTGTGAAAATTTCAACTGTCTAACTATCACGGTTCATGAGATACAGCCTGGTGACAGACGGACGGACAGACAGACAGCGGAGAAATAGGGTCCCGTTTTTACCTTTGGGTACAGAACCCTAAAAACTGTAAACTATCAATAAAATTATAAAACAAATTTAAGATTGTCCCGCAATCCCAACTTCTGAAAACACTAAAAAGAAACCTTTTTGTCAGTATTTAAAGTTTGAGTTAGCATAATACACGCTGACAAAAATCAATACCATGAGATTGAGTCAAAAGTTAAGACCTAGGAATTGCATTCCGATCATAACTAGCCAGAGTTTAAATTCTAGACCGAAGACCAGAAAATTGATATAGTCAAATAGAAGGCGCGCCACGGGGCCTGTTTTACCAATTTACAACTCTAGACTTACACATGAATATGGGCAATTTTCCTTGTTTTCTGCAAGGCTTTTTATTTCCTTACTTCTTTTTGAGTCACTTTTTTTTTGCATAGTCACAATTTTACACACAATGACACTTGTAAGAAACGCATACTTTACAATATTGCTTCAAAGTCATTCAGGGAGTTAACTAACTTGGTCAAAGTCCAGTTGTATTCCACAATTTAACAGTGCGCACGATGAAACAATAAATTAAAAGGTATCGTTCGGGATTCTGGAACTTCCACCAAGACACGATGTCGTTTTGGCCAACGTCAGTCACATGCGCACAACACTTTTTTAACAAACTTAAAAAAGTAGGTTTTCAATTGTTTTTTTTTATACTTAGGTATAATTTTTTTTTGTTAATAATAATGTTTTAGTTTTTTAAACAATAATAATTATGTTTCTTCAAACTGACGTCTAGTTTGGTGAAATTCAGGTCTTGATTTATAAGTTTCCAATTTTTATAAGTTTATCGTCGAGTGTACAATAATATTATATTTTTTAAATAGTTAAAATTCAACTTAACAAAATTACTATAAAAATGTGACAGTTGCCAATTTAATTATTATAAAACTCTTGTGAACTTGTAATTTTGTTGTCTGTTAAACCTGGACTATACACTCCAGATACATGATTCAATTGCAAGCAACACTCTATGGTCATAGTATGACATAAATGCAAACCATTGCTCCTTAGCGGGTTAACATATTAGCCGACAAGTGAAAAAACTTAACTGGGGATAGGTGCGTTGCAATTGGCACTTTTCTATTTGTAAATATTATATTTTTTTATAATTTGAGCAAATTACTGTCAACGTTGGTTACTTTGACTCTGTGTCGAACATTGTATATAGCCTTTTTCAAAGGGTCTGGATTTTTATCCCAAAAGATTAGTAGTCAACGTACCTACTTGATTATTACCTACTTGATTATTTCTTTTTTAACACGCTTTTATTAGGTCGACCTGTATGTAACTATGTAATGAAATCTAAGGTAACTAATTTAACCATCTTCCAAGGATCGTAGCGTCATGAAAATTGACAGCTGTGTGTAGTTCTGATGACAATATAATAATATGGTACTGTCGAACTGATCTGAAGATGGAGCCGGAAGATATGAACTAGAACTTCATGATAGAACATCGTATCATAGCTGTGTTTGGATTTGTTAGAAAAGTCTTGTAATAAACTTTGACCACAATCATTTGTAGCGTGTTTTTTAGTTTTTTAAACTGTAATTTATTTAATGAGGAATTTTCTCGATAATTCATCTTTAACAATCGTTTTGAATACCTACTAATATTATAACAAATAATCAAAAAACTTTGAAAAAGCTGTGTAATTGAAATTAAATCAATTTTAACGGATTTGTCACGTATATTTTGAATAATTTTATGACCTGGCGTTTCGAACACTGCCGCGTGCGTGGTGACAGATATTAAAATTAGTTTAATGAGTAATAATTGCGGGAACCTCAGAAGGCTATGTACAATGTTTGACACGGAGTCAAAATTACCCGTATGAAAGTGATAACTTATTTTTTTATTAAAACCAGTGAAGTTAGTCTTATGGTAAAAATGGTATATTTTTCACAAGCAAACAACCAAGTCTTCCTTTCCATATTGAAAATGTGAGTTTATTTAGCCTACAACTAGCTAGTGCTAGAATTTACTTAGCATGAGAGTACGGAAGCTTCGATATGCGAGTAAAACTCATACTGTACCGGCTTTATTTGTAATCTTTAGACAAAATGGAAAATAAAATATTATACAAACGAAATGCTTAATATTTTACAATCTACATAATATTTTAGTCAGGTGAATCACACACATCTCGAGTGTCAATAACACAACATTGATTTCATGAAAATTATATTCCATGAATAACAAAACCAACCTTTTTTTATAATAAACATATATTTGAATATCCAAAAACAGCCTCTCAAGGGTCTCGTATGCCCTATATTTATTAAATTCATTTTATTGGAAACAATCATAACTGAATCACTTTATAGCACCAGAGTATAATAATTTTAAGCTCTTATTTTACAGAAGGTGAGACTTTTAAACTTTTATAATCTCAGACTAAATAAAAGACAGACGGAGCATGCATAGCTCTTAAGTGAAGCCAACTTTGGCATAGAATACAAAATTGTATTAAGAGTAGGTTAGATAAAATTAAACAGATTTGTTTTCTATCTCTGTTTCTATGTTAATAATAAATCTCCATGAAATGAAATTAGTTATTTAATTGTGTGAAAATAAATTAATTTTACTAATTATTTAAAATAATCGTAACGTTATTAAAAATAAAAAAATGAATTATTTAACTGAAAAATGTAATGAATAAAAATTATTAATATGGAAGAAGTCTGTCTTGTGGTGGATAAACTTCTTTTGTCAGAGCTGATGATGATGAGTGATTTTTTTTATGACTCGACATTTTCATGTTATGCGTATTACCAAGCTCTGCACGCTCCATCTGCCATTTTTTCCAGTTTGAGGTTACAATATGAATAGTAAAGAATACGGTGTTAATTTTAATACACTTTTAACAGATATGAAATATCGATTGACATTTTGGTCAGGCAATTAAAAATAAGGCCATCTCGCTGAAGTATCTTCAGCGTTTTTAATAAAATGTCGGTTAAGAAATGAAACCTGCCTTTTGCAATTTAATTTATACTTTATGAATGGAAAATACATTGTTTCTTATTTTCCGCTAATAGGATATGATTAATGATGATTTTATTGTACTTATGTATTTTTTTATTTAAGACCTTTAAATTTACCGACTTCTGTGAAAAATAAACCTACAATATGCTATGTATGTTGATACTCGACTGTTTTTTAAATCTTTCAATCTTGAATGTGTAACACTAAATTTGAAATTGGAACAGATTATTAAAAGGCAGAGTAGGGTGGCGCATGGCGCCGCTTTGCCACTCGCAGACGACACCTTAAAAAAAAAAAAAACTTGAGAGGTGTCAAGGGACACCCGGATGGAACGAAGTTCAATGCGAAATTCAGTCCAGTACAATACAGTACAATAATAGAAACTTCAGTACAATACCAAGAAATCAAACAAATGTTACAGTTGTAGCGTATTATATCTTCTTTGGTTGCATAATTCGTGACTGTTTTTTTTTTTAGTTTTATTCTCCTTTGTCAGGTCGTTCTATTTAAAGTAGACTCATATGAACATTGCACACTCTCAAGTACAGAAGAAGCGAGATAAAAACTAGCGGCAGCTGACTTTGCATTTCTATAAAAGTTGATCGGTAATCTGGTAACCATTCTGACATATTGGTTAGTTTATTAATATGTAATAGACTAACGATATGTCACAATTGTCGTTAAATCGTATCAGCGAGTGGCGAACGGGTGATAGTTCAAATGGAAGCCTTGAGGCCCTGGTGTTTTATATGAAGTGACGTCACAAAGTTCTAAGCGTAGCACGCCGTCTCGTTTCCCCACATATCTATTCCGCGCATGCGTAGATCGCCCGCTATAAATCAGCGCCATATTGGGAATTACTCGGACCAGATAAATAATAAATAATTATCATGCTCTAATGTGGAGCAACTGAGTAAAAAAAGAGAAGCAGAGCACTTTTTTGCGTTTGTTGGATCATAGCTACTTGGCTTAGGTACCTCTTTTTCTCTTCTTTACCATTCCAACTCAAAAATATATTTTTATTTTTTTACGTTACATTGTGTATTTTTTTATTTATTTATCGGTATTAAAATTTAAATATTTATATATTCTACAAGATTCATTTCTGGGAGTGTGCGCAAGAGCTTCACAACCTAATTCCATCCTTACAGCAGAAATTCAGCGTATTACCACCCATTTCGCATTGACGATATCGGTCCATGTTTTTGATGCGTACTGCGCAGGAATGGAATTCTTTGCCGCCATCTCTGTTTCTTGAGAGCTGCAATCTTGGAATCTTCAAGGCTAGAAGGAATAGATATTGCCTAGATCGACGAGATCCGTCCTCGGCCATAACGTCACTTAACATCAGGCGAGTTGGTGATCTAGATCCAGTTAGATAGATCTAGATCTATCTAACATAGAAAAAAATGCACAAAGTGATATCAGGGTAGTAGCACGAGATACGCGAATTCAGGCAGAAATAAAGAAGCAAATAATAACGAAAATATTTATTAAAAAAATAATCACAACATGTTTTATTTGCTTAAAAAATATTTTGAACATATCAAAAACTAACACCCAAACAAGAGAGAAAAGCAAAGAATCAATCAAGCATCGATTACGAGCCCGAGCCAACGGGTGCGCAGATGATTCCCACAAGCTCAGCATCGAAACATGTAAATATATAATTAGTTTTTGTAAGCAGCGAGAGTTCCGTTACATTATCACATTACGTCTACTTAAAATACTTTTTTATTCGCCGCATTGACAGAAATCGGCTCCAACTTGAATTGATGCAAATATTCGATTCACAGGATGCGACATTTTAATAAAACCGGCTAAGTGCGAGTTTGACTCGGACGCAGGCTTCCATACACAATCTAGAAAACCTGACATAATTAGTAGACTGTTTAGTTCCAAAATTAGTTAATGATCTTCTAAACTTAATACCTTTTTAGGGTTCCGTACCCAAAGGGTAAAAACGGGACCCTATTACAGAGACTTCGCTGTCTGTCCGTCCGTCCGTCCGTCCGTCTGTCACCAGGCTGTATCTCATGAACCGTGATAGTTAGAGAGTTGAAATTTTCACAGATGATGTATTTCTATTGCCGCTATAACAACAAATACTAAAAAACAGAATAAAATAAATATTTAAGGGTCCCATACAACAAATGCGATTTTTTTTGCTCGTTTTTGCTCGATATTGATAACAGCAACAGGTAGACGCTTGAAATATTTACAGAATATTGAGTACTTTTATTCTAATATTCTAGCAGTATGGTGTCGCAGTTCAAACCTAACCTACTTTTGAGGTAATATGATTTAGCCAATGCTATTTTTTTATTTTTTTTTTGTGATCATTAACTAAATTTGGGCTTCCAATTTTTGATGGCAGAATAAATGGGACCACAAACTTAATTTTGCCGTTCCTATATTTAACGTTCCGTTTTGATTGTTACTTTTTAATAATATTGCATTAAATATTATGTGAAATTGTCAGCTAGCTATATTTATATTGCACTTCAAAATACAGTCGTTTATGAGTAGACACAATAGGCTTAGTAATAGGCTCCCATTGGCAACTTTGGGTTACGGAAACTTAAAAATTAAAGCATATTGGTTATTGCAAAAGGTCGGATACCTATTAAAAGATGACAAGGTTAATTTTGTCGATTTTTTTATAAAATAAAATTAACTTCTCGCAGTTAAGGTTCCTAAATAAAGTGTTGTTTTGATTGAGCCGTTTGTGTCATGGGTTTCAAAAGTTTATTTTGTGGTTTTTAAATGTCAGTCGCACTAATTTAAAATGAACTTATGTTTAAATCGTTGTTATTGTTTTAATATTCACTTCTGATCATATTATGTTGTTTTTATAACCTTCAAATTCAACAATGACTGTATTTTCTTTGAGCAACTTCACAAAGATAAGGAAAAGTAGTGTTATTTTTTTTTTTACATCATAATAATATTTTTTCTACATAATAATGGCGAATAACTTTTAGTTGTGGTACATAGAAAAATCCAAACATGGAACAGATAATCATGTTCATCTCACAAATGTTTATTCTTAGTGGGAGTCTGCAGCTTAGAAAGCAATACATACTCGTACATACATAGGTACATAAAATCATGCATATTTTTCCTTACGGGGTAGGCAGGGCATCAAAGTCCATGAGACGGTTTGATGCCACATTTGACGGTTGTTAGAGAGTTAGATGGGAGCGAGAGGATAATAGAGGATTAGAAGTTATAGGAAGGTAAGATGTCATGTTGGCCGGCAGCGATAGGGGGTCAGCCCTTCGCCTATATCATAAGACTTGCCTACATAAACGACGATTTTCCTCAAGTCCCTTAACTGACTTGACAAAGCAGACTACTAAATGAGGGTGAAGTCAACTACGAGTAACTTGCTAGTAAAATTTTATTTTTAAGATAAGCTAGAAAAATTAAAATATAAGTACCTACTGATACAAAGTAGCAGCTTAACAACTATCTGCAGTAATAAATCTATATCTTCCACGAAACTGCAAATCTCTTGCAAGTAGATACATTGAATGAAGCATTCCCGAAATACCGCTACAGTATGTCAAAGGTCATCTCGGTCTGGTCATTGCTCATTACACTAACTCTGCATCATTTTGGATTTTATTTATGTGTTGTATGATGAAAAGTTTGCGCTTGGCCGCTACCTTGAAAAATATACTAATATGAGTACATACTAGTATATTTTTCATAAACATTTTACAATAGCCGTGTTCAGCAGGTGAGAACAGATGACAAGTATCTTAGTTTTTTAATATGAAAATAAGCCTTTATTATTTATTATATAACTAGTAGTTCTAAGAACAGTAGACCTCGCGAGGGTGCTTATTTGCAGCTCACCTTGGGACATCTGTACATAAAACCTACATTTTAACTAATTTTATAAAAGGAGAAAACGAAAAATTAAGAAATTTATTCAGCGCTAATATGCATCAAGCACATCCACGCGCCCTCACTGTTACACGCAATCTCAAGTTGGTTGTCTCGACTACAACTTAACCAATTATGTTTATTTTTACGGCAAGTTGTAATAATTGTGTACTTTATCTACCTACCAAATATCATTAAAATCGGTTGGTAATTAGCGTCCCCCCTTTTTATGGGAACCACCCTTCCTATCAAAAATCACTAACGACAAAACAAAATAATTATCCATAGAACCTATACGCCAAGTTTCTACAAAATTGGTTCAAAATTACGCCCTACACGCGAGTACGAACATACAAATCACAAACAAACTGACATATGAAAGAAAATTTGGCCAGTTGATGAAGAGACGCTTCACTCGCTCGGTTAAAAATAGTTTTTATCTATTCGGAAAGAATAACTAGATGGCACTTTTTAATAAACAGTAAAAAAAAAACTATGAATAACTATAGCGAAAATCTAAGAACACTTTTAGTTTTGTTTCAACAACAAGCAAACATACTTCCGTAAATACACTCCAATTAAAACATAACTCAATAAAATTCTGTCAAAAAATTAAAGAGTTATTACTCTTTTTTTTATTTGTATATGAATAAAAAACAAACAAAGTTTGAGTTAATTTACTTGAACTTTCAATGGTTTGAGTTCAGTCAGTTTGGTGTCGAGCTGATGTAGTGGACTGCGACCTTTTCGAGTATTTTTAATGACCACCATAAAGTGAGGCAAATTAAGTGATTATCATCGGCAACTTACTGAAAACCATAAGGTTCAGTCATAAACTTAAAACAGTACGTTAAGGGGACCTTTTACTCCTCTCATTTTCGTAAACTAAAGTTATTTTCTTTGTATACATATAAACGTGCGTTCAAAGTTTTAGTTTTTAATAATATTACAAATATCACTAAATATATCAATGTACTATTATGTTATATATTATGAACCAAATATTATTTCTTTTGTCATTTTTGAGTTTTGACCACAACGCAATTAATTTTATGTTAAAGATAATATTGAATATTGGCTAATAAACACTTTTATGTCGTATTACTTTCAGATCGTATTACAAACGGAACAAAAGTTGAACACGGATCACAATATTCAAGTGGAAATGGGCAGGGCACTTCGTCAGAAGGGGAGACGGACGGTGGACTAAATCACAGAATGGAATCCGCGAGACAGAAAGCAAGCGCCTGGCAGACCTCCTGCTCGTTGGCCGGATGATATCGACAAGGCAATAGGAACACAGTGGATGACTGGCACATCACCGGGAATTAAAGAGGAGACATAAGTGGATACATAATGATCAGCTAATTAAAGTACGTATGTTTATTTACAAATTTTTTTTTCAAGAGGTGGGTACTCAAGTTTAAAAAAAAACAAAAATCATTTCATAACAAAGAGTACGAGTCAAACAAAACCGCTCTGGCCGCACAGGATTTCTTTTGCTCTTAAACAATATAAGTCATAAACGTTTAGCACTACATTATCTTTAAAGCAATATCTTTATTAGCAATCAAACCGTCGTAAAACCAAACTGTGTTTTTATTGGCTTTATTTTTCACTTTTGACGTGGCTTAAGAATCATATTTGTCAATTTCGGCGTATACTTAATCAATAATTAAATTAAAATTTGGGCAGATGAGCAGTGGCGGGAAGACGTTGGATACAAGCCGCTTCCAATCGGTCTTTTTGGAAATCCATGGGAGAGGCCTATGTCCAACAGTGGACTTCTTATGGCTGAGATGATGATGATGAAATTAAAAGTTCTCGTTATTCTATAATGACATAAAACATATAAGTGCGTGTCAAACTACGCGCAAGTGTAGATTCATGTAGCTGCAAATAATTTAGCCGGCAAGAGATGGAGAAAATTGACTTAAACAAAAGTTAATTATCTCTATATTTTGCAAACAAATTGATTTCCCACTTCAAATTTACACACACTATATTCTCAAATTAGTTATCCAACTATGGGGTAGACGAGGAAAATAAATCATCCCGATTTTACTTATAAGGGAATTAATTACCCAATTTTTTCACGAAGTTATTTTTCCGCTATATCGGCATGATTTTCAACCGATACTAAATTAGAACTTTCTAGTACTAGGAGTCTGCGTTGGAAATACGGACAGACGGACGTAGAAGGTGAAATTATAAGGATTCTTTGTTGGCTACTGAACCATAATAACCGAATAGTGAATGAATTTGCTAAGTATTCGTTTATGTGGGTTGGCAGACAGCGGAACATCACGCATCATCTAGCAGACATACATTAAACTTTATGAGCAAACGACTTTTTTACCAATTGGGCGAAGTCCAACGTAAACAGAGCTACTATTTCCTCCAAATATAGTAAATAAACCAGTTAATTTGAAGCAAAAGCAAGCAAGCAAGGTAGCATATCACAGCAACTGGTTTACTCTCACCAAATCAAGCAAACACTACATTCAGGCTGCGTGATCAGAAGCAATTGAAAGCTAACAAATACCTCTCAAGAAACACCTAATGGAATAAATGTGGGAACTGAGCTACCGTGCTTTCACTTGAGGATTAGGAGCTGGTCTGCGGTTGGTAATTAACTGTTGGAATAGAATTGAATTAGTGGGCACTTGTGGGTAAGTAATGTGTTTGTTGTAGTGTCTGATAGAGATATAAGTTTGCTGTGTGATCTTAAGATAGCTAAGATTAAGAATCGTAGCGTATTAGAACGATTTGGAAGTATCCTAGCTCTGCCTTGTCTTAAGTTCATGTAAATAACAAGTATATCATCATCATCTCAGCCACAAGAAGTTCACTGCTGGACATAGGCCTCTCCCATGAATTTACAAAAAGATCGGATGGAAGCGGCTTGTATCCAGCATGTTCCTGTCATTTGAATGAGATCTTCTATCCACCTTGCCTGCTCTTCTAACTTTACGCTTCTCGGTGCGTTGTGGAGACCCGAAACTCGAGATCTTTTCGACCCCATCGGCCATCGGGTCCACGTACTGTGTCTTGCCTACTGTAATATCAACTTAATAATCCACTGTGCTATGACGGTGATTTTTGTGTGTTTGTATGTCTACGGATCTCCTCATTTCTGTTTCATCTGGCACGTCGTAATACATAAGTACTTACATATGACCTGCACACTTCGATACTTTGTTGTAAGCCAGAAGATATACCTAAGTGCTGCACAACAGAATCGAATCATCATCATCATCATCTCAGCCATAAGAAGTCCACTGCTGGACATAGGCCTCCCCCATGGATTTCCAAAAAGACCGATTGGAAGCGGCTTGCATCCAGCGTATTCCCGCCACTTGTATGTGGTCATCTGACCATCTCGTGGCTGGTCTTCCTACGCTGCGCTTGCCGGTACGTGGTCTCCACTCGAGAACCTTTCGGCCCCATCGGCCATTAGTTATACGCGCTATGTGCCCTGCCCACTGCCACTTCAACTTACTAATCCTCTGTGCTATATCGGTGACTTTCGTACGTCTACGTATCTCTTTATTTCTTATTCGATCTCGTAGAGTGACTCCGAGCATAGCCCTCTCCAGAATCGAATACCCTCTGTTAATGCCTGTACTTTAATATAAGAGTAGGTACATTTCGCTTTATTGGATCGTACTTAGATACGCTATTAATTAAATATGTTTGTAATGTGAGTCTTTTTTACATATACTATCAAATAGGTATTTTGTGGTTCTGGAAAAAAATAGTTTAGAGTAACTTTAGACACTTACCTAAAACATATTGAGAGTGACTTACTTATTTCTTCGTCAGGTTGCATTAAAATAATATATTTTAGTTTGTTTTTACTGACTTGAAAAATAATAAAGTTACGATTCGGTACGAGTATTGTTATAAATGTTTCTTACCTCATAACTATTTTTTGTGTAAATGGATATACATTCAGACTGGTCCCATAGAAATTTCATCAGAATCGATTCAGATTCAGATTTTATTTATTGAAAACGGTTCAGTAGTTTGGGTTTTAAAACAAAAATGGCGCTTCTTGAAAGCAATTTTTTAGTCTTTTAAACTATCATTATTTTCGCTTAAAATAGCGCGTGAAAGGCCATAAATCACGCAAGTCCAGTATTTCAATGATCTAGGTCTGGTTCCCACGCGGCGGTGTATTGGAACAGTAGTCACGACGCCTGCCCCCGGGCTTACTCCGCTCACGCCTGTTCCACGCAGACTAACTACTCTACCAGAGGTGACGTCTTGTCTAGAATGTATAGAAGTAAGTACACGCCAACTCTGTAGTTTGGTGAATATTGGAATTAAACAGTTTTTGATGAATTTATCTCGTATATTTAGACTTGACGTTTTAAATATTTTGGTTAACTTTTCTGTTAGTTACTAAAATAATTATTATCTGCCGCCAAATGTTTTAAATACCTATTTTCTAATATTTTAGAAACAATAAAATTAATGACATTCTAATCATATAAATAGTCTTAATATCGAGTCGATGTTATTATCATGATCAGATCTGAGCGTTTTGAAATTGACATTAAATCAAGATTAGGTCAACAAATAATGTGTTCCATTGTAGACATAACATCACTTAACAGGAGGCGAATTGATGACACTAAACTTGGGCTATATTCAGGCTTTGTCGAGTGGAAACCAGGCACCGGCAAGCGTAGCGTAGGGAGACCGGCCACGAGATAGACAGATGACCTCATGAAAAGTGGCAGGAAGACGCTGAGTGCAAGCCGCTTTCATTTGCTCTTTTTGGAAATCCATGAGAGAGCCCTATTTCTAACAGTGGACTTCTTATGGCTGAGAAGATGATGTTTCTGACAGGTTTTGTACGTACGCAGTGTCAGATGTGACGTTGTTGGATATGAGATTATACATATAACAAACGAGCCATTGGGTCCTGGTTATGAGGAAATAATTACATTACATTTTACATAATCTTCCTGGACGAAGACTAAATTTATCCTACGTATTATGATTTTTGTGACCTGAAAGTTTAGTTCATTCCAAGATACACACACATAGTTAGTTAGTAGATATAGTTGGCACACTTCGTTTGGAATGGAAACTGTATCTGAAGTAAGCAGCTAACTAACTTAGGTGCTTAGTAATATTTTTTTCAATTTGAAAGTGCCCAGGTCACAAAAATTAAGGATGCGTTACAGGAGCAAAGGAGCGAAAAAAACTCATATCTTTATTTCATATTTTTTGGAAAAGGTTTAGTCAAGATTTTGTATAAAGCGAGATCTAAACTGATAAGGATCAAAATGCTAGTCCATTCTACAACACCTTACCTCTGTAAATAATAATTGGTCCAAAGATTGAGATATTTCATAGATTTTCATGTCGGCTCCATTAATCTGCGCCTGAGTTTCGCTACCGATTGATTTATTAATCGATACTGATGATTGTAATTAGAAAATGCTGGCGGTTAGTTAGAGACAGCTCTGTGGTGATGCAATCAGCACGAATTAACAAGTAAAAGGTGGTCATTAAGGTGAAAAAATGGAGATCAAATGGCAGGGGCAAAAAATAAATTCGTATAGCTCGTATTTGGAGGTAGTTATTAATCTCAGGATTCGCAGAATTGCTGTATTAAAGGATTAGTGAGGGTATTTCGGTTAATATCACAATAGATCTGTAAAGGTCGCAGTGACTATCCAGAGCTGTCGGAGCCCATTTGACCCATGTTTATAATTTTCGAGGGTCTTTCAGATTGGCATTGTATATAAACTGCCCCACAGTTTGATGCGAGCCATTTTCTCGTTGCGAAAAAAGTAAGATCATATATTTTTACTGTTCTGATCAAGTGCGTGTTGGAAGATTTCATATAATATATCTTTAAGAACGTTATAAATAATAATTGATGTATTCGTAGTCCCACCTCTTGGCTGCAAGATCTCATCGAGTGTCACCCTGGAAATACTGTCACTATTATCATAAATAAACATTTTTATAATCATAATTATAATCAATCTTAAATCTAAAAAATACGAGTATTAATGTTTTCTAAAGTTTTCGTGATTATTACTCTTTGAAATGTATAAATGTTAACGGATTTATATCGTATGTTTTACATAACTTAATTACCTAAATGATTTACAATAAATCCGTTAAAATTTAAGTTTACAGGTATTATTCCCCATTAAATTCTGCATAAATACATAAAATTAATTCAAATATATGCACATCGAATAATACAAAGCTATTCAGCTGGATCTTTATACACGCTTTGGCATTGGCACCTACCACGCTTTAAGCCCATCACAATTTTAAATTTATTCCCAGTGCCTTAACATTTCGTAAAAGAGAACCGACAGCGTCTTACAGGCCGACAGCCCAGAGGGCCGATATGCAAAACTCGTGGACAAAATTTTAGCTACTCGAAAATTACGCGTAGAATATTTATGGCTCAATTTTGGGGCTGCACAATGCGACGAATTTCGGTGGCTTTGCGCTCGGAAACATTTTAGGTATGGGCATGGTGGAGCCTGCTGGTTTAATTACATTCGCGGTTTTTTTGTTCGTGAACCGGTGAATCTTGCGGCTGCATTTGTTATTTACAGGATTGTACGCACTGTGGCTGTTATTTTTTTTAATTTAGTTTACTATAATATTCTACTCATCTGCTTAGTTTTTACACATAAGCCTATGAATATGATATAACAAAAAAAAACTGTTTGTATGCAACCAGAGCGTTTTTCTGACTAAACTGCAGAGTGCTTCTGATCTGTTGTATCTAGATTTTATCGTTATTAGGAAATATTCAATTATTTTTAACCGACTTCATTAATTTAAAAATACATAAACTATATCTAAGAAAAGGCATAAAAACAAGTTTCTGCAAAATATAATCACAATCACTCTGACATCGGATACCTATCGATATTAGTCCGTCGTCGTATCGGGCACAGTGCGTGCGGTAAATGCAAGCGATTCCTTTTGGGCCGTCACCATGTCCAGTGGAATGGCACCGACGTTATAATCGATCGAAGACGTGATATCTTGCGCTTGACTTTTTATTGTTATGATGAATTGGGGGCAGAGATTTTTTGAGACCTCAGTTGTTTTATTTCTGTGTCGCAATGGGGGAATTAATTACTATTAACATATTTTCCTTTTTCTTATTTAAATAAATAAAAATAAATCTACACCAACACCAACTGGCCCGATTATAAGAGATGGTGTGGCCGAGGATGGAGCTCGTGGAGCTAGGAGATTATTATAGCCAGGTATAGGTAGGTATCAAAGTAAGCCTTACAATCTTGCCGATTTTGAGGAATCTATTATTATCGTTCAATAGATACAGCAGCTTAAGTGTAGGACAGACAGATAGACGTTGTAGTCTCACTAATAGGCTTAGTACGGAAGTCTAAAAAAATCATTCAATAAGTATGCTATTTTAGTAAAATAAAAACAGCAAGAAAATGGAATTCTTTGCCGCCATCTCTGTTTTCTGAGACTTATAATTTTGAAATTTTCAATGCTAGAGTGAATAGATATTTTCTAGATGAGCTTTATCCTCGGCCACATTGTCGCTTAACATCAGGCGAGTTGGTGGTCAATCGTAGATCTATCTTGTATAATAAAAAGCCTCAAGTTTTGGCTGAAAACATTTAAATACACTTGTTTGATCACTATTCGTCAAAGGCGCTTTTTAACAAGATCCATGACGCAATCCATAAAATACCGTTGTCAACCTATCAAAAGCACTATATTTTCATTAGAAAACATTAGTGTAACTAACGTACCTGTCAACACAGTGAAATATATAACTACCATACGTTATCGTTAGAGTAAAATATCTAATAGTAATTATGGTAATATACTAAGATTTATGAGAAATGTTTGAGACTGTAACAAAGGTGGCAGTTAAGAAGGCGCACGACCGTATAAAACGTTTTTAAACAGAGTTAAGCATACTATAGTTAGTGTATACTATAGTTTTTAGTTACTTTTATAGGCCACTATCTGTAACATCTTACCTAACCGTGTGTGGTTGCCTGGAAGAGATCGATCTAAGCGATAAGGCCGCCAATTAAAATCCTAGCTATATTTATGTTTTTTATTTTTCTGTATGTGTGGTCTTTTAATGAAGAGTTATCTATCTATCTATGCATTGTGAACATTTATATAGCTAGTTCAGTAGGGGCATTCAAAACTCATTCGGATTCGGAATAGATTCGGAATCTATGTCTCCGTCTCTGTCATAGCTGCATTTTTAACCGGCGTCCAAAAAGAAGGAGGTTCTTAATTCGACTGTATGTGTTTTTTTATGTTAGTTCAGCGATTACTCCGCTAATTATGAATTGTTTGTTTTTTTTTTAAATCAGTTCAGTACTTTGGTTTTTATAAAAAAATAACTCCCAAGTCTCCAAATTAGTCTCCAAGAGGCCTAACGAGTAATTAGTCGATGAAATTATAAAATGAAAGTAATGAAAATTTCGTGCAAATTTAACTTAAACTAACATAAGTTAACTCGTATGTCGACACGAGTCACTATTTAAATTCACATAAATCCTTATGGGCTAATACGGAACCCTAATTTACGCGTGGCACGATACGCACTTGGCCGGTTATTAGTTTCAATAATAACGTTCTTTATAATAACGGAGTTTTCGTAAGTCGATTAATTTTATGTCTTCAAAAGGTCGGTTTGTTTGAGTGAGAAAGAAGTTTCACTACGTACAACGCCTCCATAATTATTTTTTGTTTAATTTCAGAAAAATCTCAACTCAATGTTTAATTTACAGCAAAAATTCACAACCCACCATCGTAAATAAAAATTAGCACTGTCAAAACCGTTTAAACGTCACACAAAAAGTGACATTTAAAATTCGAACTTTCAATACTGGCAACAAAAACAAAAACCAACGACATTCTTCCTTACAACTCTCTCTATAAACACAGCATAATCGGCGCATCGAGACCGATTCGATTCGAGTTTACTCGATTAAACGAATCGATTCTCGAATCGGCCGAATCGAATGATTTATTGCGCCGACACGTGTTTTTTGCGGCTGTCGTGCGCTCGCGGAAACAATTTCGGAATCATTTATGCCGACCGCCCGATCGGTGGCTGAATACAGATGCTGCGCGAAATATTAAAAAAAGTAATAATAATGGGCGAGTGCTGCCATAATCAACTAACTTAACCCCCTACCGCATATCCAGATACAAACAAGATACATACAAAAAACCTAATAACTATTATTTACTTAAGCTATTTTTATTATTATATATTTTTTATTATTTATTTATATTTTTGTTTGACCTGTAGGTGTACTATTAATAAATGTTTCAAGTGATTTGCGTGCGTGATTGCATGTTTTTCTACTTTTTATCGTTTTCGAATGTGATCCAAATTTGATTTTTGTAAATATATACGAGATGCTCAAACGTATGTCCACTAACTCGCCTGATGGTAAACAACAAAATAAGGTATCTATTCACTCACACACACTTAATATTAATTTTAAAATTCCAAAATTCTAGGCCTCACAATTGAATAGGCGGTTAATAGTTAGGTATACACTTGTGTAAGCATCAAGATGAAGACAGAAATTATTTTACTTGTGTTTTGGGCATTTTAATGAGGAATGGATAGTAGTGTGCCGACTTTCTACTTGTCTTATGGTGGAATATACAGAACTTATAACGGATTTCTTGAATTTATTGTACTTATACAATTTTACGATCTGACATTCTCCATGGTCACAGATGAAGCTAGATAAAGAAGTTTCTTAGTTTTTCTTTAGTTATTTTTTTTATATATGTCTATTATTTTAAAAAAAAGGTTCTCTATACACATAAAGAACACCCTAAAACCCTGAGCAACCTATATCTGAATAGAATATACATAGCAACAAAATAGTACAAAGTGAAGTACCTATAAGCTTACAATACAGTTACCTAAGTGGTCGTAAAGGCGTATAAACATAGCGCCATAAATGTAGTCTTACCAGTTT
Source organism: Lycia hirtaria (assembly GCA_947563715.1). NCBI lineage: Eukaryota > Metazoa > Arthropoda > Insecta > Lepidoptera > Geometridae > Lycia > Lycia hirtaria. Next base: position 35,981,418 of record OX387385.1, read on the forward strand.
TTATTTCCTTCTCCTTAATTTTGAGAAAATGCCTGTACTTATTGCGTTCTTTGGCGGAAATGAGAAATGGAATTTAATAACGTTTTTCGATCGAAAAGACGTGTCTTCGATTAATAGTATTTTATGTTACCTTGTGATATTTTAATACTTTTTAGCAGTAGGCTACTATTTTTTTTTAATTACCTACGTCGTAATTTTGAGTTCATACTAGGCTATACTAACATGTTGCCCTGTTCCACAAAAGACTAAGCCACGATATAAACAAGTGTTGCAAAGACTATGGTCAATACTCAAAAGTCGCGATTTTTTTTTCGGGGTCAATGTGCTATTTATATGAAGCACCGGTCTTTTTCACAATTTTTGAGTAATGTCCATAGTAAAAAGTATATTCTAAGTATATTCTTCACACATTCTTGCTATAACCCTATACTTAGTAAGAATGTGTCGCCAATACAATGAAATATCTAATAAATTACAGTTTAAAAAACTAAAAAACACGCTACAATTGTGGTCAAAGTTCATTACAAGACTTTTCTAACAAATCCAAACACAGCTATGATACGATGTTCCATCATGAAGTTCTAGTTCATATCTTCCGGCTCCATCATAAGATCTGTTCGACAGTACCATATTATTGTATTGTCGTCAGAACTATATACAGCTGCCAATTTTCATGACGCTACGATCCTTGGAAGATGGTTAAATTAGTTACCTTAGATTTAATTACATAGTTACATACAGGTCGACCTAATAAAAGCGTGTTAAAAAACTATGATTCAATTGATGTCTTCAATCAAAAAATGTACAAATTTAAACAAGACGTTAAAAATATTGTGTTTGCTGCATATGATGATTATGATGATGAAGTTTAATTAATTTAATCAAGTGATGTTACCAATTTTCTTTCTATTTCTTTTACTTTTGAAACTGGAAATCATATTATTGTAATAGTTATTATATTTAAAGTTTATAAAATATATATTCTATAATCAATACTCGTATCTCACTATTGTAATTGTAATTATAACATGTTGTGTATACATTTAAAGAATATAGTTTAGGTCCAAATTATGAATTGTATGAATTTTATTGTGAAAATTGTAAAGACTGTATTCTGTTTCGTGTGCCATTAAAAAATAAATAAATAAGTAAAAGTTGTTCATAATGAGTACAGTAATCATCTGTGCAATCATAGCTACAAACCTATCCACGTAGTTTCAAGTCATCCGGAACTTCAACAATAACTTAAATCTCTTAATCCAGCTCACCAATACTTCCCACGATAGACGACACCATCCGCACAGTGGTTCAATACACGACATACCGCTCATATCTTAGCACAATCTGCAGCCCCAACAGTGACAGACACCATAAAAATTTACGAGGATCGAACGCACAGTGGGCCTGATGACCGTTTCTGGGGGACAAAAAAATTAGAGCACCCGACCTCATGAAAATTAATAAGTGTTCCGGAGAAACGGCCGCTGCAGCGGTTTCGGCAATTTTTTACTGATGACAATTTGTCCGGTACCAAATTGAATTTTTCGGCGTTTTAATTATGGAGTAAGGTGGAATTATTTTTATGGCTTTAATGTGGCATTCAGTGCCGGATGTGTAGCGCCGACGGGAATCTAGGTAATTTTAAGACTGATTCGTGTGCTTTCGATTCAATGCTGGATTGTATTGCCCTTGTGAAATGGAGATATTTTGTTTTTGTTGTTTTATAACATATCATAGTATCCCGAGTGAATAGGTTTATCTAAGACAACCCTAGTGCCTTATTTTTGGATGAAATTTTATAGGTAAGTTTCAAGATATTTGCAAATGGTTAAAGTTTGAAGACTGCTCACACTTACAAGTTTCCGTACTCTCACAATACGTAAATCTATCTCCAATACCAGTTACTCGAAAAAAACTATAACGTCTAACTTTAAACATACAGAGATAATACAAAATAAAACAAATCGTTAGTGTGAGCTTGCTTGATTTGCACTTGGACGCTTTTTAAATTGAAAGTTAAATAAAACCATAAAAATTTGATGTCAATAACTATTATTTTCAAATAGAGCCAAACATAATAGGATTTCAACTTTTTTGGTGAGGAAGGTAAGAATTACATGTTTTTGTATAACAATGATTGTTTTTTACTAAGATGTATTGAACGATATAGGCGATTATTTTTTAAAGGGCAACCCACTGTGCCTGTACTGGCCCTGACATTTCTATAAACTCACTCTGTCTACACTAAAAGAAGAGCTAGGATTAACGGAGATATTCCACAATATTATACAAATTGCAACTCACTGCTATTGTCAGGGCTGAAATATTTCGCAGAATTCATAACAACTCATCGTATTAAGATTTTACAGTCTAAGAACGTATTTTACGATATCCCAACGTAATACTATTTACAGCAGGATTTTGACCTTCCTGCTTGGTTTATAACATGATAGCAAAATAAATCATATTTTGCTACTGGTTGTAAGCTAGCAGCTCTATCGTGGCTCTGAACTGTGATAATATATATAAAAATACCAATTTTAAATAAAATATAATTACAAATGAGCTTTATTTATATATTTTCTTTTCTGGTACAACTTAAGGCGTAGTCAGAAAGACAAGCAGAGATATCTCGATAAAATGGTGAGAAATAAAGAGACGTTTAATAAACAAAATATACAACGTTATTTCGAATGTTTACAATGTAAATGTAGATATGGCAACAAGAGTCCACAATAACCCAATAAAAAAGTATTTCTATAGTCTTCAAAATGACGTGTGTCCTCTTTATGTGTTTGATAGGTTTGTTTGTTTATTTGTTGCACCGTCGTAAAATAACAAAAAAGTTTGAATGTAATTTGGATATGATATAGCTTATTTCCTAGATTAAAAAGGAAAATTTCAACAGAACGATCAAGTAAACCCACCTACTCGTACAAAAGTGATTATAATAAAAAATATTATAATGTTTAAAGCACAGTAGGTATAAAGTAACTTCTTTGTCTCGCTCACGCATACAAATATTTTTAATACGATTTTATATTACTTATCAAAAAGATTGTTATGCAAAAACCGAGATAAAAGTGTTGAGAATAGGTACTTAACACACAATTTATTTTCAATAAAGTTTTTACTTAAAAAAAAATATGTTTCAATACTTTTTAGTTTTGGATCTATATTTGCATGTTTAGGAATTTATTTATCGAAATGATAAAATGATTAAATGTTGAAATGATAAAATATAGAAAACTACATAATAAACCTTCGTTAAAAACATTTAACGAAGGTTTATTATGTAGTTTTCTATATTAAAAACATTTAACGAAGGTTTATTATGTAGTTTTCTATATTTTAATCGAATTCCAAAAAGAAAGAAGTTCTCAATTCGATTATATGCTTTTTTATGTTTGTTCAGCGATTACTCCGCCAATTATAAATTATTTTTGGTGATTATTTTTATTTGTTAGATAATAGGTCAGATGCTATTTAAATGTTATCAAAATCGGTTCAGTACTTTGGCTTTTATAATAAAATAACTGAAAATTTTTTGTTCAAGTAAATTAATTGTTTATTTTGAAGTCGGCTTTATCAGTTTTTTAAACTATAACAATTGCATATCTGGTTTTCCGTATATCTATTCAATCATTCGTTTTATATTTTGGAAAAAAACATTGGGACGCGCGTGGAGAGGCAAATGATATTCTACCGACGCCAAGCTGTGTATACATACACATATCAAACTGTTGATACCTATAACATCATTGTACAAAGTTTATACAATAAATATTTTCTGAGTCTAATTCTGATCCCTTAGGTTGTCCGCGTGATAGTACACATTACGCATTTTATTGCTTACTGTATACCCAAAGTTTTTGCGTTGCGTTCTTTTAATCTTATAAGGCAACCGGCCCAGTTCGCGAATTCGCTTACAAATTATCGTAAAAGCTGCTCTGAGACGTGGCAAAAAGCAAATCATGGCGAAATTACCTGATTAATTGTTTAATTAATTGTAGCTGGAGAGATATTCGTGGCCGGCGTGTTTTTGCGTTGCGAGACGTTTTGGGCTTATTACAGTTATGATTGCTGTTGGTGAGTCATGATGACGGATCATCATCATTTTCAGCTGTCATCATCAGCAGTGCCCTACTATGAAGAAAATTCTCTTAATAAAAAATTTCCGCATTTCATTTTTTTTTTCCTCAAATTTTGTTGATTTATCTAGATTACAAAAAAAAAACTGTCAAAGTCATCTGTCGTGGGTATCTTTGACTCTTCGTCAAAAATTGTACGTGACCCTTTTTAAAGGTTCTCGATTGTCTTTTATTTTATTTTATTTTATTTATTTAACAAAATCTACAGCCCTTTATAACATACATAAATAACTTAGATAAGGCTTAAGGCCAATAATAGATTTACATTTTATATTTAATCATATACAATTATAGTCGTAATGTAAAGGAAGATACGAGATGGAAGGAATAACGGTACAAAAGTCAATCCCACAGTGTAGCGTTTCTTTTTCTGTAGGTATAATCTAATGTGAATCGGTTATTTCTACGCAAGAGTGCTGGCTATCTTTGGCCATACTGTCTTATCATCAGCCGCTGGTACTCAGATCAGCGCCACAGTCTTACGTTTTTTCTCCGATATATAAAATCAATCAATCAGTTCTTTTTATACAAGTATGCTGACTGTCTTTGGCCACACTGCAGCTTAATATTAGATGAGCCTAATGTGAGTCAACTCCACAGGTTAGCGTTATTTTCCCGATAGATCATACCTATATCACATACTTAAAGCAAATCATTACCTACTCGACATGCGTATACAATTGTTGACATGTCGAAATAGATCCGCAGCATTTCGCATGCTAATAAGATACTTTTACGTTCCTTATTTAGATCATACTGCGGCTGCGTCCGTGATCTCAGCACCGTATCTCACGTTCTGATCAGCTACTTGTTAGCGGTATCTGATGACGGCGGGTCATCAATTCCGCTTATGATTTGCGGGAAAAAATACGGGTGAAGGTACAGGTGGGTGGAGTTCTGAAAAAGGGAGAAATAGTTGGGGTTTTAAAGGAATAAATAGCATAGCAATATCGGTCCAGATTCTTGATGCGTACTGCGCAGGAATGGAATTATTTGCCGCTATCTCTGTTTCCTGAGAACTACAATCTTGGAACTTTTAAAGCTAGAATGAATAGATATCTTCTAGATCAACGAGCTACATCCTTGACGTTAAAATACTGTGTGTAGTTTAACGTCAGGCGAGTTGGTTGTCAATCGTAGATCTATTATAAGAAAGGAAAAGTTACTACGCTATGCTATTTTTCCATGTAACACAGATGATCAAAAAATACAGATGAGAATATTGTCAGGAGAACCTAAGCAACGAATAACGCTTACCTACACTGATCGTAGAACAGTAGATGCAGTGATACCTATTGTGAGTGTGTTTTTCGGGACTGTCAATCGAGTTCAAGTGCCAGTGATAACGCTCTTCGCAATAAAATACAATGAAAGAAGGTAGACAGATATATCTGTTCTTAACCGTATCGCATCCACCCGCATTCTTCAGTCGCCCGTGAACATGGTACATGTAACTGTGCCGAAATATCGGTAGCTCAAAATTAACGCGAGCCACGGTAAATACCCCGTTAATAATAATAATACTTCAAAAGACAACTTAACATATAAGTTTTTAATTTTTTTACTAACGGATATAAGATTGATTGGTGATAATATAATTATTAATGACCAGAAAGCTACCTTATTATAGCTTAGTTTCAATTCAAGTGACGCCGCTGTATTATGTGAGTCCTGTTGTACATTTTGACGTGTTAGTAAGTTTAATGGTTTAATTCTACTACTACCGTTGATTACTTAAAAAGACATGGTACCAAATGGTATCTTTCTATGTATGATATATTATATACTAGCATTTATTAGAAAAATTAAAGATTAGGAATTAATAAATGATACATAGTAAGTAGTGATATTTATAAAAAATCTTAAATAGATATATCACAACCCATTTTCTACATTTACAGAAAGATAATTTCCAACAATGCTTTTCGTAGATTTTTTTGTTGAAATAATCTATAAAATAATTGTACTACATTTTGTCTCCAAATCTACATAAAAATAACAAGATTAATCTACACAATTGAATCATACTGTATATAAAGTAAAGATGAATGATTACAATGATGAGGTTTCTGAATTTTCGACAATGATATTTTGGAACAGGAAGCAAAGATGTGAGGATAAAATCTTTTATGTCAAATATCACGAATGAAGCCTACCAAAGTATAAATGAAGTTGACAAACAGATGAAACTATTTTTTTATGCAAATCCGACAAGCTTTTTAAAGAGAAAACGATAGTGGCTCCATAATTTGGATATATTAAGATAATTTAGTCGTTTTGTGATAAGTTATGCACGTTTTAACCTTAGCTACTGCATTATAATTTTATGAATGAAAATTGTAAAGTTACGAAATTGAGCGATGACATAATGAAGTGACTAGATCCTGTTGATTTGTAAATTTGAGCCAATTATGATATTGTAAATGAGTGCTACGGTATTTTGATAACGAATTATCTATTTTAGGTTTACTAAAATATCGCTATTCTCAGACAAATAATATCTATTATTTGTCAACTTCAATTCTGTTCTAATTCATCATCATCATAATCATCTCAGCCATAAGAAGTCCACTGCTGGACATAGGCCTCCCTCATGGATTTCCAAAAAAATTTGATTGGAAGCAGCTTGCATCCAGCGTCTTCCCGCCACATAACTTGAATGAGGTCATCTGTCTATCTCATGGCTGATTTTCCTACGCTGCACTTGCCGGTGCGTGGTCTCTACTCGAGAACTTTTCGGCCCCCATCGGCCATCAGTTCTACGTGATATGTGCCCTGACCACTGTCACTTCAACTTGCTAATCCGCTGTGCTATGTCAGTATGTCGGTGACTTTCGTACATCTACGGATCTCTTCATTTCTTTTTTGAGAAATGATAATTTAAATAAATGCCGTATTAAAATAGATGGTAGAGCTTTAACGGGCTTGTACTGGATCCTCAATGGCATTGCGTGTTGCTCCCGTAATATCGATCGAGCGCTAGATCGCGGGAATTAAGTCGGCAGCCACGAGCGCAGGGATCGCCAACTGTTTCAACATTGTTAAAAATTCGTAGCGTATATACGAATTGATAATCTCCTCCTTTTTTGAAGTCGGTTAGAAATTAGTTCAAATCAATATTATGTTCAATTACAATCGGACATCTAAAATCTGATTCTCGAAACTGCACTTATTTTCGAGTAATCTTCACTATTTTTTTAACATTTAATTTTTGGGATAAAAAATATACCAGATCGTTATACATAGTACTCCTGTCAAATTTCGTCCGAATCTGTCTTGTGGTTCTGCTTACGAATATCAAGTACACCGTACATATATTTAAAATAGTAGTTTTTCTTTCTGTTTTAATAGTTGCAGAACAATCATTTGTCTACAATAGTGATTTTGAGCAGTTAAAGTTTTAGTATACCTATAGATACAAATAGACATTTCATATTGCGCAGTTTTCACAAAAAATTATTGTCGCCTTGTGCTAGACAATTCTCAAGATATGAGAGGCCGCGATGGTTGACTGTTTATTTTTGGCAGGTGATCATTGACGGCATGGAAAGAGGCACGCTGAATTTGCGTGACAATACTGGTTACAGCAAACTTCATCAATCAAGCGTGTACTTATAACGAAATCATCAAGTTTTTTTTCTCTTTTATGTGCAGTCTTTTATAGAAGCGAGATGTTGAATGTTCTTCATCTGCAGGACTTCACACCGAGCTCCAACAAATATCATCTTAAAAAATGTCTTTAAGCACGTCCCTTATGTTTTCAATAATATAAAGGATTGCAGTTGGTCGAAGGCAATATTTGTCGCCTAACATACAAAATGCACGTTTGTTAAAAAAAAAAAACTTCGTTTATACAACTCGCATTTTATTCCAACAAGTATGATTACAAAGTGTGATATGAGTACAAAATAAAGCGAGCTGTACATGAGCGGTACATTTTTATTGCCATACTTTCTGAAAAACTGTACAAAATAATTCCCAAAAACAGTTGTTAACCCATGTCACGTAGTTCAGGAGCGGCCGACAAAGGGCGCAGCGCAAGCACGACCGTGTCGGGGTAACCTATGTTTTTAACTGTTATTTATTGTTTTAACACGTTGCTACTGGACTTTTGCACTTTTTGCACGTTATTTATGGTGTAAACTTATCCGGCTTGTGGCTTTCATGTCACGAGCTTACTGTTTTGTTTGTTTACGTCTACGAAAATTGAATGAACAGAAAAAGGCTTTTGATATGTATTCGATCGGCTACGCCAAACCTGTATCTCTACAGGTTTAGCGTAGGCTTTGTAAGTCATATGACTAAAGGTAATTTTTATTTTTCAAGTAGGTATAGCATTTGAAAAACAAAAATAATTTTAAGGGCTTGCTTTTTACACAACGGTTTGGATTGTATTTTGATTGTGTTTAAACTTTTTTGATGAAACGAACGAAATTTTGATTTATTTGTTAGTAATATGGAATGACAGTGTAAACATTTAATCGTAGCAATAGAATTATTTTACCGGACTGCCTAAGGAGGAGGGTTATTATAAACGGCTTGACCCATTTCGATATGAGATTTGTCGTCAGATTCGTCTCACTTGAGTGTCATAGGTTAATAATTAATAGGTTGTTATAAAAACCAAAAGTACTGAATCGATTTTTGATAAAATTTATACAGAACCACCTACCAGACAAAAACGAATCATCAAAATCAATTCATAAAATTGGCGAAGTAATCGGTGAACAAATATACAACAAAACAGTCGAATTGAAGACCTCCTTCTTTTTGGAAGTCGGTTGAAAAAATTACAGACTTGTTACCATGCGGCGGTGTTCCAGAGTTGCACATTGCTGATAACAATCCAATACCATCCAGAACTTTAGACCTCAAAACTGTGTATGGGTACTTCGTACACCACTCTGACTTATGAATTCTGGGAGTACATAATTATATATTGTTAAATAATTACGTCGGAGAAATATTATCACCTTCCCTTTTTTTCTCAGCCATTTCTGTCCCACTACAGGGCAAAGGCCACTCTTCTCTCTTTTCATTTATCTCTCTTCCTTAGTCCAGCCGCTACAGTGGGAGTCAAGCTCATATCGCCATCGTTTTTGGGGCCTGCCTAGGGTTCTTGTGATGGTCGGTACCCAAAAAGTTATTGTTTTTGCCCACTTTCTATCTTTCCTATTACAAATATAAATTCTCTAGCACTTGTAAAAGCGAAAGGTAAAGTTTCCTCCTTTCTAACAACTTACTTAACCTTACAAGGCGTCCATATTGACGCAAAGATCGCTTTTGAATATAATGTGGAACGAATGCTCTTAAGGTTAGAAATTAGCTCGTAGTGAATGACTAGGCATAGATGAGATTCAGTCTGTTTTCCTGCTTGCTTTGTACTCGTTTCTGTATAATGAATGGTAGATTAGAAAAAAAAATCTATACAATTCATATATTAGAAAATTAAAGATGGTATTGTGTTTTAAACTTTAATTTAAAAAAATGCATTTAACTAGCACTATTTATGTATACAGTAATAAAAGTTTTCTTTCTATGGAGCGTAAAACCATGGAATATGGCTAGTTTATCATAAATAAAATCGTAAAAGATATCAAAAATCCTAATTAAAATTCATTTTACAACAAAAAACATGTAATCACATTAAATCCACCCACACAAATTATTCTTAATTATGTTACCCGCCTCTGACTGAATCCCTAAAATTAGATCTCGCTCTGACCTTTTGCCTATCTGACCCAAGTATCTGACTCGTATAATTAATAGACGTAGACTGTTTCGCGGCAGGAACTAGTTCTAAATGGCATTCACCTGTCACAATGCACGCGAAATATCATAAATATATACAGAAAATTGGAACAAATTACTTAGTGTGAACGACTCAATAAGATGAGCTTCTGTGTTTCAGTGTTGCATGGATGAGTGTGCATTCATAAATAATTAAAACTCTTACAGATTTTTATAATTAAGTAATTATGTAGTTTTAATTAGTTTCCGGCAGCCTAGTGGTGAGACCGTCTGACTTGCGATCCGCAGGTCCTGGGTTCGAATCCCACGGCACGCACCTCTGTCTTTTCAAAGTTATGTGCGTATTGTTGATTGCCGCTAACTTCAAACGGCGAAGGAAAACATAGTGAGGAAACCTACATGTCAGAGAGTTCTCAATGATCTTGAAGATGTGTGAAGTCTGCCAACCCGCACTTGGCCAGCGTGGCAGACTATGGCCTAATCCTTCTCACAATGAGAAGATGGCCCGTTCCCAGCAATGGGACAGTTTGTACAACAGGGCTGATAAAAAAAAAAAAAAAAAAAAAAAAAACGCCCAAACATAATTCTAACTAATATTATAAGAGCGAAAGTCTCTCAACGTTTTCTTTCGAAGTTTTTCAACGTTCTGTCTGGTTTTTTTCCTTTTCACGATTAAACAAACTATTGTTATGAAATTCATTACAAAAATAAGAGATAAGACCCGGAGAAAATTATATGACACACTTTTCATCATCATCACTGTTTCTCATCACTACCAGATAACCCGATAAATAGCTAGTAATATACCAATATGTAGTTTTAACTAGAAAAATTAAATGAAAATGAACAAACTTTATAACTTATTGCTAAAAATTGTATGTGAACAATCCTTCAAAATAATTATAGTTTAAAAACCAAACAACCAACTTCAATATACGCAATTTCGTTTAGTTGGATGACATCATCATCTCAGCCATAAGAAGTCCACAGCTGGACATAGGCCTCCCCCATGGATTTCAAAAAGACCGATTGGAAGCGGCTTGCATCCAGCGTCTTCCCGCCACTTGTATGAGGTCATCTGGATGACATATTTTCCAGTTATTTTGTTTAAAATCCAAAGTACCAAAACGATTTAGATATTTTTTTAAGAGAAACCCAAGGAAATCCATACAAATTTTATCAAAATTTTGTTAGTCATAATTATATTTGAAGTATGACCTACCAAAAATAAGAAAAATTAAAAAACATAAAAAAAAGAATTCAAATAATCAATTAATTAGACTGGCGAAGTAATCGCGTACCAAACATACAGTCGAATTGAGAACCTTTTTTTTTTTAAAAGTCGGTTAAGAAAATAGAAATGAGTTCACAATAGGTTTAAATGTCAGAAATGCACAAAAATTGTTTAATTGAGAATTTTGAAAAGTTAGTTATTGTATCGAAGTTTTGTCTCGACCATGTGTTTTTACTTACCAACTTTACTCTAAAATCAGCAATTAAGGCTGTACGTTGTATTTATGTCAGTCAGTCAGTCACTCTGGGGAAAACAATGTATTTATAGATATTAAATAAAACATGAGTGTTTTTGGTAGAAATCTACCTGCATAGATTAATTTATGATTTTTTTCAATCTATACCATCTACATATTTCACATTTAATATAGGTATTTAGAACTTCTTATTTTAGTATCTAAATGACATTATTAATTGGCAACACGGCGCGAAATCACAAGACAAATTCCGATCACTTAATTTACTTAATAAAACTAGATTATTGGCCGATTTGATTTTTGTATTTTTCTCATCAAAGTTAATTAATGAGCGTCATTAGTGTTAATTATTGGGAGATAAACCAATATAGATGTTTTGAAATTTAGTTTTGTAATTGAACTTTATAGGTATCCTGTTTTAAACACGCTTATTTGACATGTTTAATGTTCTTCGATTTTTTTTCTTTTAATTAGCCTACTAAGTATATCAAAATATATTTGCATGGAGCGAAAACTTCGGACACCATATCCCAGTTCTAAGTAAATATTTACGGCCTTACCGAAAAACATTACTTAACTTTATTATAAAAGCTAATTTTGTTACCTTTACACGCTCAAACGGCTGAACCGATCGTTATGAAAATTAGTATAGAGATAGCATTGGACCTGGAGATGGACATAAGCTACTTATCATTATCATAATCATCACCGTTTTTCATAACTACGCGAGTGAAACCGCGCAACGCAGCTAGTCTATAAATCGGGGATTATTGTTGATCTATGATTGTTAGTTATTTTCCTATCATAGTTTCAAAGAATCCCCCCAGTTGCAAATAATGCGATCTGCTCCATACAAACTGATTTATTTTTAGTAGATTAAATCGGTTCATTTTTTTTTATCGGGGGTTTTTGAGTTTTCTAAAGTTGTGATTGTATAAAGTTGATTAAAAAAAGTATAATTCTGATAGAACTCTCCGTTAAGAATAATCAGGCGCAAGAAATAGTATGAAATACTTATAACGTTGAATAGTGCTTATGCACTATTCAACTTTAAATGTGGAGAAGAAGTGCAGAAAACTATATTTCAGCTGCAAACCGTTAACATCAGGTGAGTTGACGGTCAGTTGTAGTTTTGTCTGACATAAAAGAAGTTTTGGAGTCGGTTGATCGTCGAGCCAAAAGGTTAATTGATGATGATAAGCAAAAAGTTACTTAGTCTCGTACATCACCACAAAGTAGCATTCTATCAACCATTAAGTATTCAAACATCCATGCTCATCACACAAATGTTTGCCCTGGGTGGGGATCGTATCCACGACCTACAACTCAGCAGGCAGACATACTACCAACTGAGCCATAAGACCAGTTCATGTCTTTAATAACAAATAAGAGGTTTTGTTTTAAATCCACATAATAAAATTATTGTGAAGTGCAACCATAGAATCCTAGCACAAGACCCGACATGCACTTGGTCGGTTTATTTGAGTTCGTATGGCATAAAGTCTCATTGTCGATGTACCGACCTTCACATTTGCCGATATCGATCTACGGATCGATCTAATTGTTCATCCACATCCGGTTTATTGTACTGAACCAATTCGCGACGTCCATAATATTATTGACATTTAGAATTAGACAAAGGTTGTTGTTCATAAAAATTGCTAAAATATTGAAGGTTGTTTCTATCATTTGCTGGATATAAATAGAATAATTATTATAAATAGATAAAAATTCAAATGAACTAGTTCATTTTTGGAACTGACAACTGTATGAAACTGCAGATAAAACTTTTTTACTTTCGCAATTGAAAACGTACACGAAATATTTTTGTAATTTTTCTAATTTTATCAGATAGATTAAAAGGCAAGCGTGATATTTAGTAAATTTATTAGTAGAAAGGACGATTACGTCCTTTCTACTAATAAATTTATAATATATGAGTTTTAAAATTAAAAGAAACCATAACTGCTTTCGATTGAAACGGAATCCTAGTAATAATTTTGTGAATAAAGCCTCGAATTCTGTGAAATAAATAAATAATAAGTTTCCTAAACTTTGAAATTCTCCTGTACAAATAGTATGTACAAATAGTATAATAAAATAAGCAGCTACATCTAGACTAGTAGGGTTCCGTAGTTAAATTTATAATCTAAAAAAGACTAAATGGCGAGCATTGTTTGTTAGGGCCACTTTGCAAAAAGGTCAATGACCTCTCTGGCTTATTTTTTTTACATATTTATCGTGTATCTCGACAACAGTTAGCACAGTTTCTAAAGTATTTTTATTTATTATACTAACATTAATTATTAACTGTTAGATCTAATAGTTTAGAAATGCAGCACACAAATAGCTTTGAAAAAAAAACATTAACTGCCTGTGAGATACGGCCATGGCGAATTTATAAGGATTTCTTTAGTTAATCTGGAAGGGTTCCAGGTTAACTAAAGAAATCCTAAGGTCCAGGACCAGTTGGAGACCACAGTCGATTTATTTTTAATGAGTGTGATTAGTATGACAGATGTGAAATCACTTACAAGCAAATTTGTTTCACCACCAACTGATCAAAAAAATATTTATGCCACCATATCTCTAAACTAGAATTTAAAACCGTACGTGATCTTGACAGTAAATCGGTCGATCGTATACATTTATAACGTGCAATTGACGTTTTTCCACAATCTATATGCATGCACCTTTTTACCAATACGTTCTACTAACACCTTCCCATGGGCGATCTGATAAGCCTCTCAGTGCACGCATCCAAGAACGCATTGAAGTCTACGCAATGGCTCACCATGATTGAAAGGAAAACATCAGGATAAAATAAATAGGTATTACATATATGTATGAGTATGAATCGGTGACGAATAACTAGTTGCCAAGAAGCTACTTAGTTTTGAGCACCGCCGTAAAGTACCATGACTCTATATTTTACAGGACTTATTTCGGGAATTGTGTGCTTAAATAGCTTCACGATCTAATTCCGCCCTCCCAATTCCACTACAAAACTAGCAGAAAATCGGCGAACTACCACCCATTACTCATTGAAATGCCGAAAATCCGTACTCAGCAATATCGGTACACGTTCTTGGTGCGTAGGTACTGCACAGGAATGGAATTCTTTGCCGCCATCCCTGTTTCCTGAGAGCTACAATCTTAGAACTTTCAAGGCTAGAGTGAAAAGATATCTTCTAGATCGACGAGCTACATCCTCGGCCACACCGTCGATTAACATCAGGCGAGTTGATGGTCAACCGTAGATCTATATTGCGTAAAAAATATACAGGACAAGCAGGAAATTGGCGCACTATTGTCCATTTATCATTGAAAAAACTCTTTCTGTTTTTTACCCTTTCACGGTTAAACTAATCGTTATTAAATTTGCAAAGATATGTTTATGTACAACAAAAGGACATCACTACGCGCTTGAAACTGCTAGGTTCAGCTAGTCTTCTAAAACTACGACCTCTGTGGGTCGAGGTCGTCGTCATAAAAACACACAGCGTTCCTTACCACCAGGCGAGTGGTGGTCAAACGTTAATTACATAGATTTGTCTTTAATTTAGTTTATATAAGCTATAGTTTTTTTTTTCAATAATAATAACAGAACTCACGCAAAATATAAGTGTTTTTTTCCTCTGAAAAACTCTTTTTTTTTTTTTCAAATAAGTTACAAGAATGATTATAAAGAAAGCTATCTCATTAAAATAAAATGTGCAACAGTATCAAGGTCGAGAGCAAGGTCACGCAACGAGCTATGGAGATGGAGAGGGCTATGCTCGGAGTCTCTCTACGAGATCAAATCAGAAATGAAGAGATACGTAGACGTACAAAAGTCACCGATATAGCACAGCGGATTAGCAAGTTGAAGTGGCAGTGGGCAGGGCACATAGCACGTAGAACTGATGGCCGATGGGGCCGAAAGGTTCTTGAGTGGACAGATGACCTCATACAAGTAGCGGGAAGAAACTGGATGCAAGCCGTTTCCAATCGGTCTTTTTGGAAATCCATGGGGGAGGCCTATGTCCAGCAGTGGACTTCTTATGGCTGAGATGATGATGATGATGTACAACAGTATTGCCAATTGTCAATAGCAAATGTCAGTTGACATACTTTCTCGTTAGCTTTGAGTTACACTACAAAAATCGTTATACTCAGTGGAATATTTTGCTTTTCTTTTAAATTGATACTTGTGATATGTAAACTTTGCGTGAAAATCCTAATATAAACTTAAACAATGGTCACTATACGTTCCTAAACAATGATAATCTCGATCAGCGCCACCTAGCGGCCGGCACATATCCGGATGATTTATTCGACGCACACCTCTCAGACGTTTTGTCGCGTAATCCTGCACTGGCTTATTTTAACTCGATGCAACGCAAGATATTGTTTGTTTTATGAGGAGGTATCAGAATGTATACCAGAAATGGTAATGCGTATCCGATATGGA
This sequence comes from Lycia hirtaria, assembly GCA_947563715.1. Taxonomy (NCBI): domain Eukaryota; kingdom Metazoa; phylum Arthropoda; class Insecta; order Lepidoptera; family Geometridae; genus Lycia; species Lycia hirtaria. The sequence continues at coordinate 35,997,263 of OX387385.1, forward strand.
GAAATGTCGAAGCAACTTCTCATATCGGAAGATTTTTTTGCAATAATTATGTATGATTTGTTGTATGATGATGCCTTTACAATGTAACAGAATGAATACAATGTTGATGTTTGTGTGACTATTAGTAATTTATTTTAATGGAATAATTCAATAATTATGCATGAAATTTAACACATATATTCAAAAATATGTCCTGAATAGGTATATCATATACAAAATTTCATGTTGAATAAACAAAAAATATTATGCATTATTTAATTTTATCTAGTCAACAGTAACTTTTATAATATAACCTATGATTTGCCAAGTAAGCTATGATCGTAAGTGTTTTTTTATCAATCTCGAGTTTTAGTTTAATACATTTTAATAATATTATGACGAAAAAAACCTTCAAGGTTTATTTATTTATTTATAATGGGTGTTATAATGTATGTTTTCCCCTAAGCTCAATCGATCGGGGTATCGAAATGAAGGGTTTTACTTAGGTGTTTACACAAATAAAAAATTTAATGTTATGAATACATATAAACAAACTGTAGATGTACGGTTCTAATTCTAACAATATAAAAATAATTATCAAAATCGTATACTTAATAATTTATACATATAGGGGTAGAAAACAATTCTTAATATTATATCCGTCTTCCTCTTGTATGCTAGTTTAAAAGAAATGTAAATTTAGTTAAAAATAAAATGTATTAGCTTATAAAAGGCACGGACCCTGGAGTCTATGGAGCTCAAATTTATAAATAAAATAAAAAATAAAAAAACAATTTTCTCCTGTTATATGAAAAAAAACGCATAATGTACTTACTGGAGAAATTTATCACGATAACTACGCTCTTAATACGGATACTTATTTTTAACCCCCGACCCAAAAAAGGGGTGTAATAAGTTTGATGTGTGTATCCGTGTATTTGTGTGTCTTTCTGTAGCTTTTTAGCTGTGTGGCTCATAGCTCTCAAACGGATGGACCGATTTTGATCTAATTTTTTTAAATACGATTTCTTCGAGAGCGTTAGCTACGTTTCATCAAAATCGGTTCAGCCGTTTTATTCTTGGGGTTTTTAAGTTTTCTAAACTTATTGTCGGGGTTTTGCTGCATCTCGACGAGTCTTAATAATATTAATTGTCAGGAGCAGTTTCTTCAGTTACAAAAATACAACGACTTTTTCTAATAGACACATTTATTAATTACTTTGCACAAAAAAAATACCATTTTGTTCTAGCGAAAAGCCAAAACAGCGAGGGGATACCAGGGACAGAAAATAACAATCTCCCGATAACGAGTAATGTTGCCAATTTACAAAATTCAACAAAAACAAGCTGTATTCGGGGACGGTTTTATTATTCCGTGACACTTATACTTGTTATACCATGTACTCCATCACCGACCATCAGACACGCTAGCAAAACGCCATGGATGATAAACATAATTCACTTCTCTATTCTATTCACTATATCGTTCTATCTCACCAATCTTAACATTCGAGGCCTCCAACCCACAAGGTAAGCCCGCTCTCTAGTTAGAAACATTCCCTTTATCCAGAATTCTAGAACCTTCGCCGGTCTGATAACGAGTATTTGTAGCCCACTCGTGGATTCCCCAAATACCTCGACTCCAGATCTGAAGATAGGTTTGTGCAGATTCCTGTGACCTGAGTTAGAGGACTTGGGTTACCTTGCTTGGACCTAATATATTGTGGATGCTAGATGAATCTTAGTAGGTAAATTTATAGTTTTCACTGACATATTCAATAGATAATTATGGTTTAAAAAACTGAAAAAAACGACTTCAAAATACGTTTACGTAACTAGTTTACTTGGATGACATATTTTACTAGTTATTTTGTTGTGAAACCTAAATTACTACTCCGCTTTTGACCATTTTTTTTATTCGAAAATAGGCCTGCGCTTGACCACTCACCTGGTGTTAAGCGACAGTTACGGTCTACGATGGAGCGCGCTTGCCTAGAAGAAACCTATTCACTCGCGATTACATTTATATGGAATATCTACCTCTGAATTATGACCTATTCAACAAATAAAAGTAATTTAAAATGATTAAACCGACTTCAAACTGAAAAGAGAGAAATAACTACCTAGTACTTAAACTACCTTTGAGGTTGGTGTCAGGACCTAAACTGTCATCAACTAAGTCCTATCTACACCGACCTCAAAAGTAGTTGGTTTATATACGTATTATATCTCTCTTTTCAGTTTGAAGTCGGTTTAATCATTTTAAATTACTTTTATTTATTCATTTTTATAATAGTATTTACTCACAATACAGGTCGAATTGATAACCTCCTTTTTTTTAAGTCGGTTAAAAACTGTCGTCAATTTTTTGAAATACGACTTCTAGTCTCTGCGTTATGCGTGGACAAACATATAAACATACAGACACATATGAAATTTGGCACACATGTTTAGAAGCAGGTATAGACTAACGTATACAAACATTATACAATTCTGACAATATTACAAATATTCAGGTCGAATTGATAACCTCCTTTTTTTGAAGTCGGTTAAAAAAGAAAATATTACACAAAGTTTTGTTGTATTTGGTTGACATTATTTCGTTTGTTTAAATCATTTTTAAACCTTTCAGGGTTAGAAGGTCCAGTGGGCCAAAGGGTCTAGTGACCCAAAAGGTCCAGAACTAGAGCCTTTTTTGCTTTCTTTAGTTGATATATAATTTAGCACGTGTCTTTTCCTATTGATATAATCTGCGTGTCTTCAAAGTTTCAATTGGGAGTGAATCGGTGTATTCTGATTAATTTCTTAATTACTTATTCAGAATAAACCGATATTCCATATTTTACAAGATTTTTCTTTGAATATATGGAATTTAATGATACCAATTGATGTAACTTAATTTAAACCGTGCGTTACAACCTCATTTTCTGTCAACGATAAAAAATAACATATTATATTTAAGCATGCATATTCATTTTGTATATAAAAATATAACACAATATACACATATATAACAATTTAGCTCAAAAGAGCTAAATTGTTAAGACATGTAAATATTCTAAGATCCTTTATTTCCTACACAGTTTGACAATAAATTATTTTGAATTTGAATTTGAATTTGAAAAATTGTAAAGGCCAAAAAACTACGACAATGTTGAAATGTTAGTTAAAAAGAGATCTTTACTTGATTTAACTTTTGCTTAAAAAACATTATTTTTGTTGTTTTTTTATTTTATTTAAATTACATTCTCTTAAATCATGAAACTGTGTACTTTAGGCAGCCTATTTTTAAAGCCCGTTTCAGATCAGGTGTACTGTCATCTCGGACAATTTATCATCGGGTGAGGTGTGGTCAAATTTCTAGCCTGACGACTATAACAAAATTAAATAAGCATGTTTTTTGTATCTATAAAAACATCGATGACGATATATTTTATAAAAAATATATTTATTTTTTATAAAAAAATATACACTGTGGTTCACAGTTTGGATATTTAGAACAATATATTCAAATAAAATATCTATTGTATTTCTAGCGCCGCAGGAAGCAACAGACCTCGTCGCGTTCTCATAAATATAACAAATTAAAAATCAATATAAATGAATAAAATGTTAAATTTATTCAAATATTCGCACGCAAACGATTTGAGAATAAATTCAGACGTTTAAAAAGTGTCACGCGCTAACTTTGAAACAATGCCGCTTCAATAAAAAGTAGAATTTATTGTATGTATTTAGATATGTTTGACAATAGTGTTGGCGTTTCCTGACCTTTTGTCTGTCTATCTCGTTAATTGCATAGGTGACTTAATTTACAAAAAAATCTTCGTTTTATATTTTATAGTGACTTAAATACGTAACAGAAAAATAAAAACATTTTTTGCGGTAACAATATCAACAGATATATTTGTATACTTTGGAATAAAAGCAAAAAGATTTCTATGTTAACAAAAAAAGAGTCAAATTATCGAAAATTCATCATTTATAAATAGTGTTCCAGACACTTAAATAATTATTGTTGTAATAATAATACTTAAGTAATAATAATAAATAAAAATTATTGTTTTAAACTCATATATTTCCAGATTTCTGTAATATTAATGGTTAGAAAATAGTTATTTGTTATACAAGAGTGCAAAGTTGCTTTTTAACCGCGTGCTCAATTTTGATGACCGAGCAAGCGAAGGATTCTAAAATTAGAATCCTGAGCGTTAGCGAGGGAATCAAAAGAGCACGAGGTGAAAAATCTTTGCACTCGAGTGCAACACGTAACTTTTCATCCCACCTCAACGAGGAAATGACTAAATGCAAAAAAAATAACATTTACAACCACAAGATACTTTTATTTCCGTTTAGGTATTAACTACTACATTATGATAGGTAAGTATTACAGAATAATCTTTAAATTATAACAAATAACACTTAGGTATAATGGTTGATGACCAGATGAGGCTCTTTTTAAAAATGCCACTATACCTATATTAGGATAGGTGTCGATATGTATGTCTTCTTTCATCTTTATTGTTGCTTTTATCATTGAATTACGTACTCCATAGAGTGCTTGATTTCTTGGTCTCGGATAATTCAATAAAATATGCCAGCAAAACGTTTTCAGAGAAAGTTTTGGCTCCTTTAGCTAGTCGCCACGTGTTAAACATATCGTACTGTTTCAAATACTTCTCGCGAGATTGTTGAGGGAGAAAGCTCATTTGCGTATTATTAGCAGTTTCAGTCAATTCTGTTGGCGTCAAATAAACTTCCTCGTCGCTAGAATCACTCATTTTAGGGTTTTCACTTGTTTTCCAATTTCTTGTTCTTAACCTAAGATTTTCAATATGTCGTTAAAAGAAAATGGCGCGCGCAAAGCAAATTAAACAAAAAGTTCACCAAGAAGGTTCCGAGTCTGAGTTTTTAACAAATTAAAAAAAGGTGGCTATAAATTCGGCACCATGGAGGTAGAAGTTTAATGATGTTTTGAATTCACAAACTCAGTGCACCCGATGTTCTAAATTTGAATTTACATTATCCTCTAGAGGATAAAAACGGTTTTAGCACTCAGATATCGAAGAGCAAAAATTCTCTTTCTGAGATGGGGGGATGAAAAAGATTTTCCTATTTCATAGTGCAAGAACAAAATCATCCCTTTCAACAAAACTAAAAAAACTGTTTTTTTTCTAGACAGAAATTGAACCTGGGCCCTTACTCATAATAAAAATAGATCCACTGAGTCACATTGCCATATTGGCGGCGGTAGTTTTGAAAGGAATAACATTATAAACAAATAGCATGTTTGTCATGTTTTTCTTTTCGACACAAACGCTAATATAAGCGTCGATGTTTTCCTAAAATTTAACGACACCTACATAAATAATTCATTACGTACTAAAAAGAAAAAAAACATCAACTAGGTATTAACCTAATATCGTTTTTATCGTCTCAAATATCAATCTATTGTTAATTTTATTGCCAATTCCTAATATGAAGCAATACGTAAATAGATGCACCGACCCCTGTGAACAATATTATGACATTTCGTTAAAATACGTCGAAATTATGCATTTATTTGTCGAATTAAACGTTTTATGTACGGAATGAACTTTTAACGAAAACGCATGCAATAATTTGGTCGTCAAGTCGATCGTAACCGGCCGTCGGGTTTCTCGAGCAAAACTGTCAAACAATTAATAAAAACGCTATGTTATTATTTGCGATAACATTTGCATTATGATTTTATTTTTCGTAACTTAGTAAATTTATGAAAAGTTGATGATAAAACAAATTGTTTTGTACCTTGATCAAGGATTCCGTACATTGGCGGATTTATTAATTTAGTAGCTGCCACGTACGCAGTAATGAAAAACGGTGATGGTGATGATGATAAAGTATGTCCTATGTTCTTCTCCAGGTCCTAAAGAATCTCCGTGTCAAAATATTCATATCGATTCGTTTAGCCGTTTAGACGTGATTAAGCAACAACGGAGACGACAGACAGATACACTTTCGCTTTTATAATATATAGGACTAGCTGCGCCGCGCGGTGTCACTCACAACGTTTTGAAAACGGTGATGATGTTGATGAAAATAACCTATGTCCGTCTCCAGCTCTTCATCTATCTCTGTATCAAATTGCATAATAATCGGTTCAGCCGTTTTATCGTGAAAAAGTAACAGACAGTTAGAGAGAGTTACCTCCGCTTTTATAATATTAGTCAGAATTAGTAAAACTTGCGAGATAATTTGCCAAGACACCACTAAAATAAAAACAAACTTTTTAAAAGTTTTAACAAAAAAAAATATTTGTCAATTAATAATAATAATAATAAAAAAAAAAAAAATCACCGCTGAAAGCGCACGTCATTTTGTGATCACAATATATTTAATTCGCTTTATACAGTTTATATCATTTTACCAGTATTTATTTTGTACACAACATCGATAATAAAAATAGAAAAATGTTTGTGAATAAAAATTTCACTAAACCAGCGGAAAATAAACTAATAGTAAATAAACTAACAAGGAAAATATTTCTGACAAGATAATATGACAGTTCACTGTCATAACCGAATTGAAAATTCAAAACAATGATCACAAGGGCAAAATCAAGACGAAATACAGCGGCTACAACATGCGCAACAAGACCACCTCTCACCCCGTCACCGACGCCTTCTTCACAATCGTCGAGTTCAAGATCTAGTGGTGAGGAGTATCTCACCACTCGCGACACCACTGCGTCGAGCGACGGAGGCGGGCCTCCGACGCCGCCGCCGCCGCGACCACCTGTGCGACGGGGACGTCATCCGCTGCCGGCATGCCTGGGGCCTTCTGCAAGGGTTGTCCCGCAGGATACGGCTCCTGCTGTCGGTGGAACGCGCACCCGCATGCGATGGACGACATCAATAAATATCAGTTGCATGCGCGCGTACTATGGAGCTACAGAGGGAGGTACGAACCTGTCTGCGTATCGTACCAGAATGTTGCCTTTGTTCCAGGCCCTTGAACCGACCGTCACCGTTTCTGCCCAGCGATTATCGGACCAAGTGCGAGCTATCCACCGGTGTAAGCTGCTGGATCAGATCGTGCTTGATCGGCTCCGCCTGGAGGTGCTTTCTGCTCGTCCAGCTTCTTCGTCGACGCGTGATTCGCCGCCTCTCGCGTCGTCGCCTCCGATACTGGCTACAACACCGACATCGGGGGTGACACTTGCGACATCGACGCATCCCGTTGTCGACGAGGGAGATAGTGCGAGCATGACTGTAACCAGTCAGGTGAGTGAGCAATTGAGGAGCACTCTGGAAGACGTGATTTCCCAGTACCGATTTGCACCCGACTCTAGGCCACGTCTACCACGTTTGCCTACTCATAGACGCAATCTAGCGTTAATGGGAGCCCTGAATGCTCTGCTAGCTCCATATCTGCGGACTAGCAGAGATTTGGTTGATACCCACTCGATTTTATACTGCGGCGCCATCGCGGTGTGTCGTGTTGCACGTGTTAAATTCCCGGACATTAACCGTGCACCACGGCGCGTCGGGGATGTACCTGCATGGCAAGTGAGAATCGAGCGGCGTATTACTACGTTCAGGACTCTCATTGCAAAGCTGATCTGTTTCAGCCGGGGGAATACTCGCCCCCGAGTAATGCGTTTCGTGGCGCAAGCATTTGCGGGGACTGGTATTAGGTCCCAGCACTACTTAGCTAATGTCACGGAACGCATCGACTACCTCAAACAGAAAGTCTATGCATGGGCAAACCGAATTCGTCGCTACAGAGAGCGTGTTAATAGATACTGGCAGAATCGCCTTTTCCAAAGTGACCAAAGGAAGGTGTACCGAGGTTGGGAGGGAACCGAACAACGTATGAGCGACGGACAGCTACCGGATGCATGCGCCATGACTGATTTTTGGCGTGGAATCTGGTCGGTGCCCGTCGAACATACGGAGGGTGATTGGATGCGGGTTGTCGAACAAGAGTGCGATGTCATCGAACCCATGGGGTCTATTATAATAGACCCTGTAGACGTTAGTTGTGCGATCCGTACGACACAGAACTGGAAGAGTCCTGGGCCGGACGGATTGCACAACTTCTGGATAAAATGGATTCGATGCTCGCATGAGTGCTTGGCCACACAATTCCAAGAAGCCCTCGAGCTTGGTTCTTTACCTACCTTCATGACCACTGGGGTCACCTTTCTGCTCCATAAGTCCGGTAGTACCACGGAACCCAAAAATTACAGACCAATAACATGCTTGCCTACCACCTACAAGCTCCTTACATCTATTCTGAAAAACAAAATTAATGCGCATTTAGTCGCTAACAACGTTTTGGCCTTTTCTCAGAATGGATGTAAGGTTGGGTCCCGTGGTACTAAAGAGCTTCTCCTCATCGATACGGCTATTAGCCAGCAAGTCAAGCGGAGTAAGGGAGCACTCTCTGCTGCTTGGATTGATTACAAGAAGGCCTATGATTCGGTGCCTCACTCATGGCTTGAAAGGATCTTAGAGTTGTGTAAAATTGATACAACTCTGAGATCCTTCTTAGTTGCATGTATGAGGCAGTGGACCACAGTACTTCGGCAACCGGGCAGTAGGGATGGGTCTTTTACACCGCAGGACTTGATAAGGATTGAACGTGGCATTTTCCAGGGTGACAGTTTGAGCTCATTGTGGTTTTGCCTAGCACTGAACCCTCTCAGTATTTTACTGAAGGATTCAGGGCTAGGCTATCGGCTTCGTAGAGGGGGTGAGATCATTTCTCACCTGCTTTACATGGACGACCTCAAACTTTTTGCACCGAAACGACAAGATTTAATGACGTTGTTAAAAACTACAGAGGTTTTTAGCAACGCCATTAAAATGGAGTTCGGTGTTGATAAGTGTGCGGTCGTGCAAGTACAGCGGGGGAAAGTTGTAAATTCTCCGAACTTACAACTTTCTGAGACAATGACCCTCAGGTCTCTTTCCGAGACCGAGACCTACAAATACCTTGGTATGTCAGAGTCGTTGGGTATAGCGGTAGAGGACATTAAAAAATCGATGAAGGAGCGTTTCTTTTGTCGCCTGTCAAAAGTACTTAACAGTCTTTTGTCAGGTGGCAATAAGACACGCGCCTTCAACGGTTGGGTGATGCCTCTACTGACATACTCCTTTGGCATATTAAGGTGGACTCAAACTGAGCTGGACGCCCTGGATAGGAAGATCCGACATCAACTGACACTACATCGCATGCTACACCCACGCTCGTCTGTTATGAGACTGTACATCCCGCGGAAGTGGGGGGGTCGTGGCTTTTTAAACGCCAAGAACCTCCACAACCGTGAGGTGTGCAATCTCAGAGACTATTTCCGAAACAACGAGTGTGGTATGCATTGTGATGTAGTGGCAGTTGATAAGGGCCTGACGCCTCTCTCCTTGGCAAAAGAAAACTGGCGCAAACTAACGGTGCTCAGCATCGAAGACCGCAAAGACGTATGGAAGAGCAAGGAGTTGCACGGGCGGTTCTACAGGGTGTTATCAGGACCCGATGTAGACCTGCCTGCATCGGTGAACTGGCTGCGCTTCGGTGACCTCTTTGGGGAAACTGAAGGGTTTGCCTGTGCAATTGCAGATGAAGTTATCAAGACGAACAACTATCGGAAATATATCATGAAGGACGGTACGGTCGACATTTGTCGGGCATGCCACCGTCCCGGAGAGTCTCTTCGACATATTGTTTCCGGTTGTTCGCATCTTGCTAACGGCGAGTATTTGCACAGGCATAACCAAGTAGCCAGGATCATCCACCAGCAACTTGCTCTTCAATACGGCCTTATCGAGTCAGAGGTGCCGTACTATCAGTACGCACCAGCGCCAGTTCTCGAAAATAGCCGTGCTTTGCTCTACTGGGACCGTTCTATCATCACGGACAGGACTATTGTTGCCAATAAGCCTGATATCGTGATCGTAGATCGGTCTCAACGCCGGGCAGTGCTCGTCGACATCACCATCCCACATGATGAGAATCTCGTGAAGGCTGAGAAGGACAAGCTCAGCAAGTACCTTGACTTGGCTCACGAGATAACCGCCATGTGGGATGTTGACTCGACGATCATTGTCCCGATAGTCGTTTCGGTGAACGGTGTCATAGCGAAGAGCCTCGACCAACATCTCAAGAGGCTCTCGCTCGATGGTTGGGTCAAGGGTCAGATACAGAAGGCAGTCATCCTGGACACGGCACGTATTGTCAGGAGGTTCCTCTCTCTGTAGCCCCTACCACCGGCAGCTTGAGCCCCGCCCCGCTGCCGGCGGCACCCTAGTTTTAAGTTTTTTACAATATTTATGTTTCTTTTTTATAAGTTTATATTTATGTTGTAAAAAATTTAAAATTAAGATTATAAATAAATAAATGAGATAATAATAATAAATATTTGTGGACATTTTACACAACACCATCTAGCCCAAACTAAGCAAAGCTTGTACTATGGAACTAGATGGCTGATAGAATACATATATACTTTTTTTTTGTAAATATATACATATGATACATAGAAACACCCAGACACAGAACAAACATCCATGCTCATCACACAAATGTTTGCCCTGGGTGGGGATTGAACCCACGACCTTTCAGTTCAGCAGGTAGACGTAAACACACTACCAACTGAGCCACAAGGCCAGTCAAATAATTCAAATCGTATATATATACAATCAATATAGGTCGTAATTCAATTAAAACAATTCAAATAATTTTCATGATATCCCAAAAAACTGAATAATCTCATATACCTAAGTACATTTACAGAGAAAAGTAAAACCAGCTGCTCCCGTTCCGAGCTGTCTATTCCCCGCCCGTCTTAATAAATCAGCGCCTTATATGGGAAATGACATGATTTTTTTTAACATCGCGCAATCACAATTAGCACACCGTATTCCTCGTTAAAAAGGAGCCAAAGTGGGCCCTTTTGACAGTACAAGTGTGAAGACAAGTGATATGTGGTATATAAGATATATAAGTATTACCTAGTTCTCACAGCTAAGCAAAGCTTACAAGCTTTGCTTAGCGTGGGGCAAGATGGTGGTGTGAATATGGCCTCCAATATTAACCCTAGACTCAAAAATAGTCGTGTTGTCAATTTAACGTGTGTATCTATGTAGTATCGTAGTTCTCAAACGGGTGGACCGATTTTGATCTAGTTTTATGTTTGAGAGTTTTATCGAGAGTGTTCTTAGCTATGTTTCATAAACATCGGCTTAGCCATTTCTTGTGGCTTTTTGAGTTTTCTAAATTTATATTATTAATATATCATAATTATTAATATAAATACAGTGTTTTAGAAATCAAGCTGTGTAAAGTCAGGCGGCGATTTTTTGGGAATTCGACCATAAAACGTCGCCATTTTATTCGTGTTTGTATAATCGTTTTTCGCCAACAAAAGTGAATAAAAGTTGTTACTAATATAGATTTGACTCATAACAGCAAAAAAGCGTGGTCTACAATAAATAAACTTACAGGTGACCCTCCTGCTACAGCCAATCCTGGACAAGCCACCGCCAATCAAGTGGCACATCAACTCTTACTAAATGGAAAGTCACCCCATAAACTACATAAAGAACATATTAAAGAATCAGTAAACGGAATTGACAGTACTGACACCAGCAAGCCTTTCTCACTTACTGAAGTCACAGAATGACTTCGGTAAGGCATAAAGTCATAAAAAAATGGAAAAGTTTCGATGACATTACAGTTGACCAAATCAAACATATCAACCCCCTCTCAGTGTCCTGGCTTCTTGCTCTTTTTAACACTTGCCTCGAAACTCCCAAAATACCAAAGCTATGGAGGCGATCCAAAATAATAGCTCTTCTCAAACCTGGAAAATCCTCTGATGACCCAAAAAGTTATAGGCCAATATCGCTACTATGCCACACCTATAAACTGTTTGAAAGTATGTCCTATGTTCTTCTCCAGGTCCTAAAGAATCTCCGTGTCAAAATATTCATATCGATTCGTTTAGCCGTTTAGACGTGATTAAGCAACAACGGAGACGACAGACAGATACACTTTCGCTTTTATAATATATAGGACTAGCTGCGCCGCGCGGTGTCACTCACAACGTAATATATTCGATATTGACCAAATCAAACATATCAACCCCCTCTCAGTGTCCTGGCTTCTTGCTCTTTTTAACACTTGCCTCGAAACTCCCAAAATACCAAAGCTATGGAGGCGATCCAAAATAATAGCTCTTCTCAAACCTGGAAAATCCTCTGATGACCCAAAAAGTTATAGGCCAATATCGCTACTATGCCACACCTATAAACTGTTTGAAAGACTACTTTTAAATCGTCTTACAGAAACTATTGAGCCCAATCTAATACCAGAACAGGCTGGGTTTCGACCTGGAAAGTCATGCTCCAACCAGACTCTTAGACTCACTCAACATATAGAAGATGGATTCGAAGCAAATCTTGTAACAGGGGCAGTCTTTGTTGATCTATCCGCGGCTTACGATACGGTTAATATACAAAAACTTCTTGCAAAAATTAGCAAACTAACTAATGATAAAGGATTTATCCGCATTTTAAGAGAGCTACTAAGCAATCGAAGTTTTCAAGTTCACCTCCATTCTGAAAAGAGCAGGTAGCGCCGACAGAAGAATGGCCTTCCGCAAGGTAGTGTGTTGGCTCCTATATTGTTTAATATCTACACCAACGACCAACCCTACTACCCAAGTACACACCGCTTCCTGTACGCAGACGACCTTGCTTTAACATCCCAAGCCAGCACTTTCGAGGAAGTAGAAACCACACTCACGGAAGCTCTTAGCGACCTGGGACAATATTACAAATCAAACGCTCTTAGACCAAACCCTACTAAAATCCAATGTTGCGTTTCCACCTCCGTAACCGCCAAGCAAACCGATCCCTCAATATCAGTTGGCAACAAATCCAAATCGAACATTGTCCTCACCCGAAATACTTAGGTATAACCCTAGATAGGTCCTTAACTTTTAAACCACGCTGCCAAAAAACTAAACAGAAAGTATCCACACGAAATTATCTGCTCCGACGTCTCACAGCTACTAAATGGGGTTCCGCTCCACAGGTAGTTCGTACAACAGGCATTGCTTTATGCTACTCTGCTGGTGAGTTTGCGTGTCCAGTGTGGCACCGCTCTTACCACGCAAAAGAGGTCGACATAGCCTTAAACGACACCTGCCACATCATAACTGGGTGTTTGAAACCTACCCCACTTAACATGCTCTACCCGCTAGCCGGCATTGCTCCTCCTGACGTCAGGAGGTATATTGCTTGTGCTATAGAAAAGCGAAAGCAAGAATCTGATCCCCGGCACCCTCTATTTGATTACAACGCACCTTCAGCCCGGTTAAAGAGCCGTAAAAGTTTCATCCGCAGCACTACTGCTGTAAAAGAAAATCCAGTTAAGGCCAAACAAAAGCTGTGGTCAGAAAAGTACCAACTACCACCTAATTTTGCCGTCTCGAAGGAGGAGCTACCACCAGGACATTATCTGCAATGGCTAATTTGGAAGTCTCTATAAATCGCCTCCGAACACAAGTTGGTCGTTGTAGACAAAATATGTGTAAATGGGGTCTGGCTGTTCCTCCAATAGAGCAGTGTGATTGTGGTGCCACCCCTCAGACAATGAAACACCTGCACAATGAATGACCCGAGGGAGGCCAATACTGCTGCCATCTCTGTGGCTTCCTACTGGTCAAATACAGTATAATAATAGATAAATTAAAAAAAAAATAGATAAAAAAAAAAACTAACCGTTGACACGAAAAGAAGAAGAAGAATAGGTTTATTAAAACCGGTTACACATTTTTTTACGTAAACTGTCTTATGATCAAACTTTTCTAGGTGTCTGTACCTTTACGATCGAAATGCTCCCATTATGCGCGTTAACGAGCGACATTTCTTCCCAAACCTCCAGCCACATCGAGAAATGACCGACAATCGGACAACGCGAAAAAATAATGATTTGTTACACCTGCGTTACATCACTTCAATTAAATTGAGTGACAAAAATCGTGTCTCCGCAAACAACTGTCAATCCGATTGACAGCTTTACCTGTCAAACTTTAAAGTTCATTTTGTTCTCTTAATTGTAATAGTGTAAGAATTGGAACGGAAGGGTTAATAATGTCAATTATATGAGTTAAAGTTTTATTGTCAGCCTTTTTAGGAGGAACAGTTATATGGTTCATGTTGTTAAGCGGGGTTCATAGTTACCTATTATTAACCGACTTCCAAAAAGAAAGAGGTTCTCAATGTATGTTTGTTCAACGATTACTTACTTCTACAATAATTGTTTTTGATGATTCTTTTTTGTTTGGTAGGCCAGAGGTAGTCCCACATAAATTTTAAGGATATCGGTTCAGTACTTTGGTTTTTCTAACAAAATAACAGGAAAATTTTGTCATCCAAGTAAACGAATTGCGTTATTTGAAGTCAGTTTTTCAGTTTTTTTTTTAAATACAATTATTGTGTTCTTAACGTAATATAGTTAAAAACACAATAATTATATATTAATTAACTATATACCTGGCATTATCATGCCTACTTAATTATTTATGCGCATGACTGGCCAATAGTAAAGTATTTTTGGTAGATTATGTAGGTAAATATAAAATATAAAATTCACATATTTGATTTTTAGATTTTATTATATTTTACAATTTCTGTTTCATTCGCTTACCTTCAATAAGTGTGCGTACAATGCGTACAAGCTTTACAACCTTATTCCATCCTCTCCATTTCACTGCAGGACTCATAGAAAGACAGCACATTACCACCCGTTTTTTTGTGAAATCCAAATAATTTTTCACAACAATTTCGATTTAAGGTTCTTGATGCGTAATACACACAAATGGAATTATTTACCACTTCCCTTGATTCCTAACAGCTACAATCTCGGATTTTTCAAGGCTACGAGCTTTATCCTCGACCACACCATCATTTAACATCTGGCGAGTTGGTGTTCAATCGTAAATCTTTACAGTAACTCCCATTAGTTCTATAGAACTGTGACGTGGAAAAAAAATCTATTAATAAAAGCAGGTTTAGTTTCAGTTACTTATCCTTATAAAATTCGGGAGGCACAACGACGCACCTTAAATGTCAGTATTAACATTATTAGTTGTATTGCTATAGACTCAGCTTTATAGTTATAGTTAATTTTAACCGGTTATTTTTAACGGTTGAACGAGAATAATTGCTTGATGACGTTATTCGGGATATGCGTACTGCGCAGTGACATGTGGTTTAAAAGGAAAGAAGTCAATTAGCACATACTGGAAGTAATTTTGCGCATTTACATCACGAAAACTGTGGTATTTGGTAATAGGTGATATAAATGGTCATGTAAACGTATTTTGGAAGCAAAATTCCGTGGATCAGACTGAATAGCAGGTATTGAGGGAAGGTATGCCCATCAGTTGAATAAAGCAAGCGGTTGATGATGAAAAAAACAGCCAAGTACGAATTTCTTTACTTACTTTGAGCTTTCCGTATCCTATTCTATCTCTCGATGCTTTTAGAAGTGGTTACCTATATATAGTTCGAATTGTGAAATAGTGAATATTATTTCCTGAAAAACGGTTTACTTTTCAAAATAAACTTTATCAAAATACCGATTAACATAATATTATTATGAAAAGAAAATGTCCTAAAACTATGGTTTCATATTATGAAACCATAGTTTTCGGACATTTTCTTTCAATTGTACTTGGAGATGTCACTTCTAGCAAAAAAACATGATTTTAAGTTAAAGGAAAGTACCCGGTACAATTCAATTGTGGAACTTGAGAGTATAAAAATATAACACAGTGTGGCTATATTGTGGTATGCTTTTTACCGGGTTAACTAAAAAGCTTGTAAAGTTCTAAAACCACTGGTAACCAACATCATGGTCTTGCCCTTTTTCCCACTAGGTGGGGTCGGCACAGCACGGTTCCTTTTGCCATTTCACTCTATCAGACGTCATCTCTACACTCACACTTTTCACACGCATATCATCTTTCACACAGTCCATCCACACTTCCTTAGGTCTCCCTCTCCCAGCCCTCGCTTACCATCATGTTTTGGGCCCTCTTGCATACATGGCTATCCTCCCTTCCTATGACATGTCCATACTAGGACAGTCTCCCACTTAACATATAGCTGGTAATATAAATGGATATTGAAATTATGTCAGACAAGCAAACAAGAATGTTGCCTCCCTGATTTTAATTGTATTCAGTGAATCACACCTTGCTTATTGACTATTGCTTCCTGTTCACTGCTTCAGAAATTAATAATGCATTTTGTCAACAACCAGTCGTCAAATGTTTGTGTATTGGAACAAATCCAACGGACACAGTAGTTCACAGTAGCCATAATGAATTATTGAATAAATCATTTAAATTTCGAAGCAACTGAGATCAGTTGCATGTCTATGTTGGATCAAATTAAATTATAGAACAATTTTAATAATTGAGCTATAATGAAATATTTTTATTTTTATTTTGAACAAATGGTTACTCACGTCTATTAAAATCAAAATAAAAATGTGTAACAACCACGTTAGTTTTCATAATAAGTTTATTTTTATTGTTTTTTTATTTTTATTAGAAAACAATTTATCACCGTTCTAAAACAGTTATACTACGACCTTTATCTATTACGACGACAAATATTATTATTTATGTATATGTGTATGTTTTTGTGTATTTTTTATATTATTATATATGGTATCGAATCATCACTAAAAAAAATATTTCTCTTTTTGGAACCCCTGACCCAAAAAGAGTGTTATAAGTTTGACGTGTGTATCTGTCTGTATATCTGTTTGTATGTGGCATCGTAATTATCAAAGAGATGGACCAATTTTGATCTACTTTGTATTTTTTAAAGATTTCTACGAGAGTGTTCCTAGCTATATTTTATAAATAGTTTTTGTGTTTTCAAAAAAATAACATGTAGGTACCTACATATTCAAAGCGTCATTTGTTCCATGATACTTATTTCAGAAATACGAACGAAACGCTTTGATTCCCTTGCTTGGGGAAGGCCAGCAGTGGATTTCTTGTGGCTGAGATGATGATGATAGAACGGACTCCATCGTAGACCGTAACGGTGCCTAACATTAATTAAGTTGGCGCTTGACAGCAAAAATCAAACTATTTAAAACAAACATACTTTTTTTCACAAACCCCTTACAACCTAAAACACTTATTTGGGTAGTGGCGTAGTTAAAATTACAATGCATCCTTGAAGTATGATCCGTGGGATTGCATAAGCCAGCGATTAATATTTAACTCCAGTGCTGCCATCTGTGTGTTAATACATACATTATTCTGGAAATGTCAGAATGGTTTACTCTTTACACTCATGAATATTCAGAGTGGGTTGTGTTGGCTGTTTGTTTATGGGATGTAGTAACAATTAATTATGTGACTTTTTGTGCTCCATTTTTGGAGAAGTAACCTATTTTTAGTACTCCTTTTAGTTTCCGTTTTAAGCTAGTTGTGTCTACGACCTGTAATAATGATTTTCATATACTTAAGCTTTGAATTGTGCAGAGACGAAAGCAAGTATCATAGTTTGAAAAACTGAATTAACAGTTTCAATCTGGATCAGTCTGGAGCAGATTTAAGGACAAAATAATAATTCGGTATGGTTACTAAACCATAAAAGCAAAATTGTTAAAAAATATGGGCCTTCACTTCTAAGATTTCAGCTTCCATATATTATACTATGCGAAATCTAACGAAAAAAAACTCAAACAACAATTGACGAGGAAATTGATGGTCATACAAATAAAAAAAAACATACAGTCGGACATAGAACCTCCTCCTTCTTTGAGGTCAGTGAAAAGGAATGAGTAATTACCAGCATGCTTGATTTGATATTATATATTAATAAACCTTATCCTGCAGACTTCATGATTAAATAAAATAAAAAAAATCTAATTAATTTTTATTTTTTCTGAAAAAAATTATAACCCACCAAATATAATATTAAATAGAGCTAATACCAATTCTTTTTAAAATAAATGTTGTTCACAATATTCATTTAAATCTTAAGTAAAGTTTAGGACATCCTATACAATTATAATAAAATCACTTAATAAATTGTGTTATACCTAATAGGTGCTATTAAAATAAAATATGGATTCTACTAAAGCAACATTATAATAAAATAAAACTACAGACGTAAAAGGCACTCACATTTTATTTCTTTGTTTCAAAATATATTAATATTTAATTATAAACGTAAAAAAAAATTCAAACAAAATCGTAGTCAATAAAGATCGTATCACAATGACAACATTTCCTAATCTTTTAAAAAATGACTATGAAATTAAGTACGTATTGGCTTTATAACACGGTCCATATGTGTTCGTTTGAAAGAAGTATAAAAAATAGTATCAAAAATAGACAAACAAGTCTTTTCCATCAATTAATCTACTTATGCGTATCCTATGAACGATCTTATACATGGAATGTAATAAAAGTATAAAAATCCAACAAATGAAACAAATAACAAAAACACACAAGCATCACCTAAATCAAAACTTAATTTACAAAATTAATCTACATTACGACGAAAATGACTCAAAAAAACTGGCCTATAAACTAATAAAAATAAATAGTTTTATATAAACCTAATATAATACAAGACTCAAACATTTTGTACATTTAATTTTGAGCTTCATTTCAACTGGCCTTCGAATCCCATTTACATTAAAAACTATAATTATTAAAACTGGTAAAACACTGGCACAAATCTGGCATTTAGATTAAATAATCGAATACACATTTTCAAAACGTTAATCGATTATAAATGCAGTTAATAGTTTTCAATTTTCTAACTAAAACAATGACTTCTCAAAAGACACTTTCACTAAAATTAAACGAAAGAAAATAATTATCTAAATGGTAAAAAAAAACAGGTAATCAAGAGAGAAGGAATGTTTAAGTTACTTAAATACTGTATGGCAGAGTATTTAGAGATAGCTAAGAACGAACTAACTACTTTATTAAACTAGTTATATACAAATAACAAGACATGGCCGATACTTATCGCAATAAAAAACTTCTCATTTTCATCCAGTCATTGGAACTTCTTCTGTCCGTTTGGGGACAAGAGATAAATCTAAGGGATTTTTCATCAGGTCTTTTGTATTATCTTCGCTTAGATCAATGCTCAATTCAGGTTCTGAGTCACTTACTTCTTCGTTCTTAGGACTTCTGAAGAGGACAGCTGTAGACTTTAGAGACAGGTCTATTGGCTTTTCTTGGTCTATCGCAATGCCAGCAACGGCTGGTGAATGTTGGAGCAGATCTCCTCCGTTCCGGATTTGCCAGTTGGCGATGCCAGATGGGACTGATCTCATTTGCATCGGAGAAGGCATGAATGGACTGGTTCTGGGAGGGTAGCTTGCAGAAGGAGACATTGCAAACGGAGTTAATGGTAGTGTTGGTTTCCGTTTTCTCACATCTTTCGATTGATTTCTTATCGCTTGTAATCGTGCATCCTTTTCGCTGCTCGGTGATGAAGCAGGACGGAAGATGCTTATACCGCTGGTGCTTCTAGAACTATTATCGTCTTCAGGATCGGCTGATGAAGCACCCGAATCAGACGGAGATACGCTTTGCCGCGTCATGTCTTCAGTGAATGGGCTCTTATCGGAGTTCTTGTAGTACTCTGCTAACGCTGCTGCCGGAAGTAAGTTTGATGGTAGAAAAGACGGGCTTATTGATGTGTTGAAGCTAGGTGGAGATTTGTTGCTTTGCAATTGATGCATTTGTTGTTGCTGCTGCTCTTGAAGCAAGCAATGGATCTTAAACCAGTTCGATCTTCGGCCATATCGCGAGCCAGATTTGGACATGCCTACAAGTAGACATTTACGTAGTCTGCACGCTTTGCAGGCTGTTCTATTCTTCTTGTTGATGACACATTCCCCGTTGTTCTTGCACTCAGATATCGACGATAGGTTGTTGTACGTCCGTCCGAAGAACGACTGCAACAAAACGAAAAATTTGCATTTAAATGGTGTAAATGATATGATCGGTTCGGTCTCTGAGGGTTACGTCGATATGATGTACACAATAAATGAAAATTAAAAAAGGGCATTCGATTTTTACAAGAAAGCGACAGCACCAATTTTGGCGAACACGCCTGCATTAATTTAGTGTAAAATATCGACAGACTTCCGTCGGCATCGCATAAAAAATGGGAGTTTATAAGCGATACAGTTAAAGAGAATCATCCGTGGGCCCATTCAATTTCAGACCGGGTCCCGGTTCCGAATTAAAAATTACATTTTTCAAAAAGTCATCATAAAGAGCAGTGCGGCCGTATTAAAATCTGGGTCAACACGAATAAGGCCGTATCTCACACTTAATATTACAGAAGTGGGCTTGGGTCGGATCCTGTTGCGTCTCTTGACGTAAGTAATGGGGGTCCTCCGCGAATTTTTTAAATAAATTTGGAAGTTACCCCGCTGGGAGCAGACTCAGGTCTCTTCTTACTCAATTAAATTCGGACAAAAGCATAAAATATGTGAGTGTAGTACGGTTTCACTCAGCGCTTGCACCGACCTTTCTGACTCTGAGAAGATAATTGTCAGAGAAGTTACTTAAAAAACTTGAAAAATACTGGCTTAATTCACTACATACACGGTAATGTGTTCATGAAACGTAAAAAGACGAATTTTTGATAGATGGGTTATTGACGGGAGACAATATGACAGAATTTGATTGTGTATAAATTATTCAGTTTTACACTTTTTGATACTATTTCTCTGTATATTTTTCTACTCTGTCCCTCTGGTGCGGTTCATGTAACCGCTTTCAGCCGTAAATAACGATATGTCTCGTTATTTTGGATTACGACAATATTCCGGAATGCGATTTCCATGTATTACAACCTTTACTTATTGTCTGCGTTTCCATTACAATTTGAATTTTTAATTCTTATCTAATTACAACTGCGATAAAATTTATTTAAACTTTAATTAAAAACCAACGGTATTTAGATGAAATTTTATTTTTAGAAAGAGATTATGTACATTTTTAATTTATTTAAACATAATTTTAATATGGAATATTTCGACCGAGTTAGGATAAATTTGTAATCTTCATTGGTTTAATATATTCAATAGTTACTGTTCAAATATTTATTACATTTAGAGTTTTTTTTTTGGATAAAGTAAAAGAGCACAATTGGCGCAGAGCTAGAAATCTATCTAGCGATCATTATAACTTTGATAAAAAAATAAATATAATTTAGCGGGACCGTAGAAAAATCATGCCGCTGTTGTTTGTACTTTTCCAGTATGTATAAAATTCGTGGTAATGAATATATTATGTATACTTGGTACTGACAAGTGCATCGCGTGAATCCAATACAAAAGAAGCAATAAAAAACATTCACATATCTGCGATGGTTTTAGTATAATTTTAAAATAAAAACATACATAATCTGTAACAGAGAACGTAGGCACGCGCCGCTGAAATGACCAATTTAAGCTGATCAACATCAAAATGACTCATATTTCGCAAAAAAAAACATCGGACACTAGCCATTACGTTATCCATACGCTTCGGACACAACTAAACGACAATTGCGACTGCAAAACAACACAAAATACAACGTGAAAAAACAAAATCATTTCTTGGACTATTTCTACAAGAAATGACTCAGCATGAATAATTCTCAGAATAGATATAAGTTTTTTTATGTAATAAATTACAATGAGTACGAGCAAGACGCTTGCCTCAGTCTGCAATGCCTCATAGAAATGTGGACGTCAAGTGCTAAAACCAGCGTGGTAGTGCACTACGCAAGTTATTATGAGATCCTAGATGATAAATCTCATTGTGCTCTGAAATTTTACCGTAAAAACGAATGTTTGCACAGACGGTTGAAAAATTTGCAAATAATTTAACCATTGCATGTGGTTAAGTACACAAGCTCAGGCCTATAAGTAAAACTTACAACTTAACAATAAATAGTGTTGTTATGAGATGAATTTAATTCGCTCAAGTTCACGTGCACGGTCCCTGAATTCAGTTTGCCATCCGTTTTCCCTCCAGGACTAAGCTACTTACCTAACCTAAAAGATGTATCTAAAACCGACTAAGACGATTATTTCAGACGAATCCTTTTAAAATCAACTTGAATATTCTTCATTAGGTACATGATCTGAGTGCTCAATAAATATCGATATCTACAAATATCGCAGCTAAAGAGCACGTCGCTTCACTAATATGGTAAAAAAGAGCGTTTCTGAAATATGTATTGCATTTTTTGCATTTATCGTTGTCTGTCAATAATTATAGAATTTCATAAGCATTTTTATGTCAAAATAGATATAGAAAATATTTAGATGGAGTGTAGATGCGTAGTATGTAACTTGCTTCTGGTAAAAAACTCTACCAACGCTAGACCAGTGCGTAATTAAACCATCTAATGCTGAATTTGATTTTATTATTGTTTATTTTTGTTAGAAATAAAAATGTGTTTATATCTAAATTATCCAACATCTAACGCTGTTCGCTATTGTCGCTCAGGTGTGTCTCAGATCTCCGCATTTAACGAAACTAAATCAAGTCACGTCTCGTTGTTTCGCCCAAGCACTCAATTAGCTATATCTGTAACGCGCGATCCGCGCCCATAAGGAAGCTCCCTTATCACCCATTTCTAATCTCAGCTGACTCATTCTTGCATCTTCGCGAAATTGCCACAATTTAGTACACGAGTAACCAAAAACACGGGTATGTTTGTCTGTTTACGTCTTACGGATATTTCTAAACAGAATTTTAACGATTTATCGCGTATATTTTACATAATTTTATGACCTGACGGTTCGAACACAGCAGCGTCCGTGGTCTCAGGTGAGACAACACTGCAGCGTCCATGGTCTCAGATGAGACAACACTGCAGCGTCCGTGGTCTCAGGTGAGACTCACCTATTATACAAAATTTTAACATACAAAATTGTGTAAAATATACGCTATAAATCCGTTAAAAATTGTTTGCTTAGCGCGATTTAATAAAGCGCTTGTTACACGGGGTTACTCATTACTCTATAAAATTACTAATATACCTATTGTAAATTGGGCTTTAGACACAGCCGCTGACAAACGAATATGATTTTATGTATACTGAAATGTAAAATAAGTCAAAAAAAAACTAAGAAAAATATTACCAGTATAAAGATAAAGATAAAGATAATTTATTTGCATACAACACGAGAATTTTATACAACAAGTGGATAAAAGATGTTACACTAAATTTAGTCGCTTAAAATCGTGTTGTGCCGATTAGGCGTACAAATGTCAGGTAGACAGCATCCTGCACATACGAAAAATTAAAAAATATGACAAAGCAGAAGCAATAAAAGATATACATAATGTCAATAAAATTAAAATTTGTCATTTAAAAAATCATTGATAGAATAATAACACTTCTGCAATAACAAAAACTCTAATTCTGCAATAATAAAATAGCATCTCAACGCAAGAAACATCACGGTGCACACTAGCTCTGTCCGAAATTACCGTAACTTTGTGGTAAAGTCAAAAAGGGCAACGTAGGTGGACCATTTGCTATTCTTTATGGATCGGAGAGATCTGCAAATGGTATCTGTGGGTCAACTGTCTTATTACAATTTATTATGCTCCTGGCATCTTAACAATTCTTTTTTTTTTTAAGCAATATCTTTAATTCCTCGTTTTCGTAGTTTATGTTGCACTGATAATTTTGTAAACATTAAATCATTCGTACCATTAGTGATACACAAGAAGCTATGGAGAAAGCCTATACGTGAAGTTTATGAGATTAATCAGAAAAATTACGAAATCTATAGACGAAATAAATCACCGACATAGCACAGTGGATTAGCAAATCGTAATAGCAGTGGGCAGAGCACATAGCACGCAGAACTGATGGCCGATGGGGCCGAAAAGTTCTCGAGTGGAGATCATGCGACGGCAAGCGCAGCGTAGGAAGACCAGCCACAACACAATTATGTAGTAAGAAGACGTTAATACAAACCGCTTCCAACGGTCTTTTTGAAAGGAAGAAGACTACCATACTTAGTTAGAATCCTATATTTCGATATAGATTTTTTGTGGTTAAGATGACAACGAATTATTTGAATCAGTAAACTACAGACAAAACTCTGTACTTCTCAAATCACAAGTGTGCAGTAAAACAGAAAAGCTTTTAAGATCCAAATGAATTCACCGCACTAAAACAGTAACAGAAACTTCTCCCGAACTATCAACAGAATACGATAAACAAAGTAACAAGTAGAGAGTAACATCGGAATAAAGTTAATGTTATGTATCGGAGACGATGTTTATGACAAAACGCTGGGACCTCACAGGCTGTATGTAAATGCATGTCTGAATTGGGCAATCCGAAGATTTATGTGGGATCCACGTAGTGTTTTTAAGCTTGTATGTGTCATTCATGTTTCTTGTCAGTTATATTCTTTATTTCTATAATATTATATTTATTGCTAGCATTGCATCGTGCGCTGTAAGGCACTTACGCAATTCAAATAAAATAGATAGATGAATTCTTTATTGTACACACCTTAAAAGTAATAACAAAGAACTTAATTAAACTAATGCAACAAAAGGCGGCCTATCGCTAAAATAATAGAATTTTGAACTGTAATACATAAATAGTACTACCGCTGTAATCTGTAGTCATCTTAACTTAAAAAGTTTTGCTCCGTTACAGGAAAGTCAAGTAGTAGTGATCGGTCAGTGGTCGGAATTCGACCGAAATGCTTTAAATTAGTTAATTTCTATCCTTCTTTTTTTTCCCTACTATGACAAATTTCACACTTCTCTTACAAAGGTCACGGACCTGGTCTTTGGAGTCAAAAATTAATAAAAAAGTTTTAACTTAATATAACATATAAATGTTTTAATCGTAAATTTACCGAACGCCTATAAGTACTAAATCTATTATTTCTCTAACACAATACATTTATATTAATATATAAAAATCATTAATTAATTATATTTTCTACTTTTATCAAATTAAATTATTTCAACATTCAAGAGTAATTTGAGATTAAAGTAAAAAATTGAAAAAGAACAAAATAATAAAAGAATAAAAGCCAAATTCCATGTTTATATAAAAATCATAAAGATCGGATAGTTAGTAGAAATATTTTTTCCTCTAGGTGAAAAAAAAAACGCTTGATTGATACCGAAAACATACTCAAAATCGCTATAAAAAAGTAGAATATACACTCAAATAAACGTAAAAGCACATTCGTAAGACTGGACATACCCGAAATAAGCCATTCACTTGTGTGTGTGAGTGACATAATGTAACAAGGAAGTAATATTAAATACAGTACACATTTAATACCTGAATAGATACCACGTTTTTAGAATATATAGGTATATCCTAGTCTAGTTGTAGCGTACGTTTTAGTCATAATAGCAATTATCGAAATATAAATATAAATCGGATATAATCAGGTAGTTGTAAAGGTGCAGAGATACGAGTATATAAGTGCAGTGTCATATTTTAAAATGATAGTGATCATTTCCACCTTTAAAGAGTACTTATCGACGGTCGAGATTAAATATAATAAGATGCTCAATTACATGTTCAGTACTACTATATAAACAGTATGGAATCACAATAACTCAAATAATTATTAGATTTTTAAAACTGAAACAACTTTCTTCGAAATACGCGATTTCGTTTACTTGGATGACATATTTTCCAGTGATTTTGTTTTAAATAACTAAACTACTGGATTTTAATTAAATTCGCATGAGAGCAACCTTAAAATATATCCTTTCAAATGTTCTGAGGTAAGAAATATTAAAAATACAAAGAATTGTGGAAAGTCAGTTGAAAAGTATCCCACAGAAGATTTTCATCATCATCTCAGCCACAATAAGTCGACTAATGGACGTAGGCCTCTCCCCAAATTAGATACCCAAAAGGACCTGTTGGAATTGTCTAGTGTCTTCTTGCCACTTGCATAGGCAACAAGTTATGGAGAAGGCTATGCTCGGAGTGTCTCTGCGAGATTGAGTTAGTAAAGAAAATATCCGTAGACGTACGAAAATCACCGATATAGGACTAGACTTTACTACAGTTGAATAAGTGAACAAACCGTCTCAAGACATGCATGTGATAGGTAGGGCTCCGTATAGCTAATATTTTAATAATCGAAAAGAAAATCACTTGACTAGTATTTTGAGACTGTCCTCGCAGTTCCGTTAGTAGTATATTTGCCTGCTAAGCTGTAGGTCGTGGATTCGATCCCACCCAGGACAAATATTTGCGTGATGATCATGGATGTTTTTTCTGTGGCTGGGTGTTTCTATATATCATAAGCACAAATACATACTTATGATACATAGAAACACCCAGACACAGAACAAACTTCCATGCTCATTACACAAATGTTTGGCCTGGATGGGGATCGAACCCACGACCTATTATTTATAATTTTTTTTGTTAATGTAAGTTATATCACATAACGATTGTTTACAATTTTGTCGAAGCCCAATTTTTCCGGTTACTGATTTTAATCGGCTTTATATATTTTGGGATCATCCATATTTATCATAATAAAGCTATAAAATTAATAACATACGTCACCAAAATTACCGTTCTGCTTTTCCGATTCGTCCATACTAATTTCACCCATACTGCGTCGTATTTATTGAACTGGTTTTATTCCATACTTGGTGTAATGAACGAGGTGTCTATTATATCTGCAATGCCTAGTTATAACAAATTGATTGCGCTCCGTGAAATATGTTATGGGAAGTGTTGTTTATGTGTCACTGGTGTAGTGGACGTCGAGTCTAGTAGTTGTGTGATTGCAAATAATTATTGAGATGATCAAATTGGATTTTGTCAAATAATAAAAATATACTTCTCATATTAATAAGTAAGTGTTATTTACAAATGGTTTCAGCCTACTAAGAGTAGGCTATTTAAGTAGGTATTTAATTTTAACGAATTAAAAATTTAATTAATTAAATAATTAATTAATTAATTAAATTTAATTTATTGAAGTCTCTTGAATTCATATCGAGAAGGTTCCATTATTTTACAATCTGACGCATGCAGAGCTACATCTCCCCAACCGTATCTCCCTATTTTTTTTTTCGCCCGAAAATACTTCGATTGCTTTAAATTTTGCTACAATAAACAAACAACTAGACAAAAAATAGTACAACTAATTAATAACTAAGCTTGTGCTTGACCGCTTACTCACCTGATGTTAAGAGATGTAGCGATCTACCTATTTACTCGCGATTTATTGACACTTAATTGAAAAATCTAAAATCATAAATATTCACCAAATTTTAATACCAATAATTAAATAGAAATTTAAATTAATAACATGGATCAATTTGTATTACATTTTATAATTATTAATAATTTCGTGATTTCGCCCATAAATATATTATTATTTCTATACTTTACACCAGTCTATCCACTAAATCTATACTTAAGTCATAAACCCTGTTCTGCAACTAGGATTATCTCCGAGATAAGTATCTTAATACGTTACTTAATTAAGAAATTTCGATATAAAATGTAACTTTATATCACGATGAATATGTAACACGATTAAAGTAATAAAACCTGGCTTTGTGTAAATAGTGACCCACCTTTAATTATAATATAAAATAGGAAAAAAATAATTTTGAGGATGGTTCTTTAATTTATGAATTAGCATTTTGAAAAAAAAAAATTGATTAGTTTTATTTATAAATATACTTACAGTTGTGGAAAAGTATTTATATGTAGTGTATATCTATAGATTCACAACCTTTTTAAGCATATAAAATAATTGGTTAAGGATATTACACAAATTCATTTCTCACTTTTTAATGTCCCTATTCAATGATTTTATATGTTTAATAAATGTTGTGATGCACGAGAGAGATATCTGCGTGAGTTAGGCACATATTTAAACCAATCAAGCGTTGATGGCGCCACCTGTAAGGTCGCGTCCCCACTACGTTGTCACGTTCTTTTACCGTTTAACGACTTTCATCATAATAACATCAAAATAATCAAGTAAACGACAGTTAATCAAGTGCGTATTGTTAATTACCGCCAATTTCAAACGGTGAAGGAAAACATCGTGAGGAAACCTACATAACTGAGAGTTCATAATGATCTTGGAGATGTGTGAAGTCTGCCAAGTGCGTGTTGGCAAACACGCACTTGGCCAGCATGGCAGACTATGGCCTTATCCTTCTCACAATGAGAAGATGGCCTGCTCCCAGTGGGATATTTTGTACAAACAGGGCTGATAAAAAAACAAGTTGCGATATACATATGTGAACAACTCCATTAAAATAAAAGCCATGCCACTTCAAATCGCACGACAATCTGATTATACCACATAGTGAAAACGCACCCTATCACACGCTTGAAGTGTTATGTTGAGATTATTATTATTCTGTACTAATTTTACACAGTGTACGGTGTCCCATTACAGAAAGAAGGTCAGTGTATTTACCAAGAGCAAAAGTCGAAAGTAAAAAACATCCGCTGTTCCGTAGAAATAGTTCATCCTCGCCCAACAAAATACGCAAAACGATGTTTTTATTTTTACTAAATTTGAGTTTTGTTATTGTAAAAAGTATTTATAATGACAAATACAATTCATTTGAGTTCAGGGTACAGTAACCACTAAAATCAACATTTTTACTGATGTCTACTCATTCGAAGATGGTCTAAAAGAGATTAGTCAAAAAAGCCGCTCTTTGCGACTGTCAAAATAGGGGCCAACCGGTAAAAATAGGGGCTTTTCATGTCCCCATTTTACTGGTTTTGCGTCAACAATAAACTACTACAAAAGTGTAAAACTTAATTTAGCATTTATGAAACACGTACGGTTATACTTTACTAGAATTTTATCTATAATGTGTTCAGCATACTAAATTTTTGATAAAATTATGGTAACGTTCAAATTCCTCATTAAAATTAGACGATCGCATCGTTCAATTAAAATACAAAATGCGTTTCCGTAAATCGTGCGACCAACTAATTATGTCCATATACAAAATAATAACGGACAGGTTAACCGGTAACATAACTTAGCTTTAAGTCAATCAAAGTCACTCAAAATTCCGAGAACTGATGTATTTCGGCTTGAATGAAATCATATCTTAGAATCTTTTTTTTTTACTATAAACAAAATGACAAATGTTATAAGAATTTAAAGCGTTACAGTGGGCGTAGACCTCACGAAATTACGTCACTTTGTCATAATAAGTATAGATGAATTCAGTATCGTATGCATGGAGTTATTATTGTAAATAGTATTTTGACAGAGTGTAAAAGTGTAAAGTTCTGAAGATTTGAGTAGTTTCTCACGGCCCATGAATAAGAACTGCTACTTTTTCCATATTGTGACAATGGATTTTGTTAATATCTGGCGACGTTTTTTATTATGTCTAAGCGTGATATATCGCTGGATTGGGCGATTTAAAAATAAATAATAAT
This sequence comes from Lycia hirtaria, assembly GCA_947563715.1. NCBI lineage: Eukaryota > Metazoa > Arthropoda > Insecta > Lepidoptera > Geometridae > Lycia > Lycia hirtaria. Next base: position 36,026,752 of record OX387385.1, read on the forward strand.
AAATTTACTCAGCATTGGCTTTATATGAATCTGTGTACACTATAGTGCATTTTGTTTAAGTGAAAACATATATTAGCTATGTATCACTATATCACATTAGTCTATTCATAAACACTATAGATCCATGTAGTAATTAGTAAATCTAGTAAGTAGTTCTGGTTCTAGGGTATATATTCTCATCATGATCTTTATCTTTTTTTTTAGTTTCACAGACACCAGGGTCCGTGACTTTTGTCAGAATTACAAACAATTTTTAGCTACATATCGTCACGGGTTTTTTAAATTAAAATTTACCTATGCATACGTAGATCATCATCTTTAAATAGCCTTTATTTAAATGGCGAGTGAATAAGTTTTGGCGCGCTCCATCGTAGACCGCAACGTAGCTTAACATTAGATGAGTTCTATAAAAAAAAATACAATAATTATAAATTAGAAAAACTGGAAAACCGACTTCAAAACACGTAATTCGTTTACTTGGATGACATTTTTTCAGTAATATTGTTACAAAATTAATAATAATATAGTATATAAAACCAAAAATATAATATAAAAACCAAAGTACTGAACTGATTTTGATAAAATTTATATGGGACTACATCTGAGGTATTACCTACCAAATAAAATAATCATAATGCGGAGTAGTCGCGTAACAAACATACAAAATAATAAAAAAATACAGTCAAACTAAGAACTTCCTTCTTTATGAAAGTCGATTAAAAAATAGCAAAATTTATGTCAGTATATTATTTAGTAACAGCCATAAGTTAAATAAGTATGTACTATTTTTAGTGACATGCTTGTCAGATCTTTGTAAATACTTCTTAATTTTTTTCGTGTCAAAAGTATTTTACCAGTGTGTACTATCTAAAATTATATGATAACATTATTATAAGATTGTTACAAAGTAAACAATATAGGTGAGTGTTATGATGGAACTGGCGGCGGAACCCTCGCTACCTGCAGCACGCAGCACGCAGGGCCTCAGGCGTCGACCATTTATATAATGGCGCCAACATGGTGACGAAGAGAACGATTTTCTATAAAAAAAAATGGTTGTCAGTAAAGTTGGTTTACGGACGATAATTTTACGTGATAACGTTGCGTCACAAGCCGAACGGTTAGGCCGGTTGTGCCTCTCTATCGCTTGTTCCGTGCTCTCGCTTGCACGCTCGGCTCAGGCGGAACGTGACAATGAGTCATGCTTTTCACGCGTGCAGCCAGCGTTCACCGATTTATAAGACGTTATCACGTCAAAAAATTTATAGACAAATTGTTACTTGTAACTTATTTACAATTTTTGTGTAAAATTTTCACTTACTTACCGTAATTTACGATGGTAAAATTAAGCAAAAACAAGATATTTATTATGATTATAGGCATCTATCTACTTCAGGCAAGTAGGTCAACATTGTTGGTGATAAAATAGCTAAAAATGGCTAAAATAGCAAAATTATATTTCTTGTTTTTTAATAGGTAGTATATAAAATTTATTGTTTCACTATTCTTAGCTTGAAATATTATCGACATGTTCGTATAATATCATATTTAACGCAAGCAATAGTTTGTGACAGAAAATAATTTAGGATTATTTTTATTTGTTTCCGGTCCGCTCCAGAGACACTGGAATGCGTGTAATGTTTCAAATTTACAAATGTTAATGGCGAGAACTATTATTACAGGAATCGGGTTTGTTTTCAAATAGTTCAATCTTTACCTTATATTTTTTTTTTTATATGATTTTAATCGGTAATCAGTCGCTAGACTATAAGCAGATGATTTAGAATATTTATGACATGAAAGCGATGAGGCCAGTGCCTCATCTGCCTTATCACCACACATCTTTCCTTTTCAGTCTTTTTGGTATTACTGATGGTTTCAGGAGTTGTGATACCAGAGTGTTGGGATGCGCTGATAGTCGTTCCGCATATTTTATTTTAAATCTTTTAATTTCGGATTGGACTGTTGGTACATTAAGATAGTCATGTATCTCATCTGTTCTGGAGAACCATGGGGCATTTGTGATGGTACGAAGGATATTATTTTGTACTCTTTGTAAGCTCATGATGTTACTCTTGCTGGCAGAACCCCATAGTGGGATGCCGTATGTTCAAACAGGTTTTAGAACTGCATTGTATAGTAGGAGTCTGTTGTCAACTGACAATGCTGAGTTTCTGCCCATCAACCAATACAAGTTTCTAAATGTATGGTTAATTTCGTCTCTTTTCTTCCGTATGTGATGAGTCCAGGTAAGCCGTCGATCCAGGTTAAAGCCCAGGTACTTTACGACCTCTACATCTGGCAGTGGATCTGCACCGAGTTTGACGGGTGGGCAATTTTCCTTCCGTAGGGTGAAAGTAATATGGTGAGACTTTTGAGCGCTTGCTCTGATACGCCACTTTTTGAGCCACACGTGGATTTCGTCTATTACCTTTTCGTCGTATTACCTTTTATATGGCGCTATATTGCGTAAAACTCGGGCTATCACACACATAAAGTACAAAAAAAACATATCAGACAAGATTCATAAAATCCAAATAATATTCTTTCACTTGTCAATTTCGTACGTCTATAACGTACTCGATTGCTTTACAGCCTCTAAATAAGATCAAAACACACAGATTTAACTCGCTAATCGCTTCGCTCTTGAACAAACCATCCGATGGAGGCACATCGTCGTGAGAACAGTGCGACCATGGCACTTGCCACCGTCATTACCGACGGCGCGCTATTGTTTGGATACTTTGATTACGCTGGCATGTAAGGAAGAGACGAGTTCATACTGGATTTGTAATTACAGTATATTGATAATGGATTGAATAGAGCTTAAGTATTGCTGAGTTATAACAAGTGGACTACAGCATTGACAGATTTGAAGACACTTTCTTGTGTGTCAATTGTGTATATTCATATTTCAAAATTAATCAAGCTGTTTGAAAGAAGGATAGAAAGTAACAAACACAAAATCATTCATCCGTTATCAAAGAATATAATTTGGCTCTTGACGGTGGAGTTATTTTCTTGTTTAGATACATTACAATACTAGCATTCACACATCCGAAATCTTTGATTTCTTTTTTGAGAAGTCGGTTTAGAAATCATTCAAAAGAGCATTAGAGATTATAATTTATTTTAAATTGATCCTAATTTTAGTAGGTAATTTACTTAATAAACGTTTCGATATTTGTATATCAATCCCTTCATACAAAAGACTTCAACGAGCTCTGTAAGCCCACGTTTCTAATATTAGTGTGATAAGTTAGTGTTAGAATTAGTATGTATTAATTATTCAAATAAGCAAAAACTTGATCAAAATTTATAAAATCAAATCTTATAATATATTTTGATAAAAATTAAAGCATATTTTTGACATTCTTGTCACAAAAATGAACATTGACGTTGGGTACCGGGTGAAGCTACCGGGCGCTGCTCGTTTTCTATAAAATTTCTCAAATTAGATTTGAAACAATATTCTACTATATTTAGCAACAATTTAAGCAAATACGTCGTTTAAAATAAGACCTAAATTGCGCATCCAGCTCACTCCGTTGCGCAAGAGTGGAGTCGCGTCCCCTGATGTATGGATTGTGATTTTTGTATGAGATTGTATGTAAGTTATTACGTACTTACATAATGCTCGCGATGAACAATAAAGATACTGATTTATTCGGCTGATGTGTTCGAATATATGAATAAAGTTGTAGTTAATATTTGTGAGTTTGTTGGCATGTTTGTCCGATTATAAATAAAACTATAATATCAAAATTATTACAAAATTATCAATAATTAAGTTATTCGTTATTAATGTATTAGAACTAAATTACTACTGAAATGTGTTGTTAGCCTGTAATGGCCCACTGCTGGGCAAAACCTCAAACTGATGTACGGGATATTGATAGTAATTGTAAATTGTAAACATTTGTGACTTGTAACTATTGTTATCGATTGAATTTATTGTAATTAATTGAATATGAATATATTTGAAATTTATCGCCATTACACATGTTATTAAGACAATACAATTATAACAGAAAGAAAGTAAAATATAAAACTGGCCAAGCAAGTAAAGGCCTAAGAGAAGTATGAAACCGAGTTGTGTATGAATTTTTTGAACTATTTGAATGTACCACATGCCTGTAGGTAATATTACCTATGATACTTGTAAATTTATGACAATAATTAGGTACCTGACATTTTTGAAGGTAAAGATAATTTAGATTTTAAGTTATTTTGTGTTACAAACGTTCTACATATAAAGTTTCGTTATTTTGAGCATAGTTATATTGACTTTCGGTATTTTAAACCATTTAGAATTCCATTATTTGGTATATTGAACTTAGATATTTTAACGCTTGGTATTTTCATTTCGATATTATAATACATGTCCATTTTCTGACACCTGTCTTCAGTACCTATAGGTAATTAGAAATATTAAATAAATGTCAACTAAGACGAAGCCACGAGCCTTAACTAGTATATTGAATTGGAGTAGCTCCTTGTTTTGGTAATGTAAAGTACAGTTACATGTATGTTAAGTTTATTTTGTAAGCGGTGCGTTTTAAATATTATTTTCAGTGTAAAATTTATGGACGTTACATTTATCTGATTCCATTGATTCTTTTTGCTTGCGATTAAGATCATGAATGGTTAAGTTTATGTTTTATGCCTTCAAATGTTTTTATTATAACTTATAATAAAGCAATCGAATATAACAAAAACATAGCAACTTTATGATCTCAATAATAATAAAATAAATATAATTGCGCATTTTTAAAAGATATATCTAATAAAATCACTTGTATATAATGGAAATGTTCATTGGAGGTTCTAAAAAACGCATTTTTTATTTTTGCGAGTTCTTTTTAAATATAATTACAAAAAAAAAAACCTGTAACACTCAGGGAATGAAAAATCTAACGACACCTCGCACATCAAAATCGGTCAAGCCGTTTGATCTGTGGACGAACATATAGAGACATATATACTAACATATATTTAATACAAACATACATAAAATCGAAAAACATAATCCTCCTTCTCAAAAAAAAAAAACAAAGAGGTAAAAGAACTCTTGATTAAAATCGCATTTTCAACAATAGAACATAATAAGCTTATTTTACATATCGCACATCTCATCAACCAAAAATGTCATTCAATCTCAGACCAAATCAATAATAGATTTCCAATAAAAATATAATCACAATTTCGGTGTTGCCTCATCAACAAAATGGCATCATAAACATACGTCTTTTAGAAAATTGCTATAAAGTAGATATTACAACATTTTGTTATAATTTGCATTAGAGAGGTCACGTGCGTGGGCGCAGGTCAAACTAGGCAATGGAAAATAAACTTGGGCACGTGTGAGAGCTATTAAGTCAGTGGGGGTTCCGTATTTCAACGGCGGTAACAACTTGGGAAGTGTGATTCGGAGGTTTTGACACTTTTTGTTGTTTACTTTTTAAGTATACAATGGTTTATTGCGTAAGTAGCCGAGTCACAGTTTATTGCCTCCTATTTTATACTACTAAATTGTAATATAATATGTTTTTTTAAATATTTATTGGAGATTATATTAAATAAATAAATAATTTATAAATATTGGTGGACATTAACACAACACCATCTAGCCCAAACTAAGCAAATCTTGTACTATGGAAACTAGATAGCTGATTGAATATATACTTTTTTTGTTGAAAATACAATATTTATGATACATACAAACACCCAGACATAGAACAAACATCCATGCTAATCATACAAATGTTTGCACTGGGTGGGACCGAACCCATAATCTACAGCTTAGCAGGCAGACATACCTACTACTAACTGAGCTGCAAGGTCAGTCAAGTTTCATTTATGTCGATTAAAATATTCTTTAAAACAACTAACTAAAATTGTAGCTAAAACACTTACAAAAATCTCTGATAATCTGTTTTAAAATCTAGTTCGATTTTTGCATCATTCATGTTCCTACGTAATAAAAAGTGCTGCAAATATTATTATTTAATGTTAAGGCTATTTCTGAATTAGTGTAAAGTTAGTTAACTAGCTACATCCCAAAGTGTTAAACCGAATTGAAAAAGTTTCCTTAGTGCATGTAAATCTATTAAAACTTTTAGAATATAAATATTTGTTTTAAAACAAGTATTTCTATCTTGTAATTGGGTATGTAAAGAAAAATGTAACATATGCTGATTCCAAAACCATTTCGAGATTATATGTCTATAAACCATATTTTTTTATTTAGGGCACATAAAATGATGAGATCGCGCAAATTTTTGCGAAAATATAAAAAATATTTGACCTTCAGTCGACCTCTAAAATGTAAAATGAAATGTAGTTTTAGTTAGTAAAAAAGATGAAACTGACAGCATTGGCATTGACAAGAGAGACAATATCTCTATGACAACTGTCATACCAAAATAAATAAACAAAGAAAATAATTATTTTGTGTGTTTGGTGCTCTGCTACTCTATTCATTTGTATTAAATTAATTATGTTCATTATCTTTACGACGACTTTGCTTTCCTACCGTTTTGATTGATACTGCATTTACGTTGACCACTGCTTTGTTATAAGGAACTGTTTGCCTACTGATTGGATAAATTATGGATAATTTTGTACGTGCCGACTCTGCTAACTTACCTAAGGTTGAGAATCTTATCATTCTGGAGTTCATCTCAACTAGCGACAAGAACAACATCGCAAAAATCCGAGGAGCTAAAGAGCTAAAACTTAAGAACAATGCCAGGATATGAAATAAAAGTGATTGACAGTACATAACTTCTTTTTTGAAATGATTTTATTGTGTTTAATTATATACCAATTTCATTGTAATTATATAAGGGATTATTTTATTTACATTTATACATTATTTATTTTATTCTGGTTCCTTTTTCTGGTTCATTGTACTGCAGCATCAATGCTTCACCCAGGAACATATTCTAAGTTAACTTGTTCACACCAGTCTTTTAAAGGTTTCCTTTACTTGAAAAAAAACACTTTATTAGGATTTTTGGCACGAAAGTCGAAACATTTCACAGTTGTAGTTTCTGAATAATATTGTGAATTTGTTTCATTTCAATGCACAAACACAATCGCGAAGACCTTAGAAAACATTAATTAATTACAACGAGCTCAATATTAATTATTCTTTTTTTCATTCTTTATGTTTACACAACGTATTTGTTTTTTCAAAACACAACAAAAACCGATGATCTCTTGTATCAGTCAGAGACAAAAACGAATATAGGCGAACGAACATGTCACTGTCAAGTTGACGTATATGTATTTTTTAGTTCATGTTGGCTATCACAACATCTTATTCAGTAGGTACGATGACGTCATCCTTCCTACTGACGATTTTATCTTTAAAAAAATATTAAAAAATAAGTACTGAACAGAATAAAAAAATATTGAAATTAGTTTTTCTAAATGATCCATTCTATCATATAAAAATATAAAAAAAATACCAAAAAAAAACTTTACATACCCAATTATGCGTTGTTTTCTCAGTAAAGTAGGCCAGGACTTTGAACTTTACATAATAAATACACACGACTTATATTACCTTTAAATGCATATTAGGAGTTTACTGTTGTATTATTTTCAAAATCCAAAATAATGACTTTGTAAATGTTTACTAATATTTTAAATTTAGTGAAAAAAAAAATTATACTGTCTAACGTACCCTAACTTTTTTATCAATCTCCAGAACTCTAAACATCAAAGAGAATAGATATTACAGATCTAGACGGAAAATGCGTGGGATTGATTGAAATTATTTAATTATTCAGAAATATGATAACAAGTGAGTCATAAAACCGGCTTAGGTATCAAGCACCTGTGAGGATAAAAAATGGCGATACTCCAGATTGCGGACGTTTCAATTTCTGCGTAAAATTGTATTAGAGAAATTGAATGAGTCACACCTATTTATACAAAACAAGATTTGTCAATATGCCTAATAGATTTCACCTACCACGTGCCGGTTTTTTGGATAAAATTTATCAAAAGTAGATTACGGGTGCGATTAAGTAATTATTTATCTTTTTTACTGTGTCTTGTTTGTATGAGAAGCAATATTAATTAAAGAATTATAATGGTAAATAAAATATGTAATTGAAACAGTGATAATATTATAAATCCATGTTTTAACCTCAAAAAGTGGTAACTGTTTTAAAGTTAGATAAGCTTTGTGAATTGTTAGTAATTGAGTGTGATCCGTAGACGTACAAAAATCACCTACATAGCGGAATAGCAAGTTGAAGTGGCAGTGGGCAGGGCACAGAGCGTAGAACTGACGGCCGATGGGGCCGAAAAGTTCTCGAATAGAGACCACGAACCGGCAAGCGCAACGTAAGAAGACCAGTAATAAGGTGAACAGAAGATATCATACATGTGGCAGGAAGACGCTGGATGCAGGCCGCTTTCAACCGGTCTTTCTGGAAATCCATGGGGGAGGCCTATGTCCAGCAGTGGACTTCTGTGGCAAATGATGATGATGATGAGTGCACAGTTGCTGACAGTTTTACATGTCGCAGTTGCGCCTTTAAAAAACGTATGGAATAAAAAAAAACGCCTTTAAAAAAACGTATGGAATACGTTTTTTTGATTTTTTTCTAATAATATATTTTGACTTTTATATATTTTGACAACAATACATAATTATCGTAACCTACGTACGTATGCTAGCAAAATCATTACTAAACCATGATAAACCTGAAGATGGACATAGGCTACTTTGTAACATCACCGTTTTTCATCACTTCGCGTATCTCAATAAATATTCTGTAAACATTGAGCAGCAATAAATCAATTGTCAAAAATGATAAATCACAATTCACACAATTTCACAAGTAGATGCGTCAGAGGCACACCATTTGTGAAACTATTTCAATTTAACTCAACTTTTAAACCACATCTTTTCCTTAAGACCGTCGTTTCTTAAGAATAAATTCTACAAATTATTAGTCATACATTGGTGTTTGATCTAGATCTGTAAAAACCAGATTTTCTCTTATGTGTAGGACTAGTTTTGCCACCGGGATTTCCTGTAACTTAATTATACTAAGTAACATTGAAATGAGATTGGTTAGATAGGCACGAGGTTTCTTTTATAGAGAATTGTGCTAACTAGCGAATGTCTTAGTTCAAGATTAAGACTTAATTAAGACAAAGGATCATTTTGGGCACGATGCCATACTAATAGATATTTATTTCTATTTTAGTTGATAGTTTATTAATTATTGTCTTATAGTTTATTACTAGTTTATATTTTATTTTAGTATTAGATAAGTTAAATTTTACGTTAGGTACATTTTTATGTAAATGTTAATAACATTGATAAAATAATAAGTATCTAAATAAACGTAACAATTAAGAAGTAAAACAACATCTCCAATGAACACCCCGCGTAAGCGTAGATACTTTTATTAATTATACATTAAAATAATTGGCCAAGTGCGTGTCGGGCCACGCGCAAGATAGGGTTCCGTAGTTGCAATTAATTATGACTTAAAATAGAACCACTTGTTCTCGGTCGTTGACGAACCTCGCGCTGCGTGCAAGGCGTGTAACCCACAGCACGTTTGTGCTGCTCTTTGAAAAATACCGTCACTTGCGCTTGAAACTATAGTCGGATATTTCGACTCAATCAGACGTGAGTGATCCGTAGTTTTTATTTTAAAAATACTCGTTATCTTTAAATCTTGAACATGATAAGACAGAGAGACAGACAGACCAAACCACTCTATATATAAAAATATAAATCCGTATAAAGTAGGCAGATAGTTCCTCAACATCCTTCCTTGAGCGATGATATCACAAGTTGAAGTATCGTTTCTGTGAATGTGGTTATTTACAACTCACGATATCGTATAATAGCGTTTTTGCAATGACGTCACGTGCGTGATGATGATCATCATGACTTCATTTGCCTAATGTGGAGTAAGGTCGAGGTGATGCAATAATAATACGTTACTCATATTTTACAGATTTTTATATTTTGATTTGAAATACATCATATATGTCTCAATTTTAAATTTAAATTCTCTAATTGATTCCAAATCTGAACAAGCTCTCAAGTTGCTGGGACCATTAAGTGATTGGTGACTTATTTTAAAGTTGTTGTTTGGTTCTAGGCAGTTAGGCATTTCTTCTTATTTCAAGTAGAGTAGATAGTACTGAAAAGTAGAAAAAAACTTTTACCGAAAACTAAGCAATGATAAACTATTTAGTCCTTGGATGGGTGTAAGTATTAATACAATTTGAGATATGTCGAGAGTCCAAGGTGTAGGACCTGCGTAGAACTGAAGAGTCGATGAAACTCATCTAACATGGCTGCGACTCTATAGCTAGGAAGCGACGGGAAATCTCGAATCTGTGTACACAGAACCAGAGGGCTACTAGTTCTCCTCCTGAAACCTGGCTTCTTGGTTTAGCGTGGCTCCCGACGCCCACACGCCTTAGGAGCAACCAGGCAAGGGATAAGCACGAAAGAGCCCAATTGCTTGGAGTTGGAGTACGTCAGACAATTCAGACCATCGGAAAAGTAAAAGTTTATAAGAGCCTCGGCCACGCTGGTACTATAAACCTAGGATCTCTCTAGACTATTTCCACGATGTCTTAAATGCACTACGCTAAAATACTAGATGTTTCAATAGATAGCGACCATCTCTGGTTGGATAAAGAATATTTGATCTGAAGCTGACACTTTGATGATTTAAAATATGTCTGGACAAAACGGTGCGTTCCGAAAATCTTAATATTTTAGGATATGCTTGTTTATACTTTTGAATACATCGTCACTTAATATTTCAAGTAAGCTGTGGTTAAAAAAAAACATTTAAGGTACTGTGCTGCTAATGACCGTATTAAAAGATTAATAGGTTCAAACCATCGACAACCTTTCTTAACATAAGATAAGGAAAACTAAAACTCTATCATCAATATCTCAAACGTCGTTCAACGCATAAATCTCGTAATAAAGATGTTTTATTTACATTTCTTAACGACATTCTATCGAACGCCATCCATTAACTATTCAAATTAATGGCTCGGTGTGGTATAACACCATGCAAATAAATACAAGAATTTGTCGTATGCCAGTGAAATACATCAAGGGCAGACATCAAACTTTTATTAATTAATATAATACCTTTATTATGCCCTCGCTTTTTACATTTATTTTCTTTTTATCTGGGCTGCGCACGAGTTGATAAAATATCTGTCACGTTTTGGTATAAGGTATGAGCGTAAAGCGATTATATCGATCGTTTTGACCGAAACAGTAGTTTTGTCTGACATTTACGATTCAAATTTCCAGAAGTTAAAAATAATTTTAAACAATAAATACAACATACGTGTTTATTTTTATAATTCACTCTTGCAGTATTTATTATAAAAACTGTCCTACAACACTTCAAACTTTCCAAAATTAACTCCTTAGATTTACCTAAGTACCTAACGAAGGTTTGGTGTTCGAATAAAATTTTAATATGTTATTGTCTATAGTTTTGAGTATTATATTACTTTCTCATCTTTTGCACGCCCCGTCTAATTTCTTTCCGAATTTCACTCCATTCCTTGGTTGCCTGGAAGAGATCGCTTTTAGCGATAAGGCCGCCCGTTGTTACACTAGTGTAAGATTGTTTCCTTTTTGTACTTGCTTTTGTTAATTTTAATAGTGTGTCAAATAAAGAGTTTATCTATCTATCTATCTATCTATGTTCTTATAATATTGTGTTATGGGATCATTTGTATCTCCATCTAAACTTAGAAATCATAAGTTCATTAAATCATTGAACATGTTCAAAAATGTTAGCACGTGCGAGCGAAACGGTCGATTTCGAACTACAGACTCATAATGACATGAGTTTTTAAAATTGTTTTTTTTGGCAAAATTTAGGAATCTAATAAGATAATAAAATCTCGATCGCAAGTAAAACTTGAATATTCAGTAAGTATAAAATATTAAAAATCTAAAAAGAAACACGCCCCAGTATAAATAATAATATAAGCCACACGGTCATCATTTAAACGCCGTTATCTTAAAACTTGACCGTAACAACTTAGTTTCGTAAGCGGCACTTAAGGTGGCCATTTTTTATTGTTAGGGTCATCGTGCATCGTATTGTGGTTTATAGATTGTCCAGATTTAGTGCCGGTATCGTGGTGATAAATTTATTGGGCCTTATCATGTGGTAATGGAGTTTGTCGGTATGGCACTAGCCTTACTTTTGGGGGCATCGACTCTACGTCTAATAAACTTTGACTTGAGAAAGGATGATAAGAGTGATTAGAAAGTAATTTTATAGGGAAATTGGTTTTATAGTAATTAGAATGTGTGGTAGATTTATGATATTAGTTTAAATAAAAGAGCTTCATATATTGAGGTTGATATTTTGAAATATATGAAAACAAATAAGCGTAAGATGGCGTATGGCCTTACCCTTCTCACAATGAGAAGATGCCCCGCGCCCAGCAGTGGGACAGTTTGTACAAACAGGGCTGATAAAAAAAAAGCAATAAAAAGCGTAAGATTATAGTAAAAAGTTTATTTATGTTAAGTCATTCAGTCTCGTTCGTACGCGACTATTTTTATTCAAATGTTATGTGTTTCTATTAATGTTTTCTGTGTTGAAATGTAAAATTAATGAAAGTGATTATTAATATAATAATTTTAGAAAGACTACCACTTGGGCTTTTGCTCAGCAGTTGAACAATACAGATGCACAGAAAAAACTGTAGGTATTATTGAAAAATATGTTGTAACATCAATTTAAAAACATATTTAACGACATAATCTCTAAATACGAGTTAGGCAATATTATTTTGATCAGTATTTAGGCGAGAGTTTTTTTTTTCAATCACAAAATAAATAAAAACAACTGTTATTTATAATTGTTTTGTAATGGAATATCTATATATAAACTTTACATATAAGTACAATGTATTAAATTGCGTCTAGTAATATAAAATTTTAATAAAAGCGATCGTGCGTGAGTTAGACGGCTGACCAAACGTGATAGATCTCATACATACAAAGCATTCAGTTTCAGGACATATCAATTTTTTTCACTAAATTTTACATTTAAAATAATTCTTTGTTTTACTTCACAGAACATAGTTTCTGCGATTGCAACTAGCACTATCTTAATATAAGTAAAGGTTACAGCAACATGTACGTAGAAACATGGTGCTTTAGTAAAAGTGATATAAGCAAAAGTTTAGTTTTAAGTTATTGTGTTGTTAAGATTAATTACATTATATTCTTTAATATTATCAAAGACATATTATCATAATCTAATAAAATAAAGTCTAATTCTTAACTAATGTAAGGCTGCAAGTCCCACGCATGCAGACCCTGATCTGAGAGTCCCCATCACGCTCGCAGCGTTACCGCGCTGAATAGCCAAGGAAATTTGTTGTACTAGGTACCACCCCTCTTATCAAAGATAGAACTTAAATCTGACCTATATTGAAGAAGAGCCTGGCGCTTGACCGTCAACTCGCCTGATGTTAAGCAACGTTGCAGTCTACGATAGATATCACCATCATCATCATCTCAGCTATAAGAAGTCCGCTGTTTTGGATGTCCTCCCCGATGGACATGCAAAAAGACCGATTGGAAGCGGCTTGCATTCAACCTCTTCCCGCCATTTGTTTGAGGTCGAGACCATGGAATGGAAATAAGTAGAAAGAACTTATTTACTCGTGATTCAAACACATTCAGACAAGTTTTGTATAACCATGCGTCATATTATTATTTTTAACCCCCGATTTAAGGAGAAACTTGTTACAGTTTTGACTTGTGTTTGTTTATCTGTTTATTTGTGTATCTCTCAAACGAATGGTTCGATATTAATCTAGTATTGTTTGAAATCGAGATCGAGAGTGTTTTATCAAAATCGGTTAAGCGGTATTTATTGTAGGGAGTTTTTAGTCTATCTAAACTTTCGTATATAAATTAGTAGCTGTGCCCCGTTTGTTTATGTCCATTTTCAGATATTTTCAACCATCTCTAGATCATATTTTATAACAATAAGATAACAAACAGAAGAGTATCTCCTCTATCACAGAGAGAGAGGAGATAGCGCTTTCGCTTTTATAATATTAGGATTCGCTCGCTCGCTCCAAGATGCAAGCTTATCGCTTCGCTCATGTCCGATCCACCAGCCAGCCTCTGACCGCAGTGCCGCCTAATGGTCGTTACTTGACTCGAGATAGTGGTTACTGCCAACCTTCTACTTTCCCTCACCTAAGATTTTTAATTAGATTAGCTTGTCTTTAGATTGTTAGTGCTTTTAAACCAGGATGTTGTCTTCATTATGAAGTTCCTAAACATGTCTATACCTAGGTATGGTAAGTATATTATTAGGTTTAGTATTTTTGCAAATACTGTCGTTGCTATTGTTTACTAAAGTAACTTAAACAGGCTTTTTAACCAACATTTAAGAAGGAGATTTTTCTATGTTTGACCATAATGTATTGTTTTATGTATATTAATTGATTTCTCTATCAGTTGTAGTTCGATTTGAAATTTATTTTTGCGTTGTTCTTGACTTCGAGATTATATTTTTTTCACTCAATTTTGCTTTAGAAGTTTTCGTTGTCATTTCAAATTTTATGATGTTTAATTATTTTAAATATGATTATTTATATTATTATTATTTGACTGACCTCGCAGCTCAGCCAGTAGTATGCCTGCTAAGCTGTAGGTCGTAGATTCGATTCCCAACCAGGAAACATTTTTGTAATGAGCATGGGTATGAGTAATGAGTTCTGTGTTTGGGTATCTATATCTATGTATATCATAAGTATGTATTTACGAATAAAAGTCTATATGTATTCTATCAGCCATCTAGTTTCCAAAGTACAAGCTTTGCTTAGTTTGGGCTAGATGGTGTTGTGTGAAATATCCACCAATATTTATTTATTTATTTAAAAAAAAAATATCCAACAATATTTATTTCAAATACTCAAACAGAATTTTTAGGTAGAAGTACAAAGTGAGATAATTCATAATCTCATGTCTTTACAAAATTATATTTCAGCTTCGATATCCAAATATTATTTATGTCAAAAAAATCGGCACAAAGAGCAATTTTCAATTCAACACTCCACAAAAAGAAAGCTTGACAAGAAAACGAGCGCGTCCCATTCAATCAAGTTTCAAGTACGTATTCTCGAAAGAAAACTACATCACTTACGCGCGATAGAAATTCCTGCATTGTCATTACTAAAAATGAAATTGTAACATTGGCCTTTCGTCGGTAAAATATTGCCTGTCAAAAATATGATTTCGGTTCGTTACGAATTCAATATCAATCTCTGGCATAGAATACTACCAAATGATACACTTCGTTGTTGTTCGGGTGGTCCAAGGTTTGTGAAGGAGCGGATTATAAAATAGATTTTTATTTTATATAGATATCATGACAGTAAGACATTGGATGCAAAACGCTGTCTTTTTAGAAATCCATGAAGGAGACATATGTCCAGCAGTGGGCTTCTTGTGGCTGAGATGATGATGACAGATATTATAAGAATATAGATACAAATTGGCTTACACTTTTTTAGATTTTTGTTTAACTGAATCTAGTTTTTCGTCTGTATTTATTCTATATCTTTATTTTAACGCATGCCATAGTATGCCAATATTTTATTATACACATTTCAATTTCACAATAAATAGCATTCTATTTAGTTTTCATATAGCGCTCAAAATATAAAAAAAAAACTTTATTTTTCATAGTGAAATCGTCAGTCTATTTACTGAATTATTTATCTGATTTGATAAAACTTATACCTACGTGATTACTCATTTACAATATCCGAAAAAAGAACATAGCACCTCTTCTTTTCCAATTATCTTACTTTCCTGAAGCCTTTCCGATAGTTTTGTGAAGATGTTTCACAACTCCGCCAATGTCATGACATATGCATATTGTAAAATATTGCCAGTATTGTAAAATATTTTCACAAATCTGTGAACCCAAAATTTTAATTAAAACCTCCTCCTCTTTGAAGTCTGTTGAAAATTACATTAATTTTGTATAAAATCTCCTTCACTCCTCACTTGCACCACAAAACCCTCCTAGTAATTGTTTCGAACTATAATATCAGAAATATGGAACATTTATTATAATTTTCGGCTTGTCAGTCCGTCCATTGAAATCCGAGCGTGTCTTATCGATAATTGGGTATCATTATAACTCGATATTATCGAGTTAGCTGCCGAATCGACTTACTCGATTATAATCGAACGGTTAATTGTTTTTTTTTTTGCTTTTGGCTTTTGTGATTGGATTTCTATTGACTACCGAATGTAATGAAGATAATATATTGTATCTTATACGTGAAATGTTGATGAAAAGACTTCTGGTTTTGCATTTATTTTGCCTGATGACTCAGAAATGTGTGTAAAATTGATTGATATGTATGATAAATAAATATGTTAAATTATAGTTTTAACAATTTATACATATAGGAAGTGGCAGGAAGATGCTGGATGCAGGCCATTGATTTTCATACATATCGATCCTACACATTAATATAACCTAAGGTTCATTCATTCATCGTTCAGGCTTAAAAAAAAATGGTTGTCTGTAAAGTCAGTTTACGGACGATAATTTTACGTGATAACAATGCGTCACAAGCCGATCGCTTAGGCCGATCGTGCCTCACTATCGCTTGTTCCGCGCTCGGTTCAGGCGGAACGTGATACTTTTTCGTGCGTGCAGCCGGCATTTATCGATTTATAAGACGTTATCACGTCAAAATGTCAAACTTTCTGATCATGTCTCACAAAAAACCCATCGCTTTCCCATATTCTTTCCATATTACAATACTGTATCCAATACTTACACAAAAGAAAAAGAAAGTACAAAATAATTATTAATAATAAATAGGAATAGCTTCAGGCGCTAACACTCGGTAGCCAACATTCTATTATAATAGTTACTCGATAATCTAAGTTTTCATCTCCACGAGCTTATCATTTTATATATATTAAACTCGTGAAGATATTGTTACACGAGCTCGTGGAGCTCGATATATTGTGCTTTATTTGTCGTGCTGTTTAGAAGGAAAATTTAATAGACAAAAGAACGCTTTTCTCTCAACATTTAACATGTAAAAAACTCCATTGTTCGTGAAACTAAAATGTTTATATATCTGGAAACCTTAATTGTCAAATTTAATAAACTATTATTTATTTATTTATGTTTAAATTATTTATTGATTAAATGATGTTGTATTTTTTTTTAAGTTTTTAAGAAAAACTTGATATGGGACCACCTCTGAACTTTTTTATTACCTACCAAACAAAAAGAAACATCATAATTGGCGAACAAACATAAAAGAACATACAGTCGAATCGAGAACCTCCTACTTTTTTGAAGTCGGTTGAAAATGCTTTTCATTAAAATGAAAAGCATTTTCGCGGGTAATTTGATGAAAACACTAGTTTCCAAGTTGCGTCACATGGATAGTAAGCAGATGTGCATAATTTAAAATATATGTTGATTTAACGTTGATATTTTAGTATACAGTTTTAAAATTCATTACAAAATGTATTACGTCATTTCATGAACTGAAACTAACATTTGCGACTGCTTATAGCCTAACCTATTTCATTTATATGTATATATTCTTCTTCTTTACATAAAGTAAAATACCTTAGTGTATTTTTTTGCGCTGAAATATGTTTTAATCAGAAAAAAAGATCCAGGAACTAACTTTTTTTATGACAATGTAACCTTATTGTAATCTTTCATACTAAAAATGTTATACACATATTTTGAATTATATTTCAGCTCAGATTACTTATAGTAAATATTATTGTTAAAGTGTAATTTAATATAATTTGTGTTGTGTTTAAGAAATAAAATAATAAAAGCATCACACAAAGTCGTGGAGACACAGCCTAAGATTCAAAAAATTGATAAATTGTACATTGCCACTTACAGTCATATCTTGAGATATTCGATTTGGATCATTCGTTAATGACAGCTCCCTCATTTAAATGATGATTGTCTGGTGCTAATCATTTTTTGTGATGATGGCTCATTAATTTATCACTCTGTTTTTTTTTTTGGTTTTGAGTGATGAAACTTTGTTAAAACTATTTTTAAAGATGATTAATTTAAAATTAGGTAAAAAAAATATTATTAGTTTCTTCACCAACAGATTATACTATGTTCAGATATTGAGCAACAATATCTGAACATAGTATAATCTGTTGGAAAATAACTATGAACTAACGTTCATAAATGATAAAGACAATTAATAAAAAAAAGGTTGTCTGTAAAGTCAGTTTACGGACGATAATTTTACGTGATAACAATGCGTCACAAGCTGACCGTTTAGGCCGATCGTGCCTCTCTATCGCTTGTTCCAAAAAAAAGTACATGCAGATCTGAAGCACACTCTCTGATATTTATCCGATAATGGTAGCAATTCTTAAGGCATCACTAAACTAAGTAGTAACTAAATTCAAATAAAGAATAAAATTCTCATACAATTTTTGTTCTGTTTTTGAATTTCTTTGAATGAATAGTTTTAAAAATTTAATTAATTTAGCGGTGCCTTCATTATTGACCACAATATGCTGATAACTAGTAACTTTGCAGCAATGTCCCAAGCTTTAAAGTTTTTGCATGCATAAAGGATCATTGCTTATGAGTTTCTAAGTAGATATCTACTTTCCTCGATAAACTATTGTTCCTCGGTCGACCCATTGCAAAGTTGTAAACAGTATTCCATGTACGACTGAATTTTTGATTAATAGCACAATACAAACAAGTGACAAAAATATGTACGATATCGGTCTACGTTCTTGATAAGCACTGCACAAAAATGAATTTCTTTACAGCCATCTCTGTTTCCTGACAATTAATCTTGAAATATTCTGACTGTAATTTTTTTTGTATATTTGTTACGTGATCATATCGCCAATTATGAATTGATTTGGTTGATTCTCTTTATATTCGGTAGGTCATACTTCAGAAATTCATTTCATTCCATTCGGCTTAGTAGTTTGGTTTTTAAAATGAAATTGCGCATTCTGGAGTCAGTCGTTTCAGTTTCCTAAGCTCCAGTTAAACAATGGACTCCAGTTAAACAATGTAACCCATACTGCTTACTAGTGTATACGTGATGTCCGTATCTATTTAATTACCCGTCGATATTGTATCGAACGAGAATGGATCGGAGTTCTCACGTCGAACACTTCAAAGACGGCTCTATTAGTGCTGTACCAAACTAAATTATAACGCAACCGACGATGTAGGCTCAAGTGTAGGCGGCGCTACTTTGTGAAATTGTACTTGTACTTTTTTTGTTCAAAATTTATTAATTTTTTATATACATAAAAAATTGCAGGAAAAAGGCA
This sequence comes from Lycia hirtaria, assembly GCA_947563715.1. NCBI lineage: Eukaryota > Metazoa > Arthropoda > Insecta > Lepidoptera > Geometridae > Lycia > Lycia hirtaria. The sequence goes on from OX387385.1 coordinate 36,046,151, forward strand.
GTCTGCTTGCCTGATGGTAAGCGATAACCGGATAACTGCAACATCAGTGCCATTAGTGTTGTTTTGCTGGTCCGGAGAGGAGCTTGTAGGTACCCCTTTTAAACACTCTATGTTGAAGAAACAAACGTATTCAATGTTTATTTTAACAAATATACAAAAAAGTAGATTTTTAAATTCAGTATAAGAAGTAACATGGTTGAAATTTAATGTTAAAAACTATTCAAATTCAAATTCAAAATATATTTATTTTCAGATCGGAATCCATAGTTATGTGATTACACTTGAAGCAAATACATATATTAGGCAATACAAATTCAATAGTTAATAGGTACAGCAATAAAATAACTATGCAAAAATTAACTGCTACTATTAAGATGTTGTTTCTAATTAGTAATATAATTCTTAAATTCACAAATGCAATGTCATTTGTTTTCAATCGATAAACTAAACTTATAAATTTAAAGCGCAGCCAATTGCAAATATTCCATGAAAAAAATCGTAATCCAATAGCATAATAATTGCAGCGCCGATACAAGTTTTCGAATCTAATGATTACCACGTAACTGTCCAAAAAACTTGATTAGAGTGGCACGCTTCACACACAAGTTGCGTAGTCTACGCTCCACTAGTCGTCGGAACTAAACTAAATTATAATGTACGACATTAATGAACCTGTGTGCTGCAATTACGGCGTATTAGAGACCGACAATTATATACAAGAGGGTATTTATCGGTCTTTCGGATAACAGTTATTTGGCGCGAAAGTCGAGCTGTGTGGTACATTGCTTGTTTTTTTTCTTTTTTTTGTGAATAAGTGCGCATTGATTACAAACTCATCTATTAAAACGGAGGTTCGACTAAATTGTTTTTTTCAGATTAGTTTTAGGGTTCCGTACCTCAAAAGGAAAAAACGGAACCCTTATAGGATCGCTTTGTTGTCCGTCTGTCCGTCTGTCTGTCCGTCCGGGTGTCAAGACCTTTATCTCGGGAACGCGTGAAGGTATCGAGTTGAAATTAAAACCATATACGCAGATCCATAGTCTCTTGCTGCAAAAAGAAAAACAAAATTCCCAGTTTTCGTAAAAAAAACGTTACAGCCGAATATGTCGTAAAAAACGCACATTTCGACACTCACAAGGGTATCAAAACCTATGGGGTACTTCCCTATGACCTAGAACTATGAAATTTGGCAAGAAGCATTGTGTTATAGTACACATATAGGAAAAAATCCGAAAACTGGACATTTTTAATTAAATCACAAAAAATAGTGTCTTTTTGCAAGAAATTAAGGTCCAAATTTTACAGTGAATTAACCGTATCATGTGGGATATTATATGAAAGAGCTTCATTAGCAAAACTAATACAGGTTTTAAATATTTTTACGATGTATATTTTTCGGTTTATGAAGGAAAATATAAAAAATATATATGATTTCCCCCTTTTATCTACTAGTTTGTACGGAACCCTCGGTGGGCGAGTCTGACTCGCACTTGTCCGGCTTTTTTTGTATTTACTTGGTAAGGATATATGGACCTTTTGAGAGAAGAAGTTTTAGTATTATTTTTTTTTAAGATCACTTGATTCTCAATGAAATGTAAGTGCAAAGGATTAACGGAGATGATAATAGTTACGAATGTCTAGATGATCTAAAACATCATCTACGAAATATCAACTTTATCTACGGAAAAAGGCAACAAAACAAAACCTTAAACGAGACGCTTTGTAATGTAAATAATTATGACATAATATTTCGCTAACGGGGAGTGTTATAATCTTAGAAGACGGGGGCGGGAGACTAATGGATCATAAAATGTGAATATAAAATATATTTTGATATTTTATCATCTAGCCCGTTGTAAAATTAAGTCATTTAGTTGACCTCTTCAAACAGCCGTCTGCGGATTTTATATCTTTTTAATTGTTTTTTTTTTGTATTCGCAGCTTTTATTTGGTTTGCGTCCAAATCAAAAATGTGCAGATGATTTCTAATAACTAGTTTTTTTTTTTTTTCTTGTTTATTTAGACAAAAACAATAATTTATTTCTATAAATGACCTAAATAACTAAAGATAAAGAAATAAAAGAAAGAGATAAGAAAATAAAATAAGATATTAAATTGTAAGACCTAATGAAGATTATTAAATTTAACCTAACAATTAGATATTTAGTTTTAAACGTATTTATTTATTTACGTATTTATTTAGCTTGCCCTGTTTGTTGTTGTTTATTTTTTTTTGTAAAATTACAAATATTCTAAATGAAATCGGTCTGGGGTAATCGATATGCTTTTTGTGTAGTAGTTTAGTTAGTTGAGTCTGTATATTGTTGTGTTGTAGTTAGAAATGAAGCACATTTTGCTGAGTAAGTTAGCTCTGTTGTCACTGTTCCCGTTCGTTTGTCATGCATAGGAGTACGGAAGCCTCGGTGTGCGAGTGAAACTAGCACTTTGCCAGATTTATTTTGCGTACTGGTCTACGATGATATATTTTCGTTTCTTTGTTACAATTAATGTATATAGTATGTATACCAAAACAAAATTAAGCACTCTGCATAAAAACTATTTTCGTAGTTACATGATATTGAGTGCACATTTTACGTGAGAAAGTATGTGCAGAGACAGACATTGAATTAATTTTCTTCTCACGTTCGTGTGACTAAGTTTACAACTTGTAAAACGTTATTTAAAAATCGGATTATAACATAAAAGTCCAGTTGAGATGAAGCCATAAAGCAGCGAGTCAAGCTCGTAAAGTGCTGCCCTCTGACCTGAACCTTATCAGCTTGCACTTTAGTGAACGAGCGACAGGCTCGGCCAATCAGAGCTTTGCACATAATCTGGCGAGCCAACGATTTAATTCTATTATGTTTACCAATTTTTAATATAGTTATCTATTCAGTAATAATATAAATAAAAAAAAAAGATCTATATTTTAAAGGAAAAAAACAAAATACCCGACTGCAGAAAAGCTGTTTTTTCAGTCTAATTTACGATATTTTATGCTCCATATGCTGTAGAGTGTGTGTAGTGTGTGATGGAAATTTTGTATAGTAAAAACGAATTTTCCATATAGGTCCATCTTCGAGTAATCGGGGAACATACATAAAAAACCGACCAATTGAAAACCCCCCCCCCCCCTTTTTAGAAGTCGATTAAAAACATATAAAAAAAATACCCAACCAATATGTACATCTTTCCCCTATCTATATATATGAGCTGCATCTAGTAGCTCACTTTCACCAGTAATTCTCACGGCGAGTCTACTGAACTTTACCTACTGATAAATGGTTTTACACTTCCTCTTGTGGTATTGGATTATTTGCACTGCACTGGTGGCACGTGGCCGATTGTTCTACGTTACTTTATATGACTGCGTTTTTATTATTATAGCCACTATAATCGTTTAACGGTTGATTGCCGTTTTGGTGTGGTTGGGTTTAGGATGGGTGGCCGTAGCACCTTCGCAGTTTAATCGTTATCAATTTGATATGTACCTATTTATGTAATATTGTTAGAATTGCATAATTTTCATATATGTGGGCTTCTAAGCACATATGCCAAACTTCATAAGTCTATGTATGTATGTATGTTTGTCCACGCATTAGGAAAAAAGTCGTAATACAATAGTTATTTTTTATTGAATAAAGTATCTGCCACATTAGGAAACAGTGCAAGTTTTATCAAAAACATATTAGCACATTTCAAAATTATGAATATTTAAAATTTTAAGATATAAACGTTCCATCGACGTAATTCAATCTACCGGGCGGATTTGAACGAAATTTGATAGGTTTATTACTCATGCTATTTAAAAGGATCTGACTTTTTATTCCAACAATTAGGTGTGTGAAGTATGTTTGAAAATTATTTACGAACTTACCCAGTTAAGTTTGATGAATGAAATTTTTAGTTTAAATGACATGATTTCAATGTAAGATAGAACAAAGCATCAAGCAGTAGCGATCTGCTTAATTACGACTCAAAGTTAGGTCACTGCGGCTTTATGTTTACCTGTTTTGTGCAAGGAATAAATGAATTGAATTGAATTGAAAATGCTCTGTGTGCTGAGGTCTCTAATCCATAATCCGATTTTTTTTAAGAAGTAGGTACATTGTAAAGAAGATAGAATTGCTCAATTCTTCTTTTTTTTCTATTGATTTGATAGTTGATACCTACACATGACTACTCATAACATATGTTATCTTTTTTTTTATCTAATTCCTTGCCAGTAAATATAATATTAAGTGTTTTGTATATATGTAGATTTGTATAAATATAGTCGAAAATTATCTTGCTCATTCTACAGTTATAAGAGCGAGATAGCGAGAGCAAGCCTCAATTAGAGTTCATAGTACAAGTACCTACGCCTGATAGGACGTTACGTCATAAATTGAAATTACCTTGCTCAACTAGCTAAAAGCAAAGTGCTTATAGGCACTTAGTGGCAGTGGGCAGGGCACATAGCACGTAGAACTGACGGCCGATGGGGCCAAAAAGTTCTCGAAAGGAGACCACGAACCGACAAGCGCAGCGTAGGAAGACCAGCCACAAGGTGGACAGAGGATATCATACAAGTGGCAGAAAGACGCTGGATGCAGGCCGCTTCCAACCGGTCTTTTTGGAAATCCATGGGGGAGGCCTATGTCCAGAAGTGGACTTCTTGTGGCTGAGATAATGATGATGATGTACTACTTCCTAATTATTCTAAATTGATCAGATTATACCTAGGCAAGTACGAAAACTTCCGGCGGCACCTTGCACTTGAACCAATTACAAGGTGCTCAAATTAAATAAGAATTCTGAAAAATGTCTACTCAATCGGTGATTTTTTTGAGGTACCTATATTGATTGAGGTAAAGTGATATTTTTACAGTCATTTTTAGAAATGTTTAATTTTAAAACACTGTTATTATTAACGGGATATTTACCGTGGTTCGCGTTAATTTTGAGCTCCCGATATTTCCCGTTAATGATAAATTAAAATATCCCGGTAAATCCCGGTAAAGTATCCCGGTAAATATCCCGTTAATAATAACAGTGTTTTAATGAATGACCGTGATAGTTTAAAAAAGTGTTTAATTTTTATTTTTACAATAAAATACACTATGCTTACTACAATACCTACTATACTTTCTATTATAATAAGAGTAAAAAAATAATTCAATTAAGCCACCAAAAAAAAAAAACAACAATACAAATTACTCCTTTAAGAGCGTTATTCGCGAGAATAACACCGAAATACCGCTAGTCAGCAAATAATGTCAAACAGTAAGTTATAGAACACCATAGATTACCCATGTTACTGTTTATCTCGTAGCTGTTACAATTTAATGGCGGTCAACGCTTTGCCTAGATAGCACTAGTGCACAAATAGCTAAGAAGGTTGCACACACACTAGCGCACTGGAGATGAGTTGACCTCACGCACACACCCGCGACTTCACCTGCAGCGATATACTCGTGCGCACTGTCACATTCAAAGTTGAGGATGCACTGAGTGCATATAAATTATGGTTTTATTATCGACTAATAAGGTAGTAAAAAAGTTTTAATAGTTATATTTATAATTAATTGCATTTATTTAACTTAGTACATTTTTCTAAGACTTTTTCAATCGATTATATAGTGATGCTAAGTGACAATAAAGTTCAACGTCTCGAGAAGTGAAATAAATGACTATTTGAATGCTATTTAAATATGCCTATATAAAACTTAATATTGGTATTTAAAATATGTACCGATAACATTTTACAAATTGCTATCTCACAATCTTCTAATAGCAATAAAAACTAATAATTAATGACAGCGATGACACATCATTAATAAACACGCGTTAAATACGATTCTGAAAAAATATTTCAACACACTCAGCTCACAAACTTTTTCCTCTTGGCCTTTCGTAATTAAAACGATCTGGAATTTACCAATATTTTAATATGTAAGAAGAACTAAAACCACTAATTAAAAAAATCGCAATAAAAACTAATAAAAGCTCGTTGTGACCGCAGAGTAACGAATCAACTTTGACATTCCACACACACATACGTAACATCGATAGAACATCACCTGTTCACTAGATCGCGACCTCCCATCCAGACTTTACATTATTAATATTGGTCAACACACCCACACAAGCTCACAATACCAACCTTCAAACAAAAACATACCTTAACTGTAACTAGTAAACTTCAAACTAAGAATCATTGTCCGATAAAATCGAGTATGGAGACCCACACACGCTTAGTAACGTGTAGTGTGAGTAGAAGATGCTTTTGAATGGTTTTGCTTTTGCTGAAGTGACTATAAATTCTATGTGTTTTTGATAGGGTCGTTATTTGCGTGTACTAGGAAGTGAGATTGGATAGAGCACAGCGAAATGTAGTCAGTTCTAAGGTCGTGGGAGCCGACAGTACCGATTCGGTTAGTTATATTATTTTCGATGTAACGGTACGAAATTTTTGATAACACGTACTGTATGGGATGACGTGTGGAATGGATTGTTGTGTAGACTCCTTCTAGTGACAGCTAAATGTGTATTGAGTATGTTACATTGTTGCTTTTGAATTCACTACTTACAAACATTTTCTTGGGTATACAATAATTTGTTAGCATGTTTTATAAATTCATATTTGCATGAATGAGCTCAATTATTGCCTAATCATCTATTTTTAAGCATAAAAATATTGCGCTATACCAAATGTGAGAAATAAAATGAAACTGCTATAATTAATAAATTTACACATTTAAATAACATTTAAACGTTTAGATGCTATTGTGTAATTAACTATTAACTTTATAGTCAAGCAAGTTCATTCGAATTTTTTATTTAGTTCATATAAGACATGATTTTTTGTTAATCATGTTAAATGCTCTTAAACTGATACTGATTAGTGTAGAAGTCACGATCATATAATGAACTGATGATTTTTTATTTTATGTATCTTATATTAAATATTCAGTAATCCGTGTACTTTCTATAAATATTAAGTAGTCTATTCATTAAAGTAAGTAAAATTAAGAAAAAACAAACAACAACAACAACAACAACAGACAAAACAACAACAAGATCCTGACTAACATTTACACGCATAGTCGAAACGAAAAATCTAAAAACATGAAATTTTGCGTATGAATTTCTCGTTAAATGTAGTCATCCATTTAGACAAAACTCTCTATCGTGAGAAAAACCGCAAAATGTAGCTAATCAATTACTTAAATAAACACCAGTTTGAAATAATAACAGTTTCCATTTCTTATCACCAGTAAACATCATCAGAACAAGGAAGATCCGCCAAAACCTAACTTGAGCCAAAATCACTCACCCAAATCATTACAAGCACTCGACTTCAGTACAATCATTAGTTATTCAAACAGTGCACACTACTACGCAACCTGTGGCTGTACTAACAGCGAACGTGTTTGCGTCTCGACCACTCATGAGCGCCGTTAGACTCTTTACTTAGAGAATGGGTATTAGCGAAGGTTAGTTTCCAATCTTGTTTTGGATTTTCTCTGTACGTTTTGTTTGTAAGTGATACTCGTCAAGTGAAATTATGGCTTTCGTGCGTCGTTGCACGTAAAAATACTGCTTATCGATACAGTAATTTCTTAGTAAGTGACAGAACAAGCGAAGCAAGTACCTTAATATACGACGACTTTGACACTTGACCACCAACTCATCAACAAGGCAGTCTATCCTTCATTTAATCGCGATTCAAGAACTGCTAGATTGTGGAATACGCTTCCTGAGTCCTCCCCGATCCTCCGATAGATATAATCTGGGTGTCTTTAAAACGCGAGTGAATTCTTTTTTTTCTACGTAAGCGCGCTCCATCGTAGACCGCAACGCCGCTTAACATCAGGTGAGTTGGCGGTCAAACGCAAACCATATAAACAAGTTGATCTCTATCGACAGGGAACTGGTTTATATGGGACACTATGACTTTGCAACAACTATTGTTGCAAATAAATTGTGTTCGCGAGATCTTCTGTACTAAGTACTACTAGTTAAACAAGACGTATGACAGCTGTACCTACTGGAGTGCACGCGAGGTTCACTGTTCGCAGAACCGGTAAATATTACTGATGTAGTAGCGGCAGCACGCTTTATTTATCTTTTCATGAGTAAACTTATAGACAGGTCGTGATGCCATTTATCACACTACATTTTATCACCATCTTTATCAATATATTTTACCTAAGTAAGTAGATATATAAAAACTTTAATAAGGATGATTAAAATAGGTGACCTCATACAAGTGGCGGGAATACGTTGGATGCAAGCCGCTTCCATTCGGTCTTTTTGGAAATCCATGGGGGAGGCCTATGTCCAGCAGTGGACTTCTTATGGCTGAGATGATGATGATGATGATTAAAATAGGTAGCTTTCTATCTATGTATATTATGTTAGATACAAAAATATTCAAAATTTATCTGAACTAGGAACATGGCAATAGCTTAAATTCGAACAATGAACATAATTATTATAAATGTTTAATAGCAGTTGTAAAAACATATTTTATACTCGATAGAGATCTTATGTAACTTAATACCTACATATAATAACTAAGATTTTAAAATTCTGACTGTACTGTAGTCTGTCTCTCTGTTCATTTGTTACCTTTTCACAGATAAACGGCTGAAACAATCGTAATAAAATTTGGCAAAGAGAATTTTTTAGGACCTGAAGAAAGACATTGGCTATATTTTATCATCATCAGCACCGATTTTCTTCACCACGAAAATGACACCGCGGCAGCTAAATAAATGTAGGTAGATAGATAACACTTTATTAAACGACCACAATACAGAAACATTAAATACAAAGTTTCCGGCAGCCTAGTCGGGAGACCGTCTGACTTGCGATCCGCAGGTCCTGGGTTCGAATCCCACGGCACGCACCTCTGTCTTTTCGAATTTATGTGCGTATTGTTGATTGCCGCCAACTTCAAACGGTGAAGGAAAACATCGTGAGGAAACCTACATGTCTGAGAGTTCTCAATGATCTTCAAGACGTGTGAAGTCTGCCAACCCGCACTTGGCCAGCGTGGCAGACTGTGGCCTAACCCTTCTCACAATGAAAAGATGACCCGTTCCCAGCAGTGGGACAGTTTGTACAAACAGGGCTGATAAAAAAAAATACAAAGAGAATAAATTTCAGCTACGTGTTTTAATTGGCGGCCTTATCGCTTAGAGCGATTTGTTCCAGGCACTTGTCAGGTACTTTTGAGTATTTAAAAAATACTTTATAGAGCGAACCGGCAAGCGCAGCGTAGGAAGACCAGCCACAAGGTGGACAGAAGATATCATACAAGTGGCAGTAAGACGTTGGATGAAGGCAGCTTTCAACCGGTCCTTATGGAAATCTAAATCCAGTATCCTATGTCCAGTAGTAGACTTCTTGTGGCTGAGATGATGATGAGAACTTTTACATAAACTCTATTCCAGTTACACAGGAAATTGTGTCAGTAAAGTTTCACCTGCTAAGCTAAGTTAGTAAATATATACTTGTAAAAAATATATATGTTAAATACCCTCCATTATCAATTTTCGTATCGCTAGTAAACACATTCAAAATAAACATAACCAATAAAACATTAAAATGTATTTCAAAACTCAAGTCTTTTTTAAACAGCAATCATCATAACCCTTAAACCATTGACACGGATAAAAAACCAAAAAAGCAATCAACGATTATTGTATAATTATTATAAGTTACATAATGTAAATATTTAGAATTAATTAACTTTGATCAACCGACACCATTTTCAAAAGCACCCACTCCAGCGCAATATCAATTAAAAATTGGTCACACCATTTCTGAGAACTGTAGTTCTATAAACGTTTTATAATACAGTTTTAATATAGTACATTTAGATGCTAATTTTGAGTTATTAAGTGCCGTATTGATCGACAGCGAAGTAGATTTTGATGTATTTAGAATTATGAGTCAGCTTCCTATTTTATTGACAACGCCCAGGTCTTTTTGATTGTTATAATGCATATGATTTGGTTTTTATACATTTATATAAATCTAAAAATAAATTTATCGAATCATTCGTAGATTCTTAACATTTAATCAATAAAATGCATTGGTTTTTATAAGAATGTAATTATGCAAATAATCATCATCATCCTAACCATAAGCAGACTACTGCATGATTCCCTTATAGCATGGGTTTTACAAAAAGATCGGTAGGAAATAGCTAGCCTCTAGCATCCAGCACCAATGGTGCACCATTAAATCTTTAAATGACACGAGAAAATATACGTTAACAACGTACTCTTGTACATTTACCATTACATTTATCATATTAAAATATTATAAATGTAATTATACACATTTGCCGATCAAAAGTAGATTTAAAAATAAAATATTGTGAACGGAATTTCAGTCTTCAGTAGAAAAGACTTAAACGCGTTCGTTGACACATAAAATTACAATTTCAATATTGTAGTCCTATTGAAAAAAAAACTTAAAACCAGTTGGTATCCAATTTCAAATTTTTGTAAATATATCTTATTTTTTATTTATTTTTTAGAAATACTCTCAAAACACAATAATCATATTTTAATCTCAAATAATTCAAACTACAAATCTTAATAAGCTGCAATGCTACATCATGTTACGCTTTGTCTAATTATAAGTTCTAAATGATAAGGAAATTATCATTTAAAACCGAGATCGTAATTTAAAAGCCACTTACCACAGGTGGGCTTATAATAATTATTTGTTCATTATAAAACATCAACAACACAGACTAATTGCTCAATCAAGTTTGTTTCAACGCTGTAAAGAAATCATTTCGCGTGCATCAATTATGATTTAGTGCTTTAATTAAGTCATATTTCCATATTAATCAAAACGTTCAAATTAAATAATTAATTTTTATTTGTAATTAGGTAAAAGTCAGAGCGGTAACTTCAAACGAATATTATGAACACTAAATCGATATGATATCGGTTAAAAATGATAGAAAATTTAAATTTAAACAGCGCTATTACTCTCTAACGAATACATTTTTTTATAAATATAGTATTTATATGTTATTATACTTATGTTTGTAAATCATGTTATTTTCTTATAGAATCTGAATTTATATGACAACGTAAAATCATAACATTTTTATAATTTCATACGTTTTTGTGTGTAGGTCATAAAATTTTGCAATCAATGAAACTTAAATTTACAAGTGGGTACTAAACATTCCACAGCTAACAGTAAATCTGTGAAGCGAAAATAGGGCATGGAATGTCATGATAGGGCTTTCCGTAGATTCAATACTTATGGTTTTTTATCCGAATGCATAAGAAGGAGGGTTATGTTTCTCGAATGTATGTATGTATGTTTCAATATGATTGCTAATAGCTTAAATAGCTTGACCAATTGTTATGTGCAAGGTATCGTAAGATTCGTCTTCACTCTTAACCCTAGAATACTAATTATCGCCTGGGAAGCCGCGCGCAAGCAGTTTTTTCTTGGTTTTCTAAAGTACACAAGTAAAAACAATTATAAAGTAGGAATAGTCTGAAATAGGCTTTACAATATCAAGAATCAAGTTCAAATGAACTTGAAACGGTGAAGGAAAACATAGTGAGGAAACCTACATGTCTGAGAGTTCTCAATGATCTTGAAGATGTGTGAAGTCTGCCAACCCACACTTGGCCAGCGTGGCAGACTATGGCCTAACCCTTCTCACAATGAGAAGATGGCCCGTTCCCAGCAGTGGGACAGTTTGTACAAACAGGGCTGATAAAAAAAATACAATATTACCAATTTTGAGACTTGTATCTATTACTGTTCAAAAGATACAGCCGTTTAACTGTAAGACAGACAGACATAAAGATACCATATCCTCACGAGTTGGCTACCGTAATAAGGTTTTATTAGGGTAGCCTTAAAATATATGCGTACAAATAAATAGTAATTTTGTAACTATACATTCCGCTCTAGTATCTAATAAAAATTTTGAAAAAATTCAATACTCTGTATAATCTATTTGGTTCTTTTTTTGAATAATGGTAGATCTAAAACATGCCAACCCACGTTCGGTCTAGGAACAGTGGTGGCGTCAGTTCCTCACTCGCACGCGCCCGGCTATCGTATTTAATGGACTTCCAAAAAAGAAGGAGGGCATCAATTCAATCATACCTGTGGTCCCGTATACATTTTGTCGGGGTGGATGCAGTGCTTTAATTTGTGTAACAAAATAGATAGATAACACTTTATTAAAATACCACAATACAGAAACACAATTACAGAGATAATAATATTACAGCTAGGTGTTTAAATAACTGATAGTGATAGTGTGATTGTGATAGTGTGATAGTGATAGTGTAATTGTGATAGTGTCATCCAAGTGCTTGTGGAAGACTGAAAAGCAAGTTGCGAGTGGAGCCGCTATTCTTGCGCATCATATCAATCAGGACTCCGGCGGTTTGGTATGTACACTGCCCTATTTAAAAACTGTTCCTAAGACCGGCCTTCTAAAAAGGAATAGTCACCCTTTCGCCGGATGGTAAAATACATGAGAAAATATCCCAGCGCACACACCGTTGGTGAAAAATTATTCATATAACTTGTTTTTCCCCACCAGTATTTTATATCAAGAGTCCATCAGAATTTGGCATGCCAAATTTCCTTTCTTATTAGTGCAAATTGATTTATTTTTACAATCAACACATACAAAAATATAAATGCATACGTAATAAAAATCCTACAATTTATATGTAAACTATAAATAATTTAGATTGATTCCTTATAGTTCTCAATTTTAATTAACTTAATGAAAAATAACAAAAAAGGCGAGTGTTCATTAAAAGTAGTTCAGAAAAGGTAAATTGAGATCGATGGGTCGTTGATTACAAGTAATGATGCTTAATAAACGCTGAACAAAAAGTGATGATGTTAAACAAAACAATAAATGTTTGATTAATTAGAATGGTGAGTTCATTCATTGAATTCGTAGAAGTGTTTTATGATCATTACTTCGCAGTTATGTAATTGTGATTCTCAGACATATAATTTACACTTTTTACCTGACTGTCTAAATAAGAGAATAATGTTATTCAGATAATATAATTAGTTTCGTAACCTCCAACGAACTTGTTCGTAATAAACAAGTGATTTTACTACAATTATTATAAAGAATGTGCATTTATATTATTTTACAGCGATATTATGCAAACTTTCTCACAAAAACGTACTCAACAGCATATCAAGCGTAATTAAATCATAAGTTAGACTGCAAAAGCTGCTTTTCTGCAGTCGGATATTTTGTTTTTCTTTTATGGATACTTGTTTCATTAATGTATGCACAAGTTTTCTTTTATCGCTTAATAACTCCGAAAAAGAGTTAGTTAAAATAAGCTAAGCTTTGTTGCATTAAAAGTAAACAAATAAAATGAACTCAACCTAACCAAGTACTAACTTACTTAACCAAGTAAATTAAATTCAATAAACAAGTGCCTACCGGTGGTAACTTCAAGTCGTTAACGTTTACAGCGTTAACGATTAACTTGAAACAAATGTTATCTGTTAACGTTTGACAAATTTAAGCTTAGCTCCGACTACCCAATGATCTGATTATTTAGCTTCACAAATATATCTAAAGAGTTGAGTAGCTATCATATAAATATTTGTATGTAGGTATTTTGAATAACTACAAAAAAGTGGTCTTCAATTTTATTGTGCCCATGTTTTATAATATTTAATGAATTTGTAAATAGGTTACATTTTTTTAATTTTTAATTCATCGAGTTTTGATTAGTTATATATTATTTAGCTCTTATTATCTCAACATTACATATCTTGTATTGGCACCTGTTGATTCAACTTAGTTTTCAGTTTTTTTCAGTTCAAATTCGAATATCTCAACTTTTAAAATATACATAACTTGATGGTCATTTACATAACAATAGTTTTAATTTTTAATTTAAATGGTACACAAAGAATATTTAAGTTAATAATATGTTTTAATATGAATAGTTCAAAAGATAAAATTGATACATTTAATTTCATTTTGATAGCACAATAAGTGTTTACGAGTTTATTTAATATTATTTTAATGCCAACAATATTGGTATCAACAGCTCTATAGAATTCCCTTGGAAACAAAACATCAAACTCCGTGATTTCGATACGCCGGTGCGCGGGATGTTCGTGAAATGCAACATCAGATAGTTTCCGCTTTTTGCCTCGATTGTACTTGTTCACTTGTTTTACGACTGTCAACTTTTTGCCGCGATTGTACCGCGATATTTACCTTCCGTTACGAGTGTACACTTGTACTTGTAGACATATTCTTGTATGTTTTTGCTGGTTTCTCGTCTTCTTGTCGGCGTTGCAGTTTTATTCGATGTTCATGGTTTTTCTTGAGCCCTTTTCGAGAAACTGTCGTTTGTAAGCATTTAGTTTCATAGAAAACCACTCATAAGGCGTTGACCAGATGTTTCTTGCTGGTCATTAATCTTAAACAACTGACTTTTGACAAGGAGAACATTCAGAGAGGTGTAAAGTCGGTCTGATGACATACTCAGTTTAGTTTTGCAATTGTACAATGCATGAAAGCACTTCAATCATCAAAGAATTTTGAACTATGCAGACATGAATATAAAGACTTAAAAATGTAAAACTACAACACAAAAAGGTTTTTGATATAATAAATATCAGACTGTTCCCGAATGCGTGGTCAAATTATTAGGAAAAAAATAATGTAAAGTTTGTTCGGAAAAATTTAAAGTGCTATCAAGTGAATTTTTGTGTTAACTCAATATCTACAGTCTTACAAATAATAAATATTAAAAACTGAACAAAAGACAACCTTTATTCTTGGGATTAAAACCCACACTTACCCTTGCGGAGTTCCATCTTTAAATGAAATAAGTCGCTGCTTCAAAATGATATTTATAGTAAATTTTAAATAAAGTTATTAGAATACTAATTGTTTGCCTTACAACAACAAATGCTAACTTTATTATGAACATAAAATAAAATCTCTCATTTGTTTTTTTTACTCGTATCATTTATGTTTTTTTTTTTGCAAATAAATAAAGACTAAGTAATTTGAAATTCTATAAATTTAAAATTTATGTGTGCATTTCAAAAAACAACTACTCCATAACCTTTCAAAGCAATCTTCCACAACCGTTGGCTTCTAAATCATTCAATTACCAACCAATAAAACATAGTCAATAAAATAATTATTTTCCATCATTTCAGACATTTTGAAATTTGCCAAACTGATTTCAACTTTGAATTTTACGTAATTAAGTTCACATTTGAAAAACGTGTCGCGGAAAATATTGATTGAAATTCTTGACTTCTATTTTCAAAGTGATAGGGTTGACATTAATTTATATGGCATTGAGCTTATTTGTCGATTCGATCCACGATTGAAATTATAATACAATGCGTATTGCGAGCGGGTGAATGTGTGACATCGGCGGAGTTGAAAGGCAATGGGTAGCAATATATCCTTCAAAGTTAACATTAGGGCTATCAATTTTATTTATTTAAAATTTAGAAATTTGGGTTTTGAACGCAATGTTAGGACTGGATTGTGAAAAAAAAAATGCCTATTTTGTTTTTGGTTAATATTAATTTGACTGTTAATTTTTATACTTACCCTAAGCATTATCATGAATGATAAGCGCTAAATTAAAAGGGATGATTTTGAAGAAATTATTTATTTTGAAGTGTTGCACAAAAACCACATATTTTTCAATTTAAATTGTACATTAAAAATTTTGAGACATATTTTTTTGCAGCAGAAAAATGCCTGAAAATGAAAATTATAATATTGTATATTTTACTAAAATAATATAAATAATCCCCAAGCAGTATATGTTCATAGCAGTATATTATACTAACAATAAAATGCCCGTTATACGTATAACGTTTATGTATAATAATAATAATAAATAAGCCTTTTATTTCCTTAATAAATATTCAATTTAAATTATACAAAAATTTCATTTAATTATATTATCATGCATTAGTTTATTGTATTTATTATTTAATCTTCTAACAACTAATATTAATTATTCATATTTTTAATGTCATATTATTATATTTTTGTTTTTATTAAGGACCTCCCTAAAGAGTAAAGGCCTCCTCCAATTTCCTCCATATTGTTCTGTCATTTGCTTTTTCTTTCCAATTGAAACCTGCTGTTTTTAAAATTTCATCTAGCCATCTCTCTGCCGGTCTACCTTTTTTTCTCTTGCCATTTGGTCCATTCCATGTTGTTATCTTCTTTGCCCATTTTTCATCATTCATGCGTGCAATATGGCCAGCCCATTTCCACTTGAGTGTTTTGCAGTGTTGTAGAGCATCAATCACTTTTGTTGTTTCTCTAATATCTTTATTTCTCTTTTTATGTTTTAATTTTAGATTCAGAATGCTCCTTTCCATAGCTCGCTGGGTTGTTAATATTTTATTTTTAGTTTGCTTGTTAAAGATCCATGTTTGAGATGCATATGAAAGAGATGGCAAGATACATGAGTCTAGTACTTTTTTCTTCAATTTCACTGAAATACTTGATTTTAGGATTTCTTTGAAGCTCCAGAATTTGTTCCAGGCCATGTTTACCCGTCGCTTGAGTTCGTCTAGGTGTCTGGACTTTTTGAATGACATTTGTTTGCCTAGATATATGTATTCTTGGACATATTCCAGTTGAACGCTGTCTACATGTACAGGGTGCTTTTTACTGTTTGTCATGATTTTTGTTTTTGTTGTATTTAATTCCAGTCCAATTTCATTGCTAACTATATTTATTTCATTGACCATTTTTTCTAATTCTGATGCACTTTCTGCGAAAAGTATGATGTCATCTGCAAATCTGAGGTTACTTAGAAAATGTCCATTTATGTTTATACCTTTATTTTCCCATTTAAGTGTCTTCATGATGTTTTGAAGAACAGTTATGTAAATTCTGGGCGACAGAGGATCTCCTTGGCGAACACCTCTACATATATCTATTTCAGAACCCGTTTTGTCTAATATTACTCTACTTGTGCTTTTTTTATATATGTCTTGTATAAGTTCTATAGTTTCTGTTGGTACATCACAGTCTTCCAAAGCTTTCCACATGCTACTATGAGATATTGAATCAAATGCCTTGGCATAATCGATAAACGCTAGGTAGAGTGGGCGTTTCATTTCTTCATATTTTTCTATCACAAGTTCTAACGAATGGATGTGATCTATAGTTGAAAAATTTCTTCTAAAACCCGCCTGTTCCACCGGTTGGTGCTCTTCGGTGTATTTTGCAAGACGCTCCTCAAGGCAAGAGGCAAATAGCTTGTAGAGATTAGATTGTAAGCTAATTGGTCGATAGTTACTTATATCAGTAGGGTTTCCTTTCTTATAGAGTAAAACTATGTCCGATTTCGTCCATTCATTGGGTATTTTTCTTTCATCTAGTATTTTATTGAACAATGTGACTAGCGGTTGTATTAAGAGAGGCTTTCCCGCTATAATTGCCTCATTTGGAATGCCGTCTGGTCCACTGCTTTTTTCTTTCTTTAAGTTCATTATTTTGCTAAAGACATCATGAGCTGAGAATCTTTTTAAAGTGGTACTGGTGGTATTCAGTTGTGATAGACTCGATGTGCTCGACATTGTCTTCGAGGCATAGAGATTTTTATAAAATTCAGTGGCAGCTTTTATTATTTCTGATCTAGAGAAGGCTTTTTTATTGCTAATAGAGTTCACTTTCAAGCATGGAATCCATGTCTTAGATGTTGTTAATTAAAACGTTTATGTGTCGTATTATAAAAAAAACATCTCAATACCTACTATAAAAAACTAAATGAGGCAACCCTATACAAACGCGTGCGCAAACGCAGCAATTTGTAAGCGCCGCCGCAACTCCCGTCCGGCTAGGATCAAAACTCATCATAACACTTATTGCTACCACACTAGGATCTAAATTGATTGCGCCTGCTATCGAGATTGATGGTCCTACTCTTACTTATCATTATGATCCTTATGCTTAATGATTTAAAGATGAAAATAAAAATATGGTGGTCAGAAAAGTGTTTATTTTGTAAATAGTCTAATGCATAGTTTGCTCAGTATCAGTAACAAATTGATTTCTAGTGCTTATTTGTGAGATACCTGTAGTTTCCCATTAATTTGAGATATTGACGACCTCTATTAGCTAAATAATTAAAATATAAATGTCATCTAATTATAGTTAAAAAAAAACTAACTTATTTTCATATTTACCAACCTTATAGCAACAGCGCATTTTGTCATGATCATTAAAAATTCAGTAATAAAGTTTATTGCTTTGCTGTTCTTTAAAAAGTTGCAGATGTAGATTTTGTTTTGGTTAAATTTCCGTGAAGAACGCAAAAGGGGACGTTTTAGTATAACTGTAACTTTAGTGTAATATAGATTTAGGTAAATATTAAGAGATATCCAATGTATATAAAGGTATTTTTATATTGCATATTTATGTCTATGAAAGTTGAAAATATTTTGTCAGCTGTTTCTTGTCCCGGGAATACTGTAAAAGTCAGTTAAGGGACTCCTTCAAGTCCCTCAATTGACGTTTATGTAGGTGATAGGCTGTCCCCATGTCAATGCTCTCGTAAGCCATAATTGTGTACATGTATTCCTTTGAACACGGTCAAATGTGACGTCAAACTGGCTCATGAACTTTGATGCTCTGCCTACTAGGCATGCCTTTTTATTTATGTATGTTAATAAAATCTGACACGTTGTATGTTTGTGATATTTTTATTACGTCTCCAATTTTAGAATTTTTAGAGTGAGAAAAAAACTGCATTTATAATAAATAAGACGGCATGATAATATTATTCATACCAGTACCCATATACTCGAACATTCACCACACGCTAATCTGTTAAAAGGGTCAGATAATGCTTTTCAAGTGTTAACACGCTAAACTAACTGTTAAGCCGAAGACGATTGTTATTTTTCGAGGCCTTAAGTGGTAAAGCAAACATTGGCGATGATGTGATTGAATCATTTATATTTTCGATGTCCAGTTATTCAATGATAATCATTTCATCTTGTGGCCTGGACTCGTCGTGCTGCTTTGGAATAACAAATTGAGCGGTTTGTTATATTTCTATAGTGCTGATGAGCTGTTTTACTCAATTTGACTAAGAATATGGTGGAATACGCTTCAAAATATAAATACTTTTGCTTTTTAGGTCCTACTAGGGTTTGGTAATTGATTAATAAAATACTATCAGTATACCTTTGTATCAATATGAAAAAGCTTGTGTAAGGTTGACATTATAATGTAATAGAATAATATAGGTATATAGACTGAGATACAATAGTTTCATTTTTATGTAATAGAATAAACTCAAAATGATGCTAAATCATACCATACAATATAGTCAAAATGGTGCCTACCTACGTTACCTACTCTTTTCAATGTTAATATAATTCCAACCACATGTACGAAGATAGTAAAAATATTGCATTATAATGTACGCGAAAATCGTTACGTTCATATACAACATTTTATGTTATGTAAAGTATCCAACTTTTTATGCCCATTGTAATGTTATTGCTATTAAACAAGAAAACAGTAACTTTCATGCATTATTATAACTTTACTCCTGAAAAATTCGCAAAATAAAATTTTTAAACGACTTTCACCAAACACAAATAAACTTCAATTCGATATTTAAAAGTAATAGTAAATGTAACCAATACAATAGACTGCGATCGAATTTGTAATCGATTCATTTGATTGTGTAATGTGAGACATTAGTTCGGAATCGATATGGACTGCAATAGAATTAATGATGAATGCATTTAAATCGAGGTAGAATTTGAATCGATGTCGTAAAACTGACTAGAATGTTTGAAAGTTATATGTAGTTATTATTTTGATCAGACTTTTGGAATATTATGTTTATTAAAATGACAATGAGTAAAAGTAACTAAAATTAGAAATTTAAAAGTATTTAGTAATTTATTACATGTTTTCTTAGTTTCGTATGGTTCTAATGAGCAAATGACTATAAAAATTGTGATAAATTTAAACTTTAACCGAAAAAAAGATAAGTAAATTTCAAGTAGAACATGACTAGCCAATAAAATGATTATTTAAGTATTCCATTTGAGTAACAAGAATGACTTCAAAGTCAGAGTAGTAAAAAGCATACATGTCTGTACAAAATTGGATCAGAATTTTAATTTGCCATTTGTATTTAAATGTCATCCTATACTATAACGAAGTCCATCGATTCCTGACACTTTAGTACCCTATTTACGTTCAAGACACATTGATGATTCAACGAGCAAATCCGAGTAAACGCCACTATGTAAATTAACTAAAGTCAACCATTTCAAAAGGCCCTAATGCATTAAACAACAAAAATAAATATAAACATAAAGACGAAGCTACTAAAGTAGAAAATGCAAACGAAGAAAATAAAGATGCGACAAATTTAGTAAACAATGATGACACAGCACGCGTTACAAATAAATGAGTCGATACTTATTATTCCCTACACAGTGATATTATGTAACCAATTGAAGTAGATTATTAGGTCAATGTACAGATCAACCAATGTACACCTGAATCTATAAGACCTGAACTACATTATATTAAGGATGCAAATTGCAATAAGCGACTTTGTTTGTCTGCACTTGCTCTCTGGTCAGATTTTTATTGCTTGAATGTAATCGAATATTCTATTTGCATGTCATAAGGATTTAACCACAGACATAGATGTCGTTTGAAGACTACTTTGCGATGTTGTCAGGCAGTTTGTTTTCAACCCTAACGATGAAGTCTGCTCAAACACGGACATCTATAGGCCGTGTTATATCTGTAATGTGACCAGATTATGATTCTACTTCTCGAGTTCTCATATAAATATTACCAGAATGGATTAAGCTTGTTTCTACTTGTGAAACGTGTAAGGCGTGATAACACTCATTTTAGTCAACCATATTTCTATGGGATTTTTTATGAATGCAATTTAGTCATCGTTAAAACTTGTAATGGGACTAAGTTTTTACGAGCTATGACAGTTTTAAATAAAATTGCCGATATTAAATTTAGTACCTTAACGACATTGAAAAGCTTTTATCTCGTACGATCTCGGTTTATGATAGCGATTATGATTAGGAAATCTTACAGGCGTTTACCGTCTGCCCTTTCTAGTATGACGATATCGTAATTTTATATTACTAAAGAGGAGAATTAGGAGAAATAAAAGGTAAAATTTTAGTACCCTCATTATAATATTAGATTAGGACGCGTCAGAGAGTGATGTTGTAAAATAAATAGTCGAGAACGACGTCGCCCTAATCGACTATGTGTGTTCAAAGGAATAATCATTGCAAGATACGAGACGCACCGCGCACCGGCCGATCATATAAATGTTATTTATGACTGTAAACCGATAAACTCCAATATAGAGCTCGATAAATAGGTAAAGGGCAACATGATTCCGTGAAAAAAGACTATCGATAAATAAATTTTCGAACGCGAGGTCGTTTAGAGGCGTACAGTGTATCGAATCGAATCGATTGAAGTGAACGCAGTTATCGATAGAATGTATCGAATGATTACCGTAATGACAATTTATGCGCGAGTCCAGTGGAATATGTAAACGAGGGATAGACAAGTGAGGCAGTCAATTCGTTCTAATGGGACCACCCGTGTGAACGAATCGTGTATAGTTAAAAATTTGTCGTGTGCTCTTACTTTTTGGAAAGTTTTACGGTTGGAACGGTGTAATGACGGATTTAGGAGGTTGTATTCTGTGAGTTAGTACGATTGTTTATGGTAAAGAGGTTGTCGATGCTATTTTATTTGGTAAGGCGGTAAGTAGTGTAGCCGATTGGGAAGATAAAATTTATTCAATTGCTTATAGGGAATTTATTATTGTGAGAACTTCTCACTTCCCGTGTAAACTAGATCCTCATTTA
Source organism: Lycia hirtaria (assembly GCA_947563715.1). Lineage (NCBI taxonomy): Eukaryota > Metazoa > Arthropoda > Insecta > Lepidoptera > Geometridae > Lycia > Lycia hirtaria. The sequence goes on from OX387385.1 coordinate 36,068,081, forward strand.
TTTTGATCGTTTAGTTAGAGTTTCGTTGTTTATCTGGGGGCACGGCCGTGACCCCCGCCATGTGAGCCAGCGGGTACGGCTGGGGCTATCTTTTCTCGAATTTAAATATTCAAAATATAGGTTTGCAAGAGTAAAAATATCATGACATATTTTAGGTAAAAATGCGATGTACACTTAAAAGTAATAAATTAATTCAAATTTATTTTAATTAAGTAGCACAGCATTATAAAAATTTCATTTTTGCAAGAATAACTAAAATATCAAATAATAATAGGAAAAACCAAAATTTCACTTCACTCTTAGTCTTCGTCAATAAAACAATTATTATATTATTATAAGTAAATTATTTTTTTCTTTTTAATCGAAAATAGGATTGAGCTTGACCGCTAACTCGCGTGATGTTAAGTGGCTGTTGCGGTCTATGGTGTACAAATTATGTAAACACATTTACATGATGTTGACCTAAATGACAGTTTACATATCACAAAACTAACCTTTCTGTTATACCTACGATTACGAGCAAAAAACTTATTTAGGATTCAAACGACACAAAAACACTCGTTACAATATAACTAAATGCTAAGGATTGTGCTACATCGTACTTGGAACCATAATATTATAGTAACCGAATGTCCAAACCCAATGGATGTACTTTAAGGATGGGCTCAAAGCGCGCAGCTATCTCTCTCGCGCATCACAACATTTTTAAACGTATAAAATTATTACAGGATATTAGAAAAGTGAGAAATGTTTTTGTTTATTTAGTTAGGAGAAATATTTCAAAAAAGTTTTATTCACATAACATTTTTATTGATGACGGGAGTAGTATAAAACCATAGATTTGCCAATTTAAAACATATCAAAAAATAAATAAATTTCATTTCATTTCATCAAAAACATCGAAGAAACACTTTTTAAAATATTTCTCCTAACTAAATAAACAAAATCACTTTTCTAATAACCTTAGTTAATGATTTTATTTAATATATTATTTAAAGTGTTGTGATGCGCGAGAGAGATAGCTGCACGCTTTGCTCCCTACCTCCAGACAACACAAGGCATTTGCCTCGTGGCCTCGAATGCTTTGTCAGGCATGCTTGAGCTATGTCTCGCGTTATGTATATTTCTATACATAAAATACGAGTAAATCTAGATAGGGGACGATTTCTTAGAGTTGTCTGGATCCACCTTTATATTTTCTTGTAACTATTACGTATTCATAACTTTTTTTTGTTTCATTCGCAAATTGTAAAAACTAATAAACGCATAAATTATTCTATTTCAAATGTTGTTGTCGACATGTAGACACGCCTAATCTGAAATAGGAACTGGGTTTCAATATTTCTTTAAAATTATAGGCATACTTTATATTATATTAAAGGAGTATTGAATTTTTAGTATCGCATCGCTTAAGTTGGGTGACACGCCCAAGTTTTGAATTTACCGTCAAAATATTCAAATGTGGTTGTAACCTCTGACCCGAGATATGAGTACCAGCATACATAAACTCGTGTCTGCTTTAGTACTTTGTCGCGATAAAATTAGAGGAATTGTTCCAAAAAGTTGAGTGAATTTAAATTTAGTACTTTAATGAGATATGGTACTAAAGTAGAAAAAAAATGTTTAAGGTTGAGGTCACATCAATTTGTTAAAACAGATATGCTGAGTCAAAATAGTTTTATTTTTTATACATATTTCGCTAATAGGCTTCCGTGTAACCGCTAACACGAATATACCAATCTATTTTGTGACCTATTAAATCAGTTTTGGCGGTTATGTGGGAAAATCATGTCGGTCGCCACTCTGTTTCAATTTCCTAAAGTATTAGTTAATTAATTATATAAAGGTATTGGTGAATTATTAGTGAAACATTTCGTCAATATGTCATTATCACTCAAATTAAAATTTTAAAAAATATCGAAAGACTTAGATAAATATATTAGAGATGAAATTGTATTTTTTTTTAATTTCCTTTATAGAATTTGTCTGAACTGATTTGGATAAGGTTTCGTTTTTTCTAATAGAAAATGGGAGTAGTGTTCGATCACGTTAGTCATTTTAATTTTTATTATTTTATATATTTGCATTATGCAATAATAGGTTTGCATTTCGACTAAAATAAAACGCGCTTTGCTCAGAAAATACCTATATACGTTTTGAAGACGATATGAATGAAAATAATGATTCATCATCATCATCATCATCATCTCAGCCACAAGAAGTCCACTGCTGGACATAGGCCTCCCCCATGGATTTCCAAAAAGGCCGATTGGAAGCGGCTTGCATCCAGCGTCTTCCCGCCACTTGTATGAGGTCATCTGTCCATCTCGTGGCTGATCTTCCTACGCTGCGCTTGCCAGTACATGGTCTCCACTCGAGAACCTTTCGGCCCTATCGGCCATCAGTTCTACGTGCTATGTGCCCTGCCCACTGCCACATAAAGATTAATAGAAACAAAAACACAAGAAATCACTAAAACCCGTTACTAATAACCAAAATCAACTATAATAATGCTTAGTGATACTTCTGTTATATTTCCAGGTGTGGATACCTCCTAACTAACCTAGTTTTGTCTCAAGTTGCTGCTCTATTCCTCAGCACTCTATTCCACAGCACAGATAATGCAACCAGCTTGATATTTCACCCAAACGCAGTGGAAGTTACGGGAACTTACAGTAACTTGAAACAATTGAATGTCAACTTGTTAAAATTCGTACGTTAAATGAGCACCCTGTATTGTGACATGTGTGATATTTTAGAAGCTTAGTAACAATTAGTTTATTTATCTAACTTGAGTGAGTGAGTGAGAGTGAGCGACTTCTGCGTGCATAGGGAAAGTTTTGCATAAAAATAGTAGTCGGCTGTAATTCATATTTTCATAACAAAAACCTCATTTTTTAAGGCAGTTAAAATGATAACTGTAGATGACAGTTATCATTTTAACGCCTTAAAAAACTGTCTCACCTGTGACTACGGACGCTGTGAAGTGTTCGAAACGTCAGGTCATAAAATTATATAATGTATACGCATTATATAAAATATATAAATTTTAACGGATTTACCGTTAAAATTTGTTTCATTTCAATAAAGTCTGGAATATCGAAGCTAAGTTACCTAATTTTTATCAGATTTTACATGATTTCAAAAGAAAAAAAGTTATGTTTTCAGTGCATAATATAAATATAGGTATTTATTTTTTAAATGTGGGTATGTTTGTATGTTCCTATAATACCTCCAACATCATTACATTAACGGCTTATCAATTTGAATGCGCAAGGTTACGTTGGATTCGTTTATATTTTCCGAATATCACCTTTTTAAATAATATTATGGGTTGTTCACCCATAATTAACTCGAAATAGATTTTTTTATTTTGAGTCAAAATCACTGACTATAGTTTTAACTGCATTCGGCGGCCTTTTCCAAGAAGAACAGCGCAGACATCAATCTTATAAAGTCGAGCATTTATGTGATAAAACTGAAAAAAACCGACTTCAAAATACGCATTTCGTTTTTACTTGGATGACATTTTTTCAATTATTTTGTTATAAATACCAAAGTACTGAACTTATTTTGATAAAATTTACATGGGACCACCTCTGTGATATTGCCTACCAAACAAAAAAAAATCAATCACAATTCATATTTGGCGGAGTAATTGCGTAACAAACCTACAAAAAAATACAGTCAAATTGAGAACCTCCTTCTTTTTTGAAATCGGTTGAGAATGACACACGATACGTAGTTATAATGTTTCGTATCTCAAAATGTTTTTCTCGAGCACTTTTCTGAAAAAAATGTTTTCTTCTTTTATCATAAAATATAAACTAAACTAGCTGTAAGCACTACAGAAATTGTGTCTTAGTGGATGTTAATTTACAAGAAAAGCACCCTCTAAATACATAAGTTACTTAGCCAGTCAAGACTTAGATTTTTTTATATGTGCCAAAAATCCGTACTCAACGATATCGATCCATATTCTTGTTGCGTACTACACAGGAATTGAATTCTTTGCCACCATCTCTGTTTTCTGAGACATACAATCTTGGCATTTTCAAGGCTAAATAATATAATGACAAGCTCCATCCCCAGCCACTCCGTCGCTTAACATCAGGTGAGTTGGTGGTCAATCGTAGATCTAACTCGCATTAAAAAAAACTAGATATACCTACATGGTTGGCATATCATAACATACCAGAGCTTTAATAAAACAATAAATCACCACATGTCGCCTCGAATATGCAAATGAAGAATCTTTATCCACAGATTAGGTCCCAGGTCCGACTCTACGCTTCGATCCACATTTGGGCAGGTACATATTATTTAATATTAATATTTTTACGGACCTATAAATATAATTTGGTCATGCTAATAAATCCAATAAATCTTCAGCTGTTACACATAAATCTGGCATTACTAATTTTCATTTTTATATAGAACTTAATTTTAATTCCGTATTTACATATTTGACCCGTTCGGAAACGCTTTCGCAGATATTAAATATATTAATAGTTAATACATATTAATATTGATCTATTTGACAACTTTATAATTTTTTTTATTTCATTTTCATGGCTTAGTTCTAATTAATGCTACGAAATGGATATTAGTAACGATATTGGAATTGGATTTGACCAAATTATAAACTCGTTGAATTACTTTTTTTAATTCGCATAATCTTTTCCTTTTTGGTTTCATTTTGAGTGACATTTATGTTTGAATTAATTTATTAGTAGTTTCCTATATTTTTTTTAATTAGTGCAAAAATAACAAATAATATAAATAACTTTCCAAGAATGACATTACTGGGAAAGAATCCACTGACCAATACAATAATTTGTGGAAAGATAACTTATGATCCCCTTGAAATGATAAAATATTAATATCTAATTGAATGTGAGAATAGGCATTATCAATGTTTATAAGAAGAAAAGTGCAGAAACTAATAAGCTTATGAAATAGGAGAAGCAAAAAGGCAGACGGCTCGCCTGATGGTAAGCGATAATCGTCGCCTATGGACAACTGCAACATCACCGACATTACAGTTGCTTTGCTAACACGGAAAGGTGCTTGTAGATACCCTTTTTAAAACGCTCTTTGTTGAAGCTCGGCGGGAAAACCTCCCGAGGAAGGACATTCCACAAGCTCAATGAATTATAATCGAATTTCTATCATTAATATAAATAAAAATGGAAATAATTGTAAAATATAAGCAACTGTTAATGCTACTTTTCATACTAATATATAAATATCTATTGGTGGCTCCATAGCAAACAACTCCTTTAGCTTTGCATATCCATTGTGTATAACCCTGCTCATAATCATATTTCATCTAACTAATTAATAAACCAGAAAGAAACAATTGAATGATGACACGCGTACTAACCGCGCGTGTCGAGTCGCCGGCGCATGTAACGTGCGCGCGTCGTTACCGTCGCTTAGATCGTTAGATCGCGCTCGAGCTGCCAAGCGTGATCTAGATAACCCGGCTCAATTGTAATGGATGTTTATCTGTTTCAAGTCACTCAACTGCTTCCAATGAAGGAGTATAAGGTTATAATAGATTTCATACGTGTATGAAAAAGTACGGAATCGTAACCATTAGTAATTATTATCCACATTTTTTTTTATTTCCGTCATTTTGACCCCTCCCGTACTTTGGGGTTAGTAAAAATGCCTCTACTATAATGGTTTTTTTTAATGTAGAGATAGGTTTGCGCTTGACCGCCAACTCGCCTGATGTTAAACGACGTTGCGGTCTACGATGGAGTGCGCTTATCTAGAAGAAACCAAACAATCAAAAAAACAAAAAACAACCGAAAAATATACCAGTCATAAATACATAAGGTGAAGTATAGAAAACTCAAATAACCCCCGACAAAAAAAACGGCTAAGCCGATTTTGATAAAACATAGCTAAGAATATACTCACGATGTAATCCTCTTTCAAACAAAAAACTAGATAAAAATCGGTCTATTCGTTTGAGAGCTACGATGCCACAGAAAGACCCATAGATACACAGATACACACTTCAAACTTATAACACCCCTGTTTTTGGGTCGGGGTTGTAAATTGCGGAAACCAAAACCTGAGCGCATTTTTTCCGACGCGATCCAAACTGAGATACTATTGCATATACTGTGGCATTACAGTGTCAGTCATAGCTATTAAATATTGCATGTTATGTAGTAAGTTTCCTTAGTAAATAAGTTTCATATTTTTTAATGAAAACAAATGCTATCAATTAAACAAATGATGGTATTTTACCGACATTTATTCTATATAATTTATGAAATTTCATTATGATCCGTTCAGCATATCACCTTGAAAAGTTAGCAAATAAACAGAAATACAGAGAGACCGAGTTACTTCCGCATTTATAGAATTAGAATGAAATATTTGACGATAACAAAATATTTTGTACCTACACAAATGGAACGCTGGAATGTGGACACACTAATCTTGGTTATCTGCCCCCATATTCAGAACTCACTTGGATTCGGAATCGATTCAGAATCTATATCTCCGTCTCTGTCATTCTCTATGAAAATTACAGAGATGGAGATATAGATTCCGAATCGAAACTCTCCATGCTTTTTTTCGCACCTCTGCAGCTCGGGTCACATATTAGAATGCCTAGTGTCAGCCGTCTAGACAAGTAAACAATAATGACAATTGCAAAAGCGATACGTATGTTAATTTGCGAGATTACGGACAAAACAGCTTCGATCATAACCCAACAAAGAACGATCTGCGGGTGAAAGTTCCAATGACGTTCCAATACGTATATCAAAATTCGCTCCATCAAATAACAAAGTCATTTCGAATTCGGAACTAAATGCAACTATTCCAAATTTAAACATAGTTAACGGACTCAACACTTTCTTTTCTTTTGTGATACGTGTCTAGGTGGACAGGGCGTATGTCGATCATTGTGTCGATTCTGAATCGATCGTGATTATATCGAATACGAATTACGGTAACGGTAGTGATTTTTTCGAGCGCTGATTGGACCTATTGTTGGATTAGGAAGGTATCGAATAGAATGCTCATTAAAAGTTCACGGGAATCGCGGTGTTGTATCGAGAGAGATATCGATTATGTTTAAGTGATCTGTTAAGTTACACTGAATTAAATCATTATGATTATACTTCACGACATGCATCTTCATATCACCGGTTCTGAATATATTAAAACTTTTTTTTTTTAATTTAATACATAGGTTTGAAAACGTCAGAGAGAAGAGAAAGAGAGATGATTATGAGAACAGCTGAGATTTGAAATGTTGTCTCAGATTCTGTCTTTTTTACAAGATAAAATCTGAAGTTATTCAAGAAAAAACTGTGAATTGGTATTTTCTAGGTTAGCTCATTTTTGACCGTATCACCATTCCCCATCGGGTGAGATTATAGTCAAACGCAGACCTAGTTTGTTAAAAATCTACGTATGACAAATAACTCACCAGATGGCAAGAGACGTCCTGATCGAGGATGGAATACGTCAGTCTAGATGAGATTAATTCACTGCCATTATCTCCCTTATCGCACTAGGTGGGGTCGGCACACCATATCCTTCCGCCATTTCACTCTGTCAGCCGTCATCTCTACATTTACACTCATCACACTCTTATCATCTTTCTACAGTTTACCCACACTTACTAAGGCCGCCATCTCTTGGTTCTCTTGCTTATCATCAAAACTAAGATAAATTTTAACCTTAAAAACCTAATATTTTAGTTTTTGTAAAATATAAAATACGGCGGGGAGATTTTCTGTGCAGTACGTACGAAAATATAAACTAAAAATATATTTATGAAATAATATAAGAAGATTCTTTAATCTTGTATGTCATTAATAAGCAAAGCTTACATAAATAAAGTATCTCAGACATCTTAAGTCACAATAGTTTTCTACAACGAAATGCTAAATTTTATCGATTTATTATTTTAAGAAATGCCAAGTCGTTAATCACGGGTGCAACAAAACCGTCTCCAAATTTATGGGTTACAAGCCCGAAAAATTGAATCAAATAAATTAAATTGAAATACAAACAAAAACAAATGAAGTCTAAAAATACGGCATCAATAATATGTATTCGATGCATTCGATTCGATGACTCAATAGCACAACACTAGTAAAAAACGAAATGTCGAGCAAAAATATCGATTTCACCCAGTCGATTGACATTTCGATTAATTACGCTACTATTTTGTAATTATTATAGAAATTCGATATTTAAATATCTGGTTTCAGACACTGCAATATAATAGCCTATCGCTTGTAATGATTTTCAAATCTGTTATAAATAATTATGGTTCCAGTTCCAAGTTTAAATTCTAACTACTTTTGCAGTATCAAATTGTGGAAATATTATTTTAGATTCCGTTGTATTTTTAAATTAATTTGTATTGTCATTATTTTAATTTAGTTTTTTTATACATTTTAATTATTTTTAGCCTTTAGAATAGCTTTTAATATACAAATCAATAATAATTTGTAATAATTTCAACATATTTATGATTCCATTGTTATATTTTTACAATAAAAGCTAGCTTTGTGGAAAATGTGGAAATTATTACTCATATTTTGATAGTACAACGTTAAAAAACAAAGCATACGACTAAATAATTAACATTTCTATTTAAAATCAACTAAATTACAATGGCAAATAGATAAACAGAGTGACGCCAAAATCAAACAAAAACAAAACTTGTCACCACGTTTGACGTTTCAACTAACCGAAATTCGATCTCTACTCGTCTCAGCACCAAACCGAGTAAGCAATAATCAGATCACTGAACTATCTCATTACTCGTTTATTGCGGTTTTTTAATGATCGATCGTTTAACCTTAATAGTTGTTGATAACAGGGCCCGACGCCGGTAAAACACGTGTTCTTGGTACTTGTTACTTAATAATGAGCGGTAAAGTATCAAAACGGTGTGAGATTTGAACAATTTACGGTTTATGTAGATTGAGAGTTGTTTGTGAACTATTTTTGTGATAGATTTCTATACTTAGTTGTTTAGGTCGATGTAAGTTTGTTGTTGTGAGCTTTTGCAGTTTGTTAGTTGTTATAGTTTAAAAACTGAAAAGCCGACTTCAAAACACGCAATTTCTTTTACCTATGGCCGATATTTTTTTCAGTTATTTTGTCTTAAAAACCTAACAACTATATAAATTTGTGTTTTTTTTTATGGTATCAATATGGAAGTATTTCCTTTTAGATTAAAATAAACATTCAAATCTGTTTACCTATAAATGATGGAGTTATGCGATAACAAATATAAAGAAAAAAAAATACAACTGAATTGGGAACCTCTTTTTTAAAGTCGGTTAAAAAATAATGTATACCACTGTATATTACTTACGTTATTACTTATGTTATTTTGTATATTACTTACTTATATTATTATAACTAAGGTAAACGTCCCAATAATCGAACGATTTTGAACTTTGCTGACTTTGTTGCTCTACCATACTGAAACTAGTTAAAATACGAAAATGAAATTTTAATTGCTAGATTGGGTATACATCCTAGTTTATCTCAAAATAAGTTGTTTAGGATACATTTGAGGTTTAATAGTAATTAATAAACAAATAGTAAAAAAAGACCCTAAAGTACTAATGCTCGAACGATTTGCACTAGAAATCGGAATGTTGTCCCAAAAGTCGAACGCCTTTCAAATATGAACTATATCTGCTTGAATTTAGAGTTTAAAATCCCGTCATTACTCAAAAAAAAATTAGGCATAGCTGAAAAAATCATGCGTAAACTACGAATAAAATAGTATTTCAGTTCAAAGTGCGTAAAGAACTTCACGTGAAAGAAAAATACATTTTAATAATTATCGAAATAATATAAATCACATACAACTTAAAAACGAACAGCATTTACTAATTTTGCAGTCTTTGCAAGAGAGGCCCGTGACCAGCAACGGGCAGATTTAGGGCCATAATTATTTATTTAATAATTGGTGGATACCTATCCTACCTACAGACCTATGTGGAACATGTTTTGAAAAAATATAGACGAAACTACCTAGTTTCAAAATCAGTTCAATAATAAATTTAGTTTAATAAATTCTAGTGAAATTAGGATTTTTTGTGATTGTTTTACAGATAATCAACCAATAAAAACAAACTTTACTTTGTTCTTCAAATGATACATTACAATTTATAGATACATCGAAACGTTATTTCACTAGGCAAAACTTCTGCGCAAACATTATGATAACAAGTCTTACAAAGTACGCACTGTATCACCACCTTTTTGATGGATCAGCCAAGTATCAGCTGGAAGCTTTGGAATCAGTGGACCGGCGAGCTGTGAGGTTAATCGATGACGATAAACTAGCTGTCAATAAGCTACTTAGTCTCGAGCACCGCCCTAAAGTAGCATGTCTGTCTATTTTCTACAGGATTTTGGGGAATGTGCGCAAGAGCTTCACAACCTAATTCCACCCTCCCCATTTCACTACAAGACTAGCAGAAAGTTGGCGAATTACCACCCATTTCTCGTTAAAATGCCAAAAATCCGTACTCAGCGATATCTATCCACATTCCTGTTGCGTACTGCACAAGAATGGAATTCTTTGCCGCCATCTCTGTTTCCTGAGACCTACAATCTTGGAATTTTCAAGGCTAGAATGAATAGATATCTTCTGGATCGACGAGCTTCATCCTCGGCAACACCGCCGCTTAACATCAGGCGAGTTGGTGGTCAATCGTGGATCTATCTTGTATAAAAAAATATAGTCTAATAAAATTAAATCCATTTGTATGGACCAAATCACATTAAATGAACCTTGAGGGATTCTTTGAAATTATGAAAGAAAAATACTAAAAACATAGATTAACAATAATTTGATACTACTAACTTTGAACTACCTGCACCTGCGGTTACACCCGCGTAATTATGAAAAACGGTTATAATGATAAGTAGTAGCTTATGTCCGTCTTCAGTTTAACAGTTATTTTCACACTGAATTTCATAACGATCAGTTCAGCCATTTCATCTTGTAAAGGTAAAAAATTTCGCTGGTAGTATTATTATAAAATTGTGTTAAATGTATTTGAAATTGGTTTCTTGGGCAATTACCGATTGATTCAAGCATGTTCTAGATGTGCTAGACGATACAACTCTCACCAGACAGTGATCGGATCCACCAAGTGGTGCTGACGATATGGAATATCTGTCGGGATCATTCGTCAGTAAAAGGTCCAAGCAGTTGGCACTGTGGCAGTCAACTTTGGGTACTCTCATAGCTTCCTTGACCAGTTGGGTGAAATTTAATGACATTGGTAGGTTATACGCCTCTCTCCCTGCGTGGTCTGTCTTTTGGTTTGGGAATAGCCACTCCGGTGGTAACCATTAAAAACCCCCAGAAGAACAAGCTGAGTTGTGGGATATCGCCGTTTAACCAGATTGCCTTCTTACTGAGCTGCTGAAACAGCAGAGTTGTCTCTTCGTTCCCGGTGTGCGAAGGATACACGCCGACGTAGGGTCTTTTCTAAGCCGGTGTCGACCAAAATCCACAGAATAGAGAATCTGGAACTTTCAAGGTCATGGAGACGCCTATAGAAGATGTCATCACGTGCGTAGACGCAGATACCAGCGCGTGATTTACCAGACCACCTGTGCTTCAGTACATAGCCTGGGAAAGATAGATAGGCTGTGTCATCAGGACATCTGATTTGCGTTTCCGTGACGGATAGCAAGTGTGGGTTCTCAGTCTCAAGATGGTATCGTACTGGTTCGATATTTGCGTGCAGATCTCGCACGCCAATATCGAATATATTGCAGAAGTGCACGCAGCGAGAGGGCGTGCTTCTGCTGATTGCACAGCTTACTATTGTAGAAAGAATAGATGTGTGGAGAACGGGAGTTGGGTGAGGCACCAGTCACATAGTTCAGGGTACAAGCACGAGATGACATCGCACTATAAGAGGCTAGTTTAGAGACTGCGGGGACGCCCATAATCCCCAAAAATCCTTGAGGTCTTCTCGTCCGGTCGCCAACCGGCATCAAGGCACAGTCCCAGGATTTTTCGCTAGATGGGTAGGCAGCCTTTCATGTGTGACTAGCGTACTTGGGCCCCCAACTCTCTGCGGTCGGCCAGCGGAAAGCCGTGCTACGTATCCCGCACAAAACTGTCGGCGGTCCCATGGAGCTTACGACAGAAGAGAGTCCGCGTTGTTTGTCGTGTAATAGACTTTGGTACATTGTACTGTCTTGCAGTAGCTGAAACCGTGGCTCCTTTATTGACTGCCTCTAAGACTTCAATCAAACATTGCCTCGCACTTCTTGTTTATGATGGACTATAATAAAAATAAAGAAAAATAATACAGATCAAAAATTGTTGAGGTTAAACTACTATAACATTTCATAAACTGAACATAGATAATTATCATTGCAAAAAAAAAAACACGTACGTCAAAAATCATTTCATAAAATGTACCAAATATATTATCAAAATCGATCGATAAGTACCTAAACTCTTAGCAAACTTTTCTTCTTTGTCACTGAACCTAGTTTTGAGTAAAAACTACAAGCCACAAAAATAAAGAAAAAATACAGAGTAAATTTATACGAAATTAATATAATTGCACTTTTATTTTATAAATTTTGCTCGACTTTGAAAGTATCAAATCAAATCAAAATTAATTTGTTTTAGACTCAGAGACATCTATATATTTTATAGTATAAATTGTATTAAATTCTTATTATATGTCAATTAAATCGAATTAACTATATATTATCTCATCTACTCGTACTAAGCCAAACAAAAATGTAACTAAACTCAACGTAATAAGACACATAAATGCACCCATCGATGTATGTCCTAACATTCGGAAGATATTTACCACTGGTTTAAGGGAATTTGAAACTAATTTCAAGGCAATAAAGATGTATTACGGACTTAGGTACAAGGAATACCAAAAGCTAAAGTGTGTCCTAGTCTTCGGACGAAAAATATGTATTTTGTCCGAGTATTGGGTCAACTAGAGGTTAAGTGTGTACTAGTAGGCGAACGCACAAATATAACAACCAATCAATTAAAATCTTTTCAATTTATAGGTTATATCGCTAGATAATTTTCTTAAGTATCTTAGTAAACTAACACACTTACCGTATCATTACGCAGAACTGAGAAACAAAATAAACTAAATGACGTGGTGGCAACGAAGTGTAGCAACTAAACTTGTCAACTTTTTAATAGTTTCGGATACCGCACTTTTGTTGTAATGTAGACTGGTCGCTAATAGACCAATTTTTCAGTGTTGCTACTATATTGGTTTAGAATATAACCATATTTTTTTTGCCATTCACAAAATCTTATTAAGTATTAGTAGAAAAGCTTAAAAAACAAAAAACCACAAAGCGTTCGAGCTCTAGGACATGTTCGAACTTGTGTACATTTACCTTACTATGGCATGAATTACTCTGGGATCAAACACTTAGTCTTACAGCTTACTTAGGTACGTCATATCAGCGAAACATACTTCATCTTTCTGCTTATCTGGCTGTTTGTTACATTTCACGACTAAATGGCTGTAGCGATCGTTATGAAATTTAGTTTAAAGATAGCTTAGAATTTTTTAGTTTTTCGACAACGCGGATGAAACTTAGGGCTTAGTCGGTGTTATAAAAACGAAAGTAACCTTGTGTTTGTTACACTTTGTTACCTTATAACAACTTAAAAAATCAGGGTAAAAAAAATTAAAGTCATACTTTTTATTAGATTTTACCTGAAAATGTAAATTATGTAAGTTACCTACATTTCACAACATCATCATCATCATCACCACCATTTGTATCATTCGTGGCGTAGCTTTACTAGGTGCTCTAAAACGATTACCAAAGTTAAGCAACGGACGTACCGGTCAGTCTTCGGATGGGTCACCGTGAGTGGCATTTCTTTCTGACCTCTACCGTGGGTCGGATGACACGTTAAATTGTAGGTCCCGTTTATTCTTAAAAATAACAATCCTTAAGTCAAGTTAGAGGCCTTTTGGCAGCTTAGTAACTCTGACACTAGGGCTGGCCACTCAGTCTATACGAACTTATGTTATCATCGTCATCACTTCTCATTTTAGCTATTTTAGATATTTTTCAGGCACATTTTTAAATTTCAATTTTTTAATTTCGACTTTTTAACACGTTTCAAATATATCTACTCAATAAATAAATTGCCTACCAAAATCGGCGTTGATAAAAAATGGCGCGCGTCGCACGCCTCCCAATATTTTAATGACTTATAATGTGCGTGCGCATCATGAATTATTCATATATTTTACATATTGGTGTGGTCGACTGCGCTCCGTTATCTGTAACTATTATATGTGGACTGCTTTACAAGTTACGTATTGTCTGTGGTTCATAGGTTAATTGGTTAGAATGGTGTGTTTGTTTCGTTAACTACTATTTTTTTTCCGACTGCACAAGGAAGTTTCGTTATTCGAATGTGGGTACATTTGTATGTGGGTAAAAATGCATTTCTATATTTTGTACAGCTAAAACACATGATTTTGATGTGTAACGTGTCTTTAAATTAATTGCTTCCCGAGCGTCATTCAAGATAAATTATACTAAGAAAATTGCTCTTATGCAGTCGGGTATTTTTTTTATTTTAATTCTGATCCTTGTTGATTTTTATTTTTGTTAACTTTTTTGACCAAACGAGTGAAGTGACGTCAGTTAAAGTTTCTGCATTATCATCATATAAATATAAGTTCAATTTAATTCAATCAATTACCTAAATAAAATAAAAATTGGTTGTCTGTAAAGTCGGTTTACAGACGATAGCTTAACGTGACAACGTCATAACAAAACATTGATGAAATGATGATGATGATGATGTAACGGGACACTGAGCGTAAAGTAACGGGACAATGAGTCATACTTTTTCGTGCGTGCAGCCGGCGTTCATCGATTTATTAGACGTTGTCACGTCAAAAATAAATATAGACACAAAGGATGAATGAATTAATTTAATCAATAAATTTGTAAAGTACTAGTAATACAGTAGTAGTTTTAGTTAGCACTAGCTTAAAGTACTTACGTAAATCGTGTACTTAACCTTTCGAAAAGGTTCTAAGTACAAAATCATAAAGGTTACAAATTCAATCAAGCTGAATAATTCTAATATGTAATATTCAACATATTATCCTTAAAACTGGACGAATCATGAAGCGATGATAGCTACCTCATTTGTCCAACATAATGCACGTGCATTATGTTGGACAAAATGTAGTCAAACATCATTAAGTACTCGTAAGTATTTGACATTAGTATTTGATGGCTTTTGAAAAAAAAAACTGTTCAATTAATGAAAATGTCAAGGCAGTGTGCATTTTGGAAAATTTATTTAATAATTTAATTTTAATTCCTTCCTTCTTTGAAATTTATGATGAAAAATTGATTATGATGAAAAACAGATGATAACAAAATATAGCCTATTTATATATTATGATTATTTTGTCATTCTCATCTATATCAACCTTTATTTGCCTCCGACCCAAAAAGAGGGGTGATAAGTTTGAAGTATGCATCTGTGTGATGTTTGTGACATCATATAGTGACTCTCAAACGGATGGGCCAATTTTGATATTTTTTTTTGTTTAAAAGAGTATTTTATCGAGATTGTTCTTAGTTATACTTCATCACAATTGGTTCAGACGGTTTGTTTTGCGAGAGTTTTTGAGTTTTCTAAGCTTATACCTATTTGTAAATATTCATAAAAGTGGGATATGGGCACTCATACTTACGTTAAATGCATTTAAATGCAATGCCGTTTCTAACCGGTTCTTTTAATCTAAGGAGAGGCCTATGTCCAGCGGTGGAATACTTTTAGCGAAATGGTGATTTTTAAATAAACTGGCAAGTATTCAGCCTAGCCCTCCAAATTATTCAAAAAGCTTTAAAAGCCACTTAGTCATAATTTCAGAGATAATTAGAAAAAAGATAAAGATATGTGGAAACGCGATAACGTAAAGATTTCTTCTTTGTATCGCATAATTAGATGCAAAGTCAATTTCACGACAACTGCTTTTGTTGTTTATAACCCCGACGATAATCGTTTGAACTCTATGCTAATTAAGCTGAGAACTATCAAAAATCAGTATCACTGATTAAATATTAACATAATTATATATTTATTCAAACAATTATTAAAAACAAACAGATATCCGTGGCGCGTGGGTGGTTCCACCGATTTATATGCAAATGGCGCCCTTATTTCCCAGTACCTAAGTATCATATTACATCTTATATAAATTAGGAAATGTTCGAACGTGATGAGTATTGTATATCATGATGTTAATTATCCGTAGGTGTTTCTAATGTTAATATTTTTTTGTTATTTATTGCAGTTGTTCGAGTTAATTCGGCGCAGGCGCCTTATTAGTACGAGCAATCATGTTTCCGAGGTGATTAGGACAAATTCGAAAATTGATTTATGAAAATGACGCGAGGAACTGGGTTTGAACTAATTTTGTGAGCTTGATGGCTTCTTTCAATCTATAATGTATTCAAAGTTTAGAGTTTGAGCTAGATCTCTGTAAAATTGTGGATATTATACATCTAAATTGATTAAATGAACTTATAAATGAAGTGAATAAGACCAAAAGGGTATGTTCGTACTAGATTAGTTATTACAATTACATACATATGTTTGTAGTTTATAAATTATACATTTACATCGTCTATTACATTTTTTTATTGCCAGGTACACTTCTGGACTAGAGGTTTCTAGTACATAATATGAGACGAAATTTGGCAAAGCCAACAATTTTGAAAGTTCGGTCCGGAGAAATCGGATTGTTTGCTTGTCACATTAGTGAGACAATTTTTTTCTAGTCCTAATTAAATAATTGGGAATATGCATGATTTATTTTTATTTGTTCATATAAAGGCTAAACATAAATAAATCCATTCCACAAAAACAAAGTTAAAATATCTTCAAAAATAAGAAAAATACAAGCATTTTAATTTCATGTCAGACAGCACACTATCGCGGAAGATGACGTCATACATCATGTCCGCTGTACAAATTCGATACAAACTGTTGTTTCGCGAGAGAGGGACAGGACATCCCTCGCCTAAAATTTTAAATGGTCATATCTCGGAAGTTTACTGACCGATCTAAATTATTATTTAGCACATGTATCACATTTTAGTATTTTATCAATTAATACTTTTATTCTGAGAAAAAAATCATGCATATCACCTAATCAATCTCACTCTTCACCTCTTAGATTGGTTCTATGAGAGATGTCACTGTCAACGGTATTCCAAATACGAAACAGTAAGTCAAGCTGAATCATAAAAGAACCTACACAGAGCAACTCAAATCACCGCATTCTATCACCGCGCTGTGAAATATATCAGAAATCTACTAATTTATGTTAAAGTGTCCGACTTTTATATACGCAATGACACGTTTATGGTTGACATAGCATCTCCAGCTAACCACGTTAACGCACGTGCCGAGAAATATTATAATTACAAATTAATGTAAATCCTATAATAAAAACGTAAAAACGAAGATTCACGAGTGCGTTATCAGTTTTTCGATTTGCAGCTATTTGGTAGCGTTCGAATAGAATTAAAAAAGATAAAGTCGATCGAAAAATTTGAATCTAAAATGGAAAAATCCAATTATCCGTTTTGGTCGGAAATCGTTTTCTCAGTCGGCAGATTGACTTTATAGGCTTTATTGGAATAGTTTTGATATCTTCACGAATAATCATAAATTTTTTAGACATTTCACTCTATTTTATAAAGGTAGGATGGCTTCAGATTGAAATTTGAATGTGTTAGATTAAAAATTTGCATAATTTAATTCATAATATTATCTAAACAAACACTGTTATAAGTTACGTATTGAATATTGGGTTTGTATATCTCATGTAATATATATTATGTAACTGTAAGAATAAAGAATAAAGAACTGAAGCGGCTCTTAATGTTGTTAAATACCCACTGTACAAAATTTTTAAAAATTTGATTTAATTTCGAGTAAAATGCAAACCAACTGCTTAAAGCTGATTTTGTCCCATTGCCGAAATATTTCATATGCATATTTTAAATACTGATCGATAATAATTTAAGTTACGGTTGCTATAAAAGTTATCATCAGCATCATCATCTCAGTCATAAGAAGCCCACTGCTGGACATAGGCCTCCTTCATGGATTTCCAAAAATACCGATTGGAAGCGACTTGCATGACCGCATACAAGTGGCGCCAGCGTCTTCCCGCCACTTGTATGAGGTCATCTGCCCATTTCGTGGCTTATTATTTATGACTTCAACCAAATTTATAAAAGGTGTCTCCTAAGGCGTGCTACATCTTCGACCTTATCGTCATTTCCCATGAGGTGAGATTGTTGCTAAACGCAGACTTAGTTTGTCGTAAAAGAAATGTAGCAAAGTCAATTTATAATTTTTAAAATGCAAAAATCAGGTGTGAAATCACTTTGTGAAAGTTCATCTTTAAAACATCGTAATTACCTATCTGAAATTAGCTAGCTTGTTTATATCGAAAGTAAACTATATATTATAAATAAATACACCGTTAACCGTAAAACTGTATACATATGTTAACCGTTTGCAAAATATTTTATTAATTCATATTCATATTTACATTAAAATTAAATTATTATATACAGCAATAATAAAAATAAATAATGTATTGTCACATCCCAAAACTAAATCATTAACTGAATGAGTTTCTGCCCGCCCAGACGTACCCATTAGGCTGCCGGCATTACCAAGCTGGTTGTATTACCGCGCTGTATTACTTATGTTAACTTGTAACTTATTTTACCCCTTCCCCTTTATACTATCGAACAGGTAGAAATACGAACAAGCGTCAACGTTTCATGGTAGATATTCCTAAAACCCGAACGAAACGCTTTAATTCCACTTTCATCTTGCGGTCTCAAATTGTGAAGACTGAATACGCTTCAGAGTGGGTGTTTACTTTAAAAATGATCTGGGTGTCTTTAAATCGCAAGGAAATTGGATTCTTCTAGGTAAGTGCGATCTGTCGTGGACCGCAACGTAGCTTAATATCAGGTGAGTTAACGGTCAAGCGCAACCCTATTACGAAAACAAGAAAGCAGATAAATTTTGCAAGTAATATCCTTAAAATAATTTAAAAACTACAAGCAAGCCGACTTAAAAGCGTATCTGCGGTATCGCGCTCGTTTAAAGTATTGTCCAATCTGATAAATTGTCCAATTTCACACTGAACGATTTATAATGGCTCGTAAATAATATTCTCTTATTAAAAAAATATATTCTTGCACTTGGCAGACGGACAACATTTCACCCGACGATTCAGGAGAAGAATTCACCAGTTTTTGAGGTGTATCTATATTTTTGTCCCCATATTTCGCTATGCATAAGTAGGTATCTATACTACAAGAAATACAAAATACCCGACTACCTAAGAGCTATTTTTGCAGTCTAACTTATGATGTTATTGCGTTACGATTGATACGTTGTTGAGTGTACATTTTTTACGGAAAGTATGCGTAAAGTCTCCCTAAAATTGTTTGAATAATTCTGTTAAAATAATTTATTTGTTATGAAAAATTTCGGTTTAAAGAATTTATTTCTCAACAAGAAATTTCGTTGGAGGTTACGAAAAAAACGCCTTTTTTTTAATACGAGAGACATCCACATCTGTGCTGGCCCGTGAAAGCTTAAGAAAGAGCGGAAATAAATCTAATAGTAAGCTATTTCCAGCTATGCAAAATACCTATTACATTTATGTACAAGTACTTAGCTCATTATTTGCGTTAACGTTATGACTGATGTTATTGGATTCACATTTACATCCGAAATAAAATAAATAAATAAATATTTGTGGACATTTCACACACCATCTAGCCCAAACTAAGCAAAGCTTGTACTATGGAACTAGATGGCTGATAGAATACATAAATACTTTTTTTTTTTTGTAAATATATACATATGATACATAGAAACACCCAGACACAGAACAAACATCCATGCTCAATCACACAAATGTTTGCCCTGGGTGGGGATTGAACCCACGACTTTTCAGTTCAGCAGGTAGACGTAAACACACTACCAACTGAGCCACAAGGCCTAAATATCATGGCCTAAATGTCTGTTTTGTAATGTTTTTTGGATGTATCTTTTGTATATTTTTTTAATTTTTCAAAAACATGTACTTACCACAAAAAACGCGGGGCAAGACTGCCGCTGATGGTAAAGGTACAGAGGAACCTTCTGACAATATACCTACACCATGTCTAGGATGACTACATTTTCTATCTTAAAAGTAACATTTGAGACCTTCTTGAATTTTTGGTCAAAGCTTTTCGTTATGATCATTTCATCGATACGGCTATCGGAACAATGATCGTCGAGCCAACATCTCACTTGCTAAGCTTGACCTCGCCCTTCAAGAGAATGCCATTTCAGATCTTCGATCAAAGACAAACGGACGCAATCATCTCCATCGCAGGTGGTCTGTTGGTGGATAACCTATATTAATAAGACTTATGACATGGGCGGTGCTATACCATATATTCAATTAAAAGATAAATGTATCAAGAATACAATCAATATTGTGAGCATGGGTTCAGTAGTCGCAGGTTTTTTCGACTTTCTTTCACTTGTATTTTTATTGCCTGCTTTTAAATTGGTTCACGGGTGTTATTCGAGTTAATACGGGTTCTAAGAGAAAAAAAATGTTTTTGGAAAGATTTTCAGTCATATAATTTGAATTTGACGGTCGACCGCCAAAGCACCTGATGTTGAGCGACAATTGTAGTCAAAGATGCAATGTGTTTATTTAGAAGAAAACCAATTCACTCGCAATTGAAAGATGTCCAGATTATATTTAACCGAGTGCGGAAAGTACAAATACTTTTTCAAATTTTCACGACACGAATAATAAAAATAGAATTTATGCATTTCGTTCTGACTTATTGAATATTTATAATTGAAATGATGTTGCTTATTTATTTTTCGATCTACTATAAACGTTAAAGAGGAATAAGATGACGCAGATTTGAACCATACTCACTGAAATGTATCTGAAAAAAAAAACTTTTGAGACAATTTTTCAACAACGTTACAATATCTTCAATACAAAACTAAATCTAGACAAATGATAAGAAATAAAATATAATAAAATTGTAAACAAGGCACGCCAAGTTATGTAAATTCTTTAAGCACATTTAATCAATAGAGACAACTACATAATAATAACTTGAAATAATATAGGTAATTACTTGTAGTAACACGGTGAGGCGGCAGGTCGCATTCAACAGAAAATTGAATCGAGCAACATTACTGAACGACAAAAAAGTCGCAAATTGATTCGGAGTAGCAAATTGCTTGCTGCATCGCACGACAATTTCTGAGCAGGTTTTGTCGCACCCGTTCAGGTGATATTACGTATGTGAAATGATTTAAGGTGATGAAGTGCTCGCTATTAATGTGGTCTTTTTTAAACTAGATAAAATTTTGCTGTTTTGTTGAAATCCTTAAGAATACACATACAATTATCGTTAAAATATTTGTCACTGTGTTATCTTTGCGGTGTTAATTACATGCAATTAAATGTTCAGACATGTTAATTGACAGTCCGATGCTATGTAATATAAATAAAAAATACACTAAATTAAGTTAATATAGTTAATAAAATTAAGTTAGTTAGTTAATATAGTTTTGATTTAAATATTATTATAATCATCAATATTTATAGTTATACATTATTATGTCTAATAATGCATAGAAACTACTTTTTGGCAAAAGCTAGCCAGATACTGGGAAATGATCCATAAAAATACGATTATATATTTGTTATGTTCTCATTTCTTATCTTATCTACAGATTATGATTCCACGTAAAAAAGACGGTCCACCAAATTTTGCAATCGTGAGTTGTGATTAATATTTAATTTACTGCAAATATTTATTACGTAAAAAGTAATAATATCTGCATAAAACACTTCGTATGTATTGAACGGTAACAATAAATTATTTTATTACATTTCCAAAATATTCAGGTGCATCGCTGTAATAAAAGACAATATCCAATTACGGGCATTTGTCATCATTAACGTTTGTAATGTCTATCGCCATCAGATTACCACACGGAATAAGACCCCTGATCCCATTAATCATATAACATTAGTGGTGAAGTTGAGACCGATAGTGCTGTAATCGAATAATCGTTTTGATAGTAATTTATTGCGACAATTCTATCGATTTTGCGTAAATATTCGAATAGATTGAATAATCGAGCTATATTTTCGTTTACTAGATAAATACAATTTAATCATATTAATATTTTATTGTCTTTTATTTCAAAACAATATTTATGCATATTTTTGTATCAACTAGATAGTCTACTAGATACTAGAACTACCGGGCGAAGCTATTAATTGATTAAAGGAGTTTTTTTAGTTCATAATCCGAAAATTATACATCGATAAATAATTGAAAACCTATTTTAGCTTATCCCAATGAAGTTCTTTCTTAGGATACCCCACATGGTACGGTTAACTCACTTTAACATTTGGACCCTCATTCCCTGCATAGTTTTCGAACTTTTTCCTTTAGATATGTGTACTATAAGACGTTGCTTCTTGCTAAATTTCATATTTCTAGATCAACGGAAAGTACCCTATAGGTTTCTATTCCTTTGTGAGTATCGAAATATGCCGTTTTTGCTATATATTCAGCTGTAACTTTTTTTTACGATAACCGAAAAAATTGTTTTTTTATCATAACTGCAAGGGACTACAGATATGCGTATATGGTTTTAATTTCAACTCGATACCTTCACGTGTTCCCGAAATAGAAGGTCTTAACAGATGTAGAGACGGACAACAAAGTGATCCTATAAGGGTTCCGTTTTTTTCCTTTTGAGATACGGAACCCTAAAAAAGTATGTGTAAATTATGTAGTATAAATGGTCAGTTATTAACGAAATTTAAGCAATACTTCCCTTCTAGTAATAATTAGAATTAAAAACCCCATATAATTCCTAGATAAGTACGTAATAGACAGTAAGCTCTTTTGAATCCCGTAAAAGTCAAGATTCAAATCATGCGTATATCTCCATAGAAGTCCACCTGATCCCCGTGGACGTAGAGGTTGTCCACCTGATCCCCGTGGACGTAGAGGTTGTCCACCCATTTGTCGGTAATGTTTCCTTACAGCTAGTCTCGACCGATTCCTGATTCACTGCGTACGGCCGAGACGGACGGCCAACAGTCACTATTCAGGCGTCAATCTGTGGTTTAAGACGAGACTTGCTCCTTTAGGAGTCGATGTTGTGACTTGCAACTTTAAAATGGTTAACCAACTGACCAAGGAGTCGTGTTTTAGAGTGTATACACAGGGTTATTTTTGACTCGGATGAGCTCAACGCGCGCAGCTATCTCTCTCGCGCATCACAACATTTTTAAACATATAAAATCTATGGGGTTATTAGAAAAGTGAGACATAAATTTATTTGTTTAGATAGGGAAAATATAAGTTGATATCTTTTAAATTGGCTGAGTAGTAAATATAAGTTTTTTCACTACTCCGTCGCCAGTATAAGTAATATCTGAATAAAAATTAAATAATTTTCCTATCTAAATAAACACTTTCATGTCTCATTTTTCTAATATCCCTAACCAATGATTTTATATGATTTAAAGTGTGCGAAAAAGACAGCTGCACGCTTTGAACCCATCCTTAAAGGTTGCTTTTGTTCAGCATAAGGATCAGTTATTTTATAACCTATATCTGAAAATATGTTTAAAAATATCAGATGTTCCATAAAGTTCATTTACACTTGTAAAAATAAATGGAGCCGGTGAATTTAATCGAGTGCTACCAAAATTGATACAATAAAAGTTGTTAAAAGTTTAAATAACATCTAATTATTCTAATCCCTGAAAAAAAAATAGTGAATTTATACATTTTGCCAAGTTTCAATCAACCATAAGTGATATTTTTGTGAATTCTTCCTAAAACGATTACATTTGATTTTAACGATATTTTTGCTTTATAATATGTATTATATACAATATATATATATATGTGAAGTAACGAATATATTATTTCTATTATATATATATAATTTAAATTTTACCTACTTTAATTTTCGGATGATTCTCTTTAACACTTAAATAGTAAATTAAGAATTATCAGCTTAATTGCATAAAGTAATTACAACTCTACGAGTTTGGTAATAAATTTGTATTTACCTTGCAGCCTTCGCACGTGAACGCACCGAAGTGGAAACCGGCTGCAGGTTCCCCGCAGACCTTACACTGCTGATTCATCTGAAATAAAAAAAAAAACTTTTATTACAATACAATAGTTTTGATTACGATGTGTTTCATCGTAGATTACAATGTCGTTTAACATAGTAAGTTGGTGGTTAAGGACAAGCCTGCCCTGCCATTGATTAAAATTAGTACAAAAAATGGTGGACATTTTAACACCATGCCGCCTAGCCCCAAACTATCTCAGTGGTTTGGGGCTAGATGGCGTTCCGTGAAAAAAAATCCCAATGTCCACCACAAAAACAAAACAAAAATATTACCAATAATAAACATTCATAATTATTACAGATCTTTAAGTATTCGTAAGCTGAGCAGTGGTTGAAATTCGACTCTATAGCTTTTCTATTATACACTTTGACAATGCCAGATCTCACACGTTTGCTTCATTTACATTTAACGCATAGATAATTTTTTTAACAAACGGTTAATCTCAGAAATTAAAACAGCACAAAAATTGATTTTAGAGACATATACTTTATTGTGATAAAAACAAAATATTTTCTTTAAAACAAGACGAAATAAAACAAAACATACATATGTATAACAGAACGAAAAACAAACAAAAAAGAAAAAATACTACACAATTATCTTTTTTCACACCCCGGCCCAAGCCAATTTATTAGCTAATTAATTTAGTTTATTCTTATATTTTCTTTATTTGTATATCAATTGATTCAAATTCTTTCATCCACTCATCCGCCATAAAAACTGTCTCGATACCATCTCCCAACCGAGCTGGCGAATGATATATCAAAGTCCAGAATCCAGGTTGCAATCTCAATAATTTTATCTCCGATCATCCCCATTTGCGGAGACTTCATTAAATCGAGTAATTTCTGGTTTTTAAACATTATCGATTGATATCTCGGCTCCCCGATAGCTCGGCTTTTTGAAAAGTAACAAATTGCATTCATTTATCACACGTTTACAATACTGCAATCTTTTTGATGGTGTTGCCATATGCGAGGGGTAATTCTCGTGATGTATCACTTGTTAATTGTACGGGTGGTTTGTGTGAGAAATTTATCTGAAACAACGCTGTTTATGTATGAAGGATATTAATTGATTAATTATTCACGAAACTGTTATTTGAGTTTAATAAAGGCAAAAACGTTAAAAAAATACATGCGACGAGCAGAAGTTATTTTAAGGTATTCGATTTATATTATGTATCTAGGCACTTTCATTTTTAGGGTTCTGTAGTAACTACGAGGAAGCCTCATAATTTCCCCATGTCCGTTTGTCTGTCTGTCCGTATGTCATTTTACTCAAAGATTATCTGTGAACTGCTCCAAATGCCGTACTTAGACAAATTTTCGAAAAACAAAATGCATATAAAGAAGGGCATTCCATACATATAAAGGAGAGATGAATTTTTTTTTCAACCCCATCGTGTGGGGTAAATAAAACTAAGATTTCATATAACATGTTTTTCTCAAATGCGATGTGTGCGCGTTCGCCAAAGGAAAAAAAATGTTCCTTGCCCCCCTGCATTTTTTATTTGTTTTATTTATTCAATTGGATCTATAAATTCATGCCTAACCATAATAGTCAACCTTACCTACTCAATACTTACAATGAAAACTATTTTGAACATTAAGTGATTACAACTTTTCGAGATATAGCGATAAATATATAAAACACTTAAAACGCTTAGCATTAAGGTCGTTGACCTTTTCGCGAAGTAGTCTAAAAAAATACACCTCGGTGTCTTCACTATGGTAAGGCGAAATCATGCAAGTCTTTTCCACTAAGTATAACAAACGAAAGTTACAGAAAGTTCCTCCATGTGCAGCATCTACGTATCATTCCGAAGAAGAGAAGAATAAAAATTTCAGAGATTATAACTTAAAAACCAAAGTGCGAACGGGACTAAACGCATATTTTTCTACCCAGGAACATCACTGTATCAAAACATAAATGATAATAACAAGAATTTATGCTTTAAAAATATGAAGCACTACATAATTGGAATTAAAACAAGTAAAAAATATTTCCAAAAATAATTTTCGGCTACAATACAAAATAAATCCAAAAACAAAACACATTTCGTACGTGCAAAATCCATTAACAAACCAACAAGCTGTCTTGTTCGCTACACATTGAGATCTGAAATGGGCCCAATCCGTCAACACATCCAAAAAAAAATTGCAAAACTTTAAACTCTACTCTCATAAAAATAAGAACTACAATTTTCGGCAACCCTTTTCGCAAAAACGTGTCTGAAAGTGAGCTTTATCATTAAGTAGATAAGGGTGATGTTTTGCGTTTTTTCAGACAGACCCTTTGGCGTAAAAAGAGTAAAGAAAATATGTGGATATGTTAACAGTGCTCAGTCACGCCATCTCGTTAACCTGTGGACCGTGTTATTACGCAAAATTTATTTAATTTTAACCCGTTGTGTACTGTGGCAGAGAAACCACGTTTGTTTCACTGGTGATTAAGAATTGAAAAAAAAAGCAGACACTATTTTCAAATCAGACTAAAACGTTCGAAATATAAACGACAACAAAATAGATAGATATATTTAAAATCTATTTATATTTTATTCATGAATGGTCATAATGGTCGCATTTAACTTACACATAACTATAGCCAAGATATAGGTACTTTATAAAGTTGTACTTCATCGGCAACTCATTTTATTTTGCGAATTATAAATTCACAACCCCAAGGTTTGGTGAAAACCATTTGTTGATACCAAGTAGATAGATAGATTTTAAATCTATCTATCTATTTTGTTGTCGTTTATATTTCGAACGTTTTAGTCTGATTTGAAATATAGTGTCTGCCTTTTTTTTATTATTATTTTTAAATCCCAACAAATGGTTTTCACCAAACCTTGGGGTTGAGAATTTATAATTCGCAAAATAAAATGAGTTGCCGATGAAGTACAACTTTATAAAGTACCTATATCTTGGCTATAGTTATGTGTAAGTTAAATGCGACCATTATGACCATTCATGAATAAAATCTGTCCTCAAAATCGATATGTACTTTTAGGTTTTGATGAAGAAAACCATCGTGAAGAAACTATAGCATGGGTATAAATAAATATATTAAAATACTTCTACGTTAACCCAAAAAAATAATTTGGTAGACTTTTATCCAGGGTGTTCTTTCTCTGCCAAATAAATTATTATATATATTATTATTGTAAATAATACTAATAAATATAATAAATAAAATAAAAAATGTATTGTTGGAGTGTTCAAGGCTAGAGTGCAAAGATATCTTCTAGATCGACGAGCTCCATCGTCGGCCACACCGTCGCTTAACATCAGGCGAGTTGGTGGTCAATTGTAGATCTATCTCGCATAAAAAAAATTCCATTTTATTTCTAGCACTCAAAATTGACCGATACATTGTACATTTGACCGACATTGAACGAATAAGTAAGAGTGGCCCAGGGTGAAGCACGTCAACCTAAAAACAAAACTTCTAACTTTTAAAACTCCAAGGCTCCTAGTTATTCTCAAATATAAAAAAACGTTACTTTTACAATTAAATCACTTTTGTTCCCACAAGTACTCACTTTTTACATATTATTGGAAATATTTGGCATCAGTTAGCAAAACACACAGTTGCTCACGCGATCCTTTCGTCAACCCGAATCTCCAAGTGATTTTCGACTTTTTCGCCTTGTCAAAATACGAAAATTGCAAGTCTCTTAACAGTTTTTCAATAAACCCGTATTTCTCACTGCCACAGGGGATTTAAGTGTTTATTTACATTATTTCCTGACATTTAGTGTCAAGTGTCATGCGATTTTATTTACATTACATAAGTCCAAACTTGCCGTGTGTGTGGCGTAGCAAGAGTGTTGGTTATTTACTATTTACATTACATACGTTATTATTATTTTATTTGCACTTTTTAAAAAAAAGTTGTACACAACTTATTTTATTAATACAATGAAAAATTCTCACGTGCTAAAATATGCTTAAATTGCACAAGTACCTACATGATTTGCTAATTGGTTATAATTATATATGTTAAAATTATCATTTCTCGCTTCTGTCAACGAAAGGCTCCAAAGAAAATTGCACATGACCTAATTAATAAATGGCCAAGTGCGTGACGTGCCACGCGCTATCTAGGGTTCCGTTGTTGCACATCATAATTTAAATAAATTGTTGGGTTTTCTGTTTGATACGAGCAAACAAGTTAACTTAAATTAGTTTAAATGAAATTTGCACGACATTTTCATTTCTTATTTCTCTTAGTATTTTTTTTAAGTTGATCGACTATTACTCGTTAACTTGTAAAGCTTAGCTGTGATAGTTTTCCTTTCAGTTCTTTATTATAGTATGAATTTTTTCATATCTCCAAAATCAACCATCCGGTAGACACTTGATTCTAACAAAAATTATCAATTCAAAGCTTAATATTTCGCAAGAGAATCCCTAAATTAAATATTATTTTGCTTACCTATCCAAGGATACCCCATCGTGTGTAATCATTTGTAACGCTCATTCCCTTTACTTATCCAAGTAAGTACCAAAGTATGGAGCATCATTGCAAAGTTGCTAGTTTATCGGTTTTAATCGAATACATTTCGGTGAGTGTGCATCTGATCTGTATGATTTTATTCCCCCTGCTCTTTTTTCACCCCCAATCACGAAAAAGCGACATAGTTTCGTGGTGGACACTCTAAAAAAAGTTGCTCCTAATATTTACACGTTCAAAGTCTGCCGTCCCGTGCCCGCGTAAATACCCCGTGACCCTAAATTTTTTTTACTTAAAAAAAAAAAAAAAAAAAAAAAAAACCCCAAAACCCTAAATAAAAGCTTGTAAATACCGAAATATTAACGTAGTGTGAAGTTTGAACTATGCAATATTAAGTGCCGTGTCTGTGTTTGGCTGTATTAACATAAAAGTTTTGTGAAAGTCACTGTGACTGGCTGTTGCTATGCAAATACTATGTGTCAATAATTATAGTATAATAAAAACGATGACTTTGCGTTAGTACTAAAATATTTAAGTATTTGCATTGAAACTATGAACGGAACTTGTTCCTACAATACTAGTAAATTTCTTTTGTTCGACCGTCTACGAAACCGAAGCTTCGTAACCAATTGTGATCGTCAACTTTTTTATCTTTAATTACGAAACAAATTGCGATCGAAGTCTTTTTCATCCCTCAATGAAACTTACTAAGTTCGAAGAATATGTTGATAGTTTCAAATAGAAGACCCTGTTTTAAGTTAACAAATGTACTTATGCAACCACGGAACTCTACTTTGCGCGTAGCACAGCGTGGCACTAGCCGTTTTTTTTTATTATTTGAATCAGAATTGGAACTTAACATAATTTTATTTTATTATAACTATAACAAATGGAGGCGTATTTTTTTTTTTCATTGACCGCCTACTGACCTGCTGTTGAGTGAAGTTGTAATCTACGATATAATACGCAATGTGGTGATAGAAATGCTCTTTAGGAAAGCCTTATCCATAAAGTACTTTAGCCTTCAATCAGTGCCTTAATTGCCATACAGTAATTCAAATATATTAAATAGGTTAATAATGATGATGATGCGTTGGCAGTGTACCCAGCATGCTAACCGCATTCTGGGTATGCTGCCAACTGGATTTAACTGGCTTTATCGGTTTGGAGTAATCGATTTACTTTTTGTGTAGTAGTTTAGTTAGTTAAGCATTTGTAGTTTATAAATTGTTTTGTTGTAAATTAATAAAGGCACTTGCCCCATTAACAGAAATAATGATGATAATGAATCTACATAGCATATATAGCAATACATTTTTTCCACTTTGGTCTTTTCAATACTTTTCCTGTTTTAAATAATTATAACAACATTCTTAAATTCGTTTTCTTTTTTTAATTTCTCAAGGAAGTAAATTTAAATTTATGAATCAGGTGAATGTGGTTAATGAGAATAATTGGAGTAAATACCAATGAAGTGTTTTATTATCTTGCAAAAAGCACGATCAAAAGGATAAAAACCCGCGTAAAATTATATCTGTACAGTGCGACAAAGATTAAGATATATAATACGAGTATATATTAAAATAATAAGGCGTAAACAATAAAGAGTTTATACCCTTTATTGTTTACACCATAATAAAACACTAATTAACAAGAAAGGCTTACATGCTAGCGAAACAACAGGCGGCCTTATCGCTAAAACGCGATTTGTGTATATGCTGTAAGTGATAAGTACTGTGGGTGAGAGCGACGGGTAAGTACTACAGCTTTTTAGTAGGTACTAATAGACTGAGCCAGTCATATAAAAATAATATGCCAGTAATTTAGGACCTACTTTTGAAACAATCAACTGTGAGTGCTAAAGGTTTCTATGTATCTACCGCCTCAGCGACTTTATTATAAGTCTTGTCGTACTGTAGAATAACTTTATACAGCTATTGTCACATATAAATAACAAAGAAGTAGTGTATTGTATTTTATTCGCTCGTATAGTGACTTAATGAAAGGATAAGAGCCGTCAAGACAGTTCTATATGGCTTTATTGTTATGCAGTACTGATAAGCTAGTTGTATAATCGTCTTTAATTACAAAGTTTTTTTGTTTGTAAAGGTTATATCAATTATTTATTTCAATAATCATCATTATCATCTCGGATACAATAAATTCACTGCTCGATATAGGCCTCCACCATGGATTTCTAAAATGACTGGTTACACGCATCTTGCTCCAACCGTCTTCATGCCACTTGTTTGAGGTCGGCTGTCCACCTTGAGTCTGGTCGTTGTGATTTTACCCGACTGCGTGAGAAGGAGGGCTATGTTTTTCGAGTGTATACGTATGTATGTATGAATATATGTATGTATATGGATATGTATGTATGTGGATATGTATGTATGTTTCTATATGATCACCTACAGACTAAACGGCTTAACCGATTTTGATGTGCAAGGTGTCATTAGATTCGTCTTTACTTCCAAAGTTCAAGGAACTTTTTCGTAAATAAACAAATGATTTTACTAGAATTATTCTAAAGAAAGCGCATATAATTGTGATCTATTACAGCGATTTTTCGTATAATTTCTCACTGAAAACGCGTACTCAACATCAACAGCTTATTAAGCGTAATGAAATCGTAAGTTATACTGCAAAAACAGCTTTTCTGCAGTCGGGTATTTTATGTTTATCTTTTAATGTCAATAAATACTTGTTTACAAGTTTTTTTTAATTTAATTTTGTTTGTAAGATTTCTTCTTAAACATTTGTGTGAGAAAATAAAACTGTCCGTGTATATACAGCCAGTAATAGATACGTATGCACTTTGACATAAATCAACTCCTGTTGTATTTTTTCTAGTGGCCCAATGTTTATTTTGATATTACATCTAAATAAATATTACAAGGTGTATCATTCTGTAACTTGATTAGTACTTGAAGCGTTGCTAACATACTTGACATTGTATTCGCAGCACGATTTAAGTTGGATCTAAGTGACTATTATGCGATCTATGCCACGGTGAAGTTTTCTGCTCTGACAATGGTAGCGAATAATCAAACTTGAAATGTTTCGCGGTAGGTAATATTTATTTATGCTTTAATATTTATGCATGTTGATATGTAAAGTTACGCAACTAATTTTGTTGGCATTTTGGTGCCAGTTAATAGCTACTAAATCAAACAAAAACAAATTAAAAGAAGTTTTACATATAAAAGTATTAGTATTTTTAAATGACATAACATTTTTTTTTTGGTGTTTCATAGTAATCTGGGGGCACGGCAGTGGCCCCGCCAAGTCGAGTGATATATTATCTTATTGGTTCACAATTCCTATTTTATATTTTGTAGGGTACAAAATCAAATTCTAGCAACCAGACGAATAAACGTA
The DNA here is from genome assembly GCA_947563715.1 of Lycia hirtaria. Classification (NCBI taxonomy): domain Eukaryota; kingdom Metazoa; phylum Arthropoda; class Insecta; order Lepidoptera; family Geometridae; genus Lycia; species Lycia hirtaria. Next base: position 36,100,243 of record OX387385.1, read on the forward strand.
GTTTTTATTTAAAAAATCCGCAAATCTTAGGTATTTACATCAATCATAGAATACTTAATACATAGTACAAGTATATTAAGCTAGCTCTGATATAACATTTAAATAATAAATTAATAATATATAATTATATTGTTTTTGGAATTTTCAAGGCTAGAGTGAATAGATATCTTCTAGATCGGCGAGCTCCATCCTGGGCCACACCGTCGCTAAACATCAGGCGAGTTGATGGACAATTATTAAAATAGTAGATCTACGTAAAGTAAAAAAAACTTTTTTATATTAAGCCTAAACCTCTGTACATCTGGCCTACCTTATTTTTGGTCATTTCCTTATTCAATATCAGCTAATAGTCTAGTAAATGACCAAACTAAGTATCTCCCGAAAAAAAAAATATGCACATTTTTACTCACATTTGATTTTAAATTATTTAAAAAAAAAACATGTATAGTTAATAGTATTCGATATTTTTGAGTGCTTTACACATTTAAATATCTATAAATTTATAGACAGTTCAAGTTCCGTCGGATATGTGAATTTTTATAACTGTCTATAAATTTAAGGATAGGTCATTTTTATCAACAACTTCAACTTAAAAACTACTAAGCAATAATTTTCAAAATGATCACGAACTTCTTACCGAATCACATTTAATAGTCCTATCAAGTGTTGTGGCAACGTAACCAAGTAGGTGCTTCAAAAAATATTGGGTGCAAAGCAAACAGTGAGCTCCGCGAATAAACACTCGAGTGAGGAGGAAGGTCGTGCGGTTCCAATACGTAACGTTTCTCTGAACTGCTGTCCGTTAATATAGTTTTCGGTATATAAAGAGGACAGGGCCTGTGTGAGTGTGAAAATAAAAGTATAGTATTTAAAAAAATCATAAACAGTTCAAAAATTCCACACCTGGTGGGACTTGAACCCCGGGATATGCGGGTTCTATCTATACTTGGGAGCCTTTACCATTTTGGCGAAAGGAGTGCCACGTGAGGTGGTTGAAACTTTCGAATAGTCTTTTTGGTTTAAGCTTGGTGGTGGATACTCCTGTCGCCAAAATGATAAAGGCTCTCAAGTATTGATTGGTATATGTGGGTTCAAGTCTCGTCAGGTGTGCAATTTTTGCACTCTCTTTAAATTTGTAGATAAGTAAGTGTGGGAATACACTTCAACAAGTATAAATTTAGAGAAATCAACAAATCCCGACAAATAAAAACTAAAGTACTTGCTTTATGAGCTTTGATGATTTTTTTTAGTTGAATATTATTTTATTTTGTGCTATTTTATCTGGTATATTTGTATGCGTACTAAAGTAAATTCTCACCAAAACAAATATTTCTGTTTCAGCCTCATTTCTCCATTATAAGTCCAGTTGGACATCTCGTCCGTTAAGTCCAAACGGCTTCACACGTCGAAAGAAGGCATTCTCTATAAGGCTAGCTCTAAGCTTGGCCTGAGATACGAATAGAGCTTAGGGCCTGCTTTGCATGTGGCTCACAATTGGCGCCGGTCGAAAACGGCAAGGGAAAACGTCGCGCGTCGCTTGACACTTCATGTGTCGAGCTTGACGGAGCTGTCGTCCATTTTGAATGAGCTTTATTCGTATAGACCAAAACTTTTTGGTTACCGTTCGTTCTCAAAGAAATCTAATTAGACTTAATTATATTTCTTTGAGTACGGACATTTTTGAGGACTGACGCTATATCCCGTTGATAGTTCTAGCCCTAATTCTATGGCAGTAAAAATATATAACAAGCTACCGAATTGCTTAAAAGATATAGACACAGATGAAAGCTTTATTTTGAATTTGAAAGATCTCCTAGAAGCTAACAGTTATTATAATCTTGACGAATTTTTTAAGGATAACTTTAACGAAATTAAAATTAAAATAGAACGTTCCGACTCAAGTGTTGCCATGCCCCTATAGGGCCATATGTATTCCCTAAATAAACATGTGTTATTATAAGACCTGCATGTACCTACATATGACGCAATAAATGATATGAATATGAATATGATACTTTATCAATGGTAGAGACTACAGAAGCAAACCTACGTACTTCTCTTTTCAACCTACGTGCTCTCTAAGCAGAGTACCTATTTTTCACGAAAAGGAAAAAGACAAAGCTTGTAATTTTTTGTCTCTCATCGCTTCATTTTTTCATGTTGCTGTTAATTTTTTTGACGGATAGCTGCAAGGACCTCTTAATAACAATTGAACTATATTTGTAAGTAATACGTAAATTACTATTACTTAATCCGTAAATCTTTTGTCCTTTATAACTAAATTTTTGTACATAGTTGCATGATATACTTAACGAATTTCACTAAGGACAACACTATGCAAAAAAGGAAAAGGTTTTCAAATCTGTTGTATTTTTCGTTATTGGAAACCGGGTTTCTTAAAAAGCAAATTAATTCTGTTTTCGAAGCCTTTTTCGCAACACCAGTTTCGAAAGCGGCCGGAAAGTATTTTTTTTAAAGTTTTTAAGTTACTTTATAACCCTGTTATTTCTAATACGATTTAGAAAATTATTACTTTAATAAGAAAGGATAAAGTACATCCTTTAAATAAAAGTATGTTACAAATCGGTTTATAAATTAAAGAGTTATGCGGTATCAAATATAAGAAATATAACCGAATTCCGAACCTTCTCTGAATTTGGTTAAAAATATCGGTGCGCCGCATTTGCAGCAGTGGAAAGGTAAACGATCACAAAGAAAGAAATACACGCAACTAATAAGTTAGTTGTAAATATTTTGTGCATACATATTATATATACATAACAATATAACTTTGTTAGAAAGTAGAAAATTTATTATTACCATTTCTAATTCAAAGTTAATTTAATTACACTTTGGTGAACCTATCATATTTTTTTTTGTGAACATGTTATTCTCTAATTAAAATAAAATACATATTCTACGAGCCTTATCTAAAAAATGTAAACAGCTCTTCTGCTAGTTTCAAATTGCGTTAAATGTGGACCATTGCAAAAACAACTTTACCACCCTGAAATTACATTTAAAATCCGTTAACCTCGACGTTTTGCCACATTATATTTGAATGAAGTTTTGTTCTTGTTTGGTAACTGCACTGTATGTGTCGATCAATGCTAAAAATTGTGTACGGATTCCGAATGGTTTTACAAATGTAGATTGATAAAATATTTGCATGCTTAGAAAAAATGTCGTATAGAGAAAATTTGGATCACAGGCTTGATTTTCAGATTTATCTAAGTTTTTAGTGGTTAAAAAAACTGAAACAACGGACTTCAAAATGTGCAATGTCATTTACTTACTTAGATGACTTACTTTCCCAGATATTATGTGTAAGAAACCGAAGTACTAAATCTTGTTAAGTAATTTTGTTAAGATTATGGGACCACCTCTTACATATTACATATTACCTACCAAACAAAACAGAATCATCAAAATTATTTCACGATTGACGAAGTAATCGCGTAAAAAACATATAAAAAACATACATTTGAATTGAAAACCTCCTTCTTTTTGGAAGTCGGTTAAAAAATTACAAGAGTGGAACCAAGGTAAAATCAAGGCCAACCAGTTTAACATAGTGTTTAAAATTTTCTCCGCTATTTTTTCAACAAAATCAATATGTCGTTCATCAATGCTGTTACACATACAAAAACCTTATAAATTGCAAATGGCGCAGGCGCATGGCGGTCGTCCGTCAATCCCATCCGTTCGACAATATGTCACGCGCTGACATCTGACATATAAGCAGGCTGTAGCTCGTGCTACCAGCACTAGTCGAAGTTAAGCAATAGTTGCTACAAGTCTGGACACTGACGGTATGGACGATATAAACAATACACATTATTATTGATATGTAAGGTTAGTGAACTTAAAAAACTACTGACATAACAAAAACGGCTGAACCAATTTTAAGACACTAGATATCTTTCATAAAAATCGCGGTCAAATCCTCTTTCAAATAAAAAAAAAACGGTCCATCCGTTGGAGAGCTACAATGCTACAGACATACCACACAGATATACAGATACACACGTCAAACGAATAACACCCCTCATTTTGGGTCAGGGGTTAAAAAGGTATCTTAAAATAAAAGTTAAACATTATATATAATTTTCTTCTCAGTTGTTATCTCTTGTAGAGATAAATCGATCCTAACTTGTTTTGTACTAACCTACAGCATGAATTGCTGTTTCAGACTATAAATTTATCGTTAAAATCGTCCGTATCGTTAAATTTCTCCAGTGTCCAGACTTGCAACCCTATACAGTACCTAGTTATAAAATGGGTACCCATCGGAAATTGCAAATGTGGCATTTCTTTTGAACACAAGGGCAGAGTGAGTTGTATGAGCAGGAGGGACTCGGTATTAATATATACTACAAGTGGATAAAAATAGTAATTATTCGATGAGCTGATTCCATTCGTTTCACAGGGTTTCACTAGTACAAAAAAAATGTGTGTTCATTTCATTTCAGTTTTAATGAATTTTAATATACCTACACTTCCATTACATTCACTTTTAAGGGTGGGCTCAATGGGCGCACCTATCTCTCTCGCACATCACACCATTCACTGGGGGAAAAAAAAATACTAGAAAAGTAAGAATCAAATTTGTTTGTATAGATAGGACAAATGTAAAAAAAATTGTCTTATAAATTGGCCGAAGAGCTCCAAAATATATGTATTTTCGATACTCCGCCGCCAATATCAATGATAAGTATCTGAATAAAACCTTTTTAAAAATATTTTACTTATCTAAATAAACATTTCTGTTTCTCACTTTTCTAATATCTCTTTATAATATAAAGAGATTTCTAATATCTCTTTATAATATAAAGAGATATTAGAAAAGTGAGAATATTATAATTCAGTGATTTTATATATGTAAAATTTTTGGGATAGCAAAAGAGATAGCTGCTTAGAGCGCAATCTTAATAGGTAAACTCTTTACTCTAAAATCGAATAACTGTTTGTTGCTTGTAAGTAAATTTTATGGGATCCGCGGCTAGGCTAAAGGAAACGAAGAATTTTTAGTACTTCAGTGCAACTTTGTACTGTTCCGTACACTACTCCAGTAATCAGGTGTAACACTGCGAGCGGTACTCTGGATTACATTTTATATTATTGTTGACCGAGTAAGCGAAGCGAACAGAGGTTTACATTAAGAGAATCGCTGACCCGCGATCTTTTGCCAGCAAATTACACGTATTCCATACTAGAAACCCTATATATTATCACATTCCAATAATTCTTTTTTTATATGGTTGGCACAATTAATGGTATGTTTTTACGGTTTGCTTATTTCAAAATTGACTCTTTTAATTATTGAATTTTGGAACCATAATGAAATTTTAAAAAATTCTACCGTTGAGGCATAGAAATTTATGCTTTAAACCAAATTAAAAAAAAACATCGGAATCGGTTAATGTTTAAAGACAGAAAACAATTTTCTCATATAAGATTATTTTTCTCACTGACGACAACAGTTCTCTTAACTGGCAATTTTTTCTCCTGACCGAATATTTGTTGGTATTCGCCACAGGTTTCGCGTACAGGTCATATTTTTAACCATTTTTCACGAAACTAAGTTATAGATACAGGTTTATAAATTGTTTTTTTTTTTTTTGTTGTCGGGGAATTTGGTTCAATGGGTTATTTCCCATGAAAAGTGGAAGGGGGAAGTTTGGTGAGGCGCCATTTTCTAGCTGATTGTAATAATATTTGTCATAAATGATTGTTACTCAATTCTATAATAAAATGAACATAATCGGAAAAAAGGTTGTCGAGACTTAAGGTTGTGAAATCTGTGAAAAATATTAGTAGATATACTGCACATAGTGCTATTTTATTTATAACTAGCTGACCCGGCGTACTTTGTATCACCTATCAATGAGTGGACCCGATATTTTCTCAACGTTTAAACCTCTCCTGGACTACGATAAACATTTCAAAACCAAAATCAGCTAAATCGGCCCCGCTATTCTCGAGTTTTAGCTAGACAAACGAACAACAATTGATTTATATATATATATAGATAGATTAACTATTATATTTATTATATATTGTGGGTATTATATAGTAACTAATTAAATCCACTCTTTACAAAGATGTGGGTAAACTCCGCATCTTATCTCAAATCGATGGATATTAATCCTCGAATGTCGGTCCTGAATGTGCGCGTACGCATGCAGTGCAGAACCTGATCGAGATCTCGCACGCCTCTCGATTTGTTATTGGAATCGATTTCCACTCGAAATTAGGTCGAGATTGAGACAGGTGGTAAGGTGTACGCCGGTTACTATGTTGCAGCCTATTTAATTATGTTTCAGGGTTAGTAAACTTTATTATACTACAAACAGCTAACAAGCCTGCATGGCTAAGAGAATCATCGAGAACTTTAGCCAGCAAATTACGCGGTTTTCATACAACACGAGAAAACTATTTGCTACGCCTAATTAGTATCCGATTAAGATCCTTCTTTTTTATACGGTTGGAACCATTAATGGCTATACCTCTACTGTTTGCTTTTTTCAAAATTTAAACTATAAATTTTTGAATTTTGGAATTATAATTAAATTTGAACAAATCAAACCGTAGAGGCAGACATTTATGACTTTTATCAGATAAAAATGGAATCACCGAAATCCGTTCATTCATAAGGGTAGAAAATAGTTTTTAACAGACTTCCAAAAAGAAGGAGGCTTAAAATTCGGTCTGTATGTTTTTTTTTGTCTGTTTGTTCACCGATTACTCAGCCAATTGTGCATTGATTTTAATTATTCTTTTTGTATTTGGTAGGGCATACTTCAGAGGTGGTAATCATATAAATTTTATCAAAATCGATGCAGTATTTTGGTTTTATAACAAAATAACTAGTAAAATTTCATCCTTGTGCCTGTAGAAAAGTGAACAGTAAGTCGCGTATGTATTGTATTGTATTGCGTATTTTGAAGTCGTTTTTTTCAGTTTTATAAACTATAATTATCTCATATTTGTATAGGAAATTGTGCGACACTAGTTCTCTTAACTTGGACAGATTTCCTAGACAGTGGTTTAGTTACAATTTGCTTGTCTGTGAAATAAAAATATGAGTGCTTTAAATCGATTGTGGACCAATTTCTTCTTAGCAATTTTTTGGTTTACTTCAGTTATTGCCTTACAAGATAACATTTACACGCAATAATAGTTACTTAGATAAGTATTTATAATTTAAAATCTATTTTACAACCTTCTAACTAAGTAATTTGGAAGATAAGATATGGACGATTCGTTCTCACATATAATCCAAGCATAGTCCTCTCCATGGCACTCATGTTTCTACTCGTTACAAATTAATTTCCGTCTACATATTAATTTTATTGCCCTCGGACAAACAAATAAACTGTCGATCTAAAAAACAGCAAAAAGTGGCAACATATTCATACCCATAATCTTATAACTGATGGTAAGAACTCAACAAGGTGTTAAAGATATACGACCGTATCTTTATTACCTACAATTATAACCTTAGATGCTTAGCACAGCTTTTTATAAAATACACAAATCAGTCTCTGCTTCAAACCAATTATTATGTGCATTAATTTGAAATATCTTATCTGTATGGATGGCGTTTCGTATGCGAAATAAGACAGATTTCTATCTGTGACTATCCTTAAATGGTATAGTAGAGCCAACTCGTGTTCAATGATGTATTATACGTAGATAGGTTTTCCCCGGCTCTGCGTGGCAAGCCTCAAGGTAATCGCCCGACTCGTCTTCAGTCGCGACACGTCCTGTAACGCTGTTAGACTCACGTCGTGACTTGTGAATAGTGACAATGCAAGTGTTTACAAAGTACAATATAAATAATAGTAATAGTATAATTTATTTCCAAAATTAATTTTAAGTAACAGATAAATTTACAGGATCATATAACAGTTTATCAGCTTAATATTATAAGCAACATAAAATAACAAGATATATAAGGCAAGACTTTAAGGATGCGGTCTTATCCTTTAATTGAGAACTGAGATTTGTCTTGCTGTTACTGCATATTCGAAGACTATAACCTGTCTATAGATAAAATCTCATTGGCGTAGATGAAATAAATGTACTTGATTATGTATGTGGTTTGACGGTGCTTTAACTAGAGTATGAAATCAGGACTCAGTGATAGAATAAAATACTTTTAATGTTATAAAACAGTATTTTTACTTTTTAAGCTTCTGTACCGGGTGGTGGAACTACTCGCGAGGCTACGCTGTCTGTCTGTCGATCGTAGTTTCTTAAACTAAATATTATACATATATATATTAATAATATTATATGTATAATATTATATATAATAAGCTGGACTGCTACACAGAACCAAATAATTCTACTATTTCAAACAGTTTAAATACTCTTCTACCGAACGTAGAAACCTGAGCAGAAGTGAGGTGGTAGTGAGGCGGGAGCGAGGTGAAAGTGAAGCGAGAGCGGGGTGGTAGAGGTAAGGGAACCGGGCGTCAGCGGTGCAGGACCGTAAAGGAAGCTGGATTTTTTCCACTTGTAAGAAGTTACGGGCAAAATCTATTGTATAATTAGCTGACTTCAAAAAGGAGGAGATTCTCAATTCGGTAGTATTTTGACGTGACAACGTTTAATAAATCGATGAACGCCAGCTGCATGCAAGTATGACTCATTGTCCCTTACGCTCCTTGTCCCGTTACAACCGCGCGCGGTGGCTGAGGGAGCGGGCGGGTGTGCGCCGCGCCAGACCGTCGCTTCAATTATCATTCCTCGGAGCTCGCGCGCGGACGTATGTTGTCACGTTAAACTGATTAAACTATCGTCCGTAAACCGACTAAACAGACAACCATTTTTTTTTACATTTGTTACCGAATAACTTCGTCAATAATAAACTGTTTTTAAAAAACAGATATTTCATAAATATTAAAGTGGGCATTTTAAAGTGGGTTGTTTCAGATTTTTTAAGTGTAAAGTTATATCGATCTGAAGGCATTGTAAACCTCGTTTATATTAAAAATACTGTAAAATAATGAACAGAACCTCCCCGGTCTGAAGATACGAATGTGCTGACAGCCCCGTATTACCACTCGAGACCTATCACGAGATAATTATACGTATTATCAATGTATAATAAAAAGGTAAGAAAGAAAACCCGAATCAATGCATCAAACCACCTTGTTGCATTGAACCCGAGTTTTTAGGGGTTCTTGATACTGCGAAGAATCCTTATAATTCGGTCGCGTTTGTTTTGATGACCGCGACTTTCCGGTTGTAATCCCAACCGAGTTTTACAACTAGTTGCGATGGAAGAAATATTATTACCGAAAACTAATTTTGAATGTCACCGCCGTTTTATTCAAAAAAATTATTATATCAACATAAACAAAACTTGGCTCATAGGAGTGTTCTGTGAAACTATATCAACTGAATTGAATTGAAATTGTATAAACATACCATTTAAACAGAATAAACATACAAAGGACAAACTGGCAAGGACTTATACCGACGTCCTGAGTATACGAGGACTCCCTAAATAAAGTGTATACTTAGAAAATTAAGAAAAATTTAATAACTGTGGGTACCCCGTATATACATATATAGAAAATAATGAGACAGTTAAATAAACAGGTGTTTTTTTCTTCTTCTAAATCTAAATATAAATATGTATATGTTTAAAAAATATGTTAAAAACATCTAAGATGAGTTACATACGATATATATTTTGCTGGATGTTAAAGAAAGGATACACCACCCATCTCTAAATTAAACTGTTAATAAATTTTTAAAACTAAACACTTATGATTAAACATTTAATAATATGTAATGCCTAAATTTGCAACGATTTATTCACACATTGTACCATATCCCTTTTTCAAAATATCGCTCAGAAAACTGGAAGTATGATTCTGACTTTAACTTCACCAATGGCATAAGTCTTGTAAATAATACTCACCAAGTCCTCTTCTTTTTAATTATGCCACTGGCTACGGGACCCCATCGCACGCGTGTGATGACACGCTCTTGTCGAGTTATTTAATTTGTAAATTAATTTTGCATGTCAGCTTCGCGGCGCGCACTCCTTAGGACAGTTTTAATTGACCACCAAAAATATGATGACCACCAAAAATGGCGCGCTTTCGTGATATTTTATTTATTGTAAGTTTTTTTGTGATGATAAATGGAGCTTTCTCCGGTATAAAGATCGCATACCAAACCTGCCAGCATAAGCGATGTGATCGAATACACGGTTCGCAGAATGTACTTGTACAGAAATAATTCGTAAGTCTTTGGTTGGTTTTTGAGATTTGCATTTTATTATATCAATTTTAACTTTAACTTATTTTTTATAGAAAATAGATCTACATTTGACAATAAACGTGCCTAATGATGACGTATTAATATAACCGACTTCCAAAAAGAAAGAGGTTATCAATTCGATCCGTAGGTTTTTTTTGTATGTTTGTTCACCGATTACTCTGTCATTCGTGGACCAATTTTTGTGTTTCTTAAATTGACATATAGAGAATGCTCCCAAGTTGGTCCCATAATTATCTTATAGACATTGCTTTATTACTTTTTGAATAATATCTAAAAATGAAAATTTCATTGTATTCCTGAAGTGTCAGTGAAGTGAAGTGAAGTATCTTGGTAAAAAAACACGGTTTGGTCGTTTCATGGAACTATTACATTATTATTCTAATATTTAAGAGCAGAGATTTTAATTTATCTTTCTATTTCTTCCTTATAAGTCCATGTACGACATGTTATGCGACATATGTTTGTAACTGACAGCCGGAAAACGGCCAAGCCATGCTTTTTGACCAAGATTGAAGGCTTACAGAGATAAGTATTGTAGCGTTAGACTTTGTAGAGTTAGCGGCTTGGCTCTTCAGATTCAGTCAGATCTCATCTGATATATTTTTGTCAGTAAAAGTGGCATGACAATGCGAGACATGACAACCAATTTTACATGAAATGTTTTTGGTGGGATTATAGATTTTCGCTTCGAGCCACTGTCAATTTTTATCCAACTACGCAAAAAGGGATAAGTTTTGCGAGTGTAGGTATATATGTTTGTTTGTATGTGGGTATGTAAGTTGTAAATATTCGTTTTTATTCTCTACGACTCGGCTACATCATTTATAATAAAAAAAAACTGTTGAACCAATTGTTATGAAATTTGGAACCGACGTAGCTAAGAATCACATCGTCGCTTAACATCAGGCGAGTTGATGGTGTATAAAAAAAAAAGAAAAAAAAACCTGAAGACGGATATGGGCTACATTTTATCACCATCAACATTAAGGGGGTGCAACCACGTGGTATAGCTAGTAATATTTATAAAAGTGTAAGTAAATTTGTCTCTCTGTCTCCATTATTCTGTTTACCTTTTTGCGACTAAATCGCTGAAATAATTGTTGTGAAATTTGACACAGATAGAGCTAAAAACCTGGAGACTGGCATAAGCTACTTTTCATCATCATCATCAAACACTTTCAACATTGCACGGGTGAAACAGCGGGACATGCCCTGTGATGTATTCATCATATATGTATATTTGAAATTTTAGCGAATTTCTCAAGAGATATAGACATAGTTATTAAGTCACAGACAAATTAACACAGTCTGCTACACTATTAATTAAGTTAGTCTGTATTATTTCCGTTAATATATATGCAGATCCGTATGGTCGGTGAAATGGATTAATTATTTTTATGACAGCTGGCATTTTGCGATTTCTTAACCTAGTTTGTTGAGATTAATAAATATTGTAAGGTTTTGGAAAGGAATGAATGATAGCTGTTACATATTTTAACGACGGGTTATAATAACTAAGTTATAAATAACGGATTCTTGATGGAAGACATCGCGCTGAAAGTCCTAGAAATCATTGGCACAAGTTTCACAAGAAGTTTCTCAGTTCTCAGTAGATACTTTCGAGAATAAGACAGTATCTTGGCCTTATATATCTTGGTGTTGCACTTGCTGAACACACAGAATGCATATGTCTGTCTGTCTGAAAAATGTCTGTCTAAGGCAATGCTATAAAAGAAATAGCTACTCTGTTCTTTTTAACCGACTTTCATAAAGAAGGAGGTTCTCAATTCAGTTTGTTACGCAATTACTTCACCAATTATGAATTGTTTTTGGTGATTATTTTTTGTTTAGTAGGTAAAATCGGTACTTTGATTTTAATAACAAAATAACTGGATAAATGACATCCAAGTGAACCAATTTGTACAGATAGCTAGTATCATGGATATATGCAACATTCCATAGTTATTATTTATCACCAGACAGGAAGAAAAAATATTAAGAATGATACAACTCAAGCAAATAAAAACGGTCTGAATTCACCGTCCGGCAAGCAACTGTCTCCCACCATTCAGTAGCACAAGTAAAAAAAGCTAATTGACCGTACATCAAGAAACCAGAATCCTTGCACTTTATGAAGTTAAAGAACACCGTAACTTTTACCGGAATTTAAACATCAACATAACTTACAATAATAGCAAAATTTATGAAGATGGCTTTTTAATTCTTCTCCACCAAATATGGTCAAGTAACCTGCATTTTTGACGGCTCACTCAAGTTTATGCGTAAATAAATAATAGGCACCCAATTTTTTTTTAAAGATTTCGTTTAACTCTCATATAATTTTCTCCGAGAAATATGCACTTTTTCGTAGTATCTCGACGCGTGAAATTTATTGCTCAATAAACAAATTTAATTGGTTATTAAACGATTGTTATCGATAATTGTAAGCGCTTTGTAAAAGCTGGCCCGTTTTGGATAAAATCGCTTAAGTTTAACAACAAAGTAATTGGCTTATTTATTTCACGAAAGTAGCTTATGTGTAAATCTTGTTAAAAATAGGCTACATCTGACCGATTCCATATTTTTTTATACAATACTGCAGTTTTTCGTATCCAAGAAAAACAGACGGACGGACATGACGAATTTAGCTATAAGTTTCCATCGTATTTATTACGGAACCCTGAAAAATTGCACAGAATAACGGTTTCTGTTGAATTGCGGTTCCAAGACGCCATTGATCTATGAAACAAATTGAAATAACAAAAAAAATGTGATAAAGAGAATATACGAGTAAATTAAAATCAGTGTCCTGAATGTATTTTAATATTTTAGAGGCCACCGTCTACATTCCACTGTTACAATTTTCATTGTATTATGTGGAGTACACACCGTTATACTTAATATTATTGTATGACAGAGCTCTACCACGGTACATGTTACACTTTTCACGCAGTAAACCACATTTCACGCCACGCATCTTCGCGGTCAGACGCAAAGGAAAAATTTACAAACGACGTTTAACTGGTGTATTGTCAAAACAAATTACGCTTTGACCACGAAAATTTCGAACAAAACACTGATTAGGAATTCTGTGCGGAAAGCCGAAACCGACCGTTAAAATTAGGGGTCAACGGCCATCGATGAACGAACGATTTTATGCACCAGTTTTGTGAAATATGTCCGCTCGATCCTGACTAAATAGGTGAAAATGTGTTTCAAACTAAATTAAATTTATCTACTATGAGATAAGGCTCAATTAAGCTTGTTCTTATGCAAATATATGGTCGAGACTTTGATTCCCAATCGGAAAGCTAAATGTCAGATTTGAATGATGACAGATCTGAAAAGCTATCGATTTAAAATATTTTATGTTATTGGAAATCGATTTGTTTTATATTTTAAGTGTTCGGTGTTGATAGCCATTTATAGCATGTTAGGAATATTAATTTCTATTTAAGTAAATTATTGTTTTGTTACTGTTTTAGGAAAAAGTCAGTAATTAAAACATCAGCTTGATACAAAATAACTGGCCAAATATATATTTTTTATAAACTGACACTTCCACACCCTCTTTTTCATCTATCTACTCAACTTTATAGACCATAAAATCATGACGGAAGGGCAGACAGACGGACAATAAAGGGATCTTATGGTTTCCTTTTTAGGGTTCTATATCCAAAGGGTAAAATGGGACCCTATTACTAAGACTCGTCCGCTCTCTGTCTGTCCGTCTGTCACCAGGCTGTATCTCATGAACCGTGATAGTTAGACAGTTGACATTTCACACATGAGGTATTTCTGTTGCCGCTATAACAACAAATGCTAAAAAAACAGAATAAAATAAATATTTAAAGAGGCTCCCATACAACAAACGTGATTTTTTGTTCGTTTTTGCTCGATATTTATAACAGCAACAGGTAGACGCTTGAAATATTCGCAGAATATTGAGTTATATTATTTACTATAAAAAAAAAAAAAAAATTAAAAAAAAAATATTTTAGGGCTCCCATACAACAGACATGATTTTTTGCCGTTTTTAAAGATAATGGTACGAAACCTTTCATGCGCGAGCCTGACTCGCACTTGACCGGTTTTTATTTATATCCTTTTGATGTATTGAACCCTAAGCATGCAAAATTTTAGGTCTTTTCTGATATTATAAAATCCTTTCTAAATATTGATAGAAACGTATTTATCACAATATTAATGAAATAATGAATAACGTAACATCACAAAAGCAATTAACAAACGAAGAGCCTGTCAAAAAACAAGAAATTCAATAAAAGCTAATTGCACCGCGGCTACCCTAAAAAGAGTTCAAGCACCTTAGGGTAAGAAAGAGAGAAATAAAAAATAAGGCAACATTTTTGGATACGGAATCCATTAATCATATTCGGGTTTCGTGCGCCTGAGGGAAGCTAAGAGGCGGCGCAAACGCACAATCTACACACACTTGAGAGACAGTGACTGTGTTTTAAAAAGACAAAGGTTATTTTTGTGAATGGTGTGTAACCAAAGATTAAGCAAAAATGTAGTTTAGTAAAGATTTTAAGATTTTTAACCAATTACAGAAAGGAGGAGGCTCTCAATTCGACTGAATGTTTTTATTTTGTATGTTTGTTATGGCTAGATAGGGTTTCAAGTGTCTTCCAATATTTGTTTATTCTTTTTTGTTATATATTAAGTTAATTAGAATTTAAAATATAAACAAATCCTGTAAACAGATTTTTGAGACAAAAGGTTGTGAAATCGCAATGAATAAAGGGGAAAGTTTGCTAAGAGGCTATTTATTGCACAATTTTAATCGTATTTAGCAGAAACATTTGCTATAGAATTTTGTGGAATAATGTCGCTCACATCGACATTATTCCACTGCTGTCCACTGCTGCAAATATAGCTCCTCCATGAATTTTCAAAAATACAATAGAATAAAAATTTTAATATTATATAAATACTTAATATTGGTGAACATTTAACACAATATACAACTATTGGTGAACATCTAGCCCAAACTAAGCAAATGTATTATGGAAACTAGATGATTGAAGTTTATATACCTATTTTTTTGTAAATATATACATAAGATACATAGAAACACCCAGACACAGAACAAACATCCATGCTCATCACACAAATGTTTGCTCTGGATGGGGATCGAACCCACGACCTACGGCTCAGGAGGCAGTCGTACTACCACTGAGCTTGTGCTTGAGGCCTGTCGATGGGAAGCAGCGGCTTACATCCAGCTTCTTCCCGTCCTTTGTATGACGACGTCTGTCCGTCTTGTGGCAGAGTAATTGTAAATATTCCACAGAGGCATTCGTGATAGCAACTTTTTTTGCAAACATTCGACAATGTAACTTTGTACAAAGCTACTTTGTCGAATTTGAAAAAAAGTTTTTGCAAAAAGTTACTTTGTCGAATGTTTGCAATTTCGCAACCTGACCAAGATCTCGTACTGCTTTCCTTTCAGTATCCGAATATTACCGATTTGACACGAAGAAAAATCATCAAGCGATGTTTCACTTTAAATTTATAGACATTATCGATAATTAATTTTAATTATTTTTAATGTTATTGTGACGTATTTTAATATATATCATTGGAGATTCGTCGCGGTGCGTCGTTTTTCATTTTGTGATCTGTTTAAAAATAGTGAGAAAGTGTAATAAATCATGTAAGTTACTAGAATTATTTCTTAATTATTAATTAAGGTAAGAGATTTATTCAAAATCGACTAAGAGTATAGATACCGTTGAGTGTTGTAGTAAGTATATATACATTTATAGCTAGATGTGTGTTCATTTGAAACATGATAAATAGTGATGATAATATAGCAAAATGTAGCTTTTTTGTCCTTTTCCAGTATTTAAGGAAGCAGTATCGATATAGCAAGTCTTGAAAAGGTAACAAATATAAACAGAGGTACAGTTACATGATTCACTAATAACTACAGATAAGTATGAATGTTAAAAAAAAAACGAAATACCTGACCCTATAAGAGCGTATTTCGTAGTGCAACTTAGGTTTATGTTATGCATGATAATTATGATGTTGAGTGTACGATTTTTCATGAAAGTATGCACAAATCTATTGTATTATTTATTTAAATGAACATTGTAAGAAAAACTTTTTTTTTTTATATAGAAGATATATCTACGATTGACTACCAACCGCCTGATGTTAAGCGACGGTGTGGCCGAGGATGGAGCTCGTCGATCTAGAAGATATTTTGCGAGATGTTTTATTATTCCATTAACGGATTGGTAGCCATATTCTGGTCAAGGAAGTCGGAAGCCCACCAGCTCACTGGGATATTAATATTCCATAATATTGTGCCAAAACTGAACCTCAATCTAGATCGATCTAAATAGATAACAGCTAATTTAATATTTGTTTAAAATTCAGTCTTTATTGCATTAATTTATGAATTTGCTAATACATTCATGATTTATAGCAGATAAAACCTAGATTATACATTTTTAGCTACTGGTTATATTATTAGCAAGGACTTATAGAATGTCACCAAAATGCTAATTGCTATAATCATATATTAATCAGTTGTTTTGAACAGTAATTACTTGTGAATATTACTTTTGATAATATTCTTTACATTTCTAAAATTTATTTCTATAAATGACCTAAATAACTAAAGATATTATTATAAATAAAAAAACATATTACTTTTGATTGATTTATAATTGCTTCATTTATGCTTCCGTCTCAAATATATAGGTACTTATACTAGACAAAATTATGGCCTAGTATATTTCTGCTTCCTTGTCTTCTTATTTGGCATCAGTATGTCTGGTGTTAGATAAGGAATAGACTAGCGATGATGACGATGATGATGATATAGGGTTAGATTTTGTACCTAGCACTTATAATAGACACCCATAGCTTAAAAAGAGCTTCTAAACGTCATTCCAAATAATTTTTGTCCTATTTTTCCTGAAATTGACGAAAAATAAAATCAGTTGTTTTTTATCATGTTGGATAATCGTAGATCTATCAACCACCAACTCCTTGATGTTAAGCGACGGTGTGGCCGTCGATCTAGAAGATATCTATTCACTCTAGTCTTGAAAATTCCAGGATTATAGTTCTCAGGAAACAGAAATGGCGGGAAAGTATCCCACTCCTGTGCAACAAGCATCAACAACGTGGATCGATAACGCTGAGTTCTGATTTTTAGCATTTCAATGAGAAATGGATGATAATGCGCCGACTTTCTGCTAGTCCTAGTATGCAACGTTTAACTTAAACCAAAACATCTAGTTTTTTGACCTTCTGTTAAATTGCACAAAATTTACCTCTTAATTAAATCACACCGTCCAATTATAATTAATTATTGGAGCTGTCAATTGTTAAACAATTAATTTATTACATAGCTGCAGGTTAGTTCTGACCTTTAATTGCTATGATGTGATGTTTATTATATTTTACACTTTGCAATCTTTGCATGTCAATTAAGAAACAAAAGAGTTGATTCCGAACAATCGGTCAGCTACCTCGGTTTAATCAATTGATTTCAATTTTTAATCAGAGGTTTGTAAGCTTGGCCTTTATCTAAATTGTTGCGCAAAAAATGTAACAACTGCTTTAACTTGTAAATTTAAGTGAGCGTTTCCATTATAATGTTAGTACGAATGACAAAAGTCTGACAAAAAGATATACAGTACAATTTTGTATGGAAATCTAAGTTCTGCGTGACTGTCTGACAACGAACAATCTAATCAAGTATCTGTTTATTTTCTTAATTAGTTTAAAAAATTTGAGAACTCTGAGATCCGTGACTGAAATATTAGGTACATTAAAAAATCATAGAAACTCTTTTCTTCCGTCCAGCCCACTAAACTTCAATTTAGTAAAATAGGTTTGGGTAAAAATATACGTTTATCCGAAAATTTTAAGTCTACAAATTTGTAGACAGTTCAAAAATGACACACATCCGACGGAACTTGAACCCGCGTCATCCCGATCTGTACCTGAGAGCCTTTACCATTTTGGTTACGGAGGCGTCACGTGGGATGGTCGAAACTTTGGAACAGTCTTTGCTTAAACCAAGATTGCTCATTGTGTAATATACTCAACAATATCGAATAATTTAAGCATTGTAAGAGATTACTTTCAATATTTTAAAATTTACAAAAATTGATATGCTAAAAATAGCTATGTTAGTGTTTTGAGTTAGCTATGTTAGTGTTTGATTTAGCTATGTTAGTGTTTTGAGTTTCAGTCTACAAGACGGAGACTCAAAACATTATAGCATTGGTCAGTAATTTATTAGATGTTTCACACTCTGTTGAAGTATATTTGATAAATAATTAATCCGTGGTCAACGTTGCTGGTACATCATCGAACTTTATTTCTTAACGATTACTGTATTAACCCTAAACTTTGTTGTGTACTGTTTGTTGATCTTAATAAACAATAAAAAAAAATGCATGAGCCTTGGGGTTTTTAAATTTAATATTTTTAACATTTGGGCTGACCCTTATCCTAAGTTTACACAACTTAGGATAAGTACTTTTAAGTATTATAAGTAAGTATAGACAGACTAAAATTTATTCTCACGTGTCGTATGCCTGGCACTATTCTATTTTTTGTATCATAATTTTAATTTATTTATCTTATTAATTATTTTGATTTAAAATACTTGATTTGATTTAAATTATTTTTTATGGATTTACATCTGGAATAAAATAATTTCATTTCATAATTTAAATAATAATAAACAAACTAGAAACAAAATAGGTAACTTTCCTTTAAATGGCAAGAAAGTAAATCAAAAGTGATGTACGCAGCGCTCCGACGCAGGCGCACCCAAGATTTCACCTTCCACACATAAAATAAAGCGGTTATTTGTTCAGGGTGTATTGCGTATCGGCAAATTTACCAACGCTCGTCTGCCGAGCCGTTATGTGGCTGGAGCTGTTGGCTTTTCACACAACGCGAGCTTTTGGCGCGGCAGACGAGCGGACAAAACGCAGCTATTTAACGCATGTGAAACAATAATTTTAAGACTTTATCACAAAAACCATTGAGTTTTATACTTTATTGAATATAACTGCCTGTATGCCTACAAAGCAGAACCCGGCGAATTAATTTAAAATATCAGCATACCTTGTAACTACTAGGCACAAGCTCAATAAATTTTATTTGATTTTTTTGTGGTTTATAACTCTGATATCAACAAGATACAATTCGATTTATGTAATTTTTTTATTTTTTTGTATTTCTTGTGTATATAATATTAAAGATTACTTTCTTGTCATTAATAAGCTGTGAAGTTATTTAAAACACTCAAATCAGTCTTTAAAAATATTTAACCAAGAGAACGAAACATAAGTGAGTGGTTATAAGATGATGTATGAAACTGACAAGTGAAAGAGTTTGCTATCATGTATATATTATGTATTTTGTGTTGGTTGGAAGACATAGAAGCTTCTCGCAAAGTAGCATTACGCCTTTTATGCCTTTTATTATTATAATTAGGGAGTTTACATACTTGATCTTGGGCGTTATGTTATATAATGCTTACTTATTACAAATATTTATTAATCACGGAGGACATTATATATTACCTACTCATATTCGTTCTCGTAAGGTCTACTGCTCGTAAAGTTACCACACTTATGTTTAATAAAAAAAATCAATGATTTTTAAATTAATGACGAATATTTCAGTAATCTAAACATTATTGAAATGATAACGTAAACCATCGAAACAATTGTATCGATATTTTGTGTCTTCAAATCAAATTGGAAATCACTAACAAGAAGCATCACCTTTTTGCACAATACAATCTAATTGGAAAATCACACTCAGAATCGACTCAGAATATTATGTAATAAGTAAAAGCTCAAACAAAAAGCTCGTCTGCACAACCCCAATTTGAATAAAGAGCGAACTCAACAAATATTGCTCATTGGCTGTTCTGCGTCTCTTGTTGACGGAATACAAGCCCGACGACCATTCAACTTTGACCTCTCGCAATCTCTTCAAATGCCTCACAGCGAGAAATCTCTCCCAGAAACTCTTCCACATAGCAACAAGTGAAAGGGGGGTGGGGGTTCAAGTAACGATGGGGGTAAAGTTAACATGTGTAAAGGTTTTTAGAAATGAGATCGTAAGCAAGGCCGGGGTTATTGTTTGACAAGCTATTACTTGCTCGTTTGAGTTCAAACGTTTCTTTGAACTAAGGTTAGTGCGAATTTGGATAAAGGTTTGGAGTGTGTCGAACATTCTCTTGCAGTTACTGAGTGCAGTTGCATGACTTTGTATTTTCTTTGTATGTTTGTGTTTCCTTATGGTGCTATTTCTTTATCGCCAAGTTATAGGTCGAAAAAGTAAAACCAGTCCAAGTTCTAGAATCTATTTCACAATTTGTCAGTTTTTTTTTTTAAATTGAAACTTTTTTAGGCGCACCGAGCTCTTTATTTTGCGGGTATTGAATGAGACTGAGCCGTCACGCTCGGCTATGTAACGATTATTTGCAAAAAGTCGGCTCGAGTCGATTAGAGCGAGAGAGCTATTGCAATTTCGTATTTGATGAAATTTTTACGTATGTCGTGTGGTCTTAAGCATATTTTTTAATGAATTAAGTTTTCAGGATAATAATATGATTTTTGCAATTTAAAAATCCAATAAGAATTATTTCAAAGAAAAGAGACCTGATTCATATCTACTGTTTGAAAAAGATTATATACCTATTCACAGTTAGATGACGCACGCAAAATTATATATAAAAAAATAAATTAAAAACTATCTCTGAATTATTGAAATGGAAAGTAGATGTAAACGAGAATAATTCTATTTACAAATAGTGGTCACGGTTGTCCTAAATAGCTAAAATAAGTTTTACATACGCATGAGGATTAAGTATTTTGTATTATATTTAAATGGATTTATGTTATGTAAGTTTCGGGGTTAAGCCTTGAGACGCCAGTAATATAATCTATTTATCAGATGTGCATTCCAAGCCCAGCCCAGAAAAGAAAGTGAGTTTGTGCGTCTGTCCCAGTAGTTAGGATTAAACTTTCAGTTTCGTAATTTAAACTCAGAATAGATTTTACTACCGTGTAACGGCTTTTTTACAAATGGCTGATAAAACGAGCGAGTTGTTGCTTTACTTATAACAGTGTCACCCACTTATAATTGTAGATATAAAAAAATGTTAGTTTGTTCATGTGCAAACATTTTTGATGAAAACTTTGCAATTTAATACGCAATTCGGTAATGCTTACACAGTACTGCTTGGTGATTTAATAACAGATAAAAGCGTAAGAGACCACGCACCGGCAAGCGCAGCGTAGGAAGACCAGCCACGAGATGGACAGATGACCTCATACAAGTGGCAAGATACCCTGGGTGCAAGCCGCATCCAATTGCTCTTTTTGGAAATCCATGGAAATTCTTTGGAGGTACATATTCAGCTGTGGACTTCTTATGGCTGAAATGATGATGATGATGAAAGGCGTGAGTTTTCCCTGGAGATTTTCTCTGCAAAATGTTTATTGCCACAATAAATTATTGAGGTTGGTATTTATACAACTTCAATGTTTGCTAACACATCCCTTTTTGTATGCTTTAATAAATGAAAGCTTAGTAAACAAACACTAATGTAAACTTGGAAGTTTGTGAAACAAACCTGTGATTTTTTTTACAAAACTATACATAATTGAAGCCAATGTATCAGAATAAAACAAAACCTACTATTTTTGGAAACGTCCGTATCTTGCGAATTTATTTCCATACCTGCAACAAAAAAGATAAAATTAATACTGTATCTTTGCTAATACAACAGGACATGTTGATCGGAAAAAGAACGGGAAAGGGCTCCAAGTAATTAAAGTACATGACGCATCTGAATTTACTAGCCTGCATTCCTACTTCGAGTCTGCATCGTGCAAGTGAAATTCTTGGATTCTTGCAAGATATTTAAGTTAGATTTAAGTTTTGAACATGAGTTTAAGCAACGCCTGATTCAGTATTTTTATTTAATATTATTTCATCTACCATAACTAGTATAGCACAGTTCTTATGCTAATTTTGATAAGTAAATCTAACATTTACTGAATACCAGAGGTTTTACGTAGAATTTGGATGTAACTCCGCATCTTGTTTTCTATCAAGATAAAGTTATGATATCGCGTTTTATATATTATTTTTCAAAACATTATTTCCTCTCAGATTAATCTTGAATTTGGAATATATTAAACATATTTATTACAATAAATATATTTAAGATTATTCTTGAATTTGGAATATATTAAACATATTTATTACAATAAATATATTTCAAATCGAATGCCGCAAGATTAACAAAACACTGAAGCAACCGACTTCAAAATACGCAATTTTGTTTACTTAGATGTTAGTTATTTTGTTATAAAAACTAAAATTCTGAACCGATTTAAATAAAATGTATATACAATTATTTACAATTTTAGCTTATAAACATTATATGGAAAACTTTACTGTATATATTACTCTTAGTGTCTTTCCTTTAGAGTTCGCGCCGACATGGAAGCCCGACATGGTGAAATTTTGAAACTAAATTTGACAGTCCCGCCATTGCCCGCTGGAATACAGAGTAGACATACATTAGTAGTATGTATGGCCGGAATGCGATGAGGGCGCTGCGTGAGGCTTGAATGGTGACGCGGACTCTACATACGATTTAAAAAGAATAAAATACTTATTTTGCTACCGGCTGTCAGAACAAGAACTGGGAGTGATCGCTTTCAACGATAAGAGTACCCGTTATAATACTAGTTTTTTAGTTGTTAGGGTTCCGTACCCAAATGGTAAAAACGGGACCCTATTACTAAGACTTCGCTGTCTGTCTGTCCGTCCGTCCGTCCGTCCGTCCGTCTGTCACCAGGCTGTATCTCATAAACCGATAGTTATACAGTTGACATTTTCACAGTATTTCTGTTGCTGCTATAACAACAAATACTAAAACACAGAATAAAATAAATGTTTAAGGGGCTCACATACAACAAACGTGATTTTTGTTCCGTTTTTTTATAGATAATGGTACGGAACCCTTCGTGCGCGAGTCCGACTCGCACTTGGCCGGTTTTTTTATTTTAATTTCTGGTGTGAACAATAAAGACTTTATCTAAATATTTAAAAATCCAGAGTAAGCGGAAAATTCTGAGAAAGTATGTCGCATTCTAGACCGTGATATGATAATGTCTAGTGTGATCTAATCAAACATAAACTTATTTACTCGACTGCACGAAAACGAACTTCTTCAAATACATAACCTATCAATGTAAGTACCTGGGCGACCGAGCTCCACTCGGATTTTTTATGACTGAAAATTCGTAGTCAGTTTACTCCTGCAAAACCCGGGTTCACTAAAAATCAAACCTAGCAAGATCGATTTATTGTCCCCTAATCTACATACAAACCGAATTTCATTAAAATCATTGGAGCCGATAATCAGATAACCACATTTTGGTTTATATAAACGTCTTGAGTTTTTTTTTTGTTTGAAAATTGAAAAATAAAACAATGTCATGTTATTAGGTATTAAAAATGGTCGACCACCAACATTTTGCAAGTAACGGTGTGGTATCATTATTTCGACACCTTCCAACATTTGTATATCATCGACCATTACATGCAAATCGATTTTATATCGATTTTAATATCTGAAATGAATAAGCGTATATTTAAGTCCAGAATATTGTTTAAAAAAAGTTAATTTGATTTATATTATATAATAAGTACAATTGTATAGTTTTAAAAGACCTGCCTTTAGTAGAACTCGATAACAGAGTCAATCTAGGAAATTATCATACTTTTTCGGTCAGAGTGAAAAGCGCAGTGTATAGTCAAGTGAAATATATCTCAACTAGGTGAAATATAACTCAACCTTGGCAACCTTGGAAAAGTACTAAGATAGTCGAGTTTATGCACACTTTTTATCACCAAGCACTTTTAAATTCATTAATAAAATTTTAATAAAGTTTTATTTTAGATTATCATGTATTTAGTACTTTAGTCGTTGTTTATGAGATTGCTTGTATGTAGACCACCTAGAAGGGCTGGAATAAAACCAGCGGTTGCATTAGACTCTCGTAAAACTGGAGCTTGTTACGCGACAGCCGACTCTTACACCGTAGCGTAGCTAGAACATTAAAGTTTAAAAAATTTAAACAGCCGACTTCAAAATGCTCAATTTCGTTTATTAAGATGTCATATTTTTTTCAGTTATTTCGTTTCAATTTCAAAGTACTGAACTAATTTTGAAAAAAATTGTACACACTCACTCTGCCTATCTCGTAAGGGAAAATAGGCGTAATTTTATGTATGTATCTATATATAATAGGGTGGATCTTCTCTAGGAAATCTCAATTTACTTGTTTGAAAGACTATCATGTTACACCTCTTGTAGAAAACCTGCATAAGCAACGTTTATATTATATGAAAATTTCGTAGGTATAATAAAATTGAAACCAAAGTGCTTCGTTTGA
Organism: Lycia hirtaria; assembly: GCA_947563715.1. Taxonomy (NCBI): domain Eukaryota; kingdom Metazoa; phylum Arthropoda; class Insecta; order Lepidoptera; family Geometridae; genus Lycia; species Lycia hirtaria. The sequence goes on from OX387385.1 coordinate 36,125,040, forward strand.
AGTTTTCGAATGACGAACATGAAATGATGTTGTTTGTTTATATTGCCGTCCAATAACGACGATGATTACAGCCGTTTAAGAGTAGACAGACAGAGAAACAGACAGACAGACAAACAGCAAAGCCTCACAAATAGGCAACCACACCTTTAATGGAAGCCTAATTATGGTTAAATATCTTGTTTTTACCAACAAGGACCATTTAACGATTCGGATGCACTTTTTTATTTAGTTTTATGCTTATTGCATAATTCCGTTATTTTTAACCGATTTCTATCGTTTTTTTAAGGATAAACCTATTTTGGAAATTTCCTCATAATCTGTTCAGTAGTTTTATTTTTAAAACAATATTACACATTTTGAAGTCAGTTTTTCAGTTTTCTTAACTATAATTCTATTATTACAATAATGTAAACTAATCTACCAAACGAATAAGAATTTTTAATTTTAAATTTAGAAACTATCTAAGAGGCGTCCAGCTAGCTATATAAAACGAATAAAACCTAATTTATCTACGCCGCAGTCATAATCAGAACTGGAGCAAGTCTCCCCGCGTCACTTTATAGCAAATCTTGCCACGAAACTTGCCATAAACTCTCGTCTTATCTTGTCACTGGCTATAATGCTTCGCTCGTAAAAACTTCATTGGTGTCTTGAGCATCTGAATCAGATATATTTCATTTAAATGGTGACAAAGCAAACGTTTCTGTAACATATTGCCGTGTTTGTAAAAAAATTCGGCGATAGTTTTTTATGATCATGTCATCATTAAATGTATCCGATTTTTTATGCAATTCGTTTTTATTAAGTCTTATTACAATACATTCCAATTGTCCCGTAAGTAAAATGTAAATAAAAATACACTATTGTAATGTGAATTGTGTAGACCCAAACAATACCTAGTGTTAATTACTAGTATTACTGTATTGCTGTCGTTTCTGTCATAAAAATTAAATTTCTTACTTTCGTTAATATCTTGACCATTTTCTTCATTATCATCATCATCTCAGCCGCAAGAAGTCCACTGCTAGACATAAGCTTCTCCCATGGATTTACAAAAGACCTGTTGAAACCAGCTTGCGACCAGCTTCTTTCTACCACTTGTATGAGTTCTTATGCCCACCTTGTAGCTGGTCTTCCTACGCTGCGCTTGCCGGTGCGTGCAATACATAAATAATAGTTAACCTAGAAGCAGACCTAGTGGCAGCCTAGTATCTAGTTAAGTATTTTAGTTATTTTTACCCGACTGTGTAAGAAGGAGGGTTGTGTATGTATGTTTCTATATGAGCGGCTACAGCCTAAACGACTAGACCGATTTTGATGAAGATTCGTTTTTACTCCCTGAATGTCATATGTTATATTTCTTTGTAATAATAAGAATAATATATCACTCGTATTTTTTTTATTTTTTTTTCGTAACCTCCAAAGAATGCGCATTTATAATCTTTTACAGCGATTTTACGCGTACTTTCTCACAAAAAGTACGCTCAGCAACGTATCAAGCGTACCGAAACCATAAGTTAAACTGTAAAAGCCTGTTTTCTGCAGTCAGGTATTTTGTTTTTATTTTAATACAGATAGGTACTTGTTATACAAATATTTTGTTGTTTCCCAAACACTTGTCACTTGTGACCAACCTCAGACAACTCTACCCAGAATGGAACAGGTCACATAATCTCCAAGTTACATAAACGGCATCGTTTATTGAAATTATTCACACAAAACAATTTCTGCGTCTGCAAACTTTAACTTTACGAGCACAGAAACAATAAAAGCTCAGTAGAGTCTCGGAGTAGAAAACTGTATCAGAGAACAAGTTCTCGACTTCAAACACTGATAGGTAATTTACACGCACACAATGCAGTCTTAAAATTAATAGTGCAGTCTTAAAATTGCAAAAAAACTCTAAGTATAAACTTGCCTATTGGAAAATGACGGTCTATTGGAAGACTAAGCACGCAGATGTAATAGTCTATAGTTTTTTTTTTCCCCTTGGTTTTGGCATCATGCTTCCACATTTGCCAAAAAAGTCTATAGTTCTGTGTCGTGCTACAAGTTACAGCATCTTGTGAGCTGCATTAGTAGGTTTCAATATATTTATAGTTAGAACTTTGCGTCATTTAGGTTTAGTCTACATTTCTATTATTGTAGCTTAAATAGCAAAATAATAGAAATATAATCTCAGAAAGACAAGGACAACAAATTTAACTTCTTACTTCTTCTTTCTTTAGCTACTTGACTCTCATATTTGTACACCATGTGTGGTAAAAGCATGTTTGACTGGTATTAACGCTTTGACATCTGCACCTGTACAGTACATGTTTTGACAATACATATATCTTTATCTTTAAAATTAATGTACAATTAGATAATAAAAGTAGGAACTACCACTAAACTGTTTAAAATATTCAAAAAACGAACAAGATTCTCGTGCAATTTTTGTTCCTCTTTAAAATTTTGTGAGTTTAAGTATTTTAATTAGTTTGGTGGCGCATTCAGAATTGACCACAATATACAATTAATGAGCTATACCTCTGTAAGATTTTCTACTCCGCAATGTTGCCAGAGTCTAGATAGCGTTGGCTCGCTAAATATAGAGAGCAGTATTAAAAGCTGCGCGTTTACGAGCACATATAAAATGTAGAGTCGTTAGAAGCTTCTACTATTTACAGCCATATCAGTAAACTTTGAAATAATTGCACGTGCGCTGCATTTAAATAAATAATTATTATAGTTAAAAAAACAGAAAAAACCGACTTCAAAATACGCAGTTTGTTTACTTGGATGTCATTTTTCCAGTTGTTTTGTTATAAAAATTAAAGTACTGCACTGATTTTGATAAAATTTAATTGGAACACCTCTGAAGTATGGTCTACTAAACAAAATGAGAATTATCAAAATCAATGCGCAATTGACGGTGTAGTCGGTGAACAAACATCAAAAAGTCGAATTGATAACCTCCTTCTTTTAAAAATACCGACTTCTAGTCGGTATTTTTTTATTTATTACACAATAGAAATAATACTTCTACGTTTAGCACGGATAGCTTAGTACTCTGCACGAACAATTTCGAAATTGGGTTCTAATTTCGAAAATAAGCTTGAGCTTTCATTAAAAAAAAACTTCGTAAATAGAACATTTGGCTTAAGCCTGAAGTTGTAAATCTGTCGCTAAGCTTCTAGCGACTAAATTGACAACCAGCTCTAATTCCAGGCTACCTAGTTCTCAATTACCAGGGACAGAATGGTGTAAAGAGACAGGGTACCGATCTCCATACTTCCCAGACAGGGTCTGAGAAAAGGAGTAGTGTAATAAGTAATAAGCCTTAAGAAGCAATCTAAATCGGAGAAAAAAGTATAAATATAGTACATAATCCTATTTTTTTTATTTTATGTGACCTGCTCCGTACAAACAGATTTCAGTAACCGACGACCAAAAAGGAAGAGGTTCTCAATTAAACTATATGTGTGTGTTTGTTACGGGATTACTTCGCTGATTATGAATTGATTTTGATGATTATTTTTTTATTTGATAGGTCATACTTCAGTAGGGGTCTCATAAATTTTATCAAAATAGGTTTAGTACCTACTTTGTTTTTTTTTTTGTACAAAATAACTGGAAAATGTTACATCTGAGTAAACGAAATAAAGTAGTTTGAAGATGCTTGTGTCAGTTTTTTTAAACTAAAATAATCCGTTAAATGTTTACTGTATAGGTCATCATCATCATCTCATCCACAAGAAGTCCTTTGCTGGATTGATGCCCAACAGTGGATTTCTTATGGCTAAGATGATAGTCAGGTAATTAGGGTTACAAATTTTAAACTACTTAGTACATACCTATGTATAATTGTATATGCAGTAAGAAAAATAAATTAATACCAATTCATTCTTATTATCAGTAATTATCGTTAAATTATATAATACATAGTTTGTTTTTTTTCCTTTGTTTCAATTTAATATTTAATACCTAAAATGTGTTTGCTTAAATGACGTATACATGCTTTGGATTATAGTCTGGTTCTGATCGATTATCACGTGTTATCTTGTATTATGTAAGGCTATATTCTGTTTTGTATACTTAATAAATAAAATAAAATAAGTATTCATTTTTTATTTGGACTTCATCATCATCACCATTTTTTATTTGCGTTTATAATAAGTGAAATTCCCAAGCTCCCTGTCTAAACCATGTCAAATCAAATCATTTATCAACTTTTAGCTCCCGGCCTAGCTTTAAATTCGCCACACAAGATGCACAAACTTAACTAATCTTACATTTCGAATCCACAATCATCAAAATAGTCTCAATGCAAACATTTTAAGGATTATATTCCCTTGAAAAAAGCAATTGTAAGCTTTTTTCGCGTAGAAACACGCAGTTGTGAGAGTATTTGCACAAATATTGTTTAGTACAGATATGTCACTAAAGGACAGATGGTTCGTAAATACTTATTAATGAAGCCGATGATGTTAAAGTGGTTGATTAATGATGTTGCGGTCGGAGTTTTTTTTTAATTATAAACGGGCTTTGAATTTTGGTGTAGATTTTGTGAAGATTCGTTTGAAGAGATCTTGTCGCACTTCCAGCAGCTTGGTTTTAATAATGAGCATTAAGGTATCCTTCATCCACAGCCATTTAAATCGTTTTTTTAGTAATGCTTGATATGTTTATATATTTTCGATTGACAATCACAATCAAAAAGCTTTCGTAGCCCACCACCCATACTTTCACGAGTTTCTTATCTCCTTCTTCGTCGTAAACAATATCTCTCGCGCCCATAACGGCCCGTTTACACTGTGTTTTGCTATAAAACTTATAAAGTTGAGAATCTCATATAACTGAAAATGTCTCGTGGGCGGCGATAATAATCATCCTGATGTTGTATTCATTGTTTATGGGATTATCAACACGGCATAATCTGTGGAAAAAATATTGGTATAAAAATAAATATTATGTTATGAGAGATTTGTATTATCATTTGACACGATGATATGTTTCCGGAACAGAAGTGCGTGTTAATTTGAATAAGGCTTTATATTAATACCTTTTACGTCGGAGATCTTAATATATTTAATTTGAAGTGATGATGGCTTAGTCCGTGGTATGATGGCGTTGGTTTGAATTCCAGCATTAAGACTGAGCTTTCAGTGAAGGAAATAGTTACTGAATTGTGGCAGTAAGTGAAAATCTCTTTTCTATTTTAGGTGATAAGGATTAGATGATGATAAGGTATGTTTCGATAGCCTTTTTTAGAACAAATGTACATAACAGGATAATCGTGCTTATTATCTTGGATTATCCCATCGTTACGTAGGCCTATGGTTACATAGGCAAGCCAGACTCACTTTGGCAGTGTAGGTATATAAATATTGGCGGATATTTCACACAACACCATTTAGCCCAAACTAAGCAGAGCTTGTACTGTGTATTATGAAACTACATGGCTGATAGAATACAGATATACTTATTTTTTATTCGTACTTAAAATACATAGAAACATCCATGCTCATCCCACAAATGTTTGTCCTGATTGGGGATTGAACCCACGACCTACAGCTTAGTAGGCAGACATACTACCAACTGAGCTACGAGGCCAGTCGAGGCCATATCTAATGCTACAATTAGGTTCACAAGATCTGCCGGCTAGACCGGACATTTCAGTACTTTAATACGCACCATAAGGGATAACAGCTAAATAATATACACTTTGTGATTTTTTCTAGGTATATATATAAACAGGCACTTAGTGCATGTGCAAAATGACTTGCGCTATATTGCGTCGTGTCAAGAGCAAGAACGTGTTCTTTATCTAGAATTCCGTGCCTCAGGTGAGTTGTATTCGAATGCCTAGTGTAACGACCATAATAAAATATTAAAATAGATAAATAATAATACCAAGCACCGTTATAAAAAATAAATATTACTTTAGGTGCTTTCTTAAATTCGGTATCAATTCATTTAAGAGTCAATAAAATGAAATAATTTTAATCAAAGCTTTCTTTTAAACTTTATAGTAATAAACTCAAATTATAAATTGATTTATCTTCGCCGGTAAACCACGAAACAAAATCAAAATCAATAATTTTAATAACTTTCATATTGATTACTATTAAAATTCATTAAAACATCGCCTGATTATAATTACACTAATTTTAGAATTCGACGAACGCCGAAATGAAATGACTAACATTATATATCTATTACAAGACATTCTAATATAGATACGATTTTCCTTTAAGGCTGTTTTACACAACAAAAATTACCATAGACAATAAAAGACCGGCCCCATGTCATCCGGCACGGCGCCGGAATCCGTACCTAATAAATTAATAGAAAATCTTCTGATTTTGGCAATAAAATAATCTAATGTAAGTAAACTTTCAATCTTCATTGTACAGTGTACATTAATGTTTTAGTAAATTTTTGACCAAAAAAGGCAAAAAATAAATCGAATAGTGTACAAACAGGATTTTTTACTCTCACACTTAGTGAGATGGTTTGAACATAGGGAAAAACATATGTCAATGGGATTTACCTATTTTTAACCAACTACAAAAAAGAGATGGTTCTTAATTTAACTGTATATTTGTTGCATTTATAAACAGATTTGTTTTTTTTTTCGTTTGAAAGGATATACTTTTAGATTGGTCCCATAAAAAAGATACCAATATCGGGTTAGTCGTTTGGTTTTCAAAACAAAATTACGCATTTTAAAGTCTATCGTTTCAGTTTTTTTTTTTATATAATTTATATTTATATTTATAAATAACAGAGTTGCGTGCAAGCGAGATACCTCAACCTAATCTCGAAGTCTTAATACATGTTAGCCCTAAAACGAGCCCTAGTAACTGCCTTAATAATTTTGAATGCGATTAATCAATTCAAATGTTTATTTTTATGAGAGCTCAATAATTCAAAGATATCGTTAATCCAGTTGCTTGATTTAAAACTAGAATTTAAGTCTTGAAGTACTTACGTGATTTACTCTTTTATAGACCAAGAGCCGCGTTTGACTTTACTATTTTATAGGTAGTTTTGACGAGTGGAGTTTTAGACAGAGACAAATATTTAGTCATTGAAATGTTTTTCAGCAACATTTTTTTTAGACAATTCAAATGAGTAGGTACTTGTTCTTATTTACCCCCACCCAAAAAGAGGGGTGTTATAAGTTTGACATATGTATTTCTTTATCTGTTTATCCATTTTTCATGCCACAAGCATCGTAGCTCTCAAACGTATTAACTGCTTTTGATATAGTTTTTTCGTTCATCAAAATCGGTTTAACCATTTTTCAATGTCGGGGGTTTTCTAGCCTCACTTGTACCACTAATCACTGTTTCTTCAGTCTAGACGCGTCTATTGCGTTATTACTTAACACTTTAAAAATTCAGCAAACCAGCCACAAAATAAATTTACCAAAACTTTGCATGTAGATTATATTTTCTTATATGATTATTAAAATTCTGTTTTATTATTAAGTTTAAAAAGATTTATTCGAAAGAAAGCTAACAATAAAATGAAATCTCCAGTCTAGTTCTCAAACCACAAATAATCACGTGGGCGAAGAGATTAGATTAAATTAGTAAATTTATATAAAGTGTATAACGACAATAATATTCAAATTCGTATTTGGTGCACGAGATTTGTAGATTGTCGACTTGTTCCAAATATTAGGAAATGATGTACTTATGTGGTGTTTGGTAAACACAAGCGACATAATTAAAATTACAAGTAGGATACAACTTAGAGATGATAGAGATGAATTTCCTTTACTTTCGAACGTGGTATTTTTTCGATCCAATCATCATCATCTCAGCCACAAAATGTCCACTGCTATGCCTAGGTCTCTTGATCATTGATTTTCAAAAGGACTGATGGAAGCGGCTTGCATCCAACGTCTTCCCGTCACTTGTATAAATAAGATCATCTGTCCATCTCGTGGCTGGTCTTCCTATATACGCTGCGCTTACCGGTGCGTGGTCTCCACTCGAGAACTTTTCCCTAACGTCGACCATCAGTTCTGCGTACCCTGTGTATGTCTATGTGCCCTGCCCACTGCTACTCCAATTTGCTAATTCGCATTGCTATCATATGTCGGTGAATTTCGTGCGCCTAGAGATCTCTTCATTTATTCTGATATGACAGAGAAACCTCCGGGTATTTCTGAATAGCCCTCTCCATAGCACGTTGTGTGACTTTGATCTTCCCAATAATTCCCATAACGTAGAAAAAGATTAATGTGAATTCAGATACATATTTTCCATATTTCACAGAATTGCTTACTTAAAGCCACAATAAAAACTAGACGGTTTACTTTTACGGTATATCCTATTCCTGAGAAAATTATTTGAATAAAAATGCGATCAAACTTTTTCACGTCTTCCGAAAATGCATAAGCAGTTACGTTTATCGTAAATTCTTATCAGAACCAGAATAAGCCCCACTGTATGTTCTGAAACTGTCAAAATATCAATTAGCTAAAGAACCTTATCTTAATGTCAGTATTTTATAGATCATAAAACTTAATGCGACAGTGTCGAATAAAACGTAAAACCACACAGGAGGCTATTTAATAAAAACACATTTATTTTGATGCACGTTAAATGTCGTTCGATTTGTGATAAGTACAGTACCTCCGAGTAGTAGTGTGTATATTTTATTGCTTCTGCTCTGTCATATTTTATATATTTTTGGTTTGTGTTTTAATATAATAACAAATAATTATAATCACTATTTTTTTAATTTTTCGCATGTGCATGATGCTGTCTACCTGACATTTGTACGCCTAATCGGCACAACATGATTTTAAGCGACTATATTCATAACATCTTTTAAGCACTTGTTGTATAAAATTCTCGTGTTGTATGCAAATAAATTATCTTTATCTTTATCTTATCCGAAGTATAAATGCCGTATCTACTGATAAGACGTTATCCGTCTGAAATTCCAAAACTAATAATGGTTTATGACGCATGAGTGTTAGGATTTTGATATTTTAAAGTTTGAGAAATAGGATGTAAGAATGGAAAAATTTAAGGGGAGCGCTGACTGTCCAATTGCTTAATATATTGCGCATTTTTTCATACATTATTAAGATTTTAACTATTGGTAAAGCGTCTGCTTTTTTGCTCTCTTCAAATTATAAACTTTTTTATTTTGAAATAGTAACATGTTAAAAAGGTAGTTGAAATTTCATATATATTTCTTAAATATAGAAACTTTGGTCATAAAAACTGGCGTAAAAGTAAGTAAACAAGTTTTTTATTAAATAAATATACAAAACCCTATATAAATTATTTATTTATATTCAAGTAATATACAATTAGTTATAAAACCCTATTATATTATAAGCAAATATTAATGAACTTAATTTTCTTAACATATCTTAGATTAAGTTTATCATGGTTTAATTTTTTTTTTAATCAACTTCTAAATATGCAAGCTGTTTACTTGGATGAAATATTTTCCCGGTTATTTTGTTATAAAAACAAAAGTGTTATAGTGTTATATCGATAATATTTATATGCTCCCATATAAAAGTATGACTTACCAAACAAAAAGAATAATCAAAATCAATTCAGAATTGGCAGAGTTAAATTAAGAACTTCCTCCTATTTGGAAGTCGATTGAAAATATAGAATCAATGAGATAGAAAGTTCTCACAATGTTTTACGTATGGAACACGTAGAGTAGGGTATCTTGTCTGTAAGCTCGGCCGGTACACTGAAATCCATCTTCACTAGCCGTATCTAGGATCTAACAGCAGTAACTTGTGGTGTTACCTCCGAACAGGTAGGAAGTAGCTGGCCTGGTTACCACGCCACCTTAATGCCACTAAGTAAGGGTATGATCCCATTAAGGTATTACACATTTCAAGATAAGATACATATGCTATAAGTATTACCACATTAGATACATGTGATATAAATAGTTCTTTTTCTGACTTCCAAAAAGATAGAAGTTCTAAATTCGACTGTGTTTTTTTCTATGTTTGTTACGTGATAACTCCGCCAATTATGACTTGATTTTAATAATTATTTTTTGTTCAGTAGACTATAGATCAGAGGTAGTCCCATAAAAAAATATTGAAGTCGGCTCAGTACCTTTGTTTTTATTACAAATAAAAAACTGAAAAAATGTCATCCAAGTAAACGAAATTGCAGTTTGAAGTCGGTTGCTTCAGTTTTATAAGCTATGTATAATTACATACAAGATAAAACATATCCGTACACATCATCGTGTAGCCGCGCCCTTATTTTATTTATTGGTGCGCTATTACAGTAAGTGTGGAACTGTGGACTAACGAAGTTGTTGATAAACCATCGCAACAGAAACAGATTTGTTGACATTTGTTACCTCTGGATGGCCAACACCATAGTGGTACTAATTATACAGTCTTCTCCTTCAACGGCCAACATGTTCACTTATATAGTCACTTATTAAAACTTAATTATAGTTTAAAATAGAGTTCCAGCAGCCTAGTGGTGAGACCGTCTGACTTGCGATCCGCAGGTCCTGGGTTCGAATCCCACGGCACGCACCTCTGTCTTTTCGAAGTTATGTGCGTATTGTTAATTGCCACCAACTTCAAACGGTGAAGGAAAACATCGTGAGGAAACCTACATGTCTGAGAGTTCTCAATGATCTTGAAGATGTGTGAAGTCTGCCAACCCGCACTTGGCCAGCGTGGCAGACTATGGCCTAACCCTTCTCACAATGAGAAGATGGCCCGTTCCCAGCAGTGGGACAGTTTGTACAAACAGGGCTGATAAAAAAAATAGTTTAAAATAACTGAAAAAACCGACTTCGCAAATACGTAATTCGTTAACTTGTATGACTAATTTTCCATTTAATTTTGTTATACAACCAAAGTACTAAACTGATTTTGACAAAATGTATATAACTGTGCTATTTTTTACCTCTAAAGTATGACCTATTACACAAAAAACAATTATCAAAATCAATTCATAATTGGCGAAGTAATCGCTGAACAAACGTACAAAATAATAATAATAAAAACATTCAGTGAATTGCAAAGCTCCTTCTTTTTGGAAGTCTGTTAAAAATAATAACATGATTTTCTGTAAGACAACACAAGATTGAAACTGACCACTATGATATTAATAATAATTATAATAAGTTAAAATAAATTTTGCAAGCTAAGACTACTCGGTGTCAAAGAACGAAGCACTCGACACGCGAATCATTTTTAAGTAGGACTAACAGGATAAGTTCATGAATGAAATACCTCGGAAAGTAATCACAAAGCGAAAGCGGCAAAGAAAATTAATCAAGCATACACAAAAAGGTAGCCGGTAATGTCATTAAACAGATGCTCCAAGTAAAAAGCGTTAAGTATAACAAAACAAGTCGCCTTACACAAAAAAATGCATGAATATTTGATCCCAAACCAGAATCATTAGTTAACTTTTTTATTTCTACTTAAATCACTTTGCTATTTACCAAAGTTTTACTATTAACAATCTTATTGCGTCGTGTTAAGGTCATGTCAATGATAGCGAAAGCAAATGCAGCTGTAAAATTGTTATGGTTCGCGTCTTTGTCACGTTCTTGGTTCGTTTTGACAATTACCTCGCTTCCTTTACTTGGTGATAATAGTTCAGTAGTAACATCATTAATCACATAGAACACATGTGGATCTGTCCCTTTGACTGAATCACACAAAACTATATTTTGATTGTTAACTTTAGTACCATACTCACTAACGATATTTGTTTCCTCTTTAGCTATTTTATCTCTTGTTTCTGCGATGATAAGATCTATAATACCGTGAGAGTTATCAAGATCATTAATTTTATTAGATCCCATATTTACTTTAAGATTTTCACTCTCGTATGTGGGAATATTCAATTTGTTTGTGTCGTCTGTTTTTGTTCAATTGACGGTTTGGTTCCTCGAATGACTAATGATATCAATTTCTGACGGAAGCTTTGCAAAATTTGGCCGTTTTTTAATCCGCTTATTACAATTTTGAAAGCATTTTATGGCCTTAAAAATGCTTGTTTAGAAAGTATTTTATCTGTTTTTGTGATTCAAACTACCTTTTTTTATAAATGTCATGTTATGTTCAGCAAATAGTTGAAAAAAATTGATACAAATAGACAGATTTCTGCGATTTCTGCATTTATACTAATTAATATGGCTGTATATTTAAGGTTTTGCATTTATTGTTTTTAAATATATTTGTCTTTGTTCGTTTTATAATACATAAAAAAATTGTATTTTCTTGTAACTTAGCTTAACAACTTTAAATGGTCTACCATTAATCGTACCATTACTAAAAGTTTCAATTACTGCATCAATCACCATTTCTTTTTCGACTCTCTTTATAAAACCAATAGCTCGAAACTGATTTGGATCAGTCACAATTGCTTCATCATTGTTTTCTATTTTCGACTTTATATCTACATCGAGAGAGATGATGTTACAAGATTTCATTATTATGTTCTTGTCTATAAGTTATAACTCAATCAATACCATAAAGGGTTCAAGAATGGATTGAGAGCAATTTAATATCATGTTTATTTGTGATCGAGTTTGGAATAGAAGATGTTACTGCAACAATGTTATAAGTTACGGTAGATAATGATTTCTCTTTTTAAACGTTATAAAAGTAGATGGTGTAGTTATAAAAGATATTGCGAAGGAGCTGAGAGTGAAAACGGACTCGTTAATATTTATCACCTATAGGCGATGTGAAGAAATTTCGTGTATGAAATAAGGTTTCTGAATAAATATTATATTAATGCTCTGATATAGTTTACAAAGTTTTGTCATTGTCATTACCACTATTTAAGTAAGTATTGTTAGTTTTTTTTTTATTAAGTATATATTTTTATGTTGCAAATGATACTCTTAATGATTTACACTCAGATATGATTTTAAGCTATTTTTTCAGTTATCTTCATTGTTAGGTTTTCGCTTCACTGCTATCCCATATGATGTAGGTATATGTAGCAGTCTACAATGTAACGTACTATATATAGGTTATATTATAGATATTTATTGAATAAGCCTACTTACCTGGTATTTAAGGATTAATATATAAATATCTGTCACTAAAGCGCTAAAAGCAAAGTTATTCACAATTAACAGGTTTGTAAAAAAAATAGGAATTTCATGTTGAGATTTTTATTTTAGCCAATTTTAACCTTAAAATTAATGATGTCTTAGGATTTTACGATTGTTACTCTTGTGAAAAAGTTAAAAGTTGTTAAATTTTAATGTAAATAAATATGTATAGATAAAAAAATATATACTTATACATCACTAAGGTTAAACAGGCAGGTTGGCAGGAAGGCACTGGATGCAGGACGCTTCTAACCGGTCTTTTTAGAAATCCACGGGGGAGGCCTATGTATGTCCAGCAGTAGACTTCTTGTGGCTGAGATGATGATGATAATGATGAAGATTAAACAAATAAATTGATCAGATATTGAACCAATAAGGCAAAAAAACAAATAAGCCACCCAAACTCTAATCCACAACATCAGATCCTGCTATTAGCCGTCTGACCTTCCAAGGCGACCCCATCGTGCCCACATTTGTCACAGTCGAAACACTCACTCGTACCCATTGTCCCCCCGGAACCTACTTCAAAAAGGGAGCACTTACCCGTACTTATAGAGACTCGTAGAATTAATCACGCGACGCATTGTCAAACTGTTTGTTGGTAAACTGCAGCACAATGCCATTGTTGCGTATTGTATCGCCGGCTATTGTTGTTGATAAAAAATTGTTATTCATTGAAAGTGTCATTATGTGGAGCTTCTCAAATAAATTCGGAAGGATTGATGGTTTGTGTCTTGTTTTATTTTTTGAGATCGTGATTGTGGTTAGGGATTTGTTACTGTGATGTTAAGACGTAAATATGCATTAACTTGATGTACATAGTGATCTCATTACGAATATTCAAATTCACTGTATCTTTATCGAAACCAGGAAGCCAAAATAATTTCTTGTAATTTACTTCTATATTAATATACCTAGTTTCCGGCTGCCTAGTCGGGAGACCGTCTGACTTGCGATCCGCAGGTCCTGGGTTCGAATCCCACGGCACGCACCTCTGTCTTTTTGAAGAAACCTACATATCTGAGAGTTCTCAATGATCTTGAAGATGTGTGAATTCTGCCAACCCGCACTTGGCCAGCGTGGCAGACTATGGCCTAACCCTTCTCACAATGAGAAGATGGCCCGTTCCCAGCAGTGGGACAGTTTGTACAAACAGGGCTGATAAAAAAATAATATATTACCTTAAATTTTAATATAATACTTTTTTTATAAACTGATTATTCATGCCAGTTCTCCAATTCAAATTCAAATAAAAACTAGCATATCTGTCCATTGACTTGACTCAAATCAAAACTAAAAATATCTAAGTTTTTATTGTTTATTTTCGTTAATAAATACATTTTCATCATCATCATCATCTGAGCCATAAGAAGTCCACTGCTGGACATAGCCCTCCCTCATGGATTTCCAAATAGACCGATTGGAAGCGGCTTACATCCAGCGTCTTTTCGCCACGTTTATTTTTGTACTTGTAATTTTAATGTTGATAAAACAAATTTTACCAACATTAAAATCTGTTATGCCAAGAAATCAGAAAAACTTGCAATTTCAAATATCAGAAATACTGATAATAAGTGTTTTATTTCGTTCAATATTATGAAGCATTTTTCCGAAATCCGTAACGAGTACGTCACACGGTGATCAATCGTAAGTAATCTTATGAATGTGAAGGATATTGCTCGAAAGATTTTGATGCGATTGGCAACAATAGTTTCAAAAGATTAGACATGGTCGCTTGAACTTTTTGACATGCGTTCTTTATCATAAAAAAACGTTACTACGATCGTCACAATATTTAAAACATTCATAAATGCAATCCAGCTGCTTTGAAACTAAATATTTCTTCAAATTAAATTATCAATATTTTACATTTCTACTTCACCTATATCATAAACGTGGTCATATTCGCCGTTACATATAAATTCTCCAGTTATAACTTGATATCCCCGTGACTAAAATTAAAATATGAGTCAAAAGTTACCGTATGCTACATAAAAATAGTTTCTAGAAATATAACACGACAAAAATGAAAGTTCGAAATCAAACACTAGTCGTTACAAAATATGAGTCTGGCACAAATTTAGTAAGTCTAGTACGACTCTAGACTGTGGGTGTTCTATACCTCATACGTATGCAAATAGTCCATTAGCTGCGATTTTAAGTATTTTAATTAGTTTATATCGCTTTTGTATGTATAATAACGATATTTAATAAAAGATATACGTTATATATTCATAGTTAGATCATAAAATTATTCAGCGTATTTTCAAATTGTGATTTTAAGTTAATTTTTGTGGAATTAGTACGAATCTATAACTAGGTCTGTATGTATAATTGTTGTATTACGTAATTGGACTAATTTTAGATAACGGAATTAGGTGTTTGGTGACAAGCAATGAGGAAATTATACAACATTATTTAGATACATAGTTTTTCCTATAAGTGTATTATAAGACAATAGTACTCCATAGGTTTTAATTCCTTTTTGAGTGTCGAAATATGCGGTTTTTGCGACATATACGGCTGTTTACCTTTTTAATGATATGATGCAAAGATCTGCTTATATGATTTTAATTTCAACTCGATCTCCACGCGTTTCTGAGATAGAAGGTTTTGATAGACGGACAACAAAGTGTTCCGTATAAGGGTTCCGTTTTTTCCTTTTGAGGCACGGAACCCTAAAAACAGCTACAGTAGCGTTAAATTATAGTTATTTAGAAAATAATCAGAAATAGCAACCTTCAAACACCAAAATTTGGTCTATCAACTTTATATTCTTAACAAAAAATCTAGCAAAATGATAATGTTAATTTTCTATCATTTTTTAGGGTTCCGTACCCAAAGGGTAAAAACGGGACCCTATTACTAAGACTTCGCTGTCTGTCTGTCTGTCTGTCTGTCTGTCTGTCTGTCTGTCTGTCTCCAGGCTGTATCTCATAAACCGTGATAGCTAGAAAGCTGAAATTTTCACAAATGATGTATTTCCGTTGCCGCTATAACAACAAATACAAAAAATTAAAAAAAAAATAATATTAAGGGGGGTCCCCATACAATAAACGTGTTTTTTTCGTATTTTTTTGCTCAATATTAAAAACGGTAACAGGTAGACGCTTCAAATTTTCACAGAATATTTACTTGTATATTACCTTTCAAAATAAATAATTAAATAACAATAAAGTAAATATTAAAGGGGGGCTCCCATATAACAAACGTAATTTTTAAGCAATTTTTACTCGATCTCAATTAAAAGGTAGAAACTTGAATATTTGTAAGTAAATATTTAGAAATATATTAACTATAAAAATAAATACCTAATCTTATACATAAAAACTCACAAAATGAAAATAATCCGTGCATCTAAACGCGGTGCGAGCGCCGGTTTAGCGGGGTAGCGGGGGAGGTAACATCACGGAGCGAGCCATAGCCGCGCGTATTCGCGCGAGCGTCGTCACGCTGCCCGGATGTGTATCGAAAACCTACCTATAAGTTTGCAATTTACTACTTGGAATTTCGTTGATTTCTCGTTATTTTATAAACAGAACTAAACTTTGTAGTATTATAGATGATAGTACGGAACCCTTCGTGCGCGAGTCCGACTCGCACTTGGCCGATTATTTAAATCTAAAACAGGATTGACCTCTCATAAAATATTCAAATCACTTACAATAGAAGCGCTTCGTGACCCCACCGCACTTTCATATAAACCGGTTCATAATATTTGGCATAACACAAAGGGGTTAAGAGGTAAGTGTATAATTTTTTTTTATGTAGAATTAGGTCTATTATTTGAATATTACGCCACTTACGGACACAATAGATACATACCAAGAGTCAATTTTTGCAAAAAGTTGTACTAATAAATTATGAAAAAGACAATAGTATGATTTATGACAGGGTATGTAAGTGTCAACTACGTCGTTGATGAGAATAATTTTTGCAGTTGACATGTTATTTTAGTCGGATGTTTTGGGGTTTAAAATTAATGAATAGATAAATGCATAAAGGCTGGGGGTACTACTGCTTCCCGAATCAGACTACAAAAAAGTCTTGCCCTACCAATTATGTATTATACGTAGATAGGATTTCCCCGGCTCTGCGTGGCAAGCCTGAATTAAGGTAATCGCCCGACTCGCCTTCAGTCGCGACATGTAACGCTGTTAGACGCGTGTCGGACTTGTGAACAGTGATATTGTCATCCTGTGTATTTAGAAAGTACAACACCAAGATATATATACGAGTATATAAGGCCAAGTTACTAAAAGGCTAGGATGTGCTCTTATCTTCGAAAGTGCTGAGAACTGAGAACTTACTAGCCACAAATCACGGTTTTGTTGTAACCGAGATTTTTTCCCGAGTGCGCAAAAAGGAGGGTTATGTTTTTCCAGTGTTTATATGTTTGTGGGTATTATGTATGTATGTACGCTTCTATATTGCATCCTACAGCTTATATGTCATGCTTCTAAGAGCACTGGCTTAGGCTATTCGTTGTCTGACTTTCAATAAATCAGTCACTCAGGATAACAAGTATACATTTAGAAAACTCAAAACCCTCGA
The DNA here is from genome assembly GCA_947563715.1 of Lycia hirtaria. Taxonomy (NCBI): domain Eukaryota; kingdom Metazoa; phylum Arthropoda; class Insecta; order Lepidoptera; family Geometridae; genus Lycia; species Lycia hirtaria. The sequence goes on from OX387385.1 coordinate 36,142,686, forward strand.
CATAAAACGACTGAACCGATTTTGATGAAACATAGCAACATAGCTAAGAAAACTCTCGATGAAATCTTTCAAACAAAAAATAGATCAAAATCATTCCATCTGTTTGAGAGCTACTACGAGGCCACATACGCATAAATATATATCTATACACATGCACGTAAAGTTACAACACCCCTCTTTTTGGGTCGGGGGTTAAAAGCGAATTAATCTACAATGCAGACTGTTCAGCTAGAAAACATATGGCATTGGGGGCGTTGCTGTCCTTATTTCATTGTTTTGTTCAGTCGAGACCACAGAATACCATAGTAGTACATACTTCCAGATATTAGTTCCCGTGTTTTACCACGATAATTCTACATTTAAACAGAGTTTATATAATTTAACGGTATTTCTAGTTGTAAATATTTTTAATTTCGACTCTCCAGTAAACACAAAATGGGATTAAAACCATTTTACGCGTTTGTTTATGAGAACCAAAAGCATTTCTTCTAATTAAGCTTAATATTCTAACTTTTACATTTGAGATCAGCTGCGTCTAACACTTTCAATTCCATAAGCGGATTAGGTTCGTTGACCTCATTTGTGAGTTTTTAAGTGCCTTACTACATTTTTAATTAGAAGCTTAATTACTTTTCGATGGCACTATACAGGGTGTTTGGAATGTTTAATTAAAAAACATATATTAATTTCATAAATAGCTGAGAGATATCCTTATTCCGACAGACTTACGAGTTTTGCCTTTTTATCTTTTGTGTCATTTGAGAAAAGTAAATAAAAAAAATCGGCCAAGTGCGAGTCGGACTCGCGCACGAAGGGTTCCGTAGGGTTTTTATCTATAACAGAAAATCGTATAAAATAACGAAAAATCAACGAAATTCCAAGTAGTAAATCGCAAACTTATAGGTAGGTTTTCGATACACATCCGGGCAATATAACGATGCTCGCGCGAATACGCGCGGCTGTGGCTCGCTCCGTGATGTTACCTCCCCCGCTACCCGCGCGGCCATTGCTTATCACAACCGCCTCGCGCTCACGCCACCACCACACGGCGGCGCGGCGTTCGCACCGCGTTTAGATGCACGGATTATTTTCATAGATTAGGTATTTATTGTTATAGTTAATATATTTCTAAATATTTACTTACAAATATTCAAGTTTCTACCTGTTAATTAAGATCGAGTAAAAATTCCTTAAAAATTACGTTTGTTGTATGGGAGCCCCCCTTTAATATTTACTTTATTGTTATTTAATTATTTATTTTGAAAGGTAATATACAAGTAAATATTCTGTGAAAATTTGAAGCGTCTACCTGTTACCGTTTTTAATATTGAGCAAAAAAATACGAAAAAAACACGTTTATTGTATGGAGACCCCCCATAATATTGAATTTTTTTGAATTTTTTGTATTTGTTGTTATAGCGGCAACGGAAATACATCATTTGTGAAAATTTCAGCTTTCTAGCTATCACGGTTTATGAGATACAGCCTGGAGACAGACAGACAGACAGACAGACAGACAGACAGACAGACAGACAGACAGACAGACAGCGAAGTCTTAGTAATAGGGTCCCGTTTTTACCCTTTGGGTACGGAACCCTAAAAAATGGTACCTGATTAATAACATCATTATATTAAAGTATTATTCTATTATCTACGGATAATATTACCTAAACACTAAATACTATTTTTTTAATTTTTTTATGCTTTGACTCCACAGAATCCAGGGTCCGTGCCTTTTATAAGCTAATACATTATTTTTATTAACTAAGTACTACTAATACTACAATTTGATACTGTTGTACAAAAAACAGACACAAGCAGGTTCGAAAAAGTATAAACTTACTAGCCGTCTTTATATGTGCTTTTAACTAGCGTTGTGATGAAAAATAGTAATGTCAGTGATCACAAGATTCAAATTAAGAGATATACATTTATTAACCGGTACATGGCTAATACATTTATTGGTTATCAACAATATCTTGATAAAAAAGGTAGCTAGGATGAAATGTTATCAAAATTTTTACTTACGTAATAAGAACACTCTGTACATACTAGATCTTACAGACCGATGACATTTCAAATCTTTATTTATACCCCAAAGACATCCTTAATTAACCCAATAAAATCGAATTTAAGAAGTATAACATTAATATATGTAAATAATTACACATTTTAGGTCTCTAATGAAGGTCGTTTAAATGGTATCAGACAATTATTTATGAGTCTTAGTCACGGAAGAAGTTTAATAACATAATCTTGTGTGTTGTAGGTGTTAATTAATGCATTATAGATGATTTTTTTCGAATAACTGTTTGGTTTGACGAGAGACCAGAAGTAATATATAAATGCAAAAAACCAGTGGCAATTAATACTACTCAGCTTGAATCCGTTTTTGAGTCAGATTTTTTCTACAAATAGGTTAGTTACAAAAATAATACGCAAACACGGAACTTGGATAAAAAAAATATAATTACGTAGATTTTAGACATTTGTTATAAAACCGATAAGCTGTTATAATTATTTAAAATAACTTTCTACTAATAACTACTTATTTACTTTCTTAAAATATATAATGAAAATATTTTCCTCTATATATAAATTGATTTATATAGTATTGAGATTAAATAAAATATAAAACTAAATTGATTTAAAAATATAAAATTAAATTAAGTTAAGTATTCACCGAGACATCTCCGCGCACAAACGTGTCCATTAGACTGGCGGCATTGCCACGCTGGCTGTATGGTCACTTTTTCTCTATATGCCAATTTTTATGGAAAAACATCTGAACACCTAATAAATACGACACGCCGCGGTGAAAAGCAACAGTCACCATCATCTCAATCACAAGAAGTCAACTGCTGGACATAGAGATCTTCTTTGGATTTCCAAAAAGACCTAGTAAAAACCGGCCAAGTGCGAGTCGGACTCGCGCACGAACATTTCCGTACCATTATCTATAAAAACGAGCAAAAAAATCACGTTTGTTGTATGGGAGCCCCCTTAAATATTTATTATATTCTATTTTTTTGTATTTTTTGTTATAGCGGCAACAGAGATACATCATCTATCTAACTATCACGGTTCATGAGATACAGCCTGGTGACAGACGGACAGACAGACAGACAGCGGAGTCTTAGCAATAGGGTCCCGTTTTACCCTTTGGGTACGGAACCCTAAAAAAACAAAAAAATTCGATAGTAGGGAAAGTATGTATAGTGCAATAACACTTAGCAGAAAACTACAAGTAATAATACATTATGAAGCTTACATAGCCACAAAACTGTATCATAAAGACAGCTCATATTAGAGCGGTTGCATTATTACAAAACACATAATCCGATTACTCGACTGCAATAAATCGATTTCTAATAGGTTCCAAATAAAATCGAATGGTCATGCCTAGTAAACACGAGTAATGTGTTTATAAATAGATTGTAAATACGTGAAAACTACTTACTTGGCTTGAGATCTTTCTATGTTAATATAGGTAGGCGTTTGGAGTTGATGTTGGCATACATAACATGTATATGTGTAATATGTATATGTATTATACACAGATTAAGAATTTTTCGCTACGCTCGATAGATTGAATGTATGTTGTTTCACACCATACCCACTATTTATTGCCAAAAATATATGGAAATATAAATATTTCTGACAGCGTATTACAAAAATATGTCCATATTTTGTACGTGCGTTTTAGTTCATCAGTAGTTAGGTTTGCAATTAATTTATCTTCACGTGACGCTAACTTGATGTAATGTGTAACCGGAAAGTCGGAATGAATTATATAATTATCATCCGCCCTCACTTATAGAAAATGGGGGCAGACAATAATATTGTCATCGCTGAACCACGCTATCAACAACGCTCCTTCTCTGCCTTCACTCGGTCTCAACCTTACACTCCTGACAACACTGCACCTAGCAACATATCCTGTCTAATTGGACTAGTCGCATTACCGATTACTTACATATAAAATCCACATCAAGTCTGTCTGAGTCCGTTCATGAGTCACGGTCCGCGTCGTGTCGAGTGAGCGATTGAGTGACCCATCACCCTGTTCCGATCTACATGTGTCAGAGTTAAGCTGAATATACTGTATGGTATTAAGAGTGACCCCGCACGAGTGCGATCGACGCCGGCGCACGATCTGACTGGACGTTTGACGGAACGGTGTTGTTTTAAATTTTGATGTTGATACAGCGGAGCGAGAGTTTTCACGAAAATCACCGTCATTTTCTAATTATATACATAGCAAAGAGACAACAACAGAACAGAACAGCAGAACAGCAGGCTTAGGCAAGTGGCAAACGTTTCTAATCCTACAAACGCTTACGTTTCGAAATTCCCCAGGAGTCAGTGCTTTCTGCTACGCTTTTCTTGCAGCATATCAATGGTCTGCTGAAACCCGGGTATTTTTGGATACGAAGACGACAGCACCGTTGTAGAAAGTTACGTATCTGACGCGCGAGCCGGTGTACCTGAAATCCAGGCGCAGAGAGAGGCAATGGTTGAGCGCTTGAACTTGGCTCTAGAGGCAGTCTCCGAGTGGGGCGATGCCAACCTAGACAAATTAAATGCTGCTAAAACACAGGCGTGTCTATTCTCTGCTAAAAGGAGCCAATTTCAGCTGGCTCCTACTTTCCGAGATGTTTCGATACCGATTAAGGATCACCTCGAGCTCTTAGGCGTTACTTTGACGTCCACCCTTAACTTTGGCTCCTATATTGACTCAAAAGCTCAATTAGCTGCCAAAAAGCTGGGTATCTTTTCGAAGGTGCGTCGGTACTTTACGCCGGAACTGTTGCTTACACTATATCAGGCACAAGTTCGGTCGTGCATGGAGTACTGTTCGCACCTTTGGGACGGATCTGCTAAGTACCAGCTCGAAGCGTTAGAGACCATTGAGAGGCGTGCTAGGAGGCTCATTTGTGACGATTCCCTTGTTCGGACTAAACTCTAAAGTCTGGAGCATCGTCGCAAAGTTGCCAGTTTATCGATTTTTTATCGCATACATTTCGATGAGTGTGCGTCTGCTTTACATGATCTCATTCCCCCATGCCCATTTTTCTATCGGACTGCAAGAAGCACGAAAAAGCGACATCGTTTCATGGTTGATATTCCAAAAACACGTACGAAACGCTTTGGCTCCACTTTCATTGTGCGTACCGCCAAAATGTGGAATGCGCTTCCTGAATGGGTCTTTCCGAATAGATATAATCTAAGTGTCTTCAAATCGCGAGTATTTAAGTTTCTTCTAGGTAAGCGCGCTCCATCGTAGACTGTAACTGTCGCTTAACACCAGGTGAGTTGCCAGTCAAGCGCAAGCCAATCGTCAAATAAAAAAAGACATACTACCAGCTGAGCCACAAGGCCAGTCAATTGATGTCAATTGAATAATTGAACAGATGAACAAACAACAACTAAAGCATTCCGCACACGGGAATACACTAATACGATTCCAGTTTGACACACATACGCGACTGCGATGTATTTCATACATTTTATCATTCCAACTCATCGCACCGTGCGCGAACAACAACGAAATTACATGGCGGCGACTTAAGAGCGACGCGTTGGATACGCTCACCATACGCATAGAAAACTCGAGTCACTTCCGGGTGTTAGTTTTAGCCTTAGTAATAAACTCTTGATGGAACCTTACAAGCGCGGAACACTATAAATCGACAAGATTTCACATTGTTATAATTAAGCAAACAAATGGTCGTGCAGTGATTTCAAAATCATGTAGATAGTCTAAAAGCAAATAAAGTGCTTAACCTTTTAATGCATTCAACTAACAGATTAATTCAAAATATACATTCCCGTGCACTCCACAGCTATTTGCAACTAAATTACTGATAATTTCTATTATGAACGATCTTGATAGATCACGATAGTCGATAAAGACTTAGAAAGCCATATGGGTTAATTAATTTGGCTGCTCTTTGTTTTACTACAGTTTAATTGCTTGTCAAGAATTCACATAACTTTAATGTTAAAAATGTAATTAATACAAAACGCCAGAAATCCAAATTTCGGTCATACAAAAGCATGTAGCTTATCAAAAAAATTACTTTGAGACCAATTTATATGCAAACAGCTAGTTGTTAAGTTAGTGGCCATCTCGCGGAGTGATCTTATCGTTGACAATATTCTCGATCACAAAAATTTATAGATGAAATGTTCGTTCTCACGCGGCGCGTATTGCAGAGCGTCATTTGCAAGCTGTCATTTACATAGTTATCGGTTGACGAATTCGTCGCGTCATAATTGCTCGTGGAGACGGCATCTAATAGTGTAAAAGTTTTCTGTCGAAGCCATTATGAATGAATTTCGAATAAAAATATTTTCGTTTAAGCCGAAACCGGTTCCAGCATTGTTGGTGAGTTAGTTTGTTATGTTGGATATAAAATAATAAAGTATGTCGTAAATGTTGATCATTTTTTAAAATGCCTCGGAATCTTTAGTGATTTTTTTTATGTAATTGTAACGGGAAAGGTTAAAGGTCGGGAAATAAAGATAGGAAACTTGTATTTTTCAATAAAAGTCTAGATTATAATAAAAATGTCGTATATTAGGACTATGCGGATTTTTGCCGCCATTTTCAGAACTTAAATAATTTTTGTGTGGCAAGATTGTCATTCGTTCGTTGTTATATTGCACATTACTGCAGCTTTACTTGTTATTATGGGTATTCCCTTAACTTGTTTAAAAGTAAAAAGTAGGTATTTAACCTTATTTTCGAATTTGTCTTATCAACGAAATAATTTAATTGATTTTCACTTTGGAATGAATTGGGAAAACTGAAAATTGGGCTTGGTGGCGTCCAATGGGACAGGTAAATTCCCAGCAGTGGACTAAAGTGGGCTTATAATAATAATGACGACAATTTTATTTGTAATTAGTTACCTCCCTGATTAAATAGTTTAAATGTAAGAATCAAATTAATCTGCTAAATAATGAACCTGTAAAAGTTCAACTGAATAATTGTTTACTACTTTAATGTGTTTACTACATAAACTATAGTGGCGCCAATAACGCACGGTGGGCTTAACTGGAAACTTAGTTAAACAATTTCGGCAATTAACATACTTGTGGCCATATATAAATAAGTATTTATACGCAGGATGCGTATAAATTTCTTTTTGAAGTCGACAAAAAAATCTGATCAAGGAATACGTTGACTGAAAAAAGTTCATCAAAATAGGGCCTATTACTAATTTACTTTAATAAAATAGCATTACAACAGTTGGTAATAGAATGAAAACAACAAAAAGTCGGTATGTCTCTCGCTTAAATTTTCCACTAGTTAATTCAATTATTCCTAATTATTTTCCAGCTGTGAGCTTTTCTCGAGCAATCTTCATTAGGCTTCCCTGGAACTTATTAGCGAGTCGAGACAGGCAAGAAATGTAGCATTAACAGTGGAAAGTAAATCCTGGTTGGATGTTTACCTTCTGATGCGGGAATGGTACATGCAACGTACGCACAAGCTACGCACGTATGTATCGCTGTGCGTGATGACATATGTCACTTTGACAACTGTAAAATTTCTTTATTATTGAACTGGGGGGCAATTCAGTTAATCAAAACTGATCCGTAACTGAACCTTTTTCGAAGTATTTTCTGTCCACTGCTATAATTTTTTTGATTTAGTAACGAGCGAAAGACATGTCAAGTTTCATCAAAGGTGTCAATTGTATGGCTTAGAAGTGACTGAATCGAAAAAAAAGATGGCGGCCGATGGGAAACGGTTCACATATGGTTCAGCTACGGAGCGGTCTTGAATAACTGAATTGCCCTGCTGGTATGTATACATTATGCAACTTAAGACTTATACCGCTTTGATTTACAACTGAATTCCAGACTAGAGCTTTTGGCCCACTGGATCTTTTGGATCACTGGACCTTTTCGCCCACTGGACTTTATGACCCTGAATTATACATATTGCTATTATGTAGCTGAGCTATTCACAATTGGGTGGTTTTGTGAAGTCTGGATACAGAAAAAATAACAGTTATTTGCTGTCATTATACTATAAGTTGCTTTATTTTAATCATGTTTGTGCTTATAATTTAAAGAACTGAAGTAACTGACTTCAAAATACGCGATTTAATTTATGTGTATGAGATATTTTTTCCAGTTATTTTGTTTTAAAAACCAATCTGTTGAACCGATTATGACGAAAATTTTCTACGCAACCAATTGAAAAATTATATCATTTAAAATAAAAACAAATCAAATCCATTTATAAATGATGGAGTTATGACATAACAAACAAAAACATTGAAATAGTGTCTTCCTTTTTGAAGTCGGTTAATGAACGGAAATCGATAACAGAAACATTAAGTACTTATATATAAATTAGAAAAAGCATATTATTAAACTAAATTAATCAACCTTTTAACTACATTTTAGTTTGAATACCTGGTAGTAGGTAAATTAAATAAAATCATCGGAATAATAACCCTACATATCACATTAATTGTTTTTTTTAACGGATTTATCAAAAACTCATCAATTTATCGGATGCGTAATAATCGCAAAAACCTAAGAAAACATTACATCTCATTGATTTTATTCACTGTCAACAGATTCTTACATTTATCATAATATAATTATGCATATAAATTATAATTTAACTATTGTTCAGTTATTTTGTAACCATATCTCATGCAGTTATGTATAAGCATCGGTTAGGTCATACATTATTATTAAAGATGGGTCCGTATACCACAAGCATAATTATAATGTACTTTTATGAACCTGTAACATAAAACTAGTTTTAGTACAACACTAACTATGCATAATAATAAATGTAAAACAATGATTCTCGATGCACAGTAAACTTCGCCTACTTGATGCATCCTGTTCTGTGTATTATAGATAATTTAAAAAACTGGAGACCATGCGCTTGAGGCCAAAACTGAGGCCAAAGCTCATAGGTGAGTTGTGCCATAGAGTAAGGGAAAGGACAGGTGACTCCCGCTCCGACATGTTTCTGGTGCAAAGACTGGCAATCGCCATTTAGCGTATAACGCTGCGCCGCAAGTATTATGGGTAGGTAGGTAAGTACCTTTACACCAGCGATAGTATAAGGGGCAGATTATAGAATGGAAAATAATAACTTTATTGTACATTCATACAGAACAACTTAAATATATATATTATAAACGTAATTGAACGTACAACGGCAGCCTTATCGCATAGAGCGATTTCTTCCAGGCAACCTAAGGGTGATATCTGGCAATTGTGAAAAGGAGGTTGTGGTGTACAGTACCTAAAAATAAATAATATAATTGTATTATACATCTTTAGGTATACTTAACGTAATATTAACACATGACAAATAATATAAAATATATACAGATTTATTTATTTATTTATTTATTTCATTAGTACGGCTATAACCAATTACACTAATTCAAATAAGTAAGGTAAGTAATTTAAAATAACAATGATAATAATAATGGCCTTAATTAAAATACAAACAAATTACCTATAAATGTGAAGAATTAACGTCATGAGATTTCTCAATATATTTGTAACATAAATATGTTATTTGAATGATTTAGGCTTAAGGTTTTTGACAATTTGTTAGTATATTGTTATTGTCGTATTTGACAAAAAATAACAATAATTAATTTATATTTACAAATATAAAAAATAATAAACCTCGAAACTACAACATGGACGCAAAGACTTTTTACAATTTCTAAAAACAATCGAAAGATGCTGTTAATGTATACAGTACTGTACAATTGTACAGTACATTTACTTATTTATTTACTTTGAATACTTATATATGTATAAGTATACAAATACAGTGCCGTAAATAGCCTTTTCTGCGCCCTGTGCGAGCTTCTATAACTGCGCCCTTAGGGGCGCAGCGGGAACTTATCAGGAGCAAACCGAATAAATAATAGTCCTGCCTGGTCTGGCCATTCTTGCGCCCCCAGAGTCTACGCCCTGTGCCTGGGCACCGGTGGCACCGCCCTATTTACGGCACTGTACAAATATTAAATTTTGACTAAAATTATTTTCACGAAAAATGTCATCAAAGTCCGGCAGTTTAATTAAACATTGATTTACATACGTAAATGGAGAGGGCATGTTATTATCGGGAAGCGGAGCGTAGGTCGTCCAGCTGCAAGATGGGTGGACAATATTGTGTCTATCGCGGGTCGAGTCGAGGTCGACTGGACGCGAGTGGCTCAGGATCGAGGCAGATAATCTAATAATAATATATATTTTTTTATTTCTGAAAATTGTAGCTTTTTCAAAGTTTCCAATAATTACTTAAATAATTAACCAATAACCTTATATTATTGTTCCTGCGGGCCCCAAACTAGGCAAAGCCTGTACGAGTATCTTTGGTACCCGTGTGATGACATGATAAGAGAGGCAGATTTTTGAAATATGCACCATAAACGAGTATTCGCGCATATTATATGATCCTAATTGTCTCTGTAAAGACTGATTTACATCAGAGCGAATGTTCATCTATCAAATTCTTTTAGTGTAAACAGACGTAGAGCATTCTTTCTATGTTCTGTCTGCGTTCAAGAGCATTATATTCTATATACTGAGAAGGCTCGTTCGCTTGACGTAAACGGCACTAAAGCGCGAGAACGTTGTCGCATGTTCGGACGTTCTCGCTTCCCGGAGCAGTCACTTCAAAGCGTCCTTCTGTTCTCCGTTCTTGCTCGTTCAAGATTCCAGTTCTTGGTTCTTGTTCGTTTGGTGTAAACTCTGAAAACGAGCTTTCGTTTACACTATAAGATCATGAAACACTATAAGATAAGATTTAAATAAGGCAATGTCAATGAAATCATAAATAATTCAATGTCAAACTTCAGATTACAATGTAAAAACTATCAGAGATCATTGTGCGTACGTTACGTACGAAAACGTACGCACAATGATCTCTGATAGTTTTTAAATTGAATTATTTATGATTTCATTGACATTGCCTTATGTAATTTAACATGTATACATTTGATTGAAATTTGACATACTTAATAGTAATATAACATAATGATAATTTTGACATGGATTAAATTTTACATTGTAACTATAACTTGACATGGATTAATTTGATATTATAATTGTAACTTGACATGGATTAAATTGACATTGTAATTCTAACTTGACAGGGATTAAATTTGATACTATAATTATTGTAACTTGACATGGATTAAATTTGATATTGTAATTATAATTTCACATTGTATAATTGAAGTAATAACTTCATATTTTGACTTATTTTTCTGTAATAATAGTTTTTTTTTGGAATGTCAATTTTAAAATTACTCGATGAGCCCACTTCCACTATTGCATGCCTGCTGGAGAGGCAAGTTTGTATAGGGAAAATCTAGAATTGTTATAATTCCATATTAAGATATTAATGTACCTACAAACTGCAATAAAATTACTTGTATTTGATATTAGAGCACATCCAGGTTTTAGTAAATCTATGGTGAACAACAAACAGAACAGACAAACAATGTTAAAGTTTTGAATTATACATATATATTTATCAATAGCAATTAATACACTGGCACGAACCTTGAAGGTTAACGTGTAAGTTGTTTTCCGGAATCAAACCGTATTAGGTCCTAATTATTTTATTTGCAACTGTGTTGCCAGTGTGCAGTGCTGTTAAGTAATAAAAATAGAGTACGGTTTGAATGACGTCGTAAATAAATCTCGTTTTAGCAGAAATGTATATGGTTACCAACAACTAGTAACCATAACTGATAGCTGATACATGTAGCAATATTTAAAAAATACAATGAAGCGTAATCTACTATAACCACTAACCTGACAATAAAATTAAGAGAAAATAGTGCGACAAAATGCTGTAGTATGGCTGATGATGACAAATAAGTCCGAAATCTTAAAAACCCCTGAAACTAAAAGCCAGCTGAATCAATGTTGATAAAACATAACTAAGACACATTCTTAACGAAAACTTTCTTTCAAACAAAAATAAAAATAAATCGATATTGGTCCATCCGTTTAAGAACTATGATGCCACAGATATATGTATACCCAAATACACAATTATACAGATACACACGTCAAACTCATAACATCCGTTTTTAGGTGGGGGTTAAAACGTTTTAGACGATGATTTGAAACAATTTGTTTTAGTAAGTCTGTATTATGATCTGAAAAGCATGTAAAACAAAATAATTTTCGAAACAAGTAAGCACAATGTAAAATTTGGCATAAATGTGTTAATCTCGATAGAGGATACATATTTGAGCCAAGGCAATGCCGACAGTATGCTGGGTACGCTGTCAACTGATGGTGGGTTCAGCATTAGGATTGTCTTTAAACCTTTATCGGTCTGGGGTAATCAATTTGCTTTTTGTATAATAGTTTAGTTAGTTAAGTAATCACATATAAAGTACAATGTTGTGCTTGTACTTTATGAAAATACCACCATGTCAACAATAGAAATTTCCCCCATTTTACGCGTATTGAAAGTGTGTGCGGTTTGAAGGCCATTTGACATTAGTGGTTTACAGCTTTCCTCACATTGTTGGAGTTTCCTTTTTATTGTCATGTCTTTGTGTTACATTGTCTATGGTTTACTTATGTAAGAGGAAGAGGTTATATAACTTGTAATCTTGATTTCTGTGACAGCTGTCATTTTATACATAGCTATAACACACCGTATGTATTGTTGTAAAAATGTAAATTTACAATTCAATTTGTAAGGGATCAAGCTATATTTTGCAGACCATGGAGAATAGATAACTCTTAAATTAATTTTCGACACTGAAAAAAACCTTTTTCAAATTAGTTAAAATGTAACTAAGTTTTCCTTCACAGTAGATGTAATAAAAGTTATATCGTTAAAGAGGCTTATATCTAGTATTTTATGGCGCTTAAAGGTCACTGTGCAAATACACAAAAATTAAAAATAAATAAAAAATACAGCTGAAATGTTAACCTCCTTCTTTTACGTAAGATAGATCTACGATTGACCACCACTCGCCGATGTTAAGCGACGGGGTGGCCGAGGATAGAGCTCGTCGGTCTAGAAGATATCTATTCACTCTAGTTTTAAAAATTCCAAGTTTGTTGTTCTCAGAAAACAGAGATGGCGGCAAAGATCGCGGCGGCCTTCGTTTTGAATTCGGTGAAAACTGAAACAACTTCTTCGAAATGCGAAATTTTGTTTGGAAAACCAAACTACTGAACCGATTTTGATGAAATTTCTATGGAACTAATCTCTGATTTTGGCTGCTTTCTCGATAGTAGTGTTACATCCAACTGAAATTTTCAAAAATATTGAACAGATTTTAACCCAATATATGTAGTATACCTACTACACAAATAGACGCACAATATATGTAGTATACCTACTACACAAATAGACGCACAATATATGTAGTATACCTACTACACAAATAGACGCACAATATATGTAGTATACTACACAAATAAACGCACAATATATGTAGTATACCTACTACACAAATAGACGCACAATATATGTAGTATACTACACAAATAAACGCACAATATATGTAGTATACCTACTACACAAATAGACGCACAATATATGTAGTATACCTACTACACAAATAGACGCACAATATATGTAGTATACCTACTACACAAATAGACGCACTATAGAAAAAAATATTTGTCCACACACATCCAGTGGCAACACTTTGCGATCTACCCAACGGACATTTTTGTGGTGAAAAAATATACTTCTTGTGTGGTGACAGGTAGTTGTTTTTGTTGTGACCTCATTAAAATTATTTATATCAAATTAGGCAAAAAGCTCCAAGTGTTCCCTACTATGAAGAAAACTCCTTGTCTGAACTTTATGACGCTTTATTATTACTTATAACACTGCACTTATTTCACTGCACTGAGCGGTCTGACGCTAAGACCGCCTTTTTACTACCGAGTTACGCCGCGACTACTTTTTCGAAGGGCCGCTCGCGCTCGTCCGCCCGCGATATATCCCCTCCCCGGAATTACAACATCACGCCATCATCCGGGGTAGCGTTCATTCTGTTCGATCACCGTTCTCCAGAGTATATAAATTAAGAAAATAGCAGTGCTGCCACTCCGCAACACTGAAAACACCGCACACCACATACAACAAATATTCAAATCATGACACTACATTCTTATATTGCCGGTAGTTGTCATCCATCTTCAACAAGCTATAACGAACGATCTGAAGTGACGAAGTGCCGGTGTCGGCGACAAGGATCTCCAATATTTTGACGAGAATCGGGAAAGAGATTGCTGGTAGCATGGACCCTGTCCAAGGTGAAAAGTACGTATAATATTATTATACTTAAATAACAGACAAAAAAAATCTTTTAAAACAACCTGCAAAAATATTAATTATAAGATTTATAACCCTAGTTTATATTTTTCATGATACGACGATATCATAAATCCACATATTATTAGTAAAGATGTAGTCTAGGTACTAATAATATGAATAAAAATGTAAAGTGTGTAAGAATGTCCATCCGGGGTGTCTTTGTGAACTACACAACCGTTTCCAAAAAATCTCTAATGACATTTAATAATTATTGAATGCTACATCGGTGAAATTTTCTTTCAAACAAAAAACTCGATCAAAATCGGTCCATCCGTTTGATAGCTACGATGCCACAAAGAGACACACAGATACACGGATACACACGTCAAACTTATAGCACGGCTCTTTTCGGGTCGAGGTTTAAAAAAACAGAGTATCAGAGAATATATGTATTTTCACGCATACAAACTCGAGGGCAACAGGTAGTTATCAATATTTTTACATATATTTTTAATCCATTCACATTCTAGGTCTTAATTTCTAAGTTGATTTTCTGACCTATTTGTTTCTAGCTCAATAACAATACATTATCCAAATATAACCTCAAAAGCTTATCAAAATTCAACAAGTAGTAGTTGAAATACGACACCTGATCCCAATCGAACTAATTATGAGCGAATTTCTGCTTTAGAAGTTTGAGAGCCAGTGATTTATGGGCGCGGGTGTGAACTCTTGACCTCGGATGACATCATCCGGAGTTTCTCAAATATTTGGAATGGAAACCAGATTATTGTAACGTTATAGTTTTGGACAATGACCTGGGGTTTTAACATGGTTTGTGGTTCTAATAATTTTATTTGTTAAAGCAACAATTCACGTTTCAAACGTGGGAACTAGATATTTTTTTATGTAATTAATATATACATAATAATGATCATTTTATGATTTAAAAAAAACGTACGTATTCTCTCTTCATAACTGTATTTTTGTTCTTTTTTTCAATCATTATAATTATTTATGTTTATCTAACCAAAAAAATAACAAAAAAAAAAACAAAACCAGCGTTCAAAATTTCAGTTTTCTTTTACCCGACTCTCAAAGAAGGAGAATAATGATTCTGTGTGTATTTATGTACTTAAGTTTGTTTCTAAATTACCTTCTGTAGATTAAAACGGCTTCACCGAATTTCGTGTGTAGGATGTCTTTAAATTTTTGACAGGCATTTCACCTGATCAACTCAATCTTGATTAAAAGAACACACAAATAAGTAAGTTCGTACAGACTGAGTGGCCCGCCCTAGTGTCAGAGTTATTAAGCCGCCGAAAAGACTCTGACCTGGTTTGACGATTGCTGTTTTAAAGGACACATAATATTATGTGAGAAAGGACCTGTTCAGAAAGCGTTTTCCATGTGTTTTTATGAAGTTCAATAAGTAGTAATAATTTTACTAATCTGTGGTCAATAAAATGTTGTCATTTTTCCATGAGGTCACACGCGAGCACCTATACCTTTTTTGTCCCAACATGTGAGTTGGTAGACGGCGTGAAATGCATTATCATGTCGTCGACGTGGGTGGTGCCGTACACGGAAATTATTTTGGTTTTTGACCTAATTTTATAAGCAAAGCAGCAGTAAGGACAAAAGTACAAAATCTTGAAACGTAAGATCAAAATTCGATCTAATTTTCCTAAGTTCCGAACATAAATTTATGAGACTTCTGTTTATCTTTATTTTGACTGTTTTATTGATTAGATAATTTTGCGTCATCTTAAGCTGTATTTTAAATAAATAAGGCCAGAATTGTTGTCATGCGTTCGTTGCTTTTAATTAAAAAAATTGTGGATTTTTCTTGCTACTGCATTTTTTATTCTATCAAGGCTTAGTACAAAATAAATAAATTTAATTATTTGATATTAATCAAACTTAGTTAGTTCTAGTTCTATTAACAATGCAAAACTGTAAAACTGAAAATAATATCTTGTATTAAAAAAAAAAACTTTTTAATTTTAGATTGAAGTCGAAATTTTTATTAGCTTCAAATCTTCATCGGTCTGAAGTAATCCTATTTTTTTCTATTTTCGTTTTAGTAAGTAATTTAATAAGTAATTAAGTTTTTTCTGTTCTATTACTTTATCAGGTAAGATTGTGGTCAAACATATATCTAATTTGCTCAAAAAAATCTCATTTGGTCTGGGCTATTCCGATAGTTTTTTTAGGTTGTGTAGTTTAGTTTTATTTTTTATAATATAATTTTATTTATTTACCTTAATGACAGTTTCAATGTACGTAGTTTTTTTTTGTTGTAAAGCGAGTAGAGCCCATACTGTAAATACTGCCGTGTTCGATGCTTGAGGTCAAGTGTGGAGACTTTAAAATTTGCACTTGTGCGTTGTTTGATTTATGCGTCAACTTGAGTGGTTCGCGGAATGGCGGACGATTTAAGGTGAGTTTTCACTACAGATTGCTAATTAAAACAAAAAGGGACGGAAGCAGCTTTTCAACATGTTGTGTTGGTATAATAACTTTCCCTATCAAATATTTTTAGGGTTCCGTACCCAAAGGTTAAAACGGGACCCTATTACTAAGACTCCGCTGTCTGTCTGTCCGTCCGTCCGTCCGTCTGTCACCAGACTGTATCTCATGAACCGTGATAGTTAGACAGTAGACATTTTCACAGATGATGTATTTCTGTTGTCGCTATAATAACAAATACTAAAAACAGAATAAAATAAATATTTAAGGGGGCTCCAATACAAATAATCGGCCAAGTGCGAGTCGGACTCGCGCACGAAGGGTTCCGTACTATCATCTATAATACTACAAAGTTTAGTTCTGTTTATAAAATAACGAGAAATCAACGAAATTCCAAGTAGTAAATTGCAAACTTATAGGTAGGTTTTCGATACACATCCGGGCAGCATAACGACGCTCGCGCGAATACGCGCGGCTATTAGGGAAGGTGCGTATTTACGCAACCAGGTTTTTACACCAGGTATTTGCTTGCAAGTATGGCGACCAGGTGCCGCCCGAAACACTTGCAAGGAGAAAAAGTATTTACTTTACGGGATTTCGCGAATGCTATTATGCTTCTTATTGTAACATGTACAATGAACATTTTCCTATGCAAGTATTTTAGTTGAAAAACTCGCTACGCAATTGTGCACCTTATTATAACTTAAATACAAATCAATTTTCTGTAACGAAAAAAATACTTTCAAGGGTTTTGACCCTGGTTTTTGGCGCTTCACTCGGGTGTTATCGTCAAATACACGGAACGAAGTAGGCAAGCAATATATATCGCGCTCGCTCAGTCATGTTTGGTGTCGTTTGGAACGTTTCGAATTTCGTGAATGCCATTATGCTTCTTATTATAACGTATATAATGAACAATATCCTATGAAAGTATTTTAGTAGAAAAACTTGTTACGCAATTGTGCACCTTATCTTAGTTAAAATACAAATCAATTTTCTTTAACGAAAAAAATACTTTGAAGGGTTTTGAGCCCTGGTTTTTGGCGCTGGTATTTTTATGTGGGCGCACTTGGAAGCCCTGGTATGAGATTTTGCAAGTATAACCCATCCCTAGCGGCTATGGCTCGCTCCGTGATGTTACCTCCCCCGCTACCCGCGCGGCTGTTGCTTATCAACCGCCTCGCGCTCGCGCCACCAGCACACCGCGGCGCGGCGCTCGCACCGCGTTTAGATGCACGGATTATTTTCATTTTGTGAGTTTTTATGTATTAGATTAGGTATTTATTTTTATAGTTAGTAATATTTTTAAATATTTACTTACAAATATTCAAGTTTCTACCTGTTAATTAAGATCGAGTAAAAATTGCTTAAAATTACGTTTGTTGTATGGGAGCCCCCCTTTAATATTTACTTTATTGTTATTTAATTATTTATTTTGAAAGGTAATATACAAGTAAATATTCTGTGAAAATTTGAAGCGTCTACCTGTTACCGTTTTTAATATTGAGCAAAAAAATACGAAAAAAACACGTTTATTGTATGTACCCCCCTTAATATTTTAGTTTTTTCTAATATTTAGTATTTGTTGTTATAGCGGCAACGGAAATACATCATTTGTGAAAATTTCAGCTTTCTAGCTATCACGGTTTATGAGATACAGCCTGGAGACAGACAGACAGACAGACAGACAGACAGACAGACAGACAGACAGACAGACAGACAGACAGACAGACAGCGAAGTCTTAGTAATAGGGTCCCGTTTTTACCCTTTGGGTACGGAACCCTAAAAACGTGTTATTTTTTGCTCGTTTTTGCTCGATATTGATAATGGCAACTGGTAGACGCTTGAAATATTCATAGAATATCGAGTTATATTATTCACTTTAAAAATAAATGATTAAAATAAAATGAATGCTTAATGCTTAATGAATGCTTATATATATATATATGTGAGAGAGAGAGACAGAGATTTTAGTAAGTGCAGCTGTGGAATTATCATCATTAAACACTTAAGTATATATAGAAATTATTCTGTCGAAAATAATGATAAGGTCGGATATGAAGTCCTAAAAACGCAGAGCTATGTAGGTATTGACTTGAAAAACCTTTATACTAATTATCGTCACACAATTAATATAATGTAAATTTTTCTATAAATTCCCAGAAACGTTTCTAGGGTTTCCTAATATTCGATTTTCTAATAGCATTATTCTGCATAATCAAGAATTAATTGAAATTTATTATTATTATTTATTTTTATGTATGTTCCCCGATTACCCGAAGACGCATGGACCGAAATGTTTTTTTTTTTTTGGTTAGACTCTGGTTTTTGGTTTTACTTCGCAGGTGGTTCCATCGAAATCGGTTTAGTAGATTGATTTTTAAAACAAAATTGCGTATTTCGAAGTCGGTTTTTCAGTTTAACTACAATTACTTACATGTAGCAAGTATTCAAGCAATAAAATTGTCAAAATTATTTCACTATCACCACTCATATTTATATTTTTCATAGTTTTAAATGCGTATTCTTAAATAATTTGACTGACATTCAAGTACTGTACGTTTAACCTCACAGCGTCCGATAAGTACAAAACTTTAACATTTCAAGTATCAAGTTATGATTTTTCGTCCGTCACGAATGCTCCGAGGCCTAAAATTTAATTTGATTTGTTTAGTGAAGCTAATTGTACGTCATGCGGTTTTGGTCAGAAGGTTCTGTACATTATTAAAAAACTGTAGTAACAGAAATTGTATTTATGTATGAGCGTCTAAATTATAGTACCTACAGAGTACTACTGAACGTCCTAAGTTATAGTACTACCTTAGCGGGGTTTTTCGATAAATATAAACTGTCTTCACATCAATAGGAAATAGGTAACAGATGATAAAACAAAAACAGTGTTGATTATAATGATGATAAAATAGTATTTGACATGTTTAATCTAGATTCCATAGATATAGACCGGTTTACACGTTTGGCCGTAATTAGTCTTACAAAAAAAAAACAAAGATATACTTTGGCTTTTATAATATAGGTAAAAAAGTAAGCATTACCATTCAACGTGGCAATGCGGTTATCATGCTGGGTACGCTGCCAACTGGTAGTGGGTTTGAGCATTTGGATTATCTTTAGACCTTTATCGGTCTGGGGTGATCGGTGTGCTTTTTGTGTAGTAGTTTAGTTAGTTGAGTCTGTATATTGTTGTGTTGTAGTTAATAAAGGCGCTCGTCACAGTAGAAAAAAAAAGGTAAAAAATAAATATAATTTTGTACCCATCGCTGTAAGAACTTGGGGCAGTTGGGGAGCGGATGCCATCAATTAAATTGTCCGAAGACTAAAGAACAACAGTGGTGACTCCCGTTCTGCTTCGTTCCTGTTGCAAAGATTAGTCATTGCTATTCAGCGTGGTAATGCTGTTAGCATTATGGGCACCTTTTCACCAGAGTCGATGCGGGACGTGGTTTGAATGACGAAATTTCAATAGTAATTAAACTAAATTTAATTAATATAATGTCTTGTAATTGCATATAATAAACGACATTATAAATTTTAGTAAATGGTAAAAATAAAAAATAAAAACCTGAAAATGTCTATTTTCTTATCATTATTTTGATAATTTTAAATAAAAATCAATGTTAAGCTTGTTTTTGTTCACTGACGTCACATATTTATATCTTCAAACATTTGAAGATGGAACCCTAAATCCGTTCGTTAAACGTTCCCCATTCGAATTAACTCGTCTGTCACTTGAGTTTGTGAGATTTTGACATGGGATGTCAACATGCGCTCGCGCACTTCAGAAATGACAGCTCGTACCGATGCTTGTTATAGTTAACCCGTAAGCCGTAAGCTCTGTACAGACATTCTGCAATGTTGCATGAAAGTAAGCAATGCAATGTTTTCTATAGTTATATGAAAAATTTAGTGTTTAAAAGTGTGTTGTAATATTACCTACACACTTAATTTTTATTTGAAAGCGATGTATCAAATGCGGCTATTCGATTTCAAGAAAACTAATTAAACAAAATAATAACATTAATAAAACATTAATTATTATTATTATTATTTATTATTATTATTATTATTTATTATTATTTATTTATTTATTTATTATTATTTATTATATAATAACATTGCATTAAATAATTTCGTGGCTTTCAAACATAAGTGGTTGAATAATACAAAAGATAATTATTAATTACTGTCAAAATATTCATGAAACACTATATCATCTTAAGAAATACATTTTTATGTTAAGATGTTAAAATCTATTAGGCAAATTCAAAAAAAAGTATATATCTTAAGTAAAAAGTATAATATTTTTGATATTTTTTTTATTGATTGAAATAAGTGCAAAGACCTTCAGTTGATATTTTAGAATTGGTCCTGTTTCTACAGATATATCCACTAATGGATTGTTATCATTGCTACTAAGGTGAGATTTTAGTCCACCACAATTTCCAAGTTTGAATGGTATAGACTTTACATATCTATAACATTTAGAACTATTAGAATTATATAACATTTAGGAAATCTCAGACTCGCCAATTATTCACGATACATTCTTTCGCGTCTTGAAGGTCCCACAAGCATCCTTAACATTCTTACGCAGACCTCAAGTTTAGAAGTTAAACGATATCCCGATAGATATCTAAGTATGTTTGTATAGATTGAGTAACTCTGACACCAGGGGTGGATTTTTTAGAACAAACGATCGGAACCTACAATTTAACGTGTAATTCGACCCACGGTAGCGCTCAGAAAGAAATGCCA
The DNA here is from genome assembly GCA_947563715.1 of Lycia hirtaria. Lineage (NCBI taxonomy): Eukaryota > Metazoa > Arthropoda > Insecta > Lepidoptera > Geometridae > Lycia > Lycia hirtaria. The sequence goes on from OX387385.1 coordinate 36,164,249, forward strand.
CATACATTCACCCATCCGAAAATTGGCCGGTCCCTCCATTGCTTGACATTGAAAATACCTAGAGATTTATACTTAGGTACCGTACATTTACATTATATTTAATATCCCATTAGGAATATACTTATTGTAGCTTCATCTGTCTCCGTTGAAGTTTACATTGCTGTACTGCAGTGTGTACTCAGCCTAACGCAATTTAAATTGGATCACGATACTTGAAAAGAGTGGATAATTATGTTGACGCAATGTGTGAAGGTTTGTTAAATCAAGTTAATTTATTTAATAGAGAGTAAAATATATATAAGGCACAAGATTTTTTCTCGTGTTTATTTATTTTTTAATCTCGATGTTTAACATGTAAATCGTGATTGAAAAATTGATCGAAAGAAATACATATTGCGCTTATTTTAAACAAAATCTGGAGTTATTAAGTAATTTTTTTTGAGTCATTGTAAATTAAATATTTCCAAACTTTTGTCATATTATGAGTCTAGATGACTAAACAAACAGCATGTTTTGTTATGGTAATCTTTGTATCATGTGTAAATCGGTTTTACCAAAATAAATGAATATGAATATCGTTGTGACTATTAATATTGATGACGTACATTATTATTACGTATAATTGGGTATGTAAAGAAAAATGTAACATATGCTAATTACAAAACCATTTCGAGATTATATATGTCTATAAACCATATTTTTTTATTTAGGGCACATAAAATGATGAGATAACGCAAATTTTTGCGAAAATATAAAAAATATTTGACCTTCAGTCGACCTCTAAAATGTAGTAAAATAAAATGTAGTTTATTTAGTAAAAAAAGATGAAACTGACAGCATTGGAATTGACAAGAGAGACAATATCTCTATGACAACTGTCATGTCAAAATAAATAAACAAAGAAATAATACACAAGAATAAATAAATAATACACAAGAAGTAAAAAATAATAATGTTAATTTATCGAATACAAACTTGAATTTGGTCTTTAAAAACACTAAATAGTTTTACTATTTTCCTTAAAAGTATCTGTAATGTACATAAAATCCAGATTTTACGATTAAAAATCTCCACAAACGTAAAATTTATTAAAACCGTCGTAAAATCAGTTTATTTGTCCGTTCAATTTAGCGTTTAATTAAATGTTTTTGAATTGAAATTACGACCGTAAACTGAAAATTTAAATTTACGATAGAACCTTTTGGCTTACGTTAAAGTAGCAGCGACATCAACTATTTTATTATTAAAAAGAAACAACCAACTTTGGTCAAACGTTTGATCAAATACACAAACTTTTATATGGAAATTAACTTTAATATTCTATCTATTTTTAATTTTCATCTCATTCTAATGTTACCTAAGGCGCTAAAAACATTCGAAAGCAGTTGTTTAATTTTTTAATTTGTGAATCGTTAAAATATTTTATGTGATATGAATTTTAGATAGGTTTTTATGAATAGACAAACATATTCAAACTGTATATTCGTATCGTGTTAATATATTTCGAGCCAAAAAGATGGTCAGATACCGTGCGGACATAAAATTTTTGATCAAGTTCCTTGACATAATTTTTATATATTTCTTAATTAATTAACTTGGACTTTTGGTTAATCGGAATGTTATATCTGAAATTAAATCAAAACCAGTAAGTAATTAATGTGGTCAGTATATCAAGCAATGTAGATTTTTCAGAATGGGAGGTTGAATAAAAAAAAAACAGTAAATTAATGTTATTATTATTGTGTTTACTAAAAATAAGCAGTCTTTGGTTCTGCGATATAATATATTCATTTATTTTAACTGATTTAAAAAAAGGAGGTCCTTAATTTTAATTTTTTGATTGTTAACGCATAGCTTCGTCGTTTACAAACCGATTTGTTTTTTTTTCAAACTTTCAGATTAGTCCCATGGAAATTTCATCAAGAACGATTCAGTAGTTTGGTTTTAAGCAAAATTGCGAATTATGAAGCCACTGTATATGAATAATCACCAGCCACAAAAATAAGCGAAGCGTCTCTGCATCAACTGGCCAAATTTTCTTTCGTCTGTCAGTTTGTTTGTATGTTGTTTTGTATAATTTTGGTGAAACTTGGCTTAAAGGTTCTATGGATTATTTAAATGTTTTGGTCGTCCGCGATTTTTGATAGGAGGGGTGGTTCCCATAAAAGGGGGTAAGTTTATTGTGGCGCTAATTACCAACCGATTTTAATTATATTCGGTAGGTAGATAAAGTACACAATTTTTTACAACTTGTGGTAAAAATTAACAGAATTGGTCAAGTGGTTGTTGAGATATAACAACCAACTTGAGACTGCGTGTAACAGTGAGGGCGCGTGGATGTGCTTGATGTATATTAGCGCTGAATAATTTTTTAGATTTTACGTTTTCTCCATTTTTTAAATTATTATTTGTTTTTATAAAAATATAAATTGGTTTTTAAAATCGCGAGGTAAGCATTTGCAAATAAACTCTCTCGCGAGGTCCACTGTTCGTAAAAACTACTAGTTTTACAACAGTTTAAAACAGCCAGGAAAATGTCAAATGTAATATTGTCAAACGTCCAGACATCCAATTAGTCTAGTTTGCATCATCCAAAGATAGAAACTGGCGACAATCTCCGAATGCCTCGGTAAAAATAGACCAGTTGCAAATGACAGCAATCTGTATGATTTCCAAGTAGCACTACGGTTACGCGTATACTTGCTTAACTCCACTATATTCAAGATAATTACAAACTGGGTCCATCGTGCCGCGTTTGCTATGGGATAGTTGACTTTTCATTGTGTGCAATGTGCATATAACATATTATAATTGCAAAAACTGCTCTACTTTAATTTATTCAAACAAATTTAATAAACAGCCAGTGAGATCTCCTCTTTCTTTTTAACCAACTTTCCAAAAGGAGGTTCTCAGTTAGACTGTTATTTTAATACTCTTTACACAAATAACGGAACACGCTTTTTACTAATTTTCAGATTTTTTACTAAATCCGTAGTAACAATATTTAGTGAATGTCCAAAACCAAGATATATTTTTCATGATAACCCTCTTTCTTACGCAGTCAGGTAAAAATAAAATCCTAGTAAAAATACAACGTAACATAAACATGTGAACATGAATAAATAAATGTATAAGTATTCGTAAATAGCAATCTTTATCAGAGAAAGTATAATATAATTTTATTGAGTTCAATATTATCAAAGATAACATTAATTTTTATAACAATGGCACGATTAAAGAAATAAAGAACCAATACCGCGCTCTCGATGTCTTTTATATGAAAATTTTAATCTAATATTTTGGTCCAAACACTATAAAATTTATACAATAAAATTAATATCTTATCTCTATATTTATAGTAATTATAGCATTACAATTAAAAAACTATAAACGAATGAGTGAAATCTGTTGCGTTAAAGTTTTTCTATAACGGTGGTCCAAAATTGATCACTTTAGCGATAAGACCACCCATTTAACCTTCGTTATAATTATACAAAGTTTATTTGTTTTTAAATCGCACAGTAAACAGATACACCTATAGATAAAAGTTTATAGTACTCATTAAAATACATTACCTGTGGAGCTATACCGTTACTAAGAAGTACATAAGCTAGTGACCATGGGAACTTGAAAACTTATATTCACTTAACGAGATTTAAATAGAAAGATCGCAGCAAAGCGAAAAAAAAGGATAGAGATTATAACGCTATGTATTTTACGTATCCTTCACTGAAGTCTGAAACAATCTTGGAGCGTCAACTGATTTGTCACTTTATAACAAATCAGTTGACACTCCAAAGCTGTTTAAAACTATATATTTTATATAAGCGCACGTCAATAAAGCTTCTAAGAGACGTCACTAAGATTCCAATATGATTAGTCTTCAAATTCTATGACAAGTACTTTTTTTATGAAAAAAATATTGTTTGACCAAAATAGTGTAAAAATTTTAATTAAATAATATAATTTTTAGTAAGTAAAGAAATAAAAAAAATCTGCATAAATCTATAATAATATGAATATGAAATTATAAACACAATTCACTCATCTATGGTCGAAAGGATAACAGAAAAATCGGTAATGCAGTACTGATAAAATTTTGAACTAAATCTTCCTTTTAGTATTTTGCTCACCATTTTTAGAAATGTGGAGGCAAAAGGTACGTGTATTTCAACCTTTCTTAACAGAGAAATGATTATTTCTTACCATTAAATTTTGTCCTTCTATCATATTTCTACCATTGCTTTACTAGAAAGTTTCAATAACTAGGATGGCTTCATTCATTTCATTCACTTGAAAGAATGAAATTAATGAACAAAAGCGACTAACCAACCCCTCGACTGGATCGCTGGTAAACGTAGCTCTAGCACAGAATGTCACCACAGAAGCATTCAACAGGATATTTAAAGTAGTGTGCAGTGAATTACGACTGTGCCTATAGTGTCTCGTTTGCTTTAAATACTATAATTTATTTTATAATGCCATTATATAGTAATAAACTTAGATATGCGAGATTGATAAGCAGAATTCAATTGCAATATTTCATTTGGTGATGTTTTGATGCGCTGTCATTCTAGGAGATACTATCCTGTAGATATTGCAAGCTATAAAGTTGCAGTCAAAGCGCGCAGTTTTAATCATAAAAAATCACAGAGTGACCTATTATAAAAGCAAAGGACACTTTTGTTTATTTAGATTGGAGATAAATTCATAAACCCTTTTTGCTATCTTCCATTGCACGATGCAGATGATTGAACCCATGCAAACTTTGGTCAGCGAAGACCTAAGCAAGACACAGAAGACCTAGCAACTTCCAACCCACACGTCAAGTAACAATGTCGCAAACTATGCACGGATGCCAATATTCAAATAGTATGTTATAACAAGACATAATTATTAGTTTGAAACAAAACACGCTACCGGTTTTCACTTTTGATACTAAATAGAGTTAACTGCAATTTGAGTTGTAACTCGAGACGGTACTAAAACTGAAATGTTTTGTGAAATCAATTTTGTAGTAGGTAGATGTAAATAGATGCTTTAGAATTTACGTAAGATTGTTATTATTTTGAATACTATTTCAGAGAGAGAGCTGTTATGTGTGAAGATGGTGATGCGAGCTTCATCACCCCACGATTTCCAAAATGATGGTTCGAAGCATCTTGGATTAAGCGTATTCCTGCCACTTGTATGAAGTTGTCATAAAAAAAAAGAATTAAGTAAAAATATATATTTTTTCATTAATTATTAGGTATACCAAAATGAGACTTAGAAAGCAAGATTATAAACGAGTGAAAATTAAACCCGTGAATTTAAGTCCGTCAAAACTGAAATTGAATAAATTTTTATTAAGTTATAAAATATAATCAAGGTTTCTCGTAATAAAAACATATTAAATTAAATTAATCCAAATTTACGTGAGTCTCGCCGCAGGTGGCTTATCTTTCCGATAGTAACCTTAAAACTTAATTTTTCTACAAAGTTTGACTAAGACGAAAAAGTATTTTCGACAAATTGGGCTTATTAGCATAATTCAAAACTTACTACCTACTTAACGTACTTTACAGCCGTCATTTTTAAGTTATGCTTGGTAAAGACCCGTTCGCACTGTATAAAGTGTGTTGACTAGAATGTGTGTGAACTTCTGTTCGTTTATAGGCGCATTAGTACAGAAATATACCAGTAACACAACTTTACTACAGGATAATTAGTTGTATTATTTGAAGTCGAACGTTAGGTTCGTATAAAACTATTTCATTTTAACTTATTTACAAGCGACTCCAAGAAATTAGGAGGTTTTCAATTTGCTTGTATGTTTTTAGGGTTCCGTACCCAAAGGGTAAAAACGGGACCCTATTACTAAGACTTCGCTGTCTGTCTGTCTGTCTGTCTGTCTGTCTGTCTGTCTGTCTGTCTGTCTGTCTGTCTGTCTCCAGGCTGTATCTCATAAACCGTGATAGCTAGAAAGCTGAAATTTTCACAAATGATGTATTTCCGTTGCCGCTATAACAACAAATACTAAAAATTTAAAAAAATAAAATATTAAGGGGGGTCCCCATACAATAAACGTGTTTTTTTCGTATTTTTTTGCTCAAAATTAAAAACGGTAACAGGTAGACGCTTCAAATTTTCACAGAATACTTACTTGTATATTACCTTTCAAAATAAATAATTAAATAACTATAAAGTAAATATTAAAGGGGGGCTCCCATACAACAAACGTAATTTTTAAGCAATTTTTACTCGATCTTAATTAACAGGTAGAAACTTGAATATTTGTAAGTAAATATTTAGAAATATATTAACTATAAAAATAAATACCTAATCTAATACATAAAAACTCACAAAATGAAAATAATCCGTGCATCTAAACGCGGTGCGAGCGCCGCGCCGCGGTGTGGTGGTGGCGCGAACGCGCGGGTAGCGGGGGAGGTAACATCACGGAGCGAGCCATAACCGCGCGTATTCGCGCGAGCGTCGTCATGCTGCCCGGATGTGTATCGAAAACCTACCTATAAGTTTGCAATTTACTACTTTGAATTTCGTTGATTTCTCGTTATTTTATAAACAGAACTAAACTTTGTAGTATTATAGATGATAGTACGGAACCCTTCGTGCGCGAGTCCGACTCGCACTTGGCCGATTATTTTTTGTAGATTCGTTCACCGATTACTTCGCCAATTTTGTATTTATTTTGATAATTGTTTTTATGTTTGGTATAATTATTATGAAAATCGGTTTAGTACTTTGGTTTTTATTACTGGAATAACTGGTAAATGTGTTATCCATGCAAACGAAATTGCGTATTTTGATGTCGGTTGTTTCAATTTTTTAAACTATAATTATTTTAATAAAAAAAATATTATATTATCAATAACCCGAAACATACATTAATTTGCAGTAAATAACAGCAGCCCTACTCTCGACTTGTATAGCGATGCAAAGTTCGCTCATCGCTCGTTTATCTTGCTTGTTCTGCAACTAACAGAGTGACATAGGAAGTTGAAGTGATTATTAAAAATATCACAATTTAAAGTAGGCTCATTTGAACTTTTGTCTCACACTCTTAATAATAGAAAAAGCAAGATAAAAACGGGCGCTGAGCGCACTTTGCACCGCTATAAGAGTTGAGAGTAACCCTGTAAATGTGCAAAAACTTTATTGCAAGTAGGTTAAATCTGTAGAATCCATACTGTGTTTATACGAAGCCAGTTGCATTAGTTTCGCTGTACATAACGCGATTTTAGCCCACGTATTCGAGTGTACCGAGCAATCCGATTACTGCTTTATATCATTTAAATTCAATTAAAACCAACCATTACTTTAACATTTTATATGCGGCTAAACCATTTTATATTAATTGATAAATTTAACGATTTACATATAAGTGTTGATATTAACGTTTATGGATCTTATCTATCCGTTCTTATACCGTATTGCACTTTAGATTTGTTTAGTATTTGCGTTATTATTAATATTTATTTTTATGTTTATTTTAATATATTTTTTATTCAGTTTTTCGATGATAAAGATTAGTTTTTATATTTTGTTAAATTCGTTAATAACCTTGACGGTGGAACGTTTTATGTACCTACGTAATTGAAAAATAAAACAAAAGCGAAATAAATTATAATAAAAAATCGACACGTAAGCTTTTAATGAATTTTAAAAGTGCTCAGAATGACAAAAAAATGAGCTCACACTACTTGTCATGTAACCCTATATCAATTTTGAAAAATTTAAAATCTTCGTCATAAAAACTGATTCTGATAAAACATAGCTTGTGAAACTTCTCAACATAATTGCATAACACACAAAAAAGCTAGATTAAAGTCGGTTCATCCGTATGAGAGCTACGACGCCACAACTCACACAGACACAGATAACACATACACACAGACGTATATCTCATTAAACCTCTCTTTTTGTGTAAAATGCATTTTTATTTTTTTTAGTTTAGTTTGGTCGATTACTTTTCACTTATTTTATCACTTTTATTACTCTAAAAAGTATCTCTCCGGCTGAATATCAAAATTTATAGAGCCAAAATTTAAGAAAAAAAAAGTGAACCTTAAATTATTTGTTTTGCATTCTCCCAATACCGTATTACATTTCAAAATCATGTTCTAAATACTAATCCATTTTTAGTGTAAATGCCAAATGGATAATTTACGAGGCAATATAATTTTTATAACGACGTATAAGTTGCCAATTAAAAGTTCAAGAAGACTAACTAATTGCAATGTTTACAACTATTGGCCAGTGACGGTTGTAAATATATATTATCCACGTATTGTAAGGGTATAACGGGTCTGTCTGTTTATTGAAGTATTTGGGTGACATTTTGTGATTTTTTTTTCTATACAAGGTGATACAGCAAACGATTGATATATTTTAAAGGGCCATTATATTTAACATATAGATTAAATTGTATGTTTACCAAACTTAAAATCACAAAACAAAAAGAAGGAGGTTCTCAATAGGAGGTTTTCAAAAGCAGCAGCCCAGACGTCACTCCCGAAGGACGTCTCGTCTGGTAACAACCACGTTAGTTTTCATAATAAGACATTTTTCCAGATATTTGTTTTTATATATCAAAACATCACCAAGTCATAATTGGCGAAGTGATCGCATAACAAACACACAAAAAATATACAGTCGAATTGTGACCCTCCTTTTTTTGGAACGGTTTATAAAAAAGGTATGATTTTATGTATGTATAATTTAAAAATAACTAATCATCTAGCCGTAGTTGCGTGCACAAGCAAGTGAACCGATCATATAAAAACACTTTTATTTTGTAAACAGATGTGCATGTGTGAGTTCAATAAAAATTATCAAGCGTTAAGTCACATCCGTATTCGAAATGTTAGCATAACCATGTGATTCACTGCGACTTAACAAAAACAAGACTTTGTTTATGTGAACTTTTTATTTGTGGTTTCTTTTTTTTTTTTTGTTTTTGATAATTACGAACCAATTTAACTGTCATTTATTCACGATATTTAAGGAATTCAATTTTGAAATGAGTAGATAAGAATTATCAATCAACTTAAAATATTAATCAGATAATAATATACTTTAAGAAAAAAATTATCACTCATATTCACGATTGAATATGTTTCTATGCGGTAAGCATGCTCCGTCGTAGACCGAAAATAATGTCAGATTAATCTTTTATACAAAATTAATAAAATATATATTTTTCTTGGATCAATAAATTGATTTCAAATAATTGAATAATATTTTGTTTAGAGTTCAAATTTTAAACACGTATTTTGTCATCTGGGACATCTGCATTTTTCCATAGCCGTTTACGATTACGATTTATAAAATTCTTTTAAATGTTTTTTTTTAATATTGTTTTAGTGTAGATTTTATAATTAGTAATACATAAGTTTTGACCATTAACTAAATTGCATAATTATAATAAAGAGTTCAACTAAGTAATTCTTTTTTAAGCGATTGAGATTAAATAAATAAACAACATTTTTTTGTTTATTCAAATTTGTAACACTTTATTTCCAATAATCAATGGAAATATTTAAGCCTAGCTATTTATGGGGCCAGTCACATTAAAAATAATCAAATTAAATCAAATCTGTAATAGGGCGAATTCTGTGCAAATCTGATTAATTGTAATGTTTAGGGGATTACTCTTCTTTAATCTTCTTTTTTACTCCCGACCCAAAAAGTTAACGTAACGTTAACGTTAAGTAACATGTGTATCTGTGTGTATTTGTGTCTGTTTTTTTAGTAGTAGCTTAGCTATGTTTCAACAAAAGTGTCCGTTTTTTTGAGCTTATACTTGTCTCTAAACCAACGCGTGTTTAAAAAACTTTGTCTAATCCGGAACTGCAGCTAATTATTTTAATCTTTACTAAATGTTGCACTTGTCTTCTAAAAAGTCCGCGCATTTCCTTCCACAGTGGAAACCGTACTTAACGATTCCCCCAAAATAGTATTTTTACCAAATTATGGTCGAAAAGAATATAAATGTAGTTTTACAGTGAGTGATTGTAGTAAGCTTTAATATCTGTCTTTAATGAAGGCAAATCACATATTTTTTTTAAAAAGGAGATTAATAGCAAATTTAAATCAACTATTTTTTTTATCAAAAATTATGGGCAAATATTTGATTGATATTTTTGCTATTAATCACACCTTCTTAACCAACTTCCAAAAAGGAGGATATTCTTAATTCGTCGGAATCTTTTTATATATTATATACTCGTATATTAATATATTTTATGTTTGTTCCCCAATTACTTGAAGACACCTGGACCGATTTGAAATACTCTTATTATGTTTCAAAGGGTTATACTTTTCTAGTGGTTTCTCGCTTCAGTGTTTTAGTTTGTATAACAAAATAACTGGAAAAATATTTCAATCAAGTAAACGAATTACGTATTTAAAAGTCGTTTTTTTAGTTTTGTAAGCGATTACTTGTTTCTTCAACAAATGTGATTTTATTTTAAAACTATACTCTATATATCATACTCTATATAACTATATATCAACCATAATTTGCTAAGAATAATTTTATATGGAAATAGTACCATAATAAAACTATGTTGTATACAAATAGATACTAGAAATCTACATTATCATGTACTCACCGTAATGTTAAATATTTACATAGCAATTTCAATTGAACATCAATTGCATTGAATTATACGAAACCGAAGTAAATTAAATTGGGACCTTCGATCTCGATCTCGTCCCAACTCGACCTTGGCTTTCTCTACGTAAGGTGCTATATTTGATGGTGTATTTACGGTGTTCTTACATTATAAATACAATGCAGTAAGGGCGTTTCTGCACTTGAATTTATTTACGTCTGTTGAAATTGATTCTTTTTTTACAAGTAAAAATAAGTTACCTTAAATGTCACAAATAAGCGTTTTGATTTCGTTTTTATAGGACACATGGGCCTGAATTTTGAGCTATTAATGGGTAGTGCTTACCTAATTCATTCATTCATTCATCTCAGCCATAAGAAGTCCACTGCTGGACATAGGCCTCCCCCATGGATTTCCAAAAAGACCGATTGGAAGCGGCTTGCATCCAGCGTCTTCCCGCCATTGTATGAGGTCATCTGTCCATCTCGTGGCTGGTCTTCCTACGCTGCGCTTGCCGGTACGTGGTCTCCACTCGAGAACCTTTCGGCCCCATCGACCATCAGTTCTACGTGCTATGTGCCCTGCCCACTGCCACTTCAACTTGCTAATCCGCTGTGCTATATCGGTGACTCCTGTACGTCTACGTATCTCTTCATTTCTGATTCGATCTCGTATAGAGAGACTCCGAGCATAGCCCTCTCCATAGCTCGTTGCGTGACCTTGAGCTGCCTTATAAGGTCCATAGTTAGGGACCACGTTTCAGTGCCGTATGTCATTACTGGTAACACACACTGGTTGTAAACTTTCGGCTTGAGGGATTGGGGTATATTGGACGAGAAGACGCTTTTAAGTTTCCCGAACGCTGCCCAGCCGAGTTGGATACGACGATTGACCTCCCTTGCAAAGTTGGACCTGCCTAATCGGACCGTTTGTCCTAGGTAGACGTATTCGTCAACAACTTCAAGAGTGAAGTTCTCCACAGATATTGGGGTGGGCACTACATAGGCGTTCGACATAACCTTCGTTTTGTCCATGTTCATTTTGAGGCCCACCCGTTGGGAAACTCTATTGAGGTCTTCGAGCATCGTACTGAGGTCTTGCATTGATTTTGGCCTGACTACTATATCGTCAGCAAACCGAAGGTGAGTGATGTACTCGCCGTTAATATTGATGCCAAGCCCTTTCCATTCCAGAAGCTTATAGGCATCTTCCAAACTGGCGGTAAACAGTTTCGGAGAGACAACGTCTCCCTGCCTCACGCCTCTCTTCAATGGATTTGCCCCTGAGTTCTGGTCTTGTACTCGGACTGATATGGTGGCGTTGTTGTACAAACACTTCAGCACTTCGACATACCGATAGTCAATACGGCATCGCTGGAGAGGCTCAAGCACCGCTCAAGGTCTCGATCGAATCAAAGGCTTTCTCATAGTCCACAAACGCTAAGCAAAGGGGCAAGATATACTCTTCGGTCTTCTGTATCACTTGCCGCAGCGTGCGGATGTGGTCTATGGTACTATAACCTTTTTGGAAACCGGCTTGTTCGGGAGGCTGGAAGTCATCGAACCTGCGTTCAAGACGATTCGTGATGACCCTTGAAAACAGCTTATAGACATGGCTCAGAAGCGAGATGGGTCTGTAGTTCTTTAAAAAAGTGTTATCTCCTTTTTTGAAGAACAGCGCCACCACGCTTCTGTTCCATACTTCAGGCGTTGTACCTTCAAGCACGACGGAATTGAAGAGCCTCTGAAGGACTTTCAGTACCGGTGTTCCACCCGCTTTCAATAGCTCTGATGTTATTCCGTCATCGCCCCGTGCCTTGTTGTTCTTGAGCTGTTTCAAGGCCATCCTAATCTCGTACAGGCTGATGTCCGAGATATTTTCGGTATAATGTCGAGTCAGCTTGACTCTTGGATTTTTACCCAAACTGCTAACAGGTTTTGCGACCGATGTGTATAACTGTCCATAGAACCTCTCGATCTCCCTCAAGACTTCTGCTTTGGTCGACGCTAGACTGCCATCTTCTGTCTTCAGCTTCGTCAACTGGCTCTGCCCAATAGACATGTCTTTTGCGAACACTTTGGAGCCTTTATTCCGTTCTATCATCTCTTTAATACGATTAGTATTAAAGGTACGGATGTCGTGTCGCATAGACTTTAATATGAGTCTATTGAGCCGCCTACATGATTCGGCGTCACCGGAAGACTGCAGTTTCAATGAAAGTCGTTCAGCCATGAGGTCGAGGGTATTGCTCGAGAGCTTTTGCGGTCTATTTGTACGGTGGTATTTATAAAACTTCGCGCCCATCGTACGGACAGTTTCCACAAACCTGTTATTGATCTCTTCCACCGATGCGCAGCTCTCCAGGCACTCGAAGCGATTTGATAGTTCGAGCTGAAAGCTCTCGGGGTCTTGGATATGAGCGCGAGTAGGTCGGAGTGTAGACTTCATCATACGGGACCTCTCAAGTTTAACATTAATATTCAAAGTGCCTCGTACCATTCGGTGATCACTTCCGGTTTTAACCATGTTGATCACAGAGACATCATTGAATATTTGTTTCTTGGTGGTCAGGACGAAGTCTATCTCATTTCTCGTAGAACCATCGGGACTCAACCAGGTCCATTTCTTATGAGGTGGCTTCTGGAAGAAAGAGTTCATCATGAAGAGTCCCTCTTTCTCCAGGAAGTCGGCCAACCTCTGTCCCCTAATTGTAGTTCAAAAAATTTAAAAAACGACTTCATAATACGCAATTCGTTTACTTAGATCACATATTTTTTCAGTTATTTTGTTATAAAAACCAAAGCACTAAACTAGTTTTGCTAAAATTTATATGGGATCTCTGAAGTATGACTTACCAAACAAATAAATAATCATCAAAATCAATTCATAATTGGCAAAGTAATCGCTGAGTAAACATACAAAAAAACGTACAATCGAATTGAAAACCTCCTCCTTTTTGGAAGTCGGTTAAAACACTAATTGAGTTATGATTTAAATAGTTAAGTTACTTATAATAAACATAACAAATATAAAAACAAAACCCAAGGAGGGTTTTGTCGCTAACGCAGTCGAGTAAAACATTAGGAAAAAGCCCACTCAGGAAGTGTATTTCTCATTTTAGCGGTATATGCAATAAATGTAGGCTTAAAACGTCGTATTCAAGGTTTTAAGAAATAAATTAAAACAAAAAAGTAAAAGTAAACATGAAATAAAGTCACTCTTTGAGCTCCTCAATAGCAAAAAGGAATACATAACCTACAAAAACGTGTAATATAGCAACTATGCAGCAATGTTCCAAGGAATTTGTTTCTGATAACCTTTTCTGAACATTTTTGCGTTGCGATGCCTGAGATTGATGTTTGGTCAACCCATCGCAAAAAGCAATGTATTCCAGCATGCACAGACAATTTAGTTGATATAATTTTTTGGTGTTGTATTAAAGTTGGCTTTAGTATATTAGAATTTTAACTTTGTCTGGTGTGCAATATTTGATTTATTATAATTATCCTCGCCATTTTGCGCAGCAGCTGCGTCCATACTGCTGTATTAGGTACATGTTTAGTTATATTAATCACTCACCGTTTGAATGTGAGATTTAACTTGTATTTCAAAACACTACGTAAGTGTTGGATGTAGTTAGTGTGATTTATTCCATTTTATAAATGTGAGATTAGGAATAACCACATTCGACTTGTTACAGAATAAAACATCTTCACCGCTTACATTCTAACTAATTGGTATATCTTCGACACAAATAAGTATAGACCGACCGTATCTCGACTGCATTAGAGCTATTTTCGCAGAATTACTTAACAAACTAACAAGCGTAACTAACTTTCCGATGATGTTGAGTGTACATTTTCACGAGAAAGCATACGTAAAGCCTCTGTTAGATGTAATTAACTGAGCAATCTTTAAAGTAACTCTTTCAGAACAACTTATTTATTACTTTTCTAAATTTCTGGTCGTAAAAGAGAATCGATATCTAATGTACATTACATGAAGAAAAATCCATTCAGGAAGAACAACTCAACGTTGCTTACCATCAAATGAGTTGACGGTCAAGCACAAATCTATTATTTATAAAAAAAAAACAACAGAAAAACATTTTGGAACCATTTAACGTGTAAAATTCTAGTGAACAATTTATTTAGGACTCCTACGTTATTGAAACTCACAGTTGAGCAGTAAAACAGAACGGAGAGGTACAACAGCCACAGTCACACCCCGCAGTAAAACGTATCCAACTTTCTACTTTGTTCTATGGTTGGAGCGGGCTAAGGCACAAGCAGGAGCGAGATAATATCACAAGCTGAATAATATTTATTTTTACTTTTGAGCGACGAAAAATATAAAATTAGTATTTTGTCATGAAATATACAGTTTTTTTATTGAGGGTTAATTTAACGGTTGAAAATTAATTAGCGGCTCTTTTAGTAATAATTACTAATTAATTTACTCTAAGTTTTAATTAAAAATCAGTTTAAATATACAATAAACTTTCCATGTGTTTTTTTCAATATCGAATACAAATCTATAATACAATTACTGGTGGGTATGAAATAATTTTTCAAAAGCGTAAATAGCGGATATTGTAGCAAAAGTGTCATCATCATCATTATCATCTCAGCCATAAAAAGTCTGGACTTAGGCCTCCCCATGGATTTCCAAAAAGACCGATTGGAAGCGACTTGCATGCAGCGTCTTCCCGCCACTTCTATGAGATCATCTGTCCATCTCGTGGCAGGTCTTCCTACAAAAAAAAAAGTGGCGGCAAAAGTGTTATGCTATCAAATTTATTAGGTTCAATATACTAATGAAATAATATCTATAACTCATTTGAAACAGTTTAGGCATCTAATATATCTTTCTTTCTCTCTGCCTCAATACAGGCCCAATCATGTCTAAACTTCAGTGAAAAATCCTAAAACAAAACAAAAATATTCTTGGCAATTTCTAAATAAAGAATAAATAAATATTAGTATCAGTGGGCAGGGCACATGGCACGTATAACTGACGGCCAATGAGGTCGAAAATTTCTAAAGTGGAGATCACGCCCCGGCAAACGCAGTGTAGGAAGACCAGCCAGATGTACATAAGACCTCATACAAGTGGCAGGAAGACGCTGGATGCAGGCCACTTCCAACCGTTTTTTTTTTGGAAATACATGGGGGAGGCCTATGTCCAGCAGTGGACTTCTTGTGGCTGAGATGATGATGATGATGAAATATTGGTGGACATTTCACACAACACAATCTAGCCCAAAATAAGCAAAGTTTTTATTATGGAAACTATTATGGCTGATAGAATACAGAAGTTTTTGTTTTTTGTAAATATCTTACATAATTACGATACATAGAAAATAACCGAGATGCGAAGCCAGTCTTAATATTTATGCACTTTCCTCGCCTAAAGTTTATGACTTGTCAAGCCAGACGCCATAAAGTGCGTTGTGTTAAAGTGCAGCAGGTAACTGCGTTTTGTTTCTAGTCTGGAGTTGAAGAAAACGTTTTGAAATATGACTACATCGATGACGTAACGTAAAATAGAAGATCTACTGCACAAATTTGACTGTGTACAATTTCGCTAGAAATAATGTAACTATTATTAAAGTTAAATGTAACGTTTCTATAATATTTATAATTTATGAGATATTTTACAAACGACAGGCTAGGTATTTTGACCACAGATCACAGGTGTTACGTGACGGTGTGGTACGAGATAGTAAGCTTAATTGGGTTGAAATGAGAATTTACAAGTTGAGAGTGGAGTCCAGTCGGGCGATAGAAAGCATCCTACCATGATGCCATAATTTTCTTAAGATGTATTATCAGTTGAAATCTTAAGATTATTGTTAGTATTCGAACCTATGTCCTAGGATTTGAAAAATTGTCTTCTTCATGTTTTATCTGCTTCAAAATAGTTTCCAGGTTTACCCGCAGAAAGATTTAATAATACACGAAGAGTTCATTAAAAGTAGTGTACTAAGGTAAAAGGAGTTTATTAGATTCATCATCATCATCATCATCTCAGCCATAAGAAGTCCACTGCTGGACATAGGCCTCCCCTATGGATTTCCAAAAAGACCGATTGGAAGCGGCTTGCATCCAGCGTCTTCCCGCCACTTGTATGAGGTCATCTGCCCATCTCGTGGCTGGTCTTCCTACGCTGCGCTTGCCGGTGCGTGGTCTCCACTCGAGAACCTTTCGGCCCCATCGGCCATCAGTTCTACGTGCTATTAAGTATTAGATTATTATTATTGTTATTAGATTGACCATTATGAATATCTTAGCTACTTTTAACCGACTTCAAAATAAGAGAAGTTTTGAACGTTATTTGAATCATTATTTGACTCGACGAAATAGAAATTACTGTCATTTGTTTTAGATTAATACATGTGCATGCACGCTTTATCGAATTCCTCGAGATCCTAGTTCTCATTCCAGTCAAGGCATCCTTTTTTATCATCTTTCGCTGCTCGTTACTTAATATCAATTTCTTAAAATACAATATAATTGCCATTTTGAATGGCATTGCTCATTTCAAACCACGCTAATATTTTAAACTGATTTTTTTACCACACTCAATTCAACGTACTGTGCAGCACAAAAATGTCTCAACGTAATAATTATTTACTAAATTACTTCATATTTATACATATAATATGCGTATCAACGACTTACGTCTTTGTTACGCTTAGTACATCGTTGAGTATTTTTTTGTGAGGAAATATACGTAAAATCGCTGTAAAAGTTTATAAGTGCGTATTCTTTAGTATAATTCTAGTAATTTCGCTTATTTATTACGAAAAAGTTCGTTGGAAGTTACGAAATAAAGTTTTTTATTATTATTGTCACAAAAAATATAACTTATAAGCAATGATACTCAGGGAATGAAGATGAATGTAAGAACACCTTGCACATCAAAATTGGTCAAGCCGTTTAGGCTGTAGGCGGTCATATAGAAACATACATAGATACCCACATACATAAATACACTCGAAAAACATAACCCTCTTTCTTACGCAGTCGGGTAAAAGAATGAAACTCCGACACTTGACTCGTGTACTCACCTGTACCTCTCTAACACGCGTCGTAGACATACATCACAATCACATGTTTGATTGATTGCAGTAATATTGTTGCTCAATCAAATTACAATATCGCACATACAGCCTTAGTAACTGTGTCTGTTTGGATGGGTGTGCAATTATGCTCGCTTTCATGAGGGAAAAAAACTAAAAAAACAGACTTCAAAATACGTAATTCGTTTATTTTTATGACATATTTTGTCCAGTTATTTTGTTATAAAAATTAAAATACTTTACCGATTTTGATGAAATTTATATGCAACCACCTCTGAGATATTAGCTATCAAACAAAATAAGAATCATACAAACACAACTCATAATTGGTAGAAAAACTACTGAACAAACTTAAATACAAAAAAAACATACAGTCGAATTGAGGACTTCCTTCTTTTTGGAAGTCGGTTAAAAGCGGATAATGATTGGATATAAAATATGGTGTAGGAGAAATTGTGGACTGTATTACGTGATCAAAATCAAATGACTTTAAATAGAGATGGAGTCTGGAAAAAGAACTGATGTGGCGTAGAGGGCGCTGTTGTCCTTATTTATGTGCATCGTTTGACTAGCTGAACACAATTGAGACGTTTGTCCCATTATTTGCCACGATACTTCTGTTTTTAACATACTCTAATTCTAACTCTAATCTACTGTAATTAATTAAGGTAATCTGTGAATTTTGTTACTTTTTACAAGGACTTTTCTTAATTACTTTTGTGCAGTAGGTATTCGAATAACTTTTTATTGAAAATTTGAAAGATTGAAATAAAAAAAATATTTAAATCGAGTTCAAGTAAAGATTTGCAATTAAACAACATTTCTATAGATATTTTACCACAAGTAGGTACAATGTAAGGTACGATTAATATTAATTACATAACTTATACTAAAACAATATTTAAAAAAAAAAACAATTTAACGTCACAATCTAAAACGAAGTATCTCCCCGTCCAAACGTGCCCATTCGGCTGGTGGCATTACCGCGTTGTATGGCCAGAGAGATATTTCTACAGATGACAATGTTCACTCTCCGGTTCAAAAGATATCAACGCGCTCGGAAGGCAACTACCATTCATTACTTTGAATTTTATTAGCACTTATTTTCAGTTCGTGATTAACACTTAATTTTTTTTTAATAAATGTAAGAGTATAATGTAAAAGTTTTAATATAGTATTGAAATTTTCAATCGATAACTTTCATTATCAATCGAAATATTAATCGTCAGTTAATAAATGTTATAAATCTAGTTACATTTCGTATAAATTGTTGCATAAATCTCATAGATGTTTCTTACTTCGTTTATTCGATTAGTAGCAGTCAGAAAATTATAATCTATTTGAAAGCTCTTCGTTTATCAGTGAGTACAGTAAAAATTAGTGACGACATAAAAATATACAATTAAGAAGATTGTTGTTTATATGAAAGTCCTGATGTTTTGAATTATATTTGTCACAGTTTAGGATTGTTATTAACAATCCTAAATGTTATTTTAAAAGCGCAGTTTGTTAGCGTTTCTTGATCAAACGGCTGAACGGATCGTTATGAAACAGATACTTATAGTTGTGGATTTGGAGACATGTGGGACATCATCACACCACTGCGCGTGTGAATCCGCGGTACTAAGCTAGTTTATAAATCGGGGATTATTGTGAATCCATGTTTTTTTTTTATATTTTTCTTATTTTCCCCAGTTGTATTTAATTTGTGTTTTGCTCCATACAAACGGATTTATTTTGACTAAACTAAGACCTGACCTAACCTTCCAAACAATTTGTATGTCAGAAGTATCAAATAATAAACATTTCCTCTCAGATATGACACATCCATACGATGGTAAAACAATAGAAGATAGCGATAACAATCTGAACTGTGATCTCTTATCGCGATCTCTAGTGTGGGCTAGAGTGAGACATTGAAATATTAATGTTTCGATTTATTCTGAAAGGTTGTGTGAATTTTACATTATCGATTATTCTTTCAATTGCATTCTCTTTGGTATCATAGACTCGGTGACTTTTTGTAGACCGTATTATTTTGTTTGGCAATTCCAGTTTTATATTTCAATTATATTTTCGTTGTTTTAGTTTTACTTTGTAAAATTAATATGATTTGGAATGCATATTAATATCAAAAAATATGTTTAATTTAGTGTCTTTTGAATGAAAATGATGCTATATTTCTTTTCAGAACATGGTTGTAATTATTTACTGTAAGTAATGTTAGATTAGGTTATTACAGAGATCATTTTATTGTTGACAAGTCACATACACTTGTTAAAATTCAGTTTTATACATTTACGGCATTACCGAAAAACGTTACTTGTTTAACTTTAAGCAATGCTTAACATATTTTGTCAACTTCTCGCTGACATGTAATGACACTTGCGAAAAGAAGACAGAGAATTTTAGTTGGTTAAAGTTAAGCAACTTTTTCGGTAAGGCCCTTAGACTTAGACCACATTTTCATAAATTGTGCCGTTAGGCGGAATATGGCGTTCTCGTTCGTCATTTGTTTTTCCAACATTTGTACATCCATGTTCGCAGTAAAATTATTTGATTTGATTCAAATCCAGTTTCCTCCTTCCATTCTTACATTGTTATCGATGTTTTTTTTATACAGTCTTCTAATTACAATAATAAATGGCTAACGTTTGACATCGCAATGTACATCAAATGTATACAATGGTGAGTGAAATGGTACACAATTTGATGTTACATTTGAGCTCAGGAAGAGGGTGTTGGAGGGTTAGAGGATATTAGGAGGTAAGATGTAATTTGACTTGGCTCGACAGGGGTTCAGCCCATCGGCTACATAAATGCAAATTTCCCTCAAGTCCCTTGACATTTACAGTGAACTTTCTGGAATTTATTGA
This sequence comes from Lycia hirtaria, assembly GCA_947563715.1. NCBI lineage: Eukaryota > Metazoa > Arthropoda > Insecta > Lepidoptera > Geometridae > Lycia > Lycia hirtaria. The sequence goes on from OX387385.1 coordinate 36,184,831, forward strand.
GTTAATATCTTGCTGGTCAGACAATTTTCAACTTCCAGGCAGCCAATTTACCCAACTGCACAAAGAAGTTACATACACGTGTATATTTTTCTAAATAAGTAGTCCTTTCTTATCTTTTAGTTGTAATTGATTGAGGTATTTTCGTTTAGGGTCATGATGATTCAGTGACGTTGAAAGATATTAATCTAATTAGTGGTTATGTAAATAGACCTCGTTCTTCAATTTCTACAAAAATATGCAATTAAAATGAAATTTCAAATAAATATTTACTGTAGGTTTGCAAAACTGAAAATAACACTAACACAAATAAAAAGTGTAATAAATGTTTACCTTATAAAGTCTTCTATCTTTAAACATTCACTCGCTTTGCTCAGTTTAGTTAATAGAGCTTTTATAGCAAACTGAATTAATTATTTTTAGAATCTTAATGGCAGTAAGTATGCGGCGCTTCTTATCGTGGTTTATCAGATAATAACTAATGATAAGTCAACGCATTATAGACTGCGTCTGTAAGTACCTACTTTATTTCGGTATGGCAAAATATGTACAGTAGGTACTTAAGATTTAAAAAAACTCTACACTTCATTCACGGCATATCATTTTGCCAGTGTATTGGAGCTACCAAGTATCGTAAAGAGCTTACAAAGTTGAAACGGAAATGATAACCAAGAACGAATTCTTCGTTATCTTTTCGTTATTTTTTCGCACTCGTAGAGCGATTTAGCAAGATTTTTATAATCATTGACTTTTCCCATTTAAGCATTGTAATCATATGTACTTATTATGTTTTTCCAGACATTACTACGTATGAAGCAGGTTTTTTAATTGTCTATTAAGCATTTATTTATAATGATATATAAGCATTCAAAGCCCTAAATAATGATGTACAGGCATACAGCCTCAACTTCTGACCCTAACGTTGTCAGATATGGGAGGCGTGTTTTCTCTTATGAGTATTTATTATAAACATTTCTTAATTCATAAAACAGCAGAAAAATCTAGTTTAAATAAAAAATGATAATAGTTTTGTTTTACATAAAACAGAAATAAATAAAACTGTAATGTTTCGTCTTGTTAAGAGTATTATTAACTTCTGCTAGCTCTGATGCATAATAAACCTAATTGTTGTCTCCAACTTTTTTTATTTAATTATCTATTAATAGATTATGAGTATAAAGTCCACCCATTACTAATAAATTACCAATTACACGCATACAGAGTACAAAACGATGCAAAAACCTAGTGACCTACATTTGAAAATTTACTTAAAAACCATTTAACTCATCGAATCCAGTCTCAAATCACAGCTTAATGGTTGGTATAAAATCTAAAATTACCGTATTTACAGTTATTAAATTACAGTATGTTTTAAAATAACATTCAAAACATAATGTACAAAATTATGAATCATCCAGAAAACTTAAATGAATAATAGTATATCACGTTGAATCCAGAATATCCTGAAAATAACAAAGATGCTATTATTAAACGTACCTTGTTTCCAATAAAATTATATTCAGCAGCTCAAAAAAATTCCTCGATCTCGCCAAATAAGTCCGCACTCAATTATCTCTTATCATGACACAAAAACTACACAAAATAAACACTAACAACCACAAATTAGCAAACCTTCATGTCCGTTTGCAAAAAAAAAGGAAAAGTTTTTAAGTCGCGTGTGCGAAAAGAAAAAGCGCGCGCGTCGATGCGTACGCGTCGTTTTTGAAACCAGAACTCACTCGGTTGTGGTCCGTGTGTGACTGTGTACCCATCTCGCACTTCACGATCACCGAAGAAGATACATCGTGCGTCTCGCTCGCACCACCGCCGACCTTCTATAGCCCTCTCGTTCTGTTATTATCAGAGGTTAAACTTCGCCCATCCGTCAGTCGACGCGCGGACACTGAGCAGGAAGGTCGTGTACCGTTATGCCCTATGGTTGACCGTATAACACGAACCGTACAAGTATGTCGCAACCGCATATTTTGTCCGCCACAATTTATTATAGGTGTCTTTATTGATATTTTGTAACTGATGATTTATATCGAATTCTTTATGAATGAATCGGTTAGGTCAAAGTTAAAAGAAATGTTACGAAAGTAGATCGCCGAATTGTCACCGACCAATCGGGCTGTCGCGAAATGACAGGCGAGCTAGATCATTCGGTTAGATCATCAGCGCACGCGCACAGTTAGCTGCGATTGGCGTGCTTCGCGCAAGCCACGCCTGTACCGTTATAGAGGGGCAATGACTGCCCCCCTAAAGTGGGGATTTGTAGATCACGGAACGATAGTGGGGGAAGTGTGACATATGGCATATGCCGGTTAATTAATGCGTCCCTTACTTAAACGGCCGTTAAATTGTATACTCGCGGTGATATTGAATCGGGAATTTGACCTACTTTTTTTGTGTAATTGTTGACTGACCAACGGTTAAAGTTGGCGATAATTTCTTGAACACTTAATTTATTTGCAGCCTTTCATTTTTATTTATTCTAGATTTACGTACGTATCAATAAGAGCTGTTGAGGCAAAAATACACAAAAAAAAAACAGAGAAATATAAACAAATATTATTTTTTACGAAAACTATTAAAAAAAAACTGCTCAGTCAGTTTTAGGGTAAAATTTCGTAGTGGAAGGCATGGGTTCGATTGTTGAGATGAAGAAAAACATCGTTAGAAAATTATAATTTGTTGTTGTAGTATTTTACAGTGCTGACTGGCTATAGCTACCATCCTCAAATAGTAGCTTCATTTGAGAGCTAGTTTCTATTCCAGACTTATGCTTTACCATCTTAGACTACACCGTCACTTTTAATCGGGTAATCAAAGCTCAAATCCCCATCTTGTTAATAATTAAAAATTATTGCATAAATGTTTGACAAAACTAAATCAAGCGTTAACTCGATCTATTTCATCATCTAAAAAGAAACTACCAAAAAATTTAAAAATAACAGATCACAATGTACAACCACAGTAATTTTCCAATAACATTAACCATAAACAATTCTAAATGAATATTAATTACACCTGCATAAATAGATGCAAATGCGCGTGCGCCCATAAAGTCTCATTATTGATACAATCTAAAAATGTCAACATACAGAAATGAGGCATATCTCATGCAGGTGGAAAGGGCAGCTCATCTATTGGAAGCCTGTATTGGAACTGGAATTGCATGCATGTATGTTTCTGAGTTGACGGGGTAGATTTCACTATTGAAAATATGTTAACATAGATATTTATTGTGACCTACTTAAATCTGTCTAATCGATAAACCACTTGCGTTTTGTATAGTTGTCCTTTACACATACTTAAAAATATTGAAATAAGTATGTAATTACTTATGTACCTAATGTACCTATCTAATCATAAAGCTTAAAAACTGAAAAAGCAGACTTCAAAATACGCAATTTGTTTACCTACTTAGAAGACATTTTTTCAGTTATTTTGTTATATAAATCCATAATACTCAACAGATTTTGATAAAATTGATAATATGGGACCACTTAGGATGTATTACTTACCAAATATAAAAAAGAATCATCAAAAACAATTATTCTGTTATAAAATCCAAAGTACCTACTGAACGGATTTTGATAAAATTGATATGGGACCACCTCTGAAGTGTTACCTATCTAACATAAAAATAATTCTTAATTGGCGGAGTAATCAATCGCTGAACAAACATTGAAAAAAACATACAGTCGAATCGAAAACCTCCTTCTATTTAGAAGTCGGTTAAAAATGCACACTGTCTTTGGAAATCTACCTCCCCGACTGAGTGCATACAGTTTCGCAACAGGGCACAGGTCATCTTGGAAACACTCGCTCTAAGTTTTATAGTCCTCTGCTTAGCATAATACTTGTGTGCAACGCGTGAGGCAAGCGAGCGCTGTGGCAATGCACTGCGCTGGTAATATATACATGTTATATACGGAACTAGGGTAATAAGGTAGGCCATCAGGAACACCGTGATAAGAGAACGTGGCGGTGTGTTAGATGCAGTGATAGAATAGAGAGAGGAGTGCTTAGGTACGGACAGACATGTAGAGATAATCAATCAAATAGGATTGAGTATAAAGCAAATATGAACAATAAAGAGTTTATCTATCTATCTATCTATGTGAATGGACAAGTCGGTAATAGTAGATTGTTATACAAGGGGCTAAAACGACCCATTGTAACGAGGTAGATTTTTACTCCCGAGGTTTAGCGAGGGAGTAAATAGAAACCGAGTTACAATGGGTTTTAGCGCCGTGTGTTACACTCTAGTTTTCACTACGAGTGCGAGAAAATAAAATAATCCAATACAATAATTCAAAGTGTATTTTATTAAAAATGATACCTATAATTTGTACAATTCTGGATATTTAACGAGATGTTTGCAAAGAGAATGTAAGTATATTCCAAATAGATTATTCTACTTTTGAATAAAGACTGTTTCGTGTATGTAGGCTCTTTGGTAACAGATAAAAAAATTAAAAAAATTACTTTATCCCCTAGAGCTTAAAATGCTATTTTATGCCCGCTTTAGTACGCTACAATGACGAACTATTTGAGCAAGAGGAGTGAAAAATTATATATTTTTATTTTTTATTTATTTATATTATGAAACTGAAACAGTATTAAGAGGTGTCGATTGGAATTGCCAAAAAATGTTTGATGCTTTAATTTAAGTCACAAAATCCGCCATACGCGGAGCTTAATAAGGCGTCGAATGACACCCCAATAGTAAAAAATCTTACCATCAAAAAATCGTAGCATTCGTGCTAAGTATTACCACAAAAACTCAATCAATCATCAAGTTAATAGTTTAGAGGGAATATATCAACATACAAGTATAAGTAAGTATCTTTACCTGCATATATTAAAACTTATTTAGAGTTAAGTACTTACAATGATTATTTTTGCATACAGAAGTTTAAAAGGCATAGTGACCAATGTTTATCAGGAAAAGTAAATGACAGAAACTAGAAGACAAAATGAACAACACGCGAAATGACCAATCTCAATTACTCTTACTGACCAATCATATTATTAGACATTGACCTATACATATGACGCAAAATAACCAATATTAAATATATGCACAAATAATACAAGTTTTAAAGACTTAATAATCCTCGACATAAGAAATCGGCTATACCGATTTTGATGAGACATAGCTAAGAACGCTCACGATCAAGCCCCTTTCAAATAATACTAGATCTTAATCTGTGCATCTGATTGAGAGCTACGATGCCACATACAGACACAAAAATACACAGATCAAACTTAAGTAAAACACCCATATTTTTGGGTCGGAGATTTAAAAAAATCAGCACATAAAAATAGTTGCGCTATTAAAACTGTAATTTTATGAACAGAAACTATATTTAACTTACTTATGTCCTGCAAATCTTACAATCTATTCGGCTTACGAGCTTCGCTTACAAATTGTCTACAGACGGTTTGAGATATCCCATTGTGGAGCCTTCTTGGCAATAGGAAATGATCTTAGAAGATACAAAAGTTGTGTCGGTCGGTACTTGGAGATAATCTTGTTGGAGACCAATATTTTGTTCTTCTGAACGCAATTCTGGGCCTCAATTGTCCTCTTATTATCGGTCAAAGTTACCTTGCGCTTATTTTGCTTTTTAACACGTTTTTATTAGCTTCATAATGTTAGTAGGTATGTAACGGAAACTTTGAACATGATTTTGACCCCCTACAAAACGTCGGATTAGCTCGAAATTTGGCAGTAAGTACATAGCAAGGACCGATGACAATATAATAATTAAGCGTGTTGTTTTAGTTTTTTAAACTATTATACTTATCTTTTATTAACCAATGTGTGGCCAAAGACGAAATGTCAACTTAGAATTGTAATTCATTCATAATCGGGCATTCATTAGATTTGGGCGCGCTCTCTTGATTGCAGTAAAGTCAAGATAAAATATATATATATAAATAAACGCGTCGACTTGAGAACCTCCTCCGTTTTTTCGTCGGTTAAAAATAGGGCGGACTAACTTTGAACGATAATAAGATTTCGTCATTAAACAGTAATGGAATGGTGTCATCTAAGTACCTAAAAATATTATTTCATTACGAATTGATAACCCCCTTTTTTACCCCCGATACGAATTGCTAACTTCCTCCTTTGCTGAAATCGGTTAAAATGACAGGTTTACGAATATTATACCTAATAATATAGATTGTTTTAAATCTTATTAAATTTTGGCGTACATACATAAGTAGGTAGTACGTGTACATACATACTTTTCCTTGAGTACATGTTCCAGACACATGCAGATATATAATTTACATTTTACATTTCAAATGCAAGTCGTCTAAGATATAGTACCTACGTTCGTATTATAGCGATAGGAACTTAAAACAGCAAAAATGTACTTTGCTTATTGGGTAGTTGAGAAAAATAAAATGAAAAGATTCCAATTAGAAACGGAAAAAGCATTAAAGAAAAATCAGTTGACAAATTCCGTTGTATGATGACGAGAACAGACGGATGTCAACATGTCATTCATGTTGCCTACATAGTTCCGACACAATTGGCTAGATGGCGCTACTTGTATTTGCAAACAGAATGAGTTCCACTAAATCATACTGAATAATGATCGAAAGTATTAACTAATCTGTATTCAAACATCTGTAAGTTTGAATACAGATTAGTTATTAGTTAATTAAAAATAACTTTTGTCATTTTAGTTCATTGAAGAAAAAGATATGTCTAAGTATGTTTTTTTTTATACTAAATAGGTTTTACCTTGACCGCCAACTCACTTGATGTTAAGCGATGTTGCGGTCTACGATGGAACGCGCTTACCTAGAAGAAACTGATTCACTCGTGATTTAAATACAACCAGATTGTATCTATAGGCGAAGATCCACTCAGGAAACGTATTTCACAATTTATCAGTCCGTACGATAAATTTAGAAGTACTTAAAACATTTCGTTCGGCTTTTTGGAATATCCGCCATGAAAATATGATGACGCTTTTCCGTATGTCTAACCGTCCGATAGAAAAAAGGGCTAGAGGGAATTAGATGATGTCAAATTATCAACCAACAAGCTTTCAAATTTTCCAAATGAAAGTAATGTAACTAAAAACCTGAATGTATTTTTTAGAAAAAAAAAATGTTTTTCCGCCACAGCCTTGATAAGATGGGAATGTCATTGGCCATAGCTCATCAAAAAGCAACAAGGAAGTGAAAATGAATAAACCATCAGTTTACGAGGTAAGCGTAAACAGTGCTCATCGCGTCTTATAACTGCCCACAATGTTGTAAACTGACTTATAAAACCGCACTTAACAAACAAACGTGGCAGCCGGCGCTGGCGCTGGCGGCACCATACACTCAAGTTATAAGCGAATAAGTATCATATATTTTGAGGATTTTTTTTTAAGGACATATTTTTGTTGTTATTCACGCACACAATTGCACGGAAAACCACAATTTCACCTTATGACCACTTTATTGAAGCTGAAAAAAACACAATAGATATAAAAAAAGTGATCTTAGTGCCTTCCTGAGTTCGACATAAAAGGATAAAACTGATTTTTAAATCATACTGGCTAGGCATTTTTTTTTTCGTTGTTTATTTCCAAGTTAGGGTAGAAAAAAAATGCTCATGATGAAAGAACAATAGAAATCTGATAATATTTAGGGATAGCAAACAAGTTTGTCCAGCTGTATAAAAAAATCGTAATATACCCACAGTTACTGGCGAAAATTTAAGTCTTTACAATTATTTTAAATCGCACATAAATATAATAAATTATGCGCGCCATGCGTTGTACGTTGGAGATGCATTCGGGCTCTATGAGATTGCACCCACTAAAATTCCCTCGGTGGCCAGGCTTAGTGATAAACAGAGGACTCTGGGTACTCGTGACGAACACATATCTGAGCCTTTGACACAGTTCCTCCTCAGCCTGCTAGCTCTACGACCGTGTGAGCCACTCCTCGCGTCCACCCCAGGCTCGCTAGAGTTCATGGTCCCTCTATCGACCAACCCCGAGCCCAGAAGTCCCCTTTCAGTAGACTCTTACCCTTAGAATCAAGGAATACCTATGCCGTATTCTAGTGCCCTGGCATAAGGGCTGGCAGGGGAAAAGTTAAAATTTTAGGGACGACGATATGACCAAGATAACTCAGAATAGAGAAATTGCCCGTAAAAGTGAGACGGGTGGAATAGGTACATATGTACTTATACACACTACGAATTCAGCGACTCTTTTTAACCGACTTTTTTTTTGTATGTTTGTTCAGCGATTACTCCGCTAATTATGAATTGTTTTTGATGATTCTTTTGTTTGATAGGTAAATACCGCCAGAGGTGGTCCCATAAATTTTTTATCAATATCGGTTTAGTACTTTAGTTTTTATATATTATCCAAGTAAATGAATTGCGTATTTTGAAGTCGGTTTTTTCCAGTTTATTTATTTATTTATTTATAATTATAATTTATGCGAGACAAGATTGCCAGACAAGTAGACAAGCACGCCAAAAATACAAAAACACTATACTGTAGTTAAGTATCTCATATTTTTGGAGATATTTAATAAAACTCTTATAACTTAAACTTAGATGCAGTTAGATTTGTCATCAGTACACTGCCAAATAATAAACTTTGCTTTATGAGCAACGTGTCAGGGCAATGAATTTAACAATGTTGGCGAGATGCAATTAAACTGCACTTTTATTATGTTATAAAGTGACAAAAAAAGACAATATGGCTTTAAGTTATCTGATAACTAACAAAGATTTATTATTTTTTGGATTCTTGATAATATTTTTCTTAAAGACACTGAAATTATGAGTTTCAAGTAATTATAATGACATTATCTACAGCTTTCTGTTAATGGAAGTTTTTTTTTATTTGTCTTAAAAATAACTTTTTTAGTAATTTAATGTTTTATAATAGTTCATAATAATTGTATATTATAATAATGACAAGGTGATGACAGAGATGACTTCACACAAGTGGCAGGAAGACATAGGATGCAAGCCCCGTAATATACTTATATATAAATAATAAAGTCTGCTTGCGTTTTGTTGTTAAATCACGCGTTATAAAACGATATTGCAACTAGTGCTTTACGGTCGTAACTTCGAGATATATCTTAATTTAATATCCTTATGAAAATTCCTTGAAAATATTTCCCTTGAATTTGAAGTACTGCACATACTATTCTTGCACACTAATAGTTGACACTTGAATTCCCTTTGTTGGCCTTGAGACACTTCCTCGTGCGGATTTGGCAAAAGTTAATACCTACAACATGTTATTATTTTCAAAAGATCTAAAAGTAATATTACGTAGGTACTTATAGGAATATAATTAATTTGATTTAGGTATTACAATACTTGGAACCACTGCAACATTTAAGAATCTAAAACAATCCAACTCCTAATATTTCAAAACCGAACACAAACAAAAAGTTCCAAAAGACACGTACTGAGAAAGAAGGCACTGGGTGACTCGAATCATTAATTTCGTCAAACGTTTTTCGCTCTATATTTTATTGTTGTCCAATCCATTCAGTATGCGGGTAGAGAATGTAATAAAATTATAAAAAACTGATGTTTTTAGAGTTCCGTGAACGCTGAACTCACTATTCATAATTTCGCACCACTAAGATTTTTTTTGAAGTGGAAGCGAAAAAGAAAGATTCCTTAATTTAACAGTCCGTGCGATGAAGGTAGACCTAAAACGTTTCATTTAGGCTTTTGGCACATTCACATAAAGCTTTCTAAAATTTAATCATCATCATCACCATTTCGGCCATAAGAAGTCAACAGCTGGGCATAGGGTTCCCCCATGGACTTCCAAAATACCGATTGGAAGCGGCTTGTATCCAGCGTCTTTCCGCTACTACATACTTACTTTTTTTAAATACATATCTACTTATATGGCAATATAAACTTAGACTGTGAAATTAAAAAAAAACACAATTTATAACGAAATAAATCGTGTTTTTTTTAAATTTCTTTTATTTTACATATTTTTAAGAAGAACAAAACTTTTATCTAAAATTTGCTTAAATTTCTCCAAAATTATATTATTTTGATTCTACAGAACCAGCTTAAATGTATTCTGTTCACGCTTTACAATCAAACTCCGAGAAATCCACCCACGGCACACATTTTTTGCGATTCATATTTTGATTAATGCTCGCTCTTTGCTTTGTGTTTTATCGTTTTTGGAGCATCCCTTTTTACGATGCGGGATGTTTTTTTTTTTTGTGAAATCGTGTCATTCATTTTTGTGCAGGTGGGGTTTTGGAGGTTTGCGATCGCTGTGAATGATATTTCAAGGTTTTGAGGTAAAAAATACCTAGGGATAAAAGCAAAAATATTATTGTACTTGGACATATTTATTAGGCACTTATTACAGATCTTAGAAAATATTTTGTTTAATAGAATTGTATGGATGTGGTCGATCCCATGATCTACGGAGCGCACGGCATGGTATCAAACAAGTATAACTTTAGAAAGGTTCTCGAGTGGAGACCACGTACCGGCAAGCGCAGCGTAGGAAGACCAGCCACGAGATGGACCGATGACCTCATACAAGTGGCGGGAAGACGCTGGACGCAAGCCGCTTCCAATCGGTCTTTTTGGAAATCCATGGGGGAGGCCTATGTCCAACAGTGGACTTCTAATGGCTGAGATGATGATGATAACTTTAGAAAACTATAAATACAACTATTGCCATCAACTTTTAAATAATGTACGCGATATGTAATGAGTGCCGAGTTATTTGTTACGCTTGTTATTTTGAATACCTATCTGCCTGCTCGCCTTTCACTATTGTCTTACAATATTATTACACTTAGTTTATTAATTATATCATGGTGAATTTGTATTTGAAATGAAATAAATTACCTTAAAACGTAAACCGTTCAAACACCGACAAAAGAGCAAAAAAGCTGCCGCTGAAAAACACTCTCGGTGAAATTATCTTTCAAACAAATAAACTAGATCAAAATTGGTCCATCCGTTTTAGAGCTACGATGCCACAGACAGATACACATACTTACCGAACTTACACTTGTCATTTTGGTTGGAGGTTAAAAATGTATTGAACTATATATACAAGTAGATAAATAATACAGGTAACTAATATAATTTATGACAGGCCCTATGGCTCAGTGGTTGTACGACTGCGTCCTGAGCTGTAGGTCGTGGATTCGATCCCCACCCAAGGCAAACATTTGTGTGCTGATAAGCATGGATGATTGTTTTGTGTCTGGGAGTTTATATGTATCATAAGTATGTATTTACAAAAAAAAAGTATATATGTACTTATGTATTCTATCAGTCATCTAGTTTTCTTAGTACAAGCTTTGCTTAGTATTATGAAAATAAAATGATTACATTTTTTGATTACCGTGCAGAAATTATCTCAGTAAAACTTATATTTTACATCTGTTTTTTTACAGCATACCTATATAAAATTGATCGTATCGCTTCACTTCCATCAGAAACTATTTTAACTCATAAAATAAGTGTCAAAAGTAGAAAGTTGAAAAAAGTCACAATACACGTAAGCACCTTGACGAATGGACTTCAATTCATTCCTAGTTTATGTTCCAAAACCGCTTCAATGTACTTACAAATCTAATAAATTTACGCCAAAACACGTCATATATCTCCATTCAAATTTGAACCTTAAGACCGTGGAAATATAGATCAAGGTTTAGAATGAAATGTAATGATAATGGATACAAAGCAATTGCGTAAAGTATTGAGTCAATAGCAAATAATGCAATCATTTGACATGATCTCTCACAATATTGTAGGGCAAAATGTGCAAATTTTGGCGCCATTTAAAATATAAGATGTAGCGGATAAATTTAATATAATTTAAAATTATATATATATATATATATATATATATATATATATATACCTCTTTTCGATAAAGTCGTGTCACCGCTATTTTATATTTTCTAACATTTGTATTTATTTGGATGCTTTTTAAAAGTACGATCATTAGTGTGTAGGAAATTTAAATAATGTAACAAAGTGTGTGTTTTTATATGGACATTATAAATGCGTTGAAGCTTCTAAATTATAGTATATCTAGTTAGTATGACTAAGACTTGCACGCAATTGTTTTGGCTTTGACTCTGACTCTGACTATGAATATTGTTATGATGCATATCATATTTATAACCGGCAAAGTTATGAGACGCCATAATTCAAATATGCAGAAAACAAAATTAAAAAAAAATAAGATGTCTAGTCTAAAATGTGTAGTATAATAAAATTTTAATTTATTTTAAGAGTGAAAACAAAATTTTATAACCTCAATCAAATTGGATGACATATTTTTCCAGTATTTTTATTTTAAAAACAATAGTACTTTAATACTAAACTGATTTTAAGGATTTTTTATTTGACCAATCTGAAAGCTTACACTATTTTTTTAAATAAAAAAATAAATAGATTTATTACTGACGGAGTTCGAGTTATGAAGTAACCAACCTAAATAACTTCCTCCTATTTTGAAGTCGGTAAAAAACAATAAATTCATAATATTACCTACATTTTTATGTTTACCTCTTTGCACCAAACACATAAAACAGTTGCCGTTTATCTACAGTGCAATGTTAAGTGGGGGTCCCACAGACCCCGAAATGCGTTCGAACAAAAACGTGTCAATATTGTGAACAATGTTTTCGTTGCTTTTGTGGTCGGTGAAGATAAATTACTATTGCTATTCTAGTATAATGTAGCATAATTTGTTAGGATCTGTATTATACATCTAACATAATGTGGATATCCTAATAAGACTAACCTAAACTAAACTAACCAAAAGAAACTCCTTGTTCTATAATAAATTTCTAGCTATATGACCCATTTTGAAATTGATAATTCTGAGACAATTAATGTGAACAAAATATTGGAAGAGTTTTTTTTTTAAACTGGCGGCAGCTTTTTATCCGAAAATTTCTTTTGGCTAAGATGATAATAATGAAGGGCTAAAAAGTAGTCCTGTTATTTTAGTAGAATGTGCACTATATTAGAAAAAGAAAATTAACCTTTTTTGCTCAAATAGCGTAAAACACATATACAACTTCATGTCTTGTGTCTGTGTAACCAATGTCTTTATACTTATTTCGAACAAAGCCTAATAATTTCACTTATTTATAATGTTAGTAGCTGCACATTTTTTACTATCCTTTTATTTAATTTCTGGTTTTAATGTGATTTTGTGTTAAACTTGGGGCTGTGTTAAGCTACAGGCTACTTCCTTACTAAAATTCATTCAAATCTGTTCAACTGTTTTAGTGTGAAAGGGTCACATAGACTCTAATAGACATAGAAACTTTCATAGTTATGATATTATTGTAATTATTTTTTTATATTGATTTATTTTGTACAAATCATAAAATGTTAATACAACATTGTATACAACTCCTGCCTGAGCTATGTATTTACTCACAAGTTAAATTTAATCTATGTAAAGTGCTTCAGAAATGTTTTAGTTTACACTGTAAGTTTCTGACAGTTTTTGTATAAATATATAAATAAATAAATTCTATAACTGGCTTATGAAAACAAGTCCACACTAGTGCCAACGTAGCTCCTGTCACCGTTTACCCGTCACCGCCTCCCGAATTCTCTGCATTGTGCCGGGAGCATCTGTTTAGTGCGGGTCTAAACGACCAGACGCGAGCGCCGCAGGGTCGACCAGGTGACGATGCTTATCTGATCATAGATGATCAGTGTTATTGATTTACGCACGATTTGCTTCTGATCGTGATGTTGACGCCCAACATTTTAAAAGCAAATAAACTGTTAACAAAAGTACACAACTTTAAAAATATGTTGTTGACCACAGTTTATGTGTCGTTGTGGTCGAAAATGGATAAAGTGTTGTTTTTGAATACATTTTTTTCTTGAATATTAGGAAGACTTGATAGTTCTTGAAGATTTCAGAATGCATTACAGATTTAAATAATAATAATACTTTAACTTGTTTTCTAAGGCATAGCCATTTAATCTCAATAGACCAGACTTGTTAAATTCCATATTGCAAAATAGTTCCATTTGCCATCCATATACCTAATAAGTCCGCGTTTGACCACCAACTCGCCTTTTGGAAAGCGAAGATGTGGTCGGAGATGAAGCACGCAGACTTAGAAGATACCTATTCACTCTGACCTTGTATTTTTTATATCGTAAAAAAAGTCCTCTCAGTGTAGGCTTGGCGTCAGCTCCACTGATCCCTTCCAAATATCCGGGCCTAACCCGTTTACAAGTTTAAACAAAGAAATAATATTTAAAAAAAACTAAACAACCGACTATAATAAACGCAATTTCTTTTATTTGAATGACTTATTTATTATTTGTTTTAAAAATCAAACTACTGAACCATTTTTTTTTTTAAATACATTATAGATCTACGATTGACCACCAACTCGCCTGATGTTAAGCGACGGTGTGGCCGAGGATGGAGCTCGTCCTCGTCGTCGTTTTATGAGTATAGTAATCTGAAAGAATATCATTCGTAATAAATAAAGAATTTTCCAAATCGGTTTAAGAGGTGATTTTTTACTATTGCTATTTTTCTTATTTTTTTTTCTATTTCTATACAATTATGATGCATCTATTATGTATAAATGAATATATTTGAATATGTACGGTATAGGTACTTTGAATGGCAATAAATGATACCAACCATACACCACTGTACCTACTAAAAAAATACATTGTAAAGCATCCCAGTAAAGTTTGTTTTACCACATCTGCGTGTTTGTTGCGACAATGCGAGATAAACATCGCACAATTATGTTACATTCAGACGTGTTTGCAACTTAATGTTGCAGTGGGGTAGGTCACATGCATATACAGGGGGTTGTGTAACATGAGACGACGTATAAAGACGGCGGGAAGAATGTTACTCTTGTATAAAGGATCATGGGGTAAATGTGTACAAAACGTAATTTATAGAGTATCACTATGTGTCTGTCTATCTATTCGAGGTAGGGTGGGAGGCCATTAGCCTCTCCGTCACTGCGACCCTTGCGGATCTATTGTAACTTCCCTCTTAAACACCTCTCTTAGTTCCAGATGTGACATAAATCTCACTAGAAACTTTGGGGCGGAGGTCCACACGTCCTCAGGGTAGAAGACAGGTCCTCCCAGGAATCATTAGATGTAGTGCGATTTATTATACAACAAAAGAAAATTTATTTTCTGTAATTTTTTGTTTTGTTTTAATTCTGTGTATCCTCTTTTTCCAAAAAACTTGATATAGTCAAAATTAAAAAAAAAAATGTATATCGTGTTTTGTAATCGTTGATTTGATTGGTTTTTGTCTTTTCAACTCTGATTGGTCCCGTAAAAAAATAATGTTTTCGTGGCTTATGAACCATAACAGTTAAACAAAAATTATGTATGGGTACTTTCTGGTTAAAAAACTATAATTAAAGTATAACTTAAGCTTTTAATCGTCTACAGAACTGAAGATACAGCACGGGGATCCATACTCTCAGAAAATGAGTCACATTGAATAATTTTGTGTAATCAAAACCTATTGAAACATTTTAATGCCCGCATGCTTACTTAAAAACTCTAATATATTCTGGTTTAACATAATTTTTATCTATGGTGACTCTTGGATCACATTCGAAACCAAAATACAACGTAACTTGAATCCACCGGGACAGATTTCAATGTCCAACTACTTACATACGTTACGAATTACGAGCTGTTATCATACTCTTTCATTTAACGTAAGTACCATCTGTGGCGGCTCTTAAACCAAATCCGGCCACTCTCCTTTTACGAGGGTTTGCGCACACCCTGTACAGTGTACGCCGTTTTTCACCAGTTTAGTCACAGCGCACACTCGCTGCGCTCGACAGAAACAGTAGACGATAAATCGCGCGTTCTTCACTCGACCATTGTCAATGTTGTATTGAGGACGGCCTATTGTAAGGGTACTTCGATTTTGCTCGGATTTGTTTTGGACCAAATCATAAGCGCAATATATTGAATTTTATGTTTAAGAAGCGAAAATACGGACTTCAGTCAAACAAAATACTCATATGATCAAAAAAGTCAGAAGCAGTAAAGATGATGAAATTTTCACAAGACTGAGTGTTTATTTGGAGTCCATACACCGGCAAGCGCAGTGTAAGGAGATCAATCACAAAGTGGCAGACGACTTCATATTGCAGAAAGACCAAAAACGCGGAATTGAAGCCGATTTAAAGGATATCAAAGAAAAACTTTTTTTAAATATTTGTCCTATCCAAATTAATTCATTTCTCATTTTTCTAAATAGGTATTACCTAAGTCTGCGTGATTTATCTTCCTCGTTTTCCAACAACCGAGTCCGTAGTCAAACACAATTTTATATGACAAGAAATTGGTAATTTTGTATCATCGTGGTCATAAATTGTAAGTATATCAAATCCTTATCCAATAATGCTGAAACATAACAACGACACAATATATACAATTAGGAGCTTATAGCATAGCGCTCAAAACGCAATTCTCTTGTAATTTACACCGATGCCCTAAAAAATAGCAAGTTCGATTTTACCCAGATCATATGAGCAACAATGCAGCTTCGTTAGTGCGCGAAACAAACGCGTTAGTTTTTACATGCGCGTGCGCATATTATCCTTTCCTACCGACCGGACACTGTTAGTAAGTACAATTTAGTGCTGGCTTATAGCTGGCTATAAGAAAATATTTTTTGAGTTATAAAAAAAATAGGATCGTCTGAAGAAAGAGGGTTAACCTGGACAAGATAGGATCTATTATGAGTTAGTCAGTGCAGAATTAGAATAACTATTTTTACTACGGTCCGTTGGGTGGATAAGGGGCTAATTCCCTGTATCGGTAAAACAGACAAACGTACAACTGACACCCTAAACTTTTTCTGTATTTTACCCGACTGCGTAAGAAGGAGGGTTATGTTTTACGCATGTATGTATGTTTGTATATATGTATGTATGTATATATGTTGCTATATGACTGATTTTGATGTGCGAGGTGTCGTTATTCTTCTTCACTTCCTGCATGTAAGCTAAATTTATTTATAATAATGCGACACTCGCAAAAGTAAAATTATATGCGTTATTTCGTTAACTCCAACGATATTTTTCGTTAGAAATGAGTGATTTTACTAGAATTATTCTGAATAATGCGCATCTATAATTTTTTTAAACAAAATAAATTATTTAAACAGAAAAGAAAATAGGGAGAAAACATTTAAAAAGCCTTTCTTGCTCTCATATAATAATTTATAGTCCTTAGAGTCATTTATTAGACATTCCGATATTGGGTAAATAGATTTGGACAACAGCTACTTATATTTATTTAAATTTTCGTGAGTTTAAATTGGTCATTACAGGCAATCAAAAATATATTAGGGTAAAACTTAGGGACCGATCTGTTTTCTCATTTTTGGGCAAAACCCCTTTTAGGGTTTATTATTTATAATACCGCCGAATTAAAAAACAAAAAAATAATTAAAGGGTTTATTCCAGACAATAAACTTAACTTATTTAACCTAGGTTATGGATAACCTTCGTTTTGATGTCGGTTCATAAATGAAAGTGAACCTTGGTTTAACCATGATTTACTTACATTACCTCATTTACATATTGCGATAAATTCATGGTAAGTATTGGGCGCCTATGACTAACACTACAGTTGCCAAGTCACTCTGTTCAGCGAATGTACGTACGTAGTTATTTTACTTTTTCGAATAAATTCTGATATACCTATTCACTCTTCATAAATGTTCATGATAATCATACTTACAAAAATAGCGCAAGCCTATTTTCAAATAAAAAAATTAAAATAAAATGTGCATGAAATTTTTATTGAACAAGTATTCTTACGTTTAGAAATCTCAAAAACACTCGTTAAAAAAAACGGCTGAACCGATTTTGATGAAACACAACCAAGAACATTTTCAATAGAATCCTCTTTCAAACACATAAAACTAGATCAAAATCGGTCCATCCGTTTGATATCTAATCTACGATGCCACAGACAGATAGATATACCCGTCAAACTTAAAACACTGAGAGTTAAAAAAATAAGTGTAAATATGTAATTAGGAAATATATTGTACACACAATATATTTACACAAGAATATATTTTTGTAATTTTTGAATATGTTGGTCATTTGACTGATGGGCCTTGTGGCTCAGTTGGTAGTGTGTTTACGTCTTCCTGCTGAACTGAAAGTTCGTGGGTTCAATCAAATGTTAGCCCCACCCAGGGCTAACATTTGTGTGATGAGCATGGATGTTTGTTCTGTGTCTGGGTGTTTCTATGTATCATATGTATATATTTACAAAAAAAAAGTATATCTATATTCTATCAGCCATCTAGTTCCATAGATCAAGCTTTGCTTAGTTTGGACTAGATGGTGTTGTGTGAAATGTCTACAAATATAATATATATATATTGTCCTCGATATGGATACAAAATATTTTTACCGTGTGTCGCTTACTACTTTGAAGATTTGACGAACCGTCAGGTATGCTCTAATTGGTGCGTTCATGCCTACTAAATCTCTCCGAGTTTGATGAATTTTGGTACATAGATAAGTGTAAGTTTTTGTGATAAAGTATGCGTAAAAGCACTGTAAAAGATAACAAATGCGAATTCTTCCGAATAATTCTACTAAAATTACTTGTTTATTATGAAAAAGTTCGTTGGAGGTTACGAAAAAACGCTCACTCGTCGAAAATAGATGAGATAGAATGTGACCACAGATGCTACTTTACGACAATGCTATAGTTTATAAGACTTTAATAGTACTAACTTTAAGATGACCAGCTGGAGTGACTGGAAGATAACAAAAAACCGATAATATATGTTTTTTTAACACGCTTTTATTAGCTTCACCTGTGTGCATGTTTGTTTGTAACCGACTCCTTTGAACTTGATTTTGACCCACTTAAAACCATCAGATTCCATTCAAACTTTGTAGACTTATCAAGGATCGATGACAGTACAATAATTGGAAGCGTGTTTTTTTAGTTTTTCAAACTTAACACGCTTTTATTTAAGTTAGAAGTCTTTCTTTACTTAGTTATTTAGAGCTGACTATAAAGGAACAGATTCCATTTGTCGATTCGATTTCTATTAAAATCGAATATAAATTACCCATTTCAAGTATCCAGGGCTACCTGGCTGTTAAAGTCAAGCGCAGTCTATTAAATCCTTATTTAGGGGCCAGAACCAATTCTCAATACGTTTGTCGCGCCCAGTACTACAATAAACGACTTTTTAAATCGTTCGATTGTTACAATTCTGTACTAAACTAAAATTTAGTACCGATACCGTGCTTAGAATAAGTTACAAGCTGTATATTCGAATTGTAACTCTAATAACAAAGATATAAAGCAGTAAGTTCTTTGTCTAGATGCGGCATTAGACGGTAAAAAAATGGTGTTATGGTTTTAAATCGGAACATCACGGTCCATAAATAAAATTATCGAAAATGCCCTACAAAACGTTTGCCACCCTAGTTAGTCCGCAATGGCGAGGGTAAAATATTTTGACATTAATTTACTCTCTTAACGTGAATGTAGTCTTTGAACATTCTGGATGAAGCAAAACGATGGATTAACCTATTACCTATTCTCAGTAAAATAAATAACGAAGAAAAAAGGAGTATACTTATATATAGTGAAAGTATTTGAATAATGTACTGCTTTAGTACAGCAATATAAGTGTTCTGAAATTAAAATATGCTAGATTTGTTTTTTATTTTAAGTATTATTTTATAAATTAAAATGTAATAATCATCAATAAATTTTAGAATGTTAAACCTTTAACACACTAAATTGGGGCCACATTTTTTGAATATTGATAAATATTATACTACTTCTTTTGTTTTTCTTTTTCTCACTCAGTATAAGGTTTTCGCTTGAAAGTGAGTGTGTGAAAAACATTAGGTGTAAACTAAGGTGAGTTGACATTTGCTTTTAAGAGAAGTTGCGGTCCATAATAGAGCGCATTGAAGACATTGAAAAAAACCGATTCACTCGAAAATTAAACACACCAAGATTATATGTATATGTCGCGAACGACTTGGTCACATTTCTAAAAATCGGTTTTGATGTTTGCCATCTCATTCTATTTATGTGTATGAAATTAATTTTTAAACATTCAATAGAGATCTTCAACTACGCTTTATCAATATAATTTCTCATAACTCTCCCTAAAATCGCATATCAATGTACAATACCGTTTTAAATACTAATTTAAATATATCAAACTATGCTCAAATCGGTACTCAAACTACGCTCCATCACAGTTTCTCATACCTCTTCCAAAATCCACTAATCTTCGTTCGCTCACTTCATGATCAGTTATATAAATCTTAACACATCGTCGACTTTCAATACTACATCAGAATTAATCTTCACAAAAGCATTGATTTGTTAGTAGCCAGCCCCATAAATAAAACTTAAAGATTTCTGTGTTATGAAAGAAAAATTCTTTATTTATTATGGTATAGATAGAAATCTGAAGATGTGTACAAGAGTCGTAAATCTTGAAGTCTTGTCAACAACCCTACACTACATTAAGTGGGTTTTTTTTTAATTTGTGGTGATGTTAAGAGATAATTATTGTGATATAAGTGTGACGATTGTCATATAGTAAAAATAATATTACTTTTGTTTCGTGTCTGTCAAAATTTAAATTAATGATCAACATTTATTAGAATTAATAAATGTTATTATTTTGTTTTTATAATTATTTATAACTTCTAACAGTCGTAAAAGTTACACTATTACATTTACAGTTGTTTCTTTTTATACAATTAAGTATTTTTCATATTTATTTACATACGATAGATCTTCGTTCTTATTGTAAGTGTCGCTGTTCCCGAGGATGGAGTTAGTCGTTCTAGAAGATATCTATTCATTTTAGCCTTAGAATTTCTATGATTTTAATTCCCAGGCAATACCGAAGACAACAGGTAGTTTCGTTCCTGTGCAAAGGAAATAAGATATTAAAACAAATAAGACTTTTACATGGTTTCTAATGTATTTTAATTCTTTTTTTAACCGACTTCGAAAAAGGAAGAGGTTATCAATTCCTACCGTATTTTTTTTTTCTCGTTTATTAAGGGCCAACGGCAGACATGTGGCGCGAAATTCAAATTTCAAACAGATTTTTATCCTTATAGCTAGTTCGGGTAAATATTGTAAGTAATGTTTGCAACAATCTAAGATTATTTTTTATATTATTACGCCAATGCGCCTCCTACAGTAGCTTACCTACATATCTATCCCGAAAATATGCGAGCTAAATCCTTTAAAAGTTGTTTAATTTCAATGAGAAACAATACCAAAAATAGAAAACAATATCCCGAAGTTACTTGAATAGGTATAGTAGTTAGTACAGATTGGTTTTCTACGTTAATATTAGTAACACGATTGTTAAACAAAATGACTTGACTTTTAATTAGAAAAAAATAATATTTGTTCGTTGGTAAACATTATGATCAACTAATACAAAATACCTGACTTGGCTACGATGACAAACAAACAGTTCGAAATTAGATTTTTTACTGTTTACATAGCGAAACACCTTAATTATTGACATTCTATTTTAATACCTACAAAAGTTTTTTTTGTAATAAATAAATAAATATTGTTGGATATTTCACACAACACCATCTAGCCCCAATCTAGGTAAAGCTTTATAATTATTATACTTAACAGTTAATACATACTTCATGTCATATCTCATTATTCCTACACTCAAATTATATTAAGACATGGAACGTCGTAAATCAGATGTAAGCCGAACTGTCAATATAAGTGAGCTAGCTATATCACCCGGCATTACTCGTGTCGAATGATGCAAATGTCGGGCCGATATCTCAGGCGCATTGTAATGTAACCCATTGTGGAGTGACTAACTGCGACTTACTGAATTCATTCAGCTGCAGGACAGAGACTACACAATACAGAGGGGTTTGAAATGTGGAAATATGTGCCTACTTTTTAACACACTTCAAAAAGAAAGACTTTTACAATTAGGCTGTTTTTTTATGTGTTTGTTACCGCATAACTCTGTCTCTTATAAACCAACTTGGAATTAATTTATATTTATATTTTAAAATATATATTTTCTTAATGTCGTCATAGAATCGATTATTTGGTTTTTAAAACAAACTTGCGCGTTTTAAAGTCGGTTGTTTTAGTTATAAACTATACAATTATTGGACATGCTAAAGCTATTTCAAAAGATTTCATTATTTTTTGAAAATTCATGGCCTATGTGCGGCCATGTGGGACATCTTGTGGCTGCGATGATGATGATGATGACGATCCCGCGATCAATGACGATGAAGACATCACTTCCAGCCGAAGTCCCATCTGGCATTCGCATTGGTCTCATGTTGTTGTCAGCCGGAAGTGACGTCTGCGTTGTTACTTTTAAAAAAGACCGCCAAATACCTGTCAAATGCAAAAAAAGAAAAACTAATTAAAAAGGTCTAATTTTAAAGGTTATATGACAAAGCATAACCTGGGATGGACGTAGTAGGTTATATTTTATCAGATCCATCGCTGCACATTTGAATTCAAGAGCAAAGCTTGTTACCAATAGGTATAGAAACAAACCTAAGATATATTCTAAGATAAAAGAGCATTAAAATAAACTCTCTGTACTGTACATTCTCTTTGCCTCATTACCAATTCAGTATTAATAATTTATCTGGAGCCAGTGCGTGGGCGCAACTAGACAATGAGCGCAAGCGTACTGTTGCCGACTTTTTACCAGCTAGAGGCCAACCTTCCTCACTATTGTAATGGGATTTGACAACTTTTTAACAGCTCTATATGATATCACTTCTTGGTATAGATTCAGGTACCCACTACCCACATGTTATTTTCATTGGAGATATCATGTGGTTACTGGAAGTATTGGAGTATTTGCTAGTGTTGTCTTATTGCAGGGAAATTATACAAGTGGCATTCTAATTTCGTGGACGCCAGTAGAACAGAAAAATAAATGTATGGGATTGACATTAGCTGACGAAATGTCACGTGACGGTACGTCACAGTTTCTTGGAATTTCAAAGCGTAAGCGTTTGTAGAAATAGAAACGTTTGTCTGTGGTCTAAGCTTGCTGGTGTTTAGTTCATCTTACTTATCAAATGGTCAGTGCCACCGTTTGAATTGGAGTACTTTTATTGGTGGTGAAATTAGTATTTTTATGGAGCGGAATGCGATGGTGGGGCCACCCTCTATATACCCATAGTAAATTTTTCATATTCATTATAATTCTCATTTTTTTTTCTAGTGCAATAAGTGGCTAGTGGAGGTTATTCTCATACAGATGGCAGGAAGACGTTGCAGTTTTTTTGGAAATCCTGTAGTAAGACTTCTTGTTGCTTATACCTTGATGATTATTAATATCTAACGTCTATTTTTGATCAGATTCTAGAATTTCGATCAAAATACTATCAAAATCCTGTAACATGTCTAAGCAATTTTGATTCTTATTTTAATTGGAAGACATACACATATACAACGTTTTTGGATGAGTACTCTCAAGTTACCGCACGATATAACTACGCATAACATACGTGTACTCAACAATACATACGCATGCTAATAAGACAGCGCCAATCCCGAGCTCTAGAAAGGTAACAAATCGATAATCATTACTTGAAATTAATCATTCGATTATTATCCATCGATTTATTCGAATTGTTTCGCGCCGATTCGCGTCGGATCGCGAGATGAATCGATGTGGTTCAATCGAATGATTCCTTTGATTTATTACGATCAGCGATGATGATTTATTTATGTTAATATATAATGAATAATATAGTGATCGAATTCTGGTAATGTAGAATGCGTCCGTGTGTTATATATAGTACGACAAAGATTATCATAGACTTCGCTTAAAGTGAAATGACAGCGGTCACGTGACAGTCTAAATGTCGATTACTTAGTCCTGTAGCTCAAACACTGAAATATTTAAAAAAGCGAGGTCTCATGAAATTTGTTTTTCGATCCGTAATGAATTTCGATTTTACCGATTTCGAAAAGAAGGAAGTTCGCACTTCGTCAGAATCTTTTATTTTATTTATCACAAAAAAAAATAACGAACTTTTTTTTTAATAAAACGGTGTAGCAAAAAGGCAGACGGTTAGACGGTTCAACTAACTGAATAATTGTAACAGTTGATATTACATTTTTTATCATTATAAACTTATGAAGTAATTGTTATTATTTAGACTAAAATGCCAGACCACTAACTCTCTTGATACTGAGCGACATGTAAATAAGTTATTATATAAGAACGCATAGATTATATTTATATAAATGAAAACATATTCTTTAATTTTCCTTTGTGAGGTAGGTATATAATTATATCAATCCACTTTTAATAAATCAAAGAATCAATCTACGGATTTCACATAATATATCTGGATAGACATACCATATACCTATATAGATAGGATACTATGGATAAAAATTACGGGAAAACAAAATAGGTTGAAATTGAGATATCAACCTGGTTTTTAGGGTTCCGTACCTCAATAGGAAAAAACGGAACCCTTATAGGATCACTTTGTTGTCCGTCTGTCAGTCTGTCCGTCCGTCGGGTGTCAAGACCTTTATCTCGGGAACGCGTGAAGGTATCGAGTTGAAATTAAAACCATATACGCAGATCTATAGTATCTTGCTGTAAAAAGAAAAATAAAGTTTCTAAATTTTCGTGAAAAAAAGTTACAGCCGAATATATCGTAAAAAACGCACATTTCGATACTCACAAGGGAATCAAAACCTACTTTCCGTTGACCTAGAACAATGAAATTTGGCAAGAAGCACTGTGGACATTTTTAATTTAATCACAAAAAATAGTCTCTTTATGCAAGGAATGAAGGTACAAATTTTAAAGTGAATTAACCGTATTGTGTGGGTTATCATATGAAAGACCTTCAGTTGCATAAGCTAAAACAGGTTTTTAAATATTTTTACAATGTATATTTTTCCGATTTTGAAGTAAAATATAAAAAAAATATATGATTTCCCTCTTTTATATACTAGTTTGTACGGAATCCTCGGTGGTCAAGTCTGACTCGCACTTGTCCGGTTTTTATTTATTAAAATATGGAAATAGCTATAGATGTGTCATAATTATATCTTAAAAACAGACAACCGACTTCAAGCTACGCATTTTTTTTTGCTTGGATGACATATTTTTTCAGTTGTTGTCTTTTAAAAACCAAAGTATTGAACCGATTTTCATAAAATTTATATGAGTGCACCTTCTGACAGAACCACCATCAGACAGAATGACCTACCAAACAATAAACAATCATTAAAATCAATTCATAATTGGCGAAATAATCGCCTAAAAACGTACAAAATCAAACACATTCGAATTGAAAACGTCCTCTTTATTGAAGTCGGTTAAAAACTAAGGTGATTAGTTTGAATCTTGTTTCCTTGTTATATTTTTTTTTATCAGCCCTGTTTGTACAAACTGTCCCACTGCTGGGAACGGGCCATCTTCTCATTGTGAGAAGGGTTAGGCCATAGTCTGCCACGCTGGCCAAGTGCGGGTTGGCAGACTTCACACATCTTCAAGATCATTGAGAACTCTCAGACATGTAGGTTTCCTCACGATGTTTTCCTTCACCGTTTGAAGTTGGCGGCAATCAACAATACGCACATAACTTCGAAAAGACAGAGGTGCGTGCCGTGGGATTCGAACCCAGAACCTGCGGATCGCAAGTCAGACGGTCTCCCGACTAGGCTGCCGGCAACTTCTCCTTGTTATATTATTTAGTAATTAATTAGTAATTAGTAAACATATCGAGGGCATCATTCCATAGGGGCGTATCGGTTTTTGACAACTTTTCAGGAGAGACAAAAAACTTGTTTACTTTTTATTGAGATAACGTAGCTTAATGAAATTTTGAGAGTAATCGTTGAAAGTGATTCCGCACATTAGGATGACATTTAAAATAATGTACTTGGCCTCTTTCTAGTATATTTCGCTCATACGCCTCTTTGGCTTGGAAGTTTTTTTACACATTTGGACTCCGTTTTGCCATACTTTGTAAGGCGTATAGCAAAAAATATATTTTTACTCTAAATTTCGTCTAATCGTCATAATTTAAACCCTATGCATATAATTATCAGCTAATTAGTTTTTACTGAAATAGCCTAGATCATAAGATTATTTCGTCTATACGCCCTTATAGCTTGGCAAGAATATGAACAAGTGTCTTAGTTCTATAATAGGCGTATAATTTATAATCTGTAAGGTTAATGCAAAATATTGTAATATACAAAAGAAACTAATTTTAATGATTAATAATTATTTTTACAATGCACTACACCGTCCATAGATTGCTGGGATTCTTGATTTTGAGTTGCTGATTTGTTAGTTCTTGAGTTAGAATGAGTTGGATTAATTAATGAAAATCGTGTTAGCAGGCTTGGATCATATTTGTTGTCGTTCATAAGGTTTTTGTTTTTAGCTTAACTTATAGGCCACTTTTACTAGAAGCCCTTGACAGTATTTTAGAGTTCCTGAGACCTAACAGTTCAGTGACATGTTTTTTTAATTAATTGCCTTCATATTCCTTTTTGAAATAGAGGCGACTAGCATTCACATACTAACAAAGAAGACAAATTCAACAACAACTCAGCTGTTTCAACACCCGAGTGATACAGAAGATGTGGCTTAACGTCGTTATTCTACGGTTCAACTTGAATTTCTGAGGGATTTTAATGGTCACTATCAGGATTGGCTATTCCCAAACCAGAAGACAGACCATGTCGAGGGAGAAGCGTATAATTCAATTATTGTCCCTAAATCTCAACTAGCTGGTCCAGAAAGATATGATAGTACTCGTCGTTGCCGGCCTCACTGCCAACTGCTTGGTCCTTTTGCTGACGAATAATCTGAAGAGATACTCCATAACGATGACATCAACGGTGGTCCCTAACTATGGGCCTTATAAGGAAGCTCAAGGTCGCGCAACGAGCTATGGAGAGGGCTATGCTCGGAGTCTCTCTACGAGATCGAATCAGAAATGAAGAGATACGTAGACGTACAGGAGTCACCGATATAGCACAGCGGATTAGCAAGTTGAAGTGGCAGTGGGCAGGGCACATAGCACGTAGAACTGATGGCCGATGGGGCCGAAAGGTTCTCGAGTGGAGACCACGTACCGGCAAGCGCAGCGTAGGAAGACCAGCCACGAGATGGACAGATGACCTCATACAAGTGGCGGGAAGACGCTGGATGCAAGCCGCTTCCAATCGGTCTTTTTGGAAATCCATGGGGGAGGCCTATGTCCAGCAGTGGACTTCTTATGGCTGAGATGATGATGATGATGACATCACCACTTGGTGAGTCTGATTATTGTCTGGTGAATAGTGTATCTCGTCATGCCCCACCTGGTTCCACCCGCAGAGACACTCGACTGGTATGACTCTATAAATCAGCAAAATGAGTTCAGATTCGGTATTTCTTTGCATTTTGACCTGCAAGGTTGCTTCTTTTCTTGAGACCTAACAGACTGCACCATTGCCGCAATGAAAGTGATAAACTGAATGC
Organism: Lycia hirtaria; assembly: GCA_947563715.1. Taxonomy (NCBI): domain Eukaryota; kingdom Metazoa; phylum Arthropoda; class Insecta; order Lepidoptera; family Geometridae; genus Lycia; species Lycia hirtaria. The sequence continues at coordinate 36,212,439 of OX387385.1, forward strand.
AGAAGTCTAAGGATGCAGCAGAAAAGCAATTCACAGAATTAAGACAGAATAAGGACAAAATTAGCTGCTCACGGGTAGCAAAACTTTTTAATCTCTGGCTTTTGGCTAAGTCTGTCTAAACTTCTATCAAACATCTTTGCTTCCACTGTTGAAACCAGATAGATTTGTAGATTACACCACGTAGAACATACATACATACAATCACGTCTATTTTCCTTTACTTTCTTCTGGCTACCCCGGCATAGCATCAAAGACCATGAGGCCGATTGTCGCCACATTTGACCTAGGTTAGAGGATTAGATGGGAGGGATAGGGTATTGGAGGGTTAAGAGGTATTCGAAGAAGCTAATTTATTCGCAAGTCTATTTTTGGACTTATCACGTCTAAATAACTCAGAAAAAAACACCTACAAATATATTTCATTTTTTTTTTTTTTTTTTTTTTTATCAGCCCTGTTTGTACAAACTGTCCCACTGTTGGGAACGGGCCATCTTCTCATTGCTTCTATTTCATTGCGGCGCAACAATACAGGACATCAAAAAGAGATGCTTAAGACGCTCAGAAACCTAGACGTGAACAAAGCAAGTAGTCCCGATGTTATACCAACTGTTGTGTTGAAAACATCTGTGTTGGAACGATTTCTGAAACATTTTCAAGAGAACGATCGATGTTTCTCGCTACATATTAATGGCCTGCTGAAATCTGGTATATTGGGTTCGCAGATTAAGAAAAGGTACACTTCCGATTAAAGAGCGAAACAGTTAACATCGATGTGTTGAGAGAGTGTAGGTTGTGCATATGAATCAAGCTTTAAGAGTCTTACATAACAGGGGTGACGAGAATTTCGTTAAAAACCTTCTTTTACTCTATCAAAAACAATGTGTTTCCTACTTTACAAAATGTATTTTTAAGCATTGACAGACCATTTTGAAAATCTAGGACTAACGTTAACCCTAATATTAAACTTTGCGATCAACCTCGACTGTAAGGTTAAACTGTCTAATACTAAACTCGGCGTCCTCAATAATGTTAGGCGTTATTTCTAGCCGGGATAGCTGCTTCATTTGACTCAGGCACAGATCCGATCGTCTGTGGGATACTAATGGCACTTTTTGATATAGCATCTAAGAATCAGCTCCAAACTTTAAGAGTCGGTTGATTGCCAAACAGGCTAGTTACCAAGAAGTTACTTAGTTAACTAGCATGTTTGTCTATTTTTCCCTTAAAACCCCCCGGTGGCTAGCCTGAGTGCTAGACGGAGGACTCCTGGTTCTCGTCTAACGAACGCATACCGGAGCCCTCAGCACTGTGATGTAGTGCCTTTTCAGCCCGCTAGGCCTTCGACCGCTAGAGCCATTCCTCTCATTCACCTCGAGCCCGTCTGGGTAGTAGGTCAGGGTCCCATTCCTGACCAACCCCGGGCCCAGAAATCCCCTTTTAGTAGCCTTTTACGACAGGCAGAGGATACCGATACCGTATTCTAGTATCCCGGCACCAGGGCGGTACTTTCTGTTTCCTAATAGTTAAAATTTTGGAATTTTCAAAGCTGGAGTAAGGATGAGGAGACACTTGACTCTAACAAAAATTATCAATTCGTCATCGGCTTAATATTTCGCAAACGGATCTCTTAATTGAAAAATGATTTTCTCACACCCCCAATGTTTTTTAATCACCTATCCAACGATACCCCACACGATACCCCATCGTGTGGGGTATCGAGGGGAATGGGTTAGATAGGTGGGATGACAATTCTATACGCCTCTTTGGCGTGACTATATATCCCACGAAGTGACTATATGCCTAATATACGCCTGTATGCCATGACATAATTATATTATTTTTAATATACGCCTATTACGTTTAAGTGAATATAAAAAAATCGGGATACCCTAAAATTATGTGTGTTTTACCAGTACTTAGATACGGGGATCTACTTTCCAATGATGGAATAAAAAAAAAACGCATTTTTGCTCATACGCCCCTATGGAATGATGCCCTCGATATTATTACGTCCTTTTTACGCCTCAATAGTTCACCTTCGTCATAAGCCATGTCGCGCTGTCCTAGACTCGAGGTGAGAGCGGGTAAGAGTTTTTTTGAAAGTCGTCTGAGATTTATGGATACGCAGTAACTGTTTTACTATGATATAAGCCTTTCGTATCAACTGATGATCCTTAGGTATAATACTACGCCTACGGATTTACCCGCATTACTGACAATAATTATGATATCTGTTATAATAGTTCTACGAACAGTAGACTTTGCGAGCACAAACTTTTAAGAAACGCTTGTTTACGGAGTAGATAACATGTTTTTTTGTTTGAAAAAAATAACGCGCCATGTACGATGGGCATTTCAAAAATAAAAAAATAAACAAAAGATATGATATTTAATGTATATTTACCAGTATTAATATCGAGGCGTAGTAATTATTATACAATGCAAGTTGTATTATTTCTCAATAGCCAGCTGTTTCAAACATTAAATTTAAAGTCGAGAAAATATTCAGGTCTCACCGCAATCGAACAAAAAATATCGATTACATCGCCTTGAAATATGACATGCGAATTGATATGGATCATACTTAGAGATGCGCTCGTATTTATGCCGGGAAGTACTATCCGGCTAAAATAAAACAAAACTTATAAAAAAAAACTAACAAATTTTTCCGCTTCAAAGCTTAATATTTTGCAAACGAATCCCCAAATTATAAAATGGTTACGAACACCCCCATTTTTATTACCTATTTTTGTTTGATTATTGTCTTGAAAAATTGTTTTCAAGACTTTATTCTACTACTTTTTCTGAATAATTAATATGCATATTCATACCAATTCACAGGTTTCTAGTACTGATAGTCTTTGAGAAAAATTGCGGATAGACAGACAAACAGACAGATAGACGGACATGACGAAACTATAATGTTTCCTTGTTTACTATGTTTATTAACCCTAAAAATTTTACTTTTTGGTAATAACTAAGTGATTTTACAAGAATTATCCTAAACAATATTAATTTAAATACATTTTGCAGTGAAAAGTTTCTGTTCCACTGCAATATTTTTCTAGTTGAAAGTCGTGCGTGATTGAACGAACGTAGTTTGTAATATTTTTTTTGTATAAATCTTCCATACTGTGTCAGACAGTACAGTGGATAAGCAAGTTGATGTGGTAGTGGGCAGGTCATATAGCACGTAGAACTGATGGTCGATGCAACCAAAAAGTATTGGAGTGGAGACCATGCACTGGTAAGCGTAGCGTAGGAAGACTAGCCACAATACGGACAGACGATTTCATACAAGAAGCAGGAAGACGCTAGAGATGCAAGCCGCTTTCAACAGGTCTTATAAGCTTACTCCCACATTCATTTCCAAAATTCATGTGGGGTTGTCCCTACGACCTATAAAGATCTATTGTGACTGCCGCTGTATCACAGTTCTCCTCCAAGGCCTGCACTAATTATATAGTGGAATATTTTCTCGGGGGAGATATGTTTAACCTCATCTGGTTCTAAGATGTGTTTTCCCAGAAGTAGGTTACATTTGTACATCAATGGTTCGCAGTCAGTCAGGATATGTATGGGTGTCTCGTCAGCTTCGTGACACAGTCTACATTCCTTTGACTAGCTCAGTCCCATGCTGGCTATATGTTTGTTAAGGCAACAGTGTCCAGTCAGGACTCTAACCAGGGTGCGCATACTGTTCCTTCTCAGTCCTATTATCTATTTGAAGGTTTTACGATTATAGGTGGGAGTAAGCTTTTATCCAGTAGTGGACTTCTTGTGGCTGACGAGATGATGATGATTGTATCAGAATATAGGATTATAGGTGGGAGTAAGCTTTTATCCAGTAGTGGACTTCTTGTGGCTGACGAGATGATGATGATTGTATCAGAATATAGGATTATAGGTGGGAGTAAGCTTTTATCCAGTAGTGGACTTCTTGTGGCTGACGAGATGATGATGATTGTATCAGAATATAGGATTATAGGTGGGAGTAAGCTTTTATCCAGTAGTGGACTTCTTGTGGCTGACGAGATGACGATGATTGTATCAGAATATAATTTCAGATATTAAAATTAAATCATATAATATGGTTCAAAACACCCCATCCCTAATTGACACGAACCGAATCTCGATACCTGTTTAAATTAATGATCGATACTTACGCAATCGAGTAATGAAGATGGTATTCGATTATGATAATGCGGAGAGAGTTCACCTTTTTGCTGACACAAATAATTACCGTGAAATTGTTTAATACACGGGACGTTTTGCGAATAAATTGCACATATATGGAACACTTCATAAAATAAAATACGTTATGTTTCATCGTTCGGTTTTTGGTCCACCCCGCTGTGAGCGTGCGGTTCCAATATTTCGACATAATCACAAAATAGTAGGTATGTATGACGGCAAGTGTTTTCGTTTACGAATGATAGGATAAGCCATGTTTAACTACATCATATGACTTTGTAAGGATTCCTTAGTCAACTAGGAATATTTATAGTTTCGCCATGTCCGATCATCCGTCTACGGCTTAGCTCAAAGACATTTTATATTAGAAAGCTAATTCGGCATAGATATACCTACGTATTAATAACGCCGAGAAATTAGTAGGCTAACATTTTAAGAAAAAAAAAGTTTTAGCAAAGTACCAAAAGTGTGTGCAAAAACTAATATTAAATTTAGGGAAATAATGTAGAAGTTTGCGAAATATTAAGCTTGAAGTGATAATTTTTGGTACAGTCAGTGTCCAGTACACTCTCTACTATTTATTAAATTTCATCTAAATATATTTAAATGTGAAAATAACAAAAATCAATATCAAAAATAATCAAAATGAAACAATAATCGTTACTCATATAATAATTGAAATTTCGCACCCAGCAGTATCCGCTTGTACTACCATATGACCACTGTTACCACGCGCCCACTGTTGTAGGGATGTCCCTTCTTCGAGAGTCGTCATTACATCATTTTTGTCGATATTTTGAAACACCTACTCACATCATGTAATAACGAAAAAAATTAACCAAAAATTAAATAGATCATTCTTACCAACACGAAACTAATTTAATCAAATGCAGGATACAAACCGGAGTAACCCAACCTCCTAACAAAAACGCTAACACCTGTTTCAAAGAGACCGCAATCGCTCCAATTCATTAGTAGAACATCAAACAGGTGCAAATTGCCACCACGATGCAATTAACGTTGCAATAAAAATAAATTTGTCGACAAATTGGCACATCTACATTACGGCCATCAATACACTAATTGGCCTTAAATTGAATCAATTCAATTTGAGTTAATACTTTACATGTAGCATTGGGTTCTACGCTTTATTGCCAGTACGAGGTTAGTGCAGTTCCTTGAATATACGCTAAGGTAGATTTAAAGTAGATTATAAGAACAATACATAAAAAAAAAATATAAAAAAACATACCTACATACTTTTTTGCAACGTGAATTGCAAAAAAGTATGTATGCGCTCGCGAGGTCATATTCATAGGTGCTCATATTCCAAATTCTTTTTCAAGATTGAGTATTTTACGTCTCTAATAAATATTATCAAAATCAGTCAGTAAATGGTGCTGTAGCAAGCTTCCTCCCTTTTTAGGGGAAATATCCTACTTAATGAAAACGACGACAACAGAAATCTACAAAATGTTTCCAAATTCTATAAATACTAAGTTTTTCAACATAAATATCGGTTTCGAGGATTAACTCTGACACAGCGTAATCTAGTGGGAACCTCCACTAGGATCCGCTGTGTCAGGTTTGATAATGGATATTATTGCTTATAGCTATGAGTCTGTTTCTCTATCTATTTACTAATCGATTTCATAAAATAGAAATAAAGTAGGTAGATTAATTTTAAATAATTATAAAAAAAGGTAAGGAAAAATTAAGCAGTGAAGAAATTGATCAAAGCCTGTTTCATAAAGTACAATATTTATATCACTAACACATTTATTATTCTCAGTACCTAAACATTAGAATTTTATTCTGAACAACAAATATTATTTCCAAATTTAAATATATTAAGTATATATAAACCGAGTTTTATATATACTTATTACATAACAAGTATTTTGATCTAGACAGATGTTCTTTAGATTTAATGGCCATATTTGGCGCCCATTACGGGCCAAGATGGGCCATTTTAGGCACGCTCACCGTATTTACAAGCAAATCGGCCACTTTAGCATAAAATTAATTTAACGTTATACCAACTAGCACATAATAAAATGTATTGGAATTTTGGTGCAGTTCGATGTACATACATATTTTGGAGTTCTGTGGGAAATAAAAATTTAACAGTTTTTTAATTAAATAATACAGAGTAATATAATAGAAATATATGACAGATTTATATCCAATACCTTTAAACGAGCAATTCCTGTATATATCCGGAAACGGCTCCGAAAACAATTTTAATAAAATTTGGTTTGTAGATTAAGGGACGATAAATCGATCTTGCTAGGTTTAATTTTTAGTGAACCCGGGTTTGCTCGTATTTTCAGTCATAGGAAATCCGAGTGGAGCTTGGTCGCCCAGGTACTGAAAATTAAAGGTGTTAAAATTGAGGACAGTGATGATAGTTAAAATTTCATGCTAGTAAAAAATAAATTTGACGAAAGAACTAAAATAATTTCATAGCTAATAATAAATAGCTGTAATAATTTCATACATACTTGTAATACACATAATAAGGAACATTTTTAAACAGAATATGCATTTTGTGTGTATCAAAAGAAACTTATAGTAATTGTTACCACAGCTAAGAATTGTATCTTGTAAACCTTAAACTACGTCCAAAAAAACTGTTTTAAATAAAAATCATCATTAACTGAATAAACTGTATGAAACAGTTGTTATTACACACAGTTTCTCAGACTGTGGCACCTATTATTTTAAACGCTTACTAAAACTTAAACTAAATTATCGAACTAAATCTCTTGCCTATTCTATTACTAAGTACTTTCTACTAACTTAGTAAAACAAGTATCTACATTAAAAGAAAAACAACACACCCGACTGCAGAAAAGCAGTTTTTGCAGTCTAACTTACGATTTCGTTACGCTTGATGCGCTGTTGAATATAAGTTTCTTGTGAGAAAGTATGCGTAAAACATATAAGTTATATATATATATTCGTAATCACCGTTAAAAATTCTTTATTTTGATACCACACTCGATGATTTTGAAAATATTTTTATTTTTGAAATTACTTTTTGCCGCCAAAAATCCTTAATTTTTTTTTTTTTAATTTTGATGTACCCAGTGTCACTTTCACGACTAAGATGAATCTATTGACACCACTCACATCAAAATCGGTCAAGCCGTTTAGGCTCTAGGGCGTGCCAAAGAAATCTACATAGGTACATACAAACACTCGAAAAGTTAACCCTCCTTCTTACGCAGTCGGGTAAAAACATCATAATGTATTTAGTCAGTTTACTTGTATCATTGACACAAAGTCAGTCTTACTTTGTGTCAATGATACATAACAGAATTTGCATGGATATACTTTATTATATTAATAATTATATTTTTAATAAGATTTTTAGCATAGCTATCTCAAATAAAATACGTTAAGATGACACAATAGGCCAATGTGTAAAACCGTCGAATTCCCTCTTGGCCATCGACCTAACAATTTAAGTGCATTAAAAATCGTGTAGCTTTCGACAACGTATAAATTTCGCGAAATTGCTCCGAGATCACCTCGTAAATTCTGCTATTAAGGCCGTTCCGACGCTCCGAACTTTGATAGTACACATTATAAAGAACACACCACTTTGGTGTGGAGTAGCCAGTGTTTTAAACTCACATTATTTTGGTCACCTGTAATTTATAATACCGAAAGCTGATGAGTAGTGATGTGGTGATGTGATGAATTTTTCCATCGATCGATATCGGTATTTAATTACGCCGGGATATTTGTTATAGTATTAATGCAGTAGTGGGTATACAATTTATCAAACTAAAATTTTTTTTTTTTATTATTTACGTATTTCTAGGACTACTAAATTTGTAACTAATCTAATCCCACTACAGCCGTTTTAATTTAAAATGTTTTAATTAAGCATAATTTATTTATTGTTAGTAAAATTACAATAAACCATAAAAATGTATTTTATTTTTAAATAGGTAAATTAAAAATGATTGAGCTTGATGAGAACAAGTCAGTCATAAAACTATTACTCATAAAATTTTACATATTTATACCATTATTCTATAACTGTAAATTAATTTACTTGAAATTATATAATTTATTACGTATTTTTGCTAGTTTTTGACTAGTTTTTTTATTATGTAAATGATGCACTGCATCAGAAAAAAAATTACTAACCAGAAATGTGCAAAAACGCCGGAAAATTTAACCGGACAATCTAAACTTCGACTACGGCATAATATAGTATCGCCCGGCACTACCACCGGAGCAGTAATCGCGGAAGGTTATTCCGACCTAGTTGTCGATAAATTATGGTGGTTTTTGATTTTTACTCGTAATTTCGTGTGAATTACACTGTATTGGACGGCATTATGACGCCGTGGAAATTTATGAGTAGACTCTCAGAATTGGTTCACGGAAATAAGAATATCGTAATGTCACCAATTAACGATTACGTGATAAAACGGCCCGGCCGTTTTACAGTTTCCTACATTTCAAACTTGAAAAACTAATTGATAAAAAAAAAAAACGAAAGCGAACTTTAACGGTATTTTTACAGCGACTTTGCACATACCTTCTCACAATATGATAAGCAGTCAGGTATGTCGTTTTTCTTTTAATATTAGTTATGTTATGTACTTGTTACAGAATCGCATTTCTATAGCACGACGTGTATAGGAAAATAATACAAGATAACGACATGATTTATCCCTATATTCGCCAAAATATATTATTCTATGACATTCCAGAAGTGACATTATAATTTCGTAAACGCTAGTAGAATAGAAAAGTAAATGTATGGGATTGACATTAGCTAACGAAATGTCACGTGACACTGACACTACGTCATAGTTTCTTAGCATTTCGAAGGTTGGATGACACAGGGCTTGCTTACAAGCTGCTAGTCGGCGAGCTTAAAAGCTAGCGAGTGAGCGAGTAAGCGAGTGTCGATGACACGGATGACACAACACTCGCTCAGTAGCGAACTAGCTAGCGAGTTGGAACCGCGTTTTTTTAACTGCCAAAATGACAAGATGTTCGTAACTAGTTCACTAGCAGCTAGCAGCAATGATGACACACAGCTAGTTTACTAGCTTACAAGCCAACACGCCAGCGAGTGGCGAGTAAATTAGCCCGGCTTTCTATTTGACAAGCAGCTTTTTTACAATCGGCTAGTGAAAAGCAGATTGTAAAAAAGCTCGATGACACGGAGCGAGTTTACAAGCTGCTCGCGAACTTGCCGACTAGCAGCTTGTAAACTAGCCCCGTGTCATCGAGCCTTAAGCGTTAGTAGAAATAAAAACGTTTGCCAATTGTCCAAGCCTGCTGTTCTATGTGTGCTATTCATCATCATCATCATCTCAGCCATAAGAAGTCCACTGTTGGACATAGGCCTCCCCCATGGATTTCCAAAAAGACCGATTGGAAGCGGCTTGCATCCAGCGTCTTCCCGCCACTTGTATGAGGTCGTCTGTCCATCTCGTGGCTGGTCTTCCTACGCTGCGCTTGCCGGTACGTGGTCTCCACTCGAGAACCTTTCGGCCCCATCGGCCATCAGTTCTGCGTGCTATGTGCCCTGCCCACTGCCACTTCAACTTGCTAATCCGCTGTGCTATATCGGTGACTTTTGTACGTCTACGTATCTCTTCATTTCTGATTCGATCTCGTAGAGAGACTCCGAGCATAGCCCTCTCCATAGCTCGTTGCGTGACCTTGAGCTTCCTTATAAGGCCCATAGTTAGGGACCACGTTTCAGTGCCGTATGTCATCACTGGTAACACACACTGGTTGTGTGCGAATATTGTGTGTTACCAGGGCCAGTCGTCGTTTATGCAGGGGGTGGTAGCCGGATCTCTTCCGGAGATTCTTAGCACCCCTTGCTCCGCCGTGACCGGGACCGCTACCGTAGTCCGGAATAGCGGAGCTGCCGGGGACTGGGGGCCTGTGTGCTATTATTATTAAGATAACATGATAAAATATCTATTTCATTATTGCTACATTTAAAATTCAATAACGGTAGCCAAACGAATCGAGAGGAGTGTCAAGCAGCAGAGTGTTGTGTCGAGGGCTAGACAATGCAAGTAATGTATTCGGAACATGACACGCCAACTCTACTTATAATCTAATATCCATTGTATTGTGACCAAGAGTCTATGGAGATCACTCCACTCGTGGATTTACATTGAGTAGAATGGATTTTAGAGAAAACTACGTATAATTTCGGAGTCACTCTACGAGATCGAATCAGAAATGGAGAGATACGTAGACGTACAAAAGTCACCGATACAGCACAGCGGATTAGCAAGTTGAAGTGGCAGTGGGCAGGGCGCATAGCACGTAGAACTGGTGGCCGATGGGGCCGAAAAGTTCTCGAGTGGAAACCACGCACCGGCAAGCGCAGCGTAGGAAGACCAGCCACGAGGTGGACAGATGACCTCATACAAGTGGCGGGAAGACGCTGGATGCAAGCCGCTTCCAATCGGTCTTTTTGTAAATCCATGGGGGAGGCCTATGTCCAGCAGTGGACTTCTTATGGCCGAGGTGATGATGATGACGTATAATTTGATTTGTCAGCGGACTTTCAAACCTCAATAGATGTTAAACAGTTACCTTTGATCCAATTATAAAACATCGAAAATCACTTCCCGAAATTGATATTTTTTCAAAAGATAATTTATCTAAATCCTGAAAGTTCATTGTTTGCTAACTGATTCTAGTGAATATTAGGATTTCTGGGTTCAAATAAAAAATGATCGAGTTAAGTAGGGTAGATGGCGCGGCCGTCGAGTAAACATTACTCTTACGCGATTTTATTTGGATAAATATTTTAAGTGCTTATTCGACACTAATTCTTGTTGTAATAGTAATCTCGTTGCGTGATTTTTCGGTGACAGTGTTTGTGATCACAATAACTCGCTATATCTTGGAAAAATCTGAAATAACCTGTGACGTGAACAATTCACTTTCATTTTGTAAACAACTTAAATCAAGTGAGCTATTTCGTTAAAATCAAGTGTAAAATCTATGACAATACGTGAAATATAATATAATATGTTTTAGTAACAGAATAAAATAATTAAATCTCATTTATTTACATTGTTGTGATCTAAATTTAGTGTAGTGAGTCACCTATGATCTATGGACCAATAACAGTGCGGCATTACTAACGGCTGACGACGGCGGTACCGTACGTACTTAGCAAATAAGCACTGAACATTATTTTGTCATAATTTTGTCAAAGTGGCATGCAGATCGGTCACCTTACGTTCTGTGGACTCTTTTTCGAATTACTCGTAGTTTAGAATTAGTACAAAATACTTTACACTTGTTTTAAAACTGTTTTAATTTTTTTTTTTTTTTTTTTTTTTTTTTTTTGGATTATAAAGCCAGTGACATACATAAAAAGTCTTTAAAGTAACTGCATTTAAGTTAAAATGAATTTCTTGGAATATATTACTTTTCGGCGTAAGCGTACTACGTCTGACTCGATGAATCAGACGGACAGCGAAATACTATCACAAACTCCGGATAGATCTGTAAATAGCTTGCCAGATATTTCAGACGAAAGTTTGGAAGACAAAAATCTAAAGGATAAAATTGAGGCTCTTGAAATTCAATTACAAAGTGCACATGAGGAGATAGAATGTTTGTCAACGGAGAATCTGAACCTCAAACGTATTAATGAGGATTTACTAAATAAAAATGAATTGCTTAGGAAAATTTCTACTAGCCCGGCTAAGAAAAAGGTGACACCAAAAAAGAAGTCTGTCAAACGACAGGGACATATTGACTTGACGCATAACGCTGACATAGAGGAAGTTACGGGAAAAAACGTAGAACTATTACCAAAAGTACGAGATAAAAGTAACGAAATACCGAAACCTGACCCAAAACAAAAGGCATCAGGACTGAAGTCAATACTTACACCTAAAATTTGTATTCTAAGCTGTGATAAACGTAATAAGTTACTATCAATTGCGGAGGACACGTGGGGCAGCGTTAAAAACTTCTGCCACTATCTTCAGCCTCATGGAAATATAAACTCACTCTTCACGGGTATAGAGTTAAAAGTAGCAGATTTTACAATGAAAGATGTTTGCATAGTAATAATAGGAGAAGACGATTTTAAAACGACAAACAACTATTTTGACTTGGTCGTTATGATTAGAGAGACTTTACAGAAAGTCAATAATACAAATATAGTAATATGTCTACCTACATACAAGTACGGACAAATGACGGAACTATATAATCGACGAGTAGAAAACTTTAACAATCTTTTATATCTCGACGCATTAACACATAACTACGCATATATATTTGACTCGAACAAGAAACTTAAATACGAACATACTATGTTCTCTAGGAATTCTGGTACAATCAACAAGCTTGGTATGCAGACAAATTTCAAGACATTAAAAAACTATTTCACTGGAATAGTAAAAAACAACGGAAATAATAATAATCAGGATGTTATCGAACCACTCAATAATAATATAAACAAATCCTCATTTTTTCGTGAATAATTACCTTCATATTCTACATCAAAATATTGCGGGTCTCATCAACAAGACAGACAGACTAGTAATTGCCCTGGATCAACTAGCAGAAAAGAGTATTATTTCAGATGTGTTGTGCATAACGGAGCATAATATAATGGCTGGTTTCGAGCAACATGTTTATGTTCCTAATTATACACTAGCTGCATCTTTCTGCAGAGACAGTACAAATAAAGGTGGTTCGTGTATCTTAGTGAGGAATGGACATGAATGGAGAGAGGTTCCGGAATTTAAAAAAAAATCACTGACCAGTGTCTTTGAGTGTTGTGCCGTAGAATTGATTAGACATAAATTATTGATAATATGTTTATACAGAGTACCTAAAACATCAAATTTAAAAACTTTCTTATGTAAACTGGATAAAATATTGAGCATGACGAGTAACAAAAAATATGAACAAATCGTCATTGCTGGTGATTTTAACATTAATATATTAAAAGCATCTAATTTGACATCAGACTTCGAATCAATTCTAGGAAACCATAATTTTAAATTGGCGGTGAAACAACCGACTCGCTTTGCAAGCCAAACATGTATCGATAATATGGCATATAACTGTAAAAAGATTTGTAATACGGAAGTGCACGAATTAGATTTATCTGATCACAGTGCTTTAGTAATGAAGTTCCCAGTCCATAAAAACGCGCTACTTAAATTCTGGAGGAAACAGCAGCGTGATTATTCTGTTGAAAATATTAATAAATTTAAAATGTGTCTTAGTAATGTTTTATTCCAAGAACTATACAGCTTTTCTGACCCAAATCTTGCATATAATTACTTTTTTTCAAACTTCAAACTATACTATAATTTGTGCTTTCCATATAAAATAGTTATTATTAGAGTTAATAAATCCATAAAGTGGTTATCACGTGGCATAAAAATTTGTAGCAAAAACAAAAGAAATTTACTTTGGAAATATAGACTGAATCCTACAAAAACTAATAAAAGTATCTTCCTTAATTACTCAAAACGTCTTAGAAAGATCATTGTTCTAACTAAACGGGCACAAAATAACTTTAAGATAAATTCATCTCATAACAAGTCAAAAACTGCATGGCAAATCATAAATAGTACCAAATTAAATTTACCTAAAGAAGCCATAACAAAAATTGAACAAGATAATGAAGATATAACGGATCCGATAGCTATAGCCAACGCATTTAATAATTTTTTCATAGATAAAATAAAACCGGTCCCTGAGTCAGGATATAAAGTGACTGCTAATATAAATCATATCAAAGATTCTATGTTCATGGCACCAAGCACGCCACAAGAAATAAGCAAAATAATACAAAACCTTAAAAACACTAAAAGTGTTGGTGATGACGAAATCTCAACTTTCATAATAAAATCAGTAAGTGAGTATGTATGTACTCCTCTAAGCTATATTATTAATTTGTGTATATCCACAGGCACATTTCCGAGTTCTCTGAAAACGACCATTATTAAACCTTTATTTAAAAAAGACAATAGAGAGAAAATGGAATGCTATAGGCCCATTGCACTTATATCGATATTTTCAAAAATTTTCGAGAAGTATGTTTATAATGAGTTAAATGATTATTTAGAGAAAAATAATATTCTATGTGTAACGGACCAACTGTCCTGTTAGCAATCGAATATAAGATTTCGCTTGCATTCAGCAAATAATGATCCTTATTTTGAATATTTGTAAAGAAATGATAATATGGATTTTAAATTAACTGAAATAATCAATTGAGTGGTTTGGACAGTGTATTTTATATAAATTAAATACTTTTTGAAACTTATTAAATAATCTCTTGTTCTTTGCCTTTTTGCATATTAGCATAGCAAGTACAGGCAAGAAAACGCTTGTCAGAATTAAGTTTTAAAAGCAAATTTTGTTCTAAAAATCTATTTATTTTAAAATCTTTGAGATCGAAAATCAAGTTCGAGGGTAATTGTGGAGGTTTTGTTTTGATCGAGATGGTTTGTCTTTTCGTATCTTGTCTAATAATGAAGGTTCGAGAGAGATGGAACGAAGACTTGATAGAGATTAGATTTTACAGAATAGACCTGCGTTTGAATCTGAAAAGTTCTTGGCCTTTATGCAGATTGAGAAAACGCGAGCTGGAAATTTTGGGGTTTTAAAAATAAATATTATTCTAGACTAAATCAAAAATGTAAATCAAATCTGATGGTGTCAAAGTTGTGGTAGAGGGAAGTCTTTAAAAGGGCTGTCAAAAGAGGATCGGGGGTTATTTCGCAGTTAGCTAGGGTGCTTGAAACTGACCTGTTTCCTAAAGGTAATTATTTTGAAATATAAACGATCAAATAAACCTAAAATACAAAATAATAAAGGTTATAAGTGAAAAAATGTATTGATTACATTTTATAAGGATCGTTTAAACTCAGCCTAAGAAGCGTTTTTACCATTATATTGATTGGTATTCTCGCAACCTAGACTTTTGAGTTGAGTGATGGTGTAATATACTGCGGAGAAACAGGAACAGACGATAGCACTATCACACACGGTTGTGAGCTTGTGGCTGGAGAACTTAGTGTGTATACATACTTAGTTCAAAGGTTGTGAGTAAAGTTGTTTACAGCTTAAGCCTGGACTTTACTGAAGCTATCCAGGGGTTGATTTTGCTCCTAGAACGGAGATCAACTGAGTTTCCTTTGTGCGAGGAAGGTAGTGTGCGGTCAGGGTAGCGCCTCTAGCTCCGCTATATAAAAAGGTGGTTGCAGCTTAGCGGGCAGCGGTTTGATGTATATCATAACTCAGACCGCAACTAAACTCCTCGTTCACTGTCTTTCGGTTAGGTGGAAAGTGTTCTTATCCTTGCCTTTGCTGGCTTTGGGACACCTCCCTTAGGGTGGGATAGGGTCCTTTAGGCTTTGAATTGGACATTCCGTAGGGACAGGTTTAATTGAGATTAGTAAGGGTAGTGAATCACCTCACAGCACTCAAAACCCTTAGTAGTTGGGCGGGGATAGTTAAATGAGATCCGCGTGTCTCTTGCTTACTTTTAGCTTAGAGTAGGGAACTTAGGGACTTCTCAGGTGTAGGATTCAATTAGGATAGGTTTTAGGAGTATCAAAATGTTCGGATGTGTTCAAAGAATGAGAATACTTCTGTTCATGGAGATATGCTGTAGGGATAGAGAGGTTTATTTCTTTCAGGTATTGTTTCAGGTTCTACTGGAGGTTGGTATAAATTACAACATTCATTTCCATAAAATTTAGATAAAGTTGTTCGGTAATTAATAAAATCTTATTACAAACAATATTTCAATAATAATTGAGTCTTATATTTACATATCATTTTCTTTGACTAAAGAAAGTCTAGACTTTGTATCATTTCCAAATTAATAAAGACATAGTGTCATGTTTCTGGGTTTTCTGTATTTGGCGAAGCAAAGCAGTGCCGAAAGGAAGCGTCTAACTAATAGAGGACAAACCCTTTCTTTTATAGAAAATCTCTAGAAATTATTACGTTTTCGAATTATTACATTTATAGAATTATATTGCCGAACAGGGTTATCTAAAGACCATTCAAGTATGATATCATTTAGTTTCTTTAATAGTAGATAGCTCCAAGGGTTATCTCCTTCCCGGGATTGAGAAGCTCGCTTTTCGGCCTATTAGGGACAATAGCCTAAACAGACAAACGGATTATATTGATTTCTAAAAGGACAGTAGCTTGTATTAGTACTACAGACATACTGAACCTTTCCTACTTGATAGGGTCGCGGACCCCTTTGTCTTTAGCAGTTGCTTCTTCCAAGTTTCAACTTCATTTATAAGTTGAAGTAGAAGTAAATCAGTGAGTCGAAGCTCACTTCCCTATGGTAGAGCTCTGACCTGTTGAACGGATGATGGGCATAGGAATATGCGAGAGTCGGGGCATATTCCCCACGCCACTTTTCAAAATTTTCTAATCTTTCTTTTCAGCTACAATTTTACACTATATTTTCATAAATACTTAATTTTACTGAAAGGATAGGAGGGAGTAAAATATAAAAAAATAGGTTTTCTGTAGGTTTATTCATAATTTATAACAGCTCTTACACATAACCAAGGTTATTATAGCACAACTAAGGGTCCTATATTAGATTATCACGAGCCAAATTTTATATTTTAAATTATTATATCTCTTATTATTTAGGGTTATTCTAACATCTTTGAGGTTATAATACGAGTAAATGAACTAAATTAGGCATATTATTATACGACTATCTACTTTATCATATATCTGCTTAGGTTTATCAAAATCTAGACTATATTAAGTTCAAGTTATAAATTAGGAAGTAGGTCGTTACATATGCAATGAACAAAAGGGTTTCAGAAAAAATAAAAGTATTAATATGGCCATATACGATTTCATTAAAAACGTCTTAATATGTATGGATAAAAGCACTCCGGTGTGCGCCATATTCTGTGATATGACGCAGGCGTTCGATTACGTAGATCACAGAATCTTAGCTAGTAAATTAGAAGCGTATGGAATACGTGGCAACGTTTTAGATTTGATAGAGTCTTACCTAGCAGATAGAATACAAATCACGGAAATCAGTCGAGTCAATCTTAACACGAAAGCAGAAGAAATATATAGATCGTATGAACGCAAAGTGGCGTACGGAGTTCCACAAGGTAGTGTCCTGGGACCACTTTCATTCATAGCATACATAAATGACTTGCCTAATGCTACATCTCAACCTATGACATTATTTGCAGATGATAGCACTATCACCGTAGCATGTAAAACACTTGACTCTTATGAAAACGATATTGTTAAATCTTTGACCTCAGTTATATCTTGGCTTGACAACAATAACTTAAAAATTAACCTAAATAAAACAAGTATAATGCATTTTAGACAAAGAGAAACAAACAAAGGTAATATTAATGTAGCATATGACAATAACATTATAAATGAAGTAGAAAGCTCAAAATTTCTTGGATTATATATTGACCGAAAATTGAATTGGAAATCACAAATAGAGCACCTTTCGAAAAGAATAAGTAGCCAAACATATGCCATCGCCAAACTAGCTCGTACTCTAAATATAGAATCTTTACTTAAAGCCTACTATGGGTTAGTTGAATCAATTTTGAGGTACGGGATTATTTTTTGGGGAAATTCAACAAATAAAATTATTATTTTTAAAAGGCAGAAACGCTGTATTCGTTCAATGTTTAAACTCAAAAAAAAGAGATAGTTGTAAGCCCTATTTTTTAAAGTATAAAATTCTTACACTTCCGTGTTTATACATTTTAGAAACGGCCCTTTTTGTAAAAACAAACCGGGAGCGATTCCCCACACTATCTGATACTACTGTAAGAAATAGGCGCGACCAAGACAAACGGCGCGTACATGAAGGAAAGACAGCACTGATGCAAAATAGCATCGTATGTATGGGTCCTAAAATCTACAATACGATTCCTAAGTCAATAAGAGACCAGAATAGTAATTTATTTAGAAAAAAGTTGAAGGCATTGTTATTGCAGAAGTGTTATTATTCTATCAATGATTTTTTAAATGACAAATTTTAATTTTATTTGACATTATGTGTATCTTTTATTGCTTCTGCTTTGTCATATTATAGATATTTTTGGTTTGTGTATTAATATAATAACAAATAATAATAATTATTATTTTATAATTTTTCGCATGTGCATGATGCTGTCTACCTGACATTTGTACGCCTAATCGGCACAACATGATTTTAAGCGACTAAATTTAGTGTAACATCTTTTATGCACTTGTTGTATAAAATTCTCGTGTTGTATGCAAATAAATTATCTTTATCTTTATCTTTATCTTTAAGTATGCCCTCATGCCCTATTACTTGTAGAAACTAGGACAAACGGACAGCTAGATTGTGGAATACGCGGTCTTTCCCGATAAATATAATCTAGGTGTCTTTAAATCGTGAGTGAATTGGTTTCTCGTAGGTAAGCGTGCTCCATCGTAGACCGCAACGTCGCTTAACATCAGGCGAGTTGGGGGTCAAGCGCAAACCTACAACTAAATTATATTTAAAAAAATAATAATTCGTATTTAATTGATACCAATTAAACATGAAAACCTTCTACCTTCATCTATCCCGTACCACAATCTGAATGAAATATTGTACCACATTAGTAGTTATTAGCACACAAGCCGGTCACAGGCACAGACGAGCGAACAGCCAGACGGAACAATGGACACCTGAAACAATGACAGAAAGAAATCGTTTAGTCCAATTACTGTGATATACAAGCGAACGATAGATTCTAGTGGATACACCTTCAATAAGTTTTTGATCTAATTTATTTGCGTTAACTGAGTACTTTTAAGAACTCTATTAAAAAATCTTTTTTAGTAAATACAAATTTCAGATAAAATATTGGGTTGGTAAAATAACTTATCTTTATATGAACACCTGAGAATGTCATTAAAAAGACCTTTGAATAACAAATTGAACATTTTTTACATTGAACATTTTGTCATTTTTCACTAGGCAAGAGCTAATCTTTAAAAAAAAGTTAATCCCCAGACATAGCAGACGACGCAGACGACGCATGCGACTTCATTTATATGAAATACTCGCGTGCGACATTTGTAGTACCGATTGTGACGTCATACAAACGATTTAGTGTTGGAATGTTCCATCCGAACGAAATCAATTCAACTCAATCCATCCGCGCGCTTACGCTAGTAATTAGTTGACAAAATATCGAATCGAAACTATATATCACCAGGGCCCTTATTCCGTATGACCATCGGCCGTGTTCACGTACGTGACGTGCTTGCATTGACAATGAAAATTAGCCTTTAAGTTTAGGAAGTCAAAGTCTAATTTTCATTGTAGACGCACAACGTCAAATTCACGTTATACGGCCGATGGTCATACGGAATAAGGGCCCTGAAACTAAATAAATCTTAGGGCGTCAAGTGTGTGTTTTTATCTTCCTGTTGACACGCTAGGTACATACATTTAGGGTAACTATAAAAGTCTATGAGTTGATCAGTTAGCAGTAAACACGTCACATTTTTAATTCTTAATTAATATTAAATAGTTTTACGAATTTAAAATTTTCCTTATAAACCACTGAAACATATTAAAACTACTTATTTTGTTTTAATTTCTATCCAAAATTTCAGTCATCTCAGTCATAATAAGCATAAATGAAAAAGAAACTGTTAATGATAGTAATTGTAATTTTTCAATCGAAATCAGTTACTTCTAGGCAAGCGCGCTCCATCGTAGATCGTAACTGTCGCTTAACACCAGGTGAGTTGACGGTCAAGCGCAAGCCTATCGTCGAATAAAAAAAAAATTATTAATCTAAATCTGATCTTATTGAAGTTGACCGTTCAAAAGTTCGAAAAGTTCAACAGTTCTGAACTGTTCGACGGCTAGGCGCGGTAAACTTCTTAGTCAAATGAATAAAACCATAATCCACTTAACATTATACAACTCTGTGGGTCCAAATTCCACAAACACGGCCGTATCCCAAAAATCACCACTTTTCCAACAAAAAAATTATATATAACAAATTCAGGCAAATCCATAGTAAGTTATCTAAGTAACGTTCAAGTAAAGAACACGCATGGTGCATCCAGCGCAAATGGGTGGTCCATGTTACCATTTTATCATCGCAAGAGGACGAATGGCCAAACAAATATCGCCTTTTATTGATATACTCGCTTTTATCACTACAAGACGCTTTATACAGCCTTTAGGTGTTATAACCGTACTGAGGTGCCATGTTTAGAGTTAATCATGTCATGTGTCGGCTGGTTTACTATTATTTTCGATTACGATTTATTGTTTAAGTATCCGATTGCGGTAAAAAGGAAGGGATTTTAGCAGTTGATTATTATGTAGACTGTTATGTGGGGATATTGCCTACGCATTTTTTTTTAACTAGGCCTGCGCTTGACCGCTGGCTCGCCTGATATTATGTGACTGTTGAAATCTACGATGGAGCGCGCTTCCTCACTATCTCATCCATGCTTTAAAACATTTGCTATAAACTGATAGAATGTCAGTATATTATAGGACTATGATTAAACTTAAGAAAAAAACCTATACACATAAGGAATCTGGAAATGTCATCAGCCAAATAGTTTATGTGCTCTGTCTGACTACGGCCACTTCAACTTGCTAATCCGCTGTGCTATGTCGGAAATTTTCGTACATTTACGGATCTCTTCATTTCTGATTCTCGCAGAGGTACTGCGAGCATAGCCCTCTCCATTGCTCGTTGCGTGACCTTGAGCTTCGTTATAAGGCCCATAGTTAGGTACCACGTTTCGGTGCTGTATGTCATCAATGGTAACACACACTGGTCGTAAACTTTCGACTTAAGGCACTGAGGCACGATGCCCAGCTGAGTTGGATTAAGCGATTAACCTATTTCACAAAGTTGTGTGAACAATCAGCCAATCTCTAAGCACATAGTAATGATATGACTGCTTTGAGTCAGTTCGCGTGTATTAGGGTAGCCCCTAAATATATAAATCTTTCTACCATGATTACTTCAGTTGGTTCATTCTCACTTATAAGTTATATACATGTAGTATTAATGTAATATTCGTATACATGTACGTTACCTTAGTGTGTGTGTACGATGTAGTATGCAGGCGCCACTCACACATAGAAATACGACACAAACACAACCAAACCCCGCGCGTATTACTGAATTGAAACCATTACAATTTTATAAACAGAATCAGTAATTTTCAAAAATATCAGCTTTTCAAACAGGCTATTTATGCTTTTGCGTTTCAGATCTGTGATTAGCTTCAAACCTATCAATAGACAATATAAAGAAACATAAAAATTATTAATAACTACAAAATAATCAATAAATAATAACTTTATTGTAGTATGATTTAAATTATGGATAAACTGCATTTTTTTGTTATGTTTGGCTCCATTCATCCATCAATACGACGTTAGGTTGACCTTCAAAATTCTGAATAAAAACTCATGTTTTGTGAAATAACATCAATAGAAGATCCAGAATATAAAAAAAAAAATAGGGTTCCGTAATATTACAAGGAACCCTTACAATTAGGTATGCTTTCCTTCTGTCTCTTATGATATGATACTTTAGATGATATGATACTTTAGATTGTTATAACTTCTATGTTTATGTATGTAGGTATTATCGGTAGTTATCGTTAGCGGTAGATACCGCACAGTGATAACAACGCTGATAATGACGATGATGATGGTGAATTGTAGCCTCCATTCGGTTTTCGTCCAGGTAGCTGTATCAAATTTCATAACGATTAGTTCAGCCGTTTGATCGTGAAAAATTAACAAACAGACAGATAGTTAATAGACTTACACTTTCTTACTTACTTTCTTTCTATTCTATAATTTCAGTGCATTTCTTTAAACAGTTTTAAAAATAAATAAAACTTTTTTTTTTTTTTGTTTTGTTCTGCTAAAGATTATTTAAGAAATGCAGTCCAACAGAAACAGAAATGTAAAAGGCAAATTGTTTTCGGCTACGGAACCTTATTTTGTTCGTGGCCCGACTCACACTTAGCCAGTTATCATTAAGTTATGACGAGTTCACAACGTGTCAGAAAAATAACTTTAATTGGTACGTAAATAAACTAATCATTATAAGAAAATGACGCGCAAAAAATGATATGGTCTCAAAATTAAGGTTAATTTTTTTTCTTGTGTGATTAAAATCTTTTGACTAAACTTAAAGCGGTGTGTAGTTTTTTGTCAAGAGCCGATGTCAATTAAATTTTGACTTTTCAACCGACTTCAAAAAGGGAGGAATCAATTCGACTGTATTTTTTTAAAATTATTTTTGTTACCTCAGAACTTTATACTAGTGAACCGATTTTGAGGATTATTTTTTTATTTGAAAGCTGGTGTTGCCCGTCTGGTTCCATTTCAATTTGGTATAGTTCTGACAATCCATGAGAAGTCGAATGCTTCAGTTTTTTAAACTACGAGTATAATTATATTAAAAAAAAAACAAGTGCAAATAATGGAATCGAAAATAAAAGTACCTCAAGAATTGGTTTTCTGAGTGAAAACATGTTTGAATCGTATTCAATTCCGTATTTCCTAGTCAATGCGCCAGTTGTTGTCAATTTGATCACAAATGCGAAAAACTAAGAAAAACAAAATTACCGATCGTTTGTGGTGCCATCTAGAACACAGCAAGCTTGAAACATGCCACTCAATTATGTAACACTTCAATCAAAACACTTCTAGGCAAGCGCGCTCCATCGTAGACCGCAACTGTCGCTTAACACCAGGTGACTTCACAGTCAAGCGCAGGCCTATTTTCGAATAAAAAATAAAAACTTCAACAATATTAGTCGACCTTTACAATTTTAACGCAGTCTCTTAAACTACAATAATAAAGCACCAAGCGCAGAATACTCAATCGATGGCTGATTAGTTTTTTTGTCAGACCAAAATCACCTTTTGTGAAGTACAAGGTAAAAACGTGTTAATATTATTGTAGTTTTTTCACTGATCGCAGATCCGGCCCGATCGAAGATCAAATCGGTCGAGTTGTTGCTAATTGAAATATTTCTTGATCAATGGAGAGCAAAAAAATGGAATCGAACAGCTAAGTTTTACGTCGACTCGAATAGATTCAGTTTGTATCATTTTCCGCAAACCCTTGATCTTCGTCTTGATTTTTGCGTTGTTATATATGTCTAGCTTTAGGACATACCCCAAAAGTAAACAAGTCATCATAATTATATAACTACTTATATATTATAATAGTTATATAGCAAGCACATAATTGAAGGGTTGTAAGTCTAAAGGGTCTAAGTGCCAAATTTTTTTAATACATTTTTTCATTTGCATATTATTAGGCATGGCACATAGATCGTATTTTTGTCATAATATTGTTTTTTTTTTTTTTGGTACTTGGACCCTTTAGAATTACAACCCTTCAATTATATTACTAGCAGTTAACCACGAACAAACAAACGAAGTTTCTTCACTGAATTTCTTGTGGATATCATAGATACAAAAAAATCTCTCTCATCTCAAACCTCGCTAATTTTACTACTATTCAAATTTATATAGTTTTAGAATCACGTTGATACATTTACACTATGGGTGTTGGAGTCGTAAAAATCTAGTCTCCCACGGAACACTGTTTCGCCCATATAACGAAAAGTTGAAAGGTCATCAGATATAAATCGTCAATAGGCTTTTAGAGCATGTCAACGCATCTCGAGACGATGTTTTATGCGTCATTCGGATTTCGACACCGGAATATGTTGGTCCGAGTGTGAGCGTATAGCGATTTCTTTGGTTGTTTTTTTTTTATTATTAATAGGTATTTAAATAAAACCAAAAGTGGTAAGTATCGCTTTAGAACAAGTTTACTCTTTCCCAATATATGAGATGTATCTATAAATCATTAACGTCTACAAAACGTTTTATTTTATTCTGAAAAACTGTTATTAAAGTAAAATAAGCATAATAAGCATGTATACGTAATAGATATGTGTAGGTTCCGTAAGTGTAGGTATAAGACTGGTATAAAAGACTCTGACCTTAAATACGCAGAAATGAAAACGTAAGCACCTGGCAGTGCTTGTAAACACTAAGGTAGCCCTGGCAGTGCTTGTAAACACTAAGGTAGCCCTGGTAGTGCTTGTAAAGAGCAGCTTTGCTTATGAGCCAATCCAATTTTAAGTCTTTCACTACATCCGTACATAATATCAATGAGATATAGTCAAATGTGAAATTTATCAGCTATAATCATAGTTTAAAAAAACTGAAAAAATCTACTGCAAAATACACAATTCGTTTACTTGGATGAAATTTTTCATTATTTTGAGTTATTTTGATAGAAAAACCAAAGTATACAAACCAATTTTGATAAAATTTATATGGGACCACCTCTGAGATATTACCTATCAATCAAAAAAATAATCATGTATCATCTAACACTTTTTTTAAACTTCAGAAAAATTCAAAATTATCGGAGTGACTTGACTTGAATTGACTGATCAAACACAAAAAAACATACAGACGAATTGAGAATCTTTTTGGAAGTCGGTTAATAAAACAGCAATATATCAAGCAATATATCATAAAACTATTTATTTATTTAAGATTAACAGCTTATAATTTACAATGTAGGAACTTATAATTATTTAATTCAATAAAATTTGCCATTAATAGGTTTATCTTAGGTTAATCTTAATTAATAATACTATCAATAAAAATATTGTGACTTAAAAAAAAATGCTTCATTTTTTTTTTAAACAAACTATTACACCGCCGTCCGCTTGATGTGTCACTACGCCTGACACGTGGGCGTCTGACCGATTTTGTCCATTGACTTACACTAATGCACGCTATCTTAACTGGACTAGTCGGGCATTTAATGTGCGCTTTACCCGACCGGGGAGTGTTCCCATTGCGTGACATATGGGGCTGGCGGGAAAATGGACTTGTAATGAGATAACTGAGCAAATTGGATCGAGTAATATCGCGCAATAATATTGAATAATATTGCATAACATTATTGTATTTGCGCTTTAGCCGACCTGGGAGTGTTTCCACTGGGTGATATATTATGGGGCTGGCGGGAAAACTTGTAAGAATACTTGTGAGATAACTGAATAAATTAAATTTGATCGAGTAATTTTGCGCGTGATAGTATTTATAAAATATACAATCTTTTAGCCAACGATTTATATTTTTAACATACAGATAAGAAACATAGGTGTGTATTGTGTACTACTAATTATTTACTAAAAAATAGAACAATAATAAGTACTTCTGTACTCATGGACCATTATAAAAGTGACAAACAAAAAATACTTAGTATAACAAAACATTTAAAACTTTTATATCTTTTACCGAAAACAAAATAAATGCACAAATATAGGTACATTACAATTTCGGTAAAAGTTGTTAAAAAAAGTTTCATATAGCTTGCATCGTTTTTATCACTCAAAAGGTTTTCCATCCAATATAATTTTATCTAAGCTCGATACCTCAGAATACAGAAAAATATTTCTAAAAATATTTTTTCTGTATTCTGAGCTCGATACATATTTTTTTCTAAACTATTTTGACGTTTAATAATGGAAACAATCCTATGAAACGCCACTATTCCCAAAAACACTTTATTGTTATTTTAGTCAATCAAAGTTCATTATCTAGAATATTCTAAACTTCTACAATAAGCATAGAAATGTTTTGATAAACAGAATGAATTGGAGATAAAAATGACTTTAAAAGTGTCAACTTGTCTCGTTGTGGGTTGATGGACGCTTCAACGACTTCCACAAAACTATTAATATTTAGTAGGTAAGGTTTCATTATATTGAGGATGTTAGTATTGTAAAAAGAAAAAACGTTGAGTTATTTTTCTAAACATATTATTTAAATAAATAAATAAATCTTTATTTCGATTTACATTAGGTAGTTTTTAAATCAGTATGTACTTAAAAATATTAGGTTACACGCAAAAAGACTAAATTTTATATATATAAAGAAAAGAAGAGGGGTAATTTGCAACGTTAACTGCTTGAAGGAGACAAAAAATAGAAACAAGAAAGGATCTGTTACACTTAAGGGTTTTTTAACAAGTTATGCATAGGATATTTTATGAATATTCGCGTATACAGTTATGACATTAATATTGTTGAAATACTTTAATTTTTAACAGATTTCCAAAAAGAAGGAGATCGAAAAGTTGAATTTTAGATTTGTTCAAAATGAGTCAAGTACAACATAAGATTCCGTCCAAACAGACCAAAAGCCTCAATTCAACTGTATGTTTTTTTTTTTTGTATGCGATTACTCCACCAATCATGAAGAGGTGGTCCCATATAAATTTTATCAACATCGGTTCAGTACCTACTTTGGTTTTTATAACAAAATAACTGAAAAAATTACATCCAAGTAAACGAATTGCGTATTTTAAACTTGTTTTTTTTTAGTTTTTTAAACTATAATTATTTCATTAGAGGCTTATTACAAGTGTTATTTATCAGTAATTCTGTATAAACGAACTACAACTTTTTCAACATAATTATGTATTCTCTTGCCAAAATACAGCTTTCTAGTACATACTAATATTATTTGAGCAAAACGGATATGGCGTAACTTTAGGGTTCCTTGTTTACTACGAACCTCTAAAAACAGCTTGCACACATGTTTCAATTCTAATTTTCTAATAACCACTATACACCAGTTAAGTAATAAAATAACTACTTATCCAACAACGAACAACCAAAATAACAGTCCGCGGATGATTTCTTAAATTGAATATTATTGCAATCAACTTTGCATTTAAAGCACCACCTTTTTGTATCAGATCGCCTTAGACATTATTAAAAGATCGTATTTCATATTGATGAGTAGTAATTTTGCGCTGATTGGTGGCAGGGGTCAGAGTTTGAATGGTTTCCAATAAAATACACGTATCGGATGTGTGTGACAGTTTGTGGGATTTTTATGAAGATCTCTGGTGATTTTATTGTTGTTGTGCTGATTTTTGTTTTTGGCCGAAGCAAATAAAGAGTTGTTGCTAAAGCAAAAAAAAAAAACGATTTTATAAGAAATCTGTTCCTTGTCGTTAAAATGCATAAAAATATATAAGCTCATTCGACGGTCGTTTTGTTCATTAATAATTGTTTGTTTATTTTGTAAATTTTTTTGTTTAATTTTCGAGGAAATGATATTCGGTATTTCACAATTCGGGTTATAGATAGATAACCTACAAATAGATATCAACCAATCAATCTAGACACATTTCGTGTCATCCAATCAGTTTTATAATCCGAGAAATAATTGATAATTTACAAAATATTTCGTCAGAAATACATGTGTTTAGTGACTCTTATAGCACACGCGTTATTATTGTTCCTTAATTGCTTCAATAAATCGTTCCTCGGTTATCATATCCAAAATGGGCAGGTGTGAAATCTGTTGCACGCAAAATGTAAGAAAATTGCCTAGTCTCATAAAAATATATAATAACGTCTATTATTGAATATTATGTACTAGTTTCGGACCGTGACATCGTCTGCTATTATACCTTTAGGGGTATAATTGGTTTTGGTTTTAGAGATCCGTGACTGTTTTAATTGTGTTTTAAAGCACCGTTTAGTCTTTTTAAATAAATTGTTTATTGAATTTATTGTCAAAACTTGTGATTCTTTAACGCCTAACCCTTTTGTAACGTTAAATTCGAGTGAGGAGAATTTTATTTTAACTGATTCTGAAAACGGACGGTACACCCAATCAGTTACAAAATGGTGGCTATCAATCTGAACATGGATCAGGAATAAGCTTGAAGATTTTAAAATTGTCATAATATTGATCATAAAAGTGTGATGGAATAAGCGATACGATCAAGAAGGTGGAATAAACGATAGAGCTTCATTTTCAACATATTTGACAAGACTCGAAACACTCTCCTTTAACCTTGTATAGTTGTATAACAAATCCTATGTCTCACACTATTTTGTTATATGTAATATTTTATTTTCTGAACAAGCGTGATTTCGATGTTCATAACAAGTATAGTAAATCTTACTATTTATACCACCAATTCTTGTATATCAATATAAGTTTTTAATATAAAATAAAGATCTTGGAAACGGCATCAACAATTTTGATGATATTTGATATATAGGTAGATTCGGAGACGATAAATCAATCTAGCTAAGTTTTATTTTCAGTGGACCCGGGTTTGCCCGTGTTTTTAGCTATAAAAATCCAAACGGAGCTACGTTTTATGCCCAATGCCTCTTTGACTACGATTTTATTTTATACAGAACCTTCAGTCAAGAGCAGTCATCGCACATTTCCGTTTCATTTTTTTTTTCATCGTCACATGCGACACACGCATAAAATCAATTTGTCACGTGGTTTTATATCCCTCTAATTGTTCTAATAAAGTTGTGAAAGCACCTTTATGTGACTTATTCGACACCTGCTTTGACAGTTATTTTGTAAAATCAAAATGCGGATTTCTTTATTGTTCTTCTTTTATGAAGATGGGCGAGGCAAAAGTTCCTAGAAAGTGCGATTGTATGGTTTTATATGTGTCATAAATTGATTGTTTAAAAGAATGGAAAGAAATATAATAAATGGAAAGTATAAAGTTGGGCTTATTAATTGATATAAACTTTGATTGCGTAAATAGATGGACAGTAAAGCAATTCAAGTATTCAAAAGCTTAATTTTCCTAATTAAAGAAATGGATTTGCACGCACTGTGGAATACATTTTATATCTTATACCTACATATCGCTACCGAGGTGCCTAATTGTTATTTAAGAGTAGTGGAATTATAGTCAAGTATAAAATATCAAATTAATGTCTGACTATAATAATTTATTCTTAACTTTATTTTGTATTAGAACCTACCAAAAAATGGTACTAGTATAGTAGGGTAATTAACTAACTAAGAAAGATTTATGTTGTAGGTAATGTTTTTAGGATTCCGCATTTCTGAACTACTTACTGGACCTCGAAATTCACGATTTACCATGATAGTAGACTAGATTAATTACTTTCCATGAAAATTATTTTGTGCACTGTCATTGCCACTTTTCGAGATATAGGGATAAATATATAAAACACTTAAATAATTATAGTGTTGAGGTCATTGATCTTTTCGCCAATCTAAACAAAAAATACTCGCCAAGTGGTTTTAAATTACAGCATTAGCTATAGAACCCTACTATACGCGTGTCTCGGCACGGACTTGGCCACTTATTTGAATGTGTCTCTACATCTTCTGTGATATTTGCCGCAAATTTGACGTGGAAAGTGTCACTACATTGATTTCTATGTCTTGAATGATTAGCTATATTTTTTAGTAAAATGGTAATCGAATATCGATCATAAATAATACAATCTTACATTTTCGTCGTAATCCTTATAAAATTAATCCCAAAGGGTATAAGCATTGCTCAAAGACAGACCCACAAACAATACAAAAATGGAATTTAGCATTAAGTGCTGCTGATTTTCTTATGGCTGAGATGATGATGATGTTGACATATTTAGATTAGTTATACATCCATTTAATTTTTTGTTAAGTACGTCATTGTGTTAGCACTACATAACAACAACAAACAGTAGGTAAGAGATACCTTCTAGAACAAGGTCGAAACGAAGATGATGGATCATGTTCAACTTCCTACAATTTACTAATGTCATAATTTAATGTTAGATGGATAGCAATTTTATTGTGAGTGGGATTGATATTAAATAGTTTCGACGTTAATAAGGCAGATGATCTTCGGTTTGTGAAGTGATTCATACAATAACTCATCATTTGTATAAAACACACAATTTGCTTGCACGTAGAACTGATGGCCGATGGGGCCGAAAAGTTCTCGAGTGGAGACCACGTACCGGCAAGCGCAGCGTAGGAAGACCAGCCACGAGATGAACAGATGATCTCATACAAGTGGCGGGAAGACGCTGGATGCAAGCCGCTTCCAATCGGTCTTTTTGGAAATCCATGGAGGAGGCCTATGTCCAGCAGTGGACTTCTTATGGCTGAGATGATGATGATGATGATGGCACAATTGGTAACAGATTTAAAAACTTTCACATGAATATCAGAATATTTGTTCTTACTTGCAAAATTACAAAGTTTCTGTGTGTCTTCGTGAGTTCAAGGCAAAAATAAAGTGGCGAGAATAGACCATTTCCTAATATCTACTCGCAGCCTTTAAACAGCTCATGACCATATTTATTTTGTCATGGTCAATATATCAAAAATATTAATTATAGTTCAACAATAAATTTAAATTAATTGATCGCGCATACCTTACTTAAATTTAAGATTATACATTTTAAACACTTCGTAGTGTTCTAAACATAAACATGGGTGATTTTAAATGACAAGTACATATTTAATTTAGTTACGAAAATATTCATATCTATTGCTTAATATAAAAAAAAACTGTATACTAAAACTCATCCACGTAGACATTTTATAAATTTTATAACCCATACCAACCCCAAGTAGATGTGAAAAACAAACATGAGGACAGGAGGTAATATTTAAAAAACAGTAGCTTTTAATACCTACATTGAACAACTTGTCAGGCTTTTCTAACAACAGTGTAATTTAAGAAATTTCTGCAGTGATTATCACTTGCCTGATAGACAAACTTTCCGCTCATTTAAATATAGCTCTCTATAAATACTTTAGAAAACCAGACCATCTATTATAGATTACACAATCAGGATACCAGCTCATCAGAGGAACGCACCGAATGACCAATGACTCTTACAAATGGTGGGTCACTTGGGTCAAGCGGAGATCTTAAAAAAGTCATATAAAAGCTCTATAATGCTCACCGATGCCAATCAAACTTATGATTAATATTCCAACATGAAGCCGTCTGTGAAATGGCTCATTAAACTTATTTAACTAGTGATAGCTTATTTAGATATTATTGTGATTCGAGCTTAGTTTGGATACGTTTGTAGAAAGTAGGGATTTTGGTTTTGAAAGCCTGGTAACTGCGGGTCTGAAAATAATTCAAAACAGGTTTATTTGAAATTAAATTTAAAATATTTGAAATTTTCAATTTCAATTTTAATTCAATCCTAAATAAAATGGATACTAAAAACGTTTCCTTCTTTTGCCGCTGTCTCAGGCAAAAGAAGGAAACGTTTTTACTATCCATTATATGTTTTGCAAGAAAATGTATGAAACTTATTAATATTAATTAAGTACAAGTAATTTTAAAACCCTATAGGTACAAAAAATAGCCTTGAAAAACATGAAACTAATGTTTGAAAAAATTAAAATGCATTTTGTATGTTTTTTGTAATGAAGGCTTTTTTAAAACAAATAATTCTGAAAATTTCCGATAGATAACACTCATAAACGTGACATTCACATTAATACTTTAAGAAAGTTGGTTTCTAAACGGCGGCGGCGCGTTGTATTTTTAAAATGCATGTATTCTATTAATATATGATTAAAAAAATCTTTTTACACCAAACTTCTGTCTTCAAAAAATATTCTAAAGTTTTTATCATTTATATTATCATAATACGTTTGATTAGTTCATTTGACAACAATTTATAACAGATGTTTTCGAACAAAATTTAAGCAAGTTCTTCGATTTGACATATGGAACAATCGACGCGCCACCTAGAAAACAACGTAAGAGCAAAGGTTTTTTTAAGCCCCTCATTAAGGATAAGTAAAGGTTTTTATACAGTACCATTTTTTATTAATATTGCTTTATACGTAATGCATAACAACATCCCAATGTTATTACCAGCGCATAATTTATTAGTTCAAAAATATTAACAAACAGCATTTCCTACTCAATTATGAAAAAAATATACCGAGATGGTTCTAAATGCACTTCCTAGGTCGAGCTCGTGACCGATCTAACCTTAAAATAATCTAAAATGCTCATAATATTAATTAGGGATAATATTAATATCTGATTTATGTGTTAAGTTGCCATTTTGTTCTTTAATTGCCAGAATAACAGATTGCCAGTAGAGATAAGGAGTACCTCTAATGTTAGGAACCTAATTTTCATTTCGTAAAGGTTATTATGAATCTAGAAGTGTAATATATTATATGTGTTTGAGATATTGACCACCATAATTTAGAAATCATTCATTTATCTGTGATAAAATTACCTATAATAACTAGGTTCTCGACTTCATTCGTCGCTTAACATTAGGCGAGTTGGTGGTCAAACGTAGACCTATCTTGCATGAAAAAAATATTATCACCTTAATTATTCCGCTCTACCTTACATAAGCAGAATGTTTGCACACTACTGCTTTGTTATTAAAATGCCAAATTTTGTACCTAACGATTTAGCTTTATATTTTTAATTCGTATTACACATGAGTAGAACTCCAAGCCGCCTTCCTATTCTCTAAGAATTAAAATCTTGAAATCAAGTAAGAATGAACAGATATCTTTTAGATTTACATGTTCGCTTACCACCAGGCCACCAGGCACCTTGGTGGGTTTTGATGAAAAAAAAAACTGTGCACGTCAGACTTGTCCACCGAGGGTTCCGTACAAACTAGATAAAATAACTACCGGACGAAGCTAGTCATTGATAAAAGGGTGAAATTTTGGTTGAAAATATGTATATAAATATTTTTTGAAATATTTTACACACTATCCTAAAATCATATATCGTAAAAATAGTTAAAAACTAGTTTTAGCTCATTCTAATGGAGCTCTTTTATATGGTCCACATGATATGGTTAACTCACTTTAAAAATTTGGACCCTCTTTCCTTAAATAAAGATCCTATTTTTTATGATTAAATTAAAAAATGTAAGGTTTTCGGTGTTTTTTATGTGTACGACCTTTCTTGCCATATTTCATAGTTCTAGATCAACGGGAAGTACCACAGGTTTTGATTCCTTTGTGACTGTGAAATATGAGTTTTTTTGCGACATATAAGGTTGTAACCTTTTTACGACAACCGTTCCCTTTTTTCCTTTTGAAGTATGGAACCCTAAAGTATGAACAAAAAGACGTATCGCATCTTCAAACTTGTCAAAATTTTGTTTAATCCAAATTAAAGTCAGATCATGATCACAACAACAAAAACAATAGGCATGGCTCCACAAAAACAATACAACTCGGCAAATTTTTCCATTACTCCACAAACATCCTCTTCGCACAAAAACTAAATCTAAATTAAAGCTAAGTACAGACTGCACTTGCCGTAATGACGGGCGGTAATGGCAGCTGGATGCGGTACATGTCAAATTATTTCACACCGATCGGGAAAAGTCAAGGTGACTGATTTTGAGCGTAATGATTGTACCGAGAATAGACAAATCGGTCAGATATGGTAATAAAATGCGTTAATTTATTAGTTTACTTATAATAAGTACGCATTAGTAGACATCATGTCAAATGCATGTGTCAGATCATTCAAAATCTAGTAAAATATATGTTATTATCATCATCACAGTCATAAGAAGTTCACTGCTGGACATAAGCCAGCCCCATCCAAAAAGACCGACTGGAAGCGGCTTGCATCTAGCATCTTCCCGCCACTTGTATGAAGTCATCTGTCCATCTCGTGGCTGGTCTTCCTACGTTGCGCTTGCCGGTACGTGGTCTTCACTCGATAACTTTTCGGCCCCATCGGCCATCATTTCTACGTGCTATGTGCCCTGCCTCCTGCCGCCATCAACTTACTAATCCGCTGTGCAATGTCGGTGACTTTCGTACGTATACGGATATGTTTACTTCTGATTCGATTTCGCAGAGACTCCGAGCATAGCTCTCTCCATAGCTCGTTTCGAGACCTTGAGCTTCTTTATAAGCCAATTCCACTTGTCCTACCACGCTAATATTTGGTTTAGTATTTATTTTGATGACAATATTACGACCAACCAACTCCAACCAAACCAAGTGCCATTTTTTGTTAGAATAATGTAGTACCGAAGAGTGTATTTGTTTACTTACTGCAATCGACTTTATGAAATACATGCGATCTATTTCATAAAATCGGAGTTCTTATATCCATTTAATGTCTCGTTGACATTAAATGGATAAAAGAACTCCTGAGACAAAACGAAAAAATGTGAAAAAAAAATATTGACCAATGTTGAAAAGATCTATTAAGTTTGGGCTTGTTTTTATCCTCTTGGGCATTTTTGACTTCACACTTCATATTAGCATATTTTTGCTATATTTGAACTTTATTGAATTTGTATATTTTTTAAAATTCAAATTATGTACGAGTACATTTTACCATTGAGAAGAGAACTTTTCAGTCATGCAAAACAAATACCAAAAAAATTAAGTCATTGCATAATTTATATTTCAAACGCCAGATATTATGATTATACGAGATAGAAAAAAAAAATAGAAATAAAATTAAACAACATAAAAGTAAACATGAAAATATAAATGCTAATTAGTGGACAACATCGACTAAACAAGAAACTTAACGAAGTAGTATTGAAGAATGTACTGTACCACATCCATTTACCACGGTTTCTGACTTCATCCTAGCCCATTGAAATGATAATAGTGAGATAAAAACACGACCTCCGGTAATGGGACTAGACGCGTCCTTAATCTTAATACTGCGACATTAGCTCGATGTCATCGCAACATGGTGACCATAGTTGTTCTTCTTTATACAATTACCCTGATAATATTATTTCAAACCATTTATGCAAGTATCGTAAAATATATAGATGTACAAAAGTCACCGACATAGCACAGCGGCATAACAAATTGAAGTGGCAATGAGCAGGGCACATAGCTCGTAGAATGTAGAACTGATGGCCGATGGGGCCGAAAAGTTCTCGAGTAGAGACCACGCACCGGCAAGCGCAGCGTAGGAAGACCAGCCACGAGATGGACAGATGACCTTATACAAGTGGTGGGAAGACGCTGGATGCAAGCCGCTTCCAATCGGTCTATTTTGTAAATCCATTGGGGAGGCCTATGTCCAGCAGTGGACTTCTTATGGTTCAGATGATGATGATGATGATGAGTAAAACCGTAGCTACGATAAGTTTATACTAAACTTTACAAAAAGATGGTGTTCGCAAGTTTTGATCGACACCAGTCTAGCCTACAAATGTGTTGCGGTGGCGACACCACCAGCTAACCGCTGCCACCAAAGTGTTATGGTTTTACAATTGTCGTGCAACCTTCATCTGCGGCTTGCTCGCCTGCTGGGTTAACGCGAGAATTATCCTTGGCTCTGATTGCAGATGAGTGGAATAGGTGCATTATTTAAACACAAATATCTACCAGTTTTATATTTGTATAAAAGTATCATGACGTTAAAACGTCAAGCTATTTACTATACATAGGCTATTTTTTTTACACAAGCTAGATCTACGATTGACCACCAACTTGCCTGACGTTAAGCGACGGTGTGGCCGAGGATAGAGCTCGTAGACCTAGAAAACATCTATTCACTAGCCTTGAAAATTCCAAGATTATAGTTCTCAGAAAAGAGAGATGGCGGCAAAGAATCCCATTCCTGTGCATAAATTTGACGTGTTTATCGCTTGTACACGTATTTTGCATTTCTGACAATATGTTTACCTTTTATTCACATTTACCGGGTATCTCGTAACGGCAAACTTTTTATTTTAAGTCTCCATTACTCACTTATTGAAAACATTATATTAGGTATTATCTTGATTTGACTGTTGTGGCTGAAGTAAGCGATTTGCATCGTTAATTTCAGCCACAACTGCCAAGCGCAAATAAAATAAGCCTGAATAAAAACACACACAAATATAACTATTACAATAATACCGTAAACATCCTTTCATCACATCGTCCCAGCTAGACCTCACATGACACGCACTCACACTCATCCACACCACACACAGACAATACCTGCGTACGCACACGTCCACACTGATTGTTCTTTGATTGATGCATCTGATTTCATTTGCCCACGTGAACTATGCCCTGGGATCGTGGGAGACGGTGGAGCCGACATGTAAATCAGTGCCTAAGCTTGCGGTAATATGACTAGTTTAGTTGCACATACGTAGAAAACAACATACGCTTAAGAGAGTATACATTTTTTATGTTTTTCTAGTAAATTTATTTATGCCTAATTATTTCGCATCCTTTACAACTTGAAACCACTTAAAAACATTACTATCACAAAAATGTCACGCAAAGTATCTGGGGATATGAAAATTCCACCTCCATTATTAACCAGCGGACACCGCCGGGACTGCTTTTCTCAAATCGTTTCATCGGTTATTTGAATACTCATTACTTTGCAATTATTCCCGAATATTCGCAGTCAGCTATTATTATTATTATTTCATATTACTTATTCCTTTTGTGATAGGCAGATACTACCATGTTCCCATCTCCTACAATTCTGATGTACTTTGCTTTTTCAACTTTTTTTAGTGCACGCTTCGTACGTTGCGAGTAACCAACAGTAAAAACAACGCTGGTAAACGCACAAGACGCGCGACGCCAAATTCTCCTAAAAAACTTCTATGAGAAAACTGCATTAGGTATACCTAGATAATTTTCAAGGTTATTATGATACTGTTTTGATGAGGGAGACGGAAAGTTGGTACTGGAATTTCACAATATTACCTATATAGTATCGAGTACTTTAGAATTTAATAATATCACTATTATAGTATCGAGTTTTTTCTTCGTTTAATGTTTTGTACAAACCAATGTACTGTAATAGAGTTACATTGCTCAACCTTCGAAGTCAGCCTTCCATCGAGCTTTAGTGTTGGTGGAAATGAGTTTAATTATAATATTGCGATTTGTTGTTGATAGGTAAAGTAAATTTCATCTAACCACCGGGTGTTCTATAATAATATATTTTTCACTCCTCTTGCTCAAAAAGTCCGTCATTGTAGCGTACTAGAGCGGGGATAGAATAGCATTTTATGCGCTAGGGGAAAAAGTTTTTTTTTTTAATCTGTTACCAAAGAGCCTACATAAACGAAACAGTATTTATTCAAAAGTAGTAATAATCTCTTTGGAGTATATTTACATTCTCTTTGCAAACATCTCGTTAAATATTCAGAATTGTACATTTTATTTTTAATAAAATAAACTTTGAATTATTTTATTTTCTCGCAATAGTAGTGAAAAATAGAGTGTAGTGTTACACACGGCGCTAAAAACCCATTGTAACTCGGTTTCTATTAACTCAAAAAGTAAAAATCTACCTCGTTACAATGGGTCTTTTAGCCCCTTGTATAACAATCTACTATACTCAGTAATTAATTAGTAAATAGACAATTATTCCTATAACATCAACACACATATAGATGACAAATTGAAATGACGAATTTATAATGGTTCCTTGTAGTAGGTACCCTAAAAATGAAAAGATATACAAGTATCTTTATGTTTATGATATTTATGAAACAAACAATAAACTTAAACGACAGTACAAAGGCGGCCTTATTGCCCTTATCGCGGCCCTCATTCTTTGAATAAAACCCTATTTTTTGTGATTAGATTAAAAATTTAGTTTTCGGTATGTTCAGTATGTACTTTGTGTAAGTACATACTGATGATGCTTCTTGCCAAATTTCATAGTTTAGGTCAACGTGAAGTACCCCATAGGTTTTGATTCTTGTATGAATGTTGAAATATGCGTTCTTTTGCACATAAATGACTGTAACTTTTTTTACAATAACTGAGAAATTTGAATTTTCACATGTGCATTGTACTGCAGATCTGCGTATATGGTTTTAATTTCAACTAGATACCTCAACGGGTTCCATAGAGTCGACATACGGATAACAAAGTGATCCTATATGGGTTCTGTTTCTTCCTTTGAGGTAAGGAACCCTAAAAAAGTGTAAAAAATATATATTTTTTATTTTTATGTCGTACCTACGTGCTCCAGCACGGAACCCATCTTACAACCTTTTTTTTTAATATAGGTTATAGATCTAAGATTGACCACCAACTCGCCTGATGTTAAGCGACCTACTCATTAACTGATTAATTCAATCATCATCATCTCAACTCCATGGACTAGGCATGTATTTCCAAAAAGACCAGTTGGAAGGGGCTTGCATCCAGCGTCTTTCTGCCATTTGTGTGAAGTTTTGTCCTTTCGGCTGGTCTTCCTTCCTCCGCTGCGCTTGCCGGTGCGTGGTCTCCACTCGAGAACTTTTCGGTCCCATCGGCCGTTAGTTCTGCGTGTTATGTTCCCTGCTAGCACAGCGGATTAGCAAGTTGAAGTGGTAGTGACTACGTCAACTTACTAATCCGCTGTGCCATATGGGTGACTTTCGTACGCCTACGAATCTCTTAATTTCTGATTCGATCTCGCAGAGATCTTCCAAGCATAACCTGTTTCAATACTTCAAAATAATTATACGGAACCCAAATTTAATCGTATTCGCATCACCCAAAATAATAACGATAATGACCCCACCGTCATCCAACCTTTGACGTAAATCGTGACGTGAAGGTCATTTTTACTTTGGCTTTATATTTGCACAATAGCCCAGATTTCAGCGAGTGACAACTGAGTGATGTGCGGAAAATGCGACCATCACGGCGCGCCCGCATGGGACGGATGGACTGACGTGTTTTGAACGAACTGATTGAGCGTGTAATTTACTCATTGCTAATTGTTTGTTGATTTAATTTTTATCGTGTTAGTGAGCGAAGCGACTAAAATGTCCACGCATTAACTGGCAAAAGTTTATTTCATAATTCATAATTATTTATTGCTTATAAGTGTAAGTACAAGGTGGGACATTCATTATGTGGTTCTCCATATTCTGCCTTTCGGCGTGCAAATTACAATAAACTACAGCTATTACAAGATTAACAGTAACTTAGACAGGCACTTACATAGACATTATATAGGTCATAATATAGGTCATAATATAGGTCATAATATAGGTCATAATATATATAGGTAGTATGTGCATAACACGTTTTGACTCACATTTTCATACAAATTACAATAAACTGAAAAAACAAATTAATAGAACACCTCATGCAAACAGAACAAAATAACAGAATTATCCACAGAAAAATGTCAAACGTCACAACTAGAATAAAGCTTCTTATTCAAGGGCAAACTGATTTGTTAACACAATTAAAAATTCGTCAAGATATTTGTTGGACTCGCGAACAGGTCGACGTATTTTTCAAAAAAATATTTACGAAACAACAGTTTTTATAATTTTATAGATATTTTGTTGTCGGAGTGTTTAAGAAAGTTTTCACACAATGTTAAAACACACTATCGGTTGTCGAACATTCAACTCGGTATACTTTAATAGAAAAGAAAAAAATAATTTTTTGAGGTCACATAGTGTTTCCCTCAACACGGAGGGTTTTGTATACGACTCTAAAGTGCTAGCTAAGTGCAGTACACAGCAAACCCGCCAACCCGTCGACATAGTCCGCTGACACAACCCGGCGGCCTATATTACCTACATATAGGTTGGGTAGGTTGGACATAAAATCGGCGAGACGGGGGGCTTGGTGTGTGTTGAGCTTTAATTTTCGTTATCGCCATAATATTAAATTTATGTAGCATTTAATTACTCTGTTTTTTTGTCTCCTAGCTAGTTTTTTAGTTCGCATGTCAATAAGGTTAAAATTGTGTGCTGTAAAACCAACCGTCACACTTGGCCAATTTTTATTTTCGAGCTGACCCACATCATAGTCTTGTACTTTTCATATAGGATACACCGCGGTTTCAAACTTTGAAGTCAGGTAACACAGTCTGCCAAACTGCTAGCATGTAACTACTAATAGTTACCTACCAGCAGTTGTAGTCCACTACATTTTGCAAATTCAAATAATATGATATAGGCACAGATTTAGAAAAGGAGCATATTAATATAGTATTCTGTCAGACGTGCTCAGCGCTCAGTCGCTCACTGTGTTCAAAAATCAAGTTAAGATATTTTACATCCCTAAGGTCTTACTCTCAAATACGTTGCTTCTGTGCTATTTTTGATTTCTTATTTATGTAGGTACTTTTTCAAATATTCTATATACGTATAAAATATTTGTATTTATTGTATTTTAGTAATTAGTTTGTATTATTTTATTTACATATTTAGTTTTGGTTAGATTGCTTATACGCGCCCGCTTTACTTATTCTATAAATTGATCTCCATACCACAGTTGCCTCGAAGAGATCACTTTTAGCGATAAGGCCACCTGTTGTCACACAAGTTTTGTAAGTTGTTTATAATATTGTATTTGTTGAATGGAGTACTTTAAAGAGTTTATCTATCTATCTATATATTTCTCAGTGTGTGGATAGAGTTTTTTTTCTTTACTTAAACTCTTGATCACTTGAGATGACTTACACAGTCAAACAACTCCTTAGCTGCGTCAGAGTTAGGATCCGCTAAAATCCTATTAAATCTGACAAATGTGGAACGCTTCACGATTTTGTGTGTCATCCTTGCGCAGGGGCCATGCTAATCTTCTCTGTATCGTTCCAATTTTAGTATATGTACTGCCGAAGCAAGTACTGTGGATAGAGGTATCAGATGCATTCTAGAGTATAATTTCGCCGTATTACTCGGAAACCCGGTCTCGGTGGATATCTCGGGGCGTGTGAGCCAGCTCGGCTCATCTTTGCCCTTTCCCAGCGCGTGGGCTGGACGGCCGTCTCTAATGCAGCTCGTACATCTACGAACAGTCCCACCGTCTGATGGTAGACACTGCAAGCATTCGTACCACCCATGTTCACACGGTTTACGGTACAATATGTTACATCCCTACAAACTAAATAAAAAATTACGTTCCAAAGACTTGCTTAAACAATACACTATTTTTTTATTCGTACTTTAACTTATAATGATGGCAATATTTCGTATATTGATTAAACTCATTAGCAAACAAGTAACTATATTAAAAAAAACTTTTTTAAAACAAGCTTTTATTATGTTCTTGTTAATAATGAAGTACTCGCCAAGACGAATCAAACGAGCCAAAACTCGATGGGGTTTCGTCGTTTTATTACAGAGCTCCTATGACCACCTTCCAGCTCCATCATCAGACCCTGGTTACCATTAAGAGACAAACTACTCGTCAAGATGATTCAAATGAGCCGAAACTCGATGAGGTTGTGTCGTTTCATTGCGAAGTTCTTTTGGCCACCTTCCAGCTCCATCATCGGATTTACACATGTATGCAAAATTTCAGCTCAATCGGTAACCGGAGAGTGGATCAAATTTTATTTGCAAGATTTGATGACAAACATCGGGACAGGTTAAACTGCATAAATGCTTGTAAAATTATACGTTTAGTCCAACTATCCCATCAGCTTTTATTCTAATTTTAAAATTACCTATTAGCCATCTACTTAAAACTTTTGAGTTAAAAGCTTCAGTTCATCTTCATTCCAAGGAGGTCGAGAAAATTCCGCAACACCAGAGCGAATTCCAACTAAATAACAACGCTGCAAATAAACCATATTTAATAGGCGACGCATAGTTTGAAAAATATTTGCCTCTTGACCCGAGGAAGATACTCGAGTATTCGCTTTGTTTTAGCTGAAGATATTAAATTTAACAACCCATTGTGTAGGATCACTGAAATATTACAAGAGAGATTTCATTGCTGAAGGCAAGTTGCGTTTTGTGAGCTATTTGTGGCAGCTTTTACTCTAAATTAATGTGTATGTTGTAGCACAGATTACCTATCTATAATCAGAATTGTGAAATATCGAATATCATTTACCCAAAAAAATAATCAAAAGACACTTTATCAAAACCCCGAAAGCTCATTTGACAATTCGTCTGATAACCTAGTCTTAACTAATAAGAAAAATTATACGTATAATAAAAATGAATCTAACAAAGTCAATCTAATAACTGTTCGGACAAACGAAACTGATGGCTTGGAAACAGAAAATCGTGGATATGGAAACATTTGGAATCAGCCACTTCACTCAATCAATAACATTTTATTGACACCACAGAAAGGAATAAAATAAACAAACAATATATACTTAAGATTAAGGGTAAGTAAGATTCAAACAAATGTATTTCGGATCATGATACGAGTGCTATAAATAGGACAGTTGTAGCGCACCGGATTCTCAAAAAAATGCTCATTTGTTTTTATTATAAAAAATAAGATCAAAAACTAAAACCCGACTTCTAAAAAGGCACTCTCTAAAAAGTATGAAGCAAGAAATATAATAAATTTGTATTGTATCTCATATATTCATAGTGGTGTTCAGAGGGTAACCGTGCTCGTATGCCACCTACTGTAACAAAACAATACAATCTGCAAAGTAGCATACGAGCACGGTTCTCCTGTGGACACCACTATGAATATAATATGAGATACAATACAATATTTACTATTACATTTTCTTGTTTCATACTTTTAGATCGTGATTTTACAGTAGACGGGTTATAGTTTTTAACTTATTTTTTGTTTAAAGTATTTCGGTGTTTTGCGGAGCCACATCACATTTTTTTGTCAATTTATGATAAGTAGGTAAGATGTTACGAGGGAACATATAAACATACATACACACATACCGATCAAAAATATAACCCTCTCATTTGCTTCGCCGTAGTCGGGTAAAAATTCTAAGATTTCTTGTTCTCAGAAAACAAAGTAGGCTGGAGTACATTCTAAGTACATGGA
Organism: Lycia hirtaria; assembly: GCA_947563715.1. Taxonomy (NCBI): domain Eukaryota; kingdom Metazoa; phylum Arthropoda; class Insecta; order Lepidoptera; family Geometridae; genus Lycia; species Lycia hirtaria. The sequence continues at coordinate 36,255,268 of OX387385.1, forward strand.
TCGTGTGATCGTGTTGACAGTAAGGAATAAACATATGAGAAAAAAGTCAAGATAAATCCTATTTGTAAATTATATTCTTTTTATCATCACTATCTCCGTGAAAAAATAAAACAAAGTCAGAAAGCAACAAGACCCTGGCACAGAATAGGTATAAGTACACTTCGTGCTGTATGAATGGAACATGCTATTCAGGGAATCGAACCTGATGCCAACCATACTGGGAGTTAAAATGCACCCCTAAGCAATGCTTCTAAGCAAATAAAAAACCTTGCTTGCCAGTAAATGTAGTGAAAAGTTTAAATTTAAATACGCTTTCACACATTTCGTTCGTTAAAATTGCCAACGTGGGGCGGAACTTGAAATACAAAATAAGACGTGCACCTATTTGCTCTATCATCCGAACCATTAAGATAAGATAATATAAGATAAGATTATTTATTTGCATACAACATTTGGAATTTAATACAATACTATATGCACAAAATCTGGTTTACAATACATAGCTTAATCATGTTGTGCCGATTAGGCGTACGAAATGCCAGGGCAAATAGTATTCAACTATAACTCAAGTATTCGGTTAAAAAGCGGTAAAATTAAGAAAAAAATATAGACAATAATTACAATAACAATAAAATTAAATATTTAACAATGTCAACGTCAAATATATAGATAAAAAAATAAAGTAAAATATTATAAGAATGCCAAAACTAAATTATTAATCAAATATTTAATCATTCAATTATACCCAATACCTACTGTAAATCTTACTGGGAATGATGTTTTGGAAAAATAAAAATAACCCGACAACAATGTCAACTAATTATTTAAAAGTCTTCTCCGGGCATTAAATAAAACGGATGCAGTGAACAAATAGCATACACAGCAATACACTCAGTGCTGGGGGCAATTGATGGGCCCTCCAGAGTGGACGCGCTTTATTGTCAAGGAGTCTTGCAAGACTGTGCGGTGACCAATATACTGTGATAAAACAAGACTTGTTAAGACAAGTCTTGTAAGGTAATATTTAGTAGCAAGTGCAACAGATGATAATCTCCTTTTTTGAAGTCGATAAAAATAAAACAGAGCGTTATAAATATTATAGCAACGAATGTTGAAATTTGCGAAAACAAACATGGAATATATATCTATATCTTGTACGTCATGCCATAAAGTACTCATTTCTATTTTGAGTTATTATTGGCGAGAAGCGTCGCGAAAAAATCAATAATGCTGCGTTGATAAATATTGACGAGTTGGTGGTCAATCGTAGATCTATCTACTATAAAAAAAAAAAAAATATAATTAATAAATAACATTTGTGGACATTTCACACAACGCCATCTAGCCCAAACTAAGCAAAGCTTGTACTATGGAACTAGATGGCTGATAGAATACATATATATATATATATTATTTTTTTTAAATATATACATATCTATGATACATAGAAACACAGACGGAAGAAATATAGACATCACACACATCATCATCCAAACTCATCACACAAATGTTTGCCCTGGGGGGGAATCGAACCCACGACCTACAGCACAGCAGACAGATACACTACCAACTGAGCCACGAGGCCAGTGAAGATATCTACTAGGAATAGATTTGCGTCCCGTACCTTTGCATATAAATCTGAATTATAAATATTGTTATAAGGATGTCTAACTAAAGTGTTCTAGTTGAGAGGATAATGTCTTTTTAAGTCAGTAAAATAGTTTACGACTACTTATTAGAACATACATTATCCTACGAAATAATGCGTCATGGAGTCCATACTAACGAATGTGTTCAATATACGGAGAGAAGTATCAGCAATTTGTGCAATATTGAGCCAACATTTATCCAACTGTTCGAAAAGACGGGCATTACTTTAGTTATTATATTATGTACTTATATTGTGCTTCTCAACTTCAAAATTAAATATAGCTTGTCAAATTTTCGAGGTTTACGTGTCATTAAAATTATTAAATAATTCTAGACTATGACACATAGACTGAACTTTACTTTTTCTTTTCACAAATTAACAATGATGATATAATATCATTGGTGACAAATAATCATCATCATCTCAGCCATAAGAAGTCCACTGCTGGACATAGGCCTCCCCCATGGATTTCCAAAAAGACCAATAATAAGTCAATGAAATTGGGATATTACATATAAATAGAATACAAGATTTTTCATATATATGTATAGAAGTATAGGTACTTATTTTATTATAGAGATAGATCGAATCATGAATAAAGAGATCCTTAGACGTACGAAAGTCACCGACGTGGCACAGCGGATTAGCAAGTTGAAGTGGTAGTGAGCAGGGCACATAGCACGTAGAACTGATGGCCGATGAGGCCGAAAAGTTCTCGAGTGGAGACCACGCCACTAGGAAGACCAGCCACGATATGGACGTATGACCTTATACAAGAGGAAGAAGCTGGATGCAAGCCGCTTCCAATCTTTTTTTTGGGAATCTATAGGGGAGGCCAAGTCCAGCAATGAACTTCTTGTGGCTGAGATGATGACTCAGATGATGGTGATGATGATTCAGATAGAATAATACATTTAATTAATTCTCTATAAACTCAGCATGTAAATGCTAAATGATATAAATAATTCAAGCAATACGTTTCTAAGTGATAACATAATTCAACTATAATTGGATCTAAGTGCAAAAACTGTCCCAGCAATTAAATTGAACGATGTTCATTTATAATACCTATAGTATGATAGCGTATTGCTGTAATATATTTAGTTACATTGTAAAGGATATATGAGTCTAGAAAGTAATACCGACTTTAGAATTCATATTCTAAGAATATTATTCAAAGCGAAAAATATTATTCTTCATCAGGCGAGTTAGTGGACAATCGTAGATCTATCTTACGTGAAAAAAAATATGTAATAAGTAGATCGAAATTTGATCACCAATACACCTGATGGCAAGTGATTTAATGTAAATTGAACTTATAAGCAATAAGAGTAAGAGCAAAGATTAGGCGGAATTGGTTTTTCTTAATTTATTTAGATTCTTCTGATAAATAAATACTCGATCTGCTGATATATTGTGACACTACAAATTTGTAGACAATTGAGAAATTCCATATCTATACATTGTGACACACTGTTGGAAAGGACGGCATACAAATTACACTAATTACGCTTTCATAAGTACATACAATTATCGCAACTTTGAGGATACTATTTATTATTTTGCATACAGCATAATGTAATAAATTACCTGTCGACTTTTGTGCGTTTCGTCTATTTTAACCCACTTTCAAAAAGGAGCAGGTTCGCAATTCGATTTGTTTTTTTTTCGCCAATTATGAATTTTGATGATTGTTTTTTCTTTGGTAGGTTAGTATACTTCAGAGATAGTCCCAAATAATTTTTGTCAAAATCGGTTCAATATTTTGGTTTTTATTGAAAATATCTGGAAAAATATGTCGTCCAAGTAAACGAATTGCGTATTTTGAAGTTGGTTTATTCAGTTTTTTAAACTATAAATTATTCTAGTCTGAACTTATAAATTACCTATACACTAAAATTCTACATAGGACAAATGTCATACATAGGCATGTCCATCTCCTGGGCCCATTATCTGTTTGAGTGTTGAACCGTGAAGCCTGCTCCCAATTACGTCCCTCCATACATACCACCATACACACCACAATAATTTCAAGCTGTGTATTATAATATTCAATTTTTCAATATTATAACGATATTCTCTTAATAAGACATTCGTGAAGGCAGGGCTTGGCATTATCACGACGACGTTAGGGCTAGTGCAGGATGGAAGAAATTTCGAAAGCAAAATGTGAGTAAAGTACCTGTAAACCTGTTTGATTGGCCTTGTGGCTCAGTTGGTAGTGTGTCTACGTCTACCTGCTGAACTGAAAGGTCGTGGGTTCGATCCCCACCCAGGGCAAACATTTGTGTGATGAGCATGGATGTTTTTTTTTTTTTTTTTTTTTATAAAATAGGAGAAGCAAAAAGGCTGACGGCTCGCCTGGTGGTAAGCGATAACCGTCGCCTATGGACAACTGCAACATCACTGACATTACTGTTGCTTTGCTAACCCGGAAAGGTGCTTGTAGATACCCTTTTTAAAACGCTCTTTGTTGAAGCTCGGCGGGAAAACCTTCCGAGGAAGGACATTCCACATTTTGCTGGTTCGCGGAAGGAAGGAGCGTGAGAACCTGACTGTATGGGATTTCCAGTTATGCAAAATGTGGGGGTGAGCTTTTTGGCGGTGTTTGTTGTTCTGTGTCTGGGTGTTTCTATGTATCATATGTATATATTTACAAAAAAAAAGTATATATGTATTCTATCAGCCATCTAGTTCCATAGTACAAGCTTTGCTTAGTTTGGGCTAGATGGTGTTGTGTGAAATGTCCACAAATATTATTATTATATTATTAAACCTGTGTTTCGAACGTAGCTTTTTCTACGCAAGATAGATCTTTGATTGACCACCAACTCATCGGATGGAGATCGTCGATCTAGAAGATATATATGCACTAGCCTTGAAAATTCCAAAAGATTGTAGTTCTCAGGAAAAAGAGATGGCGGCACAGAATTTCATTCCTGTGCAGTACGCATCAAGAACGTGGACCCATGTCGCTGGTACGGATTTTTGGCATTTCAATTAGAAATTGGTGGTAATTCGCAGATTTTCTGCTAGTTCTATTTTGCTAGTTTCTGCTAACTAAAGTTATGACCTGTTTTTGTTTTAATAAACTTGCAAGTGAGAGTTAAACATTTTGCATTAATTGTCAGCAAATTATGAATTAATAAAAAAAAACACAAATTTAAATTTTAAATCTATATCAAATAATAATTTGCCAGCAGTGAGTCCAGCCCTAGCGTTAGAGTGTTCCGCATCCCTAGGCGTTCTCATCGTAATTTGAATTCGATATTTGAACGCCGCTCTGTCAACGCGAGCATAGGAATCTTGTAAGGCTGGCTACAGTTGTGACGTGCGAAACGTTTTACATTCAATATTACAATAAGCAATGTTAAGTGTAAATGTCAAATCATTGAGCTGTATGTACTTACGTACGAGAGCAGCACCACTCATAGCTACTTTGTTACATTCAACTGCGGCGAGAGCGCCGCACCTTATTCAGTGGCGTACTAATGAAGTGAGTGCTTTCGACGTTTTACTGGCAAGAAAACACACCATAGATGCAATTCTGCGTTGCAAGTATCTAGTGTCAAGTAATCTATAATCTAGGTGTATGGGAAAATCTCGGGGAATGGGTTTTTTGTACGCTAGCACGCTGCATTACATATTGCAACAGTCGCTAAACAACAGGCGTGTTAGTGGTCAAGCGCAAGCCTATTTTCAGATAAAAAATAACTAAAAAGCCCAACGCCTAGAATTACGTCCATAAATCCGGCTCTAAATAAGCGTAGATAGATATATATTTGTCTTAAATATAATCTGAGTAAGGTTTTACAAAATAAATATTACTATAAAATTGACACCTTCTTAAAGGACAGAAATATTGACATGCCATTTAACATTTATTAATATATACAGAATAATATGACATGATTTGAATAATTTCAAGTTTGACATGATTTAACTGAACAAACAGGTAATTGTATTACTTAACAATACTTTATAATTGCATCTTTTTAACACGCTTTTATTAGCGTCACCTGTATGCATGTTTGTTTGTAACCGACTCCTTTAGACTTGTTTTTGACCCACTTCAAACGGTCAGATTTCATTCAAACTTTGTAGACTTATCGAGGACCGATGACAATACAATAATTTGAAGCGTATTTTTTAGTTTTTTAAAGTGCAATTATTTCAACAACAATAACTATTTTACGTTTATAGATTTTTTTCATGTTACTCAATAATTATAGTATAGTATTGCATGTCAAGGGTAGCTGTTGATAACGGACAAAGCTTACAGTCCCGGAACGTTTTTCGCAGTAGCGATAGCAAGATGCAGCAGCTGTGACGTCAGAAACGCTGAGTTCCCGGCGCGTCTGGCGCCCGCCTTGCCCAAGTGTCGTGCCGACCGAGATAGCGCCGACGCTGAATCGTGAAGCCATCCCGCACTAACGCGGTATAACTCATGAATGTTTTAATACGGTACACATAATTTATTTGCCTTCCGTTCGCCGCTTAGAATGGCGTTTTCATTTTAAATTCAAACGTCGCGTTCCGGGGCTGGATAGCTCAATGGGAAATTCAATATTATGCAACAGATGAAAGTGTTAAATATGTTTAATGTTCTATTTATAAATGACGTTTAAAATACGTCTTCAAATTAGTGCGTTTAGTCCAGAGTTCGAACCCCAAAGCACGTTTTTACGTGCGTGTACGATGTTATGTTTCCGCAGTTATATTGGTACTTTTATTTAATCATTTTTTTTTATTAAGTTTAAGAAACTGATACAACCTACTTTAAAATGCGTAATTTTGTTTTAAAACGAAACTACTGAACCGATTTTGATAAATTTCTATGGATTCTCAAAATATAGGTTTCCTTTGAAACAAAAAAAGATTTTTCCAAACTGAATAATAAATGTAGGAGTTATGTGGTTAAAAACTTAAAAAATACTAAGTAGAAAAACCTCCTTTTAAAAAAAATATGCGTTGAAGATGAACTTCTGCAAAGTAACGCCCGATTTGATAAAAAACCGAAGATTTATGTAAGCACAAAGAGAGAGGATGTAGACTGAAATTGTACGAAACAATGCATGTAGCCGTTACACGTATTTGTACAAAAATGGCCCAATAATACCTAATACGTGTTATCAAATCAAACCGTTGCTCTGGTAATGACGTTAAAAAACCACATTGCTGTTCTCAGGTGGAAATCTATAATAACCATTGTTGTATATTGCCTTGTTTTAAAGGCGTTAGTATGTTTGTCATTCTTGTGTCTGCCAAGCTTTTGCTTTTGTTCTTACTTCAACATTTAGTTTAAAAAAATCAGCTGTTCCATATATCACCATCCTATCCACAAGAAGTCCACAGTTTACAGGACATACGCTAACCATGAACATAAAAAAAAAAAACGGTTGGAAGTGGTTTGCCTCCAGCGTCTTCCTGCCACTGTATGAGGTATTCTGTCCAGCTCGTGGCTAGTTTTTCTACAATGCCGGTGCGTGGTCTCCACTCGAGCACTCGCCGGCCCGTTGGCTCTCAGTTTTGTGCTCTGCCCACTGCCTCTTCGACTTTCTAATCCTCTAATCTACATCGGTGACATTTGTATGTTTATGGATCTCTTAATTTCTGATCCATACACTGTGCCATACATTTTGTCAAGCAAATATATTTACCAGCTGATTTTAATGCAATTTAAATTTTTTGTAAAAGCACATAACGATGAACAAGCCTTTTCGGCTTACTACTGGTCACCATAACACTTTTTATTTCATGTAGGTATACTATTCTAGAATAGAAATTTTATACCTATAAATGCTTTGATCTAACATATATAATTTTACTATAAATAAATTAATCGAAATAAAATTTCTTAAACTCGCTAATTCAAAAAAGGAACAACAATTGTATGAGAATTTAGTTGTTTTGGTAAATTTAATTAATTCAAGTATTGCCTTCACAATTGACCACACTGTTTCTTCTTTGACTAATATTTCGTGTGAGGGAAACCGCGGGGCACAGTTAGTCGTGTCTAATGATATAGCAGACCCCTATGGCACGGTGGTTAAAAACACATCATCACTTCATCGGCGTGAAGATGGACCGGAAGAAGGTCAATGACGATCTCGGGTCAGTAGTTTTCGATGACACCTGGATTATTTTTAGGGTTCCCTAAAAATATAAAAACAAGAGCTGTTGCCAAGAAAATGCTAAGCATATATTTTTGGGGAATCGCATTATGATAAAATTAACAAGTAATTTTGTTAATGTTTTCTAAGGCTTTCGCAATAGTTACTTACTCATTAAAATTATGCAAATTTAAACTGATTTATCGCGTAAATAATTATAGTTTAATAATCTGATGCAACCTTTGATGACATTTATCCCGTTATTTTGTCATAAAAACCAAAGTACTGAACCGATTTCGATAAAATTGATATGAGACTATTTCTGTATTTTTACCAAACAAAACGAAATAATCAAAATCAATTAATAATTGGCGAAGATATCGGTAAACAAACACAACCTCCTTTTTTTGGAAATCGGTTATAAGTATGCAATTATGTAAAATATACGTATAAATCAGTTAAAAGTTGTTTAATTTCAATTACAAATTAAAAACATGTACAAATTATATGGTGATAAAGACGCCTTATAACGACCCTTCAAATATCAAAATTGATTAAGCCCGAAACAGTTATCGTTGCAACACAGGATGTAATTACATAATCAATCACTCAAGCAATTATATTATGTTTATGTAAAATACGCATAATTATTATTTAATCTTGTAATTGCCCTGTTTCTTGGGCGATTGTCGAAACATAAGAAAACATTATTTAGGTAAACTTCAAGTTTGACGACATCTGAAACTAATCCAAAAATCACAAAAAAATACAATACAAATAAAAAAAAACAGCTTTACGAGAAATGTAGAATATCCATTTACGCAAAAATTGATATCGAAACGAGAAGATAATTATCGTGGATCGTAATTACAAAAAGCCTGATACGGAACCTCTGAAATAGTGTTCGTATCACCCTTTATCAGTAATTTTTCAAACGATTACAAAGCAATGAAGTGTCAATGTCATTAGCAACGTTTTGAAATTGTCATGGGAATAGAATGCCCAACTCAAGGTGTTCAACCATGAATATGTAAAGTATAAGTTTGTGGTGTTTTTTATTTAATGTACAACTCAAATACAACAATAAGCTACATAAAATCAAGACTTTTTCTTATTTGAGTAAGCAGACACTGTATCTTTCAGTTTTCTGCGTTGTTACACTTTTTTGCTTTATTAGTATGTATTTTTATACATACTTGAAAATTAACGTGTTTTTAACAAATTTCCAAAAATAGAGGTTGTCAATTCCTCTGTTTTTTTTTTTTGGTATGTTTGGTCACCGATTACTCCGTCAATTGTGAATTGATTTTGATGATTCTTTTTTTTTGTTTAGTAAGTAATATCTCAGAGGTCGTTCCATATAAATTTTATCAAAATCGGTTCAGTACTTTAGTTTTATGGCAAAATATTTAAAAATATTTCATCTAAGTAAACGAATTGCGTATTTTAAAGTCGGTGTTTCAGTTTTTTAAACTATAATCATTTTGTTATCAAAAATAAATTATTTACTTTACTTGATCACCCGAAAAGGACCGTTAATAACTTCAAGAAGCAGCAAGTTCTAAGTATTTTAGCTTAGATAAAAGTGCCCGGCCTACGCTCTAGGACGATTACGCTTATCTGTAATAGCGATTCAAAGTTGGCTTGCGCCCGTTTTTATCTTGTTTTTTCTGCAATTAACATAGTGAAACAAAAAAAAGTTTAAGCGATTGTTAAATATATTTCAGTTCGAATTAAGCTAATTTGAACTTTGTCTCACACTCTTAATTGCAGAAGAAATCGAGATAAAAACGAGCCAACCTTACATCGCTGTAAGAGATTAGCGTAACCCCCCAGGTCATTACTCGTGCCTTCCAGTAGGTATACATGTACGAGATTTTGATGAGGCTGATGTGAATAAAATGTTCTCGAGAGGAGCATGCGCAAACGCGCCCTGATAGATCGCTATCCCACTCACGGTGTGTTCAGGAGGGCTTAATGTGGACAAGTCCCGTTATTTTTACCCGACCGCGCAAAAAAGATTGTTATGTTTTATTATATTTATATATTGTTAATTGCATATATATGGGTACATAGGTAGTAGGTAACAATTAGAACAAATCGCCATGTCGGCCTTTCGGAATGTAAATAGTCAAATAACATATTTATATCAATCTATTCTTCACACTGTGCTAATATTTACATTTATATCAAAATTTTCAGGTGTAGTTATATTTATGTATGTGAGTATGTATGTATTTGTGTTTATTTATTACCTTCTACAGCTGCCGTTAGATGGATCTTCACTTTCTTAGTGCAGTTTTCACATTTTCTTTCTTTCAAAAATGTAGCATAAAGCTAATTTTTTTCTAATAACAATAAAAACATAACTATTTCAAAAGTTTAAAAATTATCTGTATACTTCATCCATCCAACTTTTTTGTAACAAGTGTTTTCACATAATATATTCTGAATAAAATGCCTATTTGAACAGCAATTTGGTGCATACTTTGTCGTGAAAAAGTCCACTCAGTCAAGCGTAACTTAATTAAGTTTTGCTATGAAAGTGGCTCTTATGCAGTCGGGCATTGTGATTTTCTTTTAATATACATATTTGTAAACATATATTATATTAAATTATTTTTACCGGGAAAAAAGGAAAATGGTAGGGGATTTTATTCCTGTGCGTCCTGCACTGGAATAAATCTCCCAGGGCCTTATTCTGTATGACCATCGGCCGCGTAACATGCATTTGACGTGGGTGCGTCTACAATGAAAATTAGACTCTGGCTTATTAAACTTAAAGGCAAATTTTTATTGTCAATGCACGTCACGTTCACGTAACGCGGCCGATGGTCATTCGGAATAAGGGCCCTGCACGTATTGCGTTACGTAATCAATTTTTTTCAGGTTTACCGGCTGCGTAATACCTGACTATAAAATAATAATTGCATTCCTTTTGTTTTAACCTAAACATATTATATCTTTTCTTATCTATTTTTCTCCGTATATCCATAATAAGCTAGCGGCCGTGTATTGCGTGGGCTGCGCGCGCGCATCTGCGCGCGGGCCCATCGCGCGCGCTGATACCATTGTCATGGGAACCGACCACCATATCCGGTGCAGATTCACAATATGCGGAAAAATATATTTTACAGAGGAAACATTGTGGATGCTTTCTAGAAGTTTTGTATCTGCCAGTTATAGAAATTAGTTTTAATATAACATATGACAAAGTTCTCGAGTGAAGACCGCGCATCGACAAGCGCAGCGTAGGAAGACCAGCCACAGGGTGGATAGAAGACCGTGTACAAGTGGCAGGAAGATGTTATATGCAAGCCGCATCCATCAAATATTTTTAGAAAACCATGGGAGGTTCACCACAACCATATTCATATGTCTGTCTGTCCGCAACTTTGCTGAAAGACTATTTTAAATTAATTAATTTGAATGCATCAGCAACATCTACTCCATCGCGCATGGTATCTTTGGATAAGTAATCTAAAAATATTGGGAATGTGCAAAAACTATTTTTCTATTTAGGGATGCGTTCGCAAAATATTTTAGCTTTTAATATTTGAACTTTTAAGTGTTAATTTTTGTTATATTCATTTGATGCGATTAATAATTTCAACCAAATTTGCCGCCATTTCGGTCGATTGCCGCCAACTTCAAACGGTGAAGGAAAACATCGTGAGGAAACCTACATCTCTGAGAGTTCTCAATGATCTTGAAAGATGTGTGAAGTCTGTCAACCCGCACTTGGCCAGTGTAGTAGACTATGGCCTTACCCTTCTCACAATGAGAAGATGGCCCGCGCCCAGCAGTGGGACAGTTTGTACAAAGAGGGCTGATAAAAAAAATGTTTACTTAACATCAGGTTTTTTTCTCTAAGTATAAGTTTGTTTGTATAAGTCTTCAGTTAGCTTATTACATGAAAAAGTAAACTAATATAAGAACAAGTCATGTACCTAAATAGATCAAAAACTCGTGTAATGTCACACAAATTTCAAGTTCACTATTCATTCAATTCAAACACTTATCAAAAGAAACTTAATATAATGCAATTTGAAACTTTACCTGGAATGATAACATACAAACGACCAACATTTCGTGAACTATACTTCTAAATAGATTGTTTTTATTTCAAGTCCCGATTGTACTGGTCAAAGGGCTATCTAAGATTTTGAAAAATTGGTCCGATGGTAAGAGTAATATCCCGTCAATTTGAGGCGAGATTACAACAAATAAAATGTTTAAAATATTGTCTTTTTATTCTTTGTCTGTTGTCTATTTATAAGGTTCTTAAACACAATCATTCTATTAATTTTATTTTGTTTGTAAGGTGAAAGTTACGATATCTTTTACTATGCGCACGCATTTCTGTCAGTACGCTTTTCTGGCCTTTTACTATAAGTCAAAGAAAGAAGGTTTTTTTTTTTAAATACTTAATCACTGATAATAATATTGAAGATGTGTGAAAACTGACTAATTGTAGTTACAATACTAACAAATATCAGTTTAGAAAACTCAACCCCCGATAACAATCGGCTGAACTGATTTGGTTGAAAGATAGGTAAATAAACTCTCAATAAAACAAAAAAGAAAAACAACCATCCGGTCCATCCATCCGTTTGAAAGCTACGATGCCACAGACAAAATACATATACATATGTTAAGCTTGTAACACCCCTCTTAATGGGTCGGTTAAAAAATATAGTGCATAAATAATTTCTTAAAACCGGGAAAATTAAGACCAACCAAAATGTCCACCAATATTATAATGACAAATGTCCACCAAGATATTATTATAATTACAAATTATTACGAAAAGTCATACGTGACGTAATAAAATGTCATCCTGTGTCGCTAACAGTCACATTCCGTAAGAGAATCACGATCTCATTACGATGCTATTAGGCTGAGCAATCAAAACTGTCGGATAGATCAACTGGGAGACTATTCTGAACACACAAAACGATTTTGCAGTTTAATTTTAATGCTATATATTTATAGCATCTATATTTGTATCTATTGATACACAAATATTTTGGTCCTCTTTCTTAAGACAATAGATTGTAGTGTGGTAAAAACTTTTTGTATAATATTTACATAATCAGATATAAATAAATATTGGAGGGCATTTCACACAACGCCATTTATCCCAAACTAAGCAAAGCTTGTTACTATGGAAACTGGATGGTTAATAGAATACATATATACTTTTTGTCCGTAAATACATACTTATGATACATAGAAACACCCAGACACAGAACAAACATCCATGTTCATCACACAAATGTTTGCCCTGGGTGGGGATCGAACCCACGACCTATAGCTCAGGAAGCAGTCGTACTACTGAGTCATGAGGCCGGTCTAAATAAATGATATATATATTTTAGAGTTTTAGCCACAAACCATTTGCTTGATATTTACTTACCACACAAGAGTCAGGAACTCCTTGCGTTCCCTATTTTCTCTTGAAATATTCAAGTTTATTACGAAATGAGAAAAAATCAGCCATTTTCGTAGCTGCTTATGAAAATGTAATATTTTTCCATTTTTGTAGCTCGTTATTTCGAATATTCGAAATTTATTCGTTCGAATATGGAATCAATATTCCTTTTTAATAACTGGTTATGAACCAATAAAATAAAATTCTTCTTTCGTAGCTAGTTATGAAAAGCAGTTACAAAAATGGCCCAAACGTAAACAGATACTAACAATGTATGTTGACTGACGTGTTCCATCTTCATACACGTCGTCGCTCACGTTTAGGCGAGTTGGCGGTCAAACGTAGGTCTATTTTATAAGCCGATTTGAAAGATTTTTTGTTTGTTCAACATAGGTATTTACAAATTAGTCCCACAGAAATTTCATCAAAATTGCTTCAGTATTTTATTTTTTAAACAACATTGCGCATTTTTTTAAGTCGGTTATTCAGTTTCTTGTACTATAATTATTTATTTATTTTACTTAATCTTGCAAACAAATTAGTTTAAGTTTGTAATTTTTTTAATATCCAGAATATGACCACATTCCATTGATAAAGGAACTGTGCACTAGATGTGGCATCTTGCGAACCACGCTCGCGTCTGTTCGCACGCCCACTCGCGTACCGACGATTCCATCGCAGCCAAATCCGGAATCTGAAATATGAATGAATCATTCAGTCTACAATTGGAATTTGTGTATAAATAAATAAATATTAGTAAGTAAATATAGCAAAAGTTTTGTTTTGAATCGCACCTAAATATGTGAATATTTTATAATTTTTCGCACGAAACCGCGCGTTGGCAAGCATAGCGTAGGAAGACCAGCTGCGAGGTGGACAGGAGACATACAAGTAGCAGGAAGAAGTTGGATGCTAAGGAATTCCAACCGATGTTTTTGGAAACCATACGGGAGGCCTATGTCCAGCAGTTTTTTCTAACGGCTAAGGTGATGATGGTGATGACGATGAAAGTTGAGAGCAACGTTTTAGGAAAGGTGTTTGGGAAGGAATCATGAAAAACAGAAATTTAAGGAAGAGGTCTATATTTTTTTAGACATTAAAGATCTACGATTGGCCACCAACTCGCCTGATGTTAAGCGACGGTTTGGCCGAGGATGGAGCTCGTCGATCTAAAAGATATCTATTCAATCTAGCCTTGAAATCCTTAGAACCTAGAGAGATATTTCAAATTTATGACGACAGAGCTTTCTAATTTCTTTACGCCTTCAGTGCTTGAAAGTGAAAACTGCATCTTGTTACGCAAATCTTATTACATCTTTTTGATTATATTACACACCTACGTCTACTTACTCATTATGATGATACTGATTCATCGTAACATTAGTCTAAGCTACCTCCACACCAGATTTCATCCAAATCCTTCCGATTGTCACGAAGGCGTGTGGGAAACTATCTCTCGAAGTAGGCCAGACAAAATTTGCGCGCATCTGTCTTGATGATATCCAACCGCTGCCACCTACTTACCTATTATTAGTTCATTATTTATATAAACATATAGTATATTATGTACAGGTGGGAACTGAATTATCGTGGGATCTGGCCTATAGTATGACTCATTAGGGTTCTGCCACACTGCGAGCGTAATCTGATTAACACGGTAAGGTTGATCACCACTAGTAGGACCTGAACCCTTAGTGGGGTTATCTTATGGAATGGTAAACACTGCAACTAAGGGCCAGAATAGGATGCCTTTGCCAATACATTTGCTGATTTGCACCTAATGGGATAGCCCTCCATAACACCTAGGTACATCCATGATCCATACTAAAGTGTATGATTTAGTAAAATGTTCACTTGTCATTTTAGTTTATTTTTGTAGGATCAACAAGGAGGTTTTATCTTGCACAATAAATTCCTATTTTTTCAAAAAATTATTACGCAAGCTTATCTCACACTTGACTAGTTTTTACCAAGTTTTGTTTTACATCAAAGTAAACCCTATAATTTTGCTAATTTTGAGAATTTATCTATTACCGTTTGAAAGATACGAATAGGCTCCCGCACCCTTAGTCGGAAACCTAAAAAGAAACTAAGCAGGGTAATGTAGTAAACTGGCTAAACATAGTTCTAAGTCGCGTTGTCCCCAGTCCGCTCATAGTTAGACAGAACCCTTATCAAGACAATGATCACGAATTCGTTTATGTGATCCGCGCGTTCAAGGTGCGATCGATTGTGTAGATCAATGAATGAACTGATATTACCACTGATAGCTCATTGATTATTACCTCATAATGTTGTAATCCTATGTAATAGCTCAGAATTCCGCGTTATATGCTTTTGTAAATAATAAAAACTACGGTTTAATTGCACGGTCTATCAAATATGTGTGACATTTAACAGCTAAAGCAACTAATCCGCCAAGGAAGCGAAAAATGCATCATCTAAAATCCGTCGATCAGGTCAGTTCCTGAATTGTAAAGCAATATTATACTGGCGGAGCGATGCAGAATTTTTAATGTGTAAAAACATTATAATCTATCAGTAGATTATTATTTTTAAAAGCTTTTATTCTACTTGCCCTGTTAATATGTTAGTATGGGACAAATTTTGCGAGTTAAATTAGAACCACTCCCTGTCGTTAGATTAGTTGAAATTTGGTTTACAGCTGCCAATTTTCATGACGCTACGATCCTTGGAAGATGGTTAAATTAGTTACCTTAGATTTCATTACATACAGGTCGACCTAATAAAAGCGTGTTAAAAACCGTCGAGTTTGGACTCGTTTGAATAGTCTTGAACAAGTTTTAGAGCATTTAAATAAAAGCAAACTTGGCAATACGTTGGCAAAAACAGCAAGTTTTTGCCAACGTATTGAAATTGAACGGGTATCTCACTTTTATAAGCACCTCTCCTAGATTTACCCTATTGGTTAGATATAAAAACTACTACAAATTAGTCGTAATCTCCGCAACTGATTAACAAAAGACTTGCTATCCCAATGCCATCACAATCTCCAACGAACAATGTGTGAATCACACGCACTACCCACACCAGTTCCCATTCTGATCATGACCTTGGAACTCCTTATAAGCACCTCCTTGCTATGCACTTGTTGAATAAACAGTCTTAACGTCTTAACCTACGTGCTCCATTTCCGGCCATACTGTCGCTTACCATCAAACGAGGTGTCTACTAGTCCTTAGGACCCAGCTCCATCTCTACGGCTCGGTATCGCGTCGTGAAATTTCCGCGTCTTTCGCACCGCGTAGCGCGTGCAGTTCGAACCGCGTTCCGAATCTCCCAAGAGCTCATGGGGCGCCGCATACCTACTGCAAAACGTGGGATTTATTTTTACCTTTACTGCTGTATTTAGCCTTTCATTTTTATTTAATAAGGAACTGACATTTAATATTTAGATATCTGACACAACATTATTAATGTTACTCGTACTTGTAATAATCAATGTAATTGGCTATGGCCGTTTTAATTAATAAACTAAATTAAAATACTGGCGATGGAGTAGTGAAAAAACATATATTTTCTAACTTAGTCAGTTAAAATATATCGCAGTAATACGTTTATTATACCTACTTAATAACTTTATATACATATTTAAAAACGTTGTGATGCGCGAGAAAGATAGCTGCGCGCTTTGTCCCACCTTATAAGTGGCTTCACTCGTCGCGCATTCTAAACCTATCACTTTTATATACAAGTGTGCTTATTCTTAACACTAAATTGTTCAGTTTAATTAATTATTTCATTTAGTTATTTGAAACAACGACTGCATCGTCTCCGCCCACATGTTTCGTTAAATCAGTCCGTGACCTTCCATCGGATAAAGCGCTCGCTGAAGTACTTTGGAAAGTAATTAGTAAGTAAATGTTAGGGTTGACAGGTTGCTACAAAATCCTATTACTTGCCTGTACTATTATTAACTTTTTCGTTACGATTTTGACCATTATTTAATTTTAGGGACCCATTCAATGGTCCACCACAATGGTGGTATATACCACATATGTACATAAATAAATATAAAGCTTGTATTATTGTATTATGGAAACTAGATAGCTGATAGAATAGATATACCTACTTTTTTTGTTGTAAATATATATTTATGATACATAGAAACGCCCAGACACAGAACAAACATTTATGCTCATCACACAAATTTTTGAACCCACGACCTACAGCTTAGCAGCCAGACATACTACTAACTAAGCTACGAGGCCAGTCATATGGGTTATACTTATTTAAATAAAATAATAATTAATAAACAAGTATAAGCTTAGAAAACTCAAAACCCCCATCATAAAAACAAAATCAAAATCAGTTCATCCGTTCGGGAGCTACGATGCCACAGACAGACACACATACAGACACATCAAACTTATAAAAAGTAGAAACATTAGCTTTTTTTTTATCAGCCCTGTTTGTACAAACTGTCCCACTGCTGAGAACGGGCCATCTTCTCATTGTGAGAAGGGTTAGGCCATAGTCTGCCACGCATTAGCTTTAAAATTATGCAAAACTAGCTGTGGCCCGCACCATCGACTGCGTAGAAATGTAAATGATTAACAATAGCTTTGTGTTTGTTCTCAGATCTCAGCTATCAACCTAATTTCATAAGAATTGGTTGTTTGGTAAATGAAAAGGTACTTAGACGTACGAAAATTATCAGCAAGCACAGCGGATTAGCAATATGAAGTGGCAGAGGACACATCCACATACTATCTTCAACGGACGGCCGATGGGGCCGAAAAGTTCTCAACTAAAGACCACGCACCGGGAAGTGTCGCGTAGGAAGACCAGCCACAAGGTGCCCATATCTCATAAACGTGGCATGAAGACGCTAGATGCAAGCAGCTTTCATCTAGTGTTTTCAAAAATCCATGGAAGAGGCCTATGTCTAGCAGTGGAATTCTTGTAGCTGAAATGATGATGATGAAATAAAAAGGTGATAAACAAACAGATTGGTTTAGTTCCAATTTTATCATTGTAATTACCATTTAATAGAAGTTTTTGTAATGTGATTCGTCAGTTTATTTTTAATTTCAATCAAAATTAAATCACGAAAACTTAAGAAAATATCAATAATTATATGTATAGTTTAATTTAAAATACTGAAAATAACCAAATCAAAAAGCCAAAGTTACAAAACTTTTATTTTTCTAAAGGTCCACAAAATCCTAACTTGCCAACCCTACCGCAGTCCCATAATGCCCACACTCGACAGGTTCACTCCCACGCAAATCAAGAACTTAACTTGAAGATGTTTGAGCATGTTTAGGAGTGCTCTTCATATTGCAGGAACAGCACTAACTAGTGATGGGGTAGTTAGTTGTTAAGGTGGAACGATTTCGAGTTTTACTCGCACATCGAGGCTTCTGTACTCCCATGCAACATATGAACACAGAAACAGGATTAATTAGCAAAATGTGTTATAAATCTATGAATATTTTTAACTTCATATATTTTCTACACAGTAGAAATATTTTGAAATGGTAGGCATATCTAAAAAATCATATTGAATAATTATAGTTTAAAAAACTGAATCAACCGACTTCTCATTGATGCCATTGTCAGAATTGGACCAAATTGGAATGGGACGACATGGTATGCACCAGTTTTCAAATAAAAAATAAAAATAGAATCATCAAAATCGAAAGTTCTGAGGTAACAAACAAAAAAAAACAGTCAAATTGAGAACCTCCTCCTTTTTGGAAGTCTTTGTGAAAAATCGCCATCTAGCGTGACTTTCATAAAACAAGATGACTTTGCGGCGAGCAACATTATATACCTATCTAAAGTATTAAAACTAATATCGACGTAAGCGTCACCTAGCGTCACATGTTTATGTCAGACAACGTGAATTATTAATTTGTTTAATTTTTTTATTTAATAATCAAATACTCTTGATACACTAAATCTAAAGTGAAATTACAAGGAAACCAGATAAAATAATGTTAGTTACAGCGACTATTTAGTACTTCCCTAACTAAAGTAAAAACTTACCATTCGCGCACTGACATGCGCATCAAACGCGCATTATTAGATTTAACCAATACAAAACTATAAAATTCACCATGCATTGCTCTAAATACCTGCACTGAAGGTTCAGAATTCCCAATCAAGATGCAGCGTAAATGTTGCATCAAAGTGTTCTGCCACAATGGCAATAATTAATCTAAAATCAGAATGCACTCGAGAGTACACCGTTGATAGTTTAGAACTTTGTCACATTAAAACACATAAAGCTTAAGCGAAGGAAATCTAGCTAGCTCCTGAATTTTCAAAAGAAGATAAAGATAGACACTTTGAGCAAATGAAAATGAAAACGTATGGTACGTTAGAAAAAAGATCTAGTTATAAGATCGATAATATGTATTCTGAAAATCACTAGTAAAACTTGGATAATACTGCCAAATTATTTGCCAGTACTATCCAAGTTTCGTCTGCGATTATAATTGTGATTGATAGTGTATTAGACGAAATTTTATTAAAAATATATTATTAGGCAGTTTTCTAAATTTTTTACCGGCTTCCAAAAAGCAGGAAGTTCTCAATTCGACTGTACTTACTTAGGTATTTTTAGTGTGTGTTTGTTCAGCGTTTATTTCACCAATTATGAAATGATTTTGATATTTATTTTTTATTTGGTAAGCCATACTTGAGAGGTGGTCCCATAATTTTCTTATCAAAATTGGTTAAGCACTTTTTCTAACAATGTAACTGGAAAAACATGTCTCCAAGTAAACAAATTGCGTATTTTGAAGTCGGTTTTTTTCTTCAGATTTTCAAACTAAAATGATTATTTATTATTCAATGTTTCTTTGAATGTTAAAACAATCAGGGTTGATTCAGGGACAAGTAATGAAATACTACAATAATATATAATATTTTCATTAAAAAAAAATACAAGAGACAATACAACAAATCAGCGTAATGTACGAATTCGCTTATTGTGATAGAGAACTAAACAGTTTTTCAGTGTTTTACAAATCCAAACGCAATGAACGAAGGTCAAGCATTAAGTAATAGTTTAATTGGTACGTCACAATCATTTGAAGAAGGGAAATGGGCGGCTTTGTTGTGACTATTTTTACTTTTTGTACTTTGTAGTCTTTTGACGAGTCTATATTGTGTCGAATTGTGACCGCAGCTTTTAGTTCATGGAATGTCACAGTTGATTAGAATGTCCATTGATAAAATATAGTGTCGCCGGTAGTATGAGCTAATGTTGTAACTCGATAATTACAATATTGATATACTTATTAATATTTTTTTTATTTTTGTATAATATCAGAATATACATTACTTTTGTCATTTATAAAATAGTGTTTTTGAATTACATAAATTAAAAAGTATAAGGCGAAAGAAATACCTACTGAAACAAATTATTATAAACTGCAATCGTGACTATTAATTATATCACGTCTACACAATGTTTCAACATCATAATCATCATCCACAGCCTTCTATATCCCACTGCTGGGTATAGGCCTCTCTCTTGTCTTGCCATCTTCCTCGGCCCTGTGCCAATCGAGTCAAGGCGCGACCCGCGATTGTTCCTATATCGAGTACCTACATAATATGTATTAAATGTTATAAAGCAATTTAAATGGGTTGTTATACCCGTACAACTCTATGTTATGTGTAGATATTCGTGCCAATTATTTAAAATATTAAGTCATAAAATATATGGAATTTTGTAAAACCTTTTCTGGATATAACTTGTAAATAAATATTACTAGTCTATACTAGTATCTATTTCTATCTGCATGTATATTGCAGATAAAAATAAATATTATATTATTATCATAAATCATAAAATACACATATGGAATTAAGCAAATGCAACAACCAATATAATATGTGTTGTAAGAGTTTTCTTTATGGTTTTTCATTTTACATTACATCAAAAAAAGATATCAAAGAAATCATGAATGACCTATCCATCTATTTTAAATTCATCGAATACAAATTATTTGAGAGATGTTAGTGCTATTTTTAGAATGAACAGGAAGTGGCTCACAAAGGGAATAAATTAGTGAATTGAAATACTAGCAATAAGGTTTTACTAATTATTTTAATTGCAGTTTAGTAGCGCGTGGGTGGCATATAAGTGTAGATGATTTGCAAGTCTGTTTAATTGCTGTTCAAATGTTATGTTTTTTGTGACCTTTAATTTAGACAACCCTTTATTTATGTTAACGTGGTATTTATGCGGGCAGATAGCACTTGCCAAATTATTGGAAATAATATTGGGATAATTTCCATTGGTCCGGTCACGCTGAGATTTGCCTGTATTACGATGACTGAAATAATAATAAT
Organism: Lycia hirtaria; assembly: GCA_947563715.1. Lineage (NCBI taxonomy): Eukaryota > Metazoa > Arthropoda > Insecta > Lepidoptera > Geometridae > Lycia > Lycia hirtaria. Next base: position 36,276,800 of record OX387385.1, read on the forward strand.
AATATTATGTTATTGTCCTCTTAAGCGACCGTAGTTTTTGTTTATTTTTATGTGTTTATATGTAGTGATTGTTTTTGTCGCAAATAAAAATATGTGTATACCTATGTTTCGTTGACATGTCCATGAACGTCTTAACTTTTTTTTTTACTAATTACCTATGTGCAATATAACGCTAAAAGAACAAAATATGTCACAAGTTCAACTTTTACATTAAGTTTTTAATCAACTGCCTTTTAAAGTAAGTGATATTTTAAAGTGTCACATCTAAGACATAGTAGTGATAAATATCCCACAACCTCAGGTCTCTCCATGTTCTGGCTTCTGCCTCACCAGCCATTCAGCCGCAGTTCTTTACCGAAACATTTTTGAAAACGTGACTTCAGTATTTGTTAAATGTAAATTAGCGATTTGTCCGTTTGTCCGTTGAATCTTCTCATGGGAGGGTGGTGCTTAATTTTTTGTATATCAGAGTGAATTTGAGCAAGGAATTACGAACTTTATTACTTGGAGTGGAAAGTAGAAATTTGTGTAGCAAGTGGTTAGTTTAGAGCATTTCTGAATGATATATAGTAGTTAAAACCATAAAATTCACCGACATATTAAATTGACTTTTGTAAACTATCACGATCATTCATTAAAACACTATTATAATTAACGGGATATTTACCGTGGTTCGCGTTAATTTTGAGCTCCCGATATTAAGGTCCGGCTAGTCCGCAAAAGCAGTAAAACAAAGCTTTTTGAAAATTTACAAAAAATACTTGTATTATTAGTTCAAGCTCAAATTTTTTGTATGTAAAATTTCGATCTGTTGGCTAGGTTTCGCTAGAAACAAAAACACGATTGCTGAAAAAAATCTCGATAGCTTTATTTTTTGAAAAATATGCCATTTTATTTATTTTTCCCATTTATCTCTAAAGTGTTTAAAGCCATCAAAACCAAATTTACCATGTCAAGTAGCTATTACATTTTTTTAGTGTTCTCTAGAATTACATTTTTGATACGTTTAGTGCATTATTTTATAGTAATTTATTTTACAATAAGTTTGCTCGCGAGCAACCGTCCCGCCGCCTTGCTTCAGCTGTTCACCCGCGCCAGTCTGTCGGTGACCACTGTCAGCGACGGTACTGTGTCGGATTGCATCGCGCGCCAAATAAAACAAATTACTATGGGAAATCATAGAACAAAGAAACCAAAAAATAAGCGAACGCGTAAGCGCAAAATTTTGGCTCATATAGAAATGATGCGATCCCGAAAAAGGTAAATACCCAGTCGCAAGTTATTATTTCCTAGAAATATACATGTAAGTATTTATATAGATCATACATAAGACATGTACTTACTCTTACCTGATGTTCAAATATTACAGTTATGATAGATGTGTGAAGTCTGCCAACCCGCATTTGGCCAGCGTGGTAGATTATGGCCTTACTCTTCTTATAATGAGAAGATGGCCCGCGCCCAGCAGTGGGACAGTTTGTACAAACAGGGCTCATAAAAAATAAATGTATACATAAACATACATACACATGCTAGCTGCATCCCGCGGTTTCACCCGCGTAGTGATGAATAATGGTGATAATAAAATATATATATAAATAAATAAATAAATATTTGGGGACATTTCACACAACACCATCTAGCCCAAACTAAGCAAAGCTTGTACTATGGAACTAGATTGCTGATAGAATACATATATACTTTTATTGTAAATATATACATATGATACATAGAAAAACCCAGACACAGAACAAACACCCATGCTCATCACACATATGTTTGCTCTGGGTGGGGATCGAACCCACGACCTACAGCTTAGCAGGTAGACATACTACCAACTGAGCCACAAGGCCAGTCAATATATATATATTCTGTCTTTCTCCAGGTCCTAAAGAATTTCTGTTCCAAATTTCATAATTATTGGTTCAGCCGTTTAGCCGTTTAGGTAACAAACAGACAGAGAGACAGACGACAGACAATTTCGCTTTTATAATCTTAAATGATTCATACATTTGAAAAACATAACCCACCTTTTTGCACAGTCCGGTAAAAATACACCGCGGTCGCGGCAGGCGGCATATGGCGCGGCATCTTTGAACGCGTCACAGACTTTGAGAGTACCTATATAGGTATACCGCCGTCTGTCGCGCGCCGCCCGCGCCGCGCGTAGGTAGGTAATTTTTACCCGATTGCGTAAGGAGGGTTGTTTATCGAGTATATGTATGTTTGTATTTATGTATGTAAGGGTGTATGTGGGTGTATATCTATGTATGCACTATGCATATTTTTAGATTACCTCCTACAGCCTAAACAGCTTGACCGATTTTGATGTGCTAGGTGTCGTTAGATTCGTCTTTACTCCCTGAATATCATATGCTATATTATATTTTTTGTAACGCATTTTTTGTACTCTTGCAAAAATAAAATAAAATGGTTTTTCATAACCTAGAACTTCTTCGTGATAAATAAGAAATAAGTAATTTTACTGGAATAAAAAATACACACTTCAACTTTTTACAGCGATTTTACGTATACATATATTACGTATTTGAGTATAAAATATTTTAGATAGGTAGTTTCATAACATTTATATTTCCACCACAAATACAGGGTGTTAGGTTAGGTTAGGTTAGTTAGGTACATTTATCAGTGATCGACCTTGTTAGCATTATTCTTGTATATTGCAGATCAAAGAAGCATCTTGAAGTAATCAACGAGTCTTTGATAACATTAGAGCCAGTTGATTTGAATACTTCTAGGATTGAGTGAGCACTACAACCTTATTAATTTTACAAAAAATTAGGTTTATGCACATATATTTTTGTAACTGCAAATTGGTAGGTAGACCAGCAATTTATGTGAAAACCTCACGCAAAAAAAGTAAAATAAATTATAATGCACCTGTTTGTATAATTAAAATATATCTTATGTGCATTAGCCTCGTTGTAATGATAAAATGTGTGGTTGCTACAACGTTTACTTTGATATTACAGAACGACCGTCAATGAAAACTCGCATAATCTGTCCCGTACTCTACCATGTGAGAGTAATAACATCGACATGTGAGTTGTGATATAGTTGTGAGAATAGAACATAAAAAAGAAATAAAACAGGCACGAATACTGCAACCAAAGAAGATGAAATATGCTACAACTGAAAGATCTGTTAATTTTTTGATATTGTACTACGGTTGTTTTTTATATTTTTATTATGGGAAACTTTAGCTTGACCACCGATCCCGCTAGTTTTGAACGACGTTTACGGTCTACGATGGAGCGCGTTTGCTTAGAAAAACTCTATTTTAATTGCGATTGCGACGTTCTGTTACATAATGTAGGTATAATAATGTGAATCAAAGAAAATCCGTTCAGGTAGCGTATGCTGAAATTTTTCAAGGCTGTACGTTAAAAATAACAACAAAGCGCTCTGTTTTGTTAAATAATGTAGATTCAAACCCATTTCTTTCTATAATCGCATTAGGTGTAAAATTATGCACTTCGGGGATAAAGGTGTTTTTGTCTTGGGCGAGATTGAATCCCTCGTTACACTCCGGATTCTAAATTTGTAACTCTGTAAATATGTAAATCTGTAAATCTGTAAATATGTAAATATGTAAATCTGCAAATCTGTAAATCTGTTAATCAATAAACAAACAAAATAGACAACTTATTATTTATATTATTTGTAGTAAACTCTCTCAGGATCTTTTGAAAACCTACAATAATTGTAAGTTATTTTGTTATAAAAATCCAAAGTACTAGACCGATATTGATAAAATTTATATGGGACCACTTCTGAAATCACTTACCAAAGAAAAAATAATCTTCAAAATCGATTCACAATTGGTGGAGTAATCGGTGAACAAACATACAAAAAACATAGTCAAATTGAAAACCTCCTTCTTTTTGGAAGTCAGTTAACTAATGGTATTGCAATATAATTATAAAATTAACCTTGTTGTGTCTGCTTGTGTTTATTACCTAACATCCTGTATAGACCTTTACATTATTGTCAAAGATATTTACGTGATATATTTGACCTGTAATATGTAATTCTAACCAATATTTATGAAATTTGGACAGGAGATTCTTCAAGACCTGGAGAAGGACAAAGGCTATATTTTATCATAATCATCATCGTTTTTCATCACTACGCAGGATACACCGCAGGAGCATAGCTATTATTTTATAAATGTGATAATTTAGTGTTTTATGTGAGTTAGTGAGTTGGTTGTTGAATAGAGATAGATATACCCACTTAGTATGACATACTTAGGCTTTTATCCCGGAAAAATGAACGAGTACGAGTAGTAAATTATTATTTCATAGATTTTCAAGAAATAAGCTTATAGATTGATATCAGTATATCACAACTTACTTGCCACTACAATGTAATGAAGATGTGGCTCAGACGAGTCGCGCGCCGCGCGGCGAGACTCGCGCGCGGCGCGGCGCGCGGCGGATCGGTATCGCACTAAACGTACGCCACGTTTTGTGCGGACTTCGCGCTCTCATAAAACGCGGAACTATGCCGTAAACTGAGGTAGCGTAAAATACCTAAATTTCTGGACAAGCCTCGCCTTAAACAATTCCCGATTCAATTGAGTTCGAGTGCCGGTGATAACGCTCTTCGCAGTAAAAGACAAAGAAAGAGGGTATACAGATATGTCTGCTCTTAACTGTATCATACACCCACATTCTTCAGTCGCCCGTGAACATGGTAATGGTACATGTAACTGAGCTCAAAATTAACGCGAACCACTGTAAATATCCCGTTAATATTAGTGTTCATTATTAAATTGAATCAGTAAGTTTAAGTACCACACAGAACTGATTGCCCATGAGGCCGAAAAAATCTCAAACGGAGATCGCGCACCGGCAAGTACACCGTAGGAAGACTAACCACAAGATGGACAGATGACATTAAAAAACTGGATGTAAGCTGCTTCCAAAAACTTCTTTTGGAAATTCATTGGGAATGCCTATGTACAGCGATGGACTGCTTGTAGCTGAAATGATGATGACTACAATGAAACCTGCCCCAACAACTCCAGGAACAACATACAAGTCGCCATGCTGTGATGGTGGAATAAATATAATCTTACCTAATTTAATGTTCATTTTAAAATATTACATACTTATAATACAATTTAATATGGTCCGTGGCTGGTACCAAAGTAAGTAGTAAGTCGAATGTTTCTATCAAATATTATCAAAATCTGTCGACAAATTTATCTCACTCGGTCAATGAAACAAGTGAGTCAGTTGCATGTTCTCAAAGTTTTGTCATTCAAAATTTTGAATAGGTATTGAAGATTGGGTTACAACAGCTCTGATGATATCTGCGAAGGGAACTGGTACAAAACCACGCAGAGGTAGACAATACGCATGCAAGTCGGTGTTCAATTCAAAATGCAATTGAATATTTAGCGGCTAAATTTTCTAGGTTTCAAGTCTCAATGTAAGGTGTTCTTCTTCAAACATAAACCGTAAATAAACATTCCGTTTTTTTTTAAATCGTAAGAGATTTATTTATTTTCTTAGTATATCCATCAATTATTTAATTTGTTTATTTACCATGTATAACATAGCAATTTTAGAGCTACATATAACGACATTGCAAATTTAATATTCCCATACCTATATTAATACAGGAGTTTGTAGATTCGATAACCACTCTAAAAAATTACCGAAAAAATGTCACATATGAGATTATAGATATGCAATGACCAATGACGATATATTTTTCCAAGCCATGTGTAAATCTTAAATCTCCTAAAATAAATATAAAAATTAATATTTCTTTTGGAAACGTCAAATTGGGATTTAGATGTTTGAAATGAGAAGATAGGTTTTATGCATTCTTTCACCGTTCATTTTTTCTTCAATTAGTTGTCAATAGCAATATAATTTTATAAACTTATTCGTTTTTTTTTAAGAATAATTGATAACAATCATCAGAATATACTTAATGTAACTTAAGATTATTATATAACAAAATAGTGGAAAGTAAACAGATTTGAGCATATAAAACAATAAATTAAATTACCTAGTTACAAACATACAATATTTGTAATTCCGAAACGTTGTAGTGACATTATGAAAATACAGAGAACCAGAAAAATTTACAAACACGGAAACCTGTAGGCTGTCATTTAAAAGTGCGTGCAAAATCAGTTTGTATGTTAAAAAAACTTTAACAAATAAGACAGCAATTGGAACGCGCCCTCGAGAAAAGTTCTTTGCCAAGAAAAAAATAAATAAATGAAAAGTTTGCGTTCGAAATGTCAATAATTATCTCGTTTACGAATGCAGAGCTGCCAACATTTAAATGAAGTCATTGTGATTCTTATTTCTATGAATATAAAGTTTTTTATCGACAAACATTTCGATAATAATATTGGTTCCTTTTTCAAAAATGTATGTGAACAGGCGCCATTGCTGTATGTGTAACGGTTTTTTCAATTTCGTTGATTGGTTAATTGTTTATATTTGTATGGTTGTAATTTAAATTGTAAGATGCGAAACGGGGTTCGAGCTTCCTTCGTGCAACTGTGATCACCTACATTTTTATTTTTACTGCAGTAAAATATGCAAATATTTCTTATTAATTGTTTAATTTACGTATCACAATAAGACAGTGTTTAAAACACTATTATTATTAACGGGATATTTAGCGTGGTTCGCGTTAATAAAAAAAATTACAGTGTTGTGTTAAAGGCAGTGTTTGGTCAATAGACGTCTTAGGCTCTGACCGAAAAATATTCCTAGTGCGATTGTGGGCAAGACGCGACGAAATCCTCAATTCGAACAATGTTTAACATATTTTGTCGGAGTTATGGCGAAAACGTCATGGAAACATATCGGTTTATTTTATTTTCCTAAGCTATTGATATTTTGAATATTAGTGCTATAAAAATGGTGGTGTTTTATTCATTATATGTTTGTTCAAGTACTTGTGGGCAAGTGAAATAAAGCGGTGAAACGTGTCTGTTGTCGGCAACACTCCATAGAAACTTCTTGTAAAGTCACCACCACTTTACTAAAGCAGGACTTGAATTTGAAAATAATTTTATACGTGATTTAGATTGTGACTAGGATATTTATAACTTGTTTTATTCAAAAAACTTGAAGAAACTTTAGTACTTGACACTGGCAAATGCTCTAAGCGGGTCGAAACACAATTAAAAAAAAAACATTTTCGTAATTTTCGCGCAGAATTAAAAAAGGAATTTGAGTTCGATTTTCAACAGATATGAAATACGTTTGAAGACACAGTAGGTACATTCATTTCTTACCTGAGTTACGTTTTTGTTAGCATTTAAAAATTGTCCAAGATTACAAAATGAACTATGCCATTGCCGAAGGTCAACAGACACGGCTAGACGGACAAATTAATAAAACTATTCCAACACAAAAACATAACGAATGTATGTTCGATTTTCAAATTAGAACATGCGTTTGCGCGCACAGTACAGTTTAAGCGAGACTTCCCGCCCATTTCTTGTATAGCGAGCGCCGAAAAAAATATCTATTAGTAACGTTGTGATTTAATGAATTTTTTATCGAAGTCGTGAGACCGGAAACTATAATTTCATTTCTAACGTAGATCAATAGAGGAGAAAAAGATGGCAATAGAGAACGAAAACGTAGTCACGTATTTTAGTAAATTTTAGTCGAAGTTGAATTAAAAAAATTGGTTGTTTGTAAAGTCGGTTTACAAACGATAGTTGAACGTGACAACATCATAACAAAATATTGATGAATTGATGATGATGTAACGGGACAATGAGCGTAAAGCGTAACGAGATAATGAGTACATTTTCGTGCGTGCAGCCGGCGTTCATCGATTTATTAAACGTTGTCACGTCAATATTTTGTTGTTTAAAGTTGATAAAGACAGGCAGTGTACATGTTTTTTTTTCGATAATTAGTTTACATTTGTATATCAACGTTGTGCGGTTATAAGATGAACTTAAGCGGTCACAAATGTGAACATAAAGTCGATTAGATCATGCATAGAACTCTGCCAAATGTAAAGGGTGATTTACACAGTACTAAACAAAAGTGGGTAAAACCAGAGCAGCAATTGAAAATTGAGATGTAAATTCTAGCGAGGTATTGAAATGCCGATGTTAACTCTGATTTCATTGCAATAAAGAGTAACCTGGCTAAGAATAATACAATTAATTAAATTTCAAACCATTTACCTAAGATTTACTTAAGATTTTCTTTAGACCTTTATCGGTCTGGGATAATCTATTCGCTTTTTGTGCAGTGTTTTAGTTATCTATGTATATGCAGTGTTTATATTGTTTTCTTGTAGTTAATAAAGGCACCTATAAAACAACAAAAATATTATCAATTTACATTAATTTACCTAGATAAATAAAATTTGCTATCAAAATGGTTATAAAAGTTAAAACAAGTATCAATGTTAAAAGAAAAACAAAATACCCGACTGCAGAAGAGGTTTTTGCAGCCTAACTTATATTTTTTTTAAATTTTTATGTTTTTTTTTTTATGTAGTGTCACTCTTACAACTAAGACGAATCTATTGACACCACTCACATCAAAATCGGTCAAGCCGTTTAGGCTCTAGGGCGTGTCAAAGAATAAATAAATAAATAAATAAATATAAATAAATATTTGTAGACATTTCACACAACACCATCTAGCCCAAACTAAGCAAAGCTTGTACTATGGAACTAGATGGCTGATAGAATACATATATACTTTTTTTGTAAATATATACATATTATGATACATAGAAACACCCAGACACAGAACAAACATCCATGCTCATCACACAAATGTTTGCCCTGGGTGGGGATTGAACGCACGACCTTTCAGTTCAGCAGATAGACGTAAACACACTACCAACTGAGCCACAAGGCCAGTCATATACAAGAAAATACATACATATATACAAAGAATGGCAAGAAATATACATCCATACATACACTTGAAAAACATTACCCTCCTTCTTACGCAGTCGGGTAAAAAGAAATCTTTCTAATTGTTAGTGAATAAGCACTAATATTGTGACAGAAAAAAGTGACGTCATTACGTCTCTACAGGTGTTTTTATTCGATTGTTTCAATTGATATTTAGGAGTTAGCCTATGGTATAGGTGAAACGGGCGATCATGGGCCAAGGGTCACATATAAGTGGTTCTGTAGTAGTATAACGGATTTTTATGTTTTCTTGATTAAATGATAACATGCCTCTAAAAGGAACATAAACAAAATTGATTAAAAGCACCGCCCAGTTGTGCGGACCTTTTATTATATTTTTATCATGTTTTTGTATAATTGTGTTTTCTACCAATTAGCCTGTATTTATGTGTGTTAGGTTATCGTATTCGTTTTAATGTTTTACATTTTCGAAACTTATCTATTTTAATAAATTAGCTTTTATCGGCAATTATATTTAGAAGCAAAATAGCATGTGTAACATTTTATAAAGCTGGTTGAAACGTGAATCCTTGTCTATTTATGGTTATTTTTATCCGAATGTGCAATGCCTTCTAACCCCCTAATACCCTCTCCCTTCCATCTAACCTTCTAACTACGGTCAAATGTGGCGTCAAATAGTCTCATGGTCTTTGATGACCTACCTACCCCGTATATATTATGCTTAAGAAGGATGGTTATGTTTTTCGAGTGTATGTATCTTCTTGGGCTAGAAAATAAACCCAACATTATAACCCCTTGCTTCTTCCCGCAGGATTTACAACCCACATTATCAAAGTACAGTCGGCAACACTTGTTTTTGCGCCATATCCGTCTATATGTAAACATCGTGTACGATCGTGCACAAAAACAACTTACATCGTTTCGCGTGGTTACCACTTAGTGCCAGGCCGCAGAACTTGCCCGCAAAAGTACTTAGTTCTGTGCGACATGCAAAAACTGAGAAATACAGCGAAGCTTAAAGAAATGGAAAAGAAAAAGAAGATTTTTTTTAAAATATTTTTTTTAGCTCCACAGACACTGAGGTCCGTGACCTTTGTCAATTTTATCAACTATTGTTAAATACTTTGTTACGGGAAGACAAGATTTTTCTTTTTAACTTACCTAACTTATTACTATGTTGTGTGTATACCGCGAGCAGACCAGCGACCCGCAAGCAGCACCCGATCACGAGTATGACGCATGTGCCAACCATCTCCTCAACCATATGTTAGGGAAGCGAAGAATATTTTAAAACTTATAACTTTTCATATAGGTACCTACTATCCGGTAAATTCAGTCAACTTAAAAATTCATTTTTACACATTTAATATGGTGTATATGAACGTATTTTAACATATAGATATAGAGATAGTCATAAATTTATTGAAACATAAAAGATACAATAGAGAATAGAATATACACACAAATGAATATGTACACAAAGTTAAATTTGGTTACTGTCGAAAAAAAAATTTAAACGCGCTTTTCTTTGATTTTATTAGTTCTGTACTAAGCTTGGCCAATGTTTTCTTATATGCTTCGAAATCTATTATGAATGTAAATAAGTACTTTTAGATCAGTACTACCAAGTTACATTGGAATTTGGGTCCGCGGGGTGGACACCATCTCTATTTCATAAAATCACAATTCAACGTGGCAATGCATAACGCTGCAAACCGGTAGCGGGATTGAGCAATTAGATTATCTAGGTATATACCTACCATTATCAGTCTTGTTTTTTTTTTTGTTGTAGTAGCTTACTTAATTAATTAAGTGACATTGTATTTATATTGTTTTAATTCTTAGCTTGAGAAACTGAAACAATCAAAATTGACAAACGGAAGCAACCGAGTTCAAAATGCAATACAATGTTTGATCCAGAGTCAAAGTTACCCATGTTGTCTGTAAGTGAACCCACGTGATTAAGTATAATACAATTTTAGGACCAGAGTAGAGCATATAATACTGAACAGATATTTGTATTAGAGGTGAATTGAAAAATTTCATCTCTATGTTAAGATGAAAAACTTTGTATTGCACTCGGCTGCAAAATCATTTTGTCTCTTGTCTTCTTGAATTCATCGCTACGCTGCGGATTCTACACTAGGATTTTATATTCTACAATAGAATTTCCAAACCAAGAATCCTTCGCTTGCTCTGGTTTCAACTGTCAGACACTAAACGGTAAGATACAACTTTTCTGCCTAGTACTATAAATATTATGTCCTCCGTCGTTTACGCATATGGGATCATCCATTGCGTGGTAGCCATGGCTCGCGGTGGGAATGTCTGCACTTAATGTCAGGCGAGTTAGCGGTAAGCCTAAACCTATTTCCAAATAAAAAAAGACTTGGCCAGCCTCCAACAACCGCAACGTAATGTGTAATAATAACTAAAACGTATCAACCACTTACACTATATATGTGAAACATTTTTATTAAATGCGTTGTGTGTTGACCACATGCATGAATAATTATGACTGTTATTCACAAATTTATTTGAAAAAAACATTTTTTACATACATACATATATGTATATATTTTATGTACATAAAATCACACCTCTTACGTGGTAAACAGAGCATCAAGGACCATGAAGCCGTTTGATGCCACTTTATATTTTTCGCGTGTATTATGTATGTGTATGTTTTTATATGAGCACCTACAGCCTAAAAGACTTGACCGCTTTGATGTCTAAGGTTTATCTTACTTTTAGGTTTAATTATCGTTAGATTCGTCTTTATTTTTTTTTAATAATAATAAAACTCTCGCAAAAATAAAAAACACTCTTTCGTAACCTCCAACGATCTTTTTCGTAACAATTGAGCGATTTTACAATAAACCAATAAAATAAAATAAATATTTGTGGACATTACACACAACACCATCTAGCCCAAACTAAGCAAAGCTTGTACTATGGAACTAGATGGCTGATAGAATACATATACCTATACATTTTTTTTTTACAAATATATACATATTATACATAGAAACGCCCAGGCACATAATAAACATCCATGCTCATCACACAAATGTTTGCCCTGGGTGGGGATCGAAACCACGACCTACAGCACAGCAGGCAGACATACTAAAGGTAACATTTAACACATATATATGGACATGTATAGGTAATATTTTAAGGAATATTAATTTATATAAATTATAAAGTAGCTTTGAGCATACTTTCTCATAAAACGTATACTCAACAGTATATCAAGTGTTACGCAAGGGTAAATTACAGATCGAAAAATTCTTTTATGCAGACGGGTATTTTACCATATTTTTTTTCCAGAAAATTTACCAATTTCCAGTAAGTAAACAATAAATTTTGGTTGATTGCCTCCAACAAGATTTTTGCGGGTAAAACCGCCGGGCACACGTAAGACAGCTTCGTAAACGAAGGTGCCTCTCCGATCTCCACACCTCTACTAACCCACACCAATTAAGTATGTATTGACAAATGTGCACCAATTATTTATTGTCGAGCTCGCAATTATTGTATGACGGTAATCACGTACCGAGTATAAATTGGACCACCTGTCGTGACACTAGCCGGGTTTTTGTTTACTGTGAGATTTTATCGTACTAAGCTTATTATGTAAACTATTTTTAACCCCTGAGTCCCCTGACCCACAAAAAGAACGGTGATAGAAGTTTGTCGTGTGTATCTGTGTGGCATCGTGGCTCTCAAATGGATGGACCGATTTTGATCTAGTTTTTTTTGTGTTTAAAAGAGGATCTCATAGAGATTGTTCTTAGCTACTTTTGTTTCAGCAAAATTGGTTTTTTGCGTCAGTTTGGGAGTTTCCTGAATTTATACTTGTTCCTCTAGTGACGATGAAAATAATGTGCATACAATTATTATAATTATAGCAAATAGTATGCACGCGAAATTTTCGTAAAATAGGAGATTTTTTCTATTAGAGTTTTTTTTCTGTATTTTACCTGATTTCAAGATTCTCCAAGTAAAAACTGGTTTAATATAAATTATGAAAAAAATGTTGCAGTTGTAGCGTATTACATCCTCTTTGGTTGCAGTGTTCGCGACTGTTATATATTTTTTTATGTTCTATTCTCGGTTGGCTGTATATTCTAGTTTATTCTTTTTGTTGCAACTTGTTTGGTAGAAGTATTCATTTGAATTAGTTAAGACGCAGTCAATTCTCTTGTTTAGGTTCCAAATTCAAATCAAATTGTGTCATGTGACTTGATGAAATGAAATATTAATAAAACCTAATAGTGTTATAAGACGTACTTTATGTCCTCTCTATATGACATATTGAGCAGGAGGTGGTGTAAAAAATATTTAAGTCGTAGATTTTTTCAAGAAACTAGATTGAATCCATTCCCATAAAATAAGAGCAAGCAGGTCATAGACGGCTACTGTACCATGTTCCCGACCGCAGCTGATTTGCGAAAATAAAACGAAATCTCGGCGCCGGCGCCGCTTGCCTTAATGGAATAGTGATGGGAAACTATCAATATATCTTTCTGAGTTTACATTATATTACTAAGATTTTTAGTTTTGACTTTAGAAGACATACATATTAAATATTCAACTAACCCACTACAGAAATTTGAAAATACTGTATAGTTTTATTTATAAATATATCTAAATATAATATAAACCTGTTCAGTACTTTGTTTTCTATAACAAAATACCTGATAAAATGTTATCCAAGTAAAAGACTCGCGTTTATTGAAGCCATATTTTTTTTCAGTCTTTATAACTATAATTATTTTATGCATGCAATATAATCACAACTCAAAGGAACGTTATTTCGATTTTTCGATATATCGATAGCAGCACATCCCTATTCAAAAAGGATTCCGCACAAAGTAATCATATGTCTACTTGACTAAACTGAATTATATTATTTTTATTATTATTTAATGATAGGCGGCTCCTGTTCTAACTCACTCGCGCAGCTTATTCGAATCATTGTTGTTAAGGGGCAGAGAAATCAGGAAAACTGATTTTTGGTCTAGGTAGATTTTTAACTGACTTCAAAAAGAAGGAGTACTTAATCCCACTGCATTTTTTGTATGTTTGTTACGCAATTACTTCGCCAATTATGAATTGAGTTTATTTTTTTTATTTAATAGGTCATACTTTAGAGGTTACATATTCATTTTATCAAAATCGCCTCGTATTTCGAAGTCGATTGTTTCAGTTTTTTAAACTATATTTTGTGGAATCAACAAGGTTTTTTCTCACACAATAATTTAAAATAATGTATTTAACCAACATTGTCTCACTCTTGACCAGTTTTTAGGATTTGTAGATTTACATCAAAGTAAACCCTACAACTTTGGCAATTTTGAGACTTGTCTATATTACCGTTCAAAAGATACAGCCGTTTAAATGTAGGACAGACAGAGTCACAGACAGACATCTTAGCCTCATAGGCTCTTGCACCCTTACTACGGAAGCCTAAAATATATTTTAGATTATTGTACTGTCCTCATACAAGTAGCGGGAAGACGCTGGATGCAAGCCGCGCGCCAATCGGTCTTTTTGGAAATCCATGGGGGAGGTCTACGTCCAGCAGTGGACTTCTTGTGGCTGAGATGATGATGATTGTACTGCCCTTAAGGCTATCGTTATTAGATTACTCATACAATGATACAGTAGCGCCGGTTCGCACGGTATTTACTTTGATATGATTACTGATGCATGACTTGCAATATTTCGATATAGAGAAATAATGTTGCTAAAAATTCAGTTTAAAAGTGGAATTTCTTTTAACTTTCTAACAGAAAGCGATCGAAATAATATATTTAGAATTGGTTTCAATTACCCACCCCAATCGCATTTTTTATAAAATATTTTTATTGTTATAATTTTTGTAATAAAAAAATGAACATTCACAACACGCAAAAATCCCGCATAGTATCAAAAAAACAGTTTCATTTATATATTATTATTTATTTATATAAACTCAAATTAAGTACCACTATAATAGTCTGTTTGAAAACAGAACTATCGTGGCAAAAATGAGAACTGACGTATCGGTTGTGTTGCTGGTCGAACAAAACGATCAAAAAAAGACAGCAGCGCCCTCAATGCCACATGTTCTCTTTGCGAACAGATTCTACCTCTGTTAGAATTAATCTAGCTAAACTAGATTTAAACAACTATTTGCTAACTTTATAGTTTAGTGCTACAGTAATTGAAATCTATTCCTTCTGTGTTAGCGTTCGCTGTTACATCTCATCATAGTCGTAAACTTGGGACGATTGAATGTTGCAATCCAGCATTCCTCATGAACCAATTGAGTCTATTTTATTTATTTATTTTATTGAAATAGGTGCAGCTACAGATAATTATAAGGCTATATAATATACTGTTGATAAACTCAACCGGCAAAACATTGTGAACCCTAAATCCAATTACAACTGTACAGAGCTTAATTAAAGGTAAATTTGACACTAAGTGTTAAATTAGTATCTGTAGAAATATGTATGAGCAACAAAATGCAAGCTGGATGCAAGCCGCTTCCAATCGGTCTTTTTGGAAATCCATGGAAGAGGCCTATGTCCAGCAGTGGACTTTTTATGGCTGAGATGATGATGATGATGATGAACAAAATATATGAAGAACAATGTATATAATTCGTTTTTTGATTGCACATTTAAAAGATAGAAAACTACATGAAACATGTCTCTGACATCACACTTCAAGGCATTGTTAAGTTAGCACAACTATATAGTTGTATACTATAGTTGTTATTTTGTGAGACTTCCATACGTATCCTCACTCTTTATCCCCTTCCTTGTAACCATGTTTTCATAAGCTATAAAAACATCGTTACAAAACTAATATTACAACTAAGGTGATAAGTTTTACTTAATTTAACCCCTATTTGTCGACAGATTTATTTAATATTTGGTATACACCTTTAGTTTTGATAACAATACAATGAAATATATTCAGTATCATTCTAAATTCAAGATGGCCGCCGCAACAAAATGGCGCAATACACATTTTATTTTTTCACAATTATATACTAAATAAGTATTTTTTTGTATCAAAAAAAAAAAAAAACTTATTTAGTATATAGTAAATAATTATTAAATAGTAAGTATTAAAGTAAGTAAATAAGTATTTACTTACTTTAAAATTAATTTTATGAGTTTTGTAAGGGCACTCTATAAACCAGTATGTACAACAAAATAACACCACAAGTGCTGGAAATACAAACATTCACATGAATTTCCTATCTATTGACAACATTTGTATTTACCTTATTAAACATAACTCAGCGGCTTCGTAGATCTGCGGGCAGTGGGTTCGATTCCCAGCGCGGTGCGGAGGGTGGCGCGCCGTAATGAATACACGCCCTCTGTCGGATATGCGCGTGTAATTTTATTGTCTATGGTATCTAAGGTTTATAGTTTGTTTATAGCTTCATAGTATACAAGTGCTTACCTATGACTTTGTACACATAAGAAAACTGAATCAAAATCAATATATCTTTTTTATATGCCTATTTATTATACATATTTATTGTCAAATAATTATTATAGTTTAATAAATCCGGCAAAGTACGAGTTTTACTCGTACACTTCCGTACTCCTATTTACCCAAACTTGAACACTGACACCAGGGCTGATTACTTAGCAAAATGTACTTTATGTATAAGAATATTTGTAACTTGACATATTTCTACAATAGGAATAGCCTAAAATGCTAGGTGCTCGTAAACAATATCAAGTTCAAATAAGTAAGTAAGTGTTACAGACCTATTTTCTTTATCCAAAGAGATTTGAACAACATCAACCAAAGAGATGTTAACACTATCGTTTAGGTACTCTATTTTATATTTATGACATTTAACAGCAATTCTCAAAGAAACGTTCACTTGTCAATTTTTGTTTCTTTTTTGTGGAATCAACAAGGAGATTATTTTTATCTCGCAGTTCTCGCACAATGATTTCCCGGGTTTTTTCATAAATTATTTACGCAAGTTTGTCTTACATTTGACTAGTTATTAGTATTTCTTGAATTACATCAAAGTAAACCCTACAATCTTGCCAATTTTGAGAATTTTATCTATTACCGTTTAAAAGATATAGCCGTTTAAGTGTAGGACAGAGAAACAGACAGACACAAAAACATCCTAGCCTCACGAATAGACTCCCACACGTACGGAAGCTTCGGAACTGAATACCGATTTCAATAACCACTCTAGACATAAAAATTTCATCATTACTAAGAACTTTGAACAAACTTACACTTACACAACACGAAAAAAAACAATCTAACACAAAACCCCCTATCGTGAACAAACATCGAAACAAATTCGTGCGCTCTATAAGTTTAATTAAATATTGATTCGTGTAGGGCGGGGCTTCACCGCCTTCCACTAGATATCGATATTGTTTTCCTGATATAAGTCTCGAGGTGCAGCTCTAGATGTAGCGATTGGCGATTTGGAAGGTTGTATACATCACTAGAGGTGAGCAAGAAGTCTCATGCGTGACTAGATCAATATATAAGTAGGTACTTGTATATTATTATGTATTGTGTTGTTGACATACCTTGTAAGCCTGTGACTCACATACACAAAATAGCATGTTCATCAACTAGGTGATTTTATATGTCTTATAAACCTATGTTTCTACAGGTGGATTTAATATAAAACATATTAATTATTTCAGTTTTTCAAATTACGACCTATTTCAAAAATGTATAATTTAATTTTTATGCTTTGCGTCCATTTTCTATACAATAAAATCGGAACTGTTTATTTTTGGAATACAACATAATATAATATGTATTATTTCCGGATATAAGCTAACTCGAGTTAAAATTTTGTTCAAATCTTCAAAAACAAAAAAAACTTTCACATTAAAAAAAAATCATTTTTCTCAACAAATATGAAAAAAGAAACAAAACATATTTAAAATTCTCTTCTTCTATTAGCGAGTTGTACTTTTCATATCAAAAAATGCAAAATAGCCTTCATAGGCTATGATTAATCTTGTTCCGCTAGGAGTGTAACCAAGCCGTTCTCTGACCTCTCTGCCCGACCGCATACATCACTAAAAGGTCATAAGCCCGAACACTTATCGACAATTTTATGATGTCAGTAGAATCTGACTCATCTCTATTTTTACATGATACCCTTTGCCGGATTAACATAACGAATGAAATGTTATTTTTCATTAGATTAACATTTAATAACATTAACGTTAATACGAATGTCCTTACTGCGAATTCTGTTTTTTTAAGATCTAAAGCGACTAATATAAATTTGAATAAAATTTAAAAATCATAATTTCTAAATAAAAAATGTGCTTATTTATTTTTTCGACCATTTTTTCCATTTCGTTGTAAGTTTTTAGGCAAAACCGTGTGCTAATACTAGTTTTTGATAAAATTATTGTAATATTATACTGACAAATGGGAATGCACTAAAAATACCATTTTTTTACAAAATAGTGTTTGGGTGTTCTGACATACCTATTTGAAATATGCAGTTTGGCGCGACGACTGCACGCAAATAAATCATGCTTTAATAATTTATTTTATTGTATTATTATTAATGGTTGACTGTATTTAGTTTAGTTTTTGTAATCAGGTGGCAATAAATAATAACTAATCTGACTAAATTGTAATATACAGTTGTTATGATAACATTAATTTAGAATCAGGATTACATAGTTATGAATTGAAATACGAATCATCGAATATCATTTTTACGATTTTTTATTAAGAGACATTTTGTTAAAATCCAGAAAATTTATTTCACAACTCGTCTGATATATGAAGTAAGTTTTTGTCTGATAAATGAACCTTTGTGACACTACCAGTTGGTAGCATACCCAGCATGCTGAGCGCATTGCCACGTTGAATGGCAATGCTTATTCGTTGGGCCAGATACGCACCAACATTCACGTGTCACATCGATCAGGCGCTCAGATAATTTTTTGAAAATGAGATGATCTCCCGGTCCCCACGGACCCAAAGTCTCGACACCAAACGGCTCAAATATGTCACCTCTACCGAGATCAACATATTTACGCCGCTTGTGCTGCTCTGCCGAATTAGCCGCAGCGCCAGCCCTACTCCGTCCCTCAGGAAGATGAGACGATGCATTATATACTTGTTTTATTGTATTCAATTAACCAAACTCATTACAATATACATAATCCATATTACATTTACCATGTCATTAACCTTTACATACTATTAATACTGAAAATAATGATATTAAATGTAATAAGGGGCTCAAATTATGTGGACATATCGTAGGTATGTTATCGGCAATTAAATGGTTGATGTAAACTGGATTTGCATATTGATAACAAAATATTAAGATCCACCGTTAATCTATCAAAATAATGCGTTAATTAAATAACAATAATCATAATTATTAATCAATTTTATTTTACAACTTATTTTGCAAATACAACCATGGGCATAAAAAGGTAATTTCGCATTTCACCTTAAAATTGATCAAAAGTGTCAATCTATTGTCGAATCATTTGAATCACCGGTAAACGATACAAAACACCTGTTGTACAAATTAACGACTCATTGTTTCGTAAACTTTCTCTTAAACAAATAACTTTTAGCTACAGATTATGAAAGAATTAATGACTAACTTTAACTGTTTTTATTGTTAGCTACTTATTTTTCTGTAATGTTGTTTTGATTTTCAGCGTTAAACTTATTTATACTATAATCATTTTCGGACTTGGTATCCTGGAATGTAAGCAGCAAAAACTTTCTAGAATCCAACAGCTTACTGTTACAAACTAAATAGACTTTTAGATTTAAATTGTTCTTTTTACGCTACCAATTTAATTTTTTATTAGTTTTTCGTCGTTCATCGTTCGTTTAAGTCGGCTGTTCCAGTTATTTAAACAATATACTTGTTTTAATGCAAAAGACAAATACGCACTATACACAAAACAGTGAATCTAAACCATTGTATACATATTATTACTATTTGAATGGGAAACATCTGTTCCTTCCTATTCTGCGTATTTATGCTCTCACAATAAAACACTTTTATATCGATAATGACTTCTTTAGGCGTTCGTGACTCGAGCATCGTATGATAAATGTTTTGTTAGGGATAATTAAGTCATTATGCGTCTTATGACGTACCTTGAATGATTCGATCATATTCTATACAATAAACCTATTTATAACATTTCCGCTCGATACATTCCCATACTTTGAAGACCGTTCATTTCTTTTTGTGTATTACGCCCGTTACTTGAGAATTAGTTGTTAGTGGTTGATATTGCTAATGTGTTTCTATAGATGATTTATTGATAAATAATTTGTATATTTCCTATTGAAATTGTTAAATAGATACGTATTTCAGATCTTATTGGAAACGGTATTTGCATTAAATTGAGATATTCATAATTATCGGGTGATATTTATGACTGACGGGACGGTTACATTGAAAATTATTTTTAACGAATCCAAAGTCAGAAAAAAATACGTACTAATGTAAAAAAATTGAAATATATGTATTCCTATATATATATATATATAAATTAAATGTACATAAAAGAATATGAAAAAAAACAGGTAGGTATTTGATTATTAGGCTAATAACGTCAGTTTTCATGACTACATGAAACAAGGCAAAACGCAAAATTCATACTAATGGAAAAAGCTTGCGCTTGACCGTCAACTCGCTTGATGTTGAGCGATGCTGCGGTCGACGATGGAGCGCACTTGCCTAGATGAAACCTATTTACCTGTGTCTAAAAGTGTTTCCTTCTTAATGTGATTTTGTTATGCAACTTTTAAAAACACGTTCTAGTCGCAAAAAATGTACTAGCCGAGCCTACCGACAATAAGTTAGTATTTACAACTCAATTCATATTTTTAGTAGGATTTCCATTTTTTTTAGATATTCGGAAAATTCCCCGCCGCACCAGTTGTAGGTACCATTGACTTGTACCATTAATGGTACAATTAGTACTAATTTGTCCCACTAGTACCCTTGATGGTACAAGTGGCACTGATTTATCCCACTAGTTCCATCATACATACAAAAAGCAATATGCTTGTCTCATATACAAACATAATTTCATATCTCCAGTAACCACACTCAGGGTGATTTTACATATTTAAAAATGTTGTGATGCGCTATATAGGTACTGTTTAGTGATAAAAACGATGGTGATGGTGATGATGATAAAAAGTAGCCAATATCCGTCTCCAGCTACCTCTGTACAAAATTGTATAAAAACAGTTCAAATGTTTGATCGTGGAAGAAAACAAATATTAGACACAGAGACGGACAACAGTATCTTTCGCTTTTATATTATTAGTTACGATATTATTATTATTCCGACGTAACATAAACTATACAGAAAACACAAAAAAACTGTTTACAAATTAAAAAAAAAACTTTAAAATACAAATCCTTATTGTCAGCTGTGTTAGAATACAATATGTGGTCAAAGAAAGAAGTATCAACAGCTACCCTTTTGGGCATACAACATTGTAGCTACCTAATTAAAATTTAAAATTTATTAATTACAATAATAAATAAAATAATATATATTATTAATAAAGCCGTATATATTATTAATTCAATTTTTATATGTCCATGAGTAGGTAATTCAATAATGTCAATCAGTTAATGTCAATAAATGTCAAGTTATAAAAAATAATAATATTAGTAATTTATATAATTTAGAAAATGTGAAGATTCTTATCATTTAGAAAATTGTCAACATTATAATAGCATTTATTTAGCAATAGTTTCATTAAATATTTTTTGAATTTTATATACCTATGTCATGGCTTTACATGTATCAGGCATATGATTAAATATTTTAGTGCAAGTTACATAAATACTTTTATCATTAAATTTTTAAAGAACGATCAAAGTCACCCAACCAAGTCGATCATCAGACACACCCAAATTCCCCAGAAGCTGAGCAACAATGACTCGCGAAATACCAAATGCGTGTAAATAAAATCAATATTGTTAAAATGTGGAGAGCTGACAGAGCACTGGACAAACAGTGTCGCAGCTGAGGTAACAACCATAAACAATCGGATAAAAGAATTAAAGACCGTTATTAATGGGACGAGGAACTATCTGCCACAGGAAATACAGTACGACGGCTACAGGAAATTCTAACACAATTTTTGTACTATAGGTAAAACAATTGTACATTATGGTGGTGTTACTAATCTGGTGGTCAAATGAATTTCCATTGATCGAATATGTAAAATAAACAAAAACAGTACAGCATATTTTACTAATTTTTGAGCTTGCCGTACGTATTCAAAAGAGAATTTTGCCGATAACGCGGAAAAATATTTTTTTTTGTCGTCGCATCATTGTTTATTTGTGTCAATGGTTTGTAACAATTTTCTTGTACATTAATTATTCAGTGTTTTCTTCAGAAAGTTTTCGAACTACGGTTCATTCTGTTACCAAATAAGCGAGCTAAATTTTGTTGCGAAGATGCTTGCGGTAAAGTCACCGCCACTTCACTGAAGGACGGCTAAAAGTGACTCACTTCTACTTGTATCGTGTTGCCGTGAAAATGCAAACAGTCAAAAATTGTTTTTTTTTGTTTGTAAACGCTAACAGTATTGTTGACATTAGATATGCATGCCACTATCTTCGTGTATTAATTACGGATCAAATAAGGATCAAAAGTAAAGTAGTAATAATAAAAAAATAAACGTTGATTTTTTTTATCTCATCTCTTTCTGCATTAACTGTGTCACTGGCTATAATAAAACAAACAGAATTTCGTAAGCAAAGAATTAATTATAGTCACGCGGGTTTGCTGAGCTCTCGAACGTCTTCGTTCGAGACTCGATTGTAATGTAAATTAGTGAAATTCTAGAGGGCTGATCAATGGACGTTACGACATCGAGTACATCACTAGTATCGGGCACATCACTAATTCAATACGTTATAAAAATTAGAGATTAACTTCTAACTTATATTATTTTCATTACAAACTAACGAAATATGTACTTTCAGTATTACATTTAGTTTAATAAATCCGGTAAATTACGAGTTTCACTCGCACACCGAGGATTCCATACATGCAATGCACAATACGTGAATATGAACACCGATACCATGGCTAATTACTTAACAAAATGTGCTTTATGTCCAAAAATATTTGTAACTTTACATATTATCTATAGTATGCATAGCCTGAAATGCCAAGCATTCAATACAAAATTAATAAGTGTTACAGACCTATTTTCTTTATTTTAAGCATGTGTACTCATATTCTCTTTGAGCTTATATCACATGACACAAGCTGTCATCGAAACGTTCACTTGTTAATTGTCGTTTTTTTCAAGGAGTTTCTATCTCACGCAACAATTTTCCATTATTTTTTTCATTGAGCTTGCCTCGCTCTTGATCAGTCGTATTTGTAGATTTTACATCAAATCAAAATCTTGGCAAATGAAACAATTGGTATCATGTGATATGAACTTAAAATAGAGTAAAGGGTAATGTTAAAATCTCTTTGAATAAAGTAAATAGGTCTGTAACACTTACTTATTTGAACTTGGTAAAAGCCTAGCATTTCAGGCTTTCTCTTCGAAAAAAATGTAAACTTACAAATAATCATATACATAAAGCAGTTTTGTTGAATAATTAGCCCTGGTTTCAGGGTTTATGTTTATGTTTTACATACTTAGGAATACGGAAGCCTCGGTGTGCGAGTGAAACTCGTACTTTGCCGGATTTATTTAATCATCGTGGCCATGAAAATGCAGCATCTCATCTGTATACTGCAGACTATTTAGAATTTAAATTTTCAAAGGTTTTTAAATATATAAAAAAACTGAAGTTAATTTTAGTTTAAGCATCATTCCTGACAGAATTGTGTTGTGGCCCAATTTAAATAATGAAATTTTGGAGACTAAAATATAATCAGCCCATAGTCAATGACATTTCGATCACGTTATCAAAGGTATATATTTCAACAAAACGTTGCCGCAGTGCTTGTCTGAGCTATCTACTATTGGTAAAATTTTAGAGAAGAGTTTTTGTGCTTTATTTTTTGAAAAAAATATATTTGTAAGGCTTGAAAATCTTTTTTATACATGAGTATATGTAACTCATGGTAGATAGTCAAACAAGCACTGACGCGACGAAAAGCAACGATGACTTATGCCTATGTGCGTTCAAAAACGCTTAGAATAATTTTATTACGGAAAGCCATTTCTCAGGATGTAATTTGAAGCAGCGCGTGAATTGAATGTCCCCGGGTAGAGTCGCATGCAGAGTGCAGTTATCTAAGCAGGTGGAGTTTACGAGGGTCGTAACGTGAGGTACCGCTAGAGTTCGGACACCTCACCTTTTGTACTACAGGTGGGAATAAAATCGCTTGAAGAGTGAAACGGCTCCTTTATAAGCGCACTACATCGTAGATCTCGTCAGGTGATTTAGCGGTCAAGCGCAAAACTATTGCCAAATAAAAATTGTTTTAATAGTAGTTTTGCAGATATTTTGAACACAAATTTTTATATAACAAAAAAAACTTTTTTTTAATATGTGCATTATTTAATGAATAATACCTACTTACATATGTACCATATACAATCACGCCTATTTTCCCTTACCTTACGCCTATATTTTTTTTCTATTTTGACGGGGTAGGTAGAGCATCAAAGACCATGAGATCGTTTGACGTCACATTTGACCGTGGCTAGAGGGTTAGATGGGAGGAATCTGGTATTAGAGGCTAAGAAGGTATTAGAGGGTAATATGCTGGCCTGCAGGGACAGCCCGTCCACATAGATAAAAATAATTTTCCTTAAGTCCCTTAACTGACTTTTACATTATGCTCATAAATAATTATATAGTAAGAATTCAGCGTTTATCAAGAAAAAAAAAGTAATGTATATTTATATTTAAGATTTAGATATACATAATATTAAGACTTTTATTCTCGCCAGTACAACGTGTGAACCATAATCAGTACGCTTTAAGAAACAGATGTGCGCATATTTCTACACTCTGGCAAGTATTCGCGAATCGATTCGTTATTCTACTCTAACGTTTGTCACTGGTAACTGCAGTGTTAAATGTATATTACTACAATGGAATACAGTGTGTTCGGATAGATAAACCACTTGTTGTAGAAGGGTATTTAGGACTGGTTCGGAGCTTATATTAATAATTCTTTATTTCAGACACAAGATACATATTTGTTACATACAAAATAAATGAGTCACAAATAAAAATAATGAGAAATAAAATAAAAATAACTGTACATAGTATCAAACTAGGTGGCAATATCTAGGTGGTAATATCTATCTATCTCATTGCAGTCAGCTGCAATCTGTCTGCTAAACTTTTTACTATCTTATTTTTTACGCGTTTCAACTCTGGACATAATATGTTTGTAAGAAGTATGTATATTAAAAAAATACCCAAATCCATCGAGAGCAACACGAGTTGTGGTCGATAACTAATATACATAATTTGTGTGTACATATAATGTAAATATATAATTTCTTGTGCGGGAAAAAGAGTGTATTTTACATCCATATATTTTTTTATTTAATCGTATACAGTACGTCAATGTAAGAATTTTTGAACCAAGAGAAAAAGTATCCTCTAGGAAAGTGTGCTCCACTTAAACATTTAATAAATATAGTCCCATTTCACATATTTAATGGGATAGGTAACATTCTGAAGACACCATTTAAGAATAGAAATATTTATTCACCATGAACATTAAATATTACATGTAAGTTGTAGTTACTAAATTAAATCAGTTTTAAATTAAACTTTACTAATCTACACTAATTGATTATAATTGATAAATATTGCGTAAAATAATATCAGTTTAATAAATGTTTTATTCATAATGAGGATTAGGTCCACATAACTGTGTTCGTATTATATCTGAACATCTTGTACAACCATATTGCAGTCTAGTGCTAAGTGCGAAAAGTGAATAAAATTGGCGATTAGAATATTTTCACGGCACTTCGCGGCGTTCTCTTACTTTCTTAACAATGCGAGCTAAAATAAGCTAGCTATAAATAAGTTTGAGCCTTATTTGAAACTGTAAAACAACTGTAAATATAATGCTTTTGAAAGAAATGTATATTGTAGAATATAACAACACAATACATTCTACTTCAAAATCTGCACAATACGTTTTAAGCTGCTGTTACAAAAACCTGAATTTATTTGCATGGGAACGTTTTAATATATTATAAATGTTTCTCAAAATAAATAAAAATTTCATTGAATGACTTTTGTTTATATAAACTACTTACGATTTTTTTTAATTTAAATTGCTACAGATCACATGATTTTTTTCTTAACGTTTAAAAAATGTTTCATCATCATCATCATCACAGCCATAAGAAGTCCACTGCTGGACATAGGCCTCCCCCATGGATTTCAAAAAGACAGATTGGAAGCGGCTTGTATCCAGCGTCCTCCCGCCACTTGTATGAGGTCATCTGTTCACCTCGTGGCTGGTCGCATATTTCTAATTTTTTTTTAAAGAAACTAATTATAATCATACATTTTTATACTATTTAACTTAAATTCATGAACTTTCTTGGTGAACCTGCTGGTATTTATCTATTTATTTTATGAAGGTGTAAAAAGAGGTGAAAAGTTTTAGCTCCTCTTAACTCTTAATTCTGTCTTGTTCGGATTTTGAAATTACTTGCTACCTTGTGATAAATTTACGTTTACTGCTTGTTTTCCATGCTGATTCTAAGCTATCTTACGTGCAATAGCACCTAATAAGGTGAAAAAAAAAAAAACAGCCTCCCGAAGATATTCCTTCCTGGGCTACAATTATCTCAACATCGGACGGATTCACATCGTATATCTTGGGAGCTGCTACTCCCAATGCAAGCTGCAGCAATGCATTGCTAGATGCAAGCCGCTTCCAATCGGTCTTATTGGAAATCCATGGGGGAGGCCTATGTCCAGCATCGGACTTCTTATGGCTGAGATGATGACGATGATGAAACTTTTTCTTAAACGTTAAGAAAAAAAACATGTGATCTGTAACAATTTAAATTAAAAAAAAAAACCTAAGTAGTTTTTATAAACAAAAGTAATTCAATGTAATTTTTATTTATTCTTATGGCTGAGATGATGATGATAATGATGATCTTGGGAGATACGAGAAAATGATGACTAATTGACTTATTAACCACGAAACTTGATGCGGTATTGCTAAGTTATATAGTTCCGATTTTCAGATGTATGTCATGCAAAAAGATAGAACTGATTTCTATTACTACTAAACTTTGTTCAAAATCGACGATTGTTTTTTTTTATTTGATTGTAATCACAAATTACTGTTTCACACACAAACACCTAAAAAAAATTGTTCTTCTTGCACAGTCAAGTAAAAAGGCAATATTGATAAAATAGGCAATATAAGATTGTACTTACTTTCTTGTATCTTATGATTTTTTTCAAAACTAGCAATTCTAGTCGTTTCCAAATGGCTATAGCTTATAGTCAGCCTATTCGTTCAACGCGGCAATGTTGAGTCGGCCTAGTCCGCTTAGCCCAATTGTTCGACTTAAGAACTCATAAAATCAGCAACGACATATATTACAAAAAATCGTATCGGAAGGTGTATTAATACACCTTCTCAGTTCACATAAACCAGAGTCAGCAAATGTTAAATTCTAAAGAGCTCATAACTTTTACGTCCCACTACGACCCTGCTTCGATTCAAACCACATTGGGCTCGGAGCTAGGCCTAGTATAACATAGTCAAATCAGCGCTTTGAAATGTACTTTCATGTTACGAGTATGTGCATTTGAAATGGTTTGACGTAGATAGGTTTACATTAACGTCGTTTCTTTAAGATCAGTGGATCTTAAAATTCTTGCGATTGCTATTTCTTTTATTGGCAAATGTAAGAAACTATTTCATGATTATATGTACTTCATGTGCGATGTAATATTTAATTGATAATTCTTATTGTTTAAAAATTAAAACTGTAAATACGCGTTTACTTGGGTGATATTATTACTAAGTATTTTGCTTTAAAAACCAAACTTTTAAACCGATTTTCATAAAATTTCTAAATGACCAATATAAAGGTATGTATTCAAATAAAAATTTCAAATATTTTGAAAGCGGTTTATAAATGACGAAGTTATGAGGTAACAAACATAAAACATACTGTTTTATAAGATTTTCGAAATTATTATCGTATATTTTTTAACGATATTAATATGTAAAATATCCGCGATAAATCCGTTAAAAGTTGTTTTAATTTCAGTACAAAAATAAAACTAAATTGAACCTCCTTTTTTGGAGTCGGTTAAAGACAGACTGTCTTACGGAATTTATTAATGGACTTAAGATAAGAAATCAATGCGAATTCATGGTTTCATAATTCTACTTATTCTTAAAAAGCTTTAATCCTAAATTTTGCCTAAATAGTAGAACAGGCATGGGTGAGTTTATCCTGCATAGATATAACCTGGGTGCTTAAAAAAATAAACGGCCATGTGCGTGTCGTAGCACCTGCAAGGTAAGGTTCCATAGTTGCACATCATAATTTATTGTGAACTTAAAATAGGATTATGGACCTAGAAATTATCCTAAGAACGATCATAATAGACGACAACTAATAAATGACAAAGGTAACTAAACAACCAACACTCATAATGCGTTAGTCTAAAACTCAAACATTTTGAAGTACCTTCCCATCTCAAGAGTAATTTAGTGAAATGTAACGTCCAGCCCAGATCCAAGGGCTGGGGGGCACTCGGCCCAAGTGTGAGCAAATATCGACTCCACTGTTGACGCACGGATTTGGATTATACTAGAACTGATGATGTGGGAAAACGTTTTGTGGATAGGGTTACCAACTCCACCTCATTGGACTGCAAGCTTCAGAGCTTATCTATTTTTTTTCTATTTTTTATCACGTTTATCACGACTTGGTCGTTCGCCTTCGTCGTCCCTTATTAACTTGCTCATTCACACCCGCCAAATAAATTTATTTTTAAATAAAAACTACGGGTCACTCACATCTGTTTTGAGCCGAAATATCCGACTATAGTTTCAACCGCATTCGGCGGTCTTTTTCAAAGGAGCAGCACACACGTCACTCTCGGTCGGTGACGCGCCTTGCACTGCTTTGAAAAAGACCGCCGAATGCGGTTGAAACTATAGTCGGATATTTCGGCTCAAAACAGACGTGAGGGACCCGTAGTTTTTATTTAAAAATGTGTGAAAACCACGTTAATTTCCATAGTAAAATAAATTTATTTCGTCAACCTGCCTTCTTTCCACACTATGCTTTCCAAACCCATATTCCTTCCATCTATCCAAGATGGTAGACTCCCAAAAATGGAATATCAATATTTTTTACGCTAAATCTATCAATATCATATCTATATTTATGAGTATCAAATCTAAGAAAAATATTTGTCTTAAACGGTAAGTTGTATTTATTATTTTATGATTATTATTATTTTAAGATTATTATTATTTTAAGATTTTAGATATATTGATTTTGTAAAAATTGAATGTTTTTAATACAAACTTATTTCAATCTTCTTAAAAACAGCCATTTTCATATGAAATACATATATACAATACAAATGTGTGACTGAGAGGTATAGGCGTAATACCTACTCAATTTTCACAATTCACAATCAGGATGCGGAAATTAGAATTTCTCCCTCCTTTCAAACCTGCATTAAACCCACCACCCACCGAACTAAGGTAACTCGTGTTCTACTTTCCCTTAAAGTTAAAGGAACTAAAATACCGCATCGTCACGATTCTACACTCGACAACGAAATCAATTCGGTGTTCACCGCGTGGGCCAATGTTATCATAGAAAGCACATGGGAATGTACCGAGTTACACGCACTAATATGGAATTTATTCGATAAACAATAGAGATGAGAAGTTGAGCATTACCAATTATTCGATTTCGATATAATAATTCGAATAATCATTGAACCTATCATTGCGTTGAACTTATAATTTCGGTTAAAAATATGGATTATTACATATGAATATGGAGATACGAGATTTTGGATAGATAAGTACCCGTTTATTTACACACTCGCTTTATTACTTATCATAAGCATATCTAGGTATCTCACTGGACACAAGATTGCTTCGATTTTTACCTGCAGATCTTTTAAGCTGTCTTTTCTGAGATCCGGCCTTGTATTTATATTGGACCTGAGCACTTTCAGAAAATTCCCAAAGTGCAAATGATGTTCAGCGTAAACTCTCAAGAATTCTAGAAGCATTTCATAGACAAGACAAACAAGACTTTTTTTTCAAATGAAGGCAAAATATAGTAACTGCATATGTGTGGTACCTAAAACTGTTTTCTATGATGCCGACACAGTATTAAAATTAGCATTAGGTACCATTTCTGAAAGCTTAAAGAAATTCTTAAGTTTACCACCAATCGGTAGTATACTCAGCATAAAAACATGATCACCCAAGTTTTAAACAGTTTTATATTACTGACTATTATTAAACAATTTTTGTCAAGAACTAAATGCTAGATTAAAATAGGATTAGGTCGGCCACGTGCCATAAATCTTCACTCAGTATGAGCTCTATTCGATTTTTTAATTACTCGATCACTTGATTGTCTATGTCGCTCAACTCTACTAAATCGGTCTTGAGTCTGATATCTACAGAGAGTATGTTTGTCTTGTCTGTTTATTCTGTTGACAATTTCATCGAGTGCTCAAGATTTTCGGATTAAATTGAATCGTCATCTAAATAAATGTGTATAAAATTGAAATAGTACTTTGACTTGTCGATAGGATGGCCTCGTTATGTCTTATCTGAATACGAGATTTGAAAAGGAATTTTCTCGAAACATTTTTAAATGTCATCGTTTTCATTGTATAGGAACATATTAATTTAAAAATAAAAACCGATTGACCACCGATTCGGCTGATGGTAAGCGTCACCATTCCCCTCCCCATTTCACTACAGGACTAGCAGAAAGTCGACGAATTACCATTACCCATCGGTGATCGGCGTCGGCGATTTACCCATTTCTCGTTGAAATGCCAAAAATCCGTACTCAGCGATATCGATCCACATTCCTGTTGCGTACTGCACAAGAATGGAATTCGTGGTCAATCGTAGATCTATCTTGTATAAAAAAAAACAACCGATTTTGATATTAGGCAAAAGAGAGTTAGCACTCAATGTTGTCTATGGTTCTCGCGATTGTTACTCATTGAAATGAAACACATTTAAAAAAATTGGGAAAAGAAACAAACAGGTATTATGTTGTAATCTATCTATCTGTTATAATCTACAGCAGCTACTACATAGAATGAATCTTGTACGAGGTATAGTGGTGGTCGACCTTTCCGTCGAGTTGCAAACGCGCTAACCCGAAGAGATGACCATTGGTGTTGCCACCTTCATAACAATGCGCATTCCGCACCAGTGACCCCCGTACATCTCCCATATTCCGTGCATTGTTCCCGCATACTAGACAATGGAACAGATGAACGCTGACCGCCTCTGGCGCACCGATTGTGTTCTTCAGCAATTATGAGTTATGGTCTTCATATCCGGGTCGGAAAAACTGTGTTGCTGTTTTCATGACCAATTTGAAGTCAATGATCGCAGCACCATGCTATTAGATAAGGGTATTTTTACAAACTTCTAATAGACATAGACATATTTTAGGGTTCCGTACCCAAAGGGTAAAAACGGGACCCTATTACTGAGACTCCGCTGTCTGTCCGTCCGTCCGTCCGTCTGTCACCAGGGTATCTCATAAACCGTGATAGTTAGACAGATGAAATTTTCACAGATGATGTATTTCTGTTGCCGCTATAAAAACAAATACTAAAAAACAGAATAAAATAAATATTTAAGGGGGCTCCCATACAACAAACGTGCTTATTTGCTCGTTTTTATAGATAATTGTACGGAACCCTAAGTGCGCGAGTCCGACTCGCACTTGGCCAGTTTTATTTATTATTTTACTGACTGTGTAGCGACCCTAGACTTTTAATATTTCTTTGACTCTAGTAAAAATGGTAATAAGTATAGTATATACAACTCTCGAAATTTCTATGATTGTATATAATTTTGAAGTGTCACAACGAATAACTACTAATAACCGGTCAAGTATGAGTCAAGCTTATGCTAACAATTTTTTAGTCATTGTTTTTAAGCGCCCCTTGTTTCATCTTATCGATTTTGCTTTGGAGAATGGAAAATGTGTATAGTTACATATACACTACAGACGTAGACATAAAGTTTGTTTTGCCAAGGTTAGCCTTGTGTGTATTTACCTTGTGTAGGAATACGTAAGCCTCGATATGTAAATCAATCTCATGCTTCATTACTTTCTATAATTGTGATTCTGTAGTTAGTTTATCTCCACTTTAGCTCCAAACGAAATGAAGGCACCTTCACACATAAAGCTTGGTATCGAACCTCGCCCAGTGTCCACCAGTCCCGCCAGTCGACCAGCCATTGTACCTGACCTGTGCTCGCGCATATGGGATTTATCATGCATTATGCCAGCAATGAATATTCCACTGTTAGCGAACCTCTTAATTTATTAATTGTACCTTGTGACCTCCACCTTGCGATTTATGGTCCAAACTTGTTATTGTCTGGAAAGGGCGGTCTACAGTATTAAACTGTCTAGATATTACACTATTATTTGCTACAAGTAACTATGCTCGATATTTGTTTATTTTCTTAGATTACACTTTGATTATAATATTTATATCGTACACCCAGATCAACACTGAATTAAGTCAAAAGAGCAATTATTTCTGAATAGCCAAAAACCCGTAATCTGCGTTATAGGAGAACACTGACAAAAACTGACGAGACATCCACTTACCAAACGAGATGTCTTTCGTGAGTGACGTTTGCGCTGTTCCTTTTAAAAAGACCGCCGTATGTGGTTGAAACTATAGTCGGAGATTTCGACTCAAAATTAGATATGAATAACCCGTAATTTTTCAAATTTAAATGTATAACGACCACGTTAGTATATTAAAACTAGGATGCCGAAAGTCTCGGGACGACGTGGGATCTGTCGGTGGTAGGAGATACAAACTGAGGAACTACTTAACAATGTGTTGTGTGCAGAATGACTTCTTTCTATATCTAACTCTTGGACTCAATTATTAAGCAAAACTCTCTTAACATATTGGTCGAGGCTTTTGCCCATCCGACCGTCCACCCAAAAGACTATTGGAACAATGATCATCTAATCAACATCCCACGTGATGGTTAACTAGTGAGCACTTATTTTAAAAATATTATATATAAAAAAATAAACGTAATAATATAAAAATATTTTTTTATTCATGATGTGTACCATCCCAATTTAGAAGATGCATCGCTACCTTGGAGTCCTGTAAGGGTCGGCCATCGTAAATACCTCCGCGATGTATGGGACGACGCGAAATATGATTATAATCTTGGAAATGTGTTAGAAATGCGTCGATTCTTAGTTTATTTACGTCATAATTTAGTTTAGCTCAAGAGGAAAGGCTATGTGTATTGTGCTAGTAAATTTTATTGATGTATACTAGTTAAATTTAAAATTGATGATCAACCTCTAGCCCTTTGAGACTGGTATTACTGTTACTGCTGGGAAGACGAAAATTTATTTTGATTTGAGGCTTTGCTAAAACTCCTGCCTTCTTAAATTGTTACACTGATATTATTGGCATGTTATAGATAAGCATTTTTAGCTCTACGGTATAGCTTTTGTTCAACATGAGAAATACCACAATTTTTTGTGTACTATCATGTAACTTAAAACACTATTATATAATATTGTTTAATATTAATAATATTATAACTATTATATAATATTAATAATAGTGTTTAATGAATGACCGTGATAGTTTAAAAAAGTATCATGTTACTTATCTATAATCCGAAATACATTTATTTCCATCTTACCAGCTTCAAACTGTTTCACAGAACTGTCTGATTTCAGACGTTTTACTCGGCATGAGCTTCTGATTCCCCTTGACTATGTAAATACGTGCTGATTTCATAATTTTGTCCTAAAAAAAACAAAATCGATTTTGATGAAACTTAGCTATGAAAACTCTCGATGAAATCCTCTTTCAAAAAAATAAAAACCGGACAAGTGCGAGTCTGACTAGCCCATCGAGGGTTCCGTACAAACTAGTAGATAAAAGGAGGAAATCATATATTTTCCTTCATAAACCGAAAAATATAATACATCGTAAAAATATTTAAAAACCTGTTTTAGCTTATGCTAATGAAGCTCTTTCATATGATACCCCACATGATACGGTTAATTCACAAAAATTCATTTGCATATACTTACACTATTTTTTCGTGATTAAATTAAAAATGACCAGTTTTCGGATTTTTTCCTGCATGTGTACTAAATAACAACAACCATGCTTCTTGCCAAATTTCATAGTTCTAGGTCAACGGAAAGTACCCCATAGGTTTTGATTCCCTTGTGAGTGTCGAAATGTGCGTTTTTTACGACATAATCGGAAGTACCTTTTTTTTACGAAAACAGAGAAATTTGATTTTTCTTTCTGCAGCAAGAGATCTGCGTATATAGTTTTAATTTCAACTCGATACCTTCACGCGTTCCCGAGATAAAGGTCTTGACACCTGGACGGACGGACAGACGGACAGACAGACAGACAGACGGAAAGACGGACAACAAAGTGACCCTATAAGGGTTCCGTTTTTTCCTTTTGAGGTACGGAACCCTAGAAACAACGGGTTGCACTCCGGGAGTGCCGGCAGAAGTGAAAACTAAAAAATAAAATAGCTAAAAGACTGACTCGTGAAGGATTTGAACCTCCGCCCTCCGATTGACAAATTGAAATTTATATCGGTGCTCTAACCTATTAAGCTAACGAGTCTTACGTGCATGTGTCGAAAATAAGCATTCGGCGCAACGAAATGACGTCATGCTAGAAGGACAAACTTGTATATATAATAATGAACTTTAAATGCAGAACGTTAGAATAGGTTTCTGACTGTCCGTCTTACTATCTGACGATCTGGCGCGAGTTTAACATTTTTACCCATCCCAAAAATGCACTACGCCGCTAAAGAAGTTTTCACTTCAAAACTAGATCAAAATCGGTGTATCCGGTTGAGAGCTACAATGTCACAGACAGACAATCAGATAATAAGATACACAAATACATACAGATACACACATCAAACTTATAACACCCATCTTTTTATAGCAATTAATATCGCAACCTGCCCAAACTCCACAGTTCCACAAATACCCAATAACTCCTACCTTCCAAACTTCCTTCCTCAAAAGGTCAAGCCACCAGTCATCAGTTCGCACCACTTACAAAGCATCACCGTTACCCACGAACTGTCTATTTATTCTTATAATGGCGTTCGGTGATGGCGAAATTAATATTTTATTAATATTTTATGGGCCGTAGATCCGTATCTGTATCACGCAGACAATGGGAGGCGTTCTACAAATTATGGAGGAGATCTGGATTATGGAGAAACTTGTGTAGTGAAATATTTAATAGAATAAATACGGTGAGTAATAAATAGTTTAGAAAAAAGGAATAAAAAAATTGACTTCATAATAATCTAACTAATTGAAAAGGGATAAATCATCATCATCATCATCATCTCAGCCATAAGAAGTCCACTGTTGGACATAGGCCTCCCCCATGGATATCCAAAAAGACCGATTGGAAGCGGCTTGCATCCAGCGTCTTCCCGCCACTTGTATGAGGTCGTCTGTCCATCTCGTGGCTGGTCTTCCTACGCTGCGCTTGCCGGTACGTAAAGGGATAAATAATGACTATTATTACATAATACAGTAAAATGGCATTAATTTTATTTAAATTTAATTAAATTTAATTAAACAAAATACAACTATATACACACACACATGAATAAACATAAAACTACCTACTCTAAGAGACCGTTAGCAGCGGGAATTGTAAAATTAAATCAGTATTAATTTATTTTATTAATTAGTACAGTAAAATTAAATCAGTACAGTAAAAATGATTTGATATTTACTCACAAAAATGTTTTGTTAAACAATTAGATGACAGATGGGGATTCTAGGAGATATAATTGTATATCGATTCGTTCCGTATTTATCTATTATAATAAATCTGTTTCTCAAAAGTAACAAGTTAGTCACCGGCGTCAAGTGTTGCCACATCCGCGACTGATCTAATATAGGAATGTTTGTTTATCTCAAGTTTTCCTGTTTGATTCACCAACGTGATCTAATTTATCTCAAGTTTGTAAGGTGCGATTTTTACTCATTGAAATTAAACAACTTTTAACGGATTTATCGCGTATATTTTACATAATTCATAGAGAATCTCTTCTCTAGGTCGTATGATTATGTAATACGCAATAAATCCGTAGAAAAATATTAATTTTACTTATTAAACGTTACACAGAACTGTCGTATTAACGCCGAATGATAACGATTTGAACATGCAGACTAAAATGTCAATGGGCCGAAGAAACTGAAATAACGGACTTCAAAATGCACAAATTTATTTTAAAAATTAAACTACTAAATCAATTTTGATGAAATTACGACCTATCTCAAAGTATCCTTTCAAATTAAAAAATACAAATTAATTTACAATAAGACCGAATTGAGAACTTACCTACTTCTTTTTGAAGTTGGTTAAAAAAGAATTCATAAGTGATTTTTCGGTTATTCTAAATTAAATTTTCAAACATTTGCAGCAAAATAAAAGTTTCTAGTCAGTAGTTAGTAGATGAAATAAGGACAACAGCGCCCTCAATGCCGCATTAGTTCTCTTACTGAATAGACTATAGTTATATATTCGAAAAAGTCATAACTTTACAAATGTCTTTATCATCCAATACCTCACCACTTTAGATACATTTATTATATCGTCAACCACAACTATTATTTACAGACGGACAGAATGACTTTCCATCACTTGGACATAAAATCTAAAACAAAATTCACAAATATAGTATCCTGGGTTGACCGATACTCATATACCAACAATGACGAACTTAAATATTTTGATATAAAGACCCTGTTGCCGCGCTGAAGCCTAATTTAAATTGAAAAGTCTAGAGACGTTTATTTTGCCGCTTCGAATTATTTTAATCGTGTAAAGGGTCTAATTAAACCTCATTGAGGTCGGACGTTTTTGAGGACTAACGCTAAATCCCCTTGATACTTTATTAAATGATGGACAGGTTTTTTTATAGAGATTTTACGCACGTAGTAGTCCGCATTGGTCATAACATAGTTAAATTAGATCATCGCGTTCAAACCTCACGATATCTATAAATTGCCGCACGTCTCGTGTTATTCACAATTGAATGATTTCACATCATATCTACGGCCTTGCGCTTGCGCATCGTCACGATCACCGGCTCACGAACAATTTGTTAATTATCATTTTTATTTTGTGTAAATATCGTAGTCGTAGCTGAGATATCGATCGGTTTGTTGGATCCTTGTTCCATGGAGACGATTTTTAATTATGAGTAATCTCTATGGGCTAAATGAAGCATAGCAAAAATATAATAACATTTTGGTATTTGTAGTTGTTCGTAGATTATTTTTAGGGTTCCGTACCTCAATATGAAAAAACGGAACCCTTATAGGATCACTTTGTTGTCCGTCTGTCCGTCTGTCGGGTGTCAAGACCTTTATCTCGGGAACGCGTGAAGGTATCGAGTTGTAATTAAAACCATATATGCAAATCCATAGTATCTTGCTGCAGAAAGAAAAATAAAGTTTCTAAGTTTTCGTCAAAAAAAGTCACAGCCGAATATATCGTAAAAACGTACATTTCGACACTCACAAGGGAATCAAAACCTATAGGGTACTTCCCGTTGACCTAGAACAATGAAATTTGGCAAGAAGCATTGTGCTATAGTACACATATAGGAAAAAATCCGAAAACTGGACATTTTTAATTTAATCACAAAAATATATTATATAATAATTAAATCATAAAAATAGTGTCTTTATGCAAGGAATGAAGGTCCAAATTTTAAAGTGAATTAACCGTATCATGTGGGGTATCATATGAAAGAACTTCAGTAGCATAAGCTAAAACAGGTTTTTAAATATTTTTACGATGTATATTTTTATGATGTAAAATATATGATTTCCCCCTTTTTATCTACTAATTTTTAATTTACTATTTTACATACTTATTTAACTAGATAATATATTTTTAATCTTAAAACATACGTACCTAATTACAATTTATAGGATACCATAATTTAAATTAAATCGAATATATCATTTTATTTAAGCTCTTATTATAAAGTTTAGTTAATTTATCTTAAGTGTAATTCTGACTTCCCTGTACATGTATGTTATTCAAGGTTAATAAATATTCTTATTATTATTCTTATTGGATGCACATAAATAACTATTAACCGATGGGGCCGAAAATCCCTAATTTCCAACATGAATTACTTTATGTTCTCCAGAGAGAATCACATTGAATTTAGTCTTCTAATTCTTAACGCTAACTGTTACCTATCAAACAAAAAAGAATCATCAAAATCAATTCATAATTGGCAATGTAATCGGTGAACAAACATACAACAAAACATACAGTCGAATTGAGAACCTCCTTCTTTTTGTAATTAAGTTAAAATATGTTTAAAGCTTTAAATTCTTACAGCTTACTACTGGTAAACAATCAAGACACTTGTTTTATAACAATAAGTACTTTATTTATCAAGTTATGATACGTAGTTAAGAAGTTATATGAAAAGATTAACTTAGATAAATCAACCCTTCTTTTATCTTCTATGTAGTCGGACAAAAACTGATTATATAACATTTAAAATTCAAATTTTAAAAATTCGATTACAATCATCATATTTTGTAATTCGAATCATAAATATTTACAAGTATCTCACTCGTCGAAGCACCATTGTTCTATAATCAAACGGTCTACATCTATTAATCGATACACATACATACATTACAGCACAACACTAGTCCACGATCGACATCGATTAGTATCGATATGTATGCGTGGTCACGTTACTACGGCGCCCACGCGCGTTGTACTGATGATCCATAATACAATTATAGATTAATTGGGGTAGTTATCTCTGTGACTAAGGCGGGGTAATGTGCCTAATATGCATTTGCATCTGAGAGAACATCCTCTTTTTCAAATTGCAAATATAACTCCGGTCTCGCATGATCAACTTTGTTTTTTTTTTCTTATTTTGAGATTTAACAATAAGACAAATGTTTAAATTATGTTAGTACCATCATTTGCCATCATGAAAACTGTAAAACAAAACTAAAACCTGTGAAAAACAATGTGCATCGCCAATTA
Source organism: Lycia hirtaria (assembly GCA_947563715.1). Taxonomy (NCBI): domain Eukaryota; kingdom Metazoa; phylum Arthropoda; class Insecta; order Lepidoptera; family Geometridae; genus Lycia; species Lycia hirtaria. Next base: position 36,316,087 of record OX387385.1, read on the forward strand.
CTATGTTAACAGTAAAATTAAAAGATATAAAAGAAGAAGAACAAGAAGATTTAAAACTTTTTTTTGTAACCCCCGATCAAAAAAGAGGGGTGTTATAAGTTAGACATGTAAAAAAAGTGCATCGCCAATTACTATGTTCAGTAAAACTGAATGACAACAATTTAATTATTTTTTTTACCCCCAATCTAAATAAGGGTTGATATACATGTTAACTGAAATGTAGCATACGGGAGATCTGTTTAAACGGCACTGTTGATCTGAGTTGATCACTTTGATCTGTTTAAATTACGTTGCGCGAACAAAGTTTTCGTAATTTTCTTAGCATGAAAAAGGATATATCGCCATTGCAAATCTAAAATCTCCTAATGATTTTTTTTAGGATATTGTATAGATTTTAATATTATGTTAGGGTAGTTATCGAATTCTTAAACTCTCGCGTGATTATATTAGTACATATTACACATAAGAAATTTTAAATATGCAACGACGATAATTATATTGATTTAAATTTATTTATTTTATATAGTGAGAAAAGCAACAAAAAACTGTTTAGAGAATCATAAATGTTTACATTTTTAAATAGGCATATTTAGTTTAAGGCCTTTCATCTGACACTTCTGTCTCAACTAAGCTAATCGCTATTCTTAGTCCCACTCATTGTTTAAGCTATGACTCGATGACACGTTTCCCAGAATAGATCGGTCGATCCAAATCAAATGCGCAGGAAACCCAACTAGTCCAGTAAAAATAAAATTTTGACCTCATAAAATGCAATAATAGAAAATTGTTATTTATGTGATAGTCTTGGTGTTTGGAAATACATTTGTCACATAGTCGTAGTTATGAGATGTGAAGAACCTGAGAAATACCATGAAAATACCTAAAGTTGTGCTTTTCAAGTTTATAGCTAAACAAAACATTCATATTGATTGATAATTATTGAGAATTATACTTAAGGATATACTTATTTTATAATCATCAGAGTAATTTAGTAGAAACATAGAGAAAATGAGTTTTTTTCATTAATCATTTATTTGAATTCCCGCGCGCTACCGACCGCCGCGCAGCGGGGAGCTGTGCGCATGCGCGCAGCGATGCGATGGCGCTGGATCGGGTTATGCAATAAATTATGATTTTAAAGTACATTTTTGACCTACTGACAGAAAAATTATTTTGATTGTTAAGTTATCAAATTGTAGAATGAGAAAGAAAATCAACGAGATCAGTCTTATGTAGCCCTTTCATAAATAAGTAACAGACAGAGACAGAATTACTTTCGCTTTTATAATAATTACTTAGGATGATTAGGATTAAGATAGGAAAAATACTATTTTTAGTTTCCGTTTAAATGAGATTTGCCAACAAGTATATATAATAAAATACAAAACAAAATACCCGACTGAAAAAATGAGGTTTTTTCAGTCTAACTTACGTTTTCATTACGCTAAGTATATTACATAAATATTATTAGTGTTATGTGATAACATCACACAAATAAATAATCATGTGTTATGACACATTCGGCGGTACCTAGGTTAAAACGAAAGCTATATTTTTTAACATCTAATTACTTGTTTCTAATTATATTGGTATTTGCTATGTATAACACCATCCATTAGACTCCATACTTTTCGATCGTTTCTTACCGGGGCGCCCCCGGGGCGACGCGATCACGGCAAAAAAAAACTCTTATTCGATGCTGCGATGCGATGCAGATTATAGTGAGACTCTCAGTTTAAAATTGTTATAAAAATGTTCGTTTTCTTTTGCTATGAATATACATTTTGAATCATGTCCTGTTTAATATGTAAATAAAAAATCGGCAAAGTGCGAGTCGGACTCGCGCACGAAGGGTTCCGTACTATTATCTATAGTAGAAAATCGTAGAAAATAACGAGAAATCAACGAAATTCCAAGTAGTAAATTGCAAACCTATGGGTAGGTTTTCGATACACATCCGGGCAGCATAACGACGCTCGCGCGAATACGCGCGGCTATGGCTCGCTCCGTGATGTTACCTCCCCCGCTACCCGCGCGGCCGTTGCTTAGCAACCGTCTCGCGCTCACGCCACCACCACACCGCGGCGCGGCGCTCGCACCGCGTTTAGATGCACGGATTATTTTCATTTTGTGAGTTTTTATGTATTAGATTAGGTATTTATTTTTATAGTTAATATATTTCTAAATATTTACTTACAAATATTCAAGTTTCTACCTATTAATTAAGATCGAGTAAAAATTGCTTAAAAATTACGTTTGTTGTATGGGAGCCCCCCTTTAATATTTACTTTATTGTTATTTAATTATTTATTTTGAAAGGTAATATACAAGTAAATATTCTGTGAAAATTTAAAGCGTCTACCTGTTACCGTTTTTAATATTGAGCAAAAAAATACGAAAAAAACACGTTTATTGTATGGGGACCCCCCTTAATATTTTTTTTTAATTTTTAGTATTTGTTGTTATAGCGACAACGGAAATACATCATTTGTGATAATTTCAGCTTTCTAGCTATCATGGCTTATGAGATACAGCCTGGAGACAGACAGACAGACAGACAGTGAAGTCTTAGTAATAGGGTCCCGTTTTTAACCTTTGGGTACGGAACCCTAAAAACAATTAGAAGGTGACACAGTTACTGTTGGAAATAAGGGCCTGAAAACTTTGTGTAAATTTAGTGAACTTAGAAAAGACAATTTATTTTCTTACACGGAAAGTATAATACCATTGTTCATTTATATCTATTATGTAACCCAAATACCGAATTTCAGGCCCCTAATATCAAAACCCAGGAACTTTCATACGTTGTTTACCCCCATTTCTACCCCTTTGTTCACCAATTACTCAGCCAATCGTTTCGATGCCAGCAGATTTCGATGATTTTTAGGATTCCGTACCTCAAAAGGAAAAAAACCGAACCCCTATAGGATCACTTTGTTGTCCGTCTGTCCGGGTGTCAAGACCTTTATCTCGGGAATGCGTGAAGGTATCGAGTTCAAATTAAAACCATATACGCAAATTCATAGTATCTTGCTGCAGAAAGAAAAATAAAAATTCTAAGTTTTCGTAAAAAAAAGTTATAGCCGAATATGTCGTAAAAAACGCACATTTCGACACTCACAAGGGAATCAAAACCTATGGGGTACTTCCCGTTGACCTAGAACTATGAAATTTGGCGAGAAGCATTGTGTTAGAGTAAAAATATAGGAAAAAACCGAAAACTAGACATTTTTAATTTAATCATTAAAAAATAGTGTCTCTATGCAAGGAATGAGAGCCCAAATTTTAAAGTGAATTAACCGTATCATGTGGGGTATCATATGAAAGATCTTCATTAGCATAAGCTAAAACAGGTTATTGAATATTTTTAAGATGTACATTTTTCGGTTTATGAAGGAAAATATATAAATTCCCCCTTTTACCTACTAGTTCGTACGGAACCCTCGGTGGACGAGTCTGACTCGTACTTGTCCGGTTATTTGTATTTGGTAGGACATACTTCAGAGATGATCCCATATAAATTTTATCAAAATCTATGTACTTAGTACTGTAGTTTTTCTAACAAAATAACCGGTAAAATATCATCAGCGCCAGTAGAAAAGTGAACAGCCAGTTGCGTACATATGTATTGTATTGCGTATTTTGAATTCGGTTTTTTCAGTTTTTTTAAACTATAATTATTATTATATTTATACTATACCATTTTAAATGGTATAAAACTGATAATGTTAGACTAGAGTTTGATATTTAATTATTATTTTTCGATTTCCATCAAAGTGAACCCTATAATCTTGCCAATTTTGTCCAAGACTTGTATCTAAAAATACAACCGTTTAAGTGTAGGAAACATAGGCGGACAAACACTGTAGCCTCATAGGCTCCCGCACCCTTAGTACGGAACCCTAAATATGAAAATTTTGTGCAATTTTATTTAAACGAACATATACCTACGTATATATATACTTATATATAGCTTAGCACGCAGTTGTTCTTTTATTTTTTACTGACTTCATAAAAGGAGGGGGTTATTAAATTTACTAATTATAGGTACTTGGTAAGTAATTACGCAACAATAAATGTGTGTTTGATGAACTGCCTGTCTGTCCTACGAAAAATAGACAAATTCTCTTTCCAATATTTTCTGCAAGAAATTAATAATATGGTATCGACGACTACGAGTATGTAATAAGCAGATAAAACAGTTAAAACTTATCCTTCTTGAGCAGTTGCGTAAAAATGTCTTTGTACCTACACGCGAAATTGAAATATAGGTACGCGAGTATGAGGTGGCCGGCCGGCCTCCCCTGCCCCGCGCACCACCGCGCCGCCGCGACGGCCGGCCGCCCGCGCCGCTTCGCGCTGCGGTTTGTAAATACTTACTTATAGGTATATGTACTTGTGTATTCATCCGCGAGATTTTGTGTTTTTACTGAATTATTTAAAACCTTCAATAGATTTTTTGGAAATTCTTGTCATTTCTGATAAACAGAAATTAATGCTATCGAATCACATAAGAAACCATATGTTATATTAAACCTACAATAGTTAAAATCAAATAAAACATCTTTTGATGCTAATTACTAAGGAAATATGTATTATAAATCGGGGATTATTGTAGATCTATGATTTTTAGTTATTTTGCTATCATAATTTCAAAGAATCCCTCCTACTGCAAATATTGCGGTCTGCTCCATACAAACGGATTTATTTTTACTAGACTAAACTTCACTTGTAGATGGACAGGAGGAGGGGTTACCACACGTCGTGGTTGGTAAAGACGGGATTTTGACAGTTTTTGTGCGAAGCGTACATTTCACCACCTACAGTAGACTTAATTACTAGTAGTACAATAGAAATGTAACTATCGGTATAAATAAGAAGTTTATTATTTATATATGGCTTATTGTTTGTCTACAACTAGCTTGATAGTATCATCAAAAATAAAAAGTATGCCTAGCATGGACCACACATTTTTGTAGAGGCTATGATTTTAAGTGGCTAAGTGATTGGAGTTCGCTATTCCTTTTTTACCACACCATTTGTATTTGTAGCGAAAAATACAATAAGTACGTCTTTTTTATGGTTTCGTAGTCAGCTATGAAACCTTGTTGTTTCGCCATGTCCGTCTGTCCGTTGTCTGTGGCTTAGCTCAAAGACTATCTATTAGTAAGCCGTAATTTGGTGTAAGTTACACTAGGACCGACATGTGACATTATGCATGCACGTTTTTAATAGATATTTAAAAATACATAATTGGCGAAATAACTGCTGTCACTTGTCACGAAGCTGTCACGCGACATTGGCGGAGTTGTAAAGCATCTTAACAAAGAGACATTATGATAAAAGTTGAAGTAACTTGCACCATTGCGCATCGCGGTTTCGTATTTTCGAACTTTCTATGAAAATACGTACATAAAAGCTGGTCTCTCCAGCGGAGCCGTGCCAACCGTCATACTGATCAGGCGATGTAGATCGCGGTGGTCGTTTACAATGTTAACTAACAGTTAATGAGCTCACTGCTCACAGCCTGTACTGTTAACGGAGTTGACGCGCTTTCAAACACTTGACACACATTTGTACTGGCCACTTGTATGAAAAAAAGATATAAGTAGTTTTTAGTGGACATTTATATAGATAGATAGATAACACTTAATTAAAAACCACATGATAACAAAATTACATAAAGATAACATTAACTACTTAGGGCTAGATTTGTAATTGGAGGCAAAAGAATAACTAAGTATGTAAGGAATAATTAGTAAACATAATACTTAACAATTATGATTTTTGATAGTAATTTGATATAAATGGTGAGAAATTTTGTTTCTGATCATCGTCATACTCATAACGTAGTTTTAAACTATGACAAAAGAAGATTGATCTGGCTATTAATCAATGGAAAGTGAGTCACTTTCTATATATATTTTTTGCATAAACCCGTACTCGTATGATTAGCGCATTTGCCGCTTTTAATTATATTTGTCTACTATATGGTAGTTGTTAATTATATTGTCGTTATCATCTATAAAACACTAGTCACAGTGAAGTAATTCAGTAATTCTCAAGTTTTAGTCGCGCAAATACATATACAAATAATTTATTGGTAAGTTGATGTTATTTACAAATAAAACCCTTTTAATTAATTAGAACTAATGAAATTATTAATTAAAATTATGTAAGCGAAATAATGGAGTAATTGCTATGTTTTTTTTACATACCATGAAAAAACAGGTTTTACCACTTTATTTCACTAGCCCACACTCGTACACGTAAACAAACATTAATCAAATAAAAAAAGCATCACTTTTAGTTACCTTACTTTTAACAATCATCATCCATCACCCATCCATCCATCCATCAGGTCAAATCGTGGTCAAACCTCGACCGAGACTAATGTATAAAATAATAAAAGAATCGGATTTGTACAATTAGGATATATATATACATTTCAGTTATGGATATGAAATTTCGGAACTAAATACGGAAACGGATATAGGCATAACATTATACCGATTTCAGATACGGTTATGGATAACTATTTCGGGTTATCCGTTAGTTCCGTATAGTTTCAATTATGGATATTAGATTATAATATTTATATTAATATTATAATAAATACAATCAATGGGCGGGATGCGCGCGGCTAGTGTGCCGGCTCAGCCAGACAAAAAACAAAAAATATATAAACCTGTTGTAAAAACAAACCTGAAACATGTCTTATTTAGATTTCACGCCTAACGGTTTCGATTTCAGATATCCTATAGTTTCGGATACGGTTACGAAGCTAGCTCCACAATAACATATATTGACAGGATACGAGTAATCTAAATATATTGTTTATTTTCTCGTGAAAACTTAATATGTACAGAACAAAACGTCCTTTCTATCTAGCTCATGATTCAGGGTTCCGTAGAAATTAGCGATCAGTCGGACAATAAAACAGACGCCGGAAATCCCGTGCATAAAGATCCTATCTCCTTACTGATACTACATTTAAATAACATTTAGATTTTTTTAAATATTGGCAAAGATAACGCGTGTAAGAATAGATAGGACATCGCGTTGGTTAGTATGTTTTTGAGAGAATAATTTTTAGAGAGATACAGAAACGGTGGTGTCTTCAAAAATGTGGTACACCATAGATAACAATTATTAATGTGACACTCATATCTACATATTGTTCATTAATTCAGTAAATCTTAGTTTAAGTTTAAGTATACGTTTGTTTGGTATTAGATAAGTTTTTTTTTCATTTTGGGATCGATGGGATTATAACCCCCAACTAAAAAGAGGGGTATTATATGTTTGGTGTGTAGTATCTGTATAAATCTTATATGTCTGTGTCGTCGTAGCTCTCTAATGGATGGACTAATTTTAATATAATTTTTCTTTCGTTTGATAGATGATTGGTTTGAGAGTATTCTTAGCTAGTTGTTTCATTAAAATCGGTTTAACATGTCTTATGTCGGAGGTTTTTTTAGTTTTCTAAGCTTACTTGTTGCTTTTAATGTTTAGTTATTCTTATAGTTATTTATTTAGTTATGTAGATGATTGTTGTTAATTGTTTAACACTTTTAAGGGTATTTATATTATTAAAACATTTTTTTTGCCTAAAACACAGAATTACCTACCTTAGGCTCGCATATTCACTTTATCTATGCAATAGATTATTTTATATTTGTACTTTGAATAAATTACATATTTATTGAGGTATAGTTTCGTTACTTCTAGTAAAATTTTCGCTTCAAATCCCCATCTATTCTAATTGTGACTTTGTGACTGACTTGTCTATTCTAATGTATATTGTTGTTCGTCTATTCTATACAAGCACATCATCATTCCCCTCGGCTGCCGTCGCTCGTGTACGCCTCGTATATAGATCATTGTTCTGTATTTAACGTGCGCCCTCTAGCGTCACCGCGCGTGTCTCGAATGCGAAGTAGGCAACTATAGCGTTCAATGAATTAAAATCGGAGTGACGCCTCTGTGTGCGTGTGCTCATCGGTGTGATAATGTGTGTTATGTAATGTATGTGGTAGGAATTGGTTCGATTTGGGTAGGTGGGTATATAGAGATTTTTCAGTCTAAAAATGCACGTCCACGTCAAGAAAATAGAAAGAGATAACGCTTTCAGAGTTTTAAAGGACAGAACGAGAGAAAAGTTTTGTTCACATGGAGGGTCGTGTAGTTTCAAAGGATCTCTACGTGAAGTGTTTGTGATTTTTTTTTAGTAAAAATATATTTTGAAGTAAACTTTTGAAATTCAGTTTTTTTATGATTTGTCCTTAATACATAAGCTGCGGTCAGAAGCGACGGTCTTGTTTAAAATGTTTAATATACCTCATAATCTTAAAATAATATTGTTTTTAATTAAGCTTATCCGACAACATGAAAATATACTTTTTACTAATTTATTGTACTTTTCATCATCATAAATCGTGCACAAACTCACACAAGAGATCATGAAAATATGAACAATTGTGATAAAATATAGACTAACAGATACTCTCGATTAAATCTTCTTAATATATTTTTATTAACCTTTACTGTCGCTCTACTAGGCAAAGGTCTCCCAATTCCTTCTTTCAAATATTAGATCAAAATTGGTTCATCTGTTTGAGATGTGCAATGCCACAAACAGACACATAGATACACAGATACACTGGTCAAACTTATAACGCCCCTCTTTTCAAGTCGTGAGTTAAGGGGAAACATGGTTATTTTTTAAAGTTCCCGCCAAAATACCATAGATAACTAAATATTAGCTATAGTAAAGACAATGTAAGTTATAAATACCGTAATATATTCCCCACGGGGAGCGAGCCGAGGCTTGATTTACGTACCCACTTGTGAATATGGATCACGTGCGTGATTGGCCGTTGACAGGTGATGTCATCGGAACGTGCCGCGGTGTGCACCCAGCCTTACACAGATGTACTATGCCCGTCTCGTATATAGTGTGTATTATGCCTTATTATCATTGTTTTGGTCAATAAAGTGCTTTCAGTGTTAATTTACTTTTTTGTGGTTCCCTATTAACTACGAAAAACCCTATAATTTCGCCATGCCTATACGGGCAGAAAGACAGTGTGTCTGTCTGTCCGTATGTCTTAGCCGCTTTACTCAGAGACTATCAGGCCTACGTAAATGAAATTTGGCATGTAGATTTGTTCTGTGAATCGCTACAAAATGGCGTAGTAAAAGTTCAAAAATAAAACGAAATTAGGGATGGCACTCTATACATATAATTAAATACGAGATGATTTTTTCACCTATTCTTCATTTTCAACTTCAAAAATGATTCAACTTGTAGCTTTTATCGCTAATAACTGACCAAAACAAAGTAATATAACTGATTTATATTTCACCTGTAAAACGAACTTCGAAATAATAATAGGTTCGTGTCAAAAAACCGATTGCGAACATCAGAAAACAAATAAGGCGGAACGCGGCTCGAATACAACGCAGCGATTTATCAACGGACGAGTTAAGGGCCGGCGTCGCTGGTGCGACTACACGCCCTGCCTGCAGAACGCGCGACACCAGTCTCGACGCGAGCGTCGTGAGTTTATTATTTAGAGGAATAGTTATAATGATTATTTAATAAGAAAAGTAATTTAAACAAAATAAATCGATTTCAAAACTGAAAAGGAAGAAATAACAACAGTTACATACCACCGATAAATTATATCAAAACTGGGTACCTATCTATCTGAGTAGGTACTTACTCCAACTATTTTTTGAGGTCAGCGTCAGGCCCTAAACTATCACTAAGTCCTAAATAGACACGACCTCAAAATATAGTTGGGGTACTCAGCTAGACGCCCAGTTTTGATTTAATTTGTCGGTATTGTGTAACAGGTGTTATTTCTTCCTTTTCAGTTGTGAATTCGTTTTATTTATTACTTTTATTTACTCGTTTTTATGGTATTTATTCGTTTTGCATGAAACAAAAAATTTGATTAACTAAACTTCACTAGGTAAGTTCGTTTAATTTTCAAACACACTTCACTACTATTATAACACCTTATTTTTGTGATAAAAAGTATCAGATATAGCTCCTTTACATAGTACTTATGATTAATAAACGTTACAAATTTCGTTTATATCCGGCCTACACTTTGAATTGCGTCGATGAAACGTTTATATTGTATGTAAAACTTAAAAGTTCGTATCTTGAAAAGTACTAAAAGACACGATTTTGATAAAACTTGCATTGTTCCCTAATTGCGCTGATACTTTTCGATCCGATAAAATTAACAATTCATAAATTTTTAGAAGAATTCGTCGCAACAATGTCGTCCTGCCTTTACAAACCAGCATAATGTTACCTTCGTCAGGCTATCTCCATACCATCAATCAAAAAACACAGGATACATAATGCTTTTAGAAAAAAAGTAGAAAAAAAACAACTAAATGTAAAAGCGCGCGATTACTGATTCGTCGTACGCATGCGCGACGGAAACGTCACGTAGCGGAAACGTCAGAACGCGATACGATTTCGAATTCGAATTTGGAATGGGATTCGAATGGGATGTAACATGCGTCTACTCCGCTTTTTTATTCTTCTTTTTGTGTAAATAGATGTTTTTAATGTGTGAGTGCTTTATATGTGTGTTTATATATGTAATTGACGTCGTCTGCTGAAGTGGTCAAATTTGTAATCGATTAAAGTACAAAATTATTACAATATAATTAAGTATTATGATTTTGCACTACAAATTCAGACCGGAGAATATCCTTAATGTATGCATAGGAGTCTCGTTCTTGGCTTATGTTGAAAACCTATCAACTTTCTGGTTGTTTCCATCAAGTAAGTATTATTGGTTCCCCAAATAGTTTATAGGCTCTAAATAGGTTTTTACAACAATGTCTTCCCTTTGCTTCCAATACAATTTCACATAACCACTTTCTACCGCTTTGAAAAAAAATAATCTGTCGAGATTATATCACATAAATTAACTTTTGATGAATATTAAATTAAATTCGGAAATTTTGAAAAATATTTATTTTTACCGACTTCAAGAAGAAAGAGGTTAGCAATTCGCATAACTCTGTAATTTTTTGTTTGAAAGGATATACTTTCAGACTGGTCCCATATAAATATCATCAACGTTGGTTCAGTATATGGTTTTTAAAACAAAGCTGCGCAAATCAAAGTCGGTTGTTTCAGTTTCTTAAATTAGGTATACGTGATTATTTTCTACATGATGTCGTTCAGTTTTTGCCGAAAATACGAAGAAGTTAATATAACGGTGATCGATTACCACCGGAAGCTAGGAACATGGCGTCAATACAAATGGCGGCGCACGAGTGTCGAATTGGGTGGCCGTCGGGTACTTCATAACGCGATGTCTTGTTGTGATTAACACTCTTGTAACACACACCTTTTTACTGTTGGCAGTAAAGCAATTTGAACACAGCACACAAAAAGTAGTATATCTTTTTTGATGAGTGGGAAACCTTCCAAAGATGCCCTGCTGCGTTTTACGATAAAGATGCAACCAGGCTATGTGGGATTGTAGTCACTAAATCCCCCGGTGGCTAGACTTAGTGTAAAATTGAGGACTCTGGGTTCTCGTGACGGACACATACCGTAGTCTTCAACACTGCGACACAGTTCCTCCTTAGCCCGCTAGGCCTACAACCGCTTGAACCACTACTCGTCCACCTCGGGTCCGTCTGAGTAGTCAGGTCAGATAGCCAGTCAGGGTCCCGTGGGTCCAGTGGGACCAGTCAGGGACCCACTCGCGACCAACCCTCGATCCAGAAGTTCCCTTTAATACGCTCTTACTACAAGCAGGAGATGTATCGGTATCCGTATTCTTGTCCCCCCGGTACCAGGGTGGAAAAGCTAATGTAAGTAACTAAATATTTTTAACTGTTTTTTTTGCTGTAACAGGTTTTCGCTTGCCCGCCAACTCAGCTAATGTTAAGCGTAATACAAATAACGTATATATTATTATAGAAACTTCCATGTTGGACTGAGAGAAAAAAAAACATATTATTTACCAGCTTCTTTTCTTCCATGTAAAAGTTCAGGGACTTGAGGGAAATTGGTATTTATGTAGGAGATGAGCCCTTGTCACTGCAAGCCAACATTACATCCTACCCTCTTATCCCCTCTAACCTTTTAATACCGTTTCCCCTCCATCTAACTCTCTAATCACGGTTAAATGTGGTGTCAAGTGGTCTTTGATGATCTGCCTAAGGAAAACAAGCGTAATTTGTATATTTAGGCGTATATGTAGACTAATGACTCGTTTTTTTTTTCTTTTTTTTACCCTGTTCCCACTTATGTGGGGTCGGTACAGTATTTATCTATTCATCTCTATCATCCGTCATATTTGAACTCCCTTTTTTACTCATTCACACAATTACTCCACATTTTTTTGGTCGTCTCCTGCTGCCCTCACCTTTTAAACTCATATTGATTGTCCGTTTTGTAATACGGTCACTCGCTAATCAACTAAATTACTAGACTAATAAATATTTAAATCAACATAGCTTTGTTCAAACCATATCATAAGAAGCTGAATAAAAATCAAAAGATTCTCATCAATTCACGCCATTCAGACCACAATATCTTGGGCACAAGTGAACCTTTCACCTGTGTGTTAGTTCTGCGGGAACATGGGACCATTACCAATAAACATATTGCTTGTTACGTGCGGACTGAACCTCGGAGGAGACCATTCATCTTCACATCACCGGGTGGGTAATAAGGATTCTCACTAGGAGTAAATCTTAATTTAGTTTAGGTCAAATCCATTCTGCAAGTGTTATATACTTACTTGTAGTTCAATTATTGAACTACAAGTAAGTATATAACACTTGCTGCCTCGACCGAAGCCCTTGGTACTTCTGTATTTCAATTTTTATGTTAGATCTACGATTGACCACCAACTCGCCTGATGTTAAGCGACGGTGTGGCTGAAGATGTAGTTTATCGATTTAGATGATATCTATTCACTCTAGCCTTAAAAATTACAAGATTGTAGTTCTCAGAAAACAATTATGTTTCGAAATCATAGTCTTTCCTTTTGCTATACTATAATTGAGTAAAAACTCAATATAAGCACAGTATTTCAATATTTGTTATTGTTTATAGGATTTGTCATTATCATCATCATCTCAGCCACAAGAAGTCCACTGCTAGGCATAGATAGATAGATAACCCTTTATTAAAAGACGACCACATTGTACAAACACATTAAAAAGACAATATTACTATGGCAAATCTTTCAATAGGTGGCCTTATCGCTTAAAGCGATCTCTTCCAGGCAACAATGTACGGAGTAGGATAGGTGGAACTGATCTTTCCAGGAACAGGTCTGTAAAACTAAAACATAAAAACTTAGGCATTAAACATAGGCCTCCACCGTGGATTTAGGAAATGCTCGGTGGCATCCAGCGTCTTTTATTCTTCTACTATAATTTATTTTCTTTCCGAAATTTCAATTTCGATTTCAAGCGCACACTACCTACCTATCACAAAAGTTCATTATGCAAAACTCTAGTAACTATCGCTTTGAGATTGCTAATGAGAAATCTCCGTAAGCCGCGTTTCCCGCACCGATTTACATAGGTTATAAAGTGCGCGCGCGCCGGGACCTATCTTCCTCGCGTTATTGATGCTCCTACGCCCTGTTGATTCACACTTGTTCACTTCACAACACTTCCTGACAGACATATTATTGATCAAGAGATGGTCGCACAGGGAACAAAATATGATCTCATATAGGACGCAGGCAGGCAAGGGGACGCTGGATGTGACCGAGCATTTTCTAAGCCTTGTCCTATGTCCAGCAGTGGACTTCTTGTGGCTGAGAAGACAAATCAAAACAAAAAATCCAGAGATTAACCTATAAAAAAAATCCTTTATCTAGTTATTACACGACTATAGTGTAGTAAAAAAAAAAACGACTATGATTTTATAGCTATATATATATTTTTGTTATCATAAATACTTTTCATTTAGTGGAGTGGCTTACCCGCCCAGCTTGAGCTCATTTCTTAGTCGTGGTAACCATTTTGTTGCATCATGTTTTAGATTACTGTTTATTTAAAAGTAAATCAGATGGTTGTTCAAACACAACTGGCGTGATATTTGGTCATAGTGCTATAGAATACGTAATTATCCCAAGGTTTTCTGGAAGAAATCGCTATTAGCGATAAGGCCGCCTGTTGTTTCACTAGCATTTAAGCCCTTTTCACTATGTAATTTGTGTTTTAGTTAAGGTTATCTATTTATCTATCCACTAACTTGATATAATATATGTATGTGTTCCTCCAAAGTCAGACAATAAATTTATCATTTGATGTGTTCCGCTTTAATGCAGGCACGAATGGATAGTTTATTTTTATTGCAAATAATTAAACACCTTTTATGATTTATCAAAAAAAAATGTGGAAATTCCCATCTCTGATGGAAATCCCTATTCTAATATAACAAAAAAAAATACAATATATTAACCATAAAATCCAATTTACTAAAACAAGCTCTACTAAATTGAATCTGTTAATTTAAGTAATAACGAAATAATCTACGAAACAAAAAACCGAGGAAGTGGCGTCATCAAAAAAGAAGTAATTCACTCAATCATGCTACTGAAATGACGGTCGACCATTATTATCTACTAATAATAAACTTATCAGACTGTTTGTCTGCAATCATATAGAACTAAACTAAATAATAAATTCGGCAAATTACGAGTTTCACTTGCACACCGAAGCTTCCGTACTCATATGCATGACAATACTTGAACATGAACATTGAAACCAGACCTTATTACTCAACAAAATGTGCTTTATATCTAAAAATATTTGTAACTTCACATATTTTCTATATAGTCGAAATAGCCTGAAATGCTAGGCGTTTACATACCAAGTTCAAATAAGTAAGTGTTACAGACCTATTTTTTATCCAAAGAGATTTAAACACTACTGTTTGTCTATCGCACAATAATTTTCCTTTTTTTTTCAAAAATTATTTTCGTAACTTTGTCTCGCCCTTTGTTAGTTTTTAGTATTTGTAGATTTACATCAAAGTAAATCCTACAACTATATTTTTTCTAATTTTGGGACTTGTATTTATTACCATTAAAAAGATAAGGTCGTTTAAGGTGTAGGACAGACAGACAGTCACCGTAGTCTCACGAATAGGCACCCGTAGTGCGGAAGGCTAAAAATGATGTAAAATAGTTTGTTTGACTAACTATGAAAAAAAAAAACAGTGCATCATGACATTAAAATAATAAGAAAAAAACTAATTTACACAGCAGATATTGACAACTGAAAACAAAAAGAAAAAATAGTGATTTAATATTCTATTAAAAATAAACTCAAATTAAACTAGAATAGCAACACAAACTCACAGTTTTTCAAACATTGCATAAATATAGACACAATATAATATATGATGTCCAAATTGGCAACACTTTTCGATCTACCCTGGGGATCTTGTAGAACAAAAAAAGACTTCGTGTGTGTGCCATGACAGTTGTTTTGTTGGAACCTAATTCAAGTTATATTAATCAAATTAAGTGCAAATAACTACAGGAAAGTGTATTCCCTGCTGCATTCTTATATTTTCTAAAGCTGTTAACAATATTCAACAAGTTTATAACCAATATTCTAAGGTTCGAAGTGCCGGTGTCGGCGACTTGGATATTGTCATTGTTTTCATATTTTGATGAGAATTGGAGCCCGAGATTGGATTTATCGTGCACCTTATCCTACAAGGCGAAAAGTACGTACAATATACTTAATTATAAACACTAACCTTATCATTTTTAATTTAGAAGGGACTAAACAAAAATCTTTAAAACTCATAATCTGGTTTTAATTACGTGCCATTTTTTAAGTAAACCTTTTAATCTTCTGATTCTGACGAGTAGCGGCTAAAACAAATGTTTCAAAAAACAAAGTAAAGTCAAATGAGTGTCTAGTATCACAAAAACCGAAATGACCCTCCCGGTAGCTATACGAGACAACCCTAATGATCCAAATTATGAACAACTTTTTAGGTCCATCAGAATCCGTAATTACTTGATCGAGTTCCAACTTTTTGGGATTTTGTTCGAGTTTTTTTGTTCGGGTTATTTTCCGATGGCATTTCGGTAGTTGTGAAATAGGGTTCGTATAACGCCTTAAGTATATTATTATAATGTAATAAATGCAAATTGTTTTTGTTTCGGCGTACCCTGACAAGCGTTGTATGAATTTTATTTAAAAGATCCGTCTTCAAGACAGGCCTCATGGTTCAGTGGTACTTAGTACGATTGCCTCCTGAGCTGTATGTAGGTCGTGGGATCGATCCCCACCCAAGGCAAACAGTTTTGTGATGAGCATGGATGTTAATTCTGTGTCTGGATGTTTCTACGTATCATAAGTATGTATTTACAAAAAAAAAGTATATATTTAGATGTAATCTACCAACCATGTAGTTTCCACAGTACAAGGTTTGCTTGATTTAAAAAATACATAATAATGAACAAAATTAATATACAAAATTGTGCTCGCAAGGTTTCCTGTTCCTAGAACGACTAATTTTTATTACAAACTCAATAAAAATCCAGCATACTGAACCCTTTTAAACTTTATCGTACAATTTTTTGCACATTTTTCATCAGTGACCCAAAAACCTTTGATTTGGCACGAGTCCGTCAAAATTGATTTTTTCGCTCTCGGACTGCATCCCGGCAAAAAACTAATTGCATTTAGTTTTTTATTATTTTTCGGTTTTTATAATTAGACCTAAACGACGACGTCGTGATGCTCGAGCGATATAAAGGATTTCTCGGTATATTAGCAATTTACTTGTATCTTAGATGATGTCAGATTCTAATCAAAATAGGTCACAAAATTGACCTCTGTCTTGAGACTTAATGCACAAATTGGTCTGGTAAAAAACAATGTGTAAATATTTTACAAAAACTAACAAATGTGCTTGATTAGAGGTAAAACAAGGTTTTTTGCTGCGCAAATAAATTGAGTTGATCTTGTCAGTTCGTGTTTTAGATTACGAACAGGACTGTTTTTTAACCTTACCTGTCAAATTATTTGAGGTCTGATACAGTTTGGGTTACTAAGTGTGTGTTACCTAGGTAATTAATGTATTATTAATTGCATTAATATAGAACAACAATAATTAGGACGCATCATTTTGACAATGACAAAAATGACATGACATACGAGATCGTATCTGCAAAAAATTCATGCATTTTTATGAGTTTTTATTTTATCTCCGATTTAACGACAAGGAGTGTATGTCTGAGGCATCGGACGGATGAACCGATTTTGATATTTTTTTGTTTGAAAGGTAAATTAGTCGGGAGTGTTTTTAGATATGTCATCAAAATCAGTTCAGCCGTTTTGTTTTGTCGGGGGTTTTTGAGTTTTCTAAACTTATACTTGTGTCTCAACTATTTGATTGTAATTAAACCCATTTCCCCGTCTCGGATTGAGATGATATTCTATGATAATAATTATAATATTATATATAATATCATAAACTAAATATTTGTTATACAATTTACATATCGGACGGCAATACAATATTTTTATACCATGGAGGTGATCTAATGATTAAATCGGGATGTATCGGGAATCGGCTCATTAATATTGTTATCTTGAGCCCTTCTATTATCATTAATATTGTTGTTTTGAGTCCTTCTATTATCATTAATATTGTTGTCTTGAGTCCTTTTATTATCATTAATATTGTTGTTTTGAGTCCTTCTATTATCATTAATATTGTTGTCTTGAGTCCTTCTATTATCGTTAATATTGTTGTTTTGAGTCCTTCTATTATCATTAATATTGTTGTCTTGAGTCCTTCTATTATCATTTTTGCCACAAACTCTCTGTAGAAAATCTTAGGAGAATCGAGTTCAGGCTAGTTTTCTTTGTTATCTTGATAACCTTATATTACATAGGTATGGTAACGAGGAACTGAAGATGAAGTCAGGAGATTTCTAGCTAGATCTTGAAATAGAGACTGAAGTTTTTGATAATTTATTTCAGTCATTGTAACCAATTTTCATTATTACAAGAATAAAAGCTAGTATCTAAGAGTGCCTAGATTAAGTATCTTGTTATACAAAACTAATCAGAGTTCTACTCCTACCTATATCGAAGAAATAAATAATGTATCGTAAAGCAAGCTGACGGTGGCTCTATTACAAATACATATGTATCGGTAAAGCAAGCTGACGGTGGCTCTATTACAAATTTGATCTGAGAAAGTATCACCGCTTTGCCATTGACTCTTTCTTTGTCTTTGCAATTGCTTTTAACAAACGCCAAACAGTAATGTGCAAATATTATTGACAGGCCTTATGGCTCAGTGGTAGTGCGACTGCCTCCTGGTCGTGGGTTCATCACATTTGTGTGATGAGCATGGATATTTGTTCTGTGTCGGGGTGTTTCTATGTATCATATCTAAGTGTGTATTTACAAAAAAAACCATATAAGTATGTATTCTATTAACCATCTAGTTTCCATAGTACAAGCTTTGCTTAGTTTGGGCTATATGGTGTTGGGTGAAATGTCCACCAATATTTATTATTTATTTATTACTTAATTGCGGGTTAAAGGACAATCTCACCAGTTAAATTTCCAACCATTTTAAGATTGCAACATCTAAAAATGACGAGCACAGTGCATTAACAAGTTATAGTGATATCTAGTCGAGTGACGCTTGTCTCGACACTCTAACGGATACGGAACGGATAATCCGTAATCAAGAGCCCTTCTTCGCCTTAATATAACACCTTATGACTCAGATACAACAACGTCAAGCCTTTTAATAACGCAAGTTCACATTCCTTGCCGTGCCATACGCTAAGAAATTTTACTGCTTCCTTTCCTCACCTCGACCATTTCACTTAGAGCCATGCATCTCTGAGCAGACCCCCCAGTTGCATACAAAATTATCGTTCAAGTGATAACTTGATGTGTCTTGAAGTTCTGGTTTAGTGAATAGTGCTAACAAAGTCTGTATTAAGTTATATCTGGTATTAATATGGTTAGCACTATGATTTTCCCGTGTGAGCGGCTGTCAACCAAAGGTTAATGTTTCCGAAAGAATGTGTGGGGATTGAAAGATTTTTGGAGAATCATGACATGTTTTTTTTTTATTTACCTATTTAATTATTTTTTTTAATTTTCCCAGCATTTAGTTTATTTTACATCTATTTGTTGTTGAACGTGTGCGTAAATAATACTTTTTATCTGATTCAAGAATCATATAAATAGTAATTTTACAGTCTAGCTAGTAGACTTATCATTTTTTACAAGTTTAAAGTTTTTAAAATTACTTGAACAAATTTTAACGGATTTCTCGCGTATATTTTACATAATCTTATATCTGACGTTTCGAACACTGCAGCGTCCGTGGTCACAGTTGATGGTCCTGTGACCACGAACACTGCAGCGTCCGTGGTCACAGTTGATGGTCCTGTGACCACGAACACTGCAGCGTCCGTGGTCACAGGTGATGGTCCTGTGACCACGAACACTGCAGCGTCCGTGGTCACAGTTGATGGTCCTGTGACCACGAACACTGCAGCGTCCGTGGTCACAGGTGATGGTCCTGTCACCACGGACGCTGCAGTGTTATTTACGAATTTCATGAAGTGTTAAAATATTTAAATAACTTTATTTTCACATAAAACAAAATTTCACTTTAATTTCCAAGTCAACCGTGGAGTGGCATCACTTAAATCAGTAAATCACGATAACAATCAGGCTCGTCCCACGATCTTTGGCTCTGCTAATTGCACGCGAGAGTTGCGTACTGCCTGGTTGCGGTAGCTTCGTAACCAGTGACCCGGACGACTGTTGACGAGAAGCTAATTGGTTAAGCGAAAACAAATGATAGTTGAAATGAAAATAAACTTTACCTGAGTTCCCGGAGGAGGGCAGTGCTTTTCGATCGTACGAGTCTTATTTGTCGTACGTGTACTAAACCGTTTATTGCAAATCAACATACGAGGTATAAGTTTCCGGCAGCCTAGTCGGGAGACCGTCTGACTTGCGCTCCGCAGGTCCTGGGTTCGAATCCCGCGGCACGCACCTCTGTCTTTCCGGAGTTATGCGCATATTGTTGATTGCCGGCAACTTCAAAACGGTGAAGGAAAACATTGTGAGGAAACCTACATGTATATGAGAGTTCTCAATGATCTTGAGGATGTGTGAAGTCTGCCAACCCGCACTTGGCCAGCGTGGTAGACTATGGCCTTACCCTTGTCATAATGATGAAAGATGGTCCGCGCCCAGCAGTGGGACAGCTTGTACAAACAGGATTGTTAAAAAAAACGAGGTAAGTATTAAGTGATTAGCTGGAAGTTGCACAGTATATTTTATTTTAATAAGGCGTCAACGTAATAATAAATATTCTCATTACAGGTATTGTTCATTGTGGCTAAATTTTTCCAATTAGATGCTGTAAAAAAGTTTTTCAAGTTGAAGTGGCAGTGGGCAGGGCACATAGCACGTAGAACTGATTGTCGATGGGGCCGAAAGGTTCTCGAGTGGAGATCACGCACCGGCAAGCGCAGCGTAAGAAGACCAGCCACGAGATGGACAGATGGCCTCATACAAGTTGCGGGAAGAAGCTGGATGCAAGCCGCTTCCAATCGGTCTTTTTGGAAATCCATGAGGCCTATGTCCAGCAGTGGACTTCTTATGGCTGAGATGATGATGATGAAAAAAGTTTAACTTATTTATAATATAGCTCAAATCCATGTAGAAAAACATAGATTACATTTTATCAACTTCGACAAAACCGCCGAAGCGTATCTACGAGTATTTTATGAACACAAAATATATTTACTGAAAGCTCACAAGTAGGTATTAGATCAGAGTAACAGAATAGTAAAGTTAATTTATTTGTAACGGTACTAAACTCCTCAACTTAGCATTTGTATAACTAGTCTGTGGTTAGTTGACAACAAATTATTTAGCCGAGCTTATGGTACAACGACAATATGGTCTTGATACTTTTACATACAAACTAATGTATATAAACATCAATATCAATATAATACGAGCTTTAATCTATACATACATACATATCATATAGGGGGTTTATCTTGAACCCATGTTCAAGTTGCATTTCTCCAATATTTATATTCGATTACAGAATATGGATTAATTATTAATTTTATTTTTGAGTTAGTAAAATCGCCAAGTATTACAAATACAAATACAAACATAAATCATTTATTGGTAAATTGTTATTTACAAGTGAATTGATCACATAAAATGAAATAAAATATTTATAATTATATCAGTACAAAAGTACTTATAACTTGTCTTCCATATATTCAATAATATTATAATAAGCCTTCCTTTGAAGTAGGGATTTTAGTTTAGTTTTAAATATGTTCGAGGAGGATGCACTCCTGATACTATCCGGTAGGTGATATTATGGATTTTACTTTGCATCTAAATTGATGATGTGCGATGAAAACTAAATTAATCTAAAAAAAATATAATGAAACGGTTTCTTAGATTTTCGCAATAGTTACTCATTGAAATAAACAACTTTTAATAGATTTTTGCGTAAATTTTCCGCGCAAAACGGGTGTTTTACCAGTGACTATGGATTCTGCAAAGTATTTGTCAAACGACCTCAACGATATTAAAAATAATGTTTTTTTATGCAAAATTGAACTGAGACAAAAACTAGAAAACTGTATTTAGAAAAATAATTGGTTAATTGAATAAATTACCCTTAAATTAAGAAATAATGTTACGTACCTATATCTACAAAAAGCTCTAGCCTGATTGATTGAGTGAACAAAATGTATATACTATTTTTTTCCACTTGTTCGATCATGCAAACATCAAACCCATTCCATCCAAGTACAAAGCCAGCCTCATTGCGGCTACATTACAGCCGACCGCGGAAGTGTAAAAATATAATCTATTTTAAACATTTGTCGTGCTCACCCCCATCTGCGCACTGAGTAATGATACGAGTGCGGTTGCCGCGGCTTGGCGGTTCCATCGCGCTGCTGTAACGCTGTTTTTACCGGGAAGAACTTACCGGCTTGCTTATAAATCATGTACTGTTTGTATGGGAATAATTTTATTGCTTTTTGGATTTTTTTCTTCTTTCTTCTTTCTCCGACCCAAAACGAGGGCTGTTATAAGTTTGTGTATCTGTTTATCTATGTGTCTGTGGCATTGTAGCTCTCAAATGCATGGAGTTTGATGTAGTTTTTTAGCTATATTTCGTCAAAATCGGTTTATCCGGATTTTTGTCGGGATTTTTTTGAGTTTTTAAAACTTATAGGTACTCTTATAAGTATAGGCTCGGGTTAATTAGAGCAAACAAAATAATTTTGGTCATTTAATCCTAACAGTGTGATTATACTCTTTACGAACATTGGCAAAATAAAATAAAACATACCCACTAAATGATTGATAAAATTATACCTTGAACGATAAATTAAATTTGACATTGTAATGATAACTAGACATGTTTTTTTTTTTTTTTCGAGAAGTGTCATTTATAAAAGCACTCGATGAGCCCCCTTCCAGTATTGCAGAATTGTTATAATTCCATATAAAGATCCATATTGTACCTACAAACTGCAATACATATAATGATTTGATTTGATATTATAAAAATTATCATCATCATCATCTCAGCCATAAGAAGTCCACTGTTGGACATAGGCCTCCCCCATGGATTTCCAAAAAGACCGATTGGAAGCGGCTTGCATCCAGCGTCTTCCCGCCACTTGTATGAGGTCGTCTGTCCATCTCGTGGCTGGTCTTCCTACGCTGCGCTTGCCGGTACGTGGTCTCCACTCGAGAACCTTTCGGCCCCACCGGCCATCAGTTCTGCGTGCTATGTGCCCTGCCCACTGCCACTTCAACTTGCTAATCCGCTGTGCTATATCGGTGACTTTTGTACGTCTACGTATCTCTTCATTTCTGATTCGATCTCGTAGAGAGACTCCGAGCATAGCCCTCTCCATAGCTCGTTGCGTGACCTTGAGCTTCCTTATAAGGCCCATAGTTAGGGACCACGTTTCAGTGCCGTATGTCATCACTGGTAACACACACTGGTTGTAAACTTTCGACTTGAGGGACTGGGGAATATTGGACGAGAAGACGCTTTTAAGTTTATAAAAATTATAGTTTAAAGTTTAAACATAAAGTTTGGTTTTCATTGTCAACTTTTGTATGTTATATTTTAAATTTTTAGCAAATAAACATAACTTATTACATAAATATATTATATAATAAGTTCCTTAGTTCTAACCAGAACAACATATAAATCTTGACCTGATACTCAATTATTACCACTATTTCGCATACAAAAGTGTGTGTGTGTGTGTGTGTGTATTCAGGCTAAAGAGAGGTGTAAAGTAAACTTAAGATTAGCAGGTTAAACTTGAGTTAACTTTCATATAGAGGTGTATGGCAAAAGGTGAATTTCTGATAAATGATTTCGTCCTTAGCCTTACTTCTTCTAAACATACTTTTAAATAACGACATCTTGTGGTGAAATATTAAAACAGCAGTAATTATACGAAGACAAAGAAAATACTTTTCTTTAAGTAATTCGTTAAACCGTGAAAGTTGCAGGCGAACCCGCACGCCGGAGCTAGTTATAAATGGTTTCGATCTCTATCTATCTCGATGACATTATCTACAGATCGATCCATTTTATCAGCTGTGAGTTTATAAGCGTTAAAACGCAGATAACTATCGTAACTTGCGTAATTGCTTTTAGGCGCAGCGCAAAAAAAATTGTTGACATTTAGCTTAAAAAAACTTATAAGTGCAAAAAATTTGATATTTGAATTGATTACGACAGGTTTTATAAATATCATCTAAGTGTTTTATATCTTATGTACATATAATAAGTGAATAAGTATCTTCTAGGTCTACGTGCTTCTTCTTCGGCCACAGTATCGCTTTCCACCAGGCGTGCTGGTCGTCAAACGTAGAGCTATTGTATAAAAAAATATAAGTCTAAAGAAAAACTACTGTTTTCATAGGTTTGATGTGTATCTGTATATCTGTGTGTCTGTCTTGGCATCGTAGCTCTCAAACAGATGGACCGTTTTATTTTTTATTTTTTTTGTTTGAAAGAGGATATATGTTTTTTTATTTAAAAGAAAAGTGATGATACGGGCTTTTTACATTGTCATCAAACTCCATAGAAACTTCCAGTAAAGTCTTCACAACTTTATTGCAGTATAACTCGAAATTGATAATGACTATAAACCTGACTTATATTGTCAATACACAACATTTATAACTTTATTGTACATTAGCAATTTAAGTTAATTTGGAAAAAAAATATTAATATAACTTGTATCAATTCAAGTTCCATGAATACATGGAACTTGAAAAAATCTCAAGACTAACTAACAACTGACTAACATTGCTAAATGCGCTAATCGCGCGGGTCCAATTCAGAAGAAGAAGGAAACATTTCTTTAAAAAGTTCCCGCCAAAACTCAAAAATGGACATTTTTTACATTAGATAAATCTACGACTGACCATTTAAAAGTAGTACCTCCTGTGTTTTTCTTTCTATATTTATCTCAAACAAAATTACAAGTAACAAAAATAGTATCTATTACCTCAGAATTAACTCGTTAATTAAGATGATCAGAATCCATACATAAAATAGACATATCATATACAGTGTACATGTACAGAAATATCAGAAATCCACGATCATTAAGGCAAGTGAGTGTTCAATACAGACATCAAAGCCAACATGCGCCGGCGCATCGTCTAATAATGATCAATGATCGTACGCGCAGGAAAAATGCCAAATATTGTACACATCAATCGTAGTTTGGATACTGACAGGCGAAGTGTAAGGTGGATATAGAGTTAACAGCAATTAGAACTGACAAATATACACAAAACTATCCGCGTACTGTGGTTTTACCCGCGTTTGAGAACCCTCCCTTAGTAAAAAACATTTACAGTACGACATTATCACGATAGTTTAAGACATTGTCATCATCATCATCAGCCTACTTTAATCCACTAGTGGACATAGGCCTGTCCCATTTAACGCAACTCAGCTCGATCCTCAGCTTTTTATTTCCAGCCACAGCTGCCTTCCGTATATCATCACTCCATCGTGTCTCAGGACGCCCACGCACCAGCATACGCTCTATACCTACGCAGAGTATGAAAACCAGCCACTAGGTGGAAAAACAACTTCATGTAAGTAGCAGGAATACGGTTCAGATCCAGACCGTGACACAACTGGTCTTTCCATGGGAGAGACCTATGACCAGCAGTGGACTTCATGCGGCTGAGATGATGTTCCAATATGTCATAAATTATTTTTAGGTCAGTCGCCCTCCTATTTACTATCCACCTTTTCGTATGACGTCATATTATTTCAGTATTCGCCATCTACAAATTTGCCACCCATATTGTAGTCTATACCTTCTTAACCCATCGGCTCCCACAGCAAAGGTCAAAAGCGTAAACTAAAAAGACCGTAATGCGTACGTAACCCGAACATCTGATTACTATTTGTAACGTTTACATGATATCAATTGAATGCATGCCGGACTCTGATTGACGGACCGTGTAACGAGTCTATTTCTACCGGTGAGTATGTTCCCGCCGCGACTTCGTGCGCGTTACTATTTTTTTCAAGCAAAAAGGTTATTTTTTCAGCACGTATGTATGTAGGTTCGTCTGTTCTCGCATTACTTCTAGGATAAAATAAGTAATTTAATATGTATGTACTTACAAACAAGTACTTAAGTATTTTATCAAATGTCCAATCCATTTTATTCCGAGTTAGTTAGCAAAAAGAGCTGTACTGCGTTAAAAAATAACTAAATTAAATATAACATTAACGTTTAGCAATCACGCAAATTCCTATTAATCGTGATTTTTATTTAAATCGAATCAATAGTAAAAAAATACTCGCGGGCATGAATCAAAACAAAATAGATTGGAAAATTATTACTTTGTATTATTATAATTTTTTCTTCCTTTTTCTCTTTGTTAAACAGCCCGATATCTATTTGTACTGTCATCATATCTCCATTCCCAGGTTACCTGGAATTGGTTTGGAGATTGCTTTTAGCGATAAGGCCGCCTGTTGTTTCACTAGCATGTAAGCCGTTTCTCAATATGTAATTTATGTTTTACTTTAAGGCATAAACATGTATCTATCTATAAATAACTATTAACCACACCGTTTTTTATAAATGTAGTTATTGTATAAAACATTTATACAATAACTACATTTCAGTTTTTACCGTTTCACCAGATAGCCTCCAAGAACTCAAAATTTTTCTATACTCAAAAGGTTTTCTGCCAATTTTCTGACTGACTGACTGATCACAGCAAACCAAAGCTAAGCATCAGCTGAGAAAGCAACAAATACCCGTTCACTCACTTTCTCACTACATGTTTATGACACATAAACCAATTAATGTTATTAAATAATCAAATCTCATCTGCACACTAATCTTTGAGTTATTGACAATCCGCCGCCGAAGCTTCAAAGTCCGCGCGACCTTTGACGCTTTCTGTAATCAAACTGCGCTCATTATTCTGTTAATGATGGTAGGTAGGCATTGGTACCATTCTCACGATCATCACATCTACTCTACTTGATCTTTACAAAATAACTCAAATGTCCAATTTTATATCGTCGCTGATATTTCAAAACGTCTCGTGGCGCATTGAAATAATTTTACAGGGGAGATGAAAAATATTATCGTGACAAAAACAATTGGTTTTAAATATGGATATTTATTCTATTTTTTTACATGCAAGTGACGGGAAGACGCTGGAGGCATGCCGCTTCCAATCGGTCTTTTTGGAAATCCATGGGGGAAGCCTATGTCCAGCAGTGGACTTCTTATAGCTGAGATGATGATGATGATTCTATTTTTTTACCGACTTCCAAAAAGGCGGAGGTTCTTAATTCCATTGTATTTTTTTGTATGTTTGTTCAGCGATTACTTTGTTAATTATGAATTGATTTGATGATTATTTTTTGTTTGGTAGGTGATACTTCAGAGGTGGTCCCTAATTTTACCCATATCTGTTTAGTACTTTGGATTTTATAACATAATAAAACTGGAAAAATATGGCATCCAAATAAACGAATTACGTATTTTGAAGTCGTTTTTTTTTTTGTTTTTTAAACTATAAGTATTTCCTAATTATAAAACGTATTGCAATTTAGAAAAAAATGGGTATTCTTTTTAGTGTTCCATAGTCGATTAAGAACCATTACAGTTTGTCTATCCGTCTGTCCGCTTCTTCGCACAAAGAGTACTAGAAATATGTAATTTGGCATGTATACACATATTAATCAAGATGAGAAAGTGGTAGATTATAATCTTGATATTTGGGTACCTCCCTCCCCTACACGTAAAGTAAACATGAATTATATTCTTGTCATCAAATTCATCGTGTGAGATACCGTAGGATAGGTAATATTAAGGGACTTGCCTAAACCGTTTCTCAATTTAAAGATCCGTGGGTTCGTTTGCGAAATATTAAGCTTCAAACTGATAATTGTTGTTAGAAGTAAATGTCCACAGTGTGAAGATTTTGATAATACTCAGGTATAAGAAAAACTTAAAACGTAAGAAAAATAAAGGAAAATTAATTACTTAGATATAATAAACAGGGATATAGTATCTAATAGAGAGCTACCGTGAACTAGCGATGAATGAATCATTTATTTTAGAATAAACGTTTTATTTATAATATTTTTTTTTGTAAACAGCTCACACTAAAACATAATTTTATAGACACAGAGCAATAAAACAGCGACCTTTTAAAATCACAAATAACACAACCTTTCCACAGAGCGAGACACAAAAAGTTCGATCCAAATCGAATCGAACACAAAAACTAAACTAATTATTCGAATAAGCGTTATAGAGAGAGCAAAACGAATCGAAACAATCAAATCGATACATTGATAATACAAAATCAATAAAATCATTGCTACATTAACGAAAAATCAAGATGGCGGCGTGGCCGTTTGATCTCCGCCGCCATCGGCGCTCTTTGATGTTCTAATAATGCGACCAAATTAAGTCAAACCCGCTAAATGTGTGACGAATGGAGATATCAAAGTATTTCTTCGAGTCGTTGACGGGCTCGTGCGATATCGATGGGTGCTTATACATCGGGATTTATTTACTCACTAGAACTTTATTACTCTACGCGCGCAGCTATCTCTCTCGCGCATCACATTTTTAAACTTAGAAAATCATTGGTTAGGCATTAGAGAACAGTGAAAAATGAATTGGTTTTTTAGATAGGAGAAATATTAAAAAAGTTTTTCTTTGACATCTTTTAAATTGGACGAGGAGTAGGTTTTTTTTTTTTTCACGAATCCGTCGTTGTGTACATAAAACTTTTTTAAATGTTTCTCTTTTCTCAATAAACAAATTCATTTCTCACTTTTCTAATATGTCTAACCAATAATTTTATAAGTTAAAAAATAACGTGATGTGCGAGAGAGATAGCTGCTCGTTATGTTGAGCTTCACCTTAATAGCAATGTTCAAAATTGTTTAAATGTTAACTAGTGGCTCTGCGAGGAAGCTCCTTCAATTAATGATAACTAGGTGACGTTAAATAAATAAACGCCAGCAGATACATACAAAAGAATAAATGACGATACATCCGTATGAGTGATGAGACCAATAATTACAATCAAACTTTAGTTTACAGTTGAGGCCAAAAATCTATAATAATGTGCATATGATCACTTAATTACTCTTTTTCTTCTTTTTTTTATACATCTAGATCTATAATCTACGGTTGACCACCAACTCGCCTTGTGGCCGAGGATGGAGCTTGGCGATCTAGAAGATATCTATTCACTCTAGCCTTGAAAATTCCAAGATTGCAGGTCTCAGGAAACAGAGATGGCACATGATATGCACATATTTTTGATATGCACATGATTGTTTTAATGATTTTCCAAATGGGTTGACATTTTTGTCAAAGAGTTAAGAAGTGAAATTGTGTCAGATTTTTCTTCCTTGTCAGGTGTAGCAAAGTGCGTGTGACGCTATAGGCCTTAAAAGACGTATAAAAAGTTGATAGAGGCGACTCGTACTTGAAGCTTATTACTTATGAAGTAAGTTACGTTTAAAAGTCTATTCTTGAAAACTTGCGGACCTTAAAACCTTACATAGATCAGATTACATCCCAAAATCGATGTTACATTCATATAACACCCTGTAGAACATAACACTTAGCTGTACGAGTGGTCACAAATGCCGAGGTCAAATCTCGCTGTTTGCTTTGTTCTACTCTGTCACTTGCGGCTTTTATTGTTGGATTTAGTGCCGAAATGTTCACAAACATTGCTAATGTATCTAGACAATGGAGCATTATTGCTAGTCTGACATTTGAGGACCTGGGATATATACACTATATCTGATTTTTCTATCGGATGGTCAGAAACACGAATAATTTTATGAAAAAAACTGACTTCAAACACGTAATTAGTTTATTTGGATGGAATTTTTACAGTTATTTTGTTACTTGTTATTAAAACCAAAGTACTGAACCGATTTTGATAAAATGTGTATGGGATCATCTCAGCGGTATTTACCTACGAAACAAAAAGAAAAGAATCATCAAAAGCAATTCATAATAAGCAGAGTAATCGTTGAACACACATACAAAAAAAACATATAGTATATAGAGAACCTCCTTCTTTTTGGAAGTCGGTTAAAAACGACATCGTTCTATAATAGATATTTCGAAAATCCGAACGAAGCGTTTTGGTTCCACTTTTGTCTTACGAACTTCTAAATACGCTACCTGAGCTGATTTTCCCCATTAGATGTATGTAACTCGGTGTCTTTAAAGCACAAGTGAATAGGTTTCTTCTAGGCAAGCATGCTCCATCGTGGACCGCAGCGTCAATTGTCGGTCAACATCAGAAAATCTGGCATCCAGCGCAAAAAGGATCCCACATCTTTACGCAGACAAAGTGAGTCTAATTTATCGGTAAGCTTGGGATCGTCAACAATTTTATTAGCTCGTCGCTGTCAGGAGCCAAAAGTCAAGTTGTTTCTGTTATTCGCCGTAGCCTCGTAGCTGATATGTTCAAAATTTTGTACCTTAACTTGAAATGGTTAAATTATAATGTATGATCAACTAAAATTGAGTACCAAACGTATCACAATTGTCAGATGACAATTGTGATACGTTTGGTACTTGGAATCAGGGAAAGTTTATTGCGGTATCTACCGCAATAAACTTTCCCTGATTTACAGAGAAATATCTGCCAAATAAAAAAACATTGAACATGTTTTTTTTTTCACTTTTCTAACATTAAGATATATTTAATTCATCAAAACCGCTTAGATTCATAGTACACTAGTTTTATTTTATTATACTTGTTATTATATACTTTGAAATATAATAATTAATTAAAATTTATTCTATAACTTAAGTATTCGTTGCAATGCACGCACCAAATATTAAGTAGTATACACACTGGAGACGTGTAACGGAAGCCAGGGTACAAGTAAGGCTCGCATGTCCGCACCTGTCCACTCTTCCGTGTGAACGGGACCTAACACTGCATAATTTTAGCGCAAAACGAATAAATGAATTAACTGAATTCATTATTTAAATTTTTAAGCTATTTTATTGACTTTGGCAACTTATGTCTTTGTAGCGCTAGAACAGTTTTTTTAAAATTCATTGTTTGTGATGAGTTTATGTGGAGGTGAGTATAGTATAAGAAATAAACAACTTTCTGTCTAAACAAGTAAGAAAAACAAAATACTCGACTGCATAAGACCGATTTTAGTACTTTAATATACGCTTGAGTTGCTGTTGAGTGTACGTTTTCGTGAGAAAGTATGCACAAAGCTACAATATAATCTATCGAAATTTTTCGTTCGTATCACCCGATCCCAATAAACGCCGTGGAATGGTTCCGCACAGTTCCTAAAAATAAATCCTCTAGATGGAAGCAATAAGTCCGCGTGGCCATTTAAAATCTAAAATCACGATTATACCGCGACCATGGCGCTTCGCTCGCGTGTATGCCCCGCTACGGTGACCATCATTTACAGATATTTATAATATAAACTTATTGTATTATACTTAGTATAAAGCACCATTTTTAACCCGTGATCCAAAAAGAGAAGTGTTATAAGTTTGATGTATATCTGTGTATAAGCGTGTCTGTGTATTTGTGTCTGTGGCATCGTAGCTCTTAAGCGGATAGACTGATTTTGAACTAGTTTCTTTTTTGTTTGAATGAGGTTTTCATGGATATTTCAGGTTTCATTAAAATCATTTTTTTCCGGGGAATTTTGAGTTTTCTAAATTTATTCTTGTTTAATATTAGCGTGTAGTTTTAAAATTTTCTTCTAGTCGGCTTGGATACACGTCATTTTAGTCAGGTGTGTAATATCTTTAATCATTTGTTTTCGTGGTAGTTTTTTTTGACAGACTTAAAAAAATCTTAATTACTCAGTCAATCAGTGCTATTTGATATATGTAGGTAATTAATATATAATATTTGTAGAAACAAACGCCGGCGCATGGTGACCGACGCATGGTGACCGACACCGACGCGGTGAGAGCTCGTGCACTGATCGCGCTAGATAGCCTCTATCAGATGAGATGGCGCGAGATAGCGCCAGATTCCCACGGCGACTGGCGCGAGGGCAAGGTGAGCGCGCGCCAAATTGCTCGACTTGCCTACACACTACCAGAAATTATTCATTGTAAATATACTGAACCTTAGCCTAAAACATTCAACTTACTAGTAGCTGACGTAGACTATGTGATAAAATAAAAATGGTTGTCTGTAAAGTCGGTTTACGGACGATAATTTTACGTGATAACGTCATGATAGATGCGTCACAAGCCGAACGCTTAGGCCGATCGTGCCTCTCTATCGCCTGTTCCGCGCTCTCGCTTGCACGCTCGGCTCAGGTGGAACGTGACAATGCGTCATGCTTTTTCGTGCGTGCAGCCGGCGTTCATCGATTTATAAGACAATATCAGGTCAAAAAAATAATGGAGATGAAATTCCACTAAACGATCGTTAAGTCGTAGTTAAGCGTAACTTAATCGCAAGTTAAAATGCAAAATCGGTTTTTTTACAGTCGGGTATTTTGTTTTTCTTTTAATATAGACACTTGTTGCTCACCGTGGTAGATAATGTTGTAGGGGTACAAGCGCAGACATCTGTCATGTAGTACATTTTAGAAGCAGCAGTAATGTTACCAGCAGTGCTTGTCCGTAGTAACCGAGCCACATTCCTGCGCACGCGTCGCGTTTGGCGCGTGCCCGATTGATTTGTCGTCCGTCTGTCTGTATGCTATGTGTGGTACGAGTCATAAGAGACATGTTATTAACGTTTCAATTTAAAAATAATTGAATATAAAAAAATATATACAATTTGATTTAGTTTTGAAAGAACGTTTTTTTTTTTATAAATATCTAGATTTAGTTTTGCCAGGAGATTCAAAAAATTTATACATAAATGAAGATGAGCTAGATATAGCTGTTTCAAATTAATTATTTGATGTCTGTCTGTCTGTTAGTAATTATTATCACTTTTTGTTGCATTAATGTGAGCTCTTGTCTAAAGCTTTTTTCGGAATAGATTTTATTATATTTTCTTTGTCAGTTTCTTGATAAAAGTTCTTAAATATATAATAAATATACATACACAAATATTAATTAAGTGCGTTAATTATATTAGACGTATTGCATAACATACCACTTTTAATTATATTAGTCTAATTGCGTACTAAACCACCTACGCAAAAGATTTGAGCTCTAGATATGAAAATACATTTTACTATATTTTAAAACGTAATCGTTTTTAACTGGCACCTAGTCCGCGCTTTATATGAAAATCAATTTTAGTATGCTAATCTTAAAACGTTATCGCTTATAACTTGCACCTAGTGTTTTGTACGATATTAGAATTTAAATTGTATCACGGCGAGGTGACATCACCGCACTATAACGACATTTAGTATTGGAGTAATGTCTCCAAATATCGTAAGCTCTAAGTATTAGTACCTATGTACCTAGCGACGAGCACCAAGCCTTGTTTCTAGGAAAACAATCATAAATTTCAAACCTAATGGCAAAATTGGAAACATGTTCGTTTTATGAATGAAAAATGCCGGATCTAGAAATTCATAGAAATGTGTGCAAGTGGAATGGTATATTTATTATTTATTTTAAAAAAAATAAGTGACAATTTTGTATTCTGAATTTGTGCTTAAAGATTTATGTATTGTGAAATAATCATTGTGATAAATATAAAGTAAAGTAATATATAATTATATTATACTTAATATAATATGAAAACTATGTGATCGAACACCAGATCAGCCAAGTATAGACAGACAAATAGATGGACAAAGGGTTTTCAGATTGATCAGATATTTTTTAAGTTTTTTGCAGTTGTAACTGTGACCACGGGCGCTGTCAAGTGTTCAAATTACGACTAAGTTTAGAGAACTTTTAAAAACCCGAGAAAGAAAAAAACGTCTAAGCCGATTTGGATAAAACATAGCTAAGTACATTTTCGATGAAATCTTCTTTCAAAGAAAAAAAGTAGATCAACTCGGTCCATTCGTTTGAAAGCTACGATGCTACAGACAGACACACAGATACACAGATATTCAAATACAGACGTCAAACTTATAACACCTCTCTTTTTCGGTCCGTGGTAAAAAATATACGCGATGAATCTTTTAAAAGTATATATCAATATGTATCTTACGTTTGCATCTTATTTTTATTTGATTTGTCTTGGAGGTTGCTTTGTTGGTGTAACAATGAAATAAATAAATAAATAAAAAGTTGTTAAATTACAATGAAAAAATGAGACGTTAAAATCGTTCAAATAAAGTTCATGAAACACCGAAATTAGTGTCATATAAATAATTTAAAAACAATATAAGATCAAAAAACAAGAACTGCAACTTATTAAAATGTCTTCTGCAAACTGAATAATTTTAACATAAAGTATTTTGACATCTCTATACTAATCTTAGTCGTGAAGAGGTAATATTTTACATAAATGCCACTATTTTAGTGTGGTCTGCACTTTTTTGGCCATAACATAATCGATTTGTCAATTTATATCGGTAAAACAATATTTTATTTACTAACACTACAAAGAAACAACTAAAAATAACATCCAATGTGATTCAAGCCAAAAAATACACCATACAAATACGTATTTTGTACAAACATCAGAGTTAGACGTGACAAGCAAACAAATTGACAAATTTTATTGTAATATCTTTACACTCGGATCCCGGCTATGCCTGTATTATTCCATTCGAAATGTATTAAAGATGAATACGTAATTAGAATGAAATGATTTTGTAGGTTTATGGACCGTTATGTGGAGGGATATTTTATGGAAGGAAACTATAAATTACATGGCATTAGTATTTTAAGCTATTTCGGATGCTTACGCAAAGGGTTTCGGATGTTTGCGCCCCCAACGATTTTGATAAAATATATTCTTGATGTGTACCTACTGCACGGGAATGGAATTCTTTGCCGCTATCTCTGTTTCCAAAAAAACTACAATCTTGGAATTTTCTAGGCTAGAGTTAATAGATATCTTCTAGATTATCGAGCTAAATCCTAGATCACACATCGTCGCTTCGCATATTTTATTTTATTTTAATAATTCTCTTTATTTATTTTAACTCTTAAATTTAAGTGTTTTTCAGTAAAATAACTTAAAACTAGGGTGCCCTCTACCACCGGCACTTGAGCCCTGCCCCGCTGCCGGCGGTAGGGGCTACAGAGTGAGGAACCTCCTGACAATATGTATGTGCTATGTCTAGGATTAATGCCTTTTGTATCTGACCCTTGACCCAACCATCTAATTATTACAAAAAATGCAACTTATGACACTAGGAAAAAACCTAAAGGCAATTCCGTTTGAGTCAAGAGAAATGTTGACCAGTTTTAGTTATAATTTTGAATGCAAACTGTAAATTAGAATATTTCGTACAAATTATTTAATTACATTACCAAGATTGCCTGGAAGAGATCGCTTTCAGCTATAAGGTCGCCTGTTTCGCTAGCTTGTAAGCTCTCTCTATCTATCTACCATTTTTATCCATTTTTTTTATTATTTCTTGATAATTTTAGCTTATAATACAGATTTCAATAATTTATTACCAATAATAACTAATTCTTTTAACCCCCGACCCAAAAAGAGGGGTGTTATCTGTTTCACTTGTGTATCTATTTATCTGTGTGTCTGTCTGTCTGTGGCATCATAGCTCTCAAAAGGATGGACTGATTTTGATGTAGGTTTTTTTTGTTTGAAAGAGGATTTCGTGGAGTGTACTTAGCTATGTTTAATCAATTTCTGGTCAGCAGTTTCTTTTCGTCGGAGTTTTTGAGTTTTCTATACTCATACTTGGTTTCAGATTGCTTACATTGCAGATTCTATTTTTTATTTCAAATCAAGTTGACTTTTTGTACTGATTAAAAGCAAAAATTAAACAATCAAACAACGCGTCGAAAATGAATACCTAATATTAAGTTTCGTTCAAAAGATGTTTGGACGATTTACGACTGATTCTACGGTACTAATTTCTCCTTCATTTAATGAGTACAAGCTCATTACTGAGTCTACGGTACTAATTTCTCCTTCATTTAACGAGTACAAGCACATTACTGAGTCTACGGTACTAATTTCCCCTTCATTTAACGAGTACAAGCACATTACTGAGTCTACGGTACTAATTTCTCCTTAATTTTCATAAAAAAGCGAGATATGACTCTAATAAGACGTAACTTTCCTTCTATCATGTGTCCAGTAAATATTCGAGTCAATTATCACAAATCATCAGCACTCTCCTTATCTAAACGAGCGTGGTAGATAACCCGCCTGGAACATATTAATTGCTATTTATGAAGTCGTCAATAATGGTGACACCTACTGCGTGTCTTTATTTACCTGTTCCATTAATGTTTACCCGTTGTAATTTAGATCTAAAATATAAATATAAATGTGATGTTCGTAGATTTAAATTTTCTATCTGCTACATCCCTCAAGTATTTAGTAAATTAGTTTTTGGACTCTTTTACTAAGAGCCTCAATTTGTGCTTTCCACGTTATGTGTATATCAATGAGTATACCCAGATGTTTTATGTTTGTAAACCCTTGTAATTCTTGACAATCACAATGTTTCTGCGTATATATAGATACACAGAAATATTTATAGTGATAGTGAAGACTAGACTTAATCACATTCAATTTAAGTCGTCTAAGTAGAGTAGGCCACGGTAAAATGTACCTATTTAACAATAATTATTTAAATAATCCGACAAATTGTCATAAAAATAATGAGATCTAAATAAATACAAAACACATACAAAGTGATTTACATACAATAAACGAAAAGCAATGAAACAGCTCCCGTGCGTCCCATACAAACCTGTCCTCTTAAATATTCTAAGGATCTCTAACGACAGAGTGACTTAACAAAATTAGTATTTCCAATCCACCGAAGAAACTAATAAATAGAAACAAAAAATTCTGGGTCTTAACTTTAACGGGCAATCAATTGAGAGCATCTGCAGTAACACGTGATTTTCAGTATTTCATGACAATGCCAAATGTACGAATCGTGTGAGTCCAATATCCTTGATATTGGAAAAATTAGATAGTCAAATTACCTAGTTGTGAACCACTGAAGTCCGAAAGAAAATTGTATCTATGTTTGACAGGTCTGCCATTATCCGCCGGAATACGAGCGAAGCACCTCATGTCCAGAGATGGCGCCTAAGTCTAAGTTTTTTTGCTGCGATTAGGTAAAATAGATTCTAATATGAGACATTCTTTCTGTATGTTATAAATAAATAAAAAATTACATTTAAGGATATGTATTTATTTCAAGTAAGACATACTGTAAAACCTGACACTAGAGCCTATTTCCAATCCAAGCTAGGTGTCCTGGACTTTTTAATGCCACACCTTTATTTATCTATTTGAGTTTGAAGTCAAATTGCAAGCTTCTAGACCATGTAAAAAAAAAATACAATATGTGTAGAAATAGATGAAAATCATAAAAAGGACGGCTTAATTTGTAAATTTTACTCTCTTCTATTTTCTTAAATTCTTCTTCCAAAGTGTGTTTTCTAAGAATTTCTTAACTATATAATTACGACTAAGTATGACTTAATCACAAAATTATGACCGAATAATATTTAATACCTTGAGTTATCAAAACAAATCCATACTTAAAAAGTTATACTTAACAGGTTACTTAATTTTAACGATTATTATCTTCAGTGGGTTGGTACACTACGGGACAATATTAAATACAACATTTAATTTATATATACCTAATATGTCATCATCATATATAATCATCTTTATTTTATCAGACGAGATAATAGGTCAAACACAAGCCTGAATAAAAAAATTAATAAAAAAATCATAAACAATTTTTTTTCTCTTTTCAAACAGACTAAAGCGTGGGAGTAAGAATTTCTTTTCAAAGTCGCAGATATTATAAAAAACATTCTATGTATCAAAAATGTGAAATAATATCAATCCAAACTAAGTATTATATAACAATATTATAAGTAATTTTTTGTTAAGTTATTGCAATGTTATAAAATGCCACCGACCAGTTTCATGGGTAG
Organism: Lycia hirtaria; assembly: GCA_947563715.1. Lineage (NCBI taxonomy): Eukaryota > Metazoa > Arthropoda > Insecta > Lepidoptera > Geometridae > Lycia > Lycia hirtaria. The sequence goes on from OX387385.1 coordinate 36,353,769, forward strand.
GTAAATTACGAAATTGCTTACAATAAGGAACAAAAAAACTGCTTACTTTTTTTTAAACTGTAACCTTAATGTATTTAATTATATATTTTTGATGGTTAGCTAAGTGGCACCATTATTAATCCAATATCGTGGCTTAATAATAATAATACCGCGAAAGTCTAAATTTTAAAAAGAAAGTGAAAATAGGACGTTTTATACATACATCATTGGATAAGTCTTCTTAGAGTGCATCCTAATAACAATGTATTTAGCCTAGTATACTACAGTTCAGATTAATTAACAACTGTTCCTGGATATGTCCCACATTTTTTGAATACAATTCGGACAGGAAACAGTTTTTGTCTCTCCTAAAAGTAAGCAAATTCGACTTCTGCGGTATTCATTGAAATTAAAAAAAATTACGAATTTATCGCGTATGTTTTACATAATTTTATATGACGTTTCGAACACTTTGCAGCGGCCGTGTTCACGGGTGAAACTAGATGACTCTTTCTTTCATCATCATCATCATCATCTCAGCCATAAGAAGTCCACTCTTATGTCCATAGGCCTCCCCCATGGATTTCTAAAAAGACCGATTGGAAGCGGCTTGCATCCAGCGTCTTCCCGCCACTTGTATGAGGTCGTCTGTCCATCTCGTGGCTGGTCTTCCTACGCTGCGCTTGCCGGTGCGTGGTCTCCACTCGAGAACCTTTTGTTTACAGTTTTCTTTAATGTTATTTAAATATTAATAACTACCACCTATTATTTTTACGCAAACGTTCCCTGTGCACGCAGAACGTTCGCAACGCACGTTCGCTTACTGTGTCCCAATCAGCGACTTGAAAGACGCTGCAAAGTGTTCGAAACGTCAGGTAATAAAATATTCTGCAATATACAAAGTTAATATAATATGTAAAATGGTCGTGTGGCTCAGTTGGTAGTATGTCTGCTTGCTGTGTTGTAGGTCGCGGATTCGATCCCCACCCAGGGCAAACATTTGTAAGAGGAGCATGGATGTTTTTTCTGTGTCTGGGTGTTTCTATGTATCATATGTATATATTTAGAACAACAAAAAGTATATATGTATTCTATCAGCCATCTAGTTCCATAGTACAAGCTTTGCTTAGTTTGGGCTAGATGTTGTTGTGTGAAATGTCCAAAAATATTTATTAAAATATACTCGATAAATCCGTTAAAAATTGTTTAATTTCAATGAGTAATAATCGTCTTCACCCCTATCATACAGGCGCCAAATGAAAAGATTTATAGCGAAAACTACGAAAAAAAATTAAAAACTAAGTTGCATAGCGTGCCCATTCCACTGGCGTGCAGTACACACTGCACACCCACATGCCTTGCACCACGGTTCCAACTGTCGTAGTTATAATTCTATTTCACCAAACTGAAGTACGTCGATGATCTCGAGCGGCCCACGCTTGCGTTAATTGCTTTCATGTACCTTATTTGTTCTGCTCGCGTAATAAGAAACATTAAGAGTTTCATTCATTAAAGCAGATGTTTCAATAGTAGACTTACTTTCATTTTGGCTTAAATGATGCTAAAAGCTGTATTATTTTCAATTTTTTATTTATTTTATTTAAGATGTTGTTGAAAGCTATTTGACCCACTGAAAATAGATAACATAAAAAATAAAAAAGGTTTTTAAATAAAAACTACGGGTCACTCACGTCTGTTTTGAGCCGAAATATCCGACTATAGTATCGGGTATAGTATAGTATCGGGAGGATGATCGTGAGTCTGGTGGTGATATTGTGAGTTCCGCTTGCTGGAACATTCCTGACACTCACGAGAGTGCTAGTGAAGAGGACACTTCAGCTGAACCGACGCAAGACGACCAGCTTCCCGCCCTAACCCTTTTGCAACCGATGATATCAGGTGCGGCACGAGCGGCACGTCGCAGTGCTAAGCGCGTCACCGACCGAGAGTGACGTGTGTGCTGCTCCTTTGAAAAAGACCGCCGAATGCGGTTGAAACTATAGTCGGATATTTCGGCTCAAAACAGACGTGAGTGACCCGTAGTTTTTATTTAAAAATGTGTGAAAACCACGTTAATTTCCATAGTAAAATAAAAAAGGTTTTTCTTTGATATCTTTTAAATTGGCTGTGGAGTAGGAGAATATAAGTTTTTCATTACTCCGTCGCCAGTGCAAATGATAACTGTATTTTTTTTGGATATCTCTCTAATATTAGTATTTTTATAATAACTATACAAACAAATCTAAATAAACAAATTAATATATTTGTTTTGTGTTAAACAGATCTACGATTGACCACCAACTCGCCTGTTGTTAAGCAACGGTGTAGCCGAGGATGGAGCTCTTTGATTCACTTTAGCCTTAAAAATTCCAAGATTATTGTTCTCAGGTAACAGAAATGGCGGCAATGAATTACATTCCATCAAGAACGGACGGAAATTGCTTAGTATAGATTAATGTCATGTCTCACATTTTTTAATATCTCTACTCAATAATTTTATATGTCTAAAAACATGATGCGCGAGAGAGATAGCTGCGCGCGTTGAGTGCAACCTTAAACTACTTTGTTCCAAAAAAATACACGTGATTTTTATTTAAATTGCTAAAAACATCATTTAATTAATGAACTAAGGCGAGTGTCACATTATCATTGTGTGATAGGTAGGTAGTATAGATTTGTGTAGATGGTTATTAAGTGATCTAGTATCTTGTAAAAAAAAACAAGTAGTTAATAGACAGCCCCTAAATTGTTCCTTTAGTGGTTATACACAGGACTACGTCGTTCAATTTTACCCCAGCCCTGTAAATGGTAACTGGCGCATAGTAAATATATTTATAATCATATGGTCGGTGCGCGGGCGGCGCGTGCGCCCAGTGGTTGTAGTTTGGCACGCTGCGCACGCGCAATAACACACTAGCTACGGTGCCCACAGATCTCATACTTCAGATTAGGATTCAGATTAGAAAACATACACTGAAATTATTTCTGTTTTTTTTTTTCAATTTCGTTATTTATGCAACAATATAATTACACAGATTATAATCAAACAACTTAATCGGTTTTTATTATAAATATTTTTAACCGATTTCAAAAAATGGAACGGTTAACAATTCGGTTGTATTTTTTCCATATTTGTAACCTCATAGCTCTGTCATTTGTAAACCGATTTGTTTTTTTTTAGAAAGAACATAGTTTTAGATTGGTCTCGCAGAAAATATATCAAAATCGGTTCAGTAGTTTGGAAAGCAAAGGATATTGCGTATGTTGCAGTCGGTTGTTTCAGTTTTTTAAACTATTTATCTAGAATGAAAAGAACTTCACTTTATTACGAGTAGCATGATATGAAATATTTTTATGATATAAAACATCTATTGACGTGCCTCGGTAGTAAAATCAATTCGTATGCCGTGACGGAAAATGGCATGATGCTCTGTCATGTCGTCATATCCCCAGTCTATTCCCGATCTCGACTCCCTTGTTTGCGCTCGCGCGAATACTTTATACTTCGTTACTTCTGTGTGCGTGATGTATACCTATTTATTCAACTATACGTAAAATTAACGCGTTCACCGCTTGTTCACACGCATGTTGTATAAATACAACATGCGTGTGAACAAGCACAAAGATAGATAAACTCTTTATACTCTTCTCTTCTTTTTTTTTCTTTTCTCTTTTTTTTCTGTATTTCAGACTACATATGTAACGTTTTGTTCCACATCTACAGGCCGTTCCTTGACGGAATATTTTTGATTAAATTGCATTTTTTTTTATTATTTTTAACCGACTTCCAAAAAGGATAAGATTCTCAATTCGACTGTATGTTTGTTCAACGATCACTTCGCCAATTGTGAATTAATTTTGACGATTCTTCTTTTATTTCGTATTTCATACTTTAGAGGTGGTATCATATAAATTTTATCGAAATCAGTTCAGTATTTTAATTTTAAACAAAATAACTGTCAAACAATATGTCATCCAAGTAAACGAATTGCGTATTTTAAGTCGTTTTATTTTTAGTTTTTTAATTTAAACCCTTTTTTTGTCCGATAATTTTCCGTGAATCATGGTATCCCTAGCACATTATAGCACATTCCAAATGTGTCAGGCTTACTTTATTCGAGATCACGTAGATGGCTCGCGACGTTGTGCGACCGCGCTTTACTCACTGATACCAACTACTCGATGACACCTTGTCTCAATAACTTCTTGCTTATTGATTTTCAGACTGAACTACAGGATTCAACTACAACTACAAACATTTTATTACAATAATAGCAGAAAGTCGGCGCATTACCATATTAATGTTTTCTACGGTTTTCGCAATTGTTACTAACTAACCATACGGTCTTACTCTAACCATACTAACCATAAGGTCTTAAAATTATGTAAATATACGCGATAAATATTTGTTTCATTTCAATGAATTACCACCATTTCTCATTAAAATGCCACAATCCGTACCCAGCGATATCGGTCCACGTTCTTGATGCACAGGAAGGGAATGCTTTGCCGCCATGTCTGTTTCCTGAGAACTACAATCTTGGAATTATCAAGCCTATAATTTTAATATTAGATATTAGATAATTGGAGTGATTTGAATATAAAAAATAAAAAAAATATTCCTCGAAATCAGAAAACAAATTGTTTGTGAATTTTTAAGAGTAAAACTTCACAAACAATTTGTTGCTTATGCGGTATGAAACAATAATACGTAGGTACTTAGACAAAAATCAATGTTAATGATATGGCAGGAATAAAGAGAATTTGACAGAATATTAGCTTAATTAATTCATACAGATTTTTTCTTTTAATTTTTTCTCTGGATACTGGCTGGATATTACACAAAATTATTATATTGTTAGTTTTATTTTACATAGCAGTATTTTATTACTGCGACATGGTGCGTAAACACAAGCACACATACAAACGGTCAGCCGTCAGTGTGTGCGGTGACCGTATTGTTATTCCGATTTCGTTACATTTAAATACAGAACGTTGCTAAGCATTAGCTCGGATTGAATTGTCGTCTAAACATAAACTTTGAGTTTTAGTTTGTATTCGCGTACTGAACTCTTAATATGGATTAATTTATGTTTTTGTTCTACAAAACAGTGTTATTTACTAGAAAGGTTACTTATAAACATATATGTAAGTAACTTTTGTTTTCTTTTTGGCTGTAGGGAACATTGGACACGCGCGATTAGCGCATTTGTAATTTTATACTGTTCGGTATATTTTTTTATTTGTAAAAATCTGTCAGTTTCTATAGTCAAAGTCGATATTATAAAAGCGAAAGTAACTCTGTCTGTCGTCTGTCGTCTGTGTGTATACTATTCACACAGGTTATGAAATTTGGCACAGATATATTTCTATAATGGCCTGGCACAGATAGATAGATTAGGGAATATTTTATAATCACCATCACCATCAACTATCAAGTTGTTAAATAAAGCAAGTCATAATGAAATCCACGCCACGTCTCAATAAACTGGTGGCAATTATACTAGAATCTTCTATGTTGAATATGCTGTTGAGTGTAGGTTTTTTGTGAGAAAGCATGCGGTAAGTCACTTTTAAAGGATGTAAAAGCGCATTCTTTTGAATAATGCTAGTAAAATCACTTATTTATTACGAAAAAGTTCGTTACAGGTTACGAAAAAGCGCATTAATTTTTATTAATTTATTTATTTATTTATAGGAAAATCAACAGCTTTATAAGCTGTTGATTTTCATATAATAAAAAAAATGTGACAACAGAAAGCTAATTATAGATTTATTTTTATGAAAGTTTTATTTTTTATTTATTACAAAAAATGGAGTCTAAGAAACTCATGTAGTCAAAAAAAAATCGAAAAACACTTCGCACATCAAAATCGGTCAATCCGTTTAGGCTTTAGAGCATGATCACCTGATCATGATCACCTGATCATGCTCTCCTTCATGCGCAGTTGGGTAAATAATAGTATTTACATACAGAACGGACACTCCCCGCCTCCCGCCCTGTCGCCCTGTCGCCCTGTGTCGGAGTTTATTAATAATATGCATTTGAAAAAGAAAAACTTACTTTTTCAGTCAAATCTTAAATTAAAACTCATAAAGTACAAACGCAATTGAAAACATATCTCAGAAGTTCGATTTTCATGCGCGCTCCTGGATTATTATCTATATTTAAATTAGTTTTATATAAGGAAGTTAACCTGGTTATACAAATTATTTATATTTTAATAAGCACGTTCAAATCTGTGTGAAGAGTATTAAATTTCCGTAAAAAAACACGACAACTGCAAACAGTAGCAATCACGTGCAAGCGAACAAACTTCTACTAAAATACCTAAGAGCCCTTTCACATTACGCGTCTTTGCAGCGCGTGGCTATTTTTCTCTTTAGTTTACCAATACAAAACATGTAAACAGTTCTGAAACATACACATTAGAATCTTATTGAATAGGTCTTTTTCGAAATCCATGGGGGAGGCCTATATCCAGAAGTAGACTTCTTATGGCTGAGATGATGATGATGATGATAGGCAGTTCAATAACATAAAGACATTAGATTTTTTTTGCAGAATAGTTTTTAAGAAAATGTTTATATCAAAACGATGCAGCCGCTCACTCGCACCGTACTAAGCAGCGCTACAATCGCAATATTTGTGAAATTAGCAGCAGCGGCAGCAGCGATGTAGCAAGGGATGGAATACATCTCCTGCTACTTCGCTGCTGCCGCGAATGAGTCGCCTAGTATGAAAGCGCTCTAAACGAGCAGTACGTGACCCGAAGCGCTGTGATCAACACCCGATATGTAAATATTAGCAAATCCATTAAACACGAGATCTGTTTCACAAATAAATATATATCGAAACCGCTCATTTACTTTGGAGAAATTGGAACTACCGATTTCTCTTTTATTTCATACTAAGACTCTTTTGAATGGATTGGACTCTTTTGCTGAGTCTGCCGGGGAATTACCATAACTTTTTTAGTTATTCAACTAAATAAACTGGTACTCTTATGCTACGATGTTTTCTAGCTGGTACTCTTGACGGCTTGGATGTCTTCAAGCTGGTACTCTTGTCGACACGTGTTTCACCTCTTCACGAGGCATCTTCAGGACTTCTTGACTCTTCTTTGATTCTCACGCAAGAGCTTAAAGAGTCAAGAAATTCTGAAGATGCCTCGTGAAGAGGTGAAACTTGTGACGATAAGAGTAGGTACCAGCTTGAAGACATCGAAGCCGTCAAGAGTACCAGCTAGAAGACACCGAAACAGAAGAGTACCAGCTTGAAAACTTCAAAGTAAGCAAGACTACGAGCTTGAACACCTCGAAGCGGATACACACTAGACAATATAAGTTAGATTTAAGTTTTTGAATATGAATTTTTGCAAAGTAACTCCTGATTCAATATTTTTTTTCAATTACACTTTATATCCAATTTAAATAATCGACCTGTGACTAATTATTAAACGCAATCACTCCACATCCATAAACACAAAACCAATCGACCTACTCGCCTAAATGACAAGACAAACCCACTAACAAATGTATGACAATGCGATCTTAACCTTTGAAAACAAAAGTGAATTGTTATGCTCGCTAATTCATCAGCGGGCCTTGAACCATAGACAAAGAGCCACCTCCGGATGGGCCCATGGCGCGGGCGGCTGACGGCTGTGTCGAACTCAATGCCCTGCTTTCAATCCCTGTACATTAGTACAGGGAGTGTATTTAAAAAAGAAATGTCTTTTAAAGTCCCGTAATAACTATGAGGAACCCCTATAAACTCGTCATCAGACAAACAGAATGTCGGCACATTAACATCCACTTCTCATTAAAATGCACGTAATTCGTACACAAGCATCTATGTGCTTCATCCTCGCCCACACCGTCGCTTACCATCAGGCGAGTTCGTGGTCAAACGTAGATCTATTTAGTATAGTGTTAAGGCCACACTTATCCGCAAAAGCAGCAAAAACCGCTTTTGAAAATTAACAAAAAATACTTATTAAATTGAACAGTTCAATTTTTTTGTATGTAAAATATTGGTCTATTGGCTAGGGTTATTTTAGTACAGTAAAAGCTCCTTATTCGCGGGGTATAGGTACGTTCAGTAAATATGCAGTGTATACAGAAACCGTGAATATGGAATGGTGATTTGCATGTGATTATTTATAGGGAATACGTCCCTAGGTGACGAAAAAAACAAAAAATATGTAAAAAAATCAATTTAATTGAAGATTTTTCAACAAATCATCCCTGTTTGTACAAACTGTCCCACTGCTGGGCGCGGGCCATCTTCTCATTATGAGAAGGATAAGGCCATAGTCTACCACCCTGGTCAAGTGCGGGTTGGCAGACTTCACACATCTTCAAAATCATTGAGAATTCTCAGACATGTAAGTTTCCTCACGATATTTCCTTCGCCGTTTTTGAAGTTGGCGGCAATCAACAATACGCATATAACTCCGAAATGACAGAGGTGCGTGCCGCGGGTTTCGAACACAGGACCTGCGGATCGCAAGTCAGACGGTCTCCCGACTAGGCTGTCGGAAACTTTTTTCGTCGGAAAACGTCAAGGCTAAAGCGGAACCAATTATACAACGGCGATAGCATTTAACATACTTTAGGTGTACTTGTACTTAGTAGTTGTAATAAGGTCTATTTCATTTTTTTATTAGTCCATTAGCCGACACGTTTACAAAGGATACCGAATGCTTTTTATTAATATGTATGTACCGTTTGGATCCGCGAATACAGAAATTTTAGTCGCGAATACAGGAATTGGGTCGCAATTTTTTTATCCGCGAATAGTGAAAACGCGAATGAAGGAAGCGCAAATAAGGAGCTTTGACTGTATAAAAACACGATGATTGCTGAAAAAAATATCTCAATAGCTCTTATTTTTTTGTTAAATATGCCCTTTTATTTACCTTTTAAATTGATATCCAAGTTGCTTAAAGCCACCAACATCAAATTTACCATGTTAAGTAGCTATACATTTTTTTTTGCGTCTACTATTTTATAGTAATATATTTTACAATAATTTTGCTTGCGAGCAGCAATCCCACGGCGCGCGGCGCGGCGGCGTCGTATGTACTTCTGTGCTACGTACCTACATAAAAACAGCGCGCTCAAAAAGTGCGGACTGAAATAGCGTAAATTTCCTTAAGTTCTGGGGAAGCCTCTTAATATTTTAAAATGGTAAGAGTCCGTCGTCGTGTTGCCATCGCCATGAGTCACGTGATTAATTTATTTAGTTCCGAGGTTACGCTACTCCCATTCATAGGGCCACGTGGGAGCACTTATGAAATCTCACCTGATGAGATGACTCACATTTTACATCTTTAACTTTCAGTACTTTGTCAAAATGAACCAACCACTGAAGAATCAGTACGGTTTTTAAGTAAAAGACACTAAAACTATATCGGACCGTTTGGGAAGCAAATCTGTTAACGGACACACATACATCATACACGTATACTTATTAATATAATAATTTTGTATAAGAAATATAAACAATTAAAAGTTAATTAGTAACAATAAAAAGTTAAGTAGTATTAGAAAGTTATTGAAGCTAAAAAAGAAAATACTAACTCAGCGCCATTCTTTACATGCCTAATATCCCTGTACAGGAATGGATATCTGCCTAACCTTTATCCTGAAAACTATGGGCCTTACCGAAAAACGTTACTTAACTTTAACCAACGTCTTAAATTCTCTGTCTTCTTTCCGCAAGTGTCATTATGTGTTAGCGAGAAGTTGACAAAATATGTTAAGCATTGCTTAAAGTTAAGTAACGTTTTTCGGTAAGGCGGTACATTCTTAATATTGTTAAGATCCTTAGCTATAAAGTCGCTTAAAATGTGAGTGAAAAATAGATTTAATTTTAACCGACTTCCAAAAAGGAGGTTCTTAATTCGTCTGTATGTTTGTTCAGCGATTACTTAATTAATAATTGTTTGAGCATTTGAGCAATTATGAATTGTTTGGTACGTAATACTTACTTCAAAGGTGGTCCCATATAAATTTTATCAAAATCGGTTTTGTACTTTGCAAAACAAAACAATAAAATTCCGTCTTCACTACGACATGGTAACAACGAGTTAACGTGTAAGAGATTGATGGTATATTAATAGGTAAGGTAAGGTGTTAGTAAAATTAGAACTGGAGACTATAAGATTAGTTCGGAACAATAAAGCAACCTTGACATGTGCTGAACAACAAAAGATGAAACAAAAAGGTGCGTAGGCAATCTAATGACTCGGTCGAATGAGACTTGCAATCGGGATTGCGAAATTTAATCTAGATTTCTATAAAGCGATTGTTCACTTTGGAAAGTACGCTTTCGACATTTTAGCTATGTAGAGATTTTACACGTTTTACTTTTTTAACCTCATTTCGGTAAATACGCTTAATGACAAAGATAATAGCCATAAAAGTGAAACTAAATCTGAAATATGGCAGCCAATATTATTTGGGCAGTGAATTTTCAGCTTGCTTGGCTAGTTGTAGAAACAACTTTTAAGTTGATAAATTTGTTATCAATTGAAGATAATTTTAACCGACTTCCAAAAAGAAGTAGGTTTTCAATTCATCGGTATCTTTTTTTAATTCTTAGGGTTCCGTACCTCAAAAGTAAAAAAAACGGAACCATTATAGGATGGATCACTTTGTTGTCCGTCTGTCTGTTGATATTAAGATTATGGTAACCCCCTGAATATAGTTCCCGCCATGTAAAAGGACCCTGGTTCTTTCGCGTCTACGAACAAACCAGCGTTCTATAAGTGGCGGGAACTGCAGCAGTGTTGAACAAACAGGCGCGCTCGTGGCAGACGTCGCCGTCGTCCGCACTACAACAAGAAGACCAGTAGTCGAGTGGCCGCCGGCTCCTGTGCACTTTACCGTCTGCCCTCGCTCACTTGCGGCTTCAATTACTGCTAGATCAAAATAATGGATTCAACTTTTTTGATACTTGAAGTTTTTGTTTTTTTCTTAAACTTACTTCATATGCATGCGCTTGACCTTGTTGTCACTCGCGATTTAAAGACACCCGGGTCATTCTATCGGTAAGTCCCTATTCAGTCACTTAATCTAGCTGTTATAAAAGTAAAAGTTATCTATCTCCAGAATTGTTATGATTAAACGGCTAAACATATAAAGATACAATTTCGTATAGAAAGTTGAGATATAGAAAAAAGACTAGGTCATATTTTACAAGCATGTAGAGTAACATAATATTATCTGAATATGTATAAGTTTTGAAAACTCAAAACCCCCGAAAAAAAAAACGACTGAATCGATTTTGACGAAAATTTTGCTAAGAACACTCTAAAAAATTATCTTTCAAACAAAAAACTAAATCAAAATCGGTCCATCAGTTTAAGAGTTACGATGTCACACAGATACACACATCAATTTTATAAGATCCTGTTTACATTTTTGGGTCGGGGGTTAAAAATATTAACAGTTTTTTTAAATAGCCAAACACTAAAAACGTTTATAAAGTTTTAAGTGAGTTAATTACGATAGTATTAGGTATATCTACTAGAAAATTTTATTCCATGACAAGCTTACGTTTAACTGTAAAGTCCCGCCAATTACGTAAAATTTTCTTGATCTTATTTTTTTTTTAAATATTAGTATCCAATAAGTAGTGTATAAGGTAGTAGTATAATAAGGTCGTAATTGCAAAATTCCGCGATTTTCATACAAATATCAAAACCACTAAGTCCGTACCCGCAGCGTTCGCGCGTACTGTTTGCGCAGTGAATGGAGCGAAGCCTCAGCGGGTTCAACGAAATGTACGCAAATACGACATGCGAGTTTGGTCGGCGGCTCTCCGCGTATGGGATAACTAAACTAATAAATATTATTGTAATGCGGCCGCCTCGCCAGTCTCGCGGTTAACTACTCGTGTCCAACGATGCTAGTGAGGCAGTGCTGATAATGTAGCAAATTAGGTCATACTCGTCACGTAGATTTGGTGATAACATTTTATTTTATACAAGATAGGTTTTGAGCTTGACCTGCAACTCATCTGATGATTAGCGATGCTAATAAGGTTATTAAGGTTTACGATCTTTCGCGATTTAAAAACTTTTACCATTTTGGTGAAGGGAGTGTCACGTGGGGTCTTTTTTAGGGTTCCGTACCCAAAGGGTAAAAACGGGACCCTATTACTAAGACTTCGCTGTCTGTCTGTCTGTCTGTCTGTCTGTCTGTCTGTCTGTCTGTCTGTCTGTCTGTCTGTCTGTCTGTCTGTCTGTCTCCAGGCTGTATCTCATAAACCGTGATAGCTAGAAAGCTGAAATTTTCACAAATGATGTATTTCCGTTGCCGCTATAACAACAAATACTAAAAATTTAAAAAAAATAAATATTAAGGGGGGTCCCCATACAATAAACGTGTTTTTTTCGTATTTTTTTGCTCAATATTAAAAACGGTAACAGGTAGACGCTTCAAATTTTCACAGAATACTTACTTGTGTATTACCTTTCAAAATAAATAATTAAATAACTATAAAGTAAATATTAAAGGGGGGCTCCCATACAACAAACGTAATTTTTAAGCAATTTTTACTCGATCTTAATTAACAGGTAGAAACTTGAATATTTGTAAGTAAATATTTAGAAATATATTAACTATAAAAATAAATACCTAATCTAATACATAAAAACTCACAAAATGAAAATAATCCGTGCATCTAAACGCGGTGCGAGCGCCGCGCCGCGGTGTGGTGGTGGCGCGAACGCGCGGGTAGCGGGGGAGGTAACATCACGAAGCGAGCCATAGCCGCGCGTAATGCGTATTCGCGCGAGCGTTGTCATGCTGCCCGGATGTGTATCGAAAACCTACCTATAAGTTTGCAATTTACTACTTGGAATTTCGTTGATTTCTCGTTATTTTATAAACAGAACTAAACTTTGTAGTATTATAGATGATAGTACGGAACCCTTCGTGCGCGAGTCCGACTCGCACTTGGCCGATTATTTTTTGTTGCTTAAACTAATCAAGAGTTGGTGGCGAAACCGACGACAGCTGGTGTCCAATTATTCAGCCGGAGCCTAAACAGGTTTGAAAGACTGAAGTAGTAACTAACTTTCGAAACTATGTAGTTCCAAAAGTTTCAACCACACCACGTGACACTTCCGTGACCAAAACGGTAAAAGCTCCCAAGTACACCCCCCGTATTCTGAACCCATTCGGGTTCGGAATCGATTCAGAATGTATATCTCCGTCTCTGTCATTTCCATAGAGAATGACAGAGACGGAGATATCGATTCCGAACCCGAATGGGTTCAGAATACGGGGGCAGATCGGGATATGCGGGTTCAAATCTCGACGGGTGTGCGTAACTTTTGAACTATCTATAAATTTTTAGACACTTAAGTGTGTAAAACACTTAAGAATATCGAATATTAATAAAATGATATTAATATTGCAATAATGATTCTGGCGGTGGAGCAAGTGAGGAGTGCGCGCTGCGCTCGCGCCTCGGCTCATTATCATATGACACATTGTGTTGTCAATCATGCCGAGAGCACGCGCCGCCCTATCGATGGATTTGCATTATACAGGATGCTCTTAAATTGGACTTAAACATAGGCTAAATGATTATAGTTTAAAATAAATTACAGTTTAAAAAACTAAAAAACACGCTACAAATTATTGTGGTCAAAGTTTATTACAAGACTTTTCTAACAAATCCAAACACAGCTATGATACGATGTTCCATCATGAAGTTCTAGTTCATATCTTCCGGCTCCATCATCAAATCAGTTCGACAGTACCATATTATAGTATTGTCATCAGAACTACATACAGCTGCCAATTTTCATGACGGATAAAAGGATCGTAGATCCTTGGAAGCTGGTTAAATTAGTTACCTTAGATTTCATTACATAGTTAGTTACATACAGGTCGACCTAATAAAAGCGTGTTAAAAATTAAGGAACCGACTTCGAAATACGCAATTTCGTTTACATGGATGACATTATTCCAGTTGTTTTGTTATAAAAATCCAAGTACTGAACCGATTTTGATAAAATTGGTATGGAACCACCTCTGAAACCACCTCACCTATTAAACAAAAAAAAACCTCAAAATCAAGACATAATTGGCGGAGTAATCGCGTAACAAATATACAAAAAGAGCCGAATTGAAAACCTCCTTCTTTTTTGGAAGTCGGTTAAAAAGGATTTGCAAGCCATCAACGACACCAATGGCTACCAGATGATGACTATCACTTATCAGTTTACAACTTGTTGCTATGACGTATCTCATTTTCGTTTTTACGTCAACCAAATAACCAAAATCATCTCTTGACCAAAATCAAGTTGTCAGAAGCATCATCATCATTATTATTATCTCAGCCATAATAAGTCTATGCGGCTTCCCCATACAATTTATTTTATTAAATCATTCTTAATCATTTTCAGAAAGAAGAAACAGAAAATAAAAAGACGACTCGCCTTAATTTTTATTTTATTTTCAAACAGTATATGATATTTGTGTCCAATATATTATTATTATTTGTTTCCTAAGGTTTTTTGCGATTATTTACTCATCGAAATTAAACAGTTTTTATCATATTGCGTATATTGTACATAATTTTATGACCTGACGCTTCGAACACTGCTCCAAGGACCACGGACGCAGCTGCAGTGTTCGAAACATCAATACCATTGAGCTGTATGTACTTACGTACGAGAGCAGACACCACTCATAGCTACATTGTTACATTCAACTGCGGCGAGAGCGCTGCACCTCACTCAGTGGCTTACTAGTGAAGTGAGTGCTTTTCACGTTTTGCTGCCAAAAAAAAAAAATTGGATACAATTCTGCGTTGCAAGTATCAATCGTATCGTATAATCGTAGATAAACGTTGTAATAATTATTCCAGCGCTGTAACGCTGCGCTGTAAAACAGCGGTACAGCGCTGGACAATAATTTAATTTTTTTATGTGAAAATACTTTTACTTCAGATAGCTCCTCTGGTACGTAATTACATACAGCTCAATGTAAAATATACACGATAAAATCATCAAAAATAGTTTAATTTCAATTATTTGTTTTATTTCTTGTAGCACGCTGTATAAGCCCCTATGTATACCGAACAAGGGAAACCCTAATGTCCTGGCAAGACACTGGTAAGCCATATTTTATGGAAAAGCAGGCCCTTTATTACATTTATTGTTATTGTAGACGATTTCCACCAGTTCTTTGTGTAGATGGAGATCACATCACACTTATCACACAAAACAATACGTTGTGACGAGTGTGATGTGTCAGATATGAACGATAAAACTGGGACTTTATCTTGAATGCGTGCTGTGTTTCAAATCGATGGCTTGCTTGATTTTGATGCGTGGACAGTTTGTCAAATAGTTTTTTTCTGACTGTACTGACTGACTGTTTTATGGGGGTGAGGGTTTTACGATTTTATATGTACGACGTACGTGTGTATATTATCTACTGTTAACATAAACAGCTTGACATATTTAAAAAACTAACCATCATAAGATGAACCGCATTAGGCGGTGGTTAGAAAGTTAGATGGGAAGGAGAGGGTATTGGAGGGTTAGAAGGTATTAGACGTTAGGATGTAATGTTGGCCTGCAGTGACAGGGGGTGATTTTTTATCAGTTTGCTATTTTCATTCATTAATCGCTGTTCATAATTTATCGCTTTATCTCCAAACTTACATTTATCTAATTAGAGGTTAAATTTTGAAAAATACAAACCGTAAATGCATATTTGTTTCATCGTATCCGTGGAAGACAGCGACAATTACAAGACCCTAGGTTTTAAGGAGGAGGTTTTTTTTCTGATTATCTCTAAAACTTCTTAAACAACATTATGTTGTTTGTATTCTAAACTAATACATGGTACAATACGTAGTTGATGATATTTTTTTATTTATTTTTATAGACGTGTTTATACATATTTTCCTTACGGCTGTATTCCGGGAAGTTTTATAACGTTCGCGTAAATTTTATCGCCATTAAGGCTCTTTTCCATGGCACACTTGAATTTAGTAGACGTTACGTACCTTTTTCGACGATAACTGCGAATCTCCCGCAGACATTTTGACGTAAATTAAAGGAGTGCAGGCGTTATAGCCGTTTGTGATAGCAAAAATCGGACGCAGTGGCGTCCGTGGCTCTATTCGACGAATAATAATTTTTGGCTGTTTGCAAAAATTAGAAGAAATAAATGTTTTTTAAGTCTAATTAAAGTTGTTTTCATTTTCTGTCGATGTGTACAGATGCAAATGCATTGTAAAAACTCAAAAATGCAATACAAAAAGCCCTAATGGCCACTATGGCCACGATTTATGATTCCAACCATATAGTATATCAAATTTTTGAAATCGAATAATGTTTAGGGGTATATATATGTCATATTCAAATAATTATTTGTATTCTCGCTAGATGGCGCCCGAAGCTTGGACGTTTAGCGATTGAATTGTAAAATAATTCACTTGCCAGGTCATTCTATAAACACAAGCTCGCTTCAGTCAATAATTCAAACCCTGCATTATAATAACGATTAGCTATATAAAAGCAAAAAAAAAAATTGCTAAGAAAACAATAAAAAATACATAAATAAAATAAATTCATAAGTTCATAAATTTGTATGAGCGATGATTCAAAATCCCGCACTCAGTCGAGAAAACCCGCACATTCTTGGATCGGAACAAAGCTCCCCTTGTTTTGTATGCGGCCTGCAGTTACCGTTTGTGCGGTTTTTCCCGATTGTCACACCTGCGATATAGCGGCTTTCTACGGATTATATTGTAGCTAAACGGTGATAATATATTGCTATACGGCTGTTATGTGACCAAAATCACTTGAGTATTAAGAGTCTGTAGTTCGACCATATCGTCCGTCTCGCTCGCGCATATCAATATTTTCGAAGATATAAAATGACTGAATGCACTTATTAAAAAAATAGTCCCACAGAAAACTAGAGAGCACAATCACAAGCTTCCGACAAAATTTTCATTTTGATCCAAGTAACTTTTCATCCATAAAAAAAAACATTTCAGCCTTTTGTTAGTGAAAAGGTAGCAAACAGAGTGGCAAACAGAGTGACAAACAGAGTGGCAAACAGAGTGGCAAACAAGTAGAATTATTTTCGTTTTTATAAGATTAAGTTAGGATATAATACACTTAATCTTGTTTAGAGCACCAACATTTCATTAAATATGATCTGGGTGTTCTTAAATTGCGAATTAAGTAGTTTATTTCTTCAAGGTATGCGTACCAACATAACGTCACTTATCATCAGGTGAGTTGGCGAACGAAGCACGAAGCATTTTTTTATAACAATACATGTCTCGCAAAAGCGAGACATTATTAATATTTTTATTTTTTTTATCAGCCCTTTTTATACAAACTGTTCCACTGTTGAGCACGGGCCATCTTCTCATTGTAAGAAGGGTAACGCCATAGTCTACCACACGAGACATGTATTGTTATTTTTATAAAAAAATGGTTGTCTGTAAAGTCGGTTTACGGATGATAATTTTACGTGAAAACGTCATGATAGATGCGTCACAAGCCGAACGCTTAGGCCTCGTGCCTCTCTATCTCTTGTTCCGCGTTCTCGCTTGCACGCTCGGCTCAGGCGGAACGTGACAATGAGTCATGCTTTTTCGTCCGTGCAGCCGTTATCACATCAAAAATATAGTCTATGATACTCAGAGGCTTAGGCTGTAGGCGCTCATAATATAAACATACATACATACACTCGAAAACCATAAACTTCCTTCTTACGCAGTCGGATAAAAAATATAGTATATGCATCAAGTCAAAATTAAGTTATTTAGTAACTCCATGCCATTTTTCATGACTCTCCATTGTCAGTTTCCCACGAGTATCAAACACATTTTGCGCATTACTATTTTAAGATAAATACGAAACATTTGGTATTTCTAAAATAATATATTTCCAGAAATCCATCAACAAACCTACGTAGCTAGATACTATCTCGATTGATTATATCAGATCTACGGGCTGATTCTGACGGACTCGAGATTCACCCATTTACTTACTACTGAAGTTTTATGTTCTCCAAAAATTTATCTAGTGGTTTCATCCTTTTTAACCGACTTCAAAGTAGGAAGACGCTCTTAATACGGTTGTATTTTTATTTTACGTTTGTTACAACATAATTAATTTATTTATAAAACATAAATAAAAGATTGTTCAGATTGTTCAGATCTCTTCAAATTCAGTTCAATTGCGTGTTAATAATTATTTGTGTTTCCATACTTTCCACCCTTCTCATTTTTTGGGAAAGAAATACAGTAATTTTTCAATAATTATCTTTGTAGTCGGGAATTTCGACGCCCGTATTTTGTGTAGTCCATATCATATTATTAAGTGGCGAAGACCGTGTCGAGACACGGTTATAGTAGGGTTCCGTATACAATACTGCAATCTAAAAGAAAACCACTAGACCGAGCTTTATTTCCTTAGACCACTTTTTATAATGACCTCTATATTATAATGATTTTTATGTTTTACATATTTATTATATTATTATATCTCGAAATTATTTATTATATTTCGAAAAATTGTAATCACAGACTATACAAAATAATTATAATTTAATGTTTTTGACAGAATCATGAATCATGGCGGTCGAGTGGAATCATGAATAAGTATCTAGGTATAATAGTTTTTTAGTTTTACCAGTAAATACGAGGAACCCTGAAAACGCAACTTTGTCAAGAGTAGCAAAGCGAGAGATTGTATCGAGTGGGCCAGAACTAGGTCCATTTCAAAATATGATAAAACTCATATACAGCATCCGTCAAGCCCACACTTACCTCTGTTAAATAGGTTTGATTACCTAAATGAATCATTAGCTCGCGTCAAGGTGAGGAAAGAGGAGGGACAAATTAGTAGGTCACTTGAATTCTAATGTTTTGAACGACTTCTGAGAACCCTGTCATTCGTCGGGGTTGATTTTTATAGACTTCCGTACTGGTGCGGGAGCCTATTTGTGAGGCTACGTTGTATCTCTGTCTGTCTGTCTTTCTGTCTGTCTGTCCTACACTTAAACATCTGTATCTTTTGAACGGTAATAGATACAAATATCTAAATTGGCAAAATTGTAGGGTGTACTTTGATGTAAACAAATACTAAAAACTGGTCAAGAGTGAGACAAGCTTATGTAAATAATTAAAAAAATGGGATATTATTGTGCGAGCTAAAACCATCTTGTTAATTCTATAAAAAACAAGAAACGAAAGCGACAAATAAATATTTGTTGACAGTTGGTGTCATGTGACATAAATTTAAAATAGAGTAAACGGTAATGTTAAAATTTCTTTGGATAAAGAGAATAAGTAACACTTGTAACGTGTAACACTTACTTATTTGAACTTGATATGTTATTTCAGAAATATGTGAAGTACTTTATACTGTTTAGAAAATATGTGAAGTTATATTAAATAATTGTAATATGTGAACACTTTGTCAGTGTTCATGTTCATGTATCATGCGTAGGAGTACAGAAGCCTCGGCGTACGAGTAAAAATCGTTTTTTTTTTATAAATAGGTGCAGCAATGTCAGACGGCTCGCCTGATGGTAAGCGATAACCGTCGCCTATGGACAACTGCAACATCACTGACATTACTGTTGCTTTGCTAACCCGGATAGGTGCTTGTAGACACCCTTTTTAAAACGCTCTTTGTTGTAACCCGGCGGGAAACCTTCCTAGAAATAAAAATGCGAAAAAATTTCCGGATTTATTTAATATATACTCTTTATCTTTAGGGAGCTCCTGAGTGCCTAACTGACAGTATACCTACAACCTAAACTAGAGACGTGCCGTTTGGAGAGTGCCTTCCTTGGGAAGTTTAAATATCCACTAAGAAAGCTTTCTCGATGACAAGTTAAATTTCAAGATGCGGCTTGTCGTCTATAATTTTCATCATCATCATCTCAGCCACGAGAAATCCACTGCTGGACATAAGCCACCCCCATCATTTGTAAAAAGACCGATTAGAAGCGGCTTGCATCCAGCGTCTTCCTGCCACTTGCATGAGGTCGTCTGTCCACCTTGTGACTGGTTTTCCTGCAGCGCATATCGATAAAGATGGTATTTAATAATAAATGACAATTTTTGTGTTAAATCTAGTGATTTATCCATTTCAATGTAAACTTTATCAACTTCTCACGTCCCATACGAAAAACAATGCCAATGATACCGTACCCACAGTGAATCACACAAACTCACACACAATACAGACAGACTTGCCCTTCACCCCATTATGTAAATGCTTACTCATGTATATTCCTAATATTATAACACTAGACAGATAAGGCTTGCTGCCAAATGTTGGTGCGTTTTGTTGTCTGCTAATGTAGGCTGGTATTATGATTAGTATTAATTAATGTGGGTTTGTTTGTTTGTGATATCGGCGTAGCATTGGCATATGTAAAGTAATTTTCAACCGACTTCGAACAAAGAGGTTATCAGTTCAGTGTTTTTTTTTTATATTTTTTGTTACCTCGTAACTCCGTATTAATATATTTTGTAACAATTTTTAATTTCTTTTTTGCTAGTGAATGTGATGTAAAAGCTCGCTAATATTCCTAGGAAATTGTGCCGTACTGGGGTACTGCTTGATTCCCAAATGGTTGATCCTATTCAATGTATTTATTTATTATTTGTATACATTCTCTTTTTATTATTTTACATCTTTTATTTTGGATATATTACAGCCTAAATTTACTTCATAAAAACTAGAAACTTATATAATTGACAAGGCTAATTGTATTAAGCTTACGAGAGTATACCACCCTAGTCGAAATTATATCGGTGTGTTCTGGAAGCTTTGTTTGAGAGCCAGTTCCTTATTTAAACTCAAAGCATCATCTCGAAGCACGCAGTTACTTATCACTTGAGCTATAGTGAAATGCCTATCCTAACATCCATAAAAACAATCTTCTATTTAAATTAGGTTCAGTTTATAAACAAAATCAGCACTGGCGACCACAGTGTAGTGAAATGCGGTAGGTCACAGGTCGCCCGGCGGCGGATAAAAATGACCTCTCGATAGTCTGTGACACCTGCGAGATGCACACACATCGGTCAATGGCGATGCGTGCGGGCAGGGATCATGGTGCGCGAGATTGAATCAAGAAGGTAAAACTTTATTACTATATACTTTATTACATTTGATATAACAGCTTATTTATTGGAATCATTGAAATTAAATCGTTTTTAATCTAGTGGCCAATGGGGTCGAAAATTTCTTTTTTTTTCGAGTGAAGACCACGAACCGGCAAATGTAGCTCAGGAAGATCAGCCAGATAAGGTGGATAAAATACCTCATACAAGTGATAGGAAGGCTAAATGCAGGGTGCTTTCAACCGGTCTTTTTTGGAAATCTATGAGGGAGGTCTATGTCCTGTAGACTTCTTGTGGCTGAGATAACGATGATTATGAACTTTTATTTACCCACGAACCACGAATGCTGAAAAGTGTTCGAAAAGTCAAGTCTTAAAATTGTGTAAATTATACGCAATGAATCCGTAAAAAGTTGTTTAATTTTTACATTGTAACTTTATTTTCATTTCTCTCTAAGTCTGCGTGTTTCATCTTAGACCAAATCATATTTTTTCTATATTTTTATGAATTCAACATGTAAGTGAATAGCAGTTTACAACATAACGCCATCCAAAGTGTAAATGTGAGACGTTCATTCCACGACAAATGCTTTCAGTCAATGCGAGCGCAAGTTCAATGCATTACCGAGCGCGAAACTAATGCGTCCCTTACGGCTAACATTCGCGTAAAGGACAATAAAGTGTGGTCTAACAGTAAACGAGTAGCGGGTGATGAAGGAGAGGTGTGGTCTGTCTGTGAGCGAATCGCGGAGAGTCAAACCGACTGCGGGTTCAATGAATTACTGAACGTGAAACTAATGCGTCCCTTATGGCTAACCTTCGCGTAAAGGAAAACAAAATGTGGTCTAAGAGTAAATGAGTAGCGGGTGATGAAGGTAAGGCGTGATCTGTCTATGAGCGAATCACGGTGTGTAAATGCAACCGCGTTTTCAATGCATCACCGATCACCGAGCGTGAAATGAATGTATTCTCTTACGGCTAACATTCACGTAAAGGACAATAATGTCTGTCTGGGAGCGAATGACGATACTGAACTTTAACGTTTTTGCCTTTTACAGTGAACATTTGTATAAAGACAATATGCGTAAAACAATTTAAGTTCATCATACTAGCACTTGCATTATTAGGATTTGAACCCGGAATCGCAAAGAATGTAGCAGACGTATTACAACTGAACTATACTACCATAAAAGTATGGGTTTGAACCATAGCTTTGTAAGAGGTACTACAAGAATATTAAACTTGAAGAGTAGACAGTATAATTTGGTTTACAGGTACTCTCTGAGTTTATTGTCAAGGTAAAATGAAAATCATTGTGGATATTAACTTTGTCGTAGGCTGGGCACGCAGGTTGTAGAATAAAGATTATAATTATAGTTTAAATAACCGGCCAAGTGTCGAGACATGCGCAAAACAAGTTTCCGTAGTTCTCTAAGTACAATTTTTAAGTTGATCGATTATTTCTCGTTAACTTTCAAAGCTTACTTAGCCGTGACAAATTTCATTTTAATTACGTTAAACATATAAGCTAGTAGCCATGAAATTGTATCACATACCAAAGCCTAGCTGGAGCCAGAAAAAGCCGAGGACTATATAATTTTATTTACATTTTTTTAAACGTGACAGCCTTCTGGCAGATCCTGGCTGGCGCCAGGGCGAGCGTGAATGGGTGAGAAACCCGAGATTGGCGAGAGGCCCACAGGCTTCCGTGGTTACAGTATAAGGAATGTAACAAAAATTATCATTTCAAAGCTTAATATTTCACAAATGAATCCCTGCGTATCAAATTCAATAAAACTTAACCGGCAGTTCATAAGATAATCAAATAAAACAAACTCAATTAGCGCCAAAAAGACAAATATAAGATTCAAGGACATTATGGATTATACCCGACTCGATTCGAATAAAACAGTCGAATATAATGTTACATCGGCTTAGATTCATGTGTCTCGATCGAAATCGACTCGTTGCTTTGAGCATTTATGTGGAGAGTAGAGATACCAGTACCTACGTTATATTTATATCGAATTTCACATAATAGAATTTACACAAAAATCACATAGTAGAGTCAAAATGAAAACCTCCTCCTTTTTAGAAGTCTGTTAAAAATACAAAAAAAAATCATTTGAAAGTAAGTAATTTGAATTCATAGATCAAATTTTTAAGCAGATTTTTGATAATATTAAAATTCTGCTTAAAATACCTAATATGTATATTATACATATTAGATATTCTATAAATAATGATAATATAATTATAGTTAAAAAAAAACTGCAGCAACCGACTCCTCATGGATGCCATTGCAGAACTGGGCCAAATTAAAATGGGACCACACGGGAAGCACCAGCTTTCAAATGAACAAATAATCATCAAAATCGGTTCACCCAGTCGAAAGTTCTGAGGTAACAAACATAAAAAAATAATCGAATTGAGAACCTCCTCCTTTTTTGAAGTCGGTTGAAAATAAAATATGTTGTGTTTTGAGACGGCGTCTCTAGTGGTATACGTTCAAAGGTTGATCAGAATCGTTTCGTTGCCTTATTATTTATTGTGCCCGTGTTAACATGCTATAAAGTAATCGATTTACGTTATCGACGCCACCGATCGATGACGGTGCTTTTTGACGATGTTTTCGTTACGAACGCTTATTTTAGATCCATATTTAAATACATTTGTAACCGTAACAGGAGATCATGTACTGTGTCTTATGGAAGAAAGTTACCGAGTGCATTCACTGACCTCTACTTACGAACTGGTGGATGTCATAATATGCCCATACTTTTGGTTTATCAGCATTTTGGTGTTATACCACTATTTGAAGAAGTAAGGTTTAGAAAACTTAAATACGCCTGATATAAAAACGGCTGAACTGATTTTGATGAAACAACCCTAAGAACATTTTCGATCAAATGTTGTACTTATCAAATAAAAAAAAACTACATCAAAATCGGTCCATTCGTTTGAGAGCTACGATGCCACAGAAAAACAAACAGATATACAATCAAAGTTTTTTTTTTATATTTCTCCTATCTTAATAAACAAATTCATTTCTCACTTTTCTAATATCCTTAATCAATGGTTTTATCTTTATAATTATAGTTTAAAAAACAAAAAAAACCGACTTCAAAATACGCAATTCCTTTACTTGTATGAAATTTTTTCAGTTATTTTGTAAAAAAAAAGCAAAGTACTGAATTGATTATGATAAAATTTATATGGGACCACCTCTGAGATATTGTGTACCAAATAAAAGATAATCATCAAAATAGTTTACAATTGGCGGAGTAATCGCTGTTACACGATTATACAAAAAACAAACAGACACGATTATACAAAACCTAATTGAGAACCTCCTTCTTTTTAGAAGTCGGTTAAATAAGGTTGTAAAGTGCGACAGAGATAGCTGCGCGTGTTGAACCTTAACAGGCAGGTAGAGTGGATCCGCCAATAAATTAGCTTATTTAATTATTAATTTGTGTATGTACGAGCGAGATATTCGAACTCAGTCTCCAGTCTCATCTGTAAGTGAGCGATTTTTTCACTGGAGTGTAGAGTAGAGATGGTAGAGAGAATAATTCATACAACGTGATATTTGACTGGCCTTGTGGCTCAGTTGGTAGTATGTCTGCCTGCTGTGCTGTAGGTCGTGGGTTCGATCCCCACCCAGGGCAAACATTTGTGTGATAAGCACGGATGTTTGTTCTGTGTGTGGGTGTTTCTATGTATCATATGTATATATTTACAAAAAAAAAGTATTTAAGTATTCTATCAGCCATCTAGTTCCATAGTACAAGCTTTGCTTAGTTTGGGCTAGATGGCGTTGTGTGAAATGTCCACCAATATTTATTTATTTATCATCATAACAAGTATTATGTACTCTCTGCTAGGGGTGTGTATGTATCTGTGAGGCATTTATAACCTGTGTATTCTCTGCAGGGGGGGGGGGGTTGATATGTGTGTGAGGTGCCTAAGACCTGTGTACTCTCTGCGTTGAAGTACTCTAAGATGGCTCCCGAGGTCGGTACGAACGCGGGCGTCTCCGATCAGAGCGAGAGATAACTATCGCATAAACATAATAAATTATATTTATTACATTATACCAGTATTTATTGTATAGTGCCACAGACTTATTCCGTAGATGTAGTTGACACAAATAAAACTATATCATGAAGGAAGCGTGGCAATGATCTAATAGTATTTATTAATATCGTAAATAGGTACATTTGACACTTGGAACACATATTTTGAGATAATATTTTTTTTTACATCAGGCGAATTGGTGGTCAATCGTAGAACTATCTAACATAAAAAAATTACAGATTTTTTCTACGAGTTAGGGAGGCCGCTGCTCCCACCCTCGGAGCAACAGCTGACGTGCGCAATAAATCATAATAAGTCACTCTTAATCATTATACAAGTTGTCGTTCGGGAAATTGGTTCTGATAATCTGTTGTGGGCTCGCGAACCAATACGTTTGATATCTGGCCTTGTGGCTCAGTTGGTAGTGTGTTTACGTCTACCTGCTGAACTGAAAGGTCGTGGGTTCAATCCCCACCCAGGGCAAACATTTGTGTGATGAGCATGGATGTTTGTTCTGTGTCTGGGTGTTTCTATGTATCATATGTATATATTTACAAAAAAAAAAGTATATATGTATTCTATCAGCCATCTAGTTCCATAGTACAAGCTTTGCTTAGTTTGGGCTAGATGGTGTTGTGTGAAATGTCCACAAATATTTATTTATTATTTATTTTATATTGTTTTTGTTGAAATTAATCAATTTTTAACGGATTTGTCGCGTATATTTACATAATTTTATGTCTCACCTGTGACCACGGACGCTGCAGTGTTCAAAACGTCAGGTCATAAAATTATGTAAAATATCGCGATAAATCCGTAAAAATTATTTAATTTCAATGAGTAACAATTTTGAAAACCTTAGAAACTATAATTTTTGTCATAAATATAGGTTTCCCCGACGATCTTTAACAAAGAGCGTTTTAAATTATTATTGTAGAGCGCCTACAAGCACTTCGCCAGGCTAGCAGCGACACCTCAGGTGTTGCAGTAGTCCTTATGTGACGACGGTTATCACTTACCATCAGACGAGCCATCTTCCTGTATGCTGGTTTTTGAAAAAAAAATGCAAAATCACTCAACTTTGTAGACACAGCTTACCGACAAATAACATCATCTAGTAACCTCCAAGTCTGTGCACAATATTAATATTTATTCGTATGATACCGTATTTAGAGCTCGTATGTTTGTTTAATGCTCTCCGTTTGACCACGCCCCTGCA
Source organism: Lycia hirtaria (assembly GCA_947563715.1). Taxonomy (NCBI): domain Eukaryota; kingdom Metazoa; phylum Arthropoda; class Insecta; order Lepidoptera; family Geometridae; genus Lycia; species Lycia hirtaria. Next base: position 36,380,191 of record OX387385.1, read on the forward strand.
TTCGATTCATTTCAGATCTAATTTCGGTCAGTTATAATTAATTTCATGTTTATTTGCTTTAACAATAATTACGGGGTAGATTTAGTTAAAAAATACAATGATAAAGAACAAGTTGCATTAATAAATTGTAAAGTAAAGAACTTTACAATTTATTAATGTAACTTGTTCTTGTTCTTACACTGCGACACTAGCGGCAGTGCAAGGCACGTCACCGACCGAGAGTGACGTTAGCGCAGCTCCTTTGAAATCGACCGCCGAATGCGGTTGAAACTATAGTTGGATATTTCGACTTAAAACAGACGTGAGTGACCCGTAGTTTTTATTTTAAATGTGTGAAAACTACGTTAGTTTCGATAGTAACACCGCCTAATATTCTTATGTAAAACGTTCCCTACGCACTCAGAAGTCGTTCACGGCGACAACAGGTATCGCAGATCTGTGTTGAGGCTGAGATTTTTTTTTGTTTGTAATCTAATTCATTTGTTTTTTTTTTACTTGTTTAATTTCAATGAGTCACGTTCGTGAAAACTTTAGAAAACATTATGATTTTACAGCTTAGGTATTTAAGTTTTTATGTATGGTTTTCAATAAAAGACAATTTATTCACTATAGCTTTAAGAATGAGATAGCTGACTATGAGAATGAGATAGCTGACAGAATAGGTAGTAATATAATATTTTTTTGTATTTATATAGTTCATAAATTACTATTAAACCATTACTAATTTTGAAAAAATACAGGTAACATTATAAACGCAATCGACTTTTAATCATTCAATATAAAGTTTCAACGCGCAGCGGTCCTTCGTTTCCAGCTTATTATCTAAACAGAATTCCCAATCACTGACTCACAAATTAAATTACATAACAAACTCTCCGCTATACTTAAACAAAGGTATATTTTCAAACGACACCGACCACAAAGCCTCCAGCAGGGCACAGCGAGCGGAGCAACCGACGCGCCGGCAGAACCGAGCGCCATCGTCACGGCTTTTACCCGCGCCAAACATCGGGCCAAATATCTTGGCCATATATCGGGCCACGATGCCAGGCCAATATTGATCCACGGTCTGACAAATTTTCTGTGTCGGAAATGTCACCCCACTCTCTCTTTAACGATGTTTGTGTGTGGACGGTCAATATTGTTTTGTTCTTGTTTCGTGATGGACTGCGAAGCTTGGATGGGAACGTTTGCGGGAACTAGACTTTTGACATTAAAATTGGATTTGTTTCTGGACATAGGCCATTGATTTCCAAAAAGTATTGATGGAAGTGGCTTCAATGCAGAGTCTTCCTGCCACTTGAATCTGGACATAGGACTGAAACCGCGTAAGAACTCATCCCCACATTTTGCATAACTAGAAATCCCATACAGTAAGGTTCTCACGCTCCTTCCTCCCACGAACAAGCACACATTTTGCTTGTCCTTCCTCGCAATGTTTTCCCGCCGAGCTTCAACAAAGAGCGTTTTAAAAAGCATGTCTACAAGCACCTTTCCGGGTTAGCAAAGCAACAGTAATGTCACTGATGTTGCAATTGTCCATAGGCGACGGTTATCGCTTACCATCAGGCGAGCCATCTGCCTTTTTGCTGCATCTTTCTGTAAAAAAAAGGCTCCCCATCATCATCATCATCTCAGCCATAAGAAATCCACTGCTGGATGTAGGCTTACACTATGGATTTACAAAAATACCCATTGAAAGCGGCTTGCATCTAGCATCCGCCACTTGTGTGAGGCTTTCTGTCCATCTCGTGGCTGGTGTTCCTACGCCGCGCTTGCCGGTGCGTGGTCTCCACTCGAGAACATCCCAGCCCCTCCAGCCGTAAGTTCTACGTGTTCTGTACTTGCTTTATTTATTTTTTCGTTTTTAGGCTTGCGGTTACCTGTTAACGTCACAAGGAAACTTGCATGTCTGAGAACTCCCCGCGCCCCGCACTGGTATAATTTATATTACAATAAAGGACTGATCAGTGACTGCTAAGGCGATTCAAGACACCCAGATTATATCTATCGAGGAAAACCTACTCAGGAAGAATATTACATGTTTTAACGATAAATTAATTGTATAAAAGTAAAATTAAAGAGTTTTATTCGAATTATTATTTAATTTATTACTTTTGCATTGTATTGTATGAAGTTAAGACGAATCTAACAACATCACGCACATCAAAATCAGTTAAGCCATTTAGGTTGTAGACGATCATATAAAAACATACATACCTACATATATTCATACACTCGAAAAACATAACCCTCCTTCTTACGCAGTCGAGAAAAAGAGATAAAATGTGAATATATGCATTCAGTGGTCGCACAGCCGGCATCGAACCTTATCCCCGGCAGAGCAAAGGCAAACACCTACCGCACTCCGCTGAGTCAACACGGCGTGTTTGCGCTCCGCCGCGCGCCGCTGCTACGCTCGACTAATGCGCGCTGAATCACAATATGCGTCTTCATTATTATAATAGAATAAAGATGCATAGTGGTGGGATTGACACCGAATAATTATTTTATCGATTTAAGAATGAAAATGACTCTAAATGTGTGATTAGGTCATCATCTCTCGTACTGCTGCATGTAAACGTATCAATGTATCAATAATCTTCGGTGACAAGGTAAGTTCGCTTAATTCTTAATTATAGTTACACCTATATAATTGTAATTTAAAAAACTTTAAAAAAACCTATGTTAAAAACGCAATTCGTTTACTTGTATGACATATTTTTCCAGTTATTTTATTATAAAAACCAAAGTGCAGAACCGATTTTGATAAAAAATATATTATATCTACGCATTACCTTCTTAACAAAAAAATAATAATATCAAAACAAATCATAATTCACAAGATAATCGCTGAACAAACATTAAAAAAAACATACAGCCGAATTGAGAACCTCCTTTTTTGGGATTCGGTTAAAAAGTATTTCAATAAAAATGATTTGAAATAAAAATTAATAGTAAATTAATAAAGTAATATACTATGAATATATAATACGAAATTTTCCATCGCCGTTCCATTATTCCATCAAGTCCATCGCGCGAGCGAGACAGGAGTCTTGAGACTTATAAAGGATTAATTACTTATTAATGACTTATTACATCGAGTAGTACATATTAGGTCAATGACTTACTATAACTTATTTACGTACGTGACTTACTATAACGTATTTTGACTGGCCTTGTGGCTCAGTTGGTAGTGTGTTTGCGTCTACCTGCTGAACTGAAAGGTCGTGGGTTCAATCCCCACCCAGGGCAAACATTTGTGTGATGAGCATGGATGTTTGTTCTGTGTCTGGGTGTTTCTATGTATCATATGTATATATTTACAAAAAAAAAGTATATATGTATTCTATCAGCCATCTAGTTCCATAGTACAAGCTTTGCTTAGTTTGGGCTAGATGGCGTTGTGTGAAATGTCCACAAATATTTATTTATTTATTTATTTATTATTACATAGCAACAAATGCAACGTTCCCTCCAGCTGCTAATATAATGACGTCGGACTAAATATTATAGTGCACTAATATATCTTTTTAAGGTTCAGCCTGGTAATGATTAATTCGTCAAACTAAACATTCGAAATGATTAATGAGTCATTTCGAATGCCATCACGTACAGGGTGTCAGTGCATTACACTGTGCATTATTGTACCAAAGGTCTTTGTCTCGAGAGATGCACTGTGCATACATTACTGACCCCACAGGAAGTATTTCGGTGTATCACACTGTATGGCTGCGCTTACGTTTGTTGACATATAATAATGAGTACTTCATTGCTATAAAGATGTTCAAAGTCACGCACCGAGTTATAGCTCTCTCCATAGATTGAGCTATGCTTGGAGTCTGCGAGATCGGTGAGGTATGACATGATCCGTAGACAAATTAAAATTACGGACATATCACAGTAGATTAACAAGTCGAAGTGGTGGTGGACAGCATGGCATAGCACGGATAACATTCTCGAGTGGAGACCACGCACCGGCAAGCGCAGCGTAGGAAGACCAGCCACAAGGACAGAAGACCTCGTACAGATGGTAGGGAGACGTTGGTTTCCGATCAATCGACAACCAAATGATATTTTGGAAATCCACGGCGGAGACATATATATCCAGCAGTAGATTTCTTATGGTTGAGATTAAGTTAATTATGAATTGTTTTTGTGTGTTAGGAAACTACAGAGGTAGTCTCATATTATGAATTTTATCAAAATTGGTTCAGTATTTTAAATTTTATAACAAAATAACTGGAAAATGTTATCCAAGTAAACTAAATTGCGTATTTTGAGGTCGGTTGCTTCAGTTTTTTAAACTATAAGTATATTATCGTATAACGATTTGTCTGAAAATAATTCCAAGTCTAATATAATTATTATACAAACAAACGAAATAATTGATCCTCGTATTGTGGATGAGAGTGTATTATCTGCCTACAAACTGTGATGCAGTTTGGCAGAATTATCTCATAAATTTTCATGATGTAATTGAAGAATAAATAAATAAAAAAACAAATGCGCGTATTATTTTTTGCGTGACAATACACAAATTGGTCAAGCATATGTACGGAAATTATGTCTTTATTGATATCAATAGCGTGTATCGCGTGTATAACTCTGGCCCTAATATAAATGACATGTTAAAAACATTACTCTAATTTTTTTATCATTATTCTTATTACCCTTTTTTTGAAGCCAAAAGAGAATTATGAGAATAGAGTATTTAATTAAATAAGTAGAAATCACGATTTATTTGGACCAAAGGATATTAGGAAATGTACATTTATGGCGTACATTTTGAATACAATAATTTGGTACTAAACATCTGAATCTAGATAGTGAAGCTCAGATATCTATCTCATTAAGGCTCACGGGGCAGAGGTTAGCCGCTAGATTTCACGTGGGCATTAGCCATTATCATTATGCAAAGACTAAAACGTATCAGATGCACCAAACTGATTTAACACAAGATTTCCTATTGACCTATTTTATGATTTTGACTACTTGTTTGTGCCCCGGAAGATCAGGGACGCTATGGCGGGCTATAGAGGAGGGAGATGGCACTTATCACAGTTACACTTGGAAACCTTGGCTTCATGGAGATCGGGAGTCTGGTGGTGAAACTGTGAGTGCCATCTTCTGAAACATTCCTGACACTCTTGACAGATTCTAGTGAAGAGAACTCTCCAGCTGAGCAGAAGGAAGATGACCTGCTTAACCCCAACCCTCTTGCAACCGATGACGTCACGTACGGCGCGAGTGGCACGTTGCAATGCGGGGCGCGTCACCTATTGAGAGTGACGTTTGCGCTGCTCCTATGAAAAGGCCGCCCAATTATTTATTATTTATAGTTTTATTTAAAAAATATAGTATAGTTTTCTCTTTCTACGACGCATACAATGAAACGTTAGTGTTAGTAAAATGTTATATCTACAAAAACAATTTATTATATTATGGTACCTATTGAAAAATTAATCTGCATTAAAAACATTTATATGCATAATAAGATAAAATTAAATGGCTTATTTAGAAAAAAAACACGACTTAAAATTTAACAATCCATAGGTAAAGAACTACTTAAACATCGTCAGCTGCTTACGCTCTCTTTTTCCATTTTTTTACCGGAAAAAACAGAGGAGGTTCTCAAGTCAACGCGTATATTTTTTTTTTTTATTACAACAGATTATATAAGCCCAAATAGACAACATTCACACACAGAAATAATATGATCTTAGAATACATCAGCCCTTTTCTGGGCAGTAGAACAAAAAATACGGCTGTACATAAAATCATTACAGTACTTATACTGCCCGTTATCCAACTTCAAAGTTGCGTTGCCATGACAACTGCAATTTAACTCGAGCATTGTAAAGTATAGTTCACAATGGCGTTCCGAAGCAATGGCGGGTTTTTGCCATCGTTTTACGGCCAAACTTCTTGACTCGGTTCTTGCACTAGGCGGGATAAGATATACGTTGATTTAGAAGAACGAAGCGCAGAAGTGTCAAGAAATAGAATTTTATTGATAAATCTATTTTATACCTACACCAAACGGTGTTACAGAAAAAATGGCATGTATACGGCCGTATGTTTTACGTCAATTCGTGTAAGTTGCTTCCCCTCCGCCGTGCGCGGTGCGTCACAGTCTTCAACGTTACAACTTCTTTGATATCACACGCTCTTCATAAAAATAGTAAAAAACTGTGTACTCCTAAACAACATCCGATTTCTATGACTCTTTTTTATCAGATTGAAACGTTTAATGGCTATGGTTGCTTTTTTAAATATCGTTATAACTCTAAAATTAAAAAGTAAAAGTTAAAATTTACAAAATATCAAACCGTATAAATATATAGCGGACGAATAATATTTATTAATCTCATCTTGTTTTGTTTAATAAATATGGTTTACCGCCAGTCAATATTATAATTAACCGAAATTAATTCACGTAAATGTATACTCTTTTCGATCATAATTGGAAAAAATATTTTTGTATGGAAATTTTACTTTACAACAATCATTATATTTAATAAGGGATTCGCGAATGCTACTCATTAAAATTAAATATTTTTTAACGGATTTATCACGTATATTTTACATGATTTTTTGACTTGACGTTTCGAATACTTTGCAGCGTCGCGCGTCACAGGTGAGACAACTATCATTATGCTGAGATGAGAAATTTGTGTTTTTGTTGCAATAAATTTATGTCTATGTATATTAATACAAAACAGTCTAATAAACTTAGCGTTACAATTCAAGAGCTCAAACTCTGATTTTTTAATAGAATAGAATATAACTTTATTGTACATCCATACAGTAAAAACTTAAAATAAACAATAAACTACTACTAATTTTCTACTTTCCAATCAATCTCCTTCAATGAACTAATATTTCGATTTTATTTATTTGTATTAACAATATCTTATTTAAATCGAAATTATTTCTGTGTGAAATTTATATTTATATTTTTTGACGTGTAAATTGACATTTTATGAATAAATTACTTATGACTTATGAACGTTATCTAAATAGTCGAGTACCCACGTACGTAGACAAACCTCCCTGTGAAGTATGAATGCATACCAACCGCGCGTCACGTCTGTTATTTAGCTAATCTATGCGCTGCGCATGCGCAAGCTCGGCATGGCGTGTGCCGTAAAAGTTTATTTTACATACACGTAATATTTCCAACGGTCGTAAAGCGGCCGACGGCGCGCGGCGCGGACAGACCGACAAATGTGCATTTTTGCGCAGTTATGTTAAGGTTTGAACTCTTGCTGTTAGAGTATCGAGCGCATCGAATGATCCGATTGTAATATGAGGATAAATATTAAAAAATACGCGATATAAAATATATGTTAATTAACTAATTAAAAATAAAGTCAACAAAGTGAGTTGCCCTTCTCACAATGAGAAGATGGCCCGCGCCCAGCAATGGGACAGTTTGAACAAACGGGGCTGATAAAAAAAAGTAAAATTATAATGTTCCACAAGATTGAAATATTTATTATTTGGTTAGCATTGGCTATTTCAATCATCATCTTTTTATTAATAATAAAAAGGTAACAAACAAACAGAAAGAGATAACTACTTTCCCCTGTATAATATTATGGAATGAGTAAAGATAAGTATTATGCGAACTCACAACCTACAAAAATGTTTTTGGGTAAGAAAAATATATGATAATACCACCGAAAATATATTTAAAATATAATACAAAGACTGGCAATAGCCATTCAGCGGGGTAACGCCGCGAGTATTATGGGTACCTTTGCACCAGGAACTATTAGGGGTGGGTTATTTGACTGAATTTTCAATTACATTTGTATTAGTTAATATAATATCTTATTTTTCTTATTTCATTATGTACGAGTTGTCCAACGAGATACCCAACTGAAAAAGCAATAACATTTGCTTTGAAATATAATACAAAGTTTGGTTTATATTTTGTAACATTTATAACCAAAAACAGCTCAACCGATTTACATGAGATTTACCACGGAGGTAGCTTATACTCAAAGACATTAAAGCGTAGTGAAAAAAAAATATGTCTCTGCTTTTATTTTGGAACACAAATAGACTACTTTTTTTATTTTCCTGCAAGTTAGATTGAAATCTTTTCTATCTTAATACTAACAATAACTTTCAGGTAACGGTCCTGGCTTCAATAAAGCTATATTGGTTAGACACGGCTTAGGCACTTTTATTAGACTAGGCTTAGGTTCTTAGATTTCCAGTATTAGGCATACGAGCGTTTATTTTTTGTGATATTTTTACATTGAAATTAAACACATTTTAACCGATTTATCTTGTAAGTATATTTTACATCATTTTATGAACTGACGTTTCCTGGCGTTGATTAATATTTTCTCTTACATATTCTATTACGTCACGTTGTATCAGACAGACGGATAAACAGATTTAAACTATTAAATCAAACAGTTGTCTGAAATTTTTTATGACTAAGTACTTACATCTCCGAGATAGTTTCTTTCTACTATGGAATAATACAAACCAGAAAAACATACAATCCAAGTGATAACTTCAGTTTTTATTGAACTAAGTAGAAATGAAATATACATACATATTTTGTTAATTAGCGAAAAAAACGTGTAAATTTTGTTTCAAACCATTCCTCGTGAATCTGTCCTAGTTTGCAGCAAAGCACTCTCCATCTTTTTAATCTGACCCCAGCCAAATATTTTGTTTCTGTGCTAAAAGAGAAGGAAATAAACTAGCAAAAACACACTTATGTATTTACAAACTTATAGCACCCCTCTTTTTGTGTCGGATGTTAAAAACGCTCCGTCAAACGGCCGTCTGCTCGTCCGCTAACCGGAAACGCTCCGCTATTAACGTAAAAGTGTCATCGCGGCACGTGGGATGACACCGTAAACTGACGGATTGTAGGCGTTTATTGAGACACGATATCGCGTTTTTCACTCCATAAGGGAAAGGACTGACTTTCTAACTATTGTAAATCGTATAAAATAATTATAAGACAGCCTAAATGACGCTATATGGTTATTAGGATGTTTTAGTCGTCTATTTTAAGATTTTACCGTAAAAATGAGGCCAATTCCGTAGACTAGAGATACCATAAACAAAATTAACAGAACTAAATCGCATGCTGTATTTTTCTGACCGCGGCAGTAAGAAAAAGTAGGCACAGTTTTAGTGTTAATAATAAATTTATTTTAGTTTTAGCAAATGTGGGCTTTCTGAAACTAAACGAAATTCGTTTACTTATTAGAATTAGTTTCAGTTGTGTTCTCTTCAGGAAAACTATTTTTGTGATAAACATGGAACTTAGATGTTTGTTCTTAGTTTGGATGTATCGTAGGTATAATTTGTAAGAAAAGTTTAAAGGAGGTATCAACTATCTAGATCCATAGCTTTGTTTATTATGTATATGTACATACATAAAATCACGCTTATTTTCTTTTACGGTGTAGACAAGGCAACAAATAAGGCCTACGAGGCCGTTAGACAGCATCTTTGCCATGATTAGATTAAGGGGTTAAATGGAGGGGAGAGGGTATTAGAGGGTTAGACGTAAAATGTAATGTTGGCTTGCAGTGTCCCTGAACTGACTTCTACAGCATCCCCGGAAAGAGAAATAGCTAGTATATTCTATGTTTTTCTTTTTCTTCCCCAGTCCAGCCTGGAAGGTTGCTTAGTTTGTGGTAAGAAAATACAATCAATAAAAAATATCCACTAATAGGTATTAGTGGATATAGTAAGTTGATTTAACACTTGCTAAAAAAAATAAAATTTTTATTTTTTTATTTTTTATAGAAGATAGATCTACGATTGACCACCAACTCGCCTGATGTTAAGCGACGGTGTGGCCGAGGATGGAGCTCGTCGATCTATAAGATATCTATTCACTCTAGCCTTGAAAATTCCAAGATTGTAGGTCTCAGGAAACAGAGATGGCGGCAACGAATTCTATTCTTGTGCAGTACGCAACAGGAATATGGATCGATATCGCTGAGTACGGATTTTTGGCATTTCAACGAGAAATTCGCCGACTTTCTGCTAGTCCTGTAGTGAAATGGGGAGGGTGAAATTAGGTCGTGAAGCTCTTGCGCACATTCCCCGAAATGAATCCTGTAGAAAATAGACAGACATGCTACTTTACGGCGGTGCTCGAGACTAAGTAGCTTCTTGGCAGCTAGTTTATCGTCACCGATTAACCTCACAGCTCGCCGGTCCACTGATTCTAAAGCTTCCAGCTGATACTTGGCTGATCCATCAAAAAGGTGGCAGCAGTACTCCATACACGATCGGACCTGTGCTTGATACAGATGAAGCAGTTGTCCCGGTGAGAAGTATCGCCTTACCTTATTAATGATGCCAAGCTTTTTACTAGCCAGTTTAGCCTTAGATTTTGTTTCTTTTAACTGTTGCATTTACTTTTGATTTCCGGAAAAAAAAAATCTTTCTTATTTTATTAAAAAAAAACGATTTCTATGCAATTATTGAAAAGCAAATCCAAAGCAAACCCAACAAACAGATACAAAGAAAATAGAGTTTTTTTTTAATCCTTGAGAGTAGGTATCCTTTTGTGTAGATTTAGTTGGCGCATCCTAGAGTCGCGCCTCTTATTTACTTGTTACATCCTCGGTATATCTCCGCCGTACGTAGCGCATTAGCGAGGCATATTGCACCCGCGGCCATTGTATGCTAATATACCGGGACGTGTTCATTTCAACAAAAAAATATACCCGTGGCAGCCGGAGGTCGGCTGGGTAGACTTCCGACTTCTATACAATATAGCTGTTATACATTTCTCATTAATTAATCAATTTATGGTTATTTTCACGATGCTTATGTTATGAAGTTATGAAAGTTAAATTACGTTTTCAGGGTTCCGTACCTCAATAGGAAAAAACGGAACCCATATAGGATCACTTTGTTGTCCGTCTGTCCGTCTGTCCGTCCGTCCGGATGTCAAGACCTTTATCTCGGGAACGCGTGAAGGTATCGAGTTGAAATTAAAACCATATACGCAGATCCATATAGTATCTTGCTGCAGAAAGAAAAATAAAATTTCTCAGTTTTCGTAAACAAAAGTTACAGCCGAATATGTCGTAAAAAACGCACATTTCGACACTCACAGAGGAATCAAAACCTATGGGGTACTTCCCGTTGACCTAGAACTCTGAAATTTGGCAAGAAGCATTGTGTTAGAGTACACATATTAGGAAAAAATCAGAAAACTGAACATTTTTAATTTAATCACAAAAAAATAGTGTCTCTATGCAAGGAATAAGGGCCCAAATTTTAAAGTGAATTAACCGTATCATGTGGGGTATCATATGAAAGAGCCTCATGAGCATATATAAGCTAAAACAGGTTTTTATAAAACAAATTCATATGAAGGTATATCTGGGCTTCTAATATAGAGTTTTATAAATATATTTAAATCATGAAGTCTACCTAATAAAAAAACATTCACTACCGAATCCTCCCCTGGCATTCCGTTTATATTTATCAGAACATAACACGAACTCTGCTCGGGACAGAATGTTGTTGTTTTGCTCAAATACGGGTGCTAAAGTCACGCTTTATATGTAGCACGGTTTCTCTTTTATTTTGGATAAAAAATAAAAAGATGGTATCGACAAATATTTCACGCCAACGCTCAAAAACGTCCGAATTCAATGAGGTCTAAAGCGTAAACCTATGACCACGATTCAAATAATTTCGATTTTCAAAATTATTCGAAGCGGCAAAATAGATGTCTCAATCTAAATTATGACTTAGCACCGCGACATAGTAGTTAAATAAATATATTTTTACACCACCCGCACGCATGTTTCTTTTTACTTCATGTAAAGAGGGCTGTAACTCTTTATTTATTTTTTCTTTTCTTCGCCGTAGATTGTGTACTGGCAGGCAAAGGTCATTTGACCATACAGCCTCGTCTAATTTAATTTATCACACAATGATTGATAAGATTGTCTACGTCTCAACCAAAGAGAACAGAACAGTCTTAATTAACTCAAACGATTTTTTCTAATCTTTTCTAAGGTTTTCGCGATTGTTTCTCATTGAAATGAAACAAATTTTAACGGATTTATCGCGTATATTTATCACATAGTTTTATAACCTGAGCGTCCTTCACCACGACCACGACCACGGACCAAACGTCACGTCATAAAATTGTGTAGAATATACGCAATAAATAGTTACAAGTGTTTCATTTCAATGAATATTTCTATCATACAGGCCTACAACAAAAAGAACTAGTTCTAACATCGATCTGGCACACGAGAATAGAACTAAATAACCAGCGGACAAAGTTAAGATAAATAAAATAATAAATAATTAGGACATTACAGTCCATTCATACTAATAAAAAGCTGACATTTCTCATTTTATTTTTGCCTGACTGCGTAAGAAGGAACGTTATGTTTTTCGAGTGTATGTATGTTTCTATATGACAGCCTACAGCCTAAACGGCTTGACCGATTTTGATGAGTGAGATGTCGTTATATTCGTCTTCATTTTCTGAGTGGCATAGGCCATACTTTTTTGTAATAATAATAATACATTTCTCGCTAAAATAAAATAAACATTTTGTCGTAAGTCCAACAATTTTTTTCGTAATAAACAAGTGATTTTACTAGAGTAATTTTAAATGATACGCATTTATAATGTTTAACAGCGATTTTACGCATACGTTGTCACAAAAAATGAACACTCAACAGTGTATTAAACGTAACAAAATCGTAAGTAAGACTGCAAAGACTGCTTTTCTGCAGTCGGGTATTTTGTTTTTCTTTTAATATAGGTACTTGTTATAAAATGTAAAGCCGCTCTCGGAGTCGACCCTTGAGCCGAGCGGCCTGCCGAGGACAGCTTCAAGTTTTACAAGAGAAAATGAGAGATTTCAGTAAATACACTGTTAATGCACTTTATTATTATTCTGACAGGAAAACCGACAGGAAGGCAAAAACGATACTTAACAATTCATTATTCTGCCAAGTTGATGTTGCAAGAGGTCACAGAACGTGTATCTAAATTTAAATAGATAACGATAATATACTACTACTAGGTATAATTTTTTTTTTAACAGTAGACCTCGCAATCACAAACTTTACTGATGTGATTGCCTTTACACCCTAAATAACCAGCGGACAAAGTTATGATAAATAAAATAATAAATAATTAGGACATTACAGTCCATTCACACAAATAGACAGCTGACATTTCTCATATTATTTTTACCCGACTGCATAAGAAGGAACGTTATGTTTTTCGAGTGTATGTATGTTTCTATAGGACAGCCTACAGCCTAAACGGCTTGACCGATTTTGATGAGTGAGGTGTCGTTATATTCGTCTTCACTTTCTGAGTGCCATAGGCTATACTATTATGTAATAATAATAATACATTTCTCGCTAAAATAAAAAAAGCGTTTTGTCATAACCTCTTACGATTTTTTTCGTAATAAACAAGTGATTTCGTCGACTAGAATTCAGTACTAAGTTTCTGCCAAAAGCTATCAAAATTGGATTAAAAGAGCCCATAGCATTTTTTTACTGAGACCTCAGAACTTTTTGTCTAGACAACCACTGAACTGGGTTTGCTCGTATTTAATTTTTTTATTTAGAATTGAGTGACAAATGTGACAATATGTGAAAAACATAAAATCAAGTCTATTTTCCCTTAGGGGCTGGGCAGAACATTAGAGAACATAAGGCAGTTTGACGCCAAATTTGCCAACATTTAGAGGGTTAGGTGAGAGTGAATGGGTAATAAAGGATTAGAGGGTTAATTTAACTTGCAATATTTAAAACAGACTGACGTCGAGACAAATAAAATTATATAGAAGATTGTAAAATTAAAATAAATTGTATCCCAGTCTTAATTTAATCTAAATAAAAGTTATGTCTCAAAGAAAGGTAGTGTTGTCCAAAACCGACAATAGTTACATTTCCAAACCGTTCTTGTTTATTCAGATACTTAAAACCTTACGATTATTACAACTTATCTCTTCAAGAACCAATGTTTCTACTTCAATATCCAACAATTCAACTCTAGTATCTCTTAAATACACAACACGACACATTCTGATCACACTTTTACCAATACCTTTTCTTTTCCCAGACAAAAACCAACAAAAATTAAAGAAGAAAACTTAACAAAGCTCTTTAAACTTCGGAATAGAGATAGATATTGGTTGGAGTCACAATTTTCGAGTGTAAATGTAAAATTGGTACCGTCAAAGGTACCTAAAACTATTGACCTACGACATTGTACGGTTCGCTACACAAATATGTTAACAAAAGTTTCAAAATGTGACAGTAAGATGAGCATAAACTGATTTACATACGGTTTGCATGTTAAGATAGTTCGTAATGTCAAAGATCAGACGTTTGTATGAAATATACGAGGGAATATGATTTTGTGTTTATTGTTTGTGTATGGTAAGTTCAGGTAGGTATGGGTTGTAAATTTTTGATCAAAGATTTATGTCATAACATGAATAATTTATTTTGCGAGAGAAATGAACAATATGACGTTTTTATGGTAAGACTGTTAAAAAAAGATAAGTCATGGTAGTGATTAGGTAGGTGATTATAGTCTAAAACTTAATGATAACGAAATGAAAACTCTTTTAGTGTTTTAAGGAAATACCGCGTATTTGAGTTAGGTATTGTTTTTTTTTACAACATAGATCTACGATTGACCACCAACTGATGTTAAGCGACGGTGTGGCTGAGAATGGAGCTCGTCGATCTAGAAGATATATATTCAGGTCTCAGGAAACAGAGATGGTGGCAAAGAATTCCATTCCTGTAAGTACGCATAAAAAATGTGGACCAATATCGCTGAATACGGATTTTTGGAATTTCAATGAGAAATGGGTGGTAATGTGCCGACTTTATGCTAGTCCTACAGTGAAATGGAAAGGGTGGACTATACATAAGCACATAACGTGCCAAAATCGTTGAAGTAAACATTTTTAAATAAAAAAAAAAAACTACAAGCCTCTCACGTATATACCTATATACCTATGCTTTGAGTCGAAATAACCGACTAGATTCTACCGCATTCGGCGTCGATTAAATGATAAAATTGTGTTTGGTCGTATTGTAAAATATTTAGATTATTTACCGGTAGTGCTTTTGAGTGCTAATAATTTACGTTTTTTGGGTTCCGTAACTTAAAAGGAAAAAACGGAACCCTTATAGGATCACTTTGTTGTCCGTCTGTCAGTCTGTCCGTCTGTCCGTCTGTCCGGGTGTCAAGACCTTTATCTCGGGAACGCGTAAAGGTATCGAGTTGAAATTAAAACCATATACGCAGATATATAGTTTCTTGCTGCAGAAAGAAAAATAAAATTTCTATGTTTCCGTAAGAAAAAGTTACAGCCGAATATGTCGTAAAAAACGCACATTTCGACACTTACGAGGGAATCAAAACCTATGGGGTACTTCCCGTTGACATATAACTATGAAATCTGGCAAGAAGCATTGTGTTAGAGTACACATATAGGGAAACATCCGAAAACTGGTCATTTTTTATTTAATCACAAAAATTTGGGTATTTATGCAAGGAAGGAGGGTCCAAATTTTAAATGGCTTTATCCGTATCATGTGGAGTATCATACGAAAGAGCTTAATTAGCACAAGCTAAAACAGGTTTTTAAATGTTTTTGCGATGTATATTTTTCGATTTATGAAGGAAAATATATAAAAAAAACTCCTTTTATCTACTAGTTTGTACGGGACCCTCGGTGGGCGAGTCTGACTCGCTCTTGTCCAGTTTTTTTTAAATGCATTTTTAATGTAGTAATAGGTTTGCGGTAGAAGAAACCAATTCACTCGCGATTTAAAGATGCCCAGATTATATCTATCGGGAAAGACCCATTCAGGAAACGTGTTCCACAAACGTATAACATTTCGTCTCATTTTATTAGGTACAAAAACAGAATTGTGATTAAGGTAGGTCAAGTCCAACCTACTTCGTGAATAAACATTAGTTGATATTTTCATACGCGGCCATCCAGCCCCAAACGTATCAAAGCTAAATAAATAAATATGAGTGGACGTTTCACACAACACAAAGGTTTTCCTGGGTGGGGATCGAATCCATGACCAGCAGGCAGACATACTACCAGCTGAGCTGCGAGGCCAGTCAGTATATATATCTAAAGTAGGCATTGTGCTACAAAATCGTTCAATGACGAACTCTAATTTTGACATTTTCCAAGTAAAACGTCCCAGAAAGCATTGTTTGCGCCCTCACCTCTCACCCTGCACTGTCAAACCATTTGTCAAACTAAACCAATTGTTGAATATTCATCCGGCACGCATTCGACAAATTGTCGTAGAATTTCACACAAACAGACGGACAGAGAGTGACTTTTTTGTGTAAACTTTGTACGGCGCAGGCGCCGCGGGTGAATGTATTTGGTTAAATTTTAATAATTTTGTTTGTTTCCTTCTTCGTGTGGTTTGAGGTTGGAATTCTAGTTTTTGTGGCGTTATTCTACGGATAATATAATGTATTCATGCTCAGTGGTGACAATTTGAGCTTATTTTTTACATCACTTTTATGTCTGTGTAACAAGTTTCTTGACTTCTTATAAAAAAAGAAAATCAAATTAGAGGGTACAGGTTTTCAGACCTATTTTTTGTTTTTCTTTTAGCAATTCAGCCTAGGCGGAACTTTCTTGTTTTCCGGCTTAGATTTAAATTTTAAATTAGCTGGTATGTGTGGCTAGCTTAAAACCGCAAAAAAAATGAAACAGATTTTATTTCTAATAGTTCTTAATTTTCAAAATGTATGACATTGGCTGACCTGCTTTTAATGTTGTAGACCATGATTATAAATATAATTTTTATAATGAGAAAGAAAGAAACAGAACAAATCAAGATCACGATAGTTGATTACTTATCATTATGGATTATTTTTTAATTTTACTTTAAAAAAAATAGCTCCATAGATTATTATATGCCTTTTAAAATAAACAAACGAAAACAATTTATTTCTTAATTTAGTGCTGTTATTTAAGAGGATATTAAGACTATGATCAATTATAATGCGAAATATTGTTAGAAATATGTACCTCAAGCAAAATGTGAAATGTCCTTCCTCAGAAAGTTTTCCCGCCGAGCTTCAACAAAGAGCGTTTTAAAAGGGTGTGTACAAGCACCTTTCCGGGCTAGCAAAGCAACAATAATGTCACTGATGTTGCAGTTATCCATAGGCGACGGTTATCGCTTACCATCAGGCGAGCCGTCTGCCATTTTGCTGCACCTTTTTACAAAAAAAAAACTCAAAACAGAATATCCAATTGTTAGTCAAATAGCAATAATAAACAATAAATTTCAACATATTAGTTCGATCATGCACCTTCCCCATTCCTTCATTTTCAAGTTAGTCGAATTATAATAAGTATCTTGCGATATATATAATCAATTTTAAAAAGACAACTTTCGACTATTCGACACAATTCTCAAACAACACTACCCAAAACTATTCTATTTAAGAGTAATAATATAAACGGTAGCACAAACACAACCCCCGGGGCCGGGTAACACCCCATCGATCAAAGTTAACTAAACGGCGTTCAACGACGACGGTTAACTATTGATTAGCTTGATCGATCGGTTACACTGATCTAACGTTTAAATCATATTTCCGGTGTAACAAAAAATATGCGGAACATGTTTAATATTTAGTTTAAAAAAATGGTTGTCTGTAAAGTCGGTTTACGGACGATAATTTTACGTGATAACGTCATGATAGATGTGTCACAAGCCTTACGCTTAGGCCGATCGTGCCTCTCTATCGCTTGTTCCACGCTCTCGCTTGCACGCTCGGGTCAGGCAGAACGTGACAATTAATCATGCTTTTTCGTGTGTGCAGTCGGCGTTCATCAATTTAATAGACGTTATCACGTCAAAAACTCCTAATATACATAACTAACTATTTTTTACCCCACTATAGCGAAGCAAAAGGGAAGGTTATGTTTTTGACCGATATGTGGGTTTGTTCATCTGTTTCCTTATAACTTCTAAAATTTTTAACAATTTTCAAGAATCAGATACCGAATGATTGTGAATATTGTTGATTGGGTACTGAAAAATATTGTTAGTGTTAAATGTGTCCTATTAAATTGGTCTAGTGTAGATGCTAGATGCCGTACCATCCCTTGGGTGGGCAGCTTTACTACGTATTTACAGGCGAGTGCAGAGTGTGGTACCTAGCGACGCAGGAGTGCGATTTGTTACCACCTGCGGACAGCGACGTGAAACAAACTGCGCGATAATCGCAGATTTATAGCATCGCACCGAGATGACATGCAGATATGGACGGCCGTATGTACTATGCACCCAATAATGTGCGTGGGATTGTTTTTATTTTCTGTACATTTAAAAAAATATGGAATGGGTTTTTTAAATAGTAAGTAAATAGATTTTTCATACAAATTCGATATCAGGCTAATTAGCAGACAATGGTAATATAATTCAGTAGAAAAACCTACAAATTGGATAAAATATTTAGACTAAATAACTAAAGAGAACACAAGGGCGTCACAAAGCAAAATAATAGATTATGCATCAAGGAGATAATTTTATTAGCATCGTAATTTATCTAAATGTATAAGTTTTTTTTCAAGTAAATTTTGTAAATACAGTAGTTTTATATGTATTGTCACGAGTGACATATTGAGTGTAACGTAGGATTCTAGGGTTAACACCCTCGCTAGTCTCACTGCGCTAGAATCCGAACTGAAAAGAAGAATTCAAGCTCGCCCAAGACAAAACACTTTTATCTCCGAGGTGCATACTCTACTTCTTATGTTTTTACCTACATTTTTATTGCACGAACCTCAAAAATAGTAGGGTGCGTTAAATAAATGATTTTACTCTGATAGATATACCAACATATTATGTTTTTGTTTAATTTCACTTAAATTTGGATCGGCCAAACACAACTTGTAACTAGATGACCAACGACCTGCTTATCTTGATATCATTTTTATCTAAACAAAAACTATCATTTCGATCTCAATATAGGATATAGTGCGTTTCCCACGGCAGTAAGTGGCGCTATAAAGCCGTATCGGCAGTAGAGCGGGAGGACGGACCTCCCACGTCGCGACACGCGCGACTTGCGGAGCCCTCAGCCTGAGGCCGCCTGCCGGCCGCTAGCGGTGCTTGGTGCATTGTGGCATGACGCTGACCGAACAATACTTGTACCGACGTCACAAGTGTTCATATATTGACATTATTTTCATACTTATTAATTTGAACTCTATAATAAAGTAATAAACTAATAAAATAATCAACTGTGGCTTGTCTTCCTGATCGCTGGTTCGCTGGTCCAGTTTTTGCATGCCATGTGCTCTGTCTACAGTCGCTTTGACTTGCAAGCATTACCAGCAGCCGATATTTATCGAGAATCGGAGAAATAAATAAGAATAATAGTAGTAATGTAAGTAACAATCATAGTAAGATTCCCTTGATGTCAGATACCGTTTTCACAAGAAAAATAGAATAACAAATACCCGACTGCAGAAGAGCAGTTTTTGTGGTCTAACTTACGATTTATTTACGCTTGATACGCTATTAAGTATACTTTTTTGTGAAAAATTATCACAAAAAAGAATAGTACCTAATAAATATACATAAATAGAAATAAAAATAAATAGTAGTAGGAAAAAGTTCATTGAAAGTTACGAAAAATGGCAATGTTTATTTTTGCGTGAGTTTTGGAATTAATATTGAAAAAATATAGCCTATGACTGAGATAGATAGATAAACTCTTTATTGTACACACCTTAAAAGTAATAATAAACGACTTAAATAAACCAGTGCAACTGAGCGTGTGAATACAAATGTAACGTCACCTCGCACATCAAA
Organism: Lycia hirtaria; assembly: GCA_947563715.1. NCBI lineage: Eukaryota > Metazoa > Arthropoda > Insecta > Lepidoptera > Geometridae > Lycia > Lycia hirtaria. Next base: position 36,400,077 of record OX387385.1, read on the forward strand.
ATCGGTCAAGCTGCTTAGGCTGTAAGAAGTAATATAGAAACATACATACATATATACACTTATAATTATATAATTATAGTTTAAAAAACTATAACCGACTTCTCATGGATTTCATTGTCAGAACTGGACCAAATTGAAATGGGACAACACGGGAAGCATCAAAATCGGTTCACCCAGTCGAAAGTTCTGAGGTAAAAACAAAAAGTTATACAGTCAAATTGAGAACCTCCTCCTTTTTTGAAGTCGGTTGAAAACAACCCTCCTTGCGCACTCGGGTTAAAATACAAGTAGATAATAATGTTAATTAACTAACAATTTTATAAGCATGTAAAAAAGGTAATCAATTTAATTGTCCGAACCATTTCACGTCAACAACCATTGTGAAGCACTGTTCAGTAGCTTGAAGTATTCATTGATTCCAGAGGCGTCGACCCAAAATCTTAACGACTAAACAAATAAAACGTAACGACCTAAAAAATGGGATCAAAAGTCATTCATAAATTATAAACACGGCCGTCAAAGTCGCTCTAAATTGTTGGCTAGACAATAAAACTGATTCATTCCCAACAAAATCGTAAATAAAGTGGACACTTTTAATACTTGCCCATTTTGAACTATTACGGGGGCATAAAGTTTAAAAAGATGTGCGAAGCGTGTTTCCAATCGTAAAACGGTTGAAGTGTTGTATAGCGTGGTAACTGTACGTGTACGGTGACCAACCAACCTTTCAACAACGCTACATTGTGATTCCAGACCAATGGCGTTATTGTCACATGGATGCAAAGTCTAAAACAAATTTCACGAAAAAGGTTGATATTAGGTACGGAGTCCGGAGTTGACATTAGGTACTCATTAGGTACCTATATGAGAAACTAAAAAAGAGATCTATCTAACTAGATCTATATAACATAAAAAAAATATGTATTTTACTTAGGTTAGGAATATCTGACAGATCCGTGGTTTAGATAAAAGAGTTGTAAAAAGTTGTAGATAGATACGTTTTACGAAGGTTCCCGATTTTTTTCTCAAAAGATTAGTAGCAAAAATGACTTCTAATTATTGATTATTTAAGTAATTTGACTGCTAATATTTTGTGAAAAATCAAGAGCCTTCGAAAAAAGGTATGTACATTAAGGTATGTAGGTACACAGTACAGGCAAGCCACGTGGCTCAGTGGTAGTACTACTGCTTCCTGAGCTGTAAGTCATGGGCTCGATCTCCACCCAGGACACCCTGACAGGACCGCTCCTATACCTACTTAAATTGATGTATATTTTTCGTCTATAACATCGTTGAAAATGTAATTAAAAATATTGACTTGTGAAGATATATAGCTAGTTACCAACAAATTTGTCGACATATTTTCTCATGTTAAGGTTTTTTATGGTCATTCCGACCATGCTGCTTACAGTCGTAATAAATGCTATTATATGAACATAGATTAAAAACCCAGTAACATCTCCACGCACTCATGGTGTACGCCATGGCGACCCTATTCTTCCACTGATGTTCAATAAATAAATTGTCCTAGTATTGTCAACATTGATTCATCGCGGTTTTCCATCGAATCGATTCGATCTTAACTTTTACTGTCGCATTGTAAACCGCGTGTGGCCTTATTTACATACTTTATTCGATGAAAATTTATATCATTAGTCACTAGCGGGATTTCCAATGTCAGCAGTGACTGCAACTGTCGCCAGTGACTTGTGCAACGTACGACTGATTTAAAACGTGAAACTTGGCATTGGATTCGAGATTACGAGGTGAAGTGCAGGGATACCATTCACGTGCTTTTGAGATGATATCGATGATTTTGATTTATTTTCATTAATAAATAAATAACATATTTTTAATATGAATTAAGATTATTTCAAGTGTACCAGAATTCAAAACGAAGATGATTGTTGCGGTGCCATTTCGAGTTTTGTATATCATATGTATTGTGATTTTAATGTTTTATGTATAAAATAGGTATGAGTGTATTGTTTTTTCGTTTTTCAATCTTATTTATATAATTTAATACCCGTGCTAACCAGAAGGTTAGTGCTGAAAACCAGCGCTGCTGAGAATTCAGCAGCATTATAGCAGCTGAGCACTAACCTTTTTGTCGCACTGGACACAATTTTTTTTGTTTTTATGTTTTTATTGTTGCTGTAATGCCTGTGTAAATAAATGTAAAATAAATGTTTCTTTCTTTCTTTCTTTTTTAACATTTGACAGAAACATTTGGTACTCATTTCTCAAAAGGATATGAAATATGATCAAAATCGGTCAAACTTGTTAAGTCGTAAAATATTGATGAAAAAAGTTTATCCTTGAGTTGTCTACTAGGTTAATATACAATAATACCATCTACTAAGCACAAATATATTAGATCTGGGTGGTACCTAGTACAACAAATTTCGTTGGCTATTCAGCGCGGTAACGCTGCGAGCGTGATGGGGACTCTCAGATCAGGGTCTGCATGCGTGGGACTTGCAGCCTTACATTAGTTAAGAATTAGACTTTATTTTATTAGATTATGATAATATATTTAGTATGTGTAGGTATTTTATATATTGATTCCATATTGTTTTTGTACTCCCTCATCATCAGTTAGACAAATTAAATAATATTAAAGTTTAAAAAAAAAAAAAAAAAAAAAAAAAAAAAAAAAAAAAAAAAAAAAAAAAAAATATTAGATTTTGATAAAGAAAATGTAAGGCATTTTGTACTAAGTATACAAATTAAGAACAAAAAATATTTCAGTAACGAATCTCTGAAACAATAATAAAAATAACGACGTGTACGTGTCGCATTTCTTCTAAAATTAGTTTAAATAGATTATCTCGAGCAAGCCAGTAAATAAAGTCCATAATACCCAGTAGTCCCGCTAATAATATCGGATTCCACAAAAAGCACAAGTCGACATCGCACCCATCTCGATATCTCGCGTGGCACAATCGATATCGCACCCGGTATAGTTTAGAGACGTCTCAAATATCGATTAATATCGACCAATCGGGGAAATAAATAACGTAACGCATCCAGAGATCGATATCCGAAAATATCCGATTAAAGTTACGAGTGCTGTAGCAGAAGACGCAGTGAATAAGTTCACAAGTTTTATATAAATATTCCGACTTGACGACCGGTAATCCTAAATAACCGGCCAAGTGCGTGTCGTGGCACGCGCAAAGTAGGGTTCCATAGTGCCACATCATAATTTATATGAATTTAAGACAGAGTCTGAAACACGAGACCCTGTTTTATTTTAAGTTCACATACCTACATTATGATATCCAACGATGGAACCCAACTTTGTGTGTGGCACGACACGCACTTGGCCGGTTTTTTTAAATTCGTTTTCCTATTCTTTCTCTTGCCAATTATAATACTAAGTAATGAACTGGTTTATTTTCGTTTTTGATAGATCTGACTAGGGATGGTAAAAAAAAAGTTACAACTTACCATGCCCTTTTTTCTATCGGACAGTAAGAAGCACGAAAAAGCGACATCGTTACATGGTTAATATTCCGAAAACACGTACGAAACGCTTTGGCTCCACTTTCATTGTGCGTACCGCCAAAATGTGGAATGCGCTTCCTGAATGAGTCTTTCCGAATAGATATAATCTAAGAGTCTTTAAATCGCGAGTAAATAGGTTTCTTCTAGGCAAGCGCGCTCCATCGTAGACCGTAACTGTCGCTTAACACCAGGTGAGTTGACGGTCAAGCGCAAGCCTATCATCGAATAAAAAAAAAACTGTCAATAATAACATGAGTAAGTGCAATTCACTGTCTCTTATTTCCAGCTAGGAGCAGTCGCCGGTCGCTATATAGCGCGCGCATGTCGTGCGGCCGGCGCGCGAGCACCTAATCGTAAATCTTGGACATTTTTGTGCGGCTAAGAATCTATAATGAGGAATAGGTAAGTTTGTCTGTACGCTTTATTTACAAAAGGTTCACGAAGTTAAGGCTTATGATGTACTGTAAAGCGGGGAAAAACCTAGATCCGTGAATAATATACCTGTCTACATGAGTACCTATATGTTATCGCAAAGTAATTCACTAGAGTTAAACAAAACTATATAACAAGGAAATCGAAACGAAGGAATTGAACGAATGAACAAATTAAATGAATGAAGGTATGAATGAACTGAATTTTTAAACGATAAACATATCTACTGATGGCTATTAAAAATCACTAAGTAATGACAATTTATACAATTTTAAGTTGTCATTGATTTATACTTTGACATTGACGATGTTGTACTTACACTGTTGTTTTAACTGTAATTCTATGCTTTAATTCTATGATGACATTGATAACATTTACTGTAATATTATTAATTAATTCATTTATTTTACAACTTAATTTTAACAATATTATTAATATCGTTGTATTACGTTAGTTATTATTATACCTAATTCTAAATATTTTTCTGTATGCAATTTCAATGACAATTTAAGTGTTTTATATTAACTGTAATTTGTTTTTAATTTGCTTGTAAGCTGCCAACGTGGGATATGAAGTGAAGACGAGGGAACGAGATTTATATTCTAAATCCACAAACAAAGTCACGTGCACAAAGCGCAGTCAAATACGACATCGCAAAATAACCACGGAACCGCCGTCACCTAACATGGAATTCGGGATCTAACCACCAATAAATAGGCCATTCCACGGAGACCGGCCATTCCGCGTATTCGCCAATAAATCCTCCTCTGACATGAGCATTTGTAAAATTTTAAATTTAGAGGTATCTGTCAGTTTGATGTTTTGTTTGTTATGATAAAGGTTTTATGGTATGCAAAAACTTATGGTGTTGAATTTTAAAAAAGGATTCTTGTTTGTATTCTTGTAATTTTATGGAGGTGAAGAATTGAGATTCTGTTTTTCATTGTTCCTAAATATGTCATATCGTATGTCAAATCGTAGTCCATGTCATGTGATACAACATATCGCATGGTCAATGTAATTTCTGGGTGTAACAAGCTTTATCAACTATTATTATTTTTATCAAGATTTGTCTTAGAGTGATGAGAACATTGCATTACCACACAAAGTTGGATCGGCTCAAAGCGCGCAACTATCTCTCTCGCACATCACAATATTAAAAACAAAAAAAAAACACTGAGTAGGATATTAGAAAAGTGAGAAAGAGTATTATTTATTTAGATATGAGAAATATTTTTAAAAAGTTTTTCTGTGATATCTTTTAAATTGACTAAGGAGTAAGAAAATGAAATGTTTTTTCACTACTCCGTCACCAGTATACGTGATAACTGAATTAAACTTCTTTGTAAATAATTCTCATAATATGTAAATAAACAATTCCGTCTCTCACGACTCAGTGATTGTACATATTTAAACATGTTGTGATGCGCGAGGGAGATAGCTGCGCGTCGATTTCCACCTTAACTGTTGAAGTTAACATCTCTGGGTAGCTTAAAATATTCTGAGCAAACAAAAAAGTTACACAGCAGACGCACTGACATGTTTTTCTCAACACAAGCTCTTGCAAGTATTGTTATGATTGGTAGATAGGCGCGTACAGCGTCAAGCTTTATTTCATATTTTTCCAAACTATAGGCGAAAACTTGTAATTAGCCTCGTAATTTATATAAATTTATTTAAGTATTTAGGCTGTAAGTTTTCCTAGAAATATAAAATAAAATAAAATAAATAAATAAACACTTAAATGCATAAAGTAAATCTTTAACTCAAACACATATTAAAACCAAAAAAGAAAAACACATACACTGGCATGCAATCGACAACAAATTATAGAATCCCGACAGTATCGCGCAATCTCAGCCCGGTAGCAGGATAATGTATCGACAGGTACATCACTAGTGGGTAGTGCTGCACCCGGTAGCTGGCAATGTATCGACCGGGACATCACTACTAGATTTAGTGTTGGGCCTGACCCCGGGTTAACTACATAACTTGTGGACTATATCGTTAAAATCGGCGGGAAATGGAAGCCTATTTTAACGTAATGGTTTATTTAACGATAAAGATATTAAAATACAATGCATTTTGTTAACTTTAAAATAAATAATAATTACAGAAATAAACACAGAATTAAATTAATATATCTAGTAAAATTTAGCTTTGTCTTGACTGATAGATCAAAGTTCATTCAAATTCGTCGAGCTCATTTGGTATCCATCGATTACACTATGCCGACAAAAAAAAAATTACCCGATTGCGTAAGGAGGGATATATTTTTCGAGTATATGTGGGTATGTAAGTATGCATGTTTATATATGATCACCTACAGCCTAAACAGCTTAACGAATTTTGGTGTGCGAGGTGTCATTAGATTTGTCTTCACTCCCTAGTGTTATAATCAATTTTTTTTGTAATCATAATAATACATTTCTCGCCAAAATAAGAAAAACAAACTGTTTCGTAATAAACGTGATATTTCAAGAACTTTTCAAAAGGATGCGCATTTATAATCTTTCGCAGCAATTTTACGCATAATTTCTCACAAAGAACGTACAATGAACAGCATATCAAGCGTAACGAAATCGTCAGTTAGACTGCAAAAACTGCTTTTCTGCAGTAGGGTATTTTGTTTTTCGTGTAATATAGACACTTCTTTTTGTCAATTTTAGCTTATATATTATTTAGTAATATATCCTTCAATCGAAATTTTCCAAAAACAAGTCTTGTAGAGATTTCATTTCTCACCCATTTCTCGTTGAAATGCCAAAAATCCGTACTCAGCGATATCGATCCACATTCCTGTTGCGTACTGCACAAGAATGGAATTCTTTGCCGCCATCTCTGTTTCCTGAGACCTACAATCTTGGAATTTTCAAGGCTAGAGTGAATAGATATCTTCTAGATCGACGAGCTCCATCCTCGACCACACCGTCGCTTAACATCAGGCGAGTTGGTGGTCAATCTTAGATCTATAATATACTTATAAAAAAATAATTAAGACCCGTACAGTCTTATTATAGTTGCGCATATATATACGTTGTATTAAGATACTTACATTTAATCGTCCAAGGGCACATTTCTTGCAATTAATACATGCGCATGCGCCTCTATTATAGCGCCTAACGATCTTCCTTGTTAGTCAAGATATTAACTTTATGAAAGCAGTATCTTCTCGATATTATTTAGTACAGCAAAGCATTAAGTATAATGAACCAAGTGACGGTTTTACATAAAAATATGAAATTATGGTCAAGTGCGCACGGTGGGCTGTCTGTAAAGTAGTGCTATATTTATTTAAATAATGAAGTATACCTTGCTAGGGTCTTGATGCGGAGTAATGGGCTATTGTTTATGTTTATGTATTTTACACTAGTGCAGTTTCATTCATTATATCTAGAATAATAATTAGGTATCTTCTAAGTCTGCGTGCTTCATCTTCGGCCGCATCGTCGCTTTCCAACAGGCGAGTTGGTGGTCAAACGCGGACTTATACGTGTTAAAAAAAAGTTCTTTTACTGAGTCATTGAATGGGACCACAGAATTCGCCCTTTTGAATGGGGCTCGTGATTCTGGAAAACGATGTAATGTAGTCTAAATTTACTCATTTAGATAAATACCTATATTTAAAGAAAAACAAAATACCAGACTGCGGCAAAAGGATTTTGCAGTCCAACTTATGATTTCGTTACGCTTGATACGCTGTTGAGTGTCCGTTTTTTGTGAGAAAGTATGCGTAAAATTGCTATCAAAGATTATAAATGCGCATTCTGTAAAATAATTCTTGTAAAGTCACTTGTTTATTACGCAAAAGTTCGTTTGAGGTGAACGACAAGACACGAAAAATGCGTTTATTTTTATTTTTGCGAAAAATGTATTTTTATTACCTATTACAAAAAATATGTCAACATTCAGAGAGTGAAGACAAATCTAACGACATCTGCCACATCAAAATCGGTCAAGCCTTTTAGGCTGTAGACGTTCATATATATCATACATATATACCTACACTACATACCCACATACATACAATATTTTTTGGAATTTCAACCATAAATCGATGACACTTTTCTAGCTTCCGTCCACCATCTGATGGTAAAATGAGAAGATTGAATAAAACCTTGCAACTCTGACACACATTCCTCGAAGGGAATTGAATAAAATACCAACATACTAGCGACTTTGCGGCAATACTCCGAGCTTTGCAGCTTGGTTTGAACACACTTGTTTCCAATAAGCTTCTTGGCACGTTTCTCAATGGACTCCAACGCCGGAAGCTGATACTTGGCTGAGCCAAGTTGGCCACACTGCAGTCTAGGACAGAGTACACATTTCTAGAAGTTCGCTCCAGTTGTTTAATTATTTCTATTTTTATTTTTTGTATATTTTATTCATCAAATGCTATTAATGCATTTTCATCACGACGAACAAAATATCATACTTAAGAGGTAAAGCTCGTTTAGTCCCAACAATAGCCTGTTTCTTAAATAAATTTGATCTTCAATAGTAAAGAAATAGTACTAGCTAAGCATTACCAAAATAACTTAAAAAGAGGCCAAAATCCCGTCACAAAAAAACTTGGAAATTTAAAAACAACAATTCGAGGAAAACATTATCGATAATTCTCCAAGCCATGAATAAATCTAATTCAGTAAATGTATCTGATCCCAGCTCGCACCGAGCTCCAAAGTTCAGAGCTTCGCACTGGCTCGTCTGTTTTTATCCCGCGCGTTGCATAGATAGCATCAATTAGCCGTGTCCCGGGCTGCGGACCTGCGATCTCGGGACAGCGATCCCGGGACGTCGCTCGAACCCGGGACAAGTCCCGTGCGATGTTGTCCCGCTATCGCGCCATCAGGCATGGCACGTCACTAAAATGTACTGCCGTTTTGTTTAGAAAACTTGGAAAAGTGCACATGTTTAGAAAACTCAAAAACCCTTGAAAAGAAAAAAATAGCTCAACCAGTATTGATGAAACATAGCTGAGCATACTCTCGATGAAATGTTCTTTTAAACAAAAAAAAAAAGTTCAAAATTAGTCCATATGTTTAAGAACTACGATGCCACAGATAGACACACATAAATACAGATACAAAAGTCAAACACTCGTCTTTTTGGGTCGGGGATTAAAAACAAATTTAAGGGAGACGAAAGAAGTCCTTTTCTAACCGCTGCCGCAAAACGAGGGTAAACTAATAAATAAATATTGGTGGACATTTCACACAACAATATCTATAGCCCAAACTTAAATACTGTGGGGACAAGATGGCTGATAGAATACATCAAAATACACAAGCTGTGTATGCCTATAAATGACACATGTATCAGAATGTAACCATGATCAATATATGTTGAACCTTATAATATGTGTGCTGTTGGTGTACCTTAATAAATAAATAAATAAATAAAATCGGTTTAGTACCTAGTTTGGTTTTAAAAATCAAAATTGCGGATTTTGAAGTCGGTTATTTCAGTTTTTTTTAAACTGTAATAATAACTATTTTAAATATCAACAATTCGATTAAAATCATCATCTCGATATTCCTAAACCTTATCATACGCATAAAATTTTACGAACAGCATAACTAACTAAATTAAATCATAACAATTTAAACAAATAACAATAAATAATTAAGCAAATGGTATCGTTTCGCCGTTTCCTGTTAGATATAAACAATTTGAAACTATTAACTGGAGCCTATAAACGTCGGATATCACTGCACTAAAGAACTATTAATTTGATGCGCTTCGTGATTGTTAAATATAGCGTGGATTCACTTTTGTATTTGTACGCACAGGGTTTTATAAACGCAGCGTGAAACGTTAACAAATCTGTTAGGAATAAGTTTAGAAAACTCAGAAACCCTCAACAAAATAAACCGCTGAACGGATTTTGATTCATCATAGTTAAGACCATTCACGGCAAAATCCTATTTCAAACAACAAAAAAACAAAATCGGTCCGTCTGTTTGAGAGCTACGATGCCACAGAGACACACAGATACACACGTCAAACTTATAACAGCCCTCATTTTGGTCGGGGGTTAATAAATATTTTCTTTTCTTTTGTTTATCATATAGTAATTGCTATTATTACTCATTAAAATTAAACAATTTTTTACTATATATACATTTTAGTAATGGTATAATATTTTTAATATTATATAAGAATTAAATGAGAATCATTAAATCCCTACCCTTGTATTACAGGTACCACTATCCCAAAAAAAAAACATCATCAAAGAAATAAACACGCATTCTTACGTATTTGAAGTCGCTGCGTGGATTTCCAAAAAGACCGATTGGAAGCGGCTTGCATCTAGGGTCTTCTCGTCACTTGTATGAGGTCATCTGTCCATCTTGTGGCTGGTCTACCTACGCTGCGAGTTTATTGTTGTTGTTTAATTCCAGTAAATATCAGTTGAGAAAACCTACGAAACCATAATTATATGAAAAAAATCAGTGAATATATCGAAAATAGCAGCGTTTTGCCAACCCAGTGCGTACATGACCTGAATGTTCCAAATATGCAAAGATAACAATTCTATATCATAAAGACGAATGCTATTCGATCTATATCGAATTTAATGTAGTTCAAACCATTTTGCATATTTTCGATATTTCCCACTGCTAGAGAATGAGAACTAGGTTGGCTGCTGTTAAAGTCCGCTTCGCTTAGAATTTTAACTTAATTTTAATATTTGGTGAAATTTGTTTTCTTGGGAGCACGGTGAATAGATTAGATACATATATTGTAAAAATATTAAAATATCACACTTTCTCAGAAAAAATACACTCAACATCATATCAAGCATATAAGAAGTCGAATATTTTATTAGCCTCCGACCCAAGAAGAGAAGTTATAAGTTTGACATGTGTATCCGTATATCTGTGTGTCTTGGTATCGTAGCTCTCAACTATATGAACCGATTTTGATCTAGTTTTTTTTTTTTGTTTGAAAAAGGATCATCGAGAGTATTCTATGTTTCATCAAAATCGGTTCAGTCGTTTTTATTTGCCGGGGGTTTTTGAGTTTTCTGTAGTTATACATGTATAGATACTTGTTGAATTAGCATAACATACTTCCAATTTTGAAAACGGTGAAATATACAATTATTGGTGTTTTATTCCCTGCATAGAGCTTAATTATCTCTGGTGAAAAGTGGAAACACATCCTAACACTACTGCCACTAATTCGCGTATTGCTGATGGAAACACACCCTAACACTGCTGCCACTAATTCGCGTATCGCTGATGGAAACGCAACCTAACACTGTGACCACCACTAGCTCACTTTTTTCTGTCGTGTTGGCCCAGCACGGCTCTGCGCCAGCGCATCTCGTCGCGGTATCGGTCGCATCGTATTTATGTGCTGTCGAAAGCTTTTATTGCTATTAATATGCGCTCGCCTTTTTAGTCGCACCGTTTTTGTTTTAGCACCTGCTTATTGTTTCCATTTGATTTATGTGTTTTTAACGTTTGAGGTATCTCGAATTTAAGTATTTATTTCTTTTAAAAAATGTTTAGTAACATTTATTGTGACAAGCACAAATTTTAGTATAATTCAGATTGCATAGTTGGGCATAAACATGAGATATACATAATAGAGAGAACATAGGTACACCAGTATTTACGGTTCCGTAGTCAGAGTGTCACAATTTTTGTCCGTCTGTCTGTCCGTGGTTTAGCTCAAAGGATCTTAGTGCTAAAAAACTGTAATTTGGTACGAGTATAATGTACAAGTTAATTGTGCCGACAAAGTGGCGGAACTTAATATTAAAAAATAAGGGAGGTAAACCTAAAAAAATAAAACGACGCGAAAGTGGGATAATAACAGCTTGTTTTTTTTTTAGCTTTAATGTACTTGTGTATTTTTTTTTGTATTTGGTTTCCCGACACGCACTTGGCCGGTTTTTAACTGACTTAAAAAAGGAGGAGTAAATTAATGAATTTTTTACATGTTTGTTACCTCACATCCCCGTCATTTATAAATAAATCAATTTGGAAAAATATTGTTATATACTTTTAAATTGCTTCACATCATTTTATCAAAATTAATTCAATACTTTGATTTATAAAACAAAATAATGTGAAAAACATATTCATGCAAGTAAACGAAATTGGATATTTTGAAGTCGGTTCTCTCAGTTCTTTAAGTGCAGCTTATTTCAAGTGACGATGGTCTAGCCTAGAATGGAAAATGGCTTTCATGTATGGTTGACAGAACAAACCGTTGCTGCATCTAGAATGTGTACCTAATGGTTGTTAAATTACGTTACAGGAACGTACTCTAAGCTGTATGCTACCATCTTAGCTTATAATCAAGTTCCTTGTTTTTATAACATAAAACAAAACAATAAACCGTTAGAATAACCTTAGCCTATCAAAGAAATTGCATGACTAAGCAAGCATTTGTTCCAAACAACAGAGAGTTGATATCGTAAGCTTGACCCAAAACGCTAATTCTTCACGCCCACAATACCATTCCAGTCGTCTAATTAGAGAATTACCTAAAGACCATACCATCACATCCTAATCCGACAATTAAACAATGGACAGAAGCGCATCAGTCTCGGAAGCCATGCCAAGGGTAAGAAGCCATCCTACGGCCTTGTCGCCGCCAACAAAGATGCATTGTCTATCCACATCTTGGAACAAATCCAATACTGAACACATACTACCTGACCTCCAAATCCTGCATTTGAATACTCCACACCCTCCAAAAGAGCCTAAGCCACTGGAAAGAACAACAAACGAAAAGCAACTGCAAATTCTGCAATCAAAAGGCTGAAAATGGGATGGGGGTCTTGAAAATTATCGCCATCGAATATGCCAATTAGTTTGAAGCATTAAAAGCCCTGTATGGTGTGGATGCCATTGTCCAGTCTCTGACCTCGGCAAAGAAAGGTGCGATGACAGTACAGCAGTCAAGGTTACGATGTCGTGTTATATGGTGTGTCTGTAGTATTGCTGGAATTTGGTATGGATTGGTCTTGTCAATATTCTTATGAATATTTAGCGGAATAATCAAATGAAGTCCATCTTAAAGAAATATAAATTGCAGTAAGTAATATTAGGAAACGCCCATGAATCTGTGGCCCACAGTCAGTGAGGATTCACTGACTGTGGGCCACTGATACACAAACGTAGTCTTCATCTAGGCAGGCATACACTGCAGCCAGACAAGGTTAAAAGTATCTCTCCCAAGAAAATACTGGGCTTTCTAATGAGCGCAGGACTAGGGAGAGAACTGTAATACAGCGGCAGTCACAATAGATCTCCATAGGTCGCAGTGACATTTAAGCCTATCACCAAAAAAAGTGCCATATTTAAGATCACACGGTTCTTGTTAGTGGAATTAACCAATGTCTATGCTATTTTGTCTGCCGCCAGCGCCCTCACTTCTTGACATGAGATGACATCTGCCTTCACTTTTATTTCTTATTTTAGTTCTTCAATCTTCCATGTTTGTCTTTCCCTTCTCAACCTTTCCCTCTGTAATGATGAACTAGAATTAATAATATTCCTGTGGTATCTTCAACCGTCTCAAGAAGTTTCAGGCTGTATTTGGGTTCTGATTATATGATCACCGTCATCATCATTTCAGCCACAAGAAGTCCACTGCTAAGCATAGGCATCCCCCATTGAATTCTAAAAAGATCGGTTGGAAGCGGCCTGCATTCAGCGTCATCCTGACACTTGTAAGAGGTCTTCTGTCCACCTTGTGGCTGGTCTTCCTACGCTGCACTTGCTTTAGGTACGCTACGCTTCCCGGTTTGTGGTCTCCACTCGAGAACTTTTTGGCCCCACCAGTCGTCAGTAATGTCATAACAATACAATCAAAGTAATTTTTCTATTAAAAAACCGACTTCAACGCTACTTACTAATTCCTTCACGATTGTAAACTTTTTAAAGATGCCTCTTTTCACCCGCTCTTTTTTCTTTTGTCAAGAATGCAATGACAAATGTCATTGAATGTCAAATGCTCGTGTTCTAAGATTAGAAAATGTGCAGATGTTTAAACAATACTCCATAATATTTGACACTCTTGCAAAGAAAAACGTGTAGGAGGCCTGTCGAGGTGTCATTTTTTTTTCACTTATTAGGGTATTCATTTTACAGGCGGACATTTATTTATTTTTCCAAAATTATTTTCTTTCTATAAACTGTATACAAACAATATACAAAATATTTTTGAAGGCACACATTTTATGTTTAATTTTATTTCATGAATCGGTTGCCAAAAAAATAAATGACACATGCCAAATGAGACCGTATGCATTCCTGTCGCGTACAAATAATTCTGATTTAAATGATAAACCAATTTAATCCAAGACCACAGCGTATGCAGTCAAAAATGCATAAACATAAAAACCACTAAAAGAACGTATATTTTTTTTCCTAATCAAGATGGTACATACATACACACTTACAAGCTAAAAACAAAGCTAAAAAAGTGAATGCTGTGGTACATACATACAAGCTAAAGAAGTTAAAGCTGAATATGGCTCTGTGGTAACATATCTGTCTCTCAAACAGAAGATTCTAGGTTCTATTCTCGGCTTAGCATCTGCTAATGGTAAATTTTATTAACTGATCAGGGCCTGGGTAGTTTGTATGTGGTCTGTGCCTTTCCCAACACAGGGATTTTTAGTCCGAAAATATGAAGAGTTATTTACTACATTCATAAAGACATGGCCAAATTTTACTATAGGATTAATTCTTAAATTTTGAAGAGAAATTAGTTCTTATTTTAAAACATGATTAATTAAAATTTGTGCGATTTCAAAATGTCTTCAAATTTTACTTCCGTATTTTTGAACGTAACTCAAAAAACCCTCCATGGAGGTTTGTTCTAGTATCCTTCCACACACACACACACATCCACATACACATACACGAGCATACACACACACACACACACACACACACACACACACACACACACACACACACACACACACACACACACACACACACACACACACACACACGCACGTCGTAACATTTTTAAACATTTAAAATCATTGGTTAGGGATATTAGAAAAGTGAGAAATGACTCTGTTTATTTCGATAGGAGAAATATTTAAAAAAAGTTTTTCTTTGATTCTTTTAAACTAGCTGAGAAGTAGGGAAAATATGTTGTTTCACTACTCCTTCACCAGTATAAGTGATATCTGAATAAAACTTTTATGAAAATATTTTTCCTATCTAAATCAACAAATTCATTTCGCACTGTTATAACATACCTAAACAAGGATTTTATAAGCTTAAAAATGTGATGCGCGAGAGAGATAGCTACGCGCGTTGAGCTCCAAACATAAACTTCAGTCAAATTATTGGGATACCTAATGAATGTGTGTGTCAGTATGCAAATGTATTTGTATATCCAGACTTAATACAATGCAGTAGTCACAAAGTGAATGATCGAGCTCACGTGTCGTTTATCCCAGAGGACATTGCTTCGTAGGTCGTAAGTCGTACAGCCAAGCGTAAGTTAGAGCGAGCGATGCCAATCACCTCAAAACAAAGGTTTTACGTTGAAACCGAAAGTGTACGATGAATTTTAACACCTCTCAATTTGTACTTATGGATCGGACATTACAATAATAGGTACCGCTACGAGATTAGTCATGGGGCTTTTATGGTAAACAATAAAATATGGTATGATTAAAATCCACAAAAGATTTTATAAAATGATTGTGAGTTATAAAATAACAAAGAAAAGCGTTACTAAATAATGTTATTAATAGAAAGCAAATGATTTTAGTGTTTATTGGCACAGTCTGAGGCCTTTCTCAATCGTTTAATATACATGGTCGACATGAAAAAAAAAAACATTTTTAATGTTTATTTCTCGTTTTTACGTAATTGGAGCCATGACTATGAGTAGAAAACTATTTTCTTACCTTGTAAGAAATAATGAAAAAAAAACAAATGAAAATAATTATTTTCTTTATCTAGTTTTATAAATTCCGGCTTGCATTATTATAAGATCTTACAAACTAAGGATAGCTGGCAATTATAAAACTAGAAGAATATAATAAGTATCTTCTTCTTTCAAAAAATGTGTATTGTGCAATACATATTTTGTACTTTTTAATTTTTATTTCACACAAAATATTTTTTTCTAGCTAAAATATTTTTGCTTCCACTGGATCAGCTCAATCAGATTACCACAGCTTGTCTCAGATTAATCTCAGATCAACACGATAATAATATTTTAACTAATTTGTCGTTCTTAATATTAAAATAATAATTGTCAAAACAAGAAATATAAATTAGTGGCAAGACCGTGTCGATACACGCGTATAGTAGGGCTCCGTAGCTAATGCTGTAATTTAAAAGAAAACTACTTGGCGAGTATTTTTTATTTAGACTACTTTGCGAAAAAGTCCATTACCTCTGCCAGTGCCCTATTTATATTTAAATGACTATGGCATTTTGTGGCGGTTACATAACACATCTACATGCCAATTTTCTTTTATGTAAGGCTGAATAGTCTCTGAGAAAAATGACTGTGACATACGGACAGACGGTAATGACGATATTATAAGGGTTCCTCGTAGTTACTACGGAACCTTAAAAACTGAAATCATTATTTGCAACTACATCTATTTTTTATGTTATATATATTTACGATTGACCACCAACTCACATGATATTAAAAGCAATCGTCGCGGTGCACGATGGAGCGTGCTTTCTTAGAAGAAACTGATTCCCTCGCGAAGACACTCAAATTATAAAAAAAAAAAAAACATTTAGATAACATACAATTCTACACTTTAGCAACACATTCAATAAACTTGAATTAAAGCGTATTTATTTATATTTTATTGTTACCAATTATAATATCAAATAACTGAAAATACCAAAGTACAGTTCCCTCAAATATAAACAGTGGAGTCTCTCCCGCGAGAAATAGATCAGGCGGCTAGCGCAGTGTGCTCACCGCTCATTAGGCCGGTGTCGCCGATTCCGATTGTGATCTGGAGTGGCGTAGAGCGTAAATCACGCGATGGTATCGGGCGCGCCGTGTCGCGCGTGTACGCTAGGCCTAATTGTGGATCGATCTGGAGATACGTGCGGGATGAGCACGCTTTATTTAGATTTCAGTCGGAAATCTGTTAGGAGAAGCCTTAAAAACCTTTGTGAGTAGTTAGTATGGTTGGTCGCATAGCTATGTTGGTATATCTGTTTTCTAAGCTGTAGCTCGATTCCCACCCAGAACAAATATTTTTGTGACGAATACGGATGTTTATCGTGCATCTGGCTGTTTCTATGTATAAGTATAAATTTAAAAGTATACCTATAAGTATTTTCTCTTAAAAAATATTTTAAATAGGTGTTTTTAAAAAAAGTTTCACATAAACCTGTTTGAATAGATATCTATAAAAAAGAGGGTTACACTCCGGGAGTGCCGGCAGAAGTGAAAACTAAAAAATAAAATAGCAAAAAGACTGACTCGGGAAGGATTTGAACCTCCGCCCTCCGATTGACAAATTGAAATTTATATCGGTGCTCTAACCTATTGAGCTAACGAGTCTTACGTGCATGTGACGAAAATAAGCATTCGGCGCGACGAACTGACGTCATGCTAGAAGGACAAACTTGTACATACAATAATGAACTTTAAATGCAGAACGTTAGAATAGGTTTCTGTCATTTTTTACCCATCCCAAAAATGCACAACGCCGCTAAAGAAGTTTTCACTTCAAAAATATTTCTCAATGGCAGGAGTAAACAATGCAAAGTGTATATTTTGAACATTTAAAAAAACTACATACGGTTTTCTATAGACCTGACTTTCAAATGTTAATAATATACCTATGGACCCTGCTAAAGTAGAGAATTCTTAAAATGACTGTCTTTAAATCTACACCTCCACCAAAATAACCCCAAAAATGTAAAACGAAGACAACTCCAATTGATTTGATTTCAATATTATGTATCTAATTTGTACTCCGTCCATTCCTCGCGGCGCTCAATTAATTTAGACCCATTTCGTGAATCTTCCGTATCTCACAAATATCCTCATATTTTCTAACAATAACCTCTATGCTGATACAAATAAAGGTTATAACAAATTTCTTCAGTGTCAAATTACATTGGTTATTTAATACACGCGTTGTCATCGAGATATTTTTCAAATGTAAGTAATATTTCGATTTTTTAAGTGACAGTATTCCAACATCGATGGTAATGGTAGTAATCAATTTGGTAGTAGTGTGCATTGGACAAGTTCAGTTTGGGTCAGACCAGTGATAAGATAAAGGCGTGTCGGAGTCGACCCCGGTATCACTGAATGGATTATTACATTATTTCTTTCCCACGTATTTTTTTTATTTGAATTGAATAATTATAGTTTAAAAAACTAAAATACCTACTTCTAAATACGCAATTAATTTACTTGGATAATATTTATTTCAGTTATTTTGTTGTGCAAACCAAAGTACTAAACAGATTTTGATAAAATTTATATGAGACAACCTGTGACATATTACTTATCAAAAAAAAGAATCATCGAAAAATAAATAATTGGCGCGTAATCGCTGAACAAACATGCAAAAAACATACAGTCGAATTGAGAACCTCCTTGTTTTTGGAAGTCGGTTAAAAAGCTTTTTATACTAAGTATCTGAGAACCACAGTAGTTCCCTCAAGTCCGTAAAAATTACAGCCGTATATCCTTTTCTTCTTGCACTTTTGACCGCCTGTAAATAAATACATGTAGATAAAGTTGTAAATCCTATATACCAAGTTTTGGCAAGATTAGTTGAATAATACGACCTGTACACGAATGCCCACAAGCATCATCATCATCATCTCAGCCTTACGAAGTCCACTGCTGGACATAGGCCTGGGGAACCATGGATTTCCAGAAAGACCGGTCGGAAGCGGCTTGCATCCAGCTAAATTGAGTAGTGAGACCTAAATCCCTATCACTTGTTCAATCAATTCGTCATTAATTAGTTTGTGACACTTTTCCCGCGTCACTTTCTAACAGAAAACTATAATTCACTTTAAGGTTAACATTGAACTGTACTTTCTAACTTCGCACCAACATTGTTTTTAACCCAATAAGGCACCAAATCGAACGCATTTAACCCAAAGCTTTAAAGTTCGATTTCCTACCTTTTTAAGTTAAAATAAATACTGTAGGAATTATGACAACACTATTATTTATAGATTTGTTAATAAATTTATGAGTGGCTCAATATGTTTTATTGAAGAGTGAATTTTGTGGTGTGTTTTAGTGTTTTTAAAATGATTGTCAGTGAGATTAGATAAGCAATGTGTGATGTTGTATGAATGAAGTTTGTTTTAGAAAGTTGGCAGCGACGTTATGAAGGGATAGGCATGACCTTAGATTATCTGCGTAGAAAAATTATAAGAAATGCGTGTAGATATTATATCAAAGTCGGTGTCTTATGTTCTTTGAAATACAAAACAAATGGCGTATTGTCGCGTGGGTTTATGATGTTTAGTGTTACAAATGTGTGACAAAATGTACGCTACGTACAAAAGTACGCACAAAATGTAGAAAAGTGTTTTTAAAGCGGCGCTAAGGGGTGGTGAACAGTACAAATAGTACTCTAAGGGCTGGTTATCGATTTAAAATTATTTTATGTATTTTAATTAAACTGATATTACCCTCGTATAATTAAAACAATATACTTAGTTACTATTTTAACCGGCTTCCAAATAAGAACGTTCTCAATTCGAATGTATTTATTCAACGATTACTTCACCAATTATGAATTGATTTTAATGTTTTTTTTTGTTTGGTAGATCATAATTTAGAGGTGGTCTCATATAATTTTTTTCAAAATCCGTTCAGCACTTTGGTTTTTATAGTAAAATAAAGGGAAAAATATGTCTTCCAAGGCAACGAATTGCGTGTTTTGAAGTCGGTTTTATCAGTTATTTAAGCTGTAATTATTTATTTTATTTTGACATTTACCTACATTGTATTATTATAATTTGGTTATTAATTCAAACATTGACTTCAGCAAGAATTATTCTATTCTGGATTGAAGAGCGATGTTTCCGGGCGTAACAAGATTTCACATTATGAACTCAGACTGAGAAGTGCAGTGTATTACCAGATAGGATACTGAAGTGCATAATATTTTAAGTAAGATGACTTGCACTATTGTATTAGGTAACCCTGTAATGATAGTTGTAAAATGAATTTGATAAATAAATAATTCCTGCAGGATAGCGGGTGAAACTGCGGGGCGCAGGGAGTGAACAATAAATTGTTCAAAACTATTCCCGGCAGAGGTAAAACTTCATTGTAGCTTTCATTTGCCCAACATGCCTACAGGATAGTTCCATCTTATAGGCTCGCTCCATGAAGCCTCCAAAATGGTCCATTACACTAAACTTACCGCTTTCCAAGACAATAACATCACCTTCCCTAACTAATAACAAATAAATTATAATACTGTGTTTAACACGGAAACAATACTGAAACTCTCTACACTACCTTGTCGCAATAAATATCATTACTTAGCGTTGTTTCATTGTTCGTAAAATTTAACTAAATGTTTTGTGATAGAGTTCTATCTCACTATGTGGCGTGATTTTGAAATATTTGTACTCGTTTTCGAAGAAAACAAAGAGATTATGGACCACACAGAGAAAACAGAGACCGTTTCGTCTCAACTTGGTTGTAAATTATGTTTATTAAGCGGTTGGGTTGCCAGGTTCGTAATCACAGTGCTTCTTACATTGTTTTAGATCATTTACACAAGGAATTAAAAGGGCTTTTCTTGGTTTCCTAATTGTTTCTTCTTTGGTAATATTTTAACGTAAATTATTCAAA
This sequence comes from Lycia hirtaria, assembly GCA_947563715.1. Taxonomy (NCBI): domain Eukaryota; kingdom Metazoa; phylum Arthropoda; class Insecta; order Lepidoptera; family Geometridae; genus Lycia; species Lycia hirtaria. Next base: position 36,420,846 of record OX387385.1, read on the forward strand.
ACTACGATAAAAAATAAAAAATATTCTATGATGTTCTAATTTTGTGTATTTTTGCTGTTTGAAGTCATGACTCTCTGAAATAATTATCTGTTTAATATAAATTAATGGGTTTAGGTAAAAATGGATTTTATAAATGTAGCAAAATGACGGACTTATCGCCTAATATAATGTAAATTAACGCGTTAAATCTGTTAAAATTTGTTTCATTTCAATAAGTAACAATCGCGAAGGCCTTAGAAAACATTATTGTTTTTAGATTTCCGTACTTAGTAAACAAGGAACCTTTTTAGTTTCGAAATATTCGTCTGTACAATCACTTAGAGTACTTGAAAGCGGCAATTATAATATATATTAATAAAATCACGCGGAGAATGTGGTAGGATTAAATATTGAAAAAAAAATATCTTTGAATTATTTTTTCTTAAAATATAACAGTGATCGTGTTAAATTATTAAACACAAAAATCACTAATAAAACAGGAAAATTGCTAGTTGTATTTTAAAAACTAATAGAGGTCTAGGCACATGAGTTAGACCAAGAAATCGGTGATTTCTTGCTTAGTACGAAACTGTTGAAAACACGATTTTGATATAAGTCGAGTAACACCTTTTTGTACTGAAAGCACAATAGATATATCGTATTAAAGCACTATAAAAATATCAATAAAAAAATATTCAATAAAAATATTGGTAATATTGGTCTATTTCAATAAAAATATTTGTCAAGATCTAATCTCATTCCTAGGTTATAATTAATATCTAAAAACCGTCCGCACCCTGGCAACCCTGGCTAGCACGTATGATTCCGATCATAAAGTATATGTATTAAAGCAGCTTATTAGCATACGATAAAACAGCGATCAGGTTACAATGGAGCTCACTAAACATCGCTTATGAAATATCGCCGACGAACACGAAAGAGGCTGGTTTGGACGGTAAAGGGGAGAATTCTGACCGATCTATAAACATTAAACATTGATTAATTAATCGATCTGTTGCGTTGTGTCCCACCCCTAGTTTACCTCACCCAAAGTACAACATTCGTATTATATTCTCTTTGGTTACAAGCCTTATATTCACTTGTATGTTTAGTTCAAAAGCTTTTTCGAGGCTAAACTTTTTACAAAAATACTTGTTTTACATATTTTTTAATATTTTTGAATTAACTTGGATCAAAAAGATTTTTTTGTGGAAAATGTGTGATGTTGCTTTCTTTCTATTGTGGTCTTTAATTATTGTTCTTATATGTGCGTACAATAATTTTATATCTTCAAAAATGTTGGTATGCGCAAGCGAGACGGACGAATGGTCGAACCACAGATTATAAAATCTTCAACGACAAAAAAAACAACAAAATTTTAAAACCTATTTTTTCGAAGAAAGAAAATTTTGCCATTAAATGATTTTTTAGATTGAAACGCAAATATAAATAACAGAAGAACAAAACGTATCATCAATTTTCACATTCAATGATTAACTTCAACACCTGCGATACCCGTAGGATCAAAAATATCGAATCCACAAGACATACTTAATCGTAAATTCAAGCCTTAATTACACAAACAAAAATAATTAGTGTGAAAAATAGTCCCAGCAGGGAGCGGCACTGAGGGACCACAGTGGTACTGTAATAGCACCTCTGGTGCTGATGGGACATCTTTTGGGAATTCCGAACTAAAAAGAATAGCCACAGACTAAGCGTATAACTAAATTGGCAAGGGACAAACATTTAATTGGAATGTATTTTCTATTGGCATTCTATTTTATGTTAGCATTTAGCTCGAATTTGTCATATGTTCATGTGGTACACGATAAGTCGTATTTTAGTTTATACACTAAAATAAAAATAAAAAGTATATAAGCATCTTTTAAATAAAATTACAGTTTAATCCCGATTATTTAGATTTTAATTTGAACTATACATTTTGAGTATAATTTTTCGACTATAATTTCAGACACTTTCAGCGGTCTTTTTCAGAATGGTGGCTGACATCATTTAGTGCCGTTCCTTCTCGCACAACAGGCTACCGCCCGCAATGATGTGATTGGTTGGAAGAAATGGGGGTCGTTATTTCAGCGCAGGAGATCTTCCTCATTGAAACCTTCTTGCATGATGAGAATATTCCAGCAAACGAAACCAAGTGTACTAACAGACTCGCGTCTATCCTCCCAAGCTCTAGTAAGGCTTAAGAGCGGATAATAAGATCCATCTCCCGTAGTCATATTCTAGCATTATAAAGGAACATACTAATCATTAAATAAATAAATTAGTAATATGATATACAAAGATTGAAACTAGTAACGGCTCCACATGTGACCACAGAATCACCTCCAGTTAAGGAATCGGCACCGCGCCTAATTGTGCCAGTCCATTTGTATTACTACGCGAGAGTACGCTCCACGCGATGTTTGTTTCCATTGTAATGTTCCTATCGCAAGGTTGCCGGACATTTTTTAGCATTCATAGGCTCGCGATTGAACACCGACTCATCTGACGTTGTAGTCTACAATGGAGTGAACTAGCCCAGAAGTAAAACTATTTACTCGCAATTTATTTGTGGCTTAATTGTGAAACTAAGCATTTAAACGCCGCACATAATTCGATTAAAATAATTTTGGGAAATACAGATTGTGGAAATTTTTCAAACATCACTAGCTAGACCCGAACTAATAACTAAATTTATAACTTTTTATGTAGATACCTAACTATGATACATAGAAAATTTAGATACAGAACAAAATGCTCATGCTTCCATGCTTGCGTGGGCTCCACTTGAGAACTTTTCGGCCCCATCGGTCATCAGTTATACGTGCTATGTGCCCTGCCCACTGTTACTTCAACTTGCCAATCCGCTGTGCTAAGATGACTTTCATCCGTTTACGGATCTCTTCATATCTAATTCGATTTTGCCGAGAGACCCCGAGGATAACCCTCTCCATAGCTCTATTATAAAGAGCAATATCAGAATACAGCTCCTTCAAAGTTATCATATCTTTTTATTCGTTCTTTGAACAATTTCGTTTGTTCTTCTCATTCAGTAGGTATATAATGGAAACGCGCCAACAATCACGCCTACGTGTTGGTTTTTGTATTAATTTCGTATAATTGTAGCTTTGGTTTATGTTACAGCTTTCATTAATTGTAAACGAAATGTGGGAGATTCTTACCTGTTGATTTATAACAATTCATTATTTCGGTGATGTTTGGTTTGTATATTAATGCGCTGTGAAATATCGAGAATTTGAGACCGAGTAAGATTTTTATTTTATTTAGTTACAGGCAACCAACACCACAAAAAACGTGTTTCATTAGACACAAGTAGGTATAAGCTTAGAAAACTCTAAAACCTCATACAAAACAATAGGCTGATCGGATTTTGATAAAACATAGCTAAGACCTAAAGCACTCTCGAAAAATCTTCTTTAAAAAAAAACTACCTAAATCAAAATCGGTCTATCCCTTTAAGAACTTCGATGCCACAGACAGATACATAGATATAAATATACACAAATACACACATTTTTCATTATAACGTGGAGTTCGTAAAAAAAAAAATGATTTTAAAATAAAAACTACGGGTCCTGTTACGTATGTTTTTTGAGTCAAAACGCGCTTCTTCATAACCTCCAACAATTTTTTTCGTAATAAATAATTGATTTTAGTAGAATTTTTCAAAATAACGTGTATTTATAACCTATAACAGCGACTTTACGCATACTTTCTAACAAAAAACGTACACACAACAGTGTATCAAGCGTAACGCTATCGTTAGTTAGACTGGAAAAATCGCCATTCTGCTGGGGTATTTTATTTTTCTTTTAATGTAGATAAAACTCCATTAAAAATATGTAAAAACCACGTTATATGTTTTCAAATAATGTACTTATCTAACCGAGCTGTGTTCAAACAAAACGAAAAGACTTACAAAAAATATCAAATTCGACTAAATACAGGTATAAAAATTTAAAATGATACCGAGTCTTAATTTAAAATTAGCCTCATCCATTGTAATTAGCAATTGAAGTAATCTCAAGGTCGGTTCACAATCAAAACTCTCACCCGGCGACATTGAGTCTTGACCTCCCCCGGTTTGCACTACATTATAATATGTAATTATATCACAGTAGTGCGTTATGTCACAAGTTCCCACGATGGTGTTTTGTTTGTCGGGCCTTGACGACGGGTACTCACTTGGCATGAGCGTTCACTTCATTTTTAACGAAAAACAAATTTGTAAACTGTAGGGTAATTCAGTTAATCAAGACCGCTCCGTAACTGAACCTTGTGCGAAGCATTTCTTGTCGGCTGCTGTCTTTTTTTGATTTAGTAACGAGCGAATGACGTGTTACGTTTCATCAAATGTGTCAATTGTATGACATTACTTAACCTAACCTAAAACCTAAGGTAACCTGGTAATTTATGAAATTATACCTCAAAATTGCAAGTTTTTGGATTTTTTTTATATACTAAATTGACCTACGATTGACCTGATGATTGCGGTATGGCCGAGGATTGAGTTCATCGATCTAAAAGATATCTATTCACTTTAGCCTTGAAAATTCCTAGATTGTATCTCTTAGGAAATAGAAATGGCAGCAAAGAATTCTATTCCTATGCAGTACGCATCATGAACGTGTCGCTGAGTACCTACGGATTATTGGCATTTCAATGAGAAATGGGTGGTAATGCAGCGACTTTTCTTCTTTCTTCTTAATTTAGTCCAGTTCTGGCAATGGCATCCATGAGAAGTCAGTTGCTTCAGTTTTTTAAACTATTACTATAATTGATATATTTATTTTAAGATTCTACGTACCCAGAGTTCCAGTCTAGGCACTATAGCAACCAGCCAATTTTACTAAATACGCCTCGGCTTAGGGAGATAGCAAAATTGGAAACGTCAACAAAGTACAAGCCGAGCTATAAATGATTCGAAACGATTACGAAAACTAAGTATTTTAGATAAACGTTAAATTAGTAAATATTCTTCTTCTTTTTTGTATTGGACCCGCATTAAAGCATTTGACCAGCGTAGCTTAAGTATTAGGTTTTTTTAAGTTTCTTGAATAAAACAAGTTGTAAATGTTCTAGTCACAATCTAAGTCACGTATACAGTCAATTTATAAGCCGAGTCCTACTTCAGTAAAGTGGTGGCGACTTTACTAGAAGCTTCTATGGAGTTTTGCCGACAACGTAAAATCACACGTTTTACTGCTTTATTTCACTTGCCCACACTCACGCACTTTATCGAACACTTAATGAATAAAACACCACCATTTTTATAGCATTAATGTTCAAAATAACACAAGTTTAAGAAAATAAACAAAGCAACAACACGTTACTAAGACGTTCCCGCCAAAACCTCAAGTAAATATGGTTACAAGATTTTTTTCATATGGGATCCGAATTAAAGTTATAAAAAATTATGTAAAAGTCCTTTACTGTTAGAGACACTATCACTAATTCTCTCTCTCTCTCTCTCTCTCTCTCTCTTCTCTGTCTGTTTGTTTTTTGTTGTTTTGCCTTTTCATCTAAATAAAAATTTAACTGGTTGATAAGGTACAGACACAGCTGTAAATCTGGAGATACACATAGGTTACATTGTATCATCATCGTCACCATAAACATCATCGTCATCATCATCATCACTGTTCTTCACCACTACGCAGATGAAAATGCGGGACATCGCAAGTATGTTTATAAAGTTCCGATCAAATTCCATTAACTAAATGTAGGTTACAAACAAATATTATCTCGTATTTTCTGGAGCTTGAGTTGTTTTAATATTCGTTTAGAATTGTTCACAAATACTATCAAGAAGTTCCGTATAAGAATGGCGAAGACATTGTGTCTCTTTTATTACTTTCCGGTGATTTGTTGTTGACCTACGCATTTGATCAGGGCAACTTTCAACTTGAGACAAATTATTTATTATATTTAGAAAAAAAACATATACTAGTTGTTTCCTGCAGTTTCACCCGTGTAGTAGTAGTGATGATGATGATATAATACAGCTTATGGCCGTCTCCAGGTACTCAGCTATCTACTTAAGAACCAAATTTCATAACAATTGATTCAATTGTTTGGTCTTCAAAAGGTAACTAACAGACAGAGTTTTTATAATAATAGTAAGGATGTGCAAATTAAAACTAAATAAAAATAAATAAATTTTAACGGATTTATAACGTATATTTTACATCATTTTATCTTTTTTTTTAACTTATTTATGTTTCATTTCAATGAGTAACAATAGCGAAAATCTTAAAAAACATTAAATAAAAAGAATCAAACCAAAAAAAAAAACTCCGTTGGGGCTTATATTTATATTTTTTTAAAGTTTCGACTCTAAACGCCACAATCATTTACGCCTGTCTATATATGGTAATTCTTACGTTGCGATTTTCTGCTTTCGTGCCAGCAGAACCGGCTTACTTATACATACACAGCTTTTACTCAGTTGTGTACAGAAATCTTATAACTAACGGAAATATGGAAAATTTTGTAATTTTGTAATTTTTGAAATTTAGTAACCACGAAATAGTTGTTTTATGGCGGCGGGTAAAACCGTGAAAAGTTACTAGTTTATCAATACAGTAAGTTTACTATTACTAAATACCTTAATTTTTAAACTAAAACCATTCTAATAGAATGTACACACTGTTAGTGGTTTCTAGTGACTACGGCGAGGTGATTCAAGCTCGCGGAACTCGTAACTTGCCACTTTATTATTTACTATTCATGTTATGCTTCATGTCTCTTGTTCAAATACAAATAAAACGGACTAAAGTGATACAAACATATATGTATATTTAAAAACATTGTATACTTGTTATCGTATTTACAAAAAAAAACTTTCAAAGTTCTTCCTGCTTGTATAACATTAATCAAATGTCTACTTTTCAGATTCATAAAAATATTTATAGAACATTTTATAAACTAACATTTAGCATACTTAACCCAAATAAACTTTAATGAACCGCGATTATTCTATAGTTCATTTAAACCCAAGATTGAACGCTCATATTATGACAGCTTTATCTCAACAAATTTAACGCAAGCCTTTGATAGAGTTGACCTTGCGGTGCCATAGTTCACACCGTCCCTTCACTGTGGAAATGTGGAAAAAACCTAACAATAGCGAGGCCCTCGTGCATGGACTCGGTCAAGACAATTGATTACATGCAGTCCTATGCACTTTATTGATTATTGTTGACGATCGATTGCATTAGGAAAGAGGTGTACGTCAAGGTTGTATTTTAGGACCGGTCCTTTTTTACTGCTCATTTATCATTTATGTACTTTATAATATTTAGTACTTTATTAGTTATAAAGTAAATAATTATCAACATAAAATTGGGAAGAAGTTTTTTAAGTTATTTTGTTTGTTAAGATTGTATGATATGAATTCAATAATATTTTTTGACCTGATATTAGTCAAGAATGATTTGACAGCAAATAAACAAGTCAAATAAAAAATAAGCTCAATAACCTGTTAAACTCTGTAACGAATCGTAAACAAGTATCGTCGAACCATAGATAGTTAGATAACTCTTTATTAAAATACCACATTGTACAAACATATAAAAAAAAACTATGGCTAATTTTTCAATATGCGGCCTTATCGCTTAAAGCGATCTCTTCCAGGCAACCGTGTGCGGAATAGGATAGTTGGCACAGATAGTGGCCTTTAAAAGTAAAACATAAAAATTTGCGTACACAAAAGTGAAAATACTACAACAATAACTTATATCTATATAATTTATATAAAACCCATAACCATCTAACTTGAGCATACTTTTAATAAAATCTTTACAAACTGTACAGTTACGGTAAAACATCTTGAACACTGGATCCACACTGATTATTTAAAATAAATGTAAAGTTAAATGTAGGGAACATTTAACTTCGGCAAACAAAATGCTTATCCTAAACAAGGAAGCCCATAATTGGCGTTAAATCAAACATGGCTAAAATCCTGCGTGAATGGAATCTGTGGATCGGAGATGACCGCGGGTTCCGCCGGCGATGCTATCACAGAACACCTAGCGCTCCGCTGGGAACTAAGAAACATAAAGGTGGCATAATTTTTACTTTTCATAATTTTTTCCGTAATTTGTGGACCTATTTCGAAAACATAAAAAAGCTAGTAAAATTAATGACAGTTTCAAACAAAAGAAGACGCTTGACGCAATCTCAAAGTTAGACTCCAAGTTTTCAGATTCCTATGTAAGCGCGTCAGACATCTCCCTCTGTTTGAAGCTGCTGTCGTTGAGTAAAATGGAAATTATCTTAATGGTAAAGTTGAAGAACATCCATCCATGGCTTGTGACGCGAGCTTGTGTGCCGGTGGAATTTCCCGCCAAATCGTACGGCGGGGTGGCGCGTAATTGCGGCTTATCGCGCATTGTTCCGCTAAGGAGCACAAGGCTGCGTGCGACCACAGTCGCGATTTTTGTCAAGTTCCAATCAAGATACACGCCAATGTACTAAATTAAAAAAAAATCAACTATATCATAAGGATATTCATCATTATCACCCTTGATATGAAGGATTCCGTAACTTCTTACATCTTTTTTAGATACAACTTTCCGTGAGACATTCAAATTACTTTGATTTTAAAGAACAGTAATGAAGTGCTTTGATTATAAGCTTTTATTTAAGTTGCCTTTTCAGTTATGTGCGCAGTAAATCCTTTTTTTTTTGTGACACGAAGGGAAAACCTACTAAAGATACCCGGCTGCGTGTTTTGGGGATGCAACCGGGTTATGTGGGATTGTACCCACTAAAACCCCCCCGGTGGCCAGCCTAAGTGCTAAAATGGAGGACTCCGGGTTCTCGTTTAACGAACTCTTACCAGAGCCCTCAGCACTGTGACGTATTGCCTTCTCTGCCTGCTAGGCCTTCGAACCGCAAGAGCCACTCCTCGCATTCATCCCTAGCCTGTTTGGGTAGTAGGCCAGAGTCCCGATCCTGACCAGCCCCGGGCCTAGAAGTCCCCTTTTAGTAGCCTCTTACTACAGGCAGGTGATACCGATGCCGTATTCTAGTGCCCCGGCACCAGGGCGGGCGCAGTAAATCCTACAATTGAAGTTCAAACTATTTATCTCTTAGTGGTTGAGCTGAAATGTAGTCCACTGGTTTGGTTTGGGTGGCAATGTATTTTTGGCTAAGTAATATCGATGTAAATCTAATTGTAAATCGTTATAAAGCCGAAATCAAAATTAAGCACCCTCATTCATTTATACACTTTCAAAGAAAAGTTTTTCTTGTTAACAAAATCTTGTATGGATTTGAAACGTAATGTCTGAAATTTTAATAATTAAATAATTCAAATTGACCGCCAGATTGACAAATTTATTGCGTGCAAATATGTGACTTCGGAATGATTTGGAACATTGCGAAAATTTTAGCGTATTTTTCTACACCATTATTGAAATGAGTAGATCTTTGTGCAATAACACACAAGATACTAATAATCAAAGATAACAATCATCGTTCTCGTTGCATACATTTGGTTATTTTTTGTTATCATACAAATTAACACTACCTACTTTGCTATGATAAAAATAAAAATGAATAAAAGTCATAAAAAGTTGTAATTGAAGCACAGCGTGTATTCTCATTCGATGTTTAATCCTTTACCATTTTTGCATCTCACAAAAAATGATGACCTTAATATTTCATGCAGTCACGGGAAAAAACATCATTTGCTTTGGGTTTTTGCAATCAAACTGTTTTGCTGATTAATTGACCTACATAATAAGTTTGGGTTTTCTTATATACAAAATCAGACACTAATTGTAATGATTACGAACATCATATTTTGTTATATCATTTTCGATTCCATACAGGACAAAGAATAAACCTCTTTAGAATTGTATCCTTGAAATTTTAAATTAAAACTATACAAAAACCTTTTTGGAACAACAAGATAAGTATTTGAACACATCATATATTTATTTGACGCAAAATAACGACTGCAAAGCAACGCTTGGTATAGAAACCTACCAAATTCTGGATCCATGAGTTTTAACTATAGAATTTCTTGATGTTTTTTTTTTCTTCATAAGGCAACGATATTATATCAACAAGGATTTCGCGTCCGCCCTCAAAAACGTTCGAACTCAATGAAGTCTCAAGTGGCAAATTTAAAACCACTTACACGATTAAAATCATTTCGATTTTCAAAATAATTTGAAGTGGCTTTAAAGATGCTTCTAAATTTCTCAATCTAAATTAGACTTTAAAGCGACGACATTGGGTTCGTCATTGTTGGTATATGAGTATCAGTCAATTTAGGACACTTTATTCGTGATTTTTAGGGTTCCGTACCTCAAAAAGAAAAAACGGAACTCATATAGGATCACTTTGTTTTCCGTCTGTCTGTCTGTCTGTCTGTCCGTCTGTCCGGGTGTCAAGATCTTTATCTCGGGAACGCGTGAAGGTATCGAGTTGAAATTATAACTATATACGCAGATCTATAGTTTCTTGCTGCAGAAAGAAAAATAAAGTTTCTCAGTTTTCGTAAAAAAAAAGTTACAGCCGAATATGTCGTAAAAAACGCACATTTCGACACTTACAAGGGAATCAAAACCTATGGGGTACTTCCCGTTAACCTAGAACTATGAAATTTGGCAAGAAGCATTGTATTAGAGTGCACATGTAGGAAAATATCTGAAAACTAGACATTTTTAATTTACTTAATCACAAAAAAATAGTGTCTTTATGCAAGGAAAGAGGGCCCAAATTTTAAAATGAATTAACCGTATCATGTGGGGTATCATATGAAAGAACTTCATTAGCATAAGCTAAAACAGATTTTTAAATATTTTTACGATGTATATTTTTCGGTTTATGACGGAAAATATAAAAAAAAAGTATATGATTTTCCCCTTTTATTTAGTTTGTACGGAACCCTCGGTGGGCGAGTCTGACTCGTTCTTGTCCGTTTTTTTTGTTTTAGACTTTGTGTCCATGTAATAATATTGTATTTAATAATAACGCCATTATCTTAAGATTATGATAACTAGTCCAGTCAAAGAAAAAAATATTATGCTATCACTATGTACTTACCCGTTAATTTATGTCAGATTAGAATAATATTATTAGTACCCCAAAAATCATCACAAATGTAAAAAAATTACTAAAATTAATCCTAAAACAAGTTTGCCCCATTTAAGAATTATAATCGACATTGAAGCGAGCCGATTTGCATCAATTACTCAGTGATATAGTTTTTGTAGAGCGCGCTCGGTACTCGGTATACCAGAACGCATTGTTCCGACAATGGTATTGTTTGCAAACACGTACACAGATGTGGGTAAATATGCTTTGTTACATCTGCTATTAGGTTAGTCTAGTTTTACAGAGGTTTTAACTGAATCTGTCTATAGTAACGCTGATACAAGAATATAGGAAAGGCAATTGCAAAAAAAACTGTACTGAAATATCAGGACAAGCAATTCCAAAAAAAAAACTTGTATTATTTTGGTAGCGGTATTGTGGCCAGCTTCTTTTTTTTTTAACTGTTTTATATATACCATGAAAGATCGAGGAAATATATTACTTACGATCTGATCTCCAAAATATTCTCCTGTAAACTCTGAAACCTATAATACCTAAAATTATCAAAGCGGAATATAACTTTAATTAACTTATTTCGCTTTTATTTAAAATAAAAATACTTAAGTTACGAAACTGAAATTAAACAAATAGAAAATTTGATAGTCTGAATAAAATTTAAAGCGAGGACAAATTAAGATAAATAACATTTGAAAAGTTAACAAGTGAAAAGTTGTTAGAAATTTTGATGGTTAAGGAATTAAAAAATAAATAACTGATATAGTAAATAATAAAAAAAATAAACAAGGAATATATTATATTTAACATCAGAGGTGGATTAAAGTGACTAATAGAAGAAGATTGAAAGTTTATAATATGTAGTCATTTGTTTGTAACCGACTTCCAAAAATAAGGTGGTTCTCAATTCGACTGTATGTTTTTTTTTTTTTAATGTTGGATTATCGAACTCCGCCAATTATGAATTGTTTTTGATAATTCGGTTTTTTGTAGGTAATACCTCACAGGTATGTATGTAAATTTCATTTAAAAAAAAAAAAACAAGCAAAAAATATTATCCAAGCAAACGAAATGCGTATTCTGAAGTCTTTTTTTTAATTTACAAACTTTAATTATTATTTTCAGTGGATATACATTTGAAATTTGTAGTAAATCACACTAATATTATAAAAGCGAAAGTTGGTGTGTTTGTTACTTCTTCACGCTCAAACGAACCGACTTTAACGAAATTTGGTATGGAGGTAGCTGACACTCTGGCCTAACACTTGCTACTTTTTATCCCAAAAAATAATATCTCCTTTGACATAATTTGTGTATTTGTGTAAAACTGTGGGTAACACCGCGGAGCGCAACTAGTAAACGATATTTTTACCACAAATATGTAGTACTTTTAAAGTATTCTGTGCCATAAGAATAGACTAAATTGGACGTGGAACGTGGAATTTTCTACGCTAATTAAGTAATTACATTCTATTACATATTATGTAGAATGGAACAACCCTGGTTGATATTTGTGGAGCACATAATTACATTATATTATATATGTGGAGTGGGACAACCCTGGTTGATATTTGTGGAGCACATAATTACATTATATTATATATGTGGAGTGGGACAACCCTGGTTGATATTTGTGGAGCACATAATTACATTATATTATATATGTGGAGTGGGACAACCCTGGTTGATATTTGTGGAGCACATAATTACATTCTATTACATATGTGGAATGGGACAACCCTGGTTGATATTTGTGGAGCACATAATTACATTATATTATATATGTGGAGTGGGACAACCCTGGTTGATATTTGTGGAGCACATAATTACATTCTATTACATATGTGGAATGGGACAACCCTGGTTGATATTTGTGGAGCACATAATTACATTCTATTACATATGTGGAATGGAACAACCCTGGTTGATATTTGTGGAGCACATAATTACATTATATTATATATGTGGAGTGGGACAACCCTGGTTGATATTTGTGGAGCACATAATTACATTCTATTACATATGTGGTATGGGACAACCCTGGTTGATATTTGTGGAGCACATAATTACATTCTATTACATATGTGGAATGGGACAACCCTGGTTGATATTTGTGGAGCACATAATTACATTCTATTACATATGTGGACTGGGACAACCCTGGTTGATATTCGTGGAGCACATAATTACATTCTATTACATATGTGGAATGGGACAACCCTGGTTGATATTTGTGGAGCACATAATTACATTCTATTACATATGTGGAATGGGACAACCCTGGTTGATATTTATGGAGCACATAATTACATTCTTTTACATATGTGGAATGGGACAACCCTGGTTGAGATTTGTGGAGCACATAATTAGTGTCTGCCTTGAACTTGTAATTTGGTCTACTCATTGTTGCCAGTTTACTTATTTTGATTGTTACATTAAGGTCAAGAGCTGTGACTATTGTTACGAGCTCGGCTACTTCGTTTCAGTTTAAATTACATATTTCAACGAACACATCCGCCAATTATGACTTTGATGTATTCAAGGTTAAATGTTTATTTTTACAGTATTTGATTTGACTGAGAGCAGAAATAGGTTGGTTTATTACTTTTAATGCAAATTCAAATGGTATCTAAAGAGTGAGATAGAAAGAGACTTGATTAAGTGAAGACGGACAATAAAAGAACAGTCACAGAATTTTGACCGAAGAAGGACAGACATCTCATTGATTAAATAAAATTTGACAAGACAGTTGAGGATACTTACCTACTAGCACAGGACATGATACAAAATTAAATCTAGTGCGCTAAAGAGAATTGAACCAACTATTAAGTGAAAACCTATTCTCAGCCATGGGTACAAAAATATTAATAACAGACGTGATATACCAAACTAAAATGAGGCTAGATGGAACACATTGGTCGAATGCAACCTGAATAGGCCAAAGTCTTTCATCATCATCATCTCAGCCATAAGAAGTCCACTGTTGGACATAGGCCTCCCCCATGGATTTCCAAAAAGACCGATTGGTACGTGGTCGATTGGTTCGGTACGTGGTCTCCACTCGAGAACCTTTCGGCCCCATCGGCCATCAGTTCTACGTGCTATGTGCCCTGCCCACTGCCACTTCAACTTGCTAATCCGCTGTGCTATATCGGTGACTTTGTACGTCTACGTATCTCTTCATTTCTGATTCGATCTCGTAGAGAGACTCCGAGCATAGCCCTCTCCATAGCTCGTTGCGTGACCTTGAGCTTCCTTATAAGGTCCATAGTTAGGGACCACGTTTCAGTGCCGTATGTCATCACTGGTAATACACACTGGTTATAAACTTTCGACTTGAGGGACTGGGGAATATTGGACGAGAAGACGCTTTTAAGTTTCCCGAACGCTGCCCAGCCGAGTTGGATACGACGATTGACCTCCCTCGTAAAGTTGGACCTGCCTAATCGGACCGTCTGTCCTAGGTAGACGTATTCGTCAACAACTTCAAGAGTGAAGTTCCCCACAGATATTGGGGTGGGCACTACATGGGCGTTCGACATAACCCTTCGTTTTGTCCATGTTCATTTTGAGGCCCACCCGTTGGGAAACTCTATTGAGGTCTTCGATCATCGTACTGAGCTCTTCCATCGACTTTGCCGTGACTACTATATCGTCGGCAAACCGAAGGTGAGTGATGTACTCGCCGTTAATATTAATGCCGAGCCCTTTCCATTCCAGAAGCTTATAGGCATCTTCCAAACCGGCGGTAAACAGTTTCGGAGAGACAACATCTCCCTGCCTCACGCCTCTTTTCAATGAAATTGCCTCTGAGTTCTGGTCTTGTACTCGGACTGACATGGTGGCGTTGTTGTACAAACACTTCAGCACTTCGACATACCGATAGTCAATACGGCATCGCTGGAGAGCCTCAAGCACCGCCCAGGTCTCGATCGAATCAAAGGCTTTCTCATAGTCCACAAACGCTAAGTAAAGGGGCAAGTTATACTCTAGTGGCAAGTTGTATCACTTGCCGCAGCGTATGGATGTGGTCTATGGCACTATAGCCTTTTCGGAAACCGGCTTGTTCGGGAGGCTGGAAGTCATCAAACCTGCGTTCAAGACGATTCGTGATGACCCTTGAAAACAGCTTATAGACATGGCTCAGAAGCGAGATGGGTCTGTAGTTCTTCAGTAAAGTGTTGTCTCCTTTTTTGAAGAACAGCGCCACCACGCTTCTATTCCATGCTTCTGGCGTTGTACCTTCAAGTCCCCTTAAATATTTATTTTATTCTGTTTTTAGTATTTTTTGTTATAGCGGCAACAGAAATACATCATCTGTGAAAATTTCAACTGTCTAACTACCACGGTTCATGAGATACAGCCTGGTGACAGACGGACGGACAGACAGCGGAGTCTCAGTAATAGAGTCCCGTTTTTACCCTCTGGGTACGGAACCCTAAAAAAGAAATATCTGACCAAAAGTCCACATAAGAGATGGAGGAACTTTTCTCCAGAAATGGAATTACTTACACAATTTAAGAAATAAATCACAATCATCATAAATATTAGGATACATTCAATAAACAATATCTTCATATTAATTAAAAATTTACTTACAAATATTATAAAATACTTATATATAATTATGCTACATCCACATTTAACTTTGCTAATAATGATAAAATCTTTAAGCGCCAGTAGCGAGATAGCAGTACGATACGAGCCGGTTAAAGGCCCTTTGTTTGAAGGAACAATTAACGCTATGAGTGTTTATAATTTATAAAAGCTCGATTTAATTACGAGTATTATTTGCAATTTACTGACTACTTAAACTTTGATGTTGCTATTATTTGTAATTCAAAGCTCAAGATCAATATAAAGGGAGTATTAAGTAATTACGTAGAGCCTGCATCACCGAGTAATTCTACAGTATACAAGATAGCCAGAAAAATATTTCTTTTATAATAAAGAGCGTGCGTGCTAACGTGCGTCCGTGCTTGCGTGCGTGCGTGCTTGCATGCGTGCGTGCTTTCGTGCGTGCGTCGGTACATACGTATTGAGTGAATTTATTTATTACTTATAATACAAACCCGACAACCTATTGACACAGATTATATTCAGACTGAAAAATCAACTTCAAAATACGCAATTTATTTATTAGGATGATATTTTACCAGTTATTTTGTTATAAAAACCAAAGTACTGAACCGATTTTGATAAAATTTATATGGGACGACCTCTAAAGTATGACCTACAAAACAAAAAAGAATCTTCAAAATCAATGCACAATTGGCGGAGTGATCGGTGAACAAACATACAAAAAAAACAGTCTAATTGATCCTTTCATCAATCCTTTGTGGAAGTCGGTTAAAATACGTTTACTGTGTAATAACAAGCAGGACCATATTAAAAATAGCTATTAACAAAATAATCAATTCAAAAACGGAAATCCCATACCACAAACTACACCTCATTTAATATTACAAGAAGTGCATTAAACTACTATTGTTTTAAGTTCACAGCTCACAATCACAGCTCAGTACAAGACACTTCCCTTTAGTAATGTACTGACTCTATTGTTCTTCATGTGAATCAAATCCTTTTCATATGACTTCAATAGTTAACACTGACTTTTAAATCCCTTTATTATGGAACCACACAATTTTGAACCTTGATTATATTAGAATAGAGTAAATTTTTGTGTGAAACAAAATAACGTCTGAATCGAAAGCTACTGGTGCCAATTTTAGATTGAATGAAAGGATTAAGCGCAATTTGAAAGGTAGTTTTTTTGTGACAGATAATATCTTAATATGTTTATAATAAAAAGGTGGTAATCTGTAACTGTCTGTTGCCGTTTTGTCGGTTTTTGGGTGTTTTGCACCTTGGGGGGCTTATTCTGTAGGGTTAGAAGGAACCTTTATATGTTATCTTTTTGTCATTAGACCCATACCCGATATTTACAGAGCTCAAAAATCGTCAAAAGTTAAATTAAATTAATAATAGAAAATGCTTGTAAGAAAAAACTATATATATTTAACTATGACTATACCTCTACTATCTAATTAATAATATTAATAAAAAAAAGATAGTTAATTATTGTATCTTATGTAGCTTGACATATTTTCTAAATTTAAATAATGAATTTAAATTCCACTTTTAAACACAATTATAAAAGTAAAACTTTTGTCGTTTTTTTGGCGGGAACGTCTTAGTAACATTGTTGCTTTGTTTTATTTCCCTAAACTTGTGTTATTTTGAACATTAATGCTATAAAAATGGTGGTGTCAAGTGCGTGAGTGTGGGCAAGTGAAATAAAGCAGTGAAACATGTGATTTTACGTTTTCGGCAAAACTCCATAGAAGCTTCTAGTAAAGTCGCCATCATTCACTTTACTGAGGCAAGACTTAAATTTGAAAATGACTGTTTACGTGACTTAGACTGTGACATTTTTTTTTTTTTGTTAGTATGTAAGACTTATTTATTAACCAAGTTTTGATTTAGTTTTTCTTTTGTTTGAAAGATGATTTCACTAAGAGTGTTCTTAGCTGTTTCATCAAAGTCGGTCTAGCCGCTTTTTTATGTCGGGGTTTTTTGTAAAGGCATAACAAAATTATGGATTTACAAGTTTTTATTTCTCACCATAATGACATGCCTAAACTACAGACTATAGATCGAGTAGGTAAAGTACATGAAACAATTATTCAAAATTAGGGTAGGTAAAAAACAGGACTTGCCTCATAACCTTATATTTAGTAGGTAATTAGGTTATTTTTTGGTTAGTTTGTGGAATGAATACTGTGTGTACATAAGCTTTGTAATTCTGCATTTGTATACCTATAATTAAAACTGCATTATATTTTTAGAGTTCCGTATCTAGAGAAAGGAAAAAAAAAACGATTTAATCGATTTATTGTTGATCTGTCCGTCTGTCTGGTGAGAATCAATTTGGCAGGAAAACCTGGAAGTATAAAATTGAAATTATCAAAAATATAGGGTGTCGTTAAAATAATCGAGCATAAAAACAATCCAAGCAACAAAAAAAAATATCATAAGTAAATCAAAATCAATTTTCAAATATAGCTAATAACAAAGTATATAATCTGTACACAAGTAATTAAAAATACAAAACTTATTAATTTGTAATTTGTGACATAAGCTATTTTTTTTAAAATATTTATTGAAATTTTATGGGCGAACAATATTTCAACTACACAGTTATACCTACTTGTATTTTAGCCCATATTTTTTTATCCAAATTATTATTGCTGTCTTCATGGCTTATGGTTGGGAAAGATGTATTATTTTTAACCGAATTCCAAAAAGAAAGAGGTTATTAATTCGAATGTATGTTTTTTCACCCATTACTCCGTCAATTGAGCATTGATTTTGATGTTTTTTTTTGATAGGTTATACTTTACAGATAGTCCCATAAAAATTTTGCCAAAATCGGTTTATTACTTTGGTTTGTATAACATAATAAAACCATACAAGTGCGAGTCAGACTCGCCCACCGAGGGTTCCGTACAAACTAAATAAAAGGGGGAAATCATATACTTTTTTTATATTTTCCGTCATAAACCGAAAAATATACATCGTAAAAATATTTAAAAACCTGGTTTAGCTTATACTAATGAGGCTATTTCATATGATATCCCACATGATACGATTAATTCACTTTAAAATTTGGGCCCTCATTCCTTGCATAGAGACACAATTTTTTTGTGATTAAATTAAAAATGTCCAGTTTTCGGAATTTTTCCTATATATGTACTCTAACACAATGCTTCTAGCCAAATTTCATAGTTCTAGGTCAACGGGAAGTACCCCATAGGTTTTGATTCCCTTGTGAGTGTCGAAATGTGCGTTTTTACGACATAGTCGGCTATAACTTTTTTTACGAAAACTGAGAAATTGTATTTTTCTTTCTGCAGCAAGATACTATGGATTTGCATATATGGTTTTAATTTCAACTCGATACCTTCACGCATTCCCGAGATAAAGGTCTTGACGTCCGGACAGACGGACAACAAAGTGATCCTATAAGGGTTCCGTTTTTTTCCTTTTGAGGTACGGAACCCTAAAAACTGGTAAAATATCATCCAAGTAAACAAATTACGTACTTTAAAGTCGTTTTTTTTTCCAGTTTTTAAATCATAATATTATATCTTTTTTTGGCCCGACTACAGAATTCTTGGTGTACGAGTCAGTTTCGTATTTGTCCAATTTTTTATGACTGTCAGTACGCTACTATGTTTTCGATTTGACAGCACACTACATATTATTTAAGATGGGTTAATTACCATGTAGAGGGTATTTAGATCATTATCAGTGTTTGTAATTGTTTATTTTGTTCCTTATTGCTATTGTTTTGTTGTTTTATCAAATCATGCAAAAAGCGAGTTTTAACGAATGCACGGTAAGAAAACAATTTAAAAAAAGTTTTAACATTACTCCTCAGTTTTAGATTACGTTTTTAGATTAGTCTCCGTACTTAAAGCTATTATGATTCAGTCTTATTTTGTGAGCCAGAGTAAATAGATCAAAATGAGGTTTTTTGAGCAGTTTACAACCTTTTATTTAGTTTTACCTGTCCAACATAAGATGCGCGATCAAAATTTTCTCTGCAATTTTGCGAACCAAAAAATGAGATAGACTTATAGAACTGCGTAATCTTGTCACGTTCTCACACGGAAAAAAACTAGAGAAAATATTGTCGTGGCACGCACCTTAGGCCATTACAAATATGTCAAGTACAATATTGTCGTGGCACGCACCTTAGGCCATTACAAATATGTCAAGTACAATATTGTCGTGGCACGCACCTTAGGCCATTACAAATATGTCAAGTACAATATTGTCGTGGCACGCACCTTAGGCCATTACATATATGTCAAGTACAATATTGTCGTGGCACGCACCTTAGGCCATTACAAATATGTCAAGTACAATATTATTTTATGTAGTAATTGCCATAATATTTTTATAATTTTGGCATTAAAATTATTTATATTTTATTTATTTTTAAATACAATCCCTCAGCGTCCAGAATACCCCTCCTCTAACAGTTTTACATCAGTTATGATATTAATGCGAGAACACGAGTCACATACAGATACAGATCTGATGCGGGTTCCGCAGGGGATTCTTGCGTCTGCGCGTAACGGTCTCGGTGCTTTGTTTCCACATCTCTCATATTGGACGGTTTCAAACATCTGTTGGTTTGAGTCATCTTTGAGATATTATATTTATATGTTCATGATTTGACTGATATAACGAATAAGGGAGTTTGAAGAGCTAACACAAGACATGCGGCGGGAAATTGAAATTTCAATCAGTTTTTTTTTGTCGTTGTTGCTAGCTGGGATAACTTTTGTACCTATATGATCACTATGTTTTCGACAATATAAAATTATTATTTATCTTAATACAATTTCGGGTCAGCCCGGTCTTTTGGTGGGCATCAGTGGGGCCAAAGCTAACACTGAGAGGGCTGAGAGGCCCTTTTTATATAGAATATAAAAAATACAGAAACTAGGTATATGAATGGCAAATGGAATTATTCTACAATATGGAATTTAACAAATCTAGGCTATTGAGATGAAATGGTTATGACTTAAAAACTAGTTAATTGGCTGATGCTCCCACACAGTGAGTAAGATGCGGTACTTTTGTGTGGGAGCGTCAGTTATTATTTATATTATTATCTACGTTAATTCAACTTTCAATAATGTGCCTTATTCCTTACATGTAAGAAGTTACCTGAATTAGTAAACAAGTATCTATATTGTAAGAAAAACATGATACTCGACTGCAGAAAAGCAGTTTTTACAGTCAACTTACGATTTCTAATACGCTTGATACGCTGTTGAACGTACGTTTTTTGAGAGAAAGTATATGTAAAATCGCCGTAAAAGATTATAAATGCGCATTACTTAGACTAATTCTTGTAAAATCACTTGTTAATTATGAAAAAGTACGTTGAAGGTTAAGAAAAAAAGGATTTTTTTATTTTTCCGGGAGATACATTATTACAGAAAAATATAGCCTATGACACTCAGGGCGTGAAGACGAATCTAAGACACCTCGCACATCAAAATTAGTCAAATCGTTTAGGATGTAGGCGATCATATAGAAACATACATACATGTATACCCACATACACCCTTATATACATACATACATACCCACATACATACACTCGCAAAACATAACCCTCCTTCTTACGCAGTCAAATAAAAATAATCGATAGTGAAAATATGAAATAAACCAGTGAAACATGAGTGAAACGAGTATTTTCACTTCATTGATGCATGGCAAGGATTTGACTGTGAATATTTTGCTTAACTTTGACCGAATTTTGATCAAATTTATTGTGGTATGGCATAAATGTTAGTAATGTAATAATAAGCCGTGCTAGCCTAATTTCCACTGGAAAAGAAAGAATAGCGAATAAGTTGCAAAAAAATCTTGCGAAAGTTTGATTTCTAATCATGGTCATCAGAACCAAAAACTCAATAAAGTATAATCATATATAAATCAAGTCAATTAGACTCGGAAAAAGTGAGTCAAAATGAAGCACAAACATGCGCATACGCACCAAACTATAACGAACGAGATTAGAGCCTTTAACCCGCCGCCGCCGACGGTAGCCACAAAGCTATTTATTTTTAGTCTTTTCGCCTTTCAATACATTGACGATTCAATTTGGACAGAACCCGCGCAATCGGATTAAAAAATCATTTGTGTAACGATCTCTAAAACCAACATAACTTGACCTGGACCATCATTCAATTCAATTTCACGCGTGTATCAAGTTATACTGGCTAATACAAGATTAAAAAAGCACAAACTAGCTTAACAATCTATATAACCAATTTTCTGTGATACGTGAAATGTTTGTAAGTGCTCCTAGGATGGGTTCTAGTTAAGTCGGACGCGTAGTGATGTATGCGATAATTCATATTTGATTTGGACCAATTAGTGATGCTTACGGACGCCTTTCGGTTGTATTCAGTAATACAGTTGCAACCTTTTTGCCGGTTAAAATTAAAATGAAAACATACGGTGCGATATTTTGTTCAAGTATGAGATAGTATCTATGCAGTGGTAATATTAGACAACTATTATAAATTGTTCTTAACAGGCCGAAACGGGAAACTTTTTGTTTCACGTTTCGGCTTCGATTTCGGCCTTTTATTTGGGGAAAAAAAATTAAATAAGCAAATACCATATCACCCTTTCAGTAAAGACCAGACCAGCTATGAATCAAGTGTTGACCATTAAGAAAAATATTTTTCTCTCAACCAAAAAAAAGAGGGGTCTTATAAGTTTAACGTGTCTGTGGCATCGTAGCTCTCAAACTGATAGACCGATTTTGATCTAATTTATTTTTTTGTTTGAAATAAGATTTGATCAAGAATGTTCGTAGAAATGTTTCTACAAATCGTTTCAGCCGTTATGTATGTCGGGGTTTCTCATGTATTCGTATTAGCAGTCCACGTATACAATAACATTGCTACGCGCTGCGGTTGTTTATTTTTCGGTTATACACTGTCAAATACACGTTTTTAAAATTAGAACAGTTCGGTGGTAGCACCCACTGATCTCGATTTTAGGTAATATTGGACAGGATTTTATCTTACAAATGACAACTTTTTAGCATGCCAATGAAACCAGAACGTCCACATGCCAATATCTTGAAAACTAATGTAATGTACCACGGGGTCCAATACAAAGAAGAAGAAGAAGAATGTAATGTACATCTGAAAGGGCTGTCACAAATGTCACTACTAATTTTGACAGCCGTTTGAAATTTGCACCATATCCTCTCGGACATGGTACAAATATCAATATTTTTGATAATATCCATGGATACTCCCACGTCCTTACTGTGTCAAAATACATAAGCATAACCGTAATTAATAGCGCCATAGTACGCCTACTAAAATGATAATAAATTTCTGCAAGCTAAGCAGGTTTCTAACTCAATCTGAAACTTTTTTATAGTTCAAAAGTCGTAGGACAAACAAGGCCAGTTATTTTCCACGTTTGCGGCCAAATTTTCATTATCTCTTCGAAGGCTTCTCTTGATTTGTTCGGGAAACCTGTAAAAAATATTTCAACTAATTACATCAGGCAATAAAAGCAGCGTCGTGTTCTTTGGAAGATCAGTTGGGATTGGAATCTTGCAAAAGGTGGTTTAGAGAGTATTTTTGATATAAGTGATCTAAAGAAGAATCGAGTAAGTTTGTTAAAGTATAGTAAATTACTGCAAATGATTACATGAATCATTTATTTTTAGGAGAAAACAAGTCTGTGTGCAAAATCAAGGGCTGGTCGAGACCATCGTGACGATGATGATGATGTTAATAGATAATTTTTTGTACTAATATCTTCATTTCATATTTCATTCAAATTCGTTCAGTCGTTTATTTGGATGACGTATTTTTAGGATTCCGTACCTCAAAAGTAAAAAAAACGGAACCCTTATAGGATCACTTTGTTGTCCGTCTGTCCGTCTGTCCGTCTGTCCGGGTGTCAAGACCTTTATCTCGGGAATGCGTGAAGGTATCGAGTTGAAATTAAAACCATTTATGTAAATCCATAGTATCTTGCTGCAGAAACAAACATAAAAATTCTCAGTTTTCGTTAAAAAAGTTATAGCCGAATATGTCGTAAAAAACGCACATTTCGACACTCACAAGGGAATCCATACCTATGGGGACCTTCCCGTTGACCTAGAACTATGAAATTCGGCAAAAAGCATTGCGTTAGAGTAAATAGGAAATAGAGTATATAGGAAATATCCGAAAACTGGACATTTTTAATTTAATCACAAAAAAATAGTGTCTCTATGCAAGGAATGAGGGCCCAAATTTTAAAGTGAATTAACCGTATCATGTGGGGTATCATATGAAAGAGCCTCATTAGCATAAGCTAAAACAGGTTTTTAGCACATTCTTCGCCCCCTGCAGACCCTTCACTTCAGCTGGGAACCAAAACTTTTTAGGCGAATTTTGATTAAGTACAGAGTGGCCGCGCAAAGCAACGTTGATTGCCTCAAACGCTAGCGGTTTACTGACTACTACAAAATGAACGGGACGCTCGCTCGGATCCGAGTGGTGAGCAAGGAATGTGTAAAATATTTTTACGAAGTATATTTTTCGGTTTATGAAGGAAAATATAAAAAAATATATATGATTTCCCCCTTTTATTTAGTTTGTACGGAACCCTCGGTGGGCGAGTCTGACTCGCATTTGTCCGGTTTTTTTCAGTTATTTTGCTTTAATAATTATAGCTTAAAAAACTGAAAAAATCGACTTCGAAATTCGCAATTCGTTTACTTGGACGATATTTTTTCAGTTATTTTGTTATAAAAATCAAAGTACCGAACCGATTTTGATAGAATATATGTGAGACTACTTCTGAAGTATGACCTGATCAATCAAAGAAAAATTGAATCATCAAAATCAATTCATAATTGGTGAAATAATCGCGTAAAAACTTGTTGAACTGAAAAAATATGTAATTACAATAAACGAATTCAATTCTATAATATTGGTTACGATATTCCAATTCTTCCAACCACATAACCACAGAACTCGTACATCATTGTTCCAGCAGTCATGTGCCGCATATTCTTCCTGACGCTGATGGTAGCCGCACTGCTGCTGCTGGTGGAAGGGCAGCTGACCTTCAGCCCCGGCTGGGGGACCGGCAAGCGTGCCCTGCGCCCTTCCACCGACTGCACCGGCGAGGAGGGGATCTATGCTGTTTACAAACTTATACAAGTCAGTGTGCACGCTATCCAATGAGATTTTATTTATAGAGAGGTTATACTCATTGAATAAGAAGTAAAAGCGCGGCAAATCTCAGTTATCAGCATGTTCGAGGGTAAGACCTCATCCTTAAGGACTTTTAGTATCTTGTCTTATCTATCTTGGTGTTGCTCGTTATAAACACACAAGATAGCATTGTCACTGTTCACAAGTCACGTGTGTCGTTGCCCGACGTGTCGCGACTGAAGACGAGTCGGGCGATTACCTTATTTGAGGATTGCCACGCAGAGCCGGGGAAAACGTATCTACGTATAATACATCATTGACGCTACACATGTATCTCTTCTCCATTATAATGTTAAGAAAAACGTTATCGTACGATCTTTTACCAGCAATTTACGCGTGTTAATTGGAATCAGAAATTCGTCTCAAATAAAACATCCGGAATCAGATAGTTCTATAAAACGAATTCGAATTCGGGTAAGTAAGATTCAAACAAATGAATTTCGGATTATAAATAGGTTACCAATACCATCATAGGTTACCATCACACTGTCTCTTGTCATCAGACAAGTTGATAGTCAAACGTAGATCTATTTCATATAAATAAAAACAAACATACGTATATATATGCTTAATGTCAGCGTAATCGAAAGAGTAGAAGCTGTCCTATTATAGTATAGCTTAAGACTTAAACCTTTATCTTTAACCGTAAAAATACCGTAGCAAGTTATAAAATTACACATAAACTTGTAAGTTGTTCGAACTGGTGTTCTTAAAACTGTTCAATCGCCGGTTTAATTGATAAACGGCTCCACCATGAGCTGTAGGTATCTGCTGTTTCTACACTTGATAAATGGAGATAAAGACAAAGTGAAATGCGAATTGCAATGAATCTCTTGCACTTTTTTAATCTAACATGCAGATATGTAGCGATTTTAATATAATTATTTCAGCGGAAAAAATATCAAAATTGGATAAAAAATTACGAATATACAACGATATCAGTGTACCATACAAAAACGAGAAAAAAAATATCTGCGATCATATGGCTTGAGTCACAAAACAGAGATAGAACAGAAGTCAATCTACATACAAAGTGTGCTCGAGCAACGCACACATAGACACCGCTCACGGACGCGATATCTCGGACCGACTGGGACCAGTGCGAGCGCGAGTGCCATCCACTAGCTTACTGTAAAGTAAACAATTGTACATAAGAATGGGAATTTATTACACTACTTACATGCTTACTGCATTCTGCGCTCACACAAACGCGCACCTACTTACGTAGTGAGTAAGTGTGCTGTTGCGTTCATGACATCACAGACCATGACGGCAAAGCGGTCGCGTTTAAATGAGACAAAAATAATTTCGCTATTTCTTAACAGATTACACGCATCCAAAATAATAAACTAGTCTAAAAATCCCAGTGCACACGCCTATATATGTAATTATAATTCAAATATGTATCTCTAACGTAGGTACATGAACTTCATTAGAAATTACAGTAACTATAAAAAGTAACATACTGTAATCGCGACAGTTTGGAATTGATATTCTTAAGAAGAGTTAAGAATATCAGCCAAAAGTAGATTCAGTTCAAAGTACCTGTTTAAATAGATAAAAATGAACAGTGTTACATACTGTGTAGAATGTACTGCGCTATATTCTAAAAACTAAACTCTGTTCAAAGCAAGATTGTTGAAATTCCTATAGTTGATAAGTCTGACTAAAGATCTCTTGCTTACTGGTGCTCACTTTTGTTACAGAGAGAAGCAGAGAAGTTCTTAGCATGCCAAGAAGGGAAGAACTAAGCCCGCTGCGATCGTCTGCCTACACACCTACCTGTCCACGTTATGTTGAGGAATTCAATTAAAATATTACAGTAAACCAGTTGTTTGATAACCTGTCAAAAATAACCAGCTAACTTATAATTATAGTATAAAAAACTGAAAAAGCGACTTCAACTATTATCAAATTTAATTTAAGATTTGTCATGGTAGGACTTTGGAGGATGATTTTGGAGGGAGCTTGAACCTCCTTACCGCCCTATCCCCCCTCCCTCCCTCCTGGATCAGCTACTTGCACACTTAAGCATCGTATACACATTTTTGCACAATTATCTATATCATAGTTTCCATCGGAGTTTCCGGCAGCCTAGTGGTGAGACCGTCTGACTTGCGATCCGCAGGTCCTTGGTTCGAATCCCACGGCACGCACCTCTGTCTTTTCGAAGCTATGTGCGTATTGTTCATTGCCGCCAACTTCAAAACGGTGAAGGAAAACATCGTGAGGAAACCTACATGTCTGAGAGTTCTCAATGATCTTGAAGATGTGTGAAGTCTGCCAACCCGCACTTGGCCAGCGTGGCAGACTATGGCCTAACCCTTCTCACAATGAGAAGATGGCCCGTTCCCAGCAGTGGGACAGTTTGTACAAACAGGGCTGATAAAAAAAAAATAAAAATAGTTTCTATCCGTATGTTTCCGAGCACCCACTTGAAATGGTTTCTAAGTTGTTTCGGTGTACATTCAATCAGTTCATTTTCCTCTCATTACAGCACAGAGATGAGCTTGTAAGAGTTAGCCAATCAATCAAGATGAATCAATCACGGCTTGATCGGCCTTCAAACGTACATCGATTGAGCACAGCTTGCATGATGTTTGCTATAATTGGACTAATATAGAATAATTCACACGGTTTTAAAATTTCGTTTATTTTTTTTTACCTGGCTGTGCAAGAAGGTGGGTTATATTTTTCGAGTGTATGTATTTTTGTATGTAAGTATATGTATATGTATGTGGGTATGTGTGTTTCTCTATGAGCCCTTACAGCCGAAACGGCTTGACCGATTATGATGTGCGAGGTGTCGATATAATCGTTTTTACTCTCTGAGTGTCATCTACTCATTTTTTTAATAATTATAATAATACAACTCACGCAAAAATATAAATATACGTTTTTTCAGCATCCAATTAACTTTTTCGTACAAAAGTGAGTTTACTAAAATTATTCTAAAGAATTCCCATTTATAACCTTTTGCAGCAACTTTGCGCATACTTTAAACATAAAACGTACACTAAAAAACGTATCAAGCGTAATGAAATCGTGAGTTAGACTGCATAAATCACTCTTATGTAGTCGGGTTTTTTCTTTTTCTTTTAAATATATATCAAACTACTTATATACTATACTTGTCGAAGAACCAATTGAAACCTAGATTATATCTAGTGGAGAAACCTACTTGGGAAGCATCTTGTAATACTTTTATTTAATCAAAAACCAAAATCTCAATAGACAAATTATAATAAATAATCACGATTCATATTTTGTCTGAAACGATATATTTCTAAAACATACATTGAAACTACGTCAAAAAGAACCCACCATTTGTCCAACTAATTTCTTGTTAATCTAAAACACGGAGACTAAATTGAATCGTCAAAATCAATTCTCATCATCCCCTAAAAAGTGTTAGCTCCGTGAATCCGTTTAGCTTCGCTCAGCTCAACTCCCATCCATCAAATATATCTGATCGCGTATCGGCACCGAGCAAGCATTACATGAATACATGTTTATTTACTGATTCGTCATACAGCCAGTCTCACCGTACAGCTGATAGAAGTAACCACAGATACCTGATTCTGATGCATTTATTTAGAAATTCTCGCGATGTAATTTGGGTTATGGTTATTTAGTTTATGGTTGCGCTTCTGGGGTCGTAAATCGGGTATATTCGTAATGAATACCCACGGAAGCCATAAATTATATAATAGCAGGCTAGGGGAACTTCGCAGTAGATGTATGTAGATTGCTAAAAGTATATGCGTACGACCTGCTGCCGTCTCGCCTGGACACTTGAGTACTTTGCTGAGGGTTGGTAAGCACATACGCGGGTCGGTGTCAACATGACAACATGTCGGTGACATCAATAAAGTCGACTTGAAGCAATTACTGCACTTATTGGACTTCGATCTAGTTCATTCAGTTCGGCATTCGGCAGTATTTATGGAACGACAAACCCAACCTGCAGCAACTACTTTACACGTACGGTTTCATTCGGCATACCTATTCGTTTTTACCGATCGGCTTTGTCGATTAATGCCGTCCCGCTGTTCCCTGGGCTAGTGCATATGTGCGGCAAAGCCGAGCGGCTTTTTTTCCAGAACATTAATCTACATAATATATTCGATTCTACCACCCGGCTGTGCCGATTATTGCCGGCCCGCCTATTATGTACCTATAGCAACCCTGAGAGATATAGCAATATAAGAGCGGGTGAAACCGTGGAAAATAGTCAGTATAACATTATTTGCTAGCAAAATGTCTTTACGCACAAACACACGGGAGATATAAAAAATACATCGTTGCACATACATACATACATACATACCAGAGATCATAAATTTTTATGATCTTGTGATACATACTTACATTTATACAGAGATTCGAAAAACATACACTCTTTCGGCAGTCAGCTCAAATGTATCGATGTTGGTTCATTCTTTAGTTCCCATACTGCAAGCTAACTGTATGTGGCGATCACTATTGCGAATCAAAAAATTGATTTACGTGAGAAACAAAATATGGGAACCGTGTAAAGAATTTGGGCTGTGCAAAATTTTGAAATCAAATCTCAGCAATTTTGTGAATGAACCGGCTGCGTGGTAACACGCGATATCGTGTCATTTACCGTATTTGCATACCTTTTATATAACACGTAGAGAAATATGTTTCTAAATAGTACCGCGCCAGTGGGAACATTTTTAAAGTTACTCTTTTCTCCTTCTAAAGTCCTTCTGAGATCGTACCACATATTGTGGACAGTAAAGTTATTCTTCTAAACAGGATTCTACCTACTGTATTTCCTGACACTGATTTCAGATTGAAGAGGGAATCCCATAACTTTCATATCCGAAAATTTGGAGGGATTTTTGAGGCAAAAAACTGATATTGGAAAGAATGGGATTTTATTATGAATATTGTAGCCTGGTAAAAGTTATTTTTTTATCTTTGTGCTGGATTTTGTAGCAACCAACCCTGCTTCTAGGAACTTTTTTTGTTTGACGAAAAAAATACCTTTCTTTTATTATCGGTGAGGCTTGCGGGAACGCGAGTCAGATATCTGGTAACACTGCATGGGAGAACATAACTATAAATCATGAATAAGATGTTTTTAGAACGAGCTAAAAATTTAGTTTTTAATTGATAAGATTAATATTTTAATAAAATCAGCTCACTTTTGCTCTGAAAATATTTTTAACACTGACATATTTATTTAATTTAGAGATTATGATAAAATTATTAATGTGGGAGTCATTTAAATGAACCGGACGTGAGAAACAATGAAAGAGGTCACTTCAATTAAACTAAAAATAAATGGGTTATATCATGCAACCATACCATTATACATTTTATCTCAGCAATTATTAATTAAACTGGTTTTATTTCTATTTTTCATGTAAAAAAAATAGAAGAAATGTGATGTTGACGTGATAACTTCTTATAAATCGATGAACGCCGGCTGCACGCACAAAAAGCATGACTTATTGTCACGTTCCGCCTGAGCCTGACAAGCGATAGAGAGGCACGATCGGCCTAAGCGTACGGCTTGTGACGCATCGGTATCACGTAAAATTATCGTCTGTAAACCGACTTTACAGACAACCATTTTATTTTTCTTAATCTTAAACGCCAATATTTTTTATGACTACTTATGTTTGAACACAACTAATGGAAAGCAATGATCTAGTCGAATATACTCGTAGAGCTAGTTTTTTTAAGGTTTTCGCGATTTCGCGTATATTTTACATAATTTTATGAGCTGACGTTTGGAACGCTTTGCAGCGTCCGTGGTCACAGGTTCGAATCGCCAGGTTATAAAATTATGTTAAATATTCGCGATATAAATCCGTCAAAATTTGTTTCATAGATCAGAAATCAGAAATATTTATTTGTCCAAAATGTCAGTACATTAAAGATGTTAGGATAGAATAATATACAATATATCAATGAGTTCTGTACTTTATACTGTTCAAAACACACAAACAACAACAAACAGGGCAAGCTGAATAAAATCGTTTAACAAAACTAATTTTCAACATCCTAACGTATTTCCGTCATTCTCAATACTAATTTTAATCTACAATTAACCATATCATCATCATCATCTCAGCCATAAGAAGTCCACTGCTGGACATAGGCCTCTCCCATGGATTTCCAAAAGAGACCGATTGGAAGCGGCTTGCATCCAGCGTCTTCCCGCTACTTGTATGAGGTCATCTGTCCATCTCGTGGCTGGTCTTCCTACGCTGCGCTTGCCGGTACGTGGTCTCTCGAAAACTTTACGTCCTCATCGGCCATCAGTTCTACGTGTCATGTGCCCTGCCCACACTGCCACTTCAACTGAAACGTGGTCCCTAACTATGAGCCTTCTAAGGAAGCTCAAGATCACGCCAGGAGCTATGGAGAGGGCTATGCTCGGAGTCTCTCTACGTGATCGAATCAGAAATGAAGAAATACGTAGACGATCAAAAGTCAACAACATAGCACAGCGGATTAGCAAACTAACCATATATGTAACCTAAATTACTAATTCATCTTGATATTCAAAGCAGTCGGTCGACTGAAAAACGAACTGTCACCTACGTAAAAACCGTCTAGTTGTGAAGCAGATCTACTGATCGAGACGAGCCACTCACATTTGATAACTGTTCCAAGATATCAGGATTTCAACGAGTTAATTTAAATTTACTACTGAGAACTAAATAGATTTAATTTACTTCAACAAAACTTGCAATATATCCAACCATTGATGGCTGAGATCTTCATGCAAAACTACTTCCAACTTATTCATAAAGAGACGAGTAAGAAACTTGTTAACAGATCCAAAGTATACCTTACTGTATAAGAAACACTAACATTTATTACTCTATCAAATTAAATATTTCTACAATATATTTATAAAATGCTTAATAAAATTAAACGTTTTTACTGCGACAAGGTATCATTTGTTAAAGGTATTGCGTTAGCGCGTCGTCTTTTGAACATAATCTAAAGGTACCATGTTATGATCCACTGAAGATATGATCGGATATAAAAATGATGTTCTCCGATAATGTGCAACTTAAGATCTGGATCAGAAACGTTATGGACGTGAATCGGAATATAATTCCTTGGGCAAACACAGCTGGTAGTTAGTGCTTCCTGTTTATCGATCTTGGATTAAACTTATGAAAGTGTTTGATATAAATTGCGCTTTACAAATATGTAGGCAGTAAAAAATCTACATCAGACGAGACATGAACATTACAAGTACTCCCGACGTAACCTCAGAGCGCGCAGATAACTCTTTGGCGCATTAAAATATTTTTAAACATATAAAATCAATGGTTAACTCTGTTTAACGATAAAAAAAACTCACGCTTCTAATATTCCTAACCAGTGATTTTAAAATAAATAAATAACTCAAGTAGTTATTTTTAGTGTTCCGTACTATGGGGTACTTCCCGTTGACCTAGAACTCTGAAATTTGGCAAGAAGCATTGTGTTAGAGTACACATATAGGGAAAAATCCGAAAACTGGACATTTTTAATTTAATCACAAAAAAATTGTGTCTCTATGCAAGGAATGAGGGCCCAAATTTTAAAGTGAATTAACCGTATCATGTGGGGTATCATATGAAAGAGCCTCATTAGCATAAGCTAAAACAGGTTTTTAACACATTCTTCGCCCCCTGCAGACCCTTCACTTCAGCTGGGAACCAAAACTTTTTAGGCGAATTTTGATTATGTACAGAGTGGCCGCGCAAAGCAACGTTGACTGCCTCGAACGCCGGCGGTTTACTGACTACTATAAAATAAACGGGACGCTCACTCGGATCCGAGTGGGAGGCGCCGCTACTATAGCCCCGCCCCACTCGGATCCGAGTGGTGAGCAAGGAATGTGTAAAATATTTTTACGATGTATATATTCTCGGTTTATGGAGGAAAATATACAAAAAATATATGATTTCCCCCTTTTATTTAGATTGTACGGAACCCTCGGTGGGTGAGTCTGACTCGCACTTGTCCGTTTTTTTTTTAAATATGGGTAGTTCTAAAACATGCCTACCCACGTTCGGCCTACTGTTCCTCGCTTGCACGCGCCCGGCTACATTCTCCGCTATCGTATTTTTAATCTACTTCCAAAAGGAAGGAGTGCGTCAATGATTCATCATCATTCCTCCTACCTCAGAGATGGTCCTGTATGGATTTTGTCGGGATTGGTGCAGTGCTTAAGTTTTTGTAACAAAATAACTGATAAAGTGTCATTCAACTGCCTATGGAGGGGTGAACAGCAAGTTGCCAGTGGAGCCACCCTTCCTGCGCATCATATCAATCAGAACGCCGGTGACGAATTGGTATGTACACTGCCCTATTTAAAAATTGTTCCTAAGCCCGGTCTTCCAAAGAAAATAGTCAAAATTTTCATTTTAATCCAAGTAAATTTTCATATACAAAAAATATTTTTACAAATTATTAATGGAAAAACTATTTTTATGTGTGAATCAACTTGGATAAAAATTAAAATTTTGTCGAAAACATTTCTACAAAAAATAAAAATAGGTAAAGTTTTCTACAAAATTCAAGTTGTGAGATTATTTTTTAATAAGTGCATTCAGTCATTTTATATCTTCAAAAATGTTGTTATGCGCGAGCGAGACGGCGATGGTCGAGCTAAAAACTCTTAAAATTCAAATCATCCAACTTCTCGTATATCCTGTACTAAATAATTGTGATAGCGGGATCTCCTTGCACCATTATTCAAGAACAAATCAAAATATCGTCAGTATTCAGTATTATGCGACCTTTAGACCACAAAGTTTCTATTTCTCGAGTTTCATAACAAATATAGAGTTAGAAATGTTAGAGCCTCTCCGATGTCAGTCAAAGGATCATTAGAATAAAACGTAGAGTTTAGTGTGCGTTTGACGTGTCAAGTAGCGGCAGGGTTCAGCCTAGAAATGTTAGGTTGACCAGATCATGTATTTGATACCATCTTTGAATTGACACAGAATACTTACAGAAGACAGACTTTTGTTTTAAAATTGTTGTAAGACACCAAATCAAATCCGTTTTCTGTATTCTCCATTTAAACAGGCAGATATACTCTGTAACTAAACGACCGAGTGAGCGAAGCGAGCCTTTGCTCGCTATATAAGTACATCGATGATATAAGTACTTTTGTACTTATATTAACTGGCGCATTTTTGCGTCTGTTTGTTGGTAATTGCGTACAGATCGTATTTTTCTACAAATCTTCATGAAACTTGGTATACAAACATGATAGATGAGAAAAATATTTATGCATCCCTACTTTAAATGTAAGGGTAAATCCCTACTTTATATGTATCCCTACTATTTTATTTTTTATTTTATTCTAACATTTCCTTAACGTGTTTAATATATATACACCCATGCCAAATTACAGCTTTCTAGTACTATGATTATTTGAGCTAAGCCACAGACAGACAGACAAGGTGAAACTTTAAGATTCGCATTTGACCACGTTACCCTAAAAATAGTATATACATATCAAACAAGGAAGTTAGCATAACTTTACCTTCTCGTATATGTTAACTGTGTCAACCAGATGACATTATGTTGAGGATATCATCTACACGGAGGATGTAAACAGGACAATTTGTAACCTTATTTATACACGAGTACCGAGCCGGCCGTAACGCAGCGAGCGTACTCTGACTGTAATACGAGTTTGAAAATGGAATTACTGATGCGCCTGCGCACCACACATACATAGGAAACTCAATCTGCACAGATAATTAAAATAATATTGCAAGTACTTCGAATTTATGTTTGTAAATGTATTCGGTTTGAATGCATATAATTATATTGTAATGTTTACCTACTATCAAACGCGTTTTGTTACACAAAGGTATCAATTCTGAGGCACCACTAAACTAATTTAAATTCTTGAACTCATTAAATTCAATTATATCCGGAAAAGTACGATTTTCACTCGCACAGCGAAGCTTCCGTACTCCTATGCATTACACAATACATGAACATGAACACTGACACCAGGGCTAATTACTCAACAAAATATGCTGAAAATATGTGAAATTACATATTTTTTTTAGTTATAATATCTGAGAATATTTGTAACTCAACATATTTTCTATACAAAAGTAATAGCCTGAAATGCTAGGCGTTCATATACAAGTGATTCAGACCTATATTTTTTTTCCAAAGAGATTTTAGCACTGCTGTTTACGCTAAATAATACCTACTTACATTTTGTTTTAAATACAAATTCGTCATATATTCATATATTCTAACAACTTTCAACTGCAGTAGTAAGAAGGGTAAGTCAATTACCGGTGTTACTACTAGTAGTAAGATTGGTAGTAGCACGGCCAACAAAGCGTTATAATAAAGTATAATTCACATGACACCAAACGGCAATGAAACCTTCACTCGTCATTTTTCATTTATTTTTTGTGTGTGTTGTGGAATCAATAAAGAGGTTTTACCTCGCACTATAATTTCCCTTTTTTATGCAAAAATTATTTACGCAAACTTACCTCAGAATTGATATTGATCAACTGCGTCAATTAGTATTTATTTATTTACATAGTAATTATATTTACATCAAAGTAAAACCCAAAGTTTGTGAATTTTAAGACTTGTAACTATAGCCGTTCAAGAGATACTGACGCTTAAGCGTAGTATAGACAGACAGACAGACAGACATCGTAGCCTCACAAATAATCTCCCGCACCCTTAGTATGGAAGTCTAAAGATGGACGAAATTTCCAACCAATTTTCATTCCTTTTTTTTAAATGAGTGATTTTAATAATTATAACTAGCTTAGGTGTGCCTACAGAATTTAAACCATTGTCTTATTATTAGATAAATATCTGTTTGAAATGATGTTTGGTTGAAAAATCCCTTTGGCTGTTTAGGAAACCCAAGTTATGCAGTCACTTTCTCAACTAATATCTATATGAAAAAATAAAAAACTAGCCAAGCGCGAGTTGGACTAGCGCACGAAGGGTTCCGTACCATTATCTACAAAATCGGCAAAAAATCACGTTTGTTGTATAGGGGCCTTAAATATTAATCATATTTTAATTTAATTATTTTTAAAGTGAATAATATAACTCAATATTCAGTGAATAATTCAAGCGTCTACCTGTTGCCGTTATCAATATCGAACAAAAACGAGCAAAAAAATCACGTTTGTTGTATGGGAGCCCCCCAAATATTTATTTTATTCTGTTTTTTAGTATATTTTGTTATAGCGGCAACATAAATACATCATCTGTGAAAATTTCAACTGTCTAACTATCACGGTTCATAAGATACAGGCTGGTGACAGACGGACGGACGGACAGACAAGTGTTAGTAATAGGGCCCCGTTTTTACGCTTTGGGTACGGAACCCTAACAAAGTGTCCAATACATAAAAGCGATTATCACAGTTAATTTACGCTTGACTATGATGTTTAGTTTATGTACGTTTTCGCGAGAAATTATGCACAAAGCCGTGTTAAAATGGAACAAAATGAGCATTTTTAGGATAATTATTGTAAGAATAGATATTATTTACCAAAATGTTCGTTGCAGTTTAGCGAAAAGTTATTTTTTTAAAGAGCTATACTAATTAAATTCAGTTTAGTTATGTCAACAGCGTATCCGAATCAACGTCGATATCACTGTTTAAAAGTTTTAATGTGCCGCCATATTGAATGTTATCACTGCCATACAAGTCATACACAGTGACCTGATTGGCAAACTATCAAGTGTATGGAAATCATGCTTTTTATGTATGAACATTATTTATGCACCTTTGTTAAACTAACTGGAGTGCGTTACGTACACATTAATACTTTGAATAACTGTGTCAATGGTGTTTGCCATTTGAATTACACTAATTGACCGAGCGAAGCGAGCGAGTTTTTGGAAGATGACGTGTGAGTGAATTTGCTATTCGTGTGTTATTTTTATGTGGGTTGGTCGACCCGAGAGCTATGCGCACAATCTAGTGAAAATACAATGAACTATATAGTTTTCATAACATATGCATGTTGTAGCTTTTTTACGATAAAAGCAGCAGAAAGTCGGCGAATTACCACCCATTTCTCGTTGAAATGCCAAAAATCCGTACTCAGCGACATCGATCCACATTCCTGTTGCGTGCTGCACAAGAATGGAATTCTTTGCCGCCATCTCTGTTTCCTGAGACCTACAATCTTGGAATTTTCAAGGCTAGAGTGAATAGAAATCTTCTAGATCGACGAGCTCCATCCTCGGCCACAAATACAAATAAATACATCATACAAATGCTACATATTTTGTGAGATAATGCGTGTATTAGATACATACATTTGTTATTTATTCATTTATTGAGGTGATACTAGTCTTATAATGCGGGTCGCCGCTCGCCTCTTGCATAATGAGTCATATTTTAGTCACGTTTTTAATTCTAGTATGTCACTTCGCTACTCATATACGTTGGATAAACAAAATGTAGTTCAATTTCATTTCTCAATTTTTCGAAGTAAATATTTATATGTATACTTAAGACATAATTAGAATGCTTATGTGCGGGTTAAAGTTAGAGTAATTACGAGACATACACACATTTTTATTGATTTTTGGCTTCAATGTGAACCGATTTAACTATAGTTCTAATTCTATTGATATAAAGTAAACGGCTAAAAGATAGTAATATAACGATAGATTTCATTTTATCTCCAAATTAGCAGAGACTACATTTCATCGATTATTTTAATTAATCGAACAAAAATATATCGCTATTTGCAATAAGTAGATACACCTAATAAAATGCATAACCGTAGCGAGCACGTAAATTTTGGACACAAAAATTAATGAAAAATGAAAGACAACCAAAAAATATTTCAAACTCCAAAATAGTAAGTGAAAGTAGAAATAACAAAAACCAACTGAAAAGCTTCCATAATTAAATACAAGTTAATTTAAATGAAGATGCCCTCGGGCGATGATAAGTAAGTAGTCTAATTAGAACTGTAGCACCAATCCACACTATAAACATTAATAAGACATAATAAAATGGAATGTCGACCATAAAACGAGCGGCTACCTTATAATCGATTCTATAATTTAATTATTGGAATCGTTACGCGGTGAATCAAAAGCGAAGAATAAATGTAATGGATACACTGATACTCTGTGCAATATAATAAATGCGCCTTCTTTAAGACGTGTACGTCAATGACGTAGAGTGGATTTTTGCCATCTAACTTATGAATTTTACCTTTATTTCGACCTTTTTCAACTACATTGCAAGGAGAAAAAGTATTTAGGAGGAGAAGTGTCAGGTATAAATTTAGAAAACTCAACCAGCCCCGACGAAAGAAACACGGCTGAACCGATTTTGATTAAATATAACTTAAGTCTTCTTTCTAACAAAAAAACTAATCAAAATCGATGCATCCGTTTGAGAGCTATCAAGCCACAGACAGACACACAGATACATAGATACACAGATATACAGATACACACGTCAAACTTATAACACCCCTCTTTTTAGATCGGGGGTTAAAAAAGAGTAAAACCCAGTGAATAATGTTTTGTTTGGTTACTGTTGAACCCAAGTGTGTTTGCAATAAGCAATATTAGAACTGTTACTGTTGAACCGATGCATTTTTGTATTATACAATTTTTCACAACTATTACTTACTACTGATCTGAAGCTTGCTACGAGGTTGGCTTGGTTGTATTTATAGAATTATTTTGATATTTAAACATTAATAACTTAATTCTAACTACAGTAATTAACAAAAATTTCTAGCTACAGTAAAATCAGTCAAAATATACATACAACTTGGCCGACGAAATGTTCAATTCTAACTTTTCCCTAGATAGTTCCAATCATTTTAAATTAATTCAAATCATAAATTAAATATCTTTAACCTCGTAGTTTTGGTAACTTGCTCAAATAATATAATTTTTATTTTCTTTATTTTTGATGATAGAAGGAAAATATCTATATGTAAAAAACTAAAAAAACTTGCATCGATTCAAGAGATTGCTCTAATGCACTCCAAGACCGATGTTATAACATGTTAGCTTCATAGCCCTTTAATGAACTGGCGGCCATAAAAACTAATATATTCCCAATCATCGGAACACGGCTTTTAATGGACTATTGACATTGGTACAATTACATAGAAAGCAGTTTTATATTTTATACCCGTTCTGCTTTCCAATGTTACCAATGCAAAGATAGTTATTGCTTTATTTTGTCGTTTATGGATCTCAATCAAGTGTCGTCTTCAAGGTGTGGCTTCTGCTGAACCAGTTTCAAATTTATTAAAAGGAAGTTAAAAGTAAATTTTAATTTAAATTTAGATTTAGATCTTTAAACTCCAACAGTTCAACCTTTTATGCCATTCTGATATGTTTGATGTTAAAACTCACTTTATTTATCGTTATTAGCATAGATGTAATTAAACTTTTAATTACATCTATGGTTATTAGTTATGGAATGGAATGCTATCTTTTCTGTTTCCTGATAACCATATTCTTAGAATTTTCATCACTAAAGTGAATAGATATCTTCTAGAATCTAGAACTAGGTGTGGGTAAAAAGGGTGTGGCTGAGGATGAAGCACGTCGATCTAGAATCTAGATCGACGTGCTCCATCCTCAGCCACACCGTCGCTTACCATCAAGTGAGTTGGAGTTCTAACGTTGATATATTTTGAATAAGAAATAAAGTTTGGCATTTTGTTAAGTTAAAAAGTGTGGTAAAAGAGTGGTAGTAAAAAAGAACCGACAATATATTAACCGTCTTACTTTATAAACGCTGAATAAGCGCATTTTAGATAAAGTGTTTTGTTCCGTTTTCGCGCGTGACAATTCCCGTCTGACAGAAAGTGACAAGTCCTTATTCAGTGAATAAGATTTTAACATGCGTTTATAAGTAAGACAGTAAGGGTCTACTCATTAACTTTGCCTTTTTCTGCCAAGATCATTGTCACTAGTATACGAACTCGATCGCCAGTCCCGACAGTATCCACTAACAGTATCACCGAGCATTGCGCTTTATACACATTTATTTATTTATGCTTAGATTGGGCATTTCATTTTTAACGTATTTCCAAAAGAAGGAAAAAAATGAGGTTCTTAATCAAATCAACTGTATGTAATCAACCTTTATTCGCTTTGCTCACTCGGTCAATTATGTATTATATGTCAATAGTAAAATTTGACGTAATAGTGAGTACAATGACCCCATAAAACAAATCCGTCACACTCAGTATCACCCAGTGCCACCAATTTCTCATCAGACATCAACAAACGACACTGCCAACTAATCTGATAAAATTTTAGCAAAATAACGAATTAGTAAAAAAAAGCTCGATTGTAAACATTAATCAAACGTGTTTACTGATATTAAAGCTCTAATTTCAACCAAATAAATCATTATCCCGCCGCTCCGAGGATGACATCACAAAATATCTGAATCGTTTAAAAAAAGGATGTGAAAATGACGGTACCGTTCAGAAAGATACCACTCGTGCAATGCGAGACAATGGTTATGGACGCTGTGAACTCTAGTGAACCCCGTTCTTGGATAACCGCTACGGGTTTCACAAAATTTTATATACAATCTGATTAAAATAATATTGTAAAATTGAATATCAATATTGTCAATTAAAATAATATTGTATTCTTCCCGTAATCATATGTAACAACAGTTTAAATATTTGGCAAAGGTAACAGACCCGGTCTGTGGAGCAGAATTTAAAAAAATCTGCAATATGTGTTTTGACTTTTCCCAACAATGAGAGCTCCTAATTTTATAGTAAAATCTCTCATTAGTTATAATCGTGCCGTCTTTTACGACTAAGCCACAATAACCATCATCATCATTGTTATAGACATATTTCTTCATCATGCAGCTGCAAGCCCCTAGACACGGTTTGACATAATAGATCACTCAAAGAACAGCAGTAGACTTAATAAATCCTTACCAATCGGTAGTTGTCGTGTCCTTAGTATACTATACATAAAATTATATTAAGTTATTTATTTCGACACAAATAATTTTTGTTGCAGTAAACTTTATGCCAAAAGCTCCCGAACCAGTCGTCGGATGCCACTACGTTTTCCTTATTTGTAAATAATATAAATAATTTACGGTCGATTTTCCAGCAATCGAAATAATCTGACATTTACCATCATCATTATTTTCACTATTTTATCTCGGCCACCGAAGAGCATAGGATTTTCTTGTACTTCACTCATCTTGATCCTGTGTAAATCTTATCCAAGTTCGAGTCGCACTATTTACGGTATGATATTGGAATTAAGCAATCGATCTGTTACAGCTTACATACCGCCAATGATATATGACGTCTCTGGCGCCTATTGACGACAATATTCAGAGCGGCTACAAACTTCGGCATACACTCCATCAGTAACCGGTTTTTAGAAGATGCTATCTGCTCATTCGTAGATTGATCGCAACACATTAGAACCGGATGAATGTAATAGTATCAAAAGTCACCGAATTAATCTGAAAAAGTATCGGAGTATCAAAAATATACGTCTAAATAGAGACGTCAGCGATAATCTGAAGATAAAGTGCCGATCGGATGCTATCTGGGGCCCTATTCTGAAGCCTTTATAAATGACTATGTCACCCGTATTCGATATAATTCTCAGGCTTACTAGTATTTTACTTTAGTGGTGGAACCCCCTCTAAATACCAATCTATTAATTACCTACCATCGAGCTGTATCAACTATCGTATAACTATCGTATATCGAATAACTTGGCTCGTGACTCAAAAAATATATCGCAAACGGATCCCTAAATTGAGAAATAGTTTTAGCACACCTCCAATGTTTTTGATGACCTATTCAACGATAACCCACACAATGGGGTAAATGAGGCAAAATAATTCATCCCCACATTACATGTATCCTAAAAAAATGTTCTTCCAAAATTTTATTCGACGACTTTCTCAGCATTATTTATATTTATATCTATACCAAATTACAGCTTTGTAGTACTTATAGTTTTTGAGAAAAGTCGCGGCCAGACAAACAGACAGACGGACATGGCGAAACTACTTAGTCTGGTCATAAATACTGTTACAGTTAAAAATAAGAAAGATATTACATTTGAATTTGGAATCTGTCATTTTTATACGATTGTTCATTGGGTTTTCTAATTTTGGCGCCAATACATTGTACAATATTTAGCGATATTAAAATGGAGTGGGGTGATAAAGAGAACCGAATCGCTGTGATTGCATTACACAAAGTTGGTATGGAGCCAAATGCAATTTTTAAAACTCTCCATACGCTTGGTATTAGTCAAATGTTTGTGTACCGGGCTATTAATAGGTACAATGAGACCTCCTCTGTTTGTGACAGAAAAAGATCTGGCCGTCCACGTAGTGTTCGTACGAAAAAGGTGGTCAAAGCAGTAAGGGAAAGAATTCGAAGAAATCCTGTCCGAAAGCAAAAGATTTTATCTCGGGAGATGAAGATAGCACCCAGAACCATGTCGCGTATTTTAAAAGATGACTTAGGACTTGCAGCCTATAAGAGACGCACTGGTCATTTTTTAACTGATAATTTAAAAAAGAATAGGGTGGTAAAATCGAAATAACTACTGAAGCGGTACGCAAAGGGAGGTCACAGAAAAATTTTGTTTACGGATGAGAAAATCTTTACAATTGAGCAACATTTTAACAAACAAAATGACCGTATTTATGCTCAAAGCTCTAAGGAAGCTTCCCAATTAGTCGACAGAGTGCAACGTGGGCATTATCCGACTTCAGTGATGGTTTGGTGGGGTGTTAGCTATGAAGGAGTGACTGAGCCATATTTTTGTGAAAAAGGTATCAAAACATCGGCACAAGTGTATCAAAATACCATTCTTGAGAAGGTAGTTAAGCCCCTTAACAACACATGTTCAATAACCAAGTATGGTCCTTCCAACAAGACTCGGCGCCAGGTCATAAAGCTCGGTCCACGCAGTCTTGGTTGGAAGTGAACGTTTCGGACTTCATCAGAGCTGAAGACTGGCCGTCGTCTAGTCCTGATCTTAATCCGCTGGATTTTGATTTATGGTCAGTTTTAGAGAGTATGGCTTGCTCTAAACGCCATGATAATTTGGAGTCCCTAAAACAATCCATACGATTGGCAGTGAAGAATTTTCCCATGGAAAGAGTGCGTGCTTCTATTGATAACTGGCCTCAACGCTTAAAGGACTGTATTGCA
This sequence comes from Lycia hirtaria, assembly GCA_947563715.1. NCBI lineage: Eukaryota > Metazoa > Arthropoda > Insecta > Lepidoptera > Geometridae > Lycia > Lycia hirtaria. Next base: position 36,463,978 of record OX387385.1, read on the forward strand.
GCCAATGGAGACCACTTCGAATAAGCTTTTATATTTTAAATTGTTTTATATTTATGTATTAAACTAACACACTGTAAAAGTAATAAATATTATTTGCAATAAAAAATATTTTTTTTCTTCGTGACAATATTTATGGCAAGACTAGGTATAAGGGTTCCTTATATACTACGGAACCTAAAAAATTAGTATTATAATGTTTAAGAATGTAATGATGTGATTCCATAGCGAGCACCAACAGAATAGGGTCTCGGCTGGAAATGAGCCAGCGATCGGATAAAGCGTGCGAGCGCGTTGATAAATCGACGACATTTATCTAGTCGCGATTGTATCAAAATATTTTAGTCTTTTAGCTTGCGAGGGATAAGTGTCAGGACGGTAATGGTCGGGATTAGAATGGAGCCCTGGAACACACCGGCTCGCCGCGTCACCACACCGGCGGGGAAAAAGCGCATTTAGAAACACTTCGTCCTGTTCATGTACTGCTGATAATAAAATTCATTTAAACGTATCTTGTGAAAATCCGGTACCATCCGGTTACCTTAAGTGAGGTTAAGTGGGCTACAGATTCCGGCCACTTCCTAATCTTTGACTGGCCTTGTGGCTCAGTTGGTATGTCTGCCTAATGTGCTGTAGGTCGTGGGTTCGATCCCCACCCAGGGCAAACATTGTTGTGATGAGCTTGGATGTTTGTTCTGTGTCTGGGTGTTTCTATGTATCATATGTATTTCTATGTATCATATGTATTGTTTACAAAAAAAAAGTATATATGTATTCTATCAGCCATCTAGTTCCATAGTACAAGCTTTGCTTAGTTTGGGCTAGATGGTGTTGTGTGAAATGTCCACAAATATTTACAAATATTTATTTATTTATATTTATAATCTAAGCCAGGAGCGCCTTTTATCATGCCTTACCTTGGTGGTTACTTAGTGAAAAGTAATACAACTCTCTGAAAATGTCAGAAATTATGAATAATTCTATACGTTAAGCGAGCATTTCTTGTAATACAAAAAAAAGAATATCGGAAGCCTAGGGAAGGAAGGGGGAAGGATCTCGGAAACGGCTCCAACGATTTTGATGAAATTTGATATGTATAATTTGGGGATTATAAATCAATCTAGCTTAATTTAATTTTTAGTGAACCCGGTTTTGCCCGTATTTTCAGTTACAAAAAATCCGAGCATATCTCGGTCGCCTATGTACTATACTTTAGTTATAGTACTTACTCGTCATTCTAAATAGTTTTATTGTACAAAAACATGAAATCGTTAAAAAATCACCTTTCCATACATTTTCTCTTAAAGTTTGAATTATTATTATTAAATTATTCTGAACATATAGGTTGAAAAAACTCTATGAATAACCTAGGGGTTTTTAGATAACATAATTGTGTCGAAGAGAGCGGATGTAATCAATGATAGCTTACAGAAGCTCCGGTAAAAGTTCCGGGATTTTTACAGAAACTCCTATATGTTTCTGTGAAAATCCCGGAAACCTTCTCTAAGTAACAAGTTAATAACACCGGTGAAGCTTCAGGTCAGAACTTGTACAGTTTATTTTAAGGAAGCTGGAGATAATCTGGTGTTCCAAGCTCCTGTTAATTCATTTGGACAATGGATACTACGAACAAAGGATTTGTCCGATTAGATTAATCTATCACTCTAAAACTTTCTTAATACGATTTTAAAGTCAGGTAAATCCAGTTTATAGGTACATTTCTTGGTATTATTTGGATCAGATTAATTCAGATTAAAATATTTTTGAAAGAAATATACTAAATAGGATCAACGCGGGTCATATAGATTTCTTAAGCTCATCGTCCATTAGCTCGCCTCGGAGACAGGCCAGTGCCGTTTTTCAACGCCATGTAAATGAAAACGAGGCAGTTAGGATTATTCTTACACCGTGTGCCAATTAGGCCAGACCCCGGCTGAGACACGGCCGAGGCTTGGCCCAGGAGGTTGACTAGTCAGTTTTTTCGGTAATAAATTATATTATTATTTAATATATCTTGTTTTATTCTACAGTTAAAAGAGCGAGTCAAAAGTTGAAATTATAAAAAAAAAAAACAGATAAAAATTGACACACCTCTACTTTTATTTTTCTCTCTTATATACAGAAAAAAGCGAGCGACTTAACTTTGAACGTTAATAGGAGTTCATGCTTGTGTTCCAAGTACAAGTACAAGACGATACGAGTGCAAATATGGGAGCCAGTCATAGAAGCTGGTCGCGAATACAGATCGTGTCTAGTAGATCACGTGCACTACCTCCAGTCTAGCGCTGGTCGAATCCGAAGCAGTCTAATGCACGACGAACTCCATTGTCTTTCGATGTCTTTCTTTAATAGCTGTGCCATAATCAACTGTGATGGAAACGTAATAAAAGCTCGTAGCTATAACCGCCCGTCTGCTCGGCCCGGCCTCTCTTGCTGAGCCTCCCGGGTGATTCAATAAACCTAACGGCACATTATCTAAATGAGTAATTTAGCGAGTGGGAAGATTTTCGCGTTTAATCACACCTGACTAATATCTCCGTATTAAATAGTATTTATTATTGAGATACAAGTGAGATAGTATCTGCGCAGGTCGTGGGTTCAGTTCCTGACAAGGTGAGTACCGAGTTTGCTTCCTGCATTTAGCATTATTCAGTATCATAAGTTAACAAGATATTGGATATAATTTCATAGGATTGTATCTTTTTTTGGATATTTTTAAGGTAATATTTTATATTTTCACTAAAACGCTAACAATAAATGTATAATTCAAAATGTCATATTTCAATAATCGAATAAATTGTTGATCAATACATATTTCAAAGTCACCAAGATCATATTTAAAGAAATAGTCATAATTTCAAACAGTAAAAAGCTTCAAAAATATCTATCGATTCAGACTGAGTTATCACTTGGACTGAATTTTTTATTTTCACTCCAGGGAAAATTTAATAGCAATAAAAACACGCAAAAATTTTAAAAAAGTAATGAAACCAAATAAGAGACATGAATATATAAACATAAATCACTTTATTTATATCACACAATCACCTCTTTATAAAAAAAAAACATCATAATAAAAAAGGACATAATCCATCGTCAATTTCTCACGATACAAAACCATGTTTAATGACTCAAAGCAAAATAACACGTTCACGGGATAGATACCCCTATTCTTAACAGATTAAAACAAAAAAAGACATCTCACTCACCCCTTCACATCCTTTTGTCAATTTTGACAGTTGAAAACGGAACGTCTTACTTTTTGCTTCTTTTTCATTTGAATACGGAACGGTTTTTTTTTTCTTCATTAGAAATGCGGTAAGAAGTGGTTGTTCCCGTTAACCGCTAATCTATTTCTTTGTAAATGTTATTGATATTTTGATGACAAACTGTTTACTCAGATTTTGACCACGTGCTGTGTTATTTATGATGAAACTAACGATTATTTGTAACGGAAGTGACTGGTTATTATTGTGTAGTTAACACAAGTATCTAAACGATAAATATTATTACTGTTTTCTACGTGAAAGTTCAATTTCAATGAGTTAACTCATTGAAATTGAACAAAAAATTTGCTATTTTAGTCCGTTGTATTCATCAACAAATATGATTAACCGTTAATGAAGACAGATCTTAGAGCTAAACTAAAATTGTAAATCTATGTACACTCTTTTCGACCATAATAATTGGTAAAAAATACTTTTGTATGGAAAACATTCCACCCCTCATGGCACAGTGGTAATATGTCTGCCTTCTGAGCTATAAGGTCGTTGGTTCGATCCGCACCCAGAGCAAATATTTCTACTGAGCACATTATGGATGTTTCTAAAATTTCTAAGTTATTTTATCTTAAAATTGCATGTTTCTTTAAGCTAAGATGAATTGAATCAAACTATTTGTTTTCATTTTATTAAGGTATTGTACAAAGAGGTTGGAATTTTTTCGTACTGGAAATATGTGGTTCGATCGTGTTCAAATTTTGAAATTACTTTCCGCTTTAAATGAAATAGGGGATAAAATGATTTTTTCCAGCAGCCTTAGAAAGCAACAGTTTCGAGCTTAGTACGATGAAAATTAATATTTTTGGTAAATCGAGTTAGGACTACGTATTTGGGGTGAGTTAAGAATGGATAAGATTTTGTGTGTTGAGTACGGAACAACCCAATGAAACAGGCCAGCTTGTCTATATGCCCAATGTGTCCACATAAATCGCGGGGCTCCCTCAAACACAGCACCATTAACAGCCACTAAGTGTGCCAGTCGAGGACAACTACTGATACAAGGACACTGGGGTTCCGTACGCGATAACTAGTTTAACTACTAATGTATTTTTAGGGTTCCGTACCTCACTAGGAAAAAACGGAACCCTTAAAGGAACACTTTGTTGTCCGTCTGTCCGTCTGTCCGTCCGTCGGCTGTCAAGACCTTTATCTCGGGAACGTGTGAAGGTATCGTGTTGAAATTAAAATTATTAAACCATATACGCAGATCCATAGTATCTTTCTGCAGAAAATAAAATAAAGTTTCTACGTTTTCGTAAAAAAATATTTACAGCCGAATATATCGTAAAAAACACACATTTCGACACTTACAAGGGAATCAAAACCTATAGGGTTACTTCCCGTTGACCTAGAACAATGAAATTTGGTAAGAAGCATTTTGTTAGAGTACACATATAGGAAAAAATCCGAAAACTGGACATTTTTAATTTAATCAAAAAAAATTGTGTCTTTACGAAAGGAATGAGGGTCCAAATTTTAAAGTTCTTTAACCGTATCATGTGGGATATCATATGAAAGAGCTTCAGTAGCATAAGCTAAGACAGGTTTTTAAATATTTTTACAATGTATATTTTTTTATTTATGAAGGAAAATATAAAAAAAATATGATTTCCCCCTTTTATCTACTAGTTTGTACGGAACCTTCGGTGGGCAAAAAAGGCATAATAAGGTATAAGTATATATATGCACGAAAACAGGTAGCAAAACTATATTTTTCTAAATAATATGAGTCGGGCATCAACAAGAAACATTTTGTCAGCTTTGAACAGGTAATCATTCGTTTATTTTTCTTTTCTTAATAGTTCGGAACCCATCCACCAAAATAAGTAGTTTGAACCCGTTACCAATAAATAATAGAAAGTAGTGTCCGTTACTCAATACATTATCTGTTCGGTGTGTACTCGGCCTAATAAATACGCGGTGGAGGCGACACCACCGGATTTATAGTAAAATTGAGATGTATAGATCTAATCTCGGCGCGGGATTTATTGGTGAAACAGATTTATTTTAGAAAAATACCGATTTAGGCCGGGAGATGACCGGTCAATCTAACTGTGGCCCTTTCAATATTTGTTAACATATGTTTTAGACGTGATTGGCCCGTATTTTGACTTGTCAAATAAAATTACAGCTAAAATTAAATCTATCAGTTGTAGAGCAGACACAATTCATAATGCTATATAAGTATAGTTCAGACTTTTTGAAATCTGATGAAAATTCCAACCTGCTCTTTCACAATCTGTATGTGGGATGGCTTTTACTAATGTCGCTTCAGATGTTAATCAGACAAATACCCCACAATTGTATGATGAAAACTAACGTGGTTGTTACACAATTTTATTTAAAACTTATAGTCCGAGGTTTAGGCTCAAAAATAAACGTGAGTAGCACGTTTGTTCACATAAAAATACACCACAAATTATCGATATCTTTTTTACTAAAGCCAACCTTAGACAGCATTGCCAATAGCAAAAACAATATCATGTGAATTAATAAAATAATTGTAAAATTAAAATGTAGTTCATCAAAACACTAACAGATACAGTATTTAAAATAGCTGTGAGCTCAGATAAGCATAAGTTAATTTTTTTTAAGATTACTAAAGCATTTAAAGAACTTCAAATTAATATATCTATTATTCATTTTATTTTTCGTTTCTTTTTTCATTACATTCTTCGTACACAAAGCACCCTACTCGTAGTAAGACCGCCTCCCTGCCTACTGCTCCGCTCGGTTCCCGTTGTCACGCGGTCCCTGATCTCTTTACTAAGAAACTATGATACAGAAGAGATAATACGTAAGAGGATATCAATATCTACTTCTTATTTACAACCATAAAAACGCAGTTAATTTTATCATACACCTCTAAATTATTACGGTAGACGAAATATTTGACTGGAAACCTATTATTTTTGGATAAAGATGATTAAGTGTTGTATCGTGAGTTCAGAAACTGATTTATTGGATTATCGGATGTTACTTTTGGTCAAATCTGGAAAATGTGGCAATACTTTGCGCTCGCTACCTTTGTTACTCTTTGAATTAAATAGTTGAATTAAAAATAAATAAAAAAATTATTGCCAAAGATACAAACATATGCAGGAGGCAGTCATATGTGTATATGAAACATTTCGGAAATGGGGCCAACTCAGCTTTATATTTTTTATTATTCCTATTGCGCTGGTTTACATTTTGCCCCCTTACTCAAACTTAAACCTTAGAATTTAAATGTGGAATACGATTGCTGAGTCCATCCAATAGATGTACATAATTTAGGTATATTTAAATAAAATAAACAATTTAATTTTGGTTGACATTTCATACAACACCATCTAGCCCAAACTAAGCAAAGCTTGTACTATGGAAACCAGATGGTTGATATAATACATATATAATGTTAGAAATAATGTAATAATGTTAGAAAGTGTACGGTAGTACAATAAGTATTTAATTTTTTTTTTTTTTGTTAAATCAATATTATGTTATTTAATAATAATTTGACATAGTTGAAATATTACAATATTATTTATTGTATTAATATGAGAGTGGATTATGATAATATTTAGAACTGATTGTAATTTAGTTTATTGATTATTAATAATTGAATGTAATTTGTTTGATTGACGTGTAAATAGTATTTATGAAATAAATGAATATGAATATTAATATGAATATATTTATTTTGTTGTAAATACATATTTATGATACATAGAAACACCCATACACAAAAAACATCCATGCTCATCACACAAATGTTTGCTCTGGTGGGGATCGAAGAGCCATGAGGTCTGTCTGTACTGTATGTAGACATGTGCTGTATGTATGTATGTTACCTCCTATATCCTAAACAACTTGGTGTTTTTGATTGAAACGATGTGACAGACATGTCGTTAGGTTTATCTCGCTCCATATTTTTTTTGTATTTTATTAACAGATTTCGTGCATAAAATACAAATTATAAACTTTTTCGTAGTTTCCTCTGATATATAAGAAAAATACTACAACCTTGGAATATTGAAGGGTAGAGTGAATAGATATCTTTCAGATTGACGAGCTCCATCCTCGGCCACACCGTCGCTTAACATCAGGCAAATTGGTGGTCAATCGTAGACTCACTTAAATACATTTTGCAACGTGCCAACGAATTTAAGTGCGTTAGTACATAATATAATTCGTTGCAGCGCGCATACTTTCTCGTAAAAACTTACATTCAACATCACATTAAGCTTAACAGTTATAAAAAAAAAAAATTATGCTGTCGGACTTTTAGATGGACTAGACATCTATAATATAGTTGTCAAGTACTATATTATAGTACTAATAATAAAAACTTTACTAGTTCAAAGATATGTTTATAAACAATGATACAAACATGATGATGATGATGATGATGATATGTTTGTTTGTTTGACTGGCCTTGTGGCTCAGTTGGTAGTATGTCTACCTGCTGAACTGTAAGGTCGTGGTAAACGACTAAATTGTAATATTCTGTCAAACTTCCATTATCTCTGTAAGAATGGTTAGTGAAATACCATTGCTTGCAATAACGTTTATATATCGTATGACATATTATTTGGTACAAGCAATGGTGATATAAAAGATAAGTTATAATAACCTGCGATTGATAGAACATTGGCTTCCGCCGTATATCGTGATAGAGATGATAGGAATACATAAAATACCAATATACGAATGTAGATCCCATCGACTTTTTTTATTTTTTTATTTAATAAAATTGATCTCCACAGACTCCGGGGACTATCTATTGACTTTAATAACCGTTTTATACAGAAATTACAAATATAGTCTAAATATGTAGTATTAACTTTATGAGTTACATTTAAATAAGAGTTACTTATTACTTTATCGCTCTATGCGATAAGGTCGCCGTTGTATTTTCAACTCCGATTATTATCTATATTTAAATTACTCTGTATGGATGTACAATAAAGTTATTCTATTGTATTCTATTCTACTTTTATTTAATATTATGCTCATAAAACACATTTTTAGTCTATCGCTATCAAAACAAGATAAAATAAAAAAATATTTTACTCATAAATTTATTTTGTCTCATAAAAAAATGAACCCTGCTAACCATCATACATAAACACTATCATTAACATCGACACAAATCGACCGCCGACAACCAAAACAGGGGTAGCTCAAAAACAGAAAAAAAGTCAACAAAATCCACGTCACGGGAACGAATAACGGACCGGCCGATACCGGACAACCCTAGTTATAGAAAAAACTTGACAAAAACAATCACCGTTTAAACAGTATCCAAATAACTGTTCGCAAACGAAAGCTAGCCAATAAAGTAATTAAACTGCATTTTTTAATGATTTACACAAAAAATGGTTTGTGCAAAATTTCTTTTCCTCTAAATTATTTTCGCATCGGCGGCGCGCTTTTGCAATTTTTTTTCAGTTATTGCACTTTTATGACGGCGTGTGACTGAAGTTTAGGGTTGCAATTAAGAGATAGAATTTGCACAAAGCAAATTAGACTATCTCCTTATTGATATTTTTTGTTTGGTTGAAATGTTTTAGCTTTTTTAATGCGTTTAAGCAGCCATTTTAATTTTGTTTGTGTCAGCCTTTTGTATACTCAATAAATGTTTTTTGTTTGAAGGTTAGTAAAAATATACAAGGCTACTTTTACCTTTTTAGCTACATGTTTTTAAGGGTTGCTTCTTTGAAACATGATGAGTAATTTTTGTTTTACGATTTTTACAAATTTGAAAAAAAAATAGCATTCATATACATTTTGCCAAGTGTCAGCTGTTTTTGTTTGCAAATTCCCTAAAGTAGAAAAGTTGTTATAAGGAGGGTTATGTTTGTCGAGTGTGTATGTATCTGTATGGTCACCGGTTCAACTGATTTTGTGTTCAAAGTATTCTTCGATTTGTTTTATACTTTCTGGTATTATAGACTTCATTTTCTGTAATAATAACAATTAAATTCTTGCAAAATAGTTCGGTCAAACCTTCACTTAATATCAAATGAACTGGTAATTAATCAAAAATCTAATTAATGTAAAAAAATAACTTTCCTTTTACGTAATGTGGAATTCATACTCAAGGTATCACATAAATAAAAATGCTCATTAATATACTTTCTCACAAAAACGAACACTCAACAGCATATCACACGTAACAGCTACACTGTAAAAATAGCTCTTATGAAGTCGTACTTATTCTATAATTAAAATAGATACATACTTGTAAAGCATAATCATCGACAATACACACAATAAGCAGTTGTAAAGCTAAATTTCTTACTGGCTAGTCACTAAAAGCAATCCCCTAAGTACAATCTAAAAAAAAAACAGTTGAATTCACACGTAAATTGTTTCTGACATTTAAGCGTATATTTTATACATTACATAGCAACTTTGTGACAGACAAACACATAAAGATAAGTATATGTACGCAATAATAATAATAATAATAAAGCTTTATTTGATTCCACAATTAGATTAGTTAATTTAATTTTGATATTTAATAATTATATTATATTACTGCTCATGCAATTTCATCTCCTTCTAATGTGGACCCCCTCAGGGTAAAAGCCTCCCCCAAAGAATTCCATTTATCCCTATCTTTAGCAGTGTTCATCCAGTCTCTTCCTGTAATGGATACAATCTCGTCCTGCCACCGAGCGCTCGGGCGACCTCTACTTCTGACGCCATGCGGTCCTTTCCATTTTGTGATGTTAATTGTCCAAAACAGTTGAATTCACACGTAAATTGTTTCTGACATTTAAGCGTATATTTTATACATTACATAGCAACTTTGTGACAGACAAACACATAAAGATAAGTATATGTACGCAATAGTATGTGTAAACACACACGCTGCATTATAATAATGCACGAGCGGGATGTAAATACATACTTATCACCTGCGAATCTAGATATTCATATATGCTAAAAGTTATTGAATCTTTTATTGTTTACTAGCTTTGCTGTGTGGTGTAATATGACTAATATAATATCAACTAAATACCTACCATTTAAGTTATATCACGAGATATGGAGAGGGCTATGCTCAGAGTCGGTCTGCGAGATCGAATCAGAAATGAAGAGATCCGTAGTCATACGACATAGCACAGCGGATTAGCAAGTTGAAGTGGCAGTGGGCAGGGCACATAGCACGTAGAATTGATGGCCGATGGGGCCGAAAGGTTCTCGAGTGGAGACCGCGCACCGGCAAGCGCAACGTAGGAAGACCAGCCACGAGATGGACATACGACCTCAGTGGCAGATGACTGGATGCAAAATGCATCAGGTTTTTTTTTATATCCATGAGGAAGGCTTATGTCTAGCTGTGGAATTCTTGTGGCTGTGATGTGATGATGATGATAATGGATTGAAGAATATACATATAATGATTTAGTGTGAGCTAAGATCTTTTTCAAAGATTCAGCTTTGTATGTACTGTAAATTTCATAGTGATCTAGTCGATTAGCTATGAAAAGGCAAGAAGCAGACATTTATTCTTACCCGACTGCACAAGAAAGAGGGTTGTGTTTTTTGTGTGTATGTATATGTAAGTTTGTATGTATATGGGTATGTATGTAAGTATGTATCTTTCTATATTACTCCTACAGGCTAAACGGTTTGAACGATTTTGATTTGCAAAGTTTCGTTAGATAGATAAGATTTTCTTAAAAGACCACAATACAGAAACATGTAATTTAAGAGGGAATTTTTGTATTATAGTGTTTTGTAGATTATTATTGTTATTTTATTTTTATGTACTTTATGTTTATTTTTATTTTATTTATAAGTTGTAAATATTTATAACTAATTGTATATTACTTGATGTGGAAACATTAAATACATAGAGAATAATATTACAGCTAGGTGTTGTAACTTAGTGTTAGATTCGTCTTCATTCGCCGAGTGTCATAAGTTATCTAATATTTTTTTCATAATAATGAATTTCGTATTATTTATTTACAAAAATAAAAATACTTAGTTGTTCATAACCTCCTTAGATTTTTTTCGTAAAAAATAATTGAATTTGCTAGAATTGTTCTAAATAGCGCGCATATCCTTTTGCGGCAACTTTGCCCATAATTTCTTTAAAAAAACTTAAAGACTACATTCCTCTTTTGCAGTCGGGTATTTGTTTTTTTTTTTTTTTTTATAGAAGATAGATCTGCGATTGATCACCGACTCGCGTGATGTTAAGCGACGGTGTGGCCGAGGATGGAGCTCGTCGATCTAGAAGATATCTATTCACTCTAGCCTTGAAAATTCCAAGATTGTAGGTCTCAGGAAACAGAGATGGCGGCAAAGCATTCCATTCTTGTGCAGTACGCAACAGGAATGTGGATCGATTTAATAAATATACCTGTTGCTTGTATAATATTATTAGATGTCCCCCGCGGTTTCACTTGTGTACCACCACTTCCTAGAAATAGCTATTTCACTCACAAAAATCGAATCAGTTATGTTAGACTTGACCATAGTCATCAACTAGCCTGATGATTCTTTAAAACCCATTTTGAATAAAACAAATAATAAACATGCTCGGTTTGTCAGTTCCGTAATACTGTAAAATACGTTATTTACTCGATTTACAAAAACGATAATTTCTCTGAAACGCTAAAGGAAAACCGCGCGCCCAGGCTCGGTGTAAAAGTGAAGTGTAGTGACACTTTTACTTGCATCATTTATGCATACTTACTTACCTAGTTGTCGACATCAAACTTACTGGAAACGGGCGCAGCGAATATTATGGTTATTGAGTTTATTCATATTTGATTTTATACTTGAAATAGCAGAGTTTGCATAAAATAAATCCACATATATTTTTTCGCCTGATTTCACTAAAGGAGATTCTCAATTCAGTTGTATTCTTTTAATGTTTGTTTTCTCGTAATTCCTGCATTTTTAAAGTGATTTGAAAAAAAATAATATGATATGTTTTCAGATTGGTCCCATAGAAATGTTATGTAAATTGGTTTAGTAGTTTGGTTTTTACTCAACTGCGTAAAAAAGAGGGCTATATTTTTCAAGTAAATGTTAGGTATATGATTGAATTTAATGTATTGATATTATTCCGTTTGTCCGCTAGTCACCTATTGTTAAACGACGTTACGGTCTCTGTAAAAACACCGTAGGAAAGAAAACACCGTTCAAAAACACCCAGCCTTTAAGAAAATATACCCCACATTTTAGTAGCAGGTTAGGAACGCATATTATGAGGCAAATTTAGGTTACTTAGCGTTATTCATGTCTTTCTACTGGAAAACTTAGAAAGGCTTAGGTACATGTATTATGAAGTAACTTATTTTTAATATATCATGCCGAGTTTCAACCAATCATTCAAACTTAAACCTAAAGTACTTGACGTATGTTTACAAATAGTACCGTTTATTTGTATAACAATAGCAACTGGCTCTTCGACAATTTAGCAAAACAGCACAATTCGTATAGAAAGTTTTACGACGCTTTTTAAGCAATAAAAGTGTAATTTTTATTTTGAAAGCTTTTACAACGCACAATACAAATCAAAACATTATTTCGAAAACTTCGACACCTTCGTAATTATCACCTAAAATATATCATTTGGAAACCGGGGTGACCGCGGGTCGCCACACTAATTAATCATAATTTATGTTATATTCAAAATTTATATCGTAAGCGATAAATAAGTCGATCGATAATTCCAAAATTAACAAACACGCCGGACCATTAAAACATTAACCATTCATCCGACATAACCGTAAAGTTATAATTATGCGCGCGCGCATAGAGGAAAAACAAGTATGGATATTGGAAGCGGTCGACGCAAGCGCAGCACAACGCGGAGTCCATGGAGGTAAGACTATCGGCCGCGATCTGTAACGTCGCGTATCGTTATATTAATCGTTGCGGGCGCAGTGGCAAAGTTCACGCGATCCCACCGAATCGCCGCTCCGGTAACGCACCGGCGCGTTAGACCGTGAAACGACCAGACGCCGCAACAAGCGGGACAGAAAGAGACGCCAACACGGATAGATGTTGCGTTAGAAGTTAGCCACGCCCACTCGCAGCTCGAAGCTCCGATGCCACCTCCGTGAGCATTCGTGTGCGCGCGCGCCGATCGAGGAACACGCGGACCGCGTTTGAAATTCGAATTCGATCATGGAATCGGCCGCGCGAACTACATGCCAGTGACTCTATAAGGAACTCGAGTATTTTTTTTATTAATCAAGATTGCATAGACTGTCAAAATGATGTGTCAATAGACGTAAACAGTAACAGTGCGATAGTCGGGCGCGTTCCAGTTTGCGTTTTCAGTTAACGTGCTCCCGCAAACAGTACGCGACATTTCAGTTGTTTATTTTTAACGAAAGTGACTGTACTGTGACATTTGAAAACGATAGTACATATAATAGAGGCAGCACGCATGAAGGCCGCTAGTGGAAATTGTATTGACTCAAAAAATTGGGAGTAATATCTGTGAAGTGCATGTGGGATTTCTCGGAAGACATCATCTGTTCCAATTCTGTATAACACCAAAGATACAAAGGTATGAAGTGTTTACTTTAAATATTTTAACTCATTACCAAATAGTTTAATTCAATATTTGATGTGTAAATATGTGAATGGCTTTACTTGTAAATTTATGAGTGTAAAACATATGTACTATAAAAATAACTGACCACCCTGTGGTAAGCCGTATTCTCTGATTCAATTTATTAAATAAACTGTCGTTATTATCTGATAATAATATTAAAGTATATAAAAGTTTCTAATTCTAAAAACATAAAAAAATAGTATTTTATGTAAGAAATATTATTCACATTAAGTTGATTTATATGGCAATTAAATATCCTTTATTTAGATCATATCGACCACAGTAGGTTTACATTCTAAAATAACATGTAAAAAAAAATAACTACCGTCGATAAAATCTTATATTTAATAAAATATATATATCAAATCGAAACAAGCGTTGAAAATAAATAACTTTGTATAATTAATGCAAAAATCACAGTCTGGAAAACACCAAAAGATCGCATATTTTCTCCCCTACAAAAGACTTAAACGCGTGCTTGATGGTTTCATCCGAACTTTCTTTATAAATGCTTAATACAGTATTAAGTTTAAATGTTTAGTTTTAGACCTTTTTCTTATTTAAATTAATATAAAAGTAATCATAAGTTTATAATATATTTATAATTCTTTTAAATAATTATTGGTGTTCGAGATTTTGATTTATCTAGCGTAAGTTTTAATAAAATAGTGATACAATAATAGGTTTGATTTAAATAATAATAAAAAATTAATTACTTAAAAGATTCCATTCCTATTACAGATAAAAGAAATAGAATAATAGTAATGTAATTGAAGGCTGATAAAGTGACTTTTACTTCATAATCATGTGGTCAGGAGAAAATAAATTTTAATTTTAGGGTTGCAATTTTATCCATTTCTAGAACAAAACAATAATTAAGTTGTTTCTCAGTATTATGTGTTGTTTTTATTTATAAAAATATAGCTTATTAATGATAACATAAATCAATAAGACGGGAAATATATAACATTGCACATTTCAAGGAGATCTCATATTATTTACATAATGTAAAACAAATATTATCTTGAATATTCAACTTAATTGAATAATTATTTCAATTATGTGAATTGTGAATTTAATTAAATCTTTAGTTTACTTGTGTTTCAATAAAGCGGCATAATTATGAGATAATGTTAGATTATTACAAGAGATTGCTTTATCATCAATTTTAGAATTCTTCTAAACAAAGACATACCTCCTTTTTCTTTTTTTTCGTAAATAGACTTGCGTTTGACCGTTAACTAAGTTGATGTTAAGCGGCAATCGCGGTCTACGCTGGAGCGCGCTTGCCTAGAAGGAACCTACTTTTGGAATATCAACCATAAAACGATGTCGCTTTGTCGAGCTTCTTGCCGTCCGATATAAAAAAGGGCAGGGGGGGGGGATACGATTATGCAGATCGGATTCACATTTACCGAAATATATTGGATAAATAAATTACAATTTTTACCATTTATAATAAATTGCCTGTAAAGGTATAGAGATAGATTGAACATAAGTAGATAAATATACCTACTATTTGCGTTCTGTGATTTTACTTACTTTTATTTTTACTATTAATAATATATTACATTATTCATTGGTATTTATTTATTTATTAGGTAACAATAAGGAACTAATTTGAATTAAAATCTAAATAATTATATTAATACTGCATAGTGAAAAAGATTTTTTCACTGCGAGTAAATTACGGTCTACGATGGAACGCGCTTGTCTACAAAAACTCTATTTTACTTGCGATTGTGACGTCCACGTCCTGATATACCTATAATGTAGGTATAATAATGTCAATTAAAGAAAATCCATTCATGTAGCGTATGCAGCAAGTTATGAAGTTCATACGTTAAAAATAACAAAGCGCTCTGTTTTGTTAAAGAATGTAGATTCAAAACCATTTATTTCTATTATCACGCAGTAGGTGTGAAAAAATGAAAAGTTTTTAACACACTAGAATCCTATGTTACACTCGGGATTCAATATGTCGCCCGTGACATAAAACACTACTTTATCCCCTTGGTGCATAATCTACTATTCTTGAATAACAATTTACTGCATAGGTACATATGTAGTACAGATTGTAATTTTATCCTGTCCCAAAAAATTGTGGTTTAAGTTTTGTTGATAGTCAATACTTTGAATTTCACTAGTACATACATATATAGGTACATAAAATCACGCCTGTTTTCGCAATAGGCAGAGTATCAAGAGGTCGTTTGACGCCGCATTTGACCGTGGTTAGAGGGTTAGATGGCAGAGAAAGTGTATTAGAAGGTTAGAGGGGATTAGAGGGTAGGATGTGATGTTGGCTTGCAGTGACAGGGTGGGGGGGGGGGGGTCAGCCTATCACCTACATAAACGCCAATTTCCCTCAAGTGCCTTAACTGCCTTTTACACGGGAAGAGAAATAACTGGTACATTCTATGTTTTTATTTTTCTCCCAGTCCAGAATGGAAGATTCTGTAGTTTGTTAATATATTTAGTCTATATTAAAGTTCAAATTATTAAATATAACTTTATTTTTAATTATAAGATTTAATAGAGCTGTACACAATTACAATTATGCAGTATTAATATAATTATTTGGATTTCAATTCAAATTAGTTCCTTATTGTTACCTAATAAATAAATAAATACCAATGTATAATGTAATATATTATTAATAGGATGACAATTATTATTTACAATGTTCAACTAAACGCTTTAAAAAAACTTACATAATACTCCTGCATCCTCAGATGTTAAATATATGGATTTTAATCCGACGGGATTTGTGACAGATTTATTTTTGGGTCATCAACATCATTAACGTATAGCCCACAGCTGGGCACAGGCCTCTCCTTCATTACATCGTCAAACTCTGTCCATTCATTACTTGTAGGTACTAATATAAAACAACTTTAACTTACTGATATGAAAAACTTTTTCCCATTATCAGGTGCCTGAATGAAATATTCATAAGTGGAAATAATGAATAATCTAACGAATACCAAACTCCCAATTTTTTGTCTGAAAACAAAATAAACGCTATCTTTCTGTTTTTAAAAAGAATTGAAATTAATAAATAACTGGCGTACCTACCTACATATTACGAAACACACAATGTACATGTAAAAAAATCGTTGATTTTGTAGTCGGTTTAAAAACCAGCATGCTATTTTCAATAAAGGGTCTTTATTATTAACTAAATCTTATGTAATCAAAATCAACTTGTAACAAACAAATACAATAATTTTCTAATATAAAGGTTAAAAAAGGTTTCTGATTTTTAATTATCAATAGGTACTATGTCAATTTTCTTTTGAACTCAACATAGATCTCTGTCTCTATACACACCTCCTTTTTACAAAACTAAGCTTAGTTTTTATCGAACTTGCAAAAAGATAGGTCATAATTTATTTCTATGTAAAATAGGGCTTAATGCACATTATTGTTTCTATACGAATAAACCTATATTCTAAATATTACGATAATTATTGAAACTAAAATTTTGTGCTGCAATACGCAAAGAGAAGCTTTTCAGTTTTAGTTTTTCGATCTTTTCCGTAATCATCTTTTACTTTTTACTTTTACCATAGACCAATAAAGAACCATAGTTCTTTATTTGTAAATACTTTTACTAAGCCAGGGGACTAAAAAGTTAAAAATTAGTCGTCAAGCACCTAAAAGTGTATTCCGACAGCGTCATTTGAGAGCTTATTTCCATTCTACGTTACGTGTATCTTGAAACACAGCGTCGCTTAACACCAGGTCAAATGTTACCTGTCGACCAAAATAAAATATAAAATCGACTCATAGTTCGTCTGGTCTCTTCATGCTGTTACTTCATCGCTTCATAGGTCGTTCCATCTCGCTTTGTTACCCTACAGTGGAGACTAACCAACATACACTGTGTAATACACCAGTGATCACACATTGGTCATTGGTTCACGTTGCTGACAATAGTCAAACCAATCATAATGCATCAAACAATTATAGAAGCCTATCGACTCGTGACCCCAAAAATCGAAATTCAATTGAACAATCGGCTATTATGCTTATAATAAGCCGTTTTCATTAAAAATTAGATAAAAAGGTAAAACAAAGGGGTCACCCGTGTGAATCTCTCCCACGGTCCGCCGCTATAAGGCTGTATGTGCATTTTGTGAACACGTAATCTGAGTAATGCATGTGACAATAGACAATGAGGATTGTTCGTATGAAGTTTGCGGCTCATAATGTTATCCTGGTGTAAGTAGGTTATCTTGTAGCGGCATTGTTGTTTGATTGTTAGATCCGAGCCGGCCTTGGGCTTATTCTGTGACCTAATTTTTTGAATATTTCTTATATTAGCGGATAAAGGTGAACGTTCACATGTTGCTAACGAAGAGTAGGTAAATGCTTTGTGATTTTTTTAAGAAATAATTTTACATTATTTCAGCTATTGTAAAAAAATTAATAAAATTTTAATTTAAATATAAGTTAAGTAAAGTATGTAAATATTTATATATTTTCAAAGTAGAATTATTAGTACAACGCATTCTCAGTGGGCCCCAAACTCGTCTAAAAATATATGCACACTAGGAAATTAATTTACTCATTATCAATGCTATTAATGACAAAAATCAAATAACATTTTTTTTACTTAAACTAATACCTTACATACCAAAGTTGGTGTATGAATGCGTGTGTTCTATCTTTATTACTATTCGCTAATATTACTCAAATTTAAATGATATCTAGAATATATTTCATATTTAGGATTAAAAAATTATTTACTTTTTGACGCTCAAAATAAAAGATTTTTGTAGAATAACGGCTGATAATACGAGTCATTGCTACTATCAATATCACAAATAAATAACAGACATATTAATAATAATAATGTAGGTATATAACATGAAGTTTTTTGACATATATATGTTTTAAAACAATGTACTAAGAATACTAAAAGATATATTACTATACTTCATTAAATTATTCGGCTAATCTACTAAAACTAAATCAATGACTGAAAAGCCTCAACTTGCTATTTGGTTATAAAAAGCTTCATACATAAATATCTGTATGCTACTGTTACGCCCGAATATAAACGGAAATTAACTGTAAAGCAATTTAACTAAAGTAGCGTGAATTCAATTAAGATATTAATTACAAGTACGTACTCTTTAAATTATCTGGTTCTTAGGCACTGTTAAATATTGAATACACACTAATACACTATAGTTTTAATATAAAACAACGTTATCTGTTGATTTATAATAATTTAGTCTAGAAATGAAATTTATATATTACTGACATAAACTTCAAGTAATATATTGTTTTATAGATGCCAGCTTGTAGTAATTCGTTTCGTTTTATTTCTTTACTTAAAGTATTTCTAACTAATTATTGATAATATTTAACGGTACAATATTAAAATAATTTACATACACATTAACACAAAACTGATATTATAAAAATATTTTAAGCAAAGTCGATTATGTTATACGGTACTTAATTACGCAATAGATTTGATTCAAAAATTTTTACACATCAAATTTGACATTCAATATACATATTTGGTAGCAAAAAATATTTTTTTTTCTTATTTTTAACCGACTTACAAAAAAAAAGTTGGTTCCCAATTCGACTGTATGTTTTCTTGTATGTTTTTTCACCGATATTCGTGATGTCATCCAAGTAAACGAAATTGCGTGTTTTAAAATCGGTTGTTTCGGTTTTTTAAACTATAATTATTACATAAAGATAGTAGGTACAATTTTAGATAATCATAGTTATAAATAGAAATATATCAAGTGTTTATTAAATTATTATTTATTTTAAGGCATTAATTTTTAAGCTCCAATCCATTATTTAATGCCATACTCAGTTTCTAGTAAACCATCCTCTCTTTAAGCACGCCAGGTGAATGAAAAAATAGATAACACATACAAATTACGGTTATCAGTATGACATTACCTCCATTGAATTATCACTTTTGCTTTTAATTATCAACAGTAAAAAATATCAAGTTAACCCCATTAGTAATGAATGAGACGGTAAGCGGCGTCGCGTGGCGCCAATTATACTAATTAACGTAAACAGCGCTGCGGCGGCGCTCGACGCTCATCCAGTGCGCTGCTTGCAGATACAGAGCGCTGCTTGCAGATACGACCTTATGCCGCTGCACAGACGGATTTACCAGCGTTTTAAGTGTTTTAACTGAATTACATAATAGTGTATTTTAGTAGTTGGCGTTCGACCATACACATATATGCACACACAAACATACATATATTTGATGTCAAATGTGGTCAGAACACATTTTGGGTGCTAAGTAAATAATTTAACATACGAGTATGCTAGTCAGCCAAAAATTAAAATGTACCTTTATAGGTGCATTAATCTTAATAAGGTTGGAAAGCTACAGATCATTAAGAGCGTAGTTCACAGTAACCTTCGCCAGTAAATAACGCGTTTTTCAAAGAATAGAATAAAACTGTTTTTAGGGTTCCGTACCCAAAAGGTAAAACGCGTTAATAGGGTCCATTACTAAAACTCCGCTGTCTGTCTGTCTGTCTGTCACCAGGCTGTATCTCATGAACCGTGATATCTAACTATCACGGTTCATGAGATACAGATATGAGATAGTTGAAATTTTCACAGATGATGTATTTCTATTGCCGCTATAACAACAAATACTAAGAAACAGAATAAAATAAATATTTAAGGGGCTCCCATACAACAAACGTGATTTTTTGCTCGATATTGATAACGGCAACAGGTTGGTTTCAGACGCTTGAAATATTCACAGAATATTGAGTTATATTATTCACTTCAATAATTAAGTTAAAATAAAATTAATATTTAAGGGGGGCTCCCATACAACAAACGTATTTTTTTGCCGTTTTTATAGATAATGGTACGGAACACTTCGTGCGCGAGTCCGATTCGCACTTGGCCGGTTTTTGTCTTTAAATATAATCCGATATCAAGATTGATTTTTTTATGTGGTGTGGGATTATTAAATGACTGGGGTTTGCTTATTTTTCAAAATCTTAACTCATTTTTTTTTTATTCGGAGTTTGAATAACTGACAAAACCGACTTTATGATACGCAATTCGCTTACTTTGAAGATACATTTGGATAGTTTGTTATAAAGACCTAATTGCTGAACTGATTTTTATAAAAATTATATGGAACTATCTCTAAAGTATGGCTTACAAACCAAAAAAAGGACTATCATCACTAAAAAAATATTTTACGGATAGGAATTACCTATCCGTAAATGTATGTTTATGTTTATCCGTATGTTTACTTCAAAAGCCTTACGAAGATTTAACTGGTTACTATGAATTTAGAAAGAATACTCGAAATATGTTAAATAAGGCTTATTTTTAATTCTTTGAAATTCGAACACAAATCTTCAATGTTAATACTAAAAATCTAGAGAATTAAATTAAGCTATGGATTAAAATTAAGATTAGAAAGATTGTTAGGGATTTTTGTCGCACCGTAGGTACATGTAACGGTTTTTTAAAAGATTAGTAGCTTATCTACCTGATTATGGTTAGAGAAAGCGCGGGAACCTTGTTAGCGGCTGGCGGTCATTTTCAATTTTCTTGTGATTTTTCGTTAATTTAATTGTAAATTCTGTATATTTCGTTAAATTTTTTGTAAATACTTGTTTAATTTTAGGTATAGGTTGTAAATATCTGTATATTTTTGGTGAGTCCTTTCCATTTTTTTGTAATTGAAAAAAAGGGCGATGGGGAAGAAACGAAAAAAAGAAAAACCTCCCCCCGGTCTACCGGACTCGGAAACTAGCGACTCCGAGGAATATTTTTCCGACCAAGGGGCTGAGGAAAGTAAAAACAAGTACTTGCCCTATAGAGTCGCAGACTATTGTAGGCGATATCCCGAAGACAGCGCGGCTGGTCATGAATTTGTGGTCTTTATTGAAAGCAACAATGATAACAATTTGATTGGAACGCGGGACATGATGTTCCTTAGTAGCTGTTTTACTAGGTTCGTTAAGGGTGTAAAATACTTGAAAAAACTAAATAAATACAAAGTGGGTGTAGTGTTTACCAGTCCAAACTTTGCAAACGCTTTTTTGGACAACACTACATTCCTTAAAGAGCAAAACATAAAGGCCTCTATACCGGCAGGTAAGACTGAGATTACAGGTGTTATCAACTCTGTTCCCACGGATATGAGCAATCAAAAAATATTCAAAGCCTTATCCAGTCCAAAAAAAATAATATGTGTGCGTCGCTTGATGAGGAAGGAAAAAACAGGCAATACATTCACCTTGGTACCGACACAGTCCGTCGCAGTAACCTTTTCGGCTTCGACATCACTCCCTGACTATGTTTTTATAAAAATGTGGCGGCTGCCTGTAGCCCCATACATCCCACCAGTGAAGCAATGTTTCAAATGCTTGCGATTCGATCATCTGGCAAAATTTTGTCGTAACTCACAAAGATGCTCTATATGTACTGGGCCTCATGGCTACAAAGAATGTACAGTAACTCCAGATAATGCCAAATGCATTCACTGCTCAGGAAATCACTTGTCCGTATCGGGTCAGTGCCCTATTAAAAGACAAAAGATACAAGAAAATAAATCCAAAGTTACAGCTACACCATTTACTGATTTATTCAATAACAAAAATAAAAACTTTCCAGCACTAAACAAGACAGAAAACAGCCTTGACATAATTAACTTAATTCTAAATAATGAAAAAGCTCTGAATTTAATAACAGAATCATTAGTTAAAGTCTTAACCCTCAACAAAATGAACAACACAAGCATCAGTTCTAAAATAATAACAGACACAATAAAGGAAACATTACAGCACCAAGACAATAAGTCATCACAATGTCCAACGTCATCAACATAGCTCAGTGGAATGCACAAAGTTTGCTAAGCAATCGACTAGAATTCCAGAATTTTCTCTATGGCAATGGAGAAACTTCTGGAATTATACATATAGCTCTAATATGTGAAACATGGTTAAAACCTCACATCAATTTTAACATTAATGGATATTCCATTGTGAGAAATGACTGTGGTAATGATCACAATGGAGTAGCCATATTAGTTCACAACAGTATAAAATTTCGTAAGATTGATACTTATTTTGATAACTCCTTACAAAATACTGCAATACAAATAGAGATTAAACAAAAAACTTTAACATTAGTCAGCATTTACATCCCAGGAAACTCTACTCCTAGATTCGATAAAAATAATCTTGATCGCTTAATGCATAATCTTCCACATCCATGCATTGTCGCAGGCGATTTCAACGCTTTACATACAAGTTGGGGTTGTTCTAGGTGTGATGCACGCGGACGTGATATTATGGATATTATAGATCGTAATAACTTGGTACTCTTAAATGATGGTCATCCAACTACAGTGGGGTCTCATAACTGGAGGCCAAATGGCCTTGATTTATCCTTGGTTTCTTCTTCTATTGCTTTGTCTTGCGATTGGCTTGTTTGTTCTGATCCTCTTGGCAGCTATCATTTGCCAACTCTAATTAAATACAGACTTTCTTCAACTAGTCAACCTCGTCCTGCTTTCTCTAATATCCCTCTGCATGCAAACCTGAAATTGGTGGATTGGAATATATATGAAAAACAAGTAAATGAAATGTTAGATGGTTTTGTTATTGATACATCTGATTTGATTTCAAGCTACAACAACTTTTGTGACTTAATAGTCTCTGCTATCAATCATTCTGTTACGAAAACTACTTCTAAATCAGTCTCAAATATTAATAAAGGCTCTGGTCAATATCACTCATCTCAACAAAACAAAGTTCCTTTGATCTGGTGGAATGACACATGTACAAAAGCAGTAGACACTTGCAAACAAGCTTTTATCAGTTTTAAAACAAATCCTTGTCTTGACAACTACGTCGCTTTCAAACGTACTCAAGCTTCGAAAAAAAGAATTTTGAAACAGGAACGTCGAATTAGTTGGGAGAACTTTTGTCATTCTATTAACAGGCTTACTCCAATGAAACATGTATGGGCAAAAATGAAAAAATACAACAAAAAATTTACACCACAAAATGAGTTCTGTAATTGTGATTGGATTCCTCCATTTCTAAAAAAATTTACACCAGATACAGTTAAGAACTTGCCAAATATTACAGGACATGATATAAATTCATTTTTAACCGACACATTCTCCATCACTGAACTCAAGGCAGCATTAAAATCAAGAAAAGACACTGCAACTGGACTAGATTGGATATCATATAAAATGATTAAATTTTTAAGTGTTAGTAACCTTCATTTGTTGTTAAATTTGCTCAACTTTCTTTGGCTACACAATATAATCCCAGATCAGTGGAAAACTGACTGCTTCATTCCAGTCTTGAAACCAAATAAACCCTCAGATCTTCCAGATTCATATCGCCCCATTACATTAAGTTCTTGTATGGGTAAAATATTTGAACAACTACTAAAACAACGCCTTGAACATTTTATTGAAAGTAATAAAATATTACCTAGTAATCAATTTGGTTTTCGTCGAGGTTGCTCGGCAAGGGAAAGTTTAAGTAATTTTTCTTTAGATGTCAACAACTCTTTGTCTTGTAACGGTCTCACAGTCTGTGTCTTCTTTGATGTAATAGGTGCCTTCAATGGCATTAACTTGGATGTGCTTGCAAACATACTACTTGATCTCCAGATTCCTGAAAAATTGGTTAAATGGATTTTTAATTTTTTGAATGAAAGAAAAATATTTGTCAAACATGATAATCAGTTGTTTGGGCCAAGGTTTTCGTACAAAGGTGTTTCACAGGGTGGAATTTTAAGTCCATTGCTTTTTATTTTGTACATTTATAAATTAAATAATATACTGGGTTCACAAGTAAAAAATTTGCAGTTTGCTGACGATCTTGCAGTATATTGCTCAGGGCATAACCTGACTACAGTTGTAGAGACACTTAATAGTACTCTCCAAAGTCTTCAAGCCTATTATGTGAGTCTTGATCTAGATATAAGCACTGAAAAAAGTAAGGTTGTTGTATTTTCAAAAAAGCCAACTAATAATGCATCTGTACTTGTATACTATGGTGAAAAGCTGTTGCCAGTTGAAAATAGTATTCGATTTTTAGGAGTCATATTTCAAAACAACTTCAAATTTGATCAATACGTTGATTGCTTAGCAAACCGTGCCACAAAAGCTTGTAATATATTAAAAACATTGACAGGTACATATTGGGGTGCTGACCCTAAAATTCTACTAACACTCTATAAATCACTCGTAAGGAGTCATTTTGAGTATGCCTTTTTTTGCTATGCAGGTGTAATGAAGCTTGTTGATAAATTAGATAAAATTCAAAATAGGTGTTTACGTATCATTGTTGGTGCAATGCATTCCACTCCCATCATTTCGATGCAGGTGGAGTGCAGTGTACCACCACTGATGCTAAGATTTAAATATCTTACGTACAGGTTTATCTTGAAAATCTTGTCTTTGACAAATCATCTCCTTGTAGAAAAACTGAATCAGTCTCCGGCTACCATTGGTTCTTCTCCAAAATCTATGATTTTGCTCCAACATTTACCTGAAATAATGAAAATTAAAAATGAAAATAACCTGTATGAAAACTTACTATTGCCTTGTTATCAGGGTTGTTATTCTTCCAAATTTTTCGATCTCAAAGTTGTGATTGATAAATCTTTAAGGCATAAATCCGAAGTCTATTGTCTGTTAGAAAATTGGCCGGGATATAATCACGTATATACTGATGGTGCAAAAAATGCTAGTAATGTTTCTTCGGCTCTTTATGACATTCAGTGTAGAAGAGGGTACGGGTATAGACTCCCTAATTCAGCTAGTGTGTACACTGCTGAAAGCTACGGTATACTTAAAGCATTAGAATACATCCAAACTCAGAACGGCATAAATAAATGGTTGATAGTTTCAGATAGTATGAGTGTCCTCCAGGCTTTAGACAATCCAAATTTCAATTCTTCCACTAATTATATCATCCATGAAATTAGATCCAAATATCATGATTTATCAACATTGCATAATAAAGACATTGTATTAATCTGGACTCCAGGTCATATAGATGTGGTTGGTAATGAACAGGCCGATTTTCTTGCTAAATCCATAACAAACAATACTCACAGTATTCCTATTACAGCTATTTCAATACCTAGTTCAGATATTTTAGTCTCTGTTAAAAAACAATTGAGTGAAGAATTTCTTGAAACTTGGAAACAAATAACACAAATTAAAGGGAAGTGGTATATTGAGGTTAACAACCAATTATCAAGGCCTTGGTTCACCAAAGGGCCTCGCTACTGTGGAAGGAAATTCTATACTATAATTTGTCGTCTTAGGTTAGGTCATTGTCGTTTTAACGCTCATCTAAATAAAATCAAGATAATATCATCACCCACCTGCAACTATTGCAATCTGGCTGATCAAACACTGGAACATCTTTTCTTTGATTGTATTGAATTTTCCTTGGTCAGACTAGTTTTAGTAGATCGCCTCCTGGAGATATATAAAACTAATGAAAATATCCCGCGCTCTCTTCAGCAACTATTAAGTAATGAGAAATGTTTTAAACCTCTGTATGATTTTATAACAAATACAATCGGAGACATTTAATCTCCGAATCCTGTGAATAATTAAAATATAACCTAAAAAAAACTTGACTATGTCAATAGTCAAATAATTCATGACATACAGACATACCATTTTATGGACTTAAAACAAATGTATCGAGAGTAAAAATACTAATAATATTGATTTGACCAAAACCAATGATGAAAACACATGGAAAAACACAAAAGACTTGGCCACGATGGCCTAAATTATTGAAATAATGAAATTAAAAATAACATCAGACGATGGCTGTATGGGCTTGACACCCTTTGCCTTTCCCGAAAGGGAAAAATTAACCAAAAAAAAAATGATTATGGTTATTTAAGTAAAGAAGTTTAGCTATTTAAGTAGTGAACCCCAGACTGTTTTTTTTTTTAATACTTTTATCTTAAAAATGTATTCACTAAAACTTAGTGTTATATACTTTGTAAGTACATTGAAATCTTATTTTAAAAGTTAATAACGAACTAAAAGTTCCTAACTAAAAAAAAAATTGTCACGTTGGCTCTAAAACTTTCATTTTACTCGACTCAAAATCATTTTAAAAGCCTATATATGTATATATATATCTAATTTATACCTTTTTTCTTTCTCTTCTATTCGGCATGGGATTGCGCGATTTGCGCATATAGATAGATAGATAGATAAACTCTTTATTGTACACACCATAAAATTTACAATCAAAATAAATTAATTAAAAACTAGTGTAACAACAGGCGGCCTTATCGCTAATAGCGATCTCTTCCAGGCAACCTTAGGATGGAGAGGAATACTTATATACTTACATATACTTATTTCAAACTTTATTTTAATTATGTTTATGAATTTCTTGTCTTGTTTCGTTAAATTGATGATATTTCACTTAAATAGGGTTATGATAAACACGTTTCTCCATGTTATTTCACTTGCCCATACTCGCATGCAGTTCATTGGAAAAGAAAAACCAACAACAATCTTGGAACCTTCTAGGCTAGAGTGAATGGATATCTTCTATATCGACGAGCTCTATCCTCGGCCACACCGTCGCTTAACGTCAGGCGAGTTGGTCAATCATAGATCTACCTAACATAATAAAATAAATATATCATTTCAGTAATAACAAAAAAATTTGAAAAGATAAAACAAAATGGTTTATTTAATTTCTATATTATTAAGCTCTGTTCACAAACTTGATAAATTTAAAGTGTAGGTACTTATATCACAAGCCGACACATTTGGAATTCATCATACAATAGTCTTTGTGAGTTTTGGCGGGAACGTTAGAAAACATGTTGAATTCAAATTTATAATATTGTAATCAAATGTAAATAGGGCGAATTCTGTGATTGTAATCTATTAATTGTTTTTCCGTAAAAACTGTGGTGTGGTCGAATACACACAAAAAGGGAAAAATAAAATAATTGTGCATTTTCATTGCGTTGATTAAACTTCATAGACACTTCCTATAAATTCACCACCACTTTACAAGATTAAGACTATAACTTATAAATAACCGGGCTTAACATAATTTATGATAGTATAATAAATCCCTTGTTGATGGCAAATACACAAAGAGCGTAAGACCAAAAAACAGAAAAAAATAAAAACTGTCAATCTCGAAAGCCTTTTTATACAGGTTGGCAGCTGCAATAATTATAGAAAACTTCCAAATATTATCATCAAGCGTCATTGTTACGAAAACCATTCGGAAATCCCTTTCTGTACTAATTGCCACAAAATCGACGAGAGTTGCGCAACAGTCGCGGCAACCGGCGATTGTTCGTTTGCTTCTTGAGAAATAATTACCCGCTTTTTGAAAAGAAACTGTATTAGCAATTACCGTTGCCCAAATACGAGTGGACACAGAAAATAATTATAATGGGTTAACTAGGCAGGCTGTCTGTCTGTACCCGTCGCATCGGCTCGTTCTCTATACATTAACAGAGTCAAGTAATACCATACAAAGATGCATAGTACAGCTATAGAAATCTCTGTATTAAAATAGCGATTTTATTACGACGCAATAAATCGCAAGTCAGCCTGCACAAGCTTTATTAACCTACAGGCACTAAAGTGTATTTCATTCTATAGTACAGCTCTTATCGGATGTGGCTCTTCTGGCAAATATTGAAGCGTGTAGTTTGAGATTTGTTGTCGCGAGATCTTTTGCTATCAAAATACGCGTTTTTCACACAACATAAGAAAACTGGTTTCTAGCCCATTTTTTTTATATGGTTACCATGAAAAGCTATGCCGCTAAGGTTTGCTTTTTTTTTATTTACACTTTTATTTTTTTACTTCGGAAGCATAACGAAATTTAAAGAGGCATAGACAATTATTATTTTAAATAGATAAAAAAAACAACATCGATATCGGTTAATGTTTAAGGGAAGAGAACAGTTTTCTTCTATTTGTATGAAATTACGCAACAACTTTTTTTTTTTATTGGTATGCTCGTCATATTGGACCATAACATACATATCCTAGGTAACTAGCTTTTTTTAAAATAAAAAGCTTGCGCTTGACCGCTAACTTGCTGATGATGCGGTCTGCAATGGAGCGAGCTTGTGTAGAAGGAACCTACCGTTAGTGTTTTTTATACATTAGATAAATCTGTTAGGTTACTGGAACTTAACTTTATAAATTTTGATAAAATTTATATGAGACCACCTCTGAAATATGTTAATTAAAATTAATAAAACCCATATAGTCGAATTGAAAAGTTGCTCCTTTTTTGGAAGTCGTTTAAATAGTTCTATACAAAGAACTAACTATTTAATTAAATTGAGAAAAAGCTAACAAATTAATTCAGTCTCTCCGTTCCGCGCTTCTTCGTGCTTCCTTTTATATATTTTACAAGTTATCTAACTGAAGTGCTTTAGTTTATTAAGCCATATTTGTCGCGATATATGCCTTATTTGAACAACCGCTCTTACGGGTTAAGAGAAAAACTGTTGAAGCTCATCCAATGACTAAGATGAACTGTTCGTGTGTTGCTGAAGACAATTAAAACTCTATCGGTAAGTACGTAGTACTATGGCCGGCAGTTTTTTTTACCGACGTTTAAAAAGAAGGAGGTTCTCAATTATGTTTGTTACGCAATTACTCAGCCAATTATGAATTGATTCTGATGATCCTTTTTAATTGGTAGGTCATACTACTTACAGAGACATATAATATTTTATTTACCAGAGAGATATTTACAGAGAGATATAAGATATTTACAGAGAGATATAATATTTTATTTAAAACCTATGTAACATTGTGGAACGCTAATAAATAAATAAATAAATAAAAGAGACGGTCCCATACAAATTTTATCAAAATCAGTTCAGTACTTTGGATGTTAAAACAAAATAACAAAAAAAAAATATTTTTAAGTTGTAAATAATTAATTAATTTCTTTTTTGTGATTAAATTTAAAATGTCACTTCAAAAAAAAAAAAAAAAAACGTCGAAGAAATGTGTATTTTGAAGTCGCTTGTTTCAGTATTTTAAACTTTATCTATTTAATTCTTAAACAGACTTGTGCTTGACCGTCAAATTCAATTGAGAGCCGGTTCCCGTTTCGTAACCAGGCTTAAATATGATATAATACACAACTAGAACTGACTAATCTGAAAGTATATCATTTCAAAGAAAAACAAAACGGTTTTTTTAAATGACGAAATTATGCGGTAACAAACAAAAAAATACAGGCGAATTGTCAACCTCCTTTTTGAAGTCGGTAAAAAGATAACCTAGACATGAGTAAATCTATAGCCGCGAATATCACTATAAATCCATCGACAACACCGTTTACTGCCTCAACATTCAATACCCCATCGCAAATCTGTGGTAGTTATCAACAGTACATAAAGTGCGGTCTAACTAATCGTAACCTAGGGCGCTGCGTCTGCGCTGGCCTTCCATACACTCTAGTTCCCACGTCCGCGTAATGCGTCTAATGGCGACGTCTAATATATTAAGGTTTTGTACATTTGACTTGTAAGTAGTATTGCAGTCTTGGTCTTGTACTCAGATCGAGACTGCAATAAGAGTAAGACTTAATATCAAGCAAATTGAAACTAAACAACTTTAAACGGATTTATCGCGTTTATTTTACAGAATTTTTAAATTTGTAACTTGAATGAGTAACAATTGCAAAACTCTAAGAAATCATATCATAACTAGTACTTAGTTTGAAATTTATATGAGATAGAAGTTTAAGCTGAATTAATATTAAATATTATAGTATATTTAGCTAAATTGAATGAATTTTAGACAGGTTTTTACTCATTATTCACATCAGAAAGTGAATAGGTAAGTCAGCATAAAGATTTGCATATTATTCTATAAAGCATGATTAGTGGCTTCAAGTCTTTGGAACTAAAAACAAGACTAATCCTACAAGACTGCACTTAATCATTTTAAACATCACTATAAACAGGTATAATTCTAGGATTTAGTATCAAAATTATTTTAACACTAGTTAAACTAAATTGACCATTGTACAATATTATCTTGATAAACATTAGACTATTCACTATGAGAACAACTACTACATGTTAAAGGTCCTTAACAAGCACTGTATGCCTTGGATATACTTATACAGCGTTATGCATGCATGAGATTTACATCAGTGTTGCTCTAATGCTATATCTATGACTACAACCAACTAAAGTTTTGGATTTGGGTTTAACTCTCGACCGACGTAGATCTTGAAATACCTGCTGTTGGTCTAAACATTACATATGCATGTCTTTATGCATACATTCTGCGACATTCTCGACTCAGGCAATCCTAGAGGGTAACTAGCTAATAAAGTATTATTTTATCCATGAAAATTGAAGCTATCGACTAAGCATTTCACCGCAGCTCATCTGATCTTAAGTGACGGTGTAGTTCTAAGCGAAAATGATGATAAGTGACCAACTGCGTACTCTTACGACTTTTCTTTTTCACAATTTTTTCTTACGCCAAAAATTCGAAATTAAAAAAAATTATACATTATCGCTTTATAACCTGATTACCATTTCAGCCGAGAATTTCAGTTACGTATTTCACCTAGGCTGGTTACAAGTGAACCGCGCTTATTCGTACCAACCCACCATGTAGTGTGCCTACAGTACCGTTACACGACAAACGTAAACAAAATCATACAAGCACGGCCGATACCTACGAACAACTTCATTGGGATGAGGTCGTGCGCGACTCGTGATCACCAGACCGGCCTAGTGATGGGACAGGGACCAGTCTTGGTCTTGGATCTTTGTGATCTATGTTCTGCGTGCCTATTAATAAGATTGGGGTCGAGATTGTAAATTTATAAACTAGCTTACTCTATTAGTAGTTTATAAAAATTAAACCATTAATAAAGTCGAAATATATAGAGGTTGAATTTGAAGACTTTTTCAAATAGTTACCTAACCTTTTAACAAATAAACATACTAACATATCATATCTCTGAATGGTAGACTGTCTTGCCACAAAGGATATTAAACTGTTAAACGTAAAATTTTGGGTTAAACTATAACTATACCTCATAAAGCTTACAGATTCCAGTTCTTATATAATTAGCATTTGTGATTTAATGGATAACTAATACTAACTTTTAAAATCGACTGCCAAAAATAGCTTACAATATTCATTAGATAAAGACAATTTTATTAAGAACCTGTTTATTCATATTTGTCATACCGCTTACACTACATGAAGTAATAAAATAAACAACAAAACAAAATTTATTTTCTCTTGGTAGTCGAGTAAAACATAGACGCACAACAGTGAGAAATATTTTTTGTAAAAAGTCTTTACTTTCGTCTTTGAAACTACCTCGTCCGCACAAAATATCTTTGTGACTTTATTTACAAAATGTATGTATTCTATCAGCCATCTAGTTTCCATAGTACAAGCTTTGCTTATTTTGGGCAAGATGGTGTTGTATGAAATTTCCACCAATATTTATTATTTATTGGTCAGGACTAGTGGACTCCAACTCAGTCTTGTTGAACGTCGTCCCCTCACTAGGTATCCATATTGGGCCTGTGTCGTATTGATGGTAGGATGTCTAACATCGTCCTTGTTACGTTGTATTTTATTGAGTCGTGACGCTCAGACATACTTGTCGATTTGTGTCCACCACACGCTTTCTAAGTATTGGAAAATTAAATACTTAACTTGGGATAAATGATAAAACAGCATTTTTAACGAGATTTATTCACGTACGACGACGAGGTTCTGATGAAGGAACTGAAAAAAAAACATCAAAACACCCGCTCACGCAATACTAATTTATATAAGTACGTCATTTTATCACAAAGTGCTAAAATATACCTATTCTACTGAATTTACCATGAATTAACTTCCAGCTAGGTAGTACTCTACTCTACCTCATCAAAACTCCTATACATCAAGTACAGTTAACCAATAAAGTTAAACACTCCAATATGAAGCATTATGTACTACAAGGGGTACTTTATAATCCGACAAATTTGATCACCCGCCCCACCAGGGACAAAAACTACCTACTGAATTAGGTTTTATGTCATGTGTATAGGGGGTCAATGTAGCGTGTGATTGGAAAGAGTTTAGTACGAGTGAGTTCCTTAATATCGTATTAACCCTGAGGTAGCCATCTTATAAATCATTAATTTACAAAGCGTTGGTCAGTTAACGATTATTAATTTTAATTAACTTCGAGTGAAACTTATTATTGTGTGGTCTAAAGTGTAGGCAATGGCGATCTTGTAAACAAGTAGCAAAATATATTACTTACATACAAAAACAATTATATTTCATAAGTACTTATAGCTATACTATAAAAATATGATTTTTTAAATTGTAAACAGAATTGAGATAAATAACTATAATTAATAAATATTGTTAATAAATGGAAAGGAAATTTTTATCTAACATGTTTCGATGAGCATGCGTTCAAAAAAAGCGTCGTGTTGTTAGTAAAGTACAAAAAAAATCAGGATTGAATAATGGCATGTACCTGGGCATGATCCTATTCCATTTTTAACTTTGTAACTAATAATTCTACGCTACTTGATTGGGACTTCTTGTCCCAATCAAGTAGCTAGACGTCTATCGCAGTGAGTCCGTTACGTAGCAAGCACGCCGTTAGACTACAAAATAGTTGCTAGTCATCAAGAGAGTTTGTGGCCAAACGAAAGACAGCTACCAATAAAAAACCCCTAAATTACTCCTAAGCAAGTTTCGCCTGTCGCTGGTTCTTATTCTCTGTACCACACAGCACCAGACAAACTCTGGCAATGATTTCTATCATTTCTTTCGCATGACCCCTTGCATCACTTCTCGTTTTCTAATTACAATCTAGCAAAATTTGACGTTGCCTATCTTCGCTCCTAGCGCACTACCAACATAAACTTAACGCCTAATCACATCTTTATTTTAAATGCAGCAAGGTTTAAATTACTTTCCATAGAGTGTAATATTAAATTTGTTTCATGTGGTGATATTTAATTTGTCAATGTTATCGATGACAGGCTGGTTATTATGATCGTGTTTTTTTTTCTTGAAAGTGGGTCTTCAAATCGGACTGGTGATGGTTCGAATTTTAAATATGGAAATAATTGTATTGTCACTGTGACTTATGGATATTTTAGCGGGAAATAATACTTTTAATTAAGTACAGATGACCCGTACTGTGTGGTGTCGAATTTTGATTAATAATTAACAGTGATAGATTCTGCTGTCAATTAAGATTATAGTTTTTTCTGTTTTTACTTTTCGGTTAAGTTTCATGAAAACTAGTTGAATTAATTAGTAAGCAGAACTACCTGAATATTTCCTGAGCACTTCAATCTTGGAGTTTTAAGACTAGAGTGAATATTTATTTTTTCAAGATTTACATGTTCCATCCTTGGCCACACAGTTGCTTAGAATCAGGCGAGTTATTAGTCAAACGTCTGCTTCATTTTAAAAAAGAAAACTGGAAAACAAAGCCACAATCATAAAAGTTAACAATCCTTAAAGTGATTTACTTACCTAAATTATTCTAATATTGTAAATCCATTGGTTATAAATAAACGCGAACCTCTTTGGTGTCAGCCGGTAGCAATAGCAATTGAGTTGGTTTCTGTATTGCTGTGCTAATTACTTTCCCAAGAAATGTGGGATATCTATTATATTCATTACATACTACATTCGCGGTATTGATTTTCATTTATTGATTTTGGAGCGTAAAATCAGTAACTAAGTAATTATGACATATTAATAGTCAGCTTAATGCATTTCGATAATATTTTATTATGAAAACTAACGTGGTTGTTACACATTTTTATTTGAACAATTTACGCTGCTTCTTTTGAAAAAGACTAATATATGCGGTTGAAACTATAGTCGGATATTACTGCTCAAAATAGACGTGAGTAACCCGTAAATCGTTCAAACAATCATTTTTATAATATTTTCACTATGTTCAAATATGCCTGTCTGGAGTCAGCTATGACTTTTTTGATTTGATGATGTTTTTTTCAGTAATGACTTTGTGCAGTTTTCTGTCGAAACAGCTGGGCCGTGGTGTTCTGCAACAAAAAAAAACGATTTGGATCTGGAACACCGTCTAAAGGAGCTCTGGCCAGCTTCAGTTGGTTCCTCGTCTAGTGATTTTTTCGCAATACTGCGAACGTGCTGGGGACTTCTGGACCTGGGATTTGTGCGAGAAACAACTAACTAGGTTGTGCTACATTAGATAGATAGATAGATAAACTCTTTATTGTTTACACCTTAACTAAAACACAAATTACATTAAAAATATATACAAACATATTTTAGTTAATCGAATCCGCCTATTCTCATAATCTCACTTAAGTGTAAATGTGAAAGATTATGTAAAAAAAAATAACTCTATCACATAGTAAATCTCAAGTGATGCTATGAGAATGAACTCTTTCGTTATGTTTCAATTGATCAAATAAAACAATTAGGGCGTCATGATTACCGTTTTGATAATCACTGATGACGTCACAATAAACAACTATATTATAAATGTCATCAGCACAGTAAATAATCTCATCATGGATGACGTTACAGTGAGTATATCGTATATGCCATAATAAGAGCCTTTTTATGAATAATATTACCATAAGAGATGGAGTCATCTATCCCCTTTCCGTATTATGACGTTCAAAATGAGCTACTAAATTATGCCACAATAAGTTACTTTATCATAGTGACGTCACAATAAGACGTCACGTGACGTAACGAACGGGAACAACCACAATGCCGTGACGCGGCGCACGCGCTGCCTACGTTAATTACAGTAGCAAGATCAAGGCTGACGAGGTACAAGGGGTAGGTGGCAGCGATCTTATCATAGTAATTGTTGTTTTTACTTGACTAAACGATAAAACATAATTATTATTCTATTTGAAATTGTGTAGCTCGTGTGGTTTTTAAACAAAAGATAAATTTCTTTTTGGACCCATTTTTAGGCGTATTTTATACAAAGTACACTGTTCGTATTTCTTGTGCACTAAAAATTTTTCTATTGCAACTTTATGCAACTTGATATTTTATTTTTATGCAGACTAAGACCATAAAATGTGCCAAGTCAACGCTTAATTATCTAATAGTCCATCAATCAGTGGTTGATGAAATTACTCAGCCAATCACAACAAAAATGCTTATAAATTTTCAAAGAACCCAATAGTAAATTATCATGTCTCTAACTGATTGCCCTTTGAATAAAAAGTCTAATAATATCTACGTTGGTTCTCAAAATACATGCCTAGTGTGTAATTGTGTGGCCACAGAGTAGTTTAAAATTTAATTTAATATGATACATGCTATAATTATGTCTAATTATATCACTGAGTACATAATAGATAGATAAATAGATAACACTTTATTAAAAACCGTATGATAATAAAATAATAGACTGATATCTTTAAGTACTTAGAGCTAGATTTTTAATTGGCAGCGTTATCGGTTAGAGCGATCTCTTCCAGACAACCACGAAAGGACAGGAATCGTAAGTTAAAAAACAGTAAAAGAAAAAAGAATAATTAGTAAACATAATATTTTACAAATCAATACACTTCTACGCATAATTATATATTACACGCCCATAAATAACCTATAAATATCTACATAAAATATCGTAAATAATTAATACATAATATGTACATCTTTAATAATATAAACAGTAGCTGTAATTTTAGATAGTGTAAATATACTGGCAACATTAGCATCTCCGCTTCCTCTTACAACTTGACCGCTGCACATCGAGTGCGACGGTCGAGTCTCGACCCGCGTGCGAACTGGAGCAAGTTTTTTCACTCTCACTGTGAATGAACGATGCGATTGAGTAACATTTTCTTACGCTTGCTCGCCTTAACGCTTCCTTACCTCGCTTGTTTACTCGTTCATGAATAGGGGTGTTCATTGAGTATTTTCTAACCTCTTTAGTGTTGGTCTATACTGTCTATAGAATACTATTAATACTGTCACTATGGCGAATATAAATATTAAGTGGATCTAAATCGAGTTTGAGTTTATTTTTTTCTTTATAATTTTCGCATCTTTGCTTAGGTAATTAAATAATTTTATGTCAATAAATATAAGCTCCTATAAGCGTTGAACTCTAAACTTCAATGACCAGAGCTGTATAAAAGTGACCATTCATTGGTAGAAAGCACATCCATAAACTTAACAGTTAACAGGTTCAAAGCACCAAACTGTCATTTAAGATAACACTCGTTCCTAGGAGATGAGTCAGATCCTATTGTTAAGTCAGAATGGCGTTCTTTCACAGGATTTACGGTTTTCCTTACGAGAAAGTAACATGTATTAGTCTTAGAAAGCAGTGAGAGACGCAGTTTTCCATAATTGAACTTTTTATTTGGAATGTACCTATTAGGTATTTTTTTCAGTTTGTCTTCTACATTCCTGAAAACGAACGACATAATTTGAGAGATCATAGTACTTAAGTATTTTTTTTTTACTTTGGGACCAATAGTAAAATCTAAAATTATTGCTGCCCGATACATTTTGACGAAGGTTAATTTCCTTTTTATCTATGTAACTGCTGATTTTTCGTAAATTCATGAATGATTCTATTGTAAACGTTGTTTACATTAAAGAGTTCAATGAACTTTTAAAATATGTACAGTTAATTTATTGTATCACACATTTTCCAGTTATTCAAACGCTCAGTATAAATAAAAAACTTCAGGTTTTGTTCAAAATTTCACAAATTTTTCCTACCCAAACTTACTTTTTACACGGCTAGAGGCTAAATCTCACGATTTTTAAGCCCCGACCCAAAAAGAGGGGTGTTATAAGTTTGACGTGTGTATCTGTGTATGTGTATATCTGTGTATTTGTGTGTCTGTTTGTGACATCGTAGCTCTCAAACAGATGGACCGATTTTGATCTAGTTTTTTTGTTTCAGTGTTCATAGCTATGTTTAACCAAGATCGGTTCAGCCACTTTTTTGTCAGGGGTTTTGAGTTGTCTACACTTATACTTGCTTTGATTAAAATGGCCTACGTTTGACTGGAAAGTTACAATATGGTCGAAGATGGAACACGCTTGCTCGTAAGATGCCTATCCCCTCAAATCTGGATAATATTACTACGAAAAAACCAAGATTGGAAGATAGTTCCACCATTTATAAGTCCTTATTTATAAAAAGGGCGGATTTGAAGCTCCAAAACATGATAAAAAAATTATCTCAAATTCTTCGTAGATCTTTCTAAATCTTCATTCAAACAAACCACAAAATACCGGTAATTGAAACAACCACGAACTAATATACAAACATTGTGTTAACAGTTTCACGGCAAGCCAACCCCAATACTAACTTATTACTTAAACTTTGAACAAACATTTGTTCAAATACTCTTACAAAACAATACAACCTCGCCTCATCACTTCCACTTAATCACGGATTTAACTATTACAAATACAAATATACACACGTTAATATACAAAAACAACTCTATAATATCACACTTAAAGATCCATTTCGAAATTTTAACGAGAAATACTTCGATGTTCTTAAAAATGAGCAAAGTTGCCATCTTGATAAAATGACGACTTTAAGTCTATACAGTTGAGGCCAATGTTGTTTGGACGTTGGATCAAATTTTGTAAGGTGTAAGTTTGTGAAGTGATATTGATTCATCTTAAGCTATTGGTATAATGAGGTCTAATGAGTAAAGCGAGAGCGTTGATTGGTCGTTGTTATTAGTATCGGATGGGATGGGCCGTGGGTGCTAAACTTTTTGGTAATTATTGACTCTTAATTTGGGTTGAGAAGTCAATGAAGGGACTCGTTCCTTGACCTTTGAATGTTTGGAATTTTGAACGCACTCCCGTATGCATTAGACACATTTATCAAATATATATACATATTCCTAAAGCAATCATTTTATTT
This sequence comes from Lycia hirtaria, assembly GCA_947563715.1. Taxonomy (NCBI): domain Eukaryota; kingdom Metazoa; phylum Arthropoda; class Insecta; order Lepidoptera; family Geometridae; genus Lycia; species Lycia hirtaria. The sequence continues at coordinate 36,502,812 of OX387385.1, forward strand.
TTATATTTATTTATAAGTAGGATTGGGCTTGACCACTAACTTGCCTGACGTTACGCAAAGGTAACATGGTCTACGATGGAGCACACTTACCTAGATGAAACCGATTCACTCGCTCAACATCAGGCGAGTTGGTGATCAAATTATATTTACTTAATGAAAACCTACTTGGGAATTATTTCATTACTTAGTGGGTCGCACAATAAAAGTTGAAATAAAACGCTTCGTTAAGGTTTTTGGAATATCAATCAGAAAACACTAAATGCTTAGAGCGCTTTGGTCAAATGCCTCTCCTTACCTATAAGTAATCTAAAATCTATTCTATAATATCTTGAGGTTATATTTTGATGACATAATATAAATAATCAATAAGTTGATGTCATTAAAATATAACCTTAAAAAATTATAGAATGGATTTTAGATTTAGATTTTGGATTTTAGAACCTCAGAAAAATAGAAAAAAGTTCATTTGTTTATCTATCTTGAAAAATCTTCACTAGGTAAGTATTAATGTTCTGATAACCTAAAAGAACGTTAAATAGCAAATGTTAGCTCCATCTAGTATAAGCTCATTTGTAGCCATAAAAAGCACTTTCATACAATAAAAAGATTTTTTATGTTATTTTTTTTTTATATTTTTGTTGTATTTTTTTTCAGTTTCATTTGCACTTATATTTTACACGCATACTCAAAACCAGTACTAAAATCAGTATTTATTGAACTCAATTCCACAAATTCATTTTGTTAACGAGAAGTTATTGGCACAACATTTAGCACAAAAACTAACGTTACAACGAATTCATGTAATTGTTTGCAATCCTCCAATTCCAGTAAAGCCTGCTCCGAATGATTCTTGATATTTAAAGTTTTGTATTTGTTTTAATAAACGCAAACGAGCTCGTAAATGCCAGGGCTCATCCCAATCAAGCCATTCTCCTCGCCTCTTGCCTTCTAGAGCTTAATTGAGCGTTATCTGTTTCTATAATTTACTAGATTGCTCTCGATTCACGATCCAAATCAAATAAAACTTAATAGAAATCAAATGGCAAAATAAATTGCTATTTTATGTAACCAAATGAATGCTAAACGTTTAGTTCGTAAAATTTTATTGTCACACGTTATTAATTAGAAAAAATGTTTGGTAATCAAAATACTATGACAGGTTAACGATTAGTTTATAGTTGACAGTTATGGTATGACCATTTCTTGGTGAGGATATGGTTTATTATCCAGAAATCATACCCTGATATCAAGTAAGAGTTGGCATGGTTAGATAAATGTTTTTTTCTTTTTTAGACCATGAAAAATATTTTATAAATTCAGATAAATCTAAATACCATATATTGTATTCAATATATTTATTATATACCTATATTTATTGGTAAAGTTTTCAAAAAATGCATCTATACTAATGTTTTTGACGAGTAAGATAATTGGTGTGTTTTAATGTTAAATGTTGGTTTGGTATTTATATAGATACTTCAAATTTGCTATAATTTTGTCGGAAACTGTAATAACACGCAGTACCAGGGTTGCGTGTACCGTCGGCATAAAACTACATAATAAAATCGAATTTATTCAAATTGTGACAGATAATTACGATGTCGTAACATTGGTGTGTTTTGTTGATTGCCATCGATTTTCAAATCGATTCAATGGATTCCGAATCATAATCGATTACAAAAGTGTTCGTATGTTTATAAATGTCACGGTTTACGCTTTTGTTGTGTGAATAATTGTACCGTAAAATGCCGTTATCGTGGATTATTAGTTATAAATACTTATAGCCGTTAATAACTGAATTGATGTTGTTTTTAACACTTTGAAGTACACTATTAAGTAAATTGTAGGAGTGGCAGATGTTGACAGTGATGTATTTATGTTACAAAAGTCAAGGATGGGTCATTATGAATTCTAGTTTTAGACGCTCTTCAGATTAACATATGCAAGAAATTGTATTATTACATGGTTTCGAATCAACCACTTAAGGTAAATCATAGTTTATAATTACTCCAATTAAATTGTGCTTCCATAGTGCATTTTATGTATTAATTAAAAATAACTTTAAAATTATTTTTACTATTTTTTAGCTAAACGCTCAATTATAATGTTGTAAATAATGACAATGAAATTTATAGAAAATATTTTGTGTTGTGTAAGCATGAATATATATTGATATCTGGGCAAACGTGTCACCTTGACTGTGCTTTGAGGAAACAAAGTCAAGTATACCAATATCTTGGAATTCAAGGCTAGGGTGAATAAATATCTTTTAGATCTATGTGCTATGTTACCATCATCTGAGTTGGTAGTCAAACGCATATCTGTATATTATAAAAAGTAAATAAAAAATAGTATAGATTTACTAAAAATATGTTGTAAGGCCTATAGTAGAATTGAACTTTGATTCGTAACAGCAATAATAAATAACTTAAGTAATATCTAACACTAAGTATAAAGAGTTTTTATAGAATAAGAATCGTTGTTTCTGACGCTCCCGTCACATTGGGTCCGACATGGTTCTACATAACGCACCATATCATAGCGTAACAATCGCGTTATTATATTCCCATAGCGCAAACGTAGACACTGGGTGTCTTTAAGCACACTCCATCGTACAGAAACATCGCTCTCTCTTAATTCAGCTTCAAGAATGTGAGTAAGTCAGAATGAAACTTGAACTGAAAATGAATCTGAAACTTTAACTGTTTTAAGGAAGAATTTTGAAGAAATATTAACATATTAAAAGTGATTCCGTGAACCCGCCTGCAATGTTCCTTAATTAACTGACCTGCCAAGAATGTTTTTAAATCGAAATAAGTTCACCTACAGATACAGAGCGATACAGAAATGTTAGCTGCTATTTCTGTATCACTCACTCTTATTCAGCCTCAAGGAATTGAATAAGGCAAAATATCTTATGTCTTAAACCTTGACTCTTTATCTCTCAGCTGTAAAATATGATGTTACTTTAACCCAATTTATGTAAGTGCAAATATTTTCGAATACTGATTCTGATTCCTATCCTGGAAGATCTACACAAGTGAGAGTATTAATACGATACTAAATATTCGAAGAGATTTATTATAAAAAGTGTATACATACAAACTTAATTGATTTACAAATTACTTGAAATTGGCCAATTTTTTTTTTTTTTTTTTTTTCGCTCTGTATCTTTTCACCTGCAAATATTGTTAAGATTGGTAGGTATATAGATAAGCGCGTACAGCGTCAAGCTTTATTTCATATTTTTCCAAATTATAGGCGAAATCTTGTAATTAGCCTCGTCATTTATATAAATGTATAGTTTATTTAAGTATTTTGGCTGTAAGTTTTCCTAAAAATATAAAATAAATAAATAAATACCTCAACAAAGTAAGGTTTAGAGACACACGTGTGTGTACGAGCCCTTATTATCAGCCAATTGGTAACACCAAGTGAACCGCAGGTCCTAGGGTTAGGCAGGTTCTACACATGTTTCTACTGCCTAGACTCGGTGAAAGTTTCTCTCATACACTGTCATAACTTACAAACCCTTCTTATGAACATTGTAAGCAATTTTATTGTAAAGACACTTTGTTGTTCGTTGGGCTTGCGCTTGACTGTTAACTCGCCTTATGTTACGCGTCTGTTATATTATAGTCAATGATGGCGCGCACTTACCTGGAAGAAACCGATTGGCTATTTAAAGACACACAAATTATATCTATTGGAGAAGGATCTTTACAACTTAGCGATACGTACGATATTGTCCGTATTTTTTAATATCAACCATAAAACAATGTCGCTTTTCTTTATAAATTCCTGCTAAAAGTGCGAAAGTGAAGAATTAATATTTCCATAAAATACTGTATGAAAGCTGACAAGGTCAATCTCATCTATTATTTGTTGATCAATCATTTAAATAAACATAAAACAGCAAACATTACTGTGTTTCTGAGATGCTTCAGATTAAAAAAATAGTATTAAATTAAAAATTATTTTAATTTTTTATTCAAAGTCAAGATATAAACGTGACAGTATTTCATGGCCATAATTATTATTAAGTATGTTTGAAAATTTAATGTATTTTTTTATCTCTTAATTTATGTAGAAACTAACACTAGCAATAATTAAATTTAAATGTTATTTTAAACGCTCCCAAGTTACCAACAACAGACTATTAAAGGCAATGTCGTAAAATATAAACAGTCCTAGTTAAATATAGGTCAAGTGCACACAACAATGTATCATAATAACATAGTTATATAAAAATAACAAGTTAATGCTACGCCAATAACACTGAATTACTTACTTTAATCTTATCTCAAGACATTAATCTTGAAACAATAACATTTTGATCTGGTGTGAAACGCAATGTACTTGAGATTTTTGATAGAAAGATTAGCAAGTATATAAAGGTCTTTATTTGACCTATGGATACATGTATTTTTGCTTGCTTTGAATTGATGTGGTCGTTTATTTGTTTCTTTTTTCTTTTTATTTAATTTAAAACTTTTTCTATTTTATTTCTTTCTGGCCGAGTATATTATTATATGTGTAACCACGGTTGGATTAAAAGTGAAAAAATCTCACAAATAAATCACATATTACATGATAATTATAGTTTAAAAAACTGAAAAACTGATTTCAAAATGCACAGTTTTGTATTAATACATAACGATTTCGATAAAAAAATTATGGAACCAATATGAAACTATGTTATAAAAAAAAAAGGTTTTTGAAATATGTTTATAAATGACGGTGTTATGCGGTATCAAACATATAAGAAAAAATACAACCGAATTGTTAACCTCCTTTTTGAAGTCGGTAACAATGAAAAGAAAAACGATTAGATATTATGTTACGATGATACTGAAAGTTATTTTAAATTATCATAGCTTTTACATTGTAAAAAAGACCTGTTATTACGTTCTGTATTAAATATGAACTTTCTTGAGATAAGATAAATAAAATCTTACAAGATATTATTAACATAAGAAAATTCAAAATTTATTTGGCTTGTGGGGCTGGGTACAAGGGTAAGTTGGTATTTACAACTGAGTATTCTCTCAGATCCTGCTTTGAAAGCATACAAGCAGTTAATAACATGTGATTTTGCATTTATAACCATAATAATTTTAGTTAGTTATCAATTAATTATTAATGCACTAAGTATAATAAGATTGTCAAAAGCTGGTAAGGTATTATAATTATACATCGTACATGTCATTTAGGTCTAACAACAGAGCACAACCAGTTACTTGATATCACTTAAGTACTGCCTAACACATTATATTTTTTGCAATAATAATTCAAATTTAGGATACAGAGACAATGAAAATAAGAAGTTATCATTTAAGAAAGACATTTTTCAATAATTGTCATACATTAAATTTCTAGGAACATGAGGATATTTTAGATTTTTAAGCAATACTATAATTTGTTACACATTTAAGTTTCTAGGATTATGAGAATATTATTCCTTTCTGAGATAAGATTATTTTTCCTTTCTGACTGATCCCTGAATCACACAAAATGGTCCCATTAAGTTGTGAAGTAAACACGGAGCGCTTCGAATGAGTTTGCTTTGGTAAATCAAGTGCGCGGTGTAAAAGTGGGTGTTAACACAATGCCACCGGAACCGTGTAATATGTAACGCTAAATGGCGCGCAGGGCTGCCACCATTAAGACATTTTTTCTTTAAATTCTATATTTTTTTCTATAATTTCATTACATCACAAGTTTCATAATTAATTCGCAATATATTTTCTTTTACGTTTCATTTTTAGTTTTGTATGCGTACAGTATCTTCTTCTTTTTTCTATCCAGAGGATATTGGACTTAGGATGTTGCTACATTTGCCATTTTCAAGAGTTTATATACAGGTTTCGAATTAGGGATAGAGAATTATCTAACAAAATTAAACTATGTATCAAAGTGCTACTTTTAGTTTGTATAATATATATTTATCTGAGATAAAGAATGAAATAGATTGAAGTTAACCTTAAAAATAATTGTGATGAAAATATACTTTTTTAAGTTTTAAGTTGGAACTTATCATTTATATATAAAATATATAAATGTTTAGATGGTGCAAGAACATCAATAACTTACTAATAATAAGTATAATCCACTTCAAAAAGCAATCATAACAGCAAGCCCATAAGTTATTTTATCTTAATCGTCATCTATAAAACAATAGTTGTAATTTGTGAATTGGAATGCAAGCCTCCTGCAATCATTCAGATCTCTAGCTAAGTAATTGTGATTTATGTGTGATTTACTGGCTAATACTATTGTATGACAGATCTATGACGCCTTCTGAACCGAAGTTTCATCAACAAAGTTTAATGCTCTTAATTCATTATTATACTACTAGTGTCGGAGAATAATTACAACCTACTGAAGCATTTTTTTTCGCAAAATAAATATCATAAATTTGGCATAATTCAAGTTTGTATAATTGTATATTCAGTTTTTATTAATATTGTTTAGGGTTCCATACTAAGTATGTGGAACCCTTATAAATTCGCCATGGCTATCTGTCTGTATGTCACAAATATTTTACTCAAAGTCTAATATATCTAGAAAACGAAATTAGGCAGGTAGGTTTATTCAATACGACGCTACAAAAAATTGTAACGTGTGTTAAATTTTCAAAAAGAAAAATACGCCATACATGTAAAGAAGGCATGAGTTGATTTTTTCAACTCCACTCCATTATTGTCGGCTTTTGTTGAATAAGTATTGGCGAAAAAAATGCCACATTTCTTATGCAATAAAAGTATTAGGGTCAACCCTATTAACCCGTCCCCAGCGGCTGCGCCCGCGCGTGATTCGAACCCGCTAATTCGTCCACTATCAACCATCGGACGTGCTAATTTGGAAACCTTACTTTCGCTCCATTTGTTTACGTGATCATTCATATACTTTATTGTGTTTGTAGAGTGCTCCGCCGGTGCGTCAGGCTTTCAAAGTATTTACAGGAAATGCTAAAATACAAGTTATATTTCATAATTATTAATTTTTAAACTAAGCTCCAATAACTGGATACATAGAAATAATTTTCCTAATTTATGTAATTACCACCAGCCAGATGGAGAGACGATATCGTCAAGTCAGAGGGCAAGAGCTGGATGAGATCAGCGCAGGACCGGAAAGAATGGTGTGATAAAGAAGAGGCCTATGTCCAGCAGTGGATCGATAAGGGCTGAAATGATGATGATGATGATGATGATGTAATTACCAGTTCTTGATGATTTAATCAGTCTGAAAAGTGAATTTAAAGTCAAAGTCAAAGTAAATTTATTTGCGTTAAAGATTGCGTTATTTGATTTAAAGAGGGATTAAGTTCCATGTGTTCAATTGCTTAATAATAATGTATATACAAAAAGTCAATTCGTCTTCGTTTTTTTAACACGCTTTTATTAGCTTCACCTGTATGCATGTTTGTTTGTTTATTTGTAACCGACTCCTTTATGTTTATTTTGACCCACTTCAAACGGTCAAATTTCATTCAAACTTTGTAGACTTATCGAGGACCAATGACAATGCAATAATTTGAAGCGTGTTTTTTTAGTTTTTAAAACTATAATTATTGTCAATCAATATCATCATTTCCCACTAAGTGCCCCCTCATTCTACGTTTTATACGACAAATTGGGACGTCAATATTTTTTATAGAAATATTTTTAATTTGTGTCAATTTTTAACAGCGGTCTGCAAGCATACCATATAATACGTTGTCCCGCTAATTCGCCCTCTATCGGCCACCAATGTGTTAATTTGGAAACTATACTTTCGCCGATGTGTTTGCGAGATCATTATCGAAGGCAGGACGGCCGCTGTTTGCTCAGTAAATCCACATAAGCGAGATTTGAAAGCGATAATTTGTAGGAGCGGACTATGGAGAAATTAATTTTTAGAATCAAAATCATCAAAGTTACATTACTTAAATATATTATGTTGATACATTATGTTTGGTTTAATAACTTAAAATATTAGAGTGATCTTCAGTAAACATTTTTCATTCAATTTCATTTTCAACCGTGTATGTTGTCGACATTGTCGGATTACTTTTTTATCAAACTTGCATTAAAATTATTTTAAGCATTTTTAACTGACTTCGAATAAGGAAGAAGTAAAAAATTCGGTTGTATTGTATTTTAAGTTTATTACCTCATTACTCCGTTATTAATTGATTAATTTGTCGTTTTTTATTATTTATTTATTTGAAAGCATATACATTCAGATTAGTCTTATAGAAATTTCATAAAAAATTGGATCAGTTGCGTGGTTTTTAAAACAAAATAACTGAAAAAATATGTCATCCAAGTAAATGAAATTACGTGTTTTGAAACCAGTTGTTTCAGTTGTTTAAACTAAAATAATAATCGAAAACAATCTTAACAAGTAAGTCGCAAGTTACGATCAAATTCATCTTTCCACCATAACTAAGATTTTATGCATCTATTTCTTCATGTCACTGAATCTAATTCAAAACGCCGACATAAAGATACCACCCATTAGCATACGCGATGCCACCGCACGTCTGTCTATTATCAAGCCCATAGCCTCCTTTGTCCCGGGTGTGCTAACCGGGACCATAACTCTGGGTCTTTTGTCCCGCTGCGGTCTAACCGGGCCGATTCAAGACGGCGGCGGTGAACGTGTTAACACAGCACTTAAATTGTTAGAGCTTTCTTGAATGTGGGTGGTTCTGAGATATATTTGGATCAAAATGGAGATTGATAGTTTACTGATTTAACGCAATTTTAAATTGACACTGAAAGTGGGTGACAAATATAAATTTTTCGGTTACTTTTTTTTGTAAGATATTATGTTAATTATGTAATTAATTTCATCTTAAAATTACACTGTTTCATTTTTTCTATTCATATTATTTACAAAATAAACGATTCTGCATTCGTGAAATTATGCTAAGCAAAAAACTGCTAAAGAATTTCAAACAAAAAAATGTTTTCAATGAATTCGTGAAATCCCAAGTATAAAAAAACTTGGTAACAGTATCCGGAATAATTTTTAATCCTGTCATTGCTACCTCTAGAGCAACAATAACTTTAAATACATTGTAAATCAGTCAACCCTTGTCAACTATACAGGGATTATATTAAATAATGAATTTAAAAAGTCAATTGTCTCATTGACCGCACGCCATTTTAGAGTTAAGGGGACTCCTTAGGGAGTCAGCGGATTTAAATGTTTGGACATTCTGTTTGGATTATGTCGTTATTCTTTGAGTTCTCATGACATCTTTTTTATTTTTTCAGGTAAGGGATATTCCAGAATGTATTTCGGAGAATTGTGGTTGGTAAGCTATTTTTTATCATTTTGAGTGTGTGTATTTACTAGACCATGCAAAAAGTGTATTTAAATTTGGTTTTATATGATTTCACGATTGAAAGACTGTATTTTTTTCTAAGTCATGATAATTTATCTTTTCAAAACAGACAATTTAAAACACCTTCAGCTATTGTTTGAACTTTATTATGGATAATGATTATAATTGTAATGTAGGCAGAATAAAACGAGAACTTTCTAGCGCGGTCAAAGCGCTCAAACAGCCTAGGCTCGGCACCGGCCAATAAATTTCACAGACCGTCGGACTAATTTTCAGTTTAAAATCCGTCTAAAAGCAGTTATTAACTCGGCAATTCCTAATAGGGGTGGGCGTTCTTCGGTCGGCCGGCCGAGGCTTGCGCGAGGTCACTAGGGTCGCGCCACACGATAGAATTATGCTTCAATTGTTTAACGTTCGCACTACAGTCTGCACTATCCCATCTCTGGTTCCTTTTTCGAAACGCAACGGAGAATTTGTAGCGTTCTCATATCGATTGTCTCGATTTAACGGTCGATATATCGATGTTTTACTGCCTCGCAACGTAGTGTGAAGTGTTATCGACACGTTCGGACACCGATAAAGCGATTCCCCGTTATGTAATATCGGCTTAATGAACGATTAGATGATGCCATTTCGTTTTTTTTTTATAAATTGTAGGGTTGTGCGGTAATTAAGTAAGGTTAAGCTGTAATCAAGTTATAATTGTATGGAATCGAGTTTGACCCGAGGTCGTGGTTTAATACCTGTGAACTATAAACGACTTTGTGGCTGATTGTGGAATGGAGCGTGGTACATCAAGCTTTTTTTTTTACCGAACTAAAATTAATTGCCAGCACGAGCGCGTGCTAACTTTTCCTATAAAAAACGTTTATTAAATAACTGATACCAACATATTCATTTTTCCGTCACGTTTTGAATCTTTTTTTTTATTACCTATCAATTATTTAAACTTTATTTTTGTTAGTTTAGAGTAAGTACTTGCATAATCGCGTATTTGTTGTTACTTTCATATTTTTTTATCACGGTGAAGAAGTAATTTTGAAATTCCAAAACAAACAATTGCAAGGTGATAGTGCATTAATGCACTATCACCTAGCATATCTGTATGTATTAGCTATCAATAAATATATCTAAATCTGAATCAAAAGACTTAATATAAATTAATCACTTGGTTGCCACTATTATATACAAATAATTATGTAAGCTTGATTTTAGTAAGAATCCTGGAGCTGTCAATGTCAAAGCTTTTATGTTAGATTGATCTACGATTGACCCCCAACTCGCTTGTTGCTAAGTGACGGTGTGGTCGAGCAGGGAGCTCGTCGATCTAGAAGATAATTATCTATTCACTCTAGCCTTGAAGACTCCAAGATTTATTTTCTGTATAATCTGTGTAGAAGCAATAAGTGGATAGCAAATGGTGTTTTGGCGGGAAAGTCATGGACTCATATTTTCGGTTTGTTTTATTTTCCAAAAATTGGAATTATTCTAGAAACTTGAAGAAATCGCAATACCTACTTGACATTGGCAAATCGCTAATCGTGTAGGTCTAATACAAAAAGTAGTCAAAGATAGTTAGTGATATTTGGACTAACGATTTGGACAATTCCCCGGTCTATAAAATAGAATAAGGTTTTTGGCAGGAACGTCTTAGTAACATGTTGTTGATTTGTTTTATTTTCCTAAACTAGTGTTATTTTGAACATTAATGCTATAAAAATGGTGGTGTTTTATTCATGAAGTGTTCCATCAAGTGCTTGAGTGTGGGCAAGTGAAATAAAGCAGTAAAACGTGTGATTTTACGTTGTCGGCAAAACTCCATAGAAGCTTCTAGTTAAGTCGCCACCACTTTACTGAAGCAGGATTCGACTTATAAATTAAATTGACTGTTTAAGTGACTTAGATTGTGACTAGAACATTTACAGCTTGTTTTATTCAAGAAACTTGAAAAAATCCTAATACTTGACACTGGCAAATGCTTTAATGCGGGTCCAATACAAAAAAGAAGAAAATAGAATAATCGGACTAAACTTCCCCATTTCAAAGAGATCTTCAAATGTGATTCACATTTCGAAATATCGAAGCGATGTCGGTAAAGCAGCCGCGGGCAAACGTTTATGTCTCTCTTTACTCTAGATTACTGAAGATTATAATCTCACTTTTAATTATGAGTTAGAACGGAGCGCTCTTATTTCAATTTAATGTTTACTCGCTTTTAATTGCTTCTGATGGTTTAAGGCCTATGTTTGATTTAAGCTAATACGTGGGAAATTGAATTAGGGCGGGAGCCTGTTTGTGGGGTCTACGGTCGTTCTGCGAGATTGGTTGTGACTTCTAAAAGTGGTTATGTGAGATTTGTATTATGTTTGTGTTGTTTATTTTGATTGCAATGCTTCTATTGGAGTTGAATTATGTTTGATGATGTTCTACGATTCATTTATTTCTGTTAAAGTTGTTAGGCTTTGTTTTGATGTGCTAAATGTTACAGCTATACGAAAATTTACAAAACTTTTCACTTGAAGATTGTAAAACCGTTTTTTTATTTTTCAAGTTTTTTTTCAGGTGTTAATGTGGAAAATTGTTATTTTTTTTTATGTGTTCTAACACGATCGCAAGTGAGGAAATATAAGATGATGTATATTTTATGTCGTCGACAAACATCTTATTATGCGTCAGTAAAGTGATGTCGACTAGCCTACCCACTACTTATGACGTTAAGTCTTTAACTGTGTCTAACTAAATTACTACTTACTATCACGATGACTATCAACTTGTCAACTTCAGAAACTCGGAAGCGATGAATATCTTACTAGTAAATGTATAAGACGTGCGCGCAAAAACAGTTTTTTATTTTTATAAATTAAAGGTTTATTTGTAGGTAGTTTATTAGTTATGAATATTTTACTATAAGTACATATATGTAACTTACTAATCACGCTCTTAGGCTTTAACTGTTATAGGAACCATTGATTTTAAATGGTATTATTTAACTTGCCCTGTTTGTTGTTGATGTTATTATTTATGTTTTTGACTTTCATTTGACGGATTGATCTGATATTTGGTACACGTCTTTAGTTTAAATGACAACACAATGAAGTATATTTAGTATCATTCTAAATTCAATATGGCCGCCGCCACAAAATGGATCATTTCATATTTTTTCACAACCCCCACAATATGGGTATCAAATGAAATGGATTTTCTAGTAGAATACAGTAAATACATTATTTACATCATTATCTTTCTTTTCATTGAAAACCGTTTAACTTAAAAAGTGTTTACGTACTTATTTTGTAATAAAAATATATGCTACTTTATATACCAAAACATATTCATAGTTATTTCCATTTTAATGTCCGTCAAATCTACAAATTAAATAAAATAATATAAAAATGAAATACGCGAAATGCCGTCACACACACACATTTTCACATTTATATAACTAGTAAGATCTTTATTGCACACACTTGAATTGCTCACTTCATGGTCAGTAAAGTTTCCATCGAGAGCCTCTACGGTATAACTTTCCCATAAGAAATGCCTTAATAACCTCATTTTGTCTAACACATAATAAAGCAATACGTTTGCACACCTCCAACCACACCAACATAACTTTACCATCACGAAAATACCACCGTCCAAACTGAGCACTATTATTACAGCAATAGAGTTCTAAATTACCAAATTGCATACCAAGTTCAGGGTTTGAACTGCAATTCGTGAATATGATCATCACGGGATATTTTATCGCCTCGAGCATTTGGCACGCTGATGCTTTCATCTCTTTCGTTCTTATGCCGTTGGATATGTTTGTCTTGTTCTGTCAGGGATCTCGCGTTGTCATTTTTCCAAATTGACCTCTGATCCTGGGCCATAGAGATTGTTACAAATGAATTGAAAGCATTGGATGTTATTTAAATCATGTTCGATGAGACGTGGTAATGAGATATCTGAGATGGTAGGCTGTTCTTTTTGGTGTAGCTTAAGCAAGTGCATAAACAAGTTTCTATTTTATATATATTTTAAGAAAAATAAATACGATTTAGTTAAGCTTGATACGCTTTTGAGTGTTTTTTTTTAGAGAGTATGCGTAAAATTTCTGTAAAAGATAATAAATGCGCATTTTTTAGAACAATTCTAGTAAAATCACTTATTTATTACGAAAAAATTCGTTGGAGGTTAGGAAAAAGCGAATTTAAATAAATAAAAAAGCGCTTTTTGCGAATTCGTATTTTATTATGACAAAAAATATAGCATATTAATGGCTCGTTTCCTTCACGCCGACAAACCACAGACAACATATTATTTGTCTTCGTAGACAAACAAATAATTTCAAATCGATTTTTATGCACGTGTTTGACATAATATCTAGAGGTTTTAAGCCATGCATACTAACTAGAGTCGTTCCCTTCCACTATCTGAGACGCCAGATCCCTTACCGCGTGAGTCACCCACCCACGCATAACCCACATCCATATTCCTATTGTTTATATCGACGAAACAATATCATATCTGGCGTCGTTTATATTCAAATATCGCGGACTGACACCAGTGATTGGGAATTTCAAGTATTTCGGCCTTACACTCAATATAAATAGGTATATGTACAGGAACTTAAATATACGTTGATATAATATTACCTAATTATTTATAAGCTGGATTCGACGCTAATAAAAAGTCAGTATAATAAACAATGTTCTCTAATGGAGACCACGAACCGGCAAGCGCAGCGTAGGAAAACCAGCCACAAGGTGGACAGAAGATATCATACAAGTGGCAGGAAGACGCTAGATGCAGGCCGCTTCCGACTGTTTTTTTTTTGGAAATCCATGGGAGAGGCCTATGTCCAGCAGTGGACTTATTGTGGCTGAGATGATGATGATAGTATACAAGACGCTATTCCCCAGAAATTGACTGGGATTGATTTGCCTTCATGCCATTGTTGATGCAGAATTGATACTAACAAACGTACTCCATCTTCGACCACATTATGTTCAGATGGCGATAAGGAAATCCAGAATAATGCCATTTCTGTCGTAAGCGTATCGTTTTCGTCATAAACATAATAAGTGCAGTTTAATTACTGTTTTTTTCTTTCGATTTCGCGCGTAACTTAATTTGATAGAGAAAATTTACCCAAAATGGGTTTATTAGACTTTCCTTAATAATATTGTGAATAACTTAAATCTAACTTATATATCTAGTGTGTTTCCGCTTGCGAGGTCTTCAAGCTCGTATTCTTGCCTACTTCGAAGTCTTCAAGCTGGTACTCTTCTGCTTCGGTGTCTTCTAGCTGGTACTCTTGACGGCGTCGATGTCTCCAAGCTGGTACTCTTTTCGACACGTGTTTCACCTCTTCACGAGGCATCCTCAGGACGTCTTGACTCTTCGAGCTCTTGCACGACAAGTGCAAGAGCTCAAAGACCAGCTTGACGGCTTGAAGACCTCGAAGCGGAAACACTAGATATATAAGTTTGATTTAAGTTTTTGAATATGAATTTCCGCAAAGTAACGCCTGATTCAATAATTTTTTTAATATTGTGAATGATTATAATGAAATAAAAAAATCTAATAAAACCAAAATAGTTTATGTTTTAACGTATCTATGTTTATGTTTTTTTTTTATCAGCCGTGTTTATACAAACTGTCCCACTGCTGGGCGCGGGCCATCTTCTCATTGTGAGAAGGATTAGGCCATAGTCTGCCACGCTGGCCAAGTGCGGGTTGACAGACTTCACACATCTTCACTTCAAGATCATTGAGAACTCTCAGACATGTAGGTTTCCTCACGATGTTTTCCTTCACCGTTTTGAAGTTGCCGGCAATCAACAATATGCACATAACTTCGAAAAGACAGAGGTGCGTGCCGTGGGATAAGGTATTACTAATACATATGATATTGTAGTCGTTACATATGTATTTTTACATTTATATGCAAAAAGGGTTGATAATGTTTATGATGACATTTATAGCGTTGACGAAAAAGTAAAAAAAAATATCATTATTTAAATTTCCTCAACTTTGAACCGCTCCTAGCTCCAATAAAATAGAAATCCAAACAATCACTTTATGGCTTTACAATACTCCAGCCTATCTTACACATACCTACAACGATACGTCACTACGTTATAATTTCGCCAGCTTTAATCGTAAAGTTCACGATGGCGTCACCAACGCAATCTCTGTGAAGATTTAGAAGCTCTCCATCGAAAATGTTTAGTTCCCTCATTTTGTCACCCATACAAGTAAGTTGGTTTCAAGCTATGTTATGACATATTGGTTCTCACGAAGTTACGCCTACGCCCGACCGCCTTCGGAGAGGCATGTTTTTATTTATCACTGGCAACACGTGTTAGGGAGTCTAATTTATCAAGCAAGTTCAAGGTCGTAAATTCGTTGTTTTCTATATTGTTTTATTTATTTTACCCATTGTTTACCATTAACTTTTAGGTACTATAGAGCGTTGCATGCTAAGTTTTTTTTTTTTTGCTTACGGCACAATTAGCGATTTAGTCATCAAACCATTAGAAATATAAAAATTAAGGATCTTTATTACGTAGGTACATACTATAAATTTTTTGGAAAAAAGTGAGAGTATTTTACAGATTGCTTTCATCATAATCTTGTTAAATAAGGCTGCTTTAAAAGTATTATTGTTTAAGTCAAACAATAGCAAGTATGCAAATTAAAAATATATCTTCAACTAGATAAAACGTATAAACGTGATATAATTTTATCTAGACTGAATAATTAATAGATTAAAGTCATATTAAGCTGACATTTGCATTTAAAATTATGCAACACAATTAAAATATCTTACTCTTTACTTTGCATATTAGAATCGTTTCTGAATGATTTTTTTATTCAGAACATACAAAAATATGACGTGTCTATGTTTTTTTGCCAGTAAACAAATACTCATATAAACATCAGAAACAACCTTACTTATAAATGCTGAGTAAGCACATTTTGGTTAAACAGTGTTTTGTTCCATTTTCGCGCGTGACTGTTCCCGTCTGACAGAAAGTGACAAGTCATCAGTGAATAAGATTTTAACATGCGTTTATAAGTAGACGGAAAATTAACAGCCCATTAAGGAGATTCATAAATAAATTATTATAATCTAAATAATGAATGAAATAAATAATGAAGTGAGTTTAATTATGCATCATAAGAAGTATATATTTACCTCATTAACAAGTGTTAGTTTCATAAGTGATTTACATGTTGTCTCGGTACGCTATCTAAAGTACCGAAGTCGATCGCTTGCTTCAGAATAATTATATTTTTTAATCATGCAACACTGGGAACGCTGCCAGTTGAGCTCGTGTCGATGATTATACGCTGTCACGCTTCTGTCTCATTAATATTTGCATCGATAGTTCAGTGTTGCCACCTGAATAAATGACCCTAGAACTGTCATTGTATTTGATAGATCAGCTTCAAATTCTGAGTTTTCAATTAGAGTACGTTCATTGTCAGATTTATTTTATCAGATTGAAAATAAAACATACAATGCATTTTTTTGCTTCTGCTCCTGACATTTATTCATTTAGTCAATGAAAAACTATAAATATGAATTTTTAAGTAACTGTAAATATGTAGTTTAGTAAACTTGTTGCTAAAAAAGTTATGTCCATGTCCTGTCATTGTAAAATTATGAAAATAAAATAACTAATTATGAATACTTATTAAAAAATACTTTGCCACCAAAACCAATATTGAAAACGTAAATACGTCTGCTTAAATAATAAATTACTTACTAAGACAAAAAAATATCAACTCGCTTACTCAGTTCCTGCGGCTCAAGAATCCAGTACTATATTCGAGCTATTTATATCTAGCGTTATCTACAACATCATCTGTCTTTCTGTCTGTCCGTTGCCTCTAGAAGTTCATTGCTAGTTTTATTATCTGGGTATTAATTCTCGACTAATGAAGTTAAAGAATTTTTAATCAATCCTCATTGAAGATTCTCCGTTTAATGGGAACCACGTAAATGACGTCATTAGTGTTGCCATAATATTGCAGCTTTGAACAGGATATGGAATTTGTAATTTCGCACTTCGCAAATTTAGAGGTTATGGTTTTCATTTATTTCAAGTCATAAATGGAATTCATGTTACTGAAGGTAATTGCAACTTATTTTTTCGCTCAATAGACAGGCTAAAGTTACAACTGCCTATGTTAATTATAGTCGTAATTATTGTGTGGGCCAATTTAATTATGAGGCACATATTTTGTTAGATTATTTTTACGGCAGATTATTTTTAGGCGAGGTTGGTTAATAAATTGAAAACATTTTTCTGGAATTTGTTAACAAATAATCGTTAATTACAAACAAATACATAATTTTTTTTTTTGAATTTACTGAGCAAGCGAAACAAGCTAAAGTCTCCGTAACAACTGGCATGTGTCCGGATGTTTGTTTGTTTAGACGTTGGAATTCGCTTAGAGGTCATATTTTAAACGGTTTTCTTTAGCTTGACCTGTTTGCTTATTTATTTGTTTGTTTGGGTCAAATTTAGTAATTGAAATTTTACCCCCTTGCAGTTGACTGATCGATCTGAAATTTAGTATATTCTGTATTATTGTAAATCCAAGATGGCCGCCGCCACAAAATGGCGGATTTCATATTTTGTGTTAACCCCCACAATATGGGTAGGTATCAAATGAAAGGGCTGTTCTAGTAAAATACAATAAATACATTACCTACATCATTATCCGTCTTTTCGATAAAACCGTTTAACTTAAAAAGATTTTTTAAGTAAGTAAGTACTTGTTTCAACTAATCTTCACGAAACCACAGAATACATCAATAGTAATGAATAACGAAACTTTCAAAACGGTTTATCGAATTTCATACATATTTTTTGTCGTCTGCAATTTTTGATTGAGAAGAACTTTTGTAACAGCAGTCCTCGTCTTTGTCACTTCTACCACAGTTGTTCGGGAAAATCTCGGTAGAAAACTCTGACCACTATTTCTTTTTTTCGTATATATGTTTGCGCTTAAAAGCCAAGTGATATTACAGTCTACGATGAATACATACCTAGAATAATGCAATTCACTCGCGATTAAAGGCATCCAGATTTTATTTATTAGAAAATATCCACTCAGGTCGCTTATTTCACAATTTAGTCCTCTGCATAAAAGTATAACTTAAGCGTTTCGTTCGTGTCCCATCCGACAAAATACAAATTTAGTGGAAGACCGAGCTGTAACATGAGTTATCGCTTCGTATTTTCTGTAGCTTAACCTTCAGGCTCCTAAGCGTCAATTTGTGAGCTTTCCATCACAAACCAACCCGTCAACAGCGCTGTCGTGGCAGCCTCACTTACGGCAAATACCGCCATTCAAAGTCAATACTAAATAGTCAACGAAGTCTCCATTATACGGCCCTGATTCTAACACGATCGGCTTACAATCACAAGACTCATCGATATTTGATAAGTAGCAAAAGTAGGGTAATAGCTTTAATTAGTTGAATTACTGAATTTCGAGCAGAGTATAATCGATGTACTTTTTATTAAAAGAATAAAAAGTACTTAACATATAAAAATATAATAACACATTTGCCATTTCACAGTCAATGCGTTTGTTTATTTGTAATTCGAGACAACACTCAAATTTAAAAAAAATGTCTGTTTACGTGACTTAGACTTGACTGTGACTAGGACACTATAGATATAACTTGTATTATTCAAGAAACTTGAAAATATTTCAATACTGGCACTATATTATACAATAATTGGCACTGGCAAATCGCTAATCGCGCCAATACAAAAAAGAAGAATACATAGACATTCATTTAAAAGTGACAGATCCCAGAATCAGGCCCTCGGTATGGGAACACCAATACTCGTGTGTTCTGGTCGTGGCCCATTACGTGGGGAGGCCCACGAATCGCTCGCAGCGCACCACTCCGCTATTTGGACGCTAGGGCCAGCCAGTAGGCCCACACGACGGGCTTGGACGGGTGCCCGGCTTGATGTTCGCCGACGACGGATTTGCGATTCGATTTCAACTGATTAGTAGTGACTAACTGTAACATGGTTAATGGAGTGAAATAGTTTGAATGCTTCCTGCGCATTCTTTGGCTAAATGGGTCGAATGCGACGTAAAAAGAAAGAAAATACAATTATGTGGCACCATAGTTATTCAATGTAGAAAAAGACACAAAATATAATTTAAATAGGTACATTCTTGTTAAACTGAGAAATGCAACATTGAAACATGATCCAAATTATTAAGCCCATACATTTAGGTACTATTACCTTATTTATACACTTTTAGCGGAGTCAGTAAAAATAAGGTATTTTTCTCACAATTTTTCGAATAAGTATGTAAATAAGTTGAAAGTAATAAGAGTTTAAAAAAATAGTATTAGTTATTAGTTTAAAAAACACTACCTAGGTGACGCATAAATACCTATTATATAATACACCAGTTATACTTAAATAACATACAGTAGCATTCGTTGCGTTAAATATTGTCTTAAATGGTTGTTTTTTTTTTTTGGGAAAATCCACAAAATCCGTCAACCGTTTTCTTACCAAGTTTTTTTATTATTTTATTGTAAAAACTAGATATTACCACAACTCACTAAAATCAAATAAACATTGAAAATCTAATTAAAAAAATATATCAATTCAAATATCAAGAGATTCAAGAGTAATGCAAAACTTAAGAGCGATATCCCCGTTAGAAAAGCAAACGTTTCATTCGAGCAAACTTTGTAACTAGCCGGTAATTATCCACATAACCCTTAGGGTCTAACGATCATTATGATGCAGATCATCCTGCTTCAATAAATTGTCTTCTTAATTAGACTATAACGTGGTTGTATGGACTGCCGAGGCGGGTAAAGAAAGCCGCCGAAATCGCGGCGGGGAGCGCCGGCGCAAGCGCCCACTACCGTATTACTTCGCGGTTTGTTTACATAAGGATATTAGCTGGGGTTAGCTGCTTGAATGTTACTGGAATTTCTAACTGGATAAATATAAGTGCTAAAGTTTAGTACTTTCTTAAAATAAATTCCTTTATACAAATAAATTTCTTTAAGTACATAAAAAGTAAAGACGCTTTATTTTAAAGTTCTAATTTTAAAATAAACGAAAGTTTAATTTATAGAGCTAATTATTCAGTAAAATTTGATAACATACATAGGTCAGAGTCTACGGTAGTTTCTTCTAATAAGTGATAAATTATTTTTTAGGTCTTAGATTTAGAGTTTTATTGATACTGTTTGTTACCAAACCAATTTTGGAGGACGTTTGTCTCTGGCTCCCTTTTTAGTCCATACTTCTTGATTTCAGATTCGATTGTACTAGAAATAATTAAATATAAATCCACAAGTCAGTCTTTAACAAAATAATAATTTATAAAATAAATAAAAGATAACGTCTTCCTGCGTTTATAAGACCTTAGCATTTTACTAATTTAACGGGAATCATTAGTCAAAACGACTATAGTGGTAAAAATGTAAATTTATACATATTTCTAAATTTGGTGTCCATTAAAACATTTACAAAATTTCTAAATAAATCACATTCGACATTCTCTAAGTAAACGTGTGAAACTACTAGTTGACAAATGCAAATCAAAAAGTGCTTAGGTTTTTACTTAGCTTTTTTCAGTTCTTACACATTGAAATTAAACATTTAAGTAACGAATTTATCGCATATATTTTACTTGATTAAAAAAGTGTTTTTTACAACATAACTATAAAAACTTTCTCAGTAAAAAAATAATTACCTACTATTCAGCGGAACAAGAATGAACTTAAAGAATTATTTTAAAAAAATATTACATTTGGCGATCTTGTAGCTAACCAGGCTATAAAACTGGCAAGTAAATGGTTCCGCGACATCCGAAGCACCTATCCTAGATTCGATCTAACGACTGGATCACTGGACCGAGTAAACGAGGCATCATAACGGGTAACATTGAAAAATACCCTTTAGAGCTCGTAATATGAAGGCAATGTATACATAAACTTGTGATATTATTCGATGGGCTGCGATGGCAGCGCAGATTGGCGGTGGTTGGCGATCTCTATCGCACATACTGGACTTTATGACTAGTTGAGTGAATAAAAAGATGTGGGGTGATGGTATCGGGATGGTATAGGACTGGAACCTGATCTTTATTGGACTCGATAGTTCCGGCTCGAATTAGTTTGGTTGGAAAATTGCGAGGACTGCTATTTTTGCTATCAGCGCGGCATGTCGCTGGTTTCCAGGAAAGATTTGAGATTATATCTTTAAGACGTAGACTTAGATTATAAATAAATACGTTTAGTATAGTATGCAGTTCTTATTACATTTGTGTTTATTTAAAAAAAACACATTTTGATATTGCAAATCTTTTTGAAGTGAAAACTTCTTTAGCGGCGTTTTGCATTTTTGGGATGGGTGAAAAATGTTAAACTCGCGTCAGAACGTAAGACGGACAGTCAGAAACCTATTCTAACGTTCTGCATTTAAAGTTTATTATTGTATGTACAAGTTTGTCCTTCTAGCACGACGACATTATTTTAATCAGAAATCCTATTGTAACGTTCTGTATTTAAAGTTCATTTTTGTATGTACAAGTTTGTCCTTCTAGTATGACGTCATTTCGTTACGCCGAATGCTTATTTTCGACACATGGACGTAAGACTCGTTAGCTCAATAGGTTAGAGCACCGATATACATTTCAATTTGTCAATCGGAGGGCGGAGGTTCAAATCCTTCACTAGTCAGTCTTTTTGCTATTTTGTTTTTTAGTTTTCACTTCTGCCGGCACTCCCGGAGTGCAACCCGTTGTTTTATTTTCGTCGCCATTATCTCAAAAACAAGAAGTCCACTGCTGGGGCACACATCTCTACTATGGATTTGCAAAAAGACCAGTTGGAAGCGGCTTGCTTCCAGCGTTTTTCTGTTTTTTGTATGAAGTATTCTGTCCACCTTGTGGCTGGTCATCCTGCGCTGCGCTGCCGATGTGTGGTCTCCACTCGCGAACGTTTCATTCAACACCTGATGTGATGACTGATGCCATCAATCCTGCGAGCTCCGTACTATCAACTGCCATTTCAATAAGCAATATCGGTGATTTTTGTGCATTTACAATTATTTTCTATAAATTGAATAATATATATTATAGATTTAGTGCGAATGATGAGATTAGTTCCAATTACAAATTAGCAACTGTACGATCTTATGTTTTTTATACTTCTTATTCCTTGTATTTAATTAAGAAACTATATCTGAAATCTCTGCAAAAATCGGCTATAGTTTAGTACAATTTGACAACATTTTTTTGTGTTTATATTTGACTATAAGGTCAATATTTTTTTTAGTACCTCACTGCGTAAGGAGGGTAATGTTTTTAAGTGTATATGTGTATGTTTTGATGTACGAAGTGTCTTAAATTTGTCTTTACTTCCTGAGTATCATAGGTTACATTTTATTATAATAACAATAATGATACGACTCTCGCAAAATAAAAAAATGTGCCTTTCCCTAACCTTCGACTGGCTTATTCGTAAAAAATAAATGCTTTCACTGGAATTATTCTAAAGACATTTATAACGTATGTACCTACATATGACGCAATAAATGATATGAATATGAATATAACTTTTTACAGTAGTTGTACGCATACTTTTTCACAAAAAACATGCACTCAGCAGCGTATCAAGCGTAACGATATAGTAAAATAAGCTTCAAAAGCAAATTTTCTGAAGTCTAGTATTTTGTTACAGACTAATTCTTAGTACCTACCTAAATAAATATCTCCTGTAGACAAAATGTCAGATTTTGCGACCCAATGAATTTATGCTTATTTCTATTATTCATAAGCTTGTGCTTGACCGCCAACACACCTGATGTTAAGCAACTACGTAGGCTACGATGCAGCACGCTTGCCTAAAAGAATCACATCTTCGACGAATACGTTGTTAATCAGCCATATCAACAAAAAAACTCATTGCAAAAAAAAAGTTAAATTGCCTTCATTAGTTGTTATTCTGACTAAATTGTATTATTAATTCATTTGCATGTGGATAATTATAAGCGAAGTAAGCGTGATTTAGAATCAGCTGGGTTGCCATCTCCTAGGAGTGACCTCTAGCCACCATACGTCACATAAAAAGGCACTTTGCGTAAAGATACAAAGTTTATATTATTACCCATAAAGATTCGTTATATCGCACGCCTGTCTAGTATTTATAGCTAATTATATTTGTACGGCAAGCGAAGATATAAAATATCACTTAACAAATTATTGCAGACATAATGCCTATTTTTTTTTAAAGTTAACGGCGATAAAATGTTGTCTTTTAAATCGATGCGATATATTTTTTGTCATATTAAATCATACATTAACAAAAAACTGGATTGGAATTTAAAATTTTTTGGTCACGAACTCTTGGCATTTAGTTCGTTCACTCATGTCATTTTGATGAAACCTTAAGAATATTTAAATTGTTTTACTACTGCCAGATTGAATCGAAGTATCCTACACAGCTGTAAAGAAGTTCTCTTGGAATCTCGAGTTCTTTCAAGATTCTTAAACACCCTTTAAGATAAGGAACACAAAATAAACCCTATAGAACAATAAATAAAGCTGAAAGTTTCGTGGAAGTAGAAACGCCGCCCGCTGCGAGCGTTAGCAGACCGATTCGAAAAATAAAATATCAATTTTTTGAATAATAAAATCTTAGAGCAGTCACACGGCGTCATAACGACCGAAATTGATGTTCACCCAATATTTTAAGCACGCGTTATTTTATACTTTATCGCAAAGCAATAAGGTAGCATTAAAATTAGTTACACACCGTTATAAATTTGTAACGTGACATGGAATCGCATAAATTCGAATAAAAATGTCAAAAATGAATTCTCAAGATCGTAATCACAATAAAGTTAATAATATCGCGATGAAATTTGAAATAAATAAAAATAAACAATTGATGTGTGGTATCATTAAGAATTAGTGTACAATGCGACTTTATGGAGCTTACCCTTTGTTTTTTTTAATCTTATTATATTATTTTTTCTTTTTTCACCGGTCAGCCAGTAGGGATTCTGTTCGTTTGAATTAAGGATCTGTCAAAACCAATTTAGGAAGGTTGACAGAGATCATTCTAAGAATTTAAATATTCTTTTGATATGCGACTTCTGACAGGCTAATTAGAGTGGCATCACCTTAACACTTTTAATCACATGTTGACGGCGTTTTTTTTAAAATAGTTAATGATAATAAGCTTCAGTTATTCTTACCGCAAGTATTTAGTATCAGATTAACTTTGATGTATAATTTCACTGTGATCAATTTAATTATTGATAAATCTAAAGTTATGTTATTAACCGACTTCATTCTAACGATTGTCTTCTGAACCTATAGATAGGTACTCTATTCAGTTTTTTCTTGGTTTATATGAAATATGAGTATGTACATAGTTCTTATTCATAATTAAGTAGCAAACAAATCTCCAAGTTTTTGAATCATAATATCAGATACATGTTCTCCGCTCAATTCAAACTAACATCTATCGACATCTCAACCCTGCAACTCCGCGCCGTTGTCCCGCCGCATGTCCTCAGGAGAGCCGCATGTCGGCACGAGACACTGCAAAGGCTGCCGCCCTACGACCGCTACTAAACTGCAAGCAACCTTCCAATCTTCCAATTATGGCGACAATCTATCCGAGCCTCGCCATTGGACGGAGGAATGTTAAATTTGAGATGTGAAGATGAACCAGTGTGGGCGGATGGCGGGTTAAATAGATCGACCTTATGTTCTAACGCTTTCTCGTGATATTTTCACGAGAGTAGTCTTAAAAATTGCGTTGCAAAGGAGTGCTTTGAAAACTGTTCACCATCCAAGAAAAAATATATTTAAGAGCAGTGGTGTTTCTGTTCAGGAGAATGTTATGCTGTTGAAGTCAAAATTTCTGCAGTTGCATACATTATTTGTATCAGAATTTTGAAATTTAATAGAAGTCCATAAACTACTTACATTTATCATTAACATCACCGTCATTTCTCGTTACCACAGAATGAACATAAGGCACATTGATAATAAATGAAAATGATGAATGAGAAGAATGGAATTCTTTGCCGCCATCACTGTTTCCTGAGACCTACAATCTTAGAATTTTCTAGGCTAGAGTGAATCTTCTAGATCGACGAGCTCCATCCTCGGCCACACCTCGCTTAACATCAGGCGAGTTGGTGGTCACTCGTAGTAATAATAATCATCTATAAAAAAATATGAATAATGTACTGAAACTTAATTTTCGGCCACCTATGTATAGTGTTTCATAAAAACTATAATTTAGGTATTCTATGTTCAAACTTAAATTGAGCATTATTGTTTTCGATCGACATATTACATCTTCGACTAAACTATTACTAACGTTTACTTACGTATGCATGTTTATGGCCAAACTAAAATCTATTTTAGTTATTAAATATACAAATATAAATTTAAAAAATGTATTCAATAGAAGTAAACTCGAAAAGTTAGCAAACTATAATGCAAATTTCAAGCTGGGCAATTTTATTTATAAGTAATACATATCACGCTATACGCTTCAAGTATGAGCACACCTCGGAACCATAAAGTTAAGATTGGAGTGTCACCGACAGGCCGACACTTGCTTACCCATTACTTAATGGCGACGCTAGCCAACCTAATATCACCAAGTTACCTTCAAGGGATGGGAAAAGGAATAAGGTAGCTTTCTAAATCATTGGCTGCGGTGATATCATTACCTTTGACCATATTTACGTTAGGCCTCCAACTCTTCTTTGCAGTCTATGATAGAACGCGTACGAAGAAGATATTTGTCATTTTAGTAGAACGCACGATAAAACTGGAATTAAGCGTTTCGTTCGGGTTTTTTGTCAACACACATGTCGATTCTTCTTATTGGCTGGCTTTACTTGTTCAATAAATAAACGCGAAGACTCATCTCTTACTAGATTTATTTTCATCCAACCACTCAGTTAACAGCCTGGGCCAAGAGTACTTAATGGGCAATGTTTTAGAGCAGAATAACACAAGTATCAA
The DNA here is from genome assembly GCA_947563715.1 of Lycia hirtaria. Lineage (NCBI taxonomy): Eukaryota > Metazoa > Arthropoda > Insecta > Lepidoptera > Geometridae > Lycia > Lycia hirtaria. The sequence goes on from OX387385.1 coordinate 36,529,213, forward strand.
AAATGACGTGTGTATCTGTGTGTCTGTATGTAGCATCGTAGCTTTCAAACGGATATACCGATTTTGTTTTAGTTTTTTTTGTTTCATCAATTCACAGATTTACTTGTACAACATGTTGTTTGATGTATTTTTGTGAGCATTATAAGCTTATAAAACTCAAAACCCCCCGACAAACCGACTGAACCGATTTTGATGAAACATAGTTAAGAAAATTGGATAAAATCCTTTTTCAACCAAAAAACTACATCAAAATTGGTCCATCCGTTTGAGAACTACGATGACACAGAAACACCCCTCTTTTTGAGTAGGGGATTAAAACTAAACACTCAAGCTCTGGATCCATAACCTCGCAACACTTAAAGACTTCCCAATAACATTAATAGCAAAATTAATATTCTAAAACAAGTTAATAAATAATAGCACCTAGAAACGCGTTCAACACGACCGGCTTGCACTTAGGCATCCTAACTTAATTAGCGTCTAAGTTCTTAACTTAACCGTCGAGTGAGGAATTTGACTTTACAAGTTGCAGTTTACATAGGCGCCTGATTTACTGAGTTAGTTTCTTAGGCCCGTAAATCTAGTTCCTATTTTAAATTCTAAGAAGATCGTCTCAGGATGTACTCTATGTTTATTTATATTACTGCTTTATAGGTCGCCCATTGTCTGTCGCGGTCGCGCATACCAACATTTTTGAAGATATAAAACGGCTGAGTAGACTTACAGCAAGTAGGTAATAATACTCAAAACTTCAGAAAAAAAAACGGGAGAACCGATTTTGAAAAAATATAGGTAAGAACACTCGATGAAATTCTCAAAATTATATCAAAATCAGTCCATCCGTTTGAAAGTTACGATGCCATAGACAGACAGATACGCACGTCAAACTTATATCGCCCCTCTTTTTGGGTTGGGGGTTAAAAGCAGTAGGTATTAAAAAACTAAAATCAACCTACTCGTACATTATATTCTATGAATTTATATTAAATATAAAACAATTATTATTTCGGTTAAAAAGGTAGATATGGAAGTTCACACCTTAAAAATGTCTGCATTTAATAGATACTTTTTGGCAAATGATTTTTCTCGTGAGTCTTATAAGTAGTCACCTAACAGAGATGAGAATTTCCTCATACTTTGTACTTCGTTGATCGTTAACTAAAGATATTCTTTTAGGTAAACATTTTGTAAGTATAATTATTTTAAATCACGATTTCACTTAACTTTTGTTTATATTCGTGTCTTGTTTGTGTGCGTGTAACCACTCATAGCTCGCTCCATCTCGCACACATGCAAATACAATATGCATGTATATACTAATACTACATGACCACACATGTAAAGGCCCGCAAGTACTCGCGAAATGCAACAGGCATATCTTCGTTCCTTGATTCAAAGCAGCCTAGATGGATATCGTTTATGAATATATTGTCTATTACCGTTATTGAATATGCTTTATGCTGATTCCAAATTTATGCACTTACTTATCATGTTCATAAACACACATATAAAATTAAATAGGCATGTACAGTTAATAAAATATTGTTAAGTTTTAGCAGCTTTCCCTTTCCATCTTCGTTAATCGTAATTAAGTAAACAGGTATGTTACAAGTAAATATACTTAAACAGATAATTTCATTTAACGCAGTTTTGTGAAGTTTCCGTGCCCGTAACAAAGCTAAATCTTAAAGTCTTATGTGAATAATAAAACTTTCGCTTTTATCAAGCTTTCTTACCTTTAGAAATGCGATACAAAAGCAAATATAAGTTGTACATTATTATATACTATTCAGATTTGGAACAAGTATCAATGTTAAAAGAAAAACAAAATACCCGACTGAAAAAAAAAAGAGGTTTATGCAGCCTAACTTATGTTTTTTTTTTAATTTTGATGTACCCAGTGTCACTCTCACAATTAAGACGAATCTATTGACACCACTCACATCAAAATCGGTCAAGCCGTTTAGGCTCTAGGGCGTGTTAAAGAAATATACATACATACATACCCTCCTTCTTACGCAGTCGGGTAAAAAGGACATAGCTAAGTTTACCCTAAGATAAACTGACAGTTGCAGTAGCAGAAATGAGACACTGTGGGTTTCTGATGATACCACTACTCTATAATGAATGCATATTTGTAAAATTTTGTATCTCATATTCACCGACTTCCTACATATAACGAGGACGAGAGTCGATTGAAATTCGGTTTTAATTTTTTAATATAAATATTTAGTGCCAGAAAAAATAGACGTGGGCGTACTATTTGTAAAAGTCTTTATTGATATATTTTCTTCTTATCAACTTCTGACTTCAAAAAAGGAGGAGGTTCTCAATTTACAATTTCTCAATTACCTCACAATATTGCATATTTGAAGTCGGTTGTTTCCTTTTTTTAAATTATAATATTTAGTAGGATTATGATTATTGAATATACATAATAATCTAACGACATTTTCCCTAAATATAACTACCATTAAAATTATGTTGTTGACACATAATTTTTTGTCGTATTCTGAAATATGATTAACAGCACATTACTCACTTTTCCGTTGCATAATATTGTATTTGTTAATTGAATTATCATAAAAATGTAAAGAATTTGTATAAAGATAACTTTGAGTGTGTTATTCTGTATAATGTTAATTATATGCAATCTGTCATATGTAAATGCATAGATAAAAAAATCATGTTTGAGATAAATCATACTGTTCACAAAGCAATGCATATTAAAACGACTTGAAGGTTTTTTGTAACGGAAGCTACATTATATAATTTATAGCGCCAGACAGAAAAGTCAATTTTCAATGTTCTATAAAGTTCCACTTAGAAAAATATGAAAATTAGCAATATTTCCCCATCTGTAGGCAATTATACAAAGAAAATGTCATAAGAAATATGTATTTCATATTTATTGACTGCGCAGCTTTCATACGTATTTTAGTTTTTAACTTTCTATATTTTAAGATTAATACATTATTTTATTATACCTACATTATGACATACATACATTGCAATTTACATTAAATTGCAATTTAACTAAAATGTACCACGTGGCTATGTTGTCAAGACATTATGAAAAGAGAAACATTTATTTAAAAATAAGAAGAAAATAAGTATTGATTTTCTTCTATTCCACTTCCATGGCCATATTTTTTCGTTGAAAAAATCGCCAGAGCTACCTTGCCTTAAAAATAGACCTAATTATTGCAACTTTTGAATAAGAAAAAAATTTTTTTTTTTTCCATTTTTTAATTAAACGATCCCAAAAAAACTTCTAGTTTACAAAATCCTGCACGAGAGACAGTATACCTCGCCCATTGTAAAATGCACTACTCGTGAAAGGTTGGTCTCATCCCGTGACCCTTACTTCAGAAAGTGCACCTTACTTCTATACTATACCTTTGGACAACAACACAAACAAACATCAACCCTAACACCGACATATAAGCTTGAAACTCCAATACATCTCCCGCTGCGACCTCGAGCGAAAGTACCAAAGTAATTCAAATTTTATAGCCAAAGAAATACGGTTGATTAGAAGACGTCGAGGGCATGCACTAGAAAGTATGACTTTGGTAACCTTAGGGTCTAGTTAAATAAGTAATAGTAATTTTGATACTGGATTTAAGAGAATTCATTAGACCTGTTTGTGCGGCCGCGCCGTCTGCTCGCTCGCTTTTGCTCATCTTTCTAGAACTTTTACTTTACTTCAAGTGACCTCTGTAGAAAGCGTATCTTAAGATACGTTAGTTCTTAAGGAGTGCTCGATATATGAGGTTGGGTTTCCTTATTTATGTACTAGCTGCGGAAGATGCTGAGTGTTATGCTTACTCATAACAGTCCTATTCCACCCAGAACCCTGTATGGCACTGCACTCGCCACTCTGAGATATATATTAGACGTCAAATCTCGCCATGGTGGGGAATTGCGTTGAAAAACACTGCACTTCAATTCAGAATACAGTAATATTTTCACATTCCTGCTTAAAATATCGCAAAGCGGTGATACATCCTCAAGTACACTCTGAAAAAAAAACTCCAAATATATAGGTAGTCTTCTTATTGATTTTGTAGCTATTATTAAAAATACAGAATCCTCAAATTTCAATTTTCATGCACCTCACTTTGACCAAGTAAAACTTTAAAACTACTATTTATCCGTTAAGATTGGCAGAATATGATCAAACCCAAGCCAAACAATTAAAAAAATCCTGCTGCACAATGTCAACCCCGTATTGTCACGGTGTATGACAGCTATTGGCCCAGTTAACGCCGCCAAGGTCTGCGTGACCGTCCGTCCGGGCAGCTTGCCTCACATCCTGGGGTAGCCACTGTGACGAGACTTATTACCTGATAACTGTACCTACTTATCATATACATCTGGTATTAAGGATTGAAGTCAGACTCAGATATTTTATTGCCATATAGTATTACAAAGTTGGTAAAACAAATAAGCACTAGTATACATCATATTGGGATCAACTATGTCGACATCGGACTATGCTAGAAGCGGGTGCTTCTAGCATAGTCCGATAATAGAGTGTAATATCTTCTATAGGCTATGTCAAATGAGACATCTATAACCACGTAATTTGAATAACTTCTGTTTTCCAGCAAGGTTTCTCCTTATGCAACATGATATGTTCTATTCCTTTAATTTATTCATGGCATGGCACTTAAATAAATAAATATTTGTGGACATTTCACACAACACCATCTAGACCAAACTAAGCAAAGCTTGTACTATGGAACTAGATGGCTGATAGAATACATATATACTTTTGTTTTGTAAATATATACTTATGATACATAGAAACACCCAGACACAGAACAAACATCCATGCTCATCACACAAATGTTTGCCCTGGGTGGGGATTGAACCCACGACTTTTCAGTTCAGCAGGTAGATGTAAACACACTACCAACTGAGCCACAAAGCCAGCCAGTCTCCAATTCGAGTGGAGACCACGAAACGGCAAACGCAGCGTCGAAAGAACAGCCACAAGATGGACAGATGACCTCATAAAAGGGAGCGGGAAGACGCTGGATTCTAGCCGATTCCAAAAAGACCTGAAGGAAGCTTCAGGTCCTCTTGGAAATCCGTGGGGGAGGCCTATTACAGCAGTGCACTTGTCATAGCTGAAGTGATGACGATAATTATCTATGTTTGTTTTTGTCGGTTCGAACGTCCAGTGTCTTATATGAATCTATCCAATCATTCATCATCATCATCATCTCAGCCACAAGAAGTCCACTGCTGGACATAGGCCATGGATTTCCAAAAAGACCGGTTGGAAGCGCTGCATCCAGCGTCTTCCTGCCACTTGTATGATATCTTCTGTCTATCTTGTGGCTGCACAATCATCCAATCATTAAATAAACTTATTTGTCATATGGGAGTCTGAGGTCGATGCTTTATCCGTAGCTAGACATAAAATTATTGTCAGGAGCGCTTGCCCCGTGTGTTTAAATTTATCGGCGTGCATAAATTACATTCAACATGTCGGAGTAACTCAGAGGTCATGAGTTTCACACTCTCAGTACTGTAATACAGCCCGACCAACTTATTTATAGTACGTAGAAAGATATAGAAACCAAATTATTGTTTAGTTTTTCTCTGGTTGTTTTGTTTGATCTAGACGACTTCATTATTCTACTAAACTTTTTTGTCAAACTTGCCAGTCTCCTAACTCGTCTCATTTCTAACATACTTTTTTTAAATTGTCATTTTTCTATAGTTGCGTTTCACAGCCAACTCATCCGATGTTAAATGTGGTAGCGTTATCATCATCATCTTAGCCACGAGAAGTCCACTGCTGGATATAGGCCTCCATGGATTTCTGGTTGGAAGCGGCCTGCATACAGAGTTTTCCTGCCATGACGTACTTTGGTATAATACCCTACCTTAGAAGATGCAAATCCAATCACAATTCAAATATAGGTACTTAGCCCTTAACTATAAAACTGGGTCATCTTTGATAGGTATTAAGTCAACATATGTCATAGGCAAGGAGCTAATTCTTTTTTTCATAATATTAATGTTTTTCACGCTTGACATACCGGTTACAGATAAGGCAGGATAGAATTTAGTTACGTACATAATAATCATGAAATACGATTGTGGCGCCCGGTTCACCTTCGAAATTAAGACGGTAATTCTTAAAAATTAGTTTTAGGATGTGTAATGAGTCAGCCGGGTGTAAATCTTAAGCTCTGTCATAACAGTGTAATATTGCTTCCGTGTTACATGAATATAAATTAAGAATACGAATTATTTTATGACAGTTATAGCTATAGTTATTTATTGGAGAGTATTAGTGCAAACCGTTTCGGGGTGCAATAATAGTCCAAGGTACTTGTGGCGTCTGAAGTGTTCATAATTGTGGTTTTCGTGATTATTGTATAATTAAGGACAAAGCGGAATCATGAAATATTATTAGTTCTTAGACTAAAAAATATTAATCATAATATATATACACACATGTGAATAAAAAAAATAATTAAATGGCTGTTAGCAGCGGGATTCGTTCCCAGGATTCTGGCCTCATTACCATGTTGTATGGCGATACTTGAACAACGTAGAGGCCAGCATTCTGGTCACGGGTTGTGTCTATCAGACGAGACTCGAGCTCGCTATATACTTTTTGCTGCTGGTCCCTTTGGTTCCAAAGTTTTAACCCCAAAAGGCTCAAATATATATCCAATATCTTAGTGTAGTTTTTTTTGCGCCTTTTGAGATCTGCAAATTCAGCCGCAGCGCCAGCCTTATTTTGACTGGTCTCGTGGCTCAGTTGGTAGTATGTTTGCTTGCTGAGCTGTAGGTCGTGAGTTCGATGCCCACCCAGGGCAGACATGCAGAAGGACATAGTCTATTTTATAATCATAATAATCATCGTTTTTCATCACTACGCGGGTGAAGCCGCGGGCGGTTGTTTACATATCCCTTGTTATTTTTTTGTCTAAGTTTATATTAATGATGCAACATATGTATCGTACAATTTTATTTGCGACATCACATCCCGGACGGAGTACTGCGGCTTCCACCGCTGGGCTGGACGTCGGATGCGCTGGCGCAACGTACCAATGGTAATATACGCTCCCAACGAGCGCGATATGACATTGAATCAAATTATTACTTGTCTTACTGTACTTAAACCTGTGTTTGTAACTTTGGGTATCTTTGAGCATACGGCGTTGTTGTTGTTTTCTCTAAGTACAGGTCGACAATAAATCTTGTGAAATCATTAAAAGTCCAGGTATGAGGGTGTGGGCTTAAATTAAAAAAAAAATGGTTGTCTGTAAAGTTGGTTTACGGACGATAGTTTAACGTGACAACGTCATAATAAAACATTAATGAAATGGTGATGATGATGATGTAACGGGACAATTAGCGTAACGCGTAACGGGACAATGAGTCATACTTTCTCGTGCATGCAGCCGGCGTTCATCGATTTATTAGACGTTGTCATGTCAAAATGTGTTTAGGTTATTGGTGAATCTGTGTCCTGGCATTTCTTGCTGCCTATGAGAGTTGGCTCCAGGGTAGACGAGAATTAAGCACGCACAGATAACAAACAAATATAATATGTATAGATACAGTTAAGCAGATTAAAAGACCTATTACAGCACACGATTTCTCGGGCCCAGCCTATCGGGTCCCTGTCTAAGAAGTATGGAGATCGGAAACCTAGCCCTAAGTACTTAATGTTATATTGTTATCATGTGGTTTTTAATAAAGTGTTATCTATCTATCTATCGGAACCCTGACTCCTATTACATCATACGATTTCTCGGGCCCTATACCTATACTATTCACAAACGCGCCAAAATACACATGGCGCGAACGATAGCTTTTTTTATGTTGGCATCGTGCAACTTGCACATTTGCCATTTGTGGAGCTTAAAACGGTAGCTTTATAAATGAGGTCGGTCAAAAAGTGAAACATAACCTTTTCCATCACGTTCGAGGCTGTCATTTTGCAGTATTGCCATGTTACCTTGTGACACATCGGCCGCTCGACCTCTCGGTAATGAGGGCTCATCAACCGCAGATTACCACACTAATATCAATGTTCCGACGTTATTGTCCGTCTGTAAGTGCTCCGACAGGTTTATTACAATTTGCTACTTAAATTCTAACTTTAGTTTAGTATTATAAGCTACTTAGCAAATAAATGTGTAACAAGCTAACTGTGCAGCATCATATAGGATAGTTAAATCACAGTTTAAGATAACAAATATGTTTTGTATACTTTTACTGTTGTTTTTATTTGTTATTTCTTGCGATATATCATTTTTAACAGAATTTCGCACCCGTTTCATACATTTCGACTCAAATCAAAATTAGAAATATCTTCATAGATTTTCTCTATAAAAGATCCAGCTCTTATTATAGAGCGTAGTGTTTTGTTCTCTTTGGTTCCCGCCAAAACTCAAATAGTTAACGTACTCTATACGTGTTCTTTAATTGTTTGGTCTTGCGCGACTGGAGTATTTGCACATAAAACTATAACCTACTTACAATCCGACAAAGGATGACTTTACTTATCTCGAAAAAAGTTCTTTAAAAAAATATTTCGCAATAATTTAGCTGTAGGTACACTAATTTAACAACATTATTAATCTAGCCCGTGTACCAAAATACAAGGAAGTGTCATGAATATTGAACAGCATTAAGCCATCAAGTCGACAGCCGTTTGACATTGTACTTACCGATACAATGGCTACCGTGCCCGAATCGATCCTATTCGAATACAATCGAGGTACCTACTCGATTTCTTACAACATTATTATATCGATAATTAAGACATGAGCACTGGTTTGTGACTACTTCCTTTTGTGGAGGCGGTATTTTTGTGTCTTCTATTATCGATATAAATTTCAATTATGTGTCATTTGTGTGCCTATGTTGTTATGCATACACAAGGCTTTTCAAAATGGCATGGCGATGTTTTCTTAATATTGTAGGCAACTGATTCAGTTGACAAAGACTAAATATCGATTTTCCAGTGCAGTTTTCTTTGATGGTTTGTGTACTGAATTGTCGATACAAACTTAAATGATGTATCAGCTATTCGTGATGCTGTGCACAAATTCCATTTGTTTATATTTATATTTAATTAGGTACATAAAGTTGCACACTTCATAAATAAGTAAGTTTTTTTTTTAGTTTAGAAGTGAAAGCCATGTAACAAAATAATGCAACGAAAATGGCGTTATAATATTTTCAGGCAGTTTTAATCTACAGCGTAAAACGCATGTGTCAATGATCCTTTTTGTAAAATAGATACATAAAATAGCATTCCGTAACATTTTTGAGGGCTACTTTTTTCTCCATCCGGTGTTCTATTTCCGGGCGTGCTCCAGTTACTGTTCCCCTCAGTGATTGCAAGTCGCGGTAGGTGTAGCGAGCAGGCGGGGCGAGCGCGACCAATCATCGGCGGCGCGGCACGCATGCGCACCGATGACAAATACCTACCTACCTACAGCACACGACACTGATCTTGTTCCACATAAATTAGTTATATAATTAGTTGACATATTGTGTCGTATTGTGGTTGGAATGCTATTGATGGTTTTATTGAACATTTAAAAGTGCTCATTTAGTTTTTTTAATGTTAGATACTTAGATCTACGATAGACCACCAACTCTCTTTATGTTAATCGACGGTGTAGCCGAGGATGGAGCTCGTTACTTATATTGTTATAGTTTTATATTGGTTGTCATTCTAATTTTCTCTTACAGAACAATCTATTATCTGTACATAGTAGATTAAAAAATAAACTAGATTACTGTCAACGTGGGTAACTTTGACTCCATGTCAAACATTGTACATAACTTTTGTCGAATATTCTAGATTTTTTCCGAAAAATTTGTACTCAACACGACTAAGTACTAATCTTTTGAAATTGACCAATGAAAATTATGTTTTTAAATCCGTCACGTTGTATTTGTTGTATTTTCTATAACGTCATAAAAATATGGCATACTCAAAAGAAGGGACGCACGGAATCTGATCCTGGCTCGTACAATATTGTTGACCAAAGTGCTAGCACTGAGAACAGTATCAGTCCAGCATCCGCCGGAGCGTCTCCTAGCGTCAGTCACGCACTGCGATAATCGTAACAACTTGTAACAATATAACAATACGTACAGACCGAGTTTCAACGCACAGACCACGGAGGAACAGGACCTCAACTCTACTTGACAGAATACTTCTTATTAGTACAGACAACACACTCTGCAAACACAATTAATTTATTAATTAATAGTGACTCTTGCTACGGCGCAATAAAGCAGGTTAACTTACACAGACTGTAAATACTTACTCCAATATTATCCTACAGACACTTACATAGTGCATCTCGTTCTATCTTGTAGCTCATATCTTTTCTGGCACACGGCAAAGTATTGTGCAGTCAAACCGGCTTAATAAGATAGTGGTTATTTTACTTTGGAGCTTGTATGGAATTTTATCCATCAGATTAAAATACACATTTCACCACATAATCGTACGTGCGTTATGTTCATATTTTTCATACGTTTCTACGGAGTTGTGTCTCTGACGTTTGCTAATCCGCGTTCCAGTTTTGCGCAATACTCGAACGCTAGCGCGAAATTTCTTTTCTGCGAACTCTTGTTTTACGAGTAGTTTTGTTTAGCCGGCAGCTTTGCCTTTGATACGCCGACTGCTCAATGCTTTTTATAGTGCACGGGCAACATCTATTGTTGGAGACTTTTTACGCAAATCGTTTTACTGTGCAGTTAAGGTTATTGCAGTTGTTGCTATTAAAGAAAGGTAGATAGAATTTTGCGAATAGAAAATATTTTTTTTGGAAATAGCTAACGGTTTATGTTGTCATAATTTTAACACAGAAAAAAACGGAAAATTACTTTTTTCAACGAGTTGTCTTGTACAATATTATCGATGCCATAGACAGTTTAATTGAGTGATCAACAGTGGCTTTAAGCCTACTGCTAAAGAAGTCTTTATTTCCTTACGACATACTTACCTACAGTACACTTCAAGAAGTATAACAATCCTTCTTTCTCATTTAATATCAAATTGAAGTGAAGTCATAGCTTCCGATCTAGATACGCCATTACTCTCCGCCGGCAGATCAGTATGTAACTATGTATGAGAGACGCCTGCGCCTGCGCATTCAAGTGTCAAGCCGGGATATTTGTCGGCAAGACTGCACACACGAGGTATATTTTTACTAGATTTATAGACATCGTGATTGATTCTCTAATACATTTTAAAACGGTGATAACTTATAGAGCCATGTTGTAGGATGGGATATGTCTTTACAATATTTTGTTACGAGCATGAATCGGCATTTTAAACTGTGTCTATGATTTTGTGTATACCTATTTATATATATATATATTGGATTATTATTTGTTAAGATGGTTTTACAGAGTTTTAATAATAATATAGAATCAAAATATATAGTATTCTGTTTTTTTTTTTATAAAATTAAGTGACGTGCTGAATGGGTCGCTATAGCAGACTGAGCTTATCAAGCTATAGCATCTTGCATAATTATAAGTATAACAATCCAATGCCATACATCACTTTCAAAACCATGTGTAGCAATAAATTGGGCTCGTCTTTCTGACATATTAGATATCTGTTTATATACTTGTCTTGTCTGTGTATACTTGCACTCTACTCCATGATTTTACAAAATAAATGTACCAAAAGTAACTGTACTGACTGGCACATTGTCCCAGGCATTCTCTGCAAAAATGTCCTAAGTACCTACTACTAAAAAGTGCCATGATACCAGCGATTTTTTAACCGACTTCCAAAAAGGAAGAGCTTCCCATTTCGACTGCATCTTTTTTTGTATATTTGTTCGGCGATTATTTCGCCAATTCTGACTTGATTTTGATGATTCTTTTTTTGTTTGGTAGGTCATACTTCAGAGGTGGTCTCATACAGGTTTAATCAAAATCGATTCTGTACTTTGCTTTTTATAACTGGAATAATATATGACGAATTCCGTATTTTGAAGTTTGTTTATTATTATTTTTAAACTATAATTATTAGTCATAAGTGATAAGCAATATTTGAAATCAATGAACCAAAGACTTGGTAAAATAATAATAAATATTAGTGAACATATTACACAACACCATCTAGCCCAAACTAAGCAGAGCTTGTACTATGGAACTATATAGCTGATAGAATACATACCTATGTACATTTTTTTGTAAATATATACATATGATAAACATCCATGCTCATCAAACAAATGTTTGCCCTGGGTGGGTATCGAACCCACGACCTACAGTTCAGCAGGCGGACTGAGCCACAGACTTACATCAACTCAGTTCAATACAAAGTCGCATACAGCTGTAGAATAGAGACTGAGAAACAAAGGTGATTATGTACAAATGAGACGTGTTTCGATGCATTAGAGCGATACAGCGCACGGACAGTCGTACGCGCAGACAATTGTCATGGGAAGTGGGTGAGTGACTAAGCACGCGAGTTAAGGTGCGAGATCGCTGCTGCGACGCGCGACAAAATCGCAAGTAACGCAGCTACACAAAAAACTTCGCTTTTACTTGGCTAGAAGCCTTAAATGTGGATGTTCTATAACCGGTTTCAAAAAAGGAGGAGGTTGAGCCATGAAGTTACTTTTATTTCTAAGAATGTTTAATGTTCTCGAAAGTATGTGAAGTCTGCCAACCCACACTTGTCCAGCTCGATGGCCTTACTATTTCCAAAGTCCCCACCCAGCAATGGAACTGGTTATAAAACAAGGCCAATCTGTAATATAATGAAGAAGTATTTTTGCTAGCACATGCCATACGAGTCAACATAAGTGTAAAACTATATTTTATATGGTAATCAAAAAAATAGTTGACGAAATAAAAATGTCGAGTCGTAAAATATTGATAGTATCGCTTTCTATAAGTATTAATAACAAGGTAATCCGTCTTAAACAGTCATTAACAATAATAATATCATTAAAATGGTGCTAACATTCATAATATTCATGCTCAAAAATTACTTGGTTTTATTTCCATATTCACACGGTGTATGAATTCCGTTACTTTTTATGTGTATAATGCAACATCTGTGACTTTACACAATTTTGCAGGTTATTATTCGGGGAAGTGAAAGAATATCTTGCTGCCGATTTGGTTTACTTGTTAAAATAGTTTCATAGATATTTCGATTTTCCTCGATTCCTTTTTCGATTTTCGAGTTTCTTATATATTTTGAGTTTCCGGCAGCCTAGTGGTGAGACCGTCTGACTTGCGATCCGCAGGTCCTGGGTTCGAATCCCACGGCATGCGCCTCTGTCTTTTCGAAGCTATGTGCGTATTGTTGATTGCCGCCAACTTCAAACGGTGAAGGAAGACATTGTGAGGAAACCTACATGTCTGAGAGTTCTCAGTGATCTTGACGATTTATCGCGTATGTTTTACATAATTTTACAACCTTATGAATATGAGACTTTTCAATTGACTTTGCTGTTTTGTAAATATCTGCAGTCACTTGTTTTCAAGTGACTATACATATTTACTAGATAAATTCATAACTGACCAATGCAAGATACTGGCAAATGCTCAAGACGTGTGGTGTACTTTTTCTCCCAATATAAAGAAACAGGACATGCATCTAAAACATAGGAATTTTTCAAAATGCTGCAGTGAAACGTTGCCTTAACTGGGCCGAGTGCAAAGTATAGCTTACAGCAAACAATGGGTTGTATTATAGACAAAAAGTCAGGTGATACCGCGTTATATCATAATACCATTATGTTATGCTCATCGACCAGTCATCGATTTGATTTCGATGTCAAAGGTTGCGCGAGTAAGGGTATAACTCCACAAGCTATTAAAATTCGATGTGAGTGATTGCGAGCGAACGAATTCTTGAATATGGTTATCTATTTATAATCCGAACTCTGAAATATCGAATATCATATCCCCGGAAACAATATTTTTTTCAAAAGACACTCAAAATCCTGAAAGCTTATTATGATAACCGAATCTTAGCGATACGAAAGTTTATCTGTATAATAAAAAGAATCCTAACAAACCTAACCTAACAACTGTTCGGGCAAATGAAACATATGACTAACAAACTTTTGGAATCACACTCTCGTGTCAAGTAAGACATTTGGAATCACACTCTCGTGTCAAGTAAGACATTTGGAATCACACTCTCGTGTCAAGTAAGACATTTGGAATCACACTCTCGTGTCGTTACTCTTGAATATCGTCAGAAAGGAAGTCATATTCGTATGTGATAAATTTTGAGCGATTAAAAAATTTAGCTTCTGATTACGGTGATGTTTTTGGCGAACGTTAAATTTTTTTGTCACTAAAATAATTTTATCACTTACTTAGTCTGAAGTTGGAGTCTGATAGTCGACCTTGAACATATTGGTGGGCATGCTAGATGCGTCAAGTAAGAATTTATTTGTTCAGAATTTTGCATGTAGGTTAGTTGAAGCATAAGTTCGTTCCAATAAATTAGGACTCATTTTTTGTCAACGTGAGCTTATTTTAATTTACACACAAAAAAGAATAAGTTTATGTATATAATAATATAAAAATTTGATACTATATATATTAGCTGCAGTAAATTTTACAAGTAATTAAAAGCCATACTATCGTATCATGTTTATAGGTATTATTAATTAATTATAATTAACACCGTTTCCTCAACAATCTGTCCGTTTGTCTAATTATTGTTTTACAGTTCAATAAATTGTATTGTTATTACAATATTAAAATTATTTAGTAACACTTAAAATACGCTTAAATTTTTTAAGTGTCTTATACGCAACCATTATATGAATTTAGAAACGAAATGAAAATGAAATTTCCTTATTAGCTACAGTTTTAGTGTATAAATATAACTTATAACTTGTACTGCAGCTCTTATTTCTATCTATCGTATCAGTATCATGATACCTAATACGGTATCAGATATTGCCATGATACTGTGATACGCCTCGATACTGCCGCGATATTATCGTGATGTTCGCGGATCGCGTGTTAATATTGAGCATATAACCCATTAGCAATATTCTTGCATACTTCACTCAAACGACATAAAACAACCAAAAGGAGATGTGAACATAGCGGACACCCTGAGTTACGTCGTAGTGGCTAAATGCGTCAGGCAGCTGATTAGAAGCAAAAATATCTATTAGAAAATTATTGTACGCTAATCACCATTAAAATGTCAAAAGATTTTTTCCACGTATCGCATAGCCTCGCTTTTGCAGTGCGGCCTCGCCCCAAAATAACCGTAGAAAGCTCTAATCCAGTGTATTATTTAAACCCATAGCGAGTATTGGAGCGTTTGTTTGTCGGTATTTCCAACGTCACTCTCGTTTCAAAGGAATTAATGAATAGTTTAGAATTAAACTCCACGAGGAAAAGACAGTGTTCGAAGCGGGAGTAGATAGGCTCTGAGTACTTCGAGAGTAATGACCTTATGTAACGTAACGTGGTTTTATTGAGATACATCAGACTTAAAAAAACCACCGCTTAATATTATATATATTAAGCGGTGGTTTTTTTATATTTATTTTATGAAAATATTTATTTCTTTTTATCTCCCGACCCAAAAGAGGGGTGTTATAGGTTTGACATGTGTATCTGTATATTTGTGTGTCTGTCTGTCATCGTAGCTCTCAAACGGATAGACCGATTTTGATCTAGTTGTAAAAAAAATATTTTGTCAAGAGTGTTCTTAGCAATATTTCATCAAAATCAGTTCAGCCTTCTTTGTCGGGGATTTTTGAGTTTTCTAAATTTATAGGTATTTAATATCTGTGCATATTATCACACAATGACATCTACTTTCAAACTAAGCAAAACTTATACTATCAGAGTCAGTTTAAAGGTAGAATATGTAAAAGGTACTTTTTTTAAATTTTTTAATAAGACAAATCAAACACCCAGACACAAAATAAACATCCATGCTCGTCACACAAATATTTACCCTGGGTGGAGCTCGAACCCACAACATTTTGTGTAGTAAACAGACTATTACCTACTTGGCTATATGGCCAATGTAAGTCCACAGTTTCTTTTTCTCTTCTTGCATTATATCTTACGCCCAGAAGGTCCAAAAACAACATTAAGTCACGATGGATATTCCGAAAACTCGAACGCAACGCTTGAAATCCATTTTTACCGTGCGTACTATATATTAGAGAATGTCACAGAACTTAGAGTAGGTACATGTTAGACGTTACATACCCACAATAGATTTATGTCATAAAAAAGTAACACAAAAACATATGACATCAGCCCATAAAAACATGCTTTCTAAAATAAACCTTTTTTATAATTTTTCATTCGATATTTGTCATACAAAGAAGGCACGTTTGATCTTCGAATTCCGTTAGCCGATCGATAATCGATAAACGAATGATTTATCGTACGTAATCGATATAATTCATTCGGTAACACCGCGGGGCGCCCGAGACACGTCACCGTGACGCGCGACTTTCTGACGCGTGACAAATTGTTGTGACAAAATATTTCAACAGTTGCGTTAGTTAACCCTCATCACTATTTTTGAAATCTCACGTATTTAAAAAAATATGAATCTGATTTGATAAGCTAGCATTTATAGCTTAACAGTTAGAGTCCAAAATATTAATCATAAATATGTAACGCAGGATGGATGACGTGGCCATCTCGATTCAAATTCGAATGATTTTCAAAATCGAATGATTTTGCATTTGGAATTGTACAAATTGAATGAATGAAGGTTTATATGAAAGGATGCGATTTGTAAGATGACTTCGGGATTGTATGCAGATGTTTCCTTCCCACCGAGATATGAATGTGAGTATTAAATGAATTAATTTCACTTATATAGTGCAACATCTGCTGAATGGTGCGATGTAGCAACCCTCAATGTTAGTTCAGAAAACCTGAGATATCAATAGCTCAAATAATCTAGATAAAACATTTATAGCAAACATACAACTATAAAACATCGAAAACTATTACTTATAATTTGCTTTGAATAGATCATTTTCCCAAACAAATAGTTCTAGTAAATAGTTCAAATTCGTTTTTAGAATGCTCATATCTCATACGAAATAAAGAGTTTCTAATTTTTTTTAGGCTTAAAAAATATTGATTGTACGTTTTTATGAGGAAGTATGTGCTTTTTGCAGTGCTAATATACATTTTGGTTTATTTAAAAATATTATGTTTTAATTTTAACCGACTTCAAAAAGGAGGAGGTTCTTAATTCGGCTGTATGTTTTTTGTGTTTGTTCAGCGAATACTTCTCCAACAGCTATGATTTGATTTTAATGATTATTTTTTATTTGGTGAGTCATACTTCAGAGGTAGCCCCATATACATTTTATCAAAATCGGTGCAGTACTTTGGTTTTTATAAAAAAAAAAATTGAAAAAAATTACATCTAAGTAAACGAATTGCGTATTTCGAAGTCAGTTTTTCAGTGTTTAAAACAATTTTATTGTATCCATTAATTCAACATTTCCCCTCCTCTTAATTCTGTAATCTAATCAGATAGTGGTCAGTATCTGGTAATTGTCACAGATGTATTGCCAGTCGGTGCGCTGGTATCAATAACCCGGGTGGGAGCAATTAAACACAATTAACATGAAAAAGCGACTCGGTTTACTTATAATTGAAAATTACTTACGTGCAAGCTTACTGAGTATAATTATTTTAAAGCAGCTATCTTTGGATACTTTTGCCCGACTGCGTAAGAAGGAGGGTTATGTTTTTCGAATGTATGTATGTTTCTTTATATGTATTTAGGTAAGCATGTATATTTCTATACGAGCGCCTACAGCCTAAATTCGGCTTGACCGATTTTGATGTGCGAGATGTAGTTAGATTTGTCTTCTTTCCCTAAGTGTCACACACAGGCTATATTTTTATGTAATAATAACAATTATATCTCTTGCAAAAATAAAAAAACGCTTTTTTACACTCGCTTCGCTCGTTCATTATTTTTTTAGTTTCTCTCTCAATTATGTAAGTTAACCTTACTACGGCTAACACATAAGTATAAAAATCCACACAAAAACTACAATAAATCACATTCCTAATAAGTAGACATAAATTTATCTCGTTAAGTTAAAAAATAACCATGAACAAACCGGTGTGTCCAATCTCCATATTCAAGTGAAGCCGGCGCGTATATCTGTATGTGTATTGCACCGAGAGCGTCACAAATTAGAGGCGATCAAAAGTAAATCAAGTGCAAGTTGTGCCGACGCCGACGCTGTGACTGAGTAGATTTCTACGTTACACCTATCATTTGTAAGTTTTTATGAGAAGAACTTCTATGACATTAGTAAATATGTATGATTCCAGCAGCTGTGCTGAGTAAGCACATGGTTTATAATGTCCTTAAACTGGAACAAATATTATTTTTTGAAGCA
This sequence comes from Lycia hirtaria, assembly GCA_947563715.1. NCBI lineage: Eukaryota > Metazoa > Arthropoda > Insecta > Lepidoptera > Geometridae > Lycia > Lycia hirtaria. The sequence continues at coordinate 36,547,635 of OX387385.1, forward strand.
TTTGAGCATATCTAAATTGATTGAGTGAAGATGTGGTCCAAGCTGATAAATGCGTTTAGTCTGGAATGAGAACTGACTTTGAAGTGTGACTGCAGGGTCTGACAATTAGGTACTTGCCGATAAATGAATTTAACTTGAATCAAAAATATACCATTACTATATAAGTACAATTCCTTCTTAGTTTTAAAGCAATTTTCGTTGTGTAAGTCCAAAACTTTCTTCTCCAGCTTCACACAAATAGTAGACAACGATTTTTATTCACTTCATGCATATTTCAATACATATTTCATTTCCACTAATAGGTAGACAAAACGGAAAACTTTAATAGTATCTATAGTATCTATAGTATAGTAGTACTACATAGGTAGTTATAGTAAAAGTAAAACACATAGATGAGTTATTCATCAAGTCCAAAACAATAGTAACTGGCAAACGCATAAAAAGCCTGACGCGAAAATTCAATCAATAGAAAAAAAACAAATTCGTATATTGATTACTTCAATGATTTGCAAAATCAAATCCATTCAATTTTATGCTTAAAAAGCACTATTACTGTTAATATTCCAATAATGCATTTAATCGTAACAAAGGTGTATTATTTTGGTGTGTAGGCGCATAGACGCGCCAGTGCGCATCCGCACCAATTTCCGCGCCATTACGCATTCGCCGCGCTCACTTACTAACACATGCACGCTGTGAGGAGAGAACTCGCTGAGACCGGGTGATTCTGCACTATGTAGATACTATTATATTTTTTTGCCGTTTGAATATGTAGATGTATACTGTGTTGATGTATACATGGTTTAATAGTAAACTAGAGAAACAATATATTTTTGCGTGAATTACATTACATACTTTTCTTATGACATTTTGTGAAGTCACAAGTCACAGATTTTGTGTTCAATTTCATTGTGTTTGGTATATGTGTATGGTGTTTGGTATAATTTGGGTGTCTTCAAATCGTAAGTGAATAGGTTCCATCTAGACAAGCGTGAACCTGTCGCTTAACGATACATTGTTTAAAAATAGCTCGCAATTATCATGATAATTATTACTTTTGACGTGACAACTTCTAATAAATCGATGAACGCCGGCTGCACGCACGAAAAAGTATGCCTCATTGTCCCGTTACGCTCATTTTCCCGTTACGCTCATTTTCCCGTTACGCTCATTGTCCCATTACATCATTATCATCATCATCATATCATCAATGTTTTGTTATGACATGACGTTGTCACGTTAAACTATCGTCCGTAAACCGACTTTACAGACAAACAATTTTTTTTAATGAAACATATTTTAACGGATTTATGGCCTATTTTATCACTTTCATTTATTCTGATATAAATACATTGTCAATAATCTAAAAACTAAAACTAAATTAGTCAAATAACCGTTCCTGGTACAAAGTAGTAGTACCCATAACACTCGCTGCGTTACCTCGCTGTATGGCGATCGCCAGTCGTTGCACCAGAAACATGCAGGAATCACTTGTCCTATCCATTATCCTGTGGCCCAACTCACTATGAGCTGTTTGGCCTCACTACCCCAACAACCCATGGTCTCTACCGCAATCGGAAAAAAGAATACAACGGTTCCATCCCCGCATACTTCTGCCTCTTCTTGGCAGCGGCATCATTCGCAGCTGCTGCCGGCGAGTGGACGGTGCGATGCGGTGCGGTGGCGTTTTTTTTTTTTTTTTTTCATTGTGATGAGTAACAATTCCGAAAATCTTAGAAAATATTACTTTTTTTTTTGTTAAAATTCAGTAATAAAAAAATAAAAAAAAATGTACATGTAATGTGAATTGTTTGAGAATAGCCCCGTTGATTGGAGACCTCGGCATGACATTCAGACGTCAAACAATCTCGCGGAATCATAGATGATATCTACCATCTCGGCATTCATTTTATTTGGCATTTTTAGATCTAAATGAGGCGCAGTAGTTCTGTTAACTAAATGTATGTGAACAGTTTTGTAGGTAGTTATTTATTTTTATGTTTAAATTTAAGAAAATGTAAATTGATTTTAATCCTTTTGACAATGAGAACTTTTTTAGTAAAAATCCTTACGTTCACTAGGTGGCGCGTCGATCATTCCATCTGTCAAGTTGAACAACTTTTTTAGATTTCGTTCGAAAACATCTTTTACAATTTTTTGTCAGATGAAAAATCATAATTTATATTATCACAATATATCTTATGACAATATAATTTATATTATGTTAATATAAATTAATGATAAACAGTTCAGAATATTTTTTGAAGATAGAGTTTGCAGTAAAATATTCTTTTATCATGTATTAATTTGTAGGTAGTTTGCTTGGAATATTAATGCTTATCAGTGAAGATCGTAACTACTAATTAGTTTCAATTTAATTACAAAAGAAAAACAAAATTTTTGCCCTAACTTATTTTTTTTTAAAGCCAAACTAATGCACCGATTTTAAATTGTCTATGTTTCTTTAAGGACCAACCTAAAAGTACATACATACAACAAAAACGTACATACGTACAACAAAAATTAAAGCAATAACCGAATATATAATCTCCTCCTTTATCGAAGTCGAAAATACATACATAACTTCAGGTAAGCTACGGTCACGTAATCTTGCCTGGTTTATATAAGAAAAGTATCACTCAACAATGACAATATTGTCATTGTTGAGTTTATGTTTTTTTTTCAATATCTAGTTTGGATATAAAATAAAAGTATGAAGTTCTGTAGAGTGAGATGGTCTAGGATGTAGCAGGACCTCTGACCCGCGCTCTCGTCACGCGCAGTAAAATGCACCTGTTAACCTTCCCGTACAGGGCTGCCACTGAAAAAATATAGCTTTTAAACCTATCTATAACACAAACTACTTTGTATTAGGTATCAATTTCACACTGTAAAATAAGAAATCATTGTCAATAAGGAAAAGTCAATAAATTCAAGTATCAAGCGTTAAGTAAGTACTGATTCACATATTAAATAATCGTCATTGGCCACATGTTAAACAGATGCTAGCGGCCTTACCGAAAAACGTTACTCAACTGCAATGCATAACATATTTTGTCAACTTCTTGCTGATACGTGATGACACTTGCGGAAAGAAGACAGAGAATTTAAGTCGATGGGTAAACTTAAGTAACGTTTTTCGGTAAGGCCGTAAGTGTTTAATTTTGAGCCACAGTCAAATACGAAATAGTAATTAAGTAAGTACAGATTTTAGGCAACAACTTAAGTTTAATACCATTAAACTGTAAACAATTAACTTTAAAAAGAGTACCTTGTATGAATGATAAAAAAATCAAAATAATTTTTGATTAATGTATTAATAGAAAATGCTTCAAGCATTACTAGCTTTAATACTGACTAATCCTGTAAACATACATCTTCATACCGTCAACTGTCAACCATCAAAAGATTGTGTCAACCCTACAGGCCAGGCCGTATTCCCACGAGTACCTACCTTATAGTCATCCCGGTAATGGCAGTTGGCGGCAAATGACAGACCGATCGGTTCACACGCCGCGATCTGGACTAAAATATAGTCTATGGCTCTCGGCTCATTTGTGAGGCTGCATTGTTGTGGTGCAGCACTAGCTGTAAACGACGAGAGGAAATCACTACGAGGAATGTATTTAGAGTAGTGAAGTGAGTAGGTACGCGCAAACGTGTCTGCCGCACGATGCCAACTTCCAGATGAAAATAACTTACCGAAAAACGTTACTTAACTTTGATCAATGTCTTAATTTCTCCGCAATTTTTTTTTCCGCAAGTATGATTACGTGTCAGCGAGAAGATGACAAAATATGTTAAGCATTAGGTACTTAAAGTTAAGTAACGTTTTTCGGTAAAGCTCATGAGAGTAAATTGTATAACGGACACAACTCGTGATAATTTATATTCATTTGCTTAAACTTAATGCAATTATGTACATATAAAAAAATTAAAAAACCGACATCAAAATACGCAATTTGTTTATTTTGATAATATATATTTTTCCAGTTATTTTGTTATATGAACCAAAGTACTGATCCGTATTGATAAAATTCATATGGGTCTACCTCTAAAGTATGGCCTATCAAACAAAAAAGAATCATCAAAATCAATTCATAATAAAATTTTATTGGCGAAGTAATTGCTGAAGAAACCCCAAATACATATATTTAGAAACAAAAAAAAATATTCTAATCAAGAGTCTAGTTTTTTTTTTTACAAATAATGACTGATATAAAAAATATTTTTTTCATGGTTAATCAAAACTAATAATATTTTCGACGTCTACTTTACGTGATATTCAAAGTATGTGGTCTTCATTTAAGATAAAAATATTTGTAACATTTTGAATAAATCGTAACATGAGACACATAAATCAAAGAAGCATATAATTAATTTTATTATTAAAAGTAGATCTAGATGTCCGTTCTACAAGTCCTTAATTAACTCGCTCGAATTATAAATCAAAATAAAAGAAGCAGCGCTTTCAATCACTTTAAAATGCAATTAATATGTAAATCATACGTCGAGATAACAAGAAAGATAAACAGCCGAAGCGAATGACACCCGTTTCTGTCTTAATTTAACTCAAGATTCCGTCACGAACCTCTGTCGTTTCGGGCTCACACTTCAACGCACTCGATTACCCGCCCGATTTGAACAATGAAATTGATACCTTAACACTTCCCGCAAACCAGAAGAATAAAAAAGCTAGCTGTCAAAAAATGGCGCGGAGTACCGACATTTTTGACAGCTAACTTTTTTATCTTATTTTTTTATTATTTGCCCAATTTAAACAATGGAATTAAAACCTTAACGCTTCGCACAAGAGGGATGCGAGAAAATGATGATATTTTTAACGGCACTCGTAATGAATACGAACGCGAAATTAATTAAGTGATTTTATTTTACAGGGGATGCGTCCGTTCAATCGAGTTACACGCATCGACTCGTCGCCATTTGGATCATGTTTTGTGACCGACCATTCACTTTATTATCAGTCGCGCTATATTATCAGTCGTGGATTTTTTGCCCCCAACTCAAAAAGAGGGGTTGCAAGCATGATATGTGTGTTTTGTTTTTCGTTTCAAACCGATGGACTGATTTTGACTAGCTTTTTTTTAAAGAAGACTTGATATAGAGTATAAATAAAATATTGTACTTGCGAGCAACCAAAAGGAAGAATAACGATTTTTTTTATTATTCTTGGTGAAATATTAGCTTTTTTTTCAGTAATTTGTTCACCTTTATCATTAGCATATTTTGCCTAAGATACCTCTCTAGATTTCATTTAAAAGTAAACAGGAAAACCGGAAGACTCCGGAACAATTGCAGTAAATCTTAAAAACAACTCAAACGATTTTGAAAAAACTTTGCAAATAAATAATATCAGTCGCCTACATTGTTCTAGTGAATTTGAAATATTTATGTCACCGTACGATATACTATTATGTATGTAGGTACCATTTCGAGAAAAAGTATTTGCAGTTCAAAAATAGGTAAGAATAATTTATTTTTAATACAATGCCCCAATTTATCTCAATTTATATATGAGAATTTAAACAACCTCATTTTGCATAAAAATATTAATTAAATAAACCATCCGCTGATTTTATACTAATTTATTTTTTGTTTTAATTACGAATTCATTCCCATGAAGATACAACACATCTTGTGTATTTTTGGCGCATTCGAAATAAGAAAAAGATGTGTAAAAAAAATTGGGACCGCGATCGGAATCATTGAATTAAGCATTTTGAATATCTTTTACATGCAGTTTCGGTTTTATCTCTGCGTTTATCTAAGGCGCCCTCGGTAACCGCTTCGGAAATTAACATCATCGTTAATTAGTTCAATTTACAAGTAAAATTCTTGTATGTTCAATTAATAATTGTGGTGCTTAATGACGGTTTGAGGTCGTACTGTAAATGATATGATGTCCAAGACATGATGGTATCATTGTATGATATCAAATGGCGTGTCGGACACTTTATTGAAAGGAGAAAATGAGATATCCTGTGAGGCTGTGACTCAGTTTTACCTATATGCTTTTATGATTATAAATTTATCTGTTTTTTTGCTGAATTCAAAAAAGGAGGTTAGCGATTCGTTTTTTTTTTTTTGTTTGTATGTGCTTCTCCGTCACTTACTTATAAACTGATTACATATCTGTTTTTATTTATTTTTTTAAAGAAATTTCAACGGGATCAATCTGAGAGTATATTCCATACTATACTATAATATATTTTGCAAGTTGAAGTACTATATTTTTAAAACAAAATTGTGCATTTTGAAGTTTTTCATCATTCGGATTTTCAGTTTTTAAAGTAACTACTGGATGCATTTCAGTGAGTTACCTTTGCTCTTTCAGACGAGTAAGAATTAAAATGGATTTCGTTTCGTAGTGAATATTTAAAAAATTCGAAACAAACAACTGTTCAGGCCAAAACCTTCTAACTAAAGATATGTTTCTTTTTATTCTGACTAGTAAGATTATCGTCGTATATTGCACGAATAAGGCCGGGAATCGAACCCGCGACCCGTGTCGTCCTCCCTCAGCGAGCGGTGAGTATATCACTCTGCGGGGAGTCTTCGCTTATCGCGCCGCTCGTCGCCGCGCGCTCTCTAAATTAGATCGAGCTGGGACAGGGTTGCCATGCAAATAAAAAGTTGCAGTAAAAATAAAATAAAAAAGATAAATACCTAGTACAATCTCTTTAAGTAAATTATATGGATTTTAATGTTTGTGGATTATTAATGAAATAGGTTCTGTGTATCAACTGAATTATTGTTCTAGTCTTGTCTAGATGTAAAAGTCAAAGTCTAAAATTGAATACTTCATAATTATGAGTTTTCTAATGTAACATCATGCATCAGCCACAATATAAACGGCAATTTAACGACATTCCGTAAAACATACATAATCAATCGAATGCATGTTACATCGAGGGATAAGTCAAGATATTAAAATATTTCACTCATACGAGGTGAAATTCCAGCGCTTGGCAACCCTAGATGCGAAGCGCGCGAGTTCACTCGGTGCCCGATGTCGCGGGACGATATGACGCGGTTTATTGGATTTTGGCATTTGTAAGTTCAACTCACGAGATTGTTCGTCCTCTAATATACTTACAATAAAGAACTACATAATAAAGATGAGCAAATTATGGGTTTAATGTTTCTTTGTCTAATTTGTTGCAACAACACACCGAGTAAGATCATACTGGAGCTGGTTTAAAAACTAATAAAATTGATAAATCTCTGGGACTTCTCTAAAACAAAAATAAAAAAACCGATTAAAGAAGTTACAAAAAAAAACTGGTCCCACTGAACCTCATTTTTAGATGTCTAGAATCTTTCTAAATTCTAGAAAGTTTAGAATTAGAAGCCTCCCGGATTCTAAGCTAATACGGATTCTACTACGGCTTATAACTAATTCTTTGTACGAGTAAGGGATTACTCGTAGAAATAATTAGTTATATGTCGTAGTTTTCCAGAGTCCAAGGTTCCTATCAATTTGATCACCTGCATTCTAACAATCCCCAGTTTAGATGCCGGATAGCTAGGATGCAGCGGTTACAGTCGCGCGGCTTTTGTATCCAGTTACGAAAGATGAGTATCCGGGTTTGTCAGGACAGGACGCTAACTCGGATATGGATAGTAAGCGTACCTGCGCTAACTAAATAAAGTAAGGGTTTTTCGAATGCGCGAGCGTAGCTAGCAACTAATTTAAGATGACGTATGAAACGTATAAGTTAATTATTTAACTGTTGTGTATTACATACTCTACTTTTACGCACCATGCAGTGAGCCTAAATCGTATTATTTCATATGAAATAAAAAAATTGCACATACTAATGAGGCGCGAGGTCTACTGCTCTGAAAAACAAATAGTGTTCTGTGCACTCTGATGTTAGAATTGACAGCAGCAACAATAAAGTAAGTGTAGTGAAATACACTTGTTGAAAGGCTCTTAACCGATAGATATTATCTAGGTGTCTTTAAAGTAAGTAAATCAATATTTTAGGTAAGCGTGCTATATCTTGAACCACTGCGTCACTTAACATCAGGTGAGCTGGCGGTCAAGGGCAATCCCATTCTACTAAATAAATAAAAAATGTTTATTTTATTATTTTCAAGTAACTTTTACTATAAAGATTTGTTTGTTTATAAAAATAACAAATTGCCGAATAAAATGTACATGTAAGGATCAGTAGTGTGTAGGTATAGGCTGCCGACAGCCCATCCAATACTCGATGGGCATTATTTATTGTTTACCACGTAGGTAATTAGTATGTGAAGCTGGCGACACCGAGCTACTTGCGTTACTTTTATGTGATTACATCATCGGCTCATATACTGCAGTAAATGGTTCAATGACAACCCTATATTTTGCTGGATTTAGTTTTTGGTTGTCTTATTGGATTTTATCAATTGCAACAATTTTGGTTTAGAAAATCATATTCAATCGTCTTTTCTTTTTTATTTTTTCTTTTTTTCCTGCCTTCCACTTGTCGTTGTCCTGGTAGTTTGACAACTATTAAACTATGCGTACCCTGAAAAAACCTTAGTTTTCATGAATTTTCCAATTTTTCATTCCCTAAAATCATAATTAAGAACTATTACAAACATTGCTATTGGTATTAGCTATCTAGTTTCCATAAATACATACCTAGTCATGATTATAAAAACCTATGTCCGTGTCCAGCTGTAGGTATGTCTATCAAATTTCATAACGATTGACCGTGAAAAAGTACTTTTGTTACTTTTAGTTACATGAGAGAAAGACAAACGTTTGTTTTATTTGAGTAGATACTACGAGCATTTTTCTAAATGGTACGCCAAATTATATCCAAAAAAAATCGCAATTTTCGGACTTCAAAAATCAAACTGTCATAACTCTAAATCATTAAAAATATTTATTTTCACGAAATAAAAAAAAATAGAGGCGATTTAGCTACCTACCTAAATCACTTTTATTTTGCAAATGGTGCGTTTCAACCTTTACATCGAGAGATTATTTAGCAAATAAAAACCCTACAACCAAAAGATACAGTCATTTACTATAATAGTTATTGCTCACACGCGCCATAATCGCACATTAGAATGCAACCGATTAAGAAACAGTTCGAAACAACGTACTAAATTCAGTATAATTGTGTTTAAACATGTTACCCGGCCCTTCATATTTCGCATAACGATATAATGTCTCAGATTACAATCCCTGTGTCCGCTCTCAAACTTTTTACATTTAAAACGAAGTTGAGTGTTAATGTGCAGGCTTTTTGAATGTTTGGTGTACCGATATATGAGTTTCCAATGTATGTTATTAAATTATTAATAAAATAAACGGAGCATTATGCGTAAATCGCGCGAGGCCAAAAAGGTAAAAGAACATCCTGTCAATGTCAAAATTTCATTGCACTAAATTAGAGCATACAAGTTTTGGCGGGAACATCATAGAAACATGTTGTTGCTCTGTTTTATTTGTCTAAACTTGTGTTATTACGAACATTAATACTATAAAAATGGTAGTGTTTTATTCATTGAGAGTTCTATCAAGCGCATGAATGTTGCCAATTAAAATAAAGCAACGAAACGTGTCATTTTACGTTGTCGGCGAAACTCCATAGAAGCTTCTAGTAAAGTCGCCATCACTTTTCTGAGGCAAGGACTCAAAGTGGAAAATGACTGTTTTAGTTACTTAGACTGTGACTACAACACTATATACTCGTTATTATTCAAGAAACTTGAAAATATCTCAATACTGGACACTACCAAAAAGCGCTATTCCTATTCGCGTAGGTGCTATATAAAAAAGAAGAAGAGTAAATCTGTGATATTAGCCAAGTTGTGAAACATCTTAAATATAATATATCAAACATTAAAATTAAAGCATATATCTTCTCAGGACTAGGTAATTGGAAAACCCTAGCAAAACCAATTTAAAAAAGTTGGTATGGTTATTCTATGTAAAACACGAAAATATCTATTTAAGTGAAACTTCATTCAACACAAATCCAAAAAATACGAGTATCTACGTTTAAATTGCCATAAAATTAATTTTATTGCGGTGAGCGACTTATTGTTTGTTCCACAGATGTGACAAATTTTTCACCGTTCCCATAATAATCACTTGATTTAAATGAAACAGATAAGTATACATCGGCTTAAAGCCTTAAATCAGTGTTAAGACTGTTCGAAATGCACATTAAAATGTATTAGTAGCGTTACATTAATATTAAAATGTGGCAAACGGGTCGACGTATTCTGCCAAGTTGTTGCCAACATTCGATTTATTGCACGAAATTATAATTTATTCAAAATAAATACACGATTAAACTATTGTTGAATGGACGTTAAGCTAATAAATTCAATCATTTATCGTATTAATTGGGTCATTAGTGACGTTTCGTGATATTTTTTAATTAGCATACGCGTTTAGATTATGCTTTAATTTAAATTAAGACAATGTCTTGTATGGAGATTTATTTTAATGATTATACACATCCTGTTCTGTTGTTATTTTAGAAGTCTATACAATTTTGTTATATAATTTAACAATGTTTAAGTATTCACATGTCACTTGAGTCAATGAGTATTTCACGCCAATTTTAAGTTACAAGTTCAGTAGCATTACAACAATAGCAACAAAACGTTTTAAAAATACAATTTAAAAAATAGAATCGTAGCACGCGTGGCTAGAATTGCGCTACGCGACGTAGTAACATTCTATCGATTAATCGATATTTAATCGTTACAAAACAAAACCAATAACATGCACCATGCTCTTCTAAATGAACAAGTAAATGACTGATTGGAAACTGCTCTATACCGGTCACGCTGTATTAACGTTGAATTGGGTTTCTGAGGCGATTTTTCAGTTGAGTGTAAATTCATGTTAGCCGATAAGCAACAATATTAGTTTTGTGTTTTAATCGCATTTTCTCGTTAGCTTTTTTCTTTTCAACGTTTTATTGTGGGTATTGAGGTTGTCATTTCAACTATTTATTGAACATTCTGAAATACATATTTTTATTAGTTTCATAATAATTATTGCCTTGACGTAAATCATGGAATATAATAAATTTCAGAGTAATTTAGATATTAATTCAAATAATGTTTGTTTGTTACAGATGAACCAAAAGTGCAAAGTATGCGGAGAGCCAGCAGCCGGATTCCACTTCGGGGCATTCACATGTGAAGGATGCAAGGTGAGGATGCCTATTTAATATATATACCTACTTATTTTTATGCAGTTTTTAATTTGCTCTTAAGAGTTACGCAGGTGCACTACTGATTGTAAACCACATGTTTGCCGAGAACAGTACCATTCTAACTAAAATTTCAAACTTCAACAATCAAAATCAATTTTTTTAGGGTGGTGCGCTCGTCACTCTCAAAACTTAATTTTTTTTTATAATCGAAAATTTTATTCAAAAACAATTGGCTTTTCGTCGGTCATCTAGGTCTCTCAATTGGACATACCTTTTACAACGATTTTTTCTTTAATATGTCTTTTTTTCCTTGTATGGTACTTCCCCAAATGGACGTTAAAAGAATCTTAAGTAACATTGGCCGTTAAAACTGGTGAATTTATATATTATGTACTTCGTTCTGAACTCGCACTTTGACTTCGCACGTTTGTATATATTGATCTAGAAAAATTTATATCTTTTAAATATTTATTTTTCTTTGACATGAATTAGGTTTGTAACTTAACACCACTAGCATGAATGATGGTTTTTATGGATTATAATTTGTGAGTATGGAAAAAAATCACTGTAAATAACTCTCTGGAATAACGATATACGGGTGGTAATCGTGAAAATACGGAAAGATTCGAACCAAATACTGTTCTTCCTATATCATGTAGTGGATTAAATATTAGTTAATAATGAAAATTGAACAAGTAAATATTTATAATATTTTAATAATACAACAAGATTTTTAACTGTAGAGAAAAAGAATAATACTAAATAGAAATTCGGAATAGTTGATTTCATCAACCGTATCGAGCAATTCAAGGATATCCGACGTTTCATACTAGAGCAGGAAAAACGCTGCACCAAATATAATCCAATTTACTTAGCCAATTTAAAAAAATACCTGGAGGTGTCAAACGCTATATCGATATTTTTTATTCCCATGGGCTCGCGCGATTGGCGCATTTGCCATTTTCAATTAAAAATATATTTGGATAAAGCTAATCAAGCCCTAGACGCAGTCATAATTAGAAAAGTAAGTTTTGGTCAAGTCCACGTCACTTAGGATAGTAACTGTAATGAGGCGTGAGCTTCTATAAAGTTTTTCCGCCAACATGAAGACACGTAACAAAACCTTATTTCTCTTACTTAGTTAATAAAATACCACCACTTACACGTTTACCAATAAGATTCAAGATAACCAAAATTAAAAATATATATCTAAGTAACAGAGCGGCAATATCTTAGAATCTAAGGTAACATAGTTGACAAAGGCTAAGTCGTTTTGGCAACTATGTTATTCAGTGACTTAGACCATACTATTAAGAGCTCAACTTTGTTTCCTTCGTTCCCCAAGAAAATAATAATCTTTGGTACAGGTTGTTAGGAATGGATACCGGGAGACTGTAATTTTAACAGCTCCTGATATTTCATTGAATTATAACAAAAAAAATTATTAGATCACAAATTATATAATCGATTTTAGTACGTGTGCCACAAATTTGTTATACTTGATTAGCTATTATCAAAATTACATGCCTAAGTACCTACAACAATCGCCATTAGCAAATCTGAAATAGGTACTTACAACCAAATTAAACTTACTTTCACGGTATAAATATTGATTTTAAAAAAATCTTTTTACCGAACACTTTTTGAACACCTAAATCGGTATAACATTCTTAACATGATTTAAAAAAACTAAATTAAAACTAAAATAGTAGTTTTTTATACAAGTACAGAATAAATAGGGTAATTAACCTATGCAAATTAAAATAATATGTAATTATTTATATTAAGACCGATTATCGCATTAATGTGAAATTGATTTTAAATATTCATGATCGATAAAAAAATCGATAATTGCTTTAATTCCAATTCTTATTCGTATCATCCTCACTAGTGCCAAACTGTTTACCGTCCTGCCAAGACATATTACACCTTAATAGTAAAGAGATAAAGACTATTGTCATTGTATCAATTTGTTTGTAAATTATAGATATCGACCGAATGTCCGGGTGATACACATCAGTTATTCGATCAGCACGCGCATACTTTCCGGTTGTTTAAAGAGAATCGATTTAATTAAATAATAGTATTATAATTATTAAATTGTAAAGCTGTTGATTCAATTACAATAATAAAACGTAGGCACCTATATTTTTTTTTTTGTGTTATTATAATTTTTACATTGTTGCGCAATTTTTCACGAAGAAATTTTTCTAAGGTATATTTTTGTAAACAAAAACAATTTTAAAGATTATTGGTAAGTACGTTTTCTTTAAATATGCATACGATAGGTATAGATGTACGAATCATCACCTCGCCTGACGGTAAACAACCATGTGGCCGAGGATGGATCACGACGATCTAGAAGATATTATTAGGCGTTATGGCTCAGTTGGTAGTATGTCTGCCTGCTGTGCTGTAGGTCGTGGATTCGATCCCCACCCAGGGCAAACATTTGTGTGATGAGCATGGATGTTTGTTCTATGTCTGGGTGTTTGTATGTATCATATGTATATATTTACAAGAAATAGTATATGTGTATTCTATCAGCCATCTAGTTCCATAGTACAAGCTTTGCTTAGTTTGGGCTAAATGGTGTTGTGTGAAATGTCCACAAATATTTATTAATTATTTTATTATTATTATCCTTTATTTCAATTCATACACGGGTCTAGCCTGGACCTTTGAAAGGCATCAGTGAGGCCGGAACCAACACTGAGAGGCCTTTTTACAAATGTATAGTAAAAAATACAGATTGGGTATATGGATGAACTATGGATGGATTACTGTACAATATGGAGTTTAACAGATCTTGGCAATTGTGATGGAATGTTAATGACTTAAAACTAGGCTATAGGCTGATGCTCTCACACAGCAGGTAAGATGAAGTACCTCTGTGTGAGAGCACCAGGAAGTAAAACGGCACCTGCCAATTCCGTCTCATCATACAAAAATACCTATTATATTATTATTATTCACTCTTTTTTTTTATTCGACGATTGGCTTGCGCTTGACCGTTAACTTACCTGGTGTTAAGCGACAGTTACGGTCTACGATGGAGCGCGCTTGCCTAGAAGAAACCTATTCACTCGCGATTTGAAGATTCCAAGGAAACAAAGAAGGTGGCCGGGAGTTTAGCTGTACGAATCAAGAATGTACCTACAAATAAAGTGAATAACCGTGATACTTTAAACACATGCACATTAGTGATTTATAACATTGTGCACAGTGCTGAAACGAGTTTATTTTTTACGGAACCCTCGGTGGGCGAGTCTGACTCGCACTTGTCCGGTTTTTTTAAACTATAATTTAAATAGTTCTTTTAGTTCTCTTGGATTCTTCGAAAAAAAAACGCTTAACAGATTATGATGAAATTTCTAGATTAAAAGTTTTTCAAACCGGTTTATAAATGACGGAGTTACGAGTATGAGGTAACATAAGAAATACAAGTCGATAAAAAATTGGATTGACTTTCTAAAAGAAAAATTGCACAGAAAACTTCAATAGGAAGTCCTCTCGTATGATTGCGCATGCGCCGCAATGGTAACGATATTTCGTCTATGGTCATTTTCCGGGCGGCGCGTCTGCTGCGCGGTTTCTCAACGAGCCAAGCACCATGACCGACCCGCGGCGCGGATGCGTTGCGAGCCATCGGGTAATGGAGCGAAGCACCGCCGCACTTACGATGTTACTTTATTGCATTTTAGAAAAAGAAAAGTCTATAGTTTTGCACATTTTTTTATAGGCAACATTATCATTTCAACCTTTATCGATATGTATAGGCCTCTTCTATATCATGCCATTATTTCAGATTGTGCGATGATCTCATCCAGCTTTCATTCAGTGATTTGATGATATCGTCTCTCCGTCTCTGCCGATGTGGTCTAGTTGCTCCTCCAAGCCACCTATCTGTGACCGCTTCATCTACCAGCCATCTGCTCGTCTTCAATCTGTCCTGCCCACTTCCATTTCATCCTTTTAATTCTTCTTTTATCCAACGCCGACCATGACATAAGGAACCATGTTTATTAAAACATTCCTTTATTGGTTTGGTACACGAGTACATAATATATATACCTATATTTATGTGTTCGTCGTAATTTAGGTTTCTTTTAACAAAAATATTGTAAAAACGCCACTAGAGAGCCACTGTGTGGGACAGAGTTCAAACTGGTGGTAGAGGTTACAGTCTAATGATTCTGGGATCAGGATGACAACTTTTTTATCTGACATAAACATCAAATGAGAATCTATATAAAATGTGTTCTAGAAATGTTTTGTTGTCTTTTTATGTGCCTATAGGTCAGTAATTTTACAATGTACTCAAGATTAGAGCATGAGAAGCGTTTATTGCTTCTACTCATTTCACAATGTTTTGGCGGAAGATGTTCAATTTCAGGGGGAATATTACTACTCAAGCAACCGTTAAAAAAATAGGCTTATTTTTTTATTTTATGTTTTTAAGAAATGTATCTTGCATTATTAATTCAAGAAATAATTAATACTAAATCAGAAATAAACTAAACATTGAAATAAGAACTTGTATCATCTAATTCAATGAAATTAATAGTTATTCCTTAATGAACTGATTTGATGAAAGTGTATCTCTAAATCAAGCCACATTTCTCACAAAACACACCAGCTACTTCTAATTAAGTGTGAAGCAGCTGCTATTATACCCCGTAATTAGGTACCGGCACGCGCTTTGTCCGTGCCGTACCGAGGCCGACACCGCGCTGCGCCCGCGCCGTGCCCGACGTGGCGACGCCGTGATAAATGGCTTCGCTTACTATGTTGCGGCTGCTAATGAGAGAGATGAGTTATTGGACTCGCGTGACATGTGTATTTTGAGAAAGTGGAGCTATTTTATGGTTTGACCCTTAGAGTAATGACACTTAGTGATACTTTCATTCAAAATGCCGTTCATATGTGAAGCCTAAAATGTATCTAAATGTGTGCATGTGTGTATTTCCTGTCCATGATATGCACATGAATGTTCCAAATATTATTTCAAGTCAAAATACGTATTTTTCTCTAGAGTTAAGAAGTGAAATTGTACCAAATTTTGCTTACCTGTCGAGTGTGTGAAGCAACTTTGAACATTCAGTTAGCTAGAGGCGACTTGCATTCTAAGCTTATTACTTCTTTGGTTTGATCATTCTTTTAACCGACTTCAGAAAGGAGGAAGTTCTTAATTCGACTCTTTGTTTATTTTTTGTACGTTTGTTACGCAATTACTTCGCCAATTATGTTTTTTTTTTGTTTTTTTTTTTGTTTGATAGGTATCATATTTCAGAGGTTTATAGATTTTATCAAAATAGGTTCAGTTCCTTGCTTTTCAAAACAAAATAACTGAAATAAATTGTCATCCAAGTAAACGAAATCGCGTATTTTGAATTCGGTTGTTTTTACGTAGGTACCTATTTCGGATGGTGAATCTGAATATATCCTAAAAGACTTAAGCAATTTAATGTATTTTTAATCAATTTCGAAATAGCAGAAATCTCATTCTATTGTGTTATGCTTTATGCTGGACTTGTGATCTAACAATTCAATATCAAAACATTGAACCAGGTTTATCTCGTATATTTTACATAATTTGAAGAGCTGACATTTCGAACAGTTTGCAGCGTCCGTGGTAACACTCACAGGTCAGACTAGATGACAGGTATCTAGTTTATTGCGAAAACTTCAATTATCTGCCGCCTATTATTTTATAGGTACAAAGAATTCCTTATACACGTACAAGTTGCTCATAGCATCGACAGGTCTCCCAGATTTGTACCAAGGCAGAGATTTTATTAATTGTATGCAGGTGGCACCTGCCGACCATCTTCGTTCGTATCTGGCCGTACGTATTAGCATTGTCATTCAACGTGGCAATGCGACTAGCATGCTGGGTACGCTGCCAACTGGTAATGGGTTTAAGCATTTGGATTATCTTTAGACCTTTATTGGTCGGGGGTGATCGATTTGCTTTTTGTGTAGTAGTTTAGTTAAGTATGTGTAGTTTGTATATTGTTTTTTTGTAGTTAATAAAAGCGTTTGCCATCTTCTCTATCAAAGAACAAATATTCCTTAATTTCAATATCCACGCGTAACATTCGTGGCATATACATATATCTAAGATTTGAGTATTATTAAAGTTAATGGTGTGTCTTATTCAGCGCTCACACACAGCACTTGTTCAGAGCGTCTTCACCTTTGATTTCATTTCATAATACCTAAACCGAGACATTTACAATGAGAACAAAGTAAAAGTGTAATAAAGCGTATTGCACACTACGTAATAATCTAATAACAAGTTCACCCGACGTGTCAGTGGTGTGTGGTGTGCACCTTCCACCGACCTTCCGAACGCCGACGGAGAGGACCACGTAATTGTCCGACAGACAAAAACGTGTGAACACGGCCCGTGAACACAATCATTGCGTAACTAGTAACACGTGAATCTGTGGTTATTCATATTGGAGTTCGGGACAGACTTTATAGCCGCTCCGGATTTATGCACAAAAGTCTCATGATAGACAGATAGATATCTGGGGGCACGGCCATGCCCCCGCCATCTGAGCCAGCGGGTACGGTCGGGACTATCTTTACTCGAAGCGATTCGTCGGATTTTTAGATACTCTTTATTGTACACCATTAAACAAATACAATATTGCAGAAACAACTTACAAAACTAGTGTAACAACAGGCGGTCTTAGCGCTAAAAGCGAATAATAAGTACATCAGCAACATGTTGGACAGCGTTTCATTATGCGTTGTTTTAGCGTTTATTATTTGATTCTCTTATATTTTGGAGGAAAACAAAAGAGAGGGCATGATGATTACCGATTGCAATACAAAACAAACATAGGCTTGCGGTTCAAAGCACGCTGTTGAAATCATAGACCTGTTTGTTTTCTACGAATAATTCTAGTTAAAAGATCCAGTCAATTGTTTTGTATTATAAATCCTGGCTAAAAAATAACCTTTCTTCTTTATTTCTTCTTAATTGTGACACCTCAATATTTCTGTACATATTCAGAGCGACCATAAACTTAGCTACCAACTATACATAGCAAAAACTTTAACACCTATCATTACCTCGGGCTGTTTGTAAGATCTTCTTTTTAAATGGAAGCAGAAATCTGCACTGAGTGACAAGATAATGTACACTAGTGCGAGGTTGATCGATACTTTGTATCTATCGATAACAGCTTTTGAAGGAGTTACAGCCATTTCTGTATATAATGAGGTAGATTTTTAATAAAAGCTTAAGGTCTATAATGTAAATGATCTATTGAGTAAGAAAAATTTTTGTTGGCAGAATAAAAAGTATCGAGATATATTTTATCGTCTTTATTCGCTCATGGTTTGGTGAGGTGCACTAGTGACGTACCGTCTCGATAACGATAAACGATCAACGTTCGCACGATCGTCTCGACCGCCACAAATTATTTTCAAATTTGGAGCACATTCAAATTGCGGTAACGCACGCGAGCGGGAAACGCTCGCCGGAAAAGATATTCGGGCTAAACCGAGACGTTTTGTTTCGTTTCGCAACCGGCCAGCAATAAATCATCGCTACTAATTTGCTTTTAAAGGTTTACTGGAATTATCTCTGTGTGTAATCGGGTATTGTGCTGGGACAATCGGCGACAGAGGCGCCGCGCCGCCATTGTGCGCTCGGCTTCGGTAACCATTCAAAGAAGCCGCTCGCGTACGTAATTTGTCAACGCGACTTTAAAAAAAAAAACAAAAACCTTTAATGGGCATCTCTAATGTGAGTTAATTAATTGGACTGTTTTATAAGAGACTCTACGTAATTGCGGTCCGTTGAGCTTAAGCGTTGCCATTTAGAACCTTCGCCATAATTAGCTATTTTCTTACGAATATTAGATATATGTAGGATCGATTAATTTTAGGCCACGTGTACATCAGCTTTAGATCGTTAAATTTTAATTCTAATGAATCCAGTGTTAATTTCAAAACCCTCGGTCGGAGTTAATCAGACGTTAATTGGTAATTACCTCTCCATATAATCGAATTAATCTATTCGATTACAAATCAATAGAGTGCTCGCTCAGGTGCACTATTAACCTTGCGATTAATAAACAATTAAAAAAATGAGATCAGTACAAAGTGGTCGATTTGTCGCAACGTTGCCGTTGAAACAATGAACTGAGCAACACCGCCCGCCGGGAATCGATTCGTCTCGATCCAACTCGCCATCGGCAATCGATTCGCATTTTGCACTCACTCATTTTCGCGCGTACGGTCTCGTTTTATTTGTACCATTGACGAAATTCGTCACGCGAATTTGAATTTAGAACCATTAATTCGGTTCGACAGTCGTCGGGTTAATTGTCATTGTTTTATAGAGGTCATGACGAAACTGTCATCGGCGCAACGAGCGGTGGCGGTTAGCACACCGCTCGACTTATTGGAGCATGCCGATCATTTTTATTCTTGTCACGAAATCTGCAGTGGCGTCCGTCGGACATGTTGTACGATTAGTTTATTGCATAATTTATACGATTGTCGAGGATCAAGCATCGCGCGTCGTTTTAATAGCTCGCGCGTTGCGTAAAGCCATCGCATGCGCCCCGCATTCCCGGGTCGGGATCGGGACGTGGATAACGGATTAGCCACGGTATTAAAACGTTTTATCTCCATCTGAAATCCTCATAAACCACGATTCCTCACCTTAAACGCGCGGATGTTTGAAAAGCCTGAAGCGCAGAAACCGTTGTAGAAATCTAATTACATTTCCAATTAAAGAATTCTCGCCAGCAATTTTATTGAGGAGTAAAGGGTTCCGAAGATATTGGATAGTGAACTTCTACCGTAAAATACGATGAGATCTCGTAAGATCGTTCCAAATTCACGATCATAATTCACATCGATAAATTTAGTGCATCACGCAAGATATCGAGTCACATTAAACGAATAATCGATTGTAATGTCAGAGCTAATCAAAACATCGGGCGCTCGGCGCAGGTCACTGCTTCCGAACGCAAACGCGGGATGACACGCGCTCGACTTTTTGAACGAATCTTTTTACCGCTTTCAAGAACTATTTTATCGATTTTGAGTCTTGTTGTCGTGAATATAGAGATTGTAATATATTTCAGATATAGAATATAATAGATGCTGAGCCTACTACCGGCGGAGAAAGGTCAAAAATTAAAGTTCGTAATGTTATCTCTCGTGTTCTCACGCTAGTTTCGCGTGCGCGCGTGATCATAGCCGGTTGATTGGGAAAGTCCACTCTAGAGATTCACTCGATTTGTCACAGTTACAGTTATCGATTAAAAATTGCATCGATATCAGAACTGTTCATGTGGGAAATTATAAATCGCTTCTTCAACTCGTGAATAATCGTTTGTGTGTTAGTTCATTAATTCTGTGAGTGGAGTAATTTATAAATTGTTTGCAATGTTCCGTATAATATGCCTGAAGATATCTAGATTTTATCTTGGACAGAACGACATATTTTATAATTACCTGTATTATGCTGAGGAGCAAGGTGGACTCTAACTGAATAGCTAGTTTCTTTTTAAAGGCAAGTGCCTTTATTAACTATAACAAAACAATATACAAACTACACATAGTTAACTAACTAAACAAAAAGCAAATTGATTACCCCAGACCGATGAAGATCTAAAGACAATCCAATACTCAAACTCACTACCAGTTAACCTGGTAGTGAGTAAAATTTAAATTTATAATTTAAATTTATTTTTATATTTAAATTTATATTTATAAATTTATTTAAACTATAAATTTATATATATATATATATATCAATAAAGTATCTGTATATGTAAAGAACCAAAGTAACCGATGTAGCTTACAGGACTGGCAAGGGAACTGACAACGATCTGACTATCTGTAGATTAATCAACAACCGTTGGGATACACGGATTTCGTAACAAAGGTCGCCTATCGACACACTTAGAGTAGGGTGCCCTGCATCCAGGTGGATCAACGAGGCGGCTAGTCGTAAGCAGAAGACTGTACCCTGATGTGGCTTACCAGAAGAGACCTAAATCCGAAAATGGTTATAAAAAATATCTATTTCTTGGGCACATTGCTAACCGATAGTAAGTTTGAGCACATTATTACGAATTATCTTTAGATTGATTATTATTTCGTAAGTAGTTTAATAATAAATAGGTATGTGTAGTTTCCGTAATGTTTTGCTGTAGTTAAACACACATGATTCTTTTTAATTTCTGTCAACATCTCAGTCTCAAGAAATAGGATAAAGACTTCCCCATGGATTCACAGAAAGCCCGACTGAATGCAATCGGCCTCTTCCTTCCACCTTTATAAAAACGTCTATCCACCTTTTGTTGGTGGTTGCTGTAAGGCCTGCAGAAAAAAAAAATTGATGGCTAAACGCTATAATCTATACCGGAAAACTTTATTTATAAAACTACCTACGACACTAACATGCTTACATTTAGCTTAACCATAAAATTGGTTAAGATTTCTAGAATGGCAATGATCTAAGCCGATCGGTAAAGTAGCGCCGCGGTAGGTAAAGTAGGCTGTAGGATGTTACTGTAAACTTGTTCACCATAATGTTTTAAGTCGTAGTATACGGCACCTAATGGCGAGATGGTGAATTATCGCAGCGCTGCTTTACGATGTTTACTTTGTTGTTCTCTTATTCACAGTTTTACAGAGCGAGAGAGAACTTAGGCTTCGCGAGCAGTAGACCTCACTCACTAATCGTTCTGAAACTCGATCGCAGTTAAAGGAAAATACTCTCTGATCAGTAAAGCTGCAAATGACAGCCCCACACCAACTAATTACATAACCCTATTTTTTTCTTCTCTGCGGCTTTTCTTTCAAAATTATTTTAATAGTGATCAAATAATTTATGACATTTTTATAAAATCGTGTTAAGTACTTACACATTTTCAGTTGTACTTAAGAAACTTATTTTGAATTTTAATTTTCTACCAAAATC
The DNA here is from genome assembly GCA_947563715.1 of Lycia hirtaria. Classification (NCBI taxonomy): domain Eukaryota; kingdom Metazoa; phylum Arthropoda; class Insecta; order Lepidoptera; family Geometridae; genus Lycia; species Lycia hirtaria. Next base: position 36,569,799 of record OX387385.1, read on the forward strand.
TAATCTATTTTAACATACGCCGTGTAGCTATGATTATGATATAAATTCTAGAAACTTTTTAACAATTCCATGGAAAAAAAACCGCCAGAAAAAAACTGCGCGACAATCAAAATAATTCTGAATTTAGCAGACGCAACGACGCATGTTAAATCATTAATAATAGTTAATTACGTTGCTGTGGGTCCGGCTTTAGTTGTGCGTTGGCATGCATTTAGTGTCAAGTCATTTAGTGCGATTTAAAAGGTTTTTTTTAATTTGTCTTCTTAGTTAGTATCTTCGAATCTTGCAAATGAATTTTAAACCTTTTTTAAGAATTTTAATTAGGTTAGAAGGCATCACGCCTTCTGAATTACAAAATACAAAAACAACCATGCCTTTTGCATAGCTGAAGTCGGGTAAAAATTTATATCGATGCATGATTAGTTAAGTTACATCATTCTAAATCTTCTAGATCAACGAGCTCTATCCTCGTCGACACCGTCCCTTAATATCAGGTGAGTAGGCGGTCAATCGTAGATCTATCCAAAAAAAATGTAAAAAATGTGCACTGCTTTTGAATTCCGATTTTGTTTTGAATAAAAAAAAAACTATGTTAGGTTTGCGCTTGACCGCCAATTCGCCTGATGTTGAGTCGCCGTTGCTTACCTGCAAGATATAAAACAGTAGCCGGTTCGAATTTTACTATCGCTTAATGGGTTTCGGTAGACGGTTGCGCATTCATTGGGTAATTCTAGAATCTGGTTTCCATTTTGTCTAATTGACAATTAAACGCAACTTTGTTGAATTAACCCAGAGCGGCGGTTTATGTACCGCAGTCCGCGAAGTTTTTACTAAATCCTTAAATAAAAATTGCATGTATAGCATGAATACAATAAAATTACTAAAATATTCCTGCTCGCTATACTCTCACATTCGTGAATAACGAGATTTTATTATGTTTACCTTTTCTTTTCGGAATTGTCAATATGAAATATTGTTGTACAAACTTTACTGATTTAAATCAAATGTCATATTTTTCCAACTTGACTAATAACTGCTTAATAAGTTAAAATTTTGTGTGTTTTTCTTTTGAATTTTTTTTAACAATATGTAAGAATGTTCGGGTTCGATATTAATTCGGTCGTCTGATTTAACACGTTTGATACATTTGATAGACTTGGATCCCTGACCAATAAAAAATCCAAATGGTTCCTCATCACAAAAAAGGTTCAGGTGCACTGGTCTATAGCACTAACTTATTGTAGTTCCAACCGAATCAGCTAAGTTTCAGTGGGTACACAATTATGGAATCTATAAAAATAAAAGGTCACTTGACTTATAAGTTATAACGAACTAAATCACTGACCTAACAGAGCCAGCTACTTGTTTCAAAGGAAATTCATTTATTATTAGTCCAATCCCACGGTTTTATCCGCAATAGAAAGTTCTTATTTGATTATTTGTTCATTATTTATATTTATTTATAATAATACATTCATACAATATGAAAATTGCAACTTGCTATTAACTATCGAAGAGCTACTATCATTCAACAATAAACAGACAGACGCGAGTGATAGGTTTGTTCTATGCAAGTGCGCTCCATCGTAGATCGTAACTGTCGCGTAGCACCAGGCGAATTAACGGTCAAGCACAGGCCTATTTACGAATAAAAAAAGACGCACAGACAGTAAACGAAGACATCAATTGGCTATCATGGTCCTTTAGACTTGAAAGCATAAAAATTGTATTTCAATGATGTAAGAAGAATTCCAGTCTCATTCTTAATTGAACAGCATCTAATGATGGTATTCGATGTTTCTTGCGTGAAACATTCATGATTTGTTGCTGTGTCCTTGACCGATGACCGGCCCGACAGCGGACGGCGGGCCAGACGACGCCCCAACTGTAAACGGTCATAAACAATAATAGTAAATCAAACGCAACTCGTTTCAGACATGCGCCTGTTTTATATAGATAGAACGTAAACTCTTCTTATTTTAATTATATTCTTAATTTACAATTTAACCAAAGTTTACACTGAAATTTTAAATTTAGAATTGTGAGAACATTCAATGTCGATTCGATGACGAATACAATCGACGACTGAAAATAAAATTAATTTGGGGGTGCTTTTTTTAAACAACAAATAGTTCACGGATGACTGAGTAGGTAATCGGTGTACGTCGGTGTAATTGTACATACTTACGTAATATTACATGCTATGAATTTATCAACCTCCTTCTTTTTTGATGTCGGTTAAAAGAATAGTATTTAAAAAATGTGTTATTTTCAGTAAACAATTTCATTTAATGTCCGTACCATGGGGGTGCGTGAAATTAAATTTAAAAAAATCTAATTTAACCAACATATTTATATAAATTTCAGTTATAAGAATTGACACTCAGTCACTAGGCAAATTAAATACCCGCTCGAAGAAATAATTGTCGACATAACTTGCTGTCACAATAATATTTGTTTATAATAATAATAACGTATTTGTGGGAGTTTCCGGCAGCCTAGTGGTGAGACCGTCTGACTTGCGATCCGCAGGTCCTGGGTTCAAATCCCACGGCGCGCACCTCTGTCTTTTCGAAGTTATGTGCGTATTGTTGATTGCCGCCAACTTCAAACGGTGAAGGAAAACATCGTGAGGAAACCTACATGTCTGAGAGTTCTCAATGATCTTGAAGATGTGTGAAGTCTGCCAACCCGCACTTGGCCAGCGTGGCAGACTATGGCCTAACCCTTCTCACAATGAGAAGATGGCCCGTTCCCAGCAGTGGGAAAGTTTGTACAAACAGGGCTGATAAAAAAAAAAAAAAAAAAAAAAACGTATTTGTTTGTCAGAACCTAAGTCCAAAATTTTATCGCTTCGCGTCAAAATTATGATAAAGGTATAATTTAAAATTCCTATACTACTTCCCTTTCACTATAAGAGTCATGTCATAACTACTACGTGACCATCAAATTTATAATCGATAAATCTATATCACCTAATTCAGTTATATAGCTAAAGATGGTCAAATATAAAATTTAACTGGAAATCGAATGTTTGACGGTAAACGTTACTCATTATATTTACGTACCTACGTAGCTACCGTATATTTCAAGACGTGTGTGTAAACTAAATTGGAATCCTACAATAACAATTTCTGTTCCACGAAACATAAACTACTATAAATATTATACTTTATGACGCTGTAAAGTGTAATTACTTACTTATTTTAAAATTTATCATAGGCCTAGTCAGTGCGCCTTTCAGCTTTGTGCGACCTCTTGCAATGTAGACCTTGGCTAATACTGTATCGACGCGACGCTGACTTTCACGACCTCTGGTTATCTTAAAAGTCCCAAGTAATTCCTGCTAACTGTTGAACGAGCCAATGTTGAAGGTTATTGCAACAAACGCCATTCAGCCACTACTCTAAAAAAATGTTTCGTTATACTAAAAAATATATAAAATCATTGACTATACGTAACGAAAACAATATAATGCGAATAGTCGACAAATTAGACAACTCTTCAAGTTATGATATTATGCTAGCTATTCGATGTAAGTATTTAATACTACTAAACATATCTAATTTCTGGATTTAACTTTTTTTCACTTTCTGTCATTGATATGTAAAAAAAATAACAAACAATAAACTTAGCCGAATGTATCAAAATTATTTATATCTTAAAATTGTTTGGTTGACATCACGTTCAATGACATTTGTATTTCAATTTTTTTTCAATGCAATAAGTTGTCACACATTTTTTCAGTTTCTTATGTTTATGACATCAGGTATGAATAATAACGAACTTATTTTATCTATAGATCTAAACACAACAGTATTCTGTCATAGGCAATAATACTATATAACCAAGATAGAATTGATTTACAATTATCATATATCAAAACACAACTGTGTGTATTACTAATACGCGAAATAGACTAATATAATCTAATTTGGGTATCTTTAAATCACGATGACTCCTATATGTGAATAAAAAGCATATCTATTCTACAAAAAATAACAAATCATGATAAATATTCAGTAAATAGAAAATATTTGAATAGGTTTCCTAGCCCGCTAAAATGTACCCAAAACACTAATAACAGTCACTACTCAGGGATCGTAAAAACGGCCTAAACCTCAAAAATATAGCGACATAAAAACTAAGGATTTATGTATATTTGAAATGATTAGTCCGCGCGACAGGTTACCGGTCGCTTCTGCCGAGACTGCGCAAGAGTTCAACTGGTTCAAGTGTTAATACCTTTGATAGTGTCATTGGGTAACATAATTTACAACTACGAGTACTTTACGTCGACCGCCGCTCGCCGCTCGTATAGCCTGAGGCTTGCGAATCGGAACGCACTTTTTATGGTTTTCAGTAAATTACTTACATAGTGCGTCCGGCGACGACAAAAACGAAGAATATCTTGTAAAGGTGTTATTTTTTTTATAATTATGGCGTTTATGTTGAATAGAGTGAGGTAGGTGATTTGATTTATGGTGTTAAGTATGAGTATAGATTTGAGTATGGGTTTTATGTTTTTATTTCTGTATTCGATGATAGGCTTGTGTCTTATCGCCAGTTATGTGACGATAAGCGACGTCGCGGTCTACAATGGAGTGCGTAGCTTGGAAGAAACTGTTACCGTCACGATTGCGTTATAAAATGGCAAACACTGTTGAATATATTAGATAAATGTTTTGTGTTGTATTTTGTATTTTTCATAATGTGTATTTTTTTAGGCACTTATGAATTACAAATATGAATATGACAAATATAAATTAATAAAACCGGCCAAGTGCGAGTCGGACTCGCGCACGAAGGGTTCCGTACCATTATCTATAAAAAATGGAAAAAAACCACGTTTGTTGTACGGGAAAATATTTATTATATTTTAATTTAATTATTTATTTTTAAAGTGAATAATATAACTCAATATTCAGTTAATATTTCAAGCATCTACCCGTTGTCGTTATCAATATCGAGCAAAAACGAGTAAAAAATCACATTTGTTGTATGGCCCCCTTAAATATTTATTTTATTCTGTTTTTTAGTATTTGTTGTTATAGCGGCAACAGAAATAGATCATCTGTGAAAATTTCAACTGTTTAATATCACGGTTCATGAGATACAACCTGGTGACAGACGGACGGACGGACAAATAGCAGAGTCTCGGTAATAGAGTCCCGTTTTTACCCTTTGGGTACGGAATCCTAAAAATATTAGTAACGACTATTTAAAGTCGATTATCGAGAAGCGACGAAAGTAGACTGTTCTTAAAACAAGCAATCGTGAAGCCAGGTCAGAGGCCTTTTGGCGGCTTAATATATCTGACACTAGGGCTGGCCACTCAGCCCATACGAACTAACTTACTTAATCAAAAAGTTTATATTTTCATGTCTATAGTAAAATAGGGAACTGTATTACGTTTTGTCGATTAAACGGTCAAATTAATTTTGATAAAATTTTGTAAAATATGAATATAGGCGAGTTGACGTGGTCAATCGTTTATCTATTTCATGTAAAAAAAGTTCACTTTGCGACAGATATTTTTCCTGTAAATAATCTCTTAAAATTAAATTGTAGAACTATATGAAATGTATTGAAATTATCTTGTAAACATTTTTTTTTTATATTTATTCTAAACTTAAAATTAAGAGTAATAGGTACTATTAGTGCAAAGAAACTTAGGTATTTTTTTAAGTAAAAACTGCGTCACTCGGTCGGTGACGCGCCTTGCACACGGTTTAGTCTACTCCTTTGAAGAAGACCGCCGATTGCGGTTAAAACTACAGTTGGTTATTTCGACTCAAAACAGATGTGAGTGACCCGTAGTTTTTATACAAAAATGTGTAAAAACCACGTTAGTTTCCATAGTAAAATATGTATCTCCATATTACATTAATATTGCTATAAACATTGCTTTGGTTTGCTTTGTCATTTCGGGAGTGACATAAACTGTTCACATACAAAATGAACTTTAGATAAGATGTAGGTCGTTGCAGATAACAGGTAGCTGCGCACAGGTGAACCCCTCCGAAGCGCTTGTGGGTCAGAGGTGAGCCGCGGTCGCCGGCGCGGGCGCAGGTTGCCGTAAGTCTGCCAGCCGCGCCCTCTACCGGACAATTTATGCACGTGCTGTTTACTTGCCGTACCTATATTAGAAAGTGACATCTTTCAAAGGACGTTTTATCTTAGGTTATTTTATTTAATTTTTTTACCTCTTTTATTTTTAATTTAATGGTTTATTGTACTATTAATGTTTTTTTCTGTTGTATGTTTTTTTTCCTCATATTAAAATACAGGTAATAAAATATATGTCTATTAAAAGTGAAATACTACAACTCTTCTCCGAATTTCAAATTTATAGGGATATGACTTGTTAATGAGTATTTTCTTTCTTGATAATGAGTATTATTTATTTTATTTATTTGTGATAGATTCGCTTGACTGCCAACTCACCTGATGTTAAAGTACGTTACGGTCGACGATGGAGAGTGCTTACCTAGATGAAACCGTAAAATTATTTTTTTCGACTAGGTTAGCGTTATAGGTTTATAATCACAGAGTTTTCAGATAACAAACATAAACAAGTATAAGTTAAGGAAACGCAAAATCTCCCGAAAAAAAAACGGCTGGACCAATTTTGATGAAACAAGATATTAGAACATAAACAATGAAAACCTCTTTCAAACAAAAAAAAACAAGATCGAAATCGATCTTTCCGTTTGAGAGCTACGATGCCACGGACAGAGACACAGATACAGATACATACACACATTTTATTACATTATTTTAAACTTATAAGACACCCCTCTTTTTGGATTGCGGTTAAAAAATACAACCGAATGGAAAACCACCTCCTTTTTTGAAATCGGTTAAAAATTAATCAAACCATTAATTTTACAATTTTGTGTATCTGTGGATACATTAGTCCCCCTGTAACCTTAGTAATGTAACATGATACCGAGATCTGTATGAGCTGCGTGTGCGCATGCACCACATGCAGACCTACCCAAATAATCCAATAAATTCATGGCCGAAACGGACGCCTGATTGTGATTCCGATCGCGAACCCAACGAGATTGAAGATGGCATTGTTTCACTTTAAATTCCTACTCTATGACGCGACGGGGGGGCTACCACGGGAACTATAGCGGGCTACTCGCTATATTTATTAGGAACAAAAGTTTTGTTCGTATGAAGTTAATAATTTAGTAAAGTAATTAACCCCTTGTTAGCACGGAGCCGTTTAAACCGATACTAGTCTTCGACGCTTGCTCAGCACTCTTTGGAAAATTACTCTGCGAAGAAGGAATCATTACTCTACTAAGTTACTATCATAATGCAAACTGAACTTTAGTGTTCAAAATTTTAGTTCCTTCTTATTCAACATAAAGATTAGGAAGTTCCATAATTTATCGACAAATTCTGTTTTCCTGTCACTTAACATAAGGAGTTTATAGAAAGGGAGCTTTAATTTTCAAAATTATGAGCTCTTATTGGTCACCAATCGCACCGTCGTTGTCTCTGTGGTTGTTGTATACATTTTACATATGATAATGCGTTGCTTGTGTGGATCACACAATTATGACAATTATAATTTTTGTGTAATCCTCGAAATCATATATACCACGTGACGTTAAAAAATTAAATCAAATCTCCATTTCGAAAACGATTAAATAAATGTTTAATATTGAATGTCAATGTTTAATTATAAACAGATATTTCTAACTAAAATTTTGCACAAAAAATATAATCCCATCGTATCCCAATTGTCATCACACAAGTGAGTTTTACCTCGAGTAGACCCCCAAAAGTGTAATCACAATTCCACACGCGCCACATTTTGCAAGTGTTTTGGCAACTCGACACGTGTTTGTTTAGTTAACGCTTCACTCCACTGGGCACCTTGTACTCGTCGTGTACAGGGCACTTACCGACCAGTTGTAATGCGGCGCATGCGCAAGATTCGGCGCTGTCAAAATACAACCTAAAGCAACAAATATAATGATGCATTGATGAGGTAAACTTTTACAGATACGCTTTCCATTTTGTAAGCTAAATCAAGAAATCTATGCATTCATAAATGTATGCTCATATTTAACCTACAGACTCTAACAGAATGCATCTTGTCCTATCGTAGCTTTTATGTATCTCTTCTAGCAGCAAAATACTGAAGTATACGTTTGAGCTGACAGATACTAGTACATACTTGCTACTTGCGTGTTGCATTATACCTTAACTCCCATAATGCGGCTAAAATGCCTAAAGTTTAAAGGTTATTGTATATCTTCAATCACAAGACGAAGTGTCGTTGAAAAAAAATATACGCTACGAATTGATAACCTCTTCCTTTCGGAATGCGGCTAATTAATCATTTTCTAACAGATCCATCGCGTACATTTTACATAGTTTGAAACTTGGCGTTATAATGACAACCTTACTTGCGTGACCTGTGAAATACACGCGATAAATAAAGTAATCGTGAAAGGCTAAGTTCAACCTTGTTTTTTTTTTCAACTTATCAATCAATCAATAACACTTTATTGACACCACATAAGTAATAAGACAATAAACACATAATAAAATGGCACAAAAGGCGGTCTTATCGCTAAAAGCGATCTCTTCCAGACAACCTTGGGATGTGTTGGAAAACACATCCCAACAACCATTGTTGGTCAACTTATCTGTCATACTAATTTATAGATAGCCCTAATTGACTCGTTCTAACAAACAAAACTCTGTATTTTCACACCAAAAGAAGCTAAACAGTAACGTAACTACCAGCTTTGCTAAAACCAACAAGCCCCACCAACGCTTGAGAACATCTTGCCCCACGACTCATTCAACCAAAGTGCAAATCAAAGCGGAAAAGCACGCAAAAAAGTAAAACAATTGATTACGTAAGTGGTTCGGGACAGCCCAAGGTCGAAGGAAAACAAAACCGTGAATAAACCGGCGTACTAGACCGGAACAGAGCCCGGGCCTAAGGAAATGACGCGGCAGCAGCGGCGCGCGCGCAGTCGCCCCGCTCTCCACGCGATACTAAACTCATTCTACTTGACGTAGCGAATAATCCTCTATCTTCCTCTCTTAGTAGTCATTATTATGATAGTATAGTTAGATTTGTTTGTCGATTTTGGTAACATTTATCTGAAACATCCGATACTTAGATTATGAGCTCGCGAGGTCTTTTCGTAATATTCAAAATTCTTTTTCAGAACTAATAATCGATTATTATCATAATCGTCCAACAAATAAAATGACTTTGTATACCTATATAGCAAACTTCTCAAAATTTGACAACTTGTTATTGCTATTTTGTTCTTGTTATTTTATTTATTGCTTAAAAACGAGTGCTTCCCAACGTTTCCAGCAAATATTATCAAAATTAGTCAGAGAATTTTTGTTTTTTTTTTTCTCTTTTGGAGGAAATACTTAATCAAAGCTCCTTTATGACTAAAGTTTGTATAAAAAGATTGGTTGAAACTACAACCTGTACACAGGTAGGCGCCAGCAAACATCCGGACAGAAAAAGAAAATGTTGCCAGTTGATGTTGACATTTATTTGAATCAATCACTAATAGATCAAATTAATATTCAAAACAGATGAATAGAAAATTCTAGTTTCTCATGTCTACAAACTTACAATGCATGTAAAGCAAGCTTTTCGTACTTTTCTTAGAAAATCTTTTCGTTTGATAGCCTTGAATTTAATTAATTTGAAATTGTTGAATATTCATATTCATAATATTGTTAATCTGCCAGATTGGGCCCACGTAGGTACTGTATCCCAACCAGATATGTATGCAAAACTTCAGCTCAATCGTTTGGAGATAACTGGTTTAAAATCCAATTGCAAGATTTGAGTTGTTAGTATTAACGAGACAAATTACTCGTAATATATGAATATTATGAACTAGTATAAAATTGTACCTATACAAGGAGGCCTATGCTTGCTGTGGACAACAGTCGATGATGATAAAATGATACTTTAAGATGAGGTTAATGTAAGTGTAACGCAATGTAATGTATGTATATTAGGTATAGTATAACAATGTCAACCGATGGTCGCTAACGATGTTAAAAAGCGACCTAAAATAAATAAAATAATTAATCTATAGCTTACAAAAATAAATATGAAAAAAAATCGATTAAAACAAATTAAAAATTTCACATTGCTATGTCACACTGTAACTCAAATTTTAGCCATCCCACTATAAATCATGCAACATAGTGAGTTGGTTAAACTATATCGCTAGTTAGGCGGAGTTTTCACTATCGGCGTCACGCGTCACGCGCCGCGCGCCCGAGTGCCGGGTGGCGGCCAGCGGCGCGTGTAAACGCAGCTTAGTTACGACTGCTTGTGCTGATAGTGAGTTTGTTTTAATTTGTTGATAGTGAACGCAGGCGGCGCGGGCGCCGCCGCCGCCTCGTTATACATTAACATTAAATACTTAATATTTACATATACGTGTTTGTATCATAAACGGTCTTACTGGAAAACGTTACATAACTTTGAATAACGTCTCTAATTCTGTCTTCTTTTCGCAAGTGTCATTACATGTCAGCGAGAAGTTGACAAAATATGTTGAGCATTACTCAAATTCGCGTAACGTTTTTCAGTAATACCCAAAATGGTTTGTTTAACTTTTTAGTCTCGCTATATTTTTTTCAATGTTAGATAGAACTATGATTGACCACCAACTCGCCTGATGTTAAGAAGCGACAGTGTGGCCGAAAATTGAGCTCCTCGATCTAGAAGATATCTATTCATTCTAGCCTTGAAAATTCCAAGATTATAAGTTCTCGTGAAATCTGTTACATGAGAACTATAATCTGGCGCAGGAATGGAATTCCATTCCAGCGCAGTACGCATCAAGAAGGTGGACCGATATCGCTTAGTACGAATTTTAATGAGAAATGGGTGGTAATGCGCCGACTTTCCGCTAGTCCTGTAGTGAAATGGAGAGAGTGGAATAAGTTCGTGAAGTTCTTGCATTCTCACTCCAATTGCTTGGTTTTCAATTATTCAGTTTACGAGTAAGCTACATAATAATTTGCTGATTTTTATTATGAAGATGTTTTTGTCCAAAACAAAAGTATCTTTTCAAATAAATGTGTCACTATTTTGTTGACAGAGCGAACACGCCGTTTATTTGATGGCAAACTAAACTTTTAGCAGTGAAAATTACAATATTGTAGTATTTTGTATAAGTATGTAGTGTTGTTTTAACAGGTTCATTGCTCAGAATTTTTCTGTATTCTGAGGTTCATCGTTAAAATACATATTACAAATATCCTGTAAGATGTATTTCACAACAATTTAATTCAATTTAATTAAAATTACATTTACATTTATATTAATCGTCATAATTAGTTGTAATTAAAAGACATATGAAACACATTAATTTTGCCCTCCACTCTTAAGATTAAAGACTTATTACTTACTATATAAATTAAATGAGAATTACAAAATTTTAAGTGCACAGTAAAATAATACCAATATAATTAATAAATTATATGTATAAATCAATTAACAGAACGGTAACCACGTTCTAAATCTAAATCCTGTAATTCAAATCAATTATAACTGTAAATATTAACGGCTTTTTGTTATAAAACATTTCATAAAACATTGCAAGACGGAGGTGAAGCGAAATGTCAACAATGACATCAATACCCCAAACAATTATAAACGTTATTACATTAATAATAAAGCTAATTTTTACGTTTTAATGTTTATTGATCACAGCAGACTATGCTTTTTAGTGGTTTTAGCTAGTTCTGTGATCCCAGAAGTAAAGAGACAAAATGATCTTTATAATAATTGTATAAATAAGAGATATATTATGAATTAAGTACGCTAATAACATTAAAACTAATTTATTACTTTGTTCATAGACCAAAGCGATTCTTTTGTTAATAGACTTCCAAAAAAAAAAGATTCGGAATTTGGAATGTTTTTTTATTGAATTAATATCCTAATGACCTACAATCTTGGAATTTTCAAGGATAGAGTGAATAGAAATCTTCTAGATCGACGAGCTCCATCCTCGGCCACACCATCGCTCAAAATCAGGCGAGTTGGTGGTCAATCGTAGAACTATATTGTATAAAAAAAAATAACCCCCCGACCCAAAAAGAGGGGTGTTAGTTTGACGTGTATCTGTTGTGTATCTCTCAAAAGCATTGACCGATTTTGATCTAGTTTTATTTTGTTTGAAAGATAATTTTATCGACTGTATTCTTAACAATGTTTCATCAAAATCAGTTCAGCCGTTTTTGAGTTTTCTGAACTTATTTTTTTTAATATTCCTTATAGTTATAGTTCCTCGCTCTACTGCTTACAAATAAATATTCACACATTTTTCCATATTTTTGAAACAGATGTGTTTATTTGTAATACTTATTTAAAAACAATAAATCACTACCTGGCACCGACGCGACGTAGGCCAACCACCTGCCTGTTAGTTCCTTTCTTACAAACAACTACTTCCAAATCAACTCTACTATCTCAACAACAAACTTTTACTCTATTCTCTTGTTTTAACGTAACTTTTCTCCTCTTTCCAGTCATTCTTCGGGCGGTCGTACAACAACCTGAACTCCATCACCGAGTGTAAGAACAACGGCGAGTGCGTCATCAACAAGAAGAACCGCACCGCGTGCAAGGCGTGCCGCCTGCGCAAATGCCTCATGGTCGGCATGTCCAAGTCCGGCTCGCGGTACGGCCGCCGCTCCAACTGGTTCAAAATACACTGCTTATTGCAAGAGCAGCAGCAAGCGGCCCAGTCACGGTCGCCGCCCAGAGTCCCACCCTCCCCCCATCATCACCTCGCGCCGCCGTTCCCTCCACATCTCTTCCACGGTCTAGCGCGACCGCGGTCAAAAGAAGAATTAGCACTGTTAGGACTGGACGAGTACAAGCCGCCGTGCTCCGGCTCGCCCGACTCGCACAGAAGTGGCTCCTCTCCCAAGTTAGACGACAAGTCTCGACTGACGAGCCGGCCACCGGATCGGCCGTTGACTCCGCCCCGGGACCATTTCATCCAGCTCCCGCTAGCCAACATGTCCTTGCCCCATTTCCCCCACTCGCCGTTCTTACCGCCGCCACCTTTCAGCCCGTTCGCCGCCAACCACCCCCTGCTGTTCCCGCCTGGGTTCCACCCTCTCTACTCGAGACACCTCCTAGACCACGCCGCGATGAGACAGGCCGCGGAGAACAACAACGACGTACGGATCGACGACCACAACACGGATACGTCGAAGCGGTTTTTCCTGGATGAAATTTTGAAGCAGCAGCGGGCGTCCGCGCCGCCCACGCCTCAAGAAGATGTCGTATCTGAAGCGGAGTTCGTGCCAACGCCGCCGGCCGAGCGGAGAACTTCTGAATCTCCGCTGCAAGAGAATCCGATGGACCTGTCGGTGAAGTCCGACGGGCGGTCGAGTTCGGCCCGCCGGCGGTCCGATGATAGCGAAGTGATCGTACAGGACAACGACGAGGGAGACTCGGGGAGCGCAGCGGGCTCCGCCAGCGAGGAGGAGGACGTCCCCTACTCCCAGATAAAGAGGATCAAGCTGCATCCTCTCGACCTCACCACCAAAGTGTGACGCCGCGACTCCCGTCCCGGGGTGTCAGTGAACGCAGAAGGCCAGTCGGAATGTGATGTTAAAATAGAAGTAGTTGGTAAGAGGTGCGCGCGGACGGTACTTGTGAGTTGTTATCGCTTGAAAGAGTCTATCCAAATACGTAAGTTTAAGCCCTAGCTAGTAAATGTTATCGGTACTTAATGAACCCGGTTGATGGTTGTACAAATTGATCTGTAAATAAATAAATTATTCTGTATAGTATAAGAGCTAGGTTACGTATAGTTAGCGGTTTTTATAATATATTTTTGTAAAGGAATCAGCCGGGTGTAGCCACATTCCAGTTATTTTCAAAATAATTATATTTTATAGTAATTCGAATATAATTTATTCAATTTAGTAGAATTTTTTGATTGAATCGTTGTTTGTGAATGAAACGTGTTAACTTCGGGTGCATTGTGAAACTTTTATTTGTAATCTTTGTTAAGCCTTCTTTATTGTTTCGTTATGCTTATCATTTAATATTATAATAATCACGACTTTTACTGTCCTTTTCTTATATTAATTATGATTAGCCATTTCTTAGACTCCTGATACAACATTTCCTGTATCTAAGCATATATTATAAATAAATTCATATATTACATGAACATCTGAAGAAATGGTAGATCAACTCTATGAAAAGATACTCGTTTATATAAAACATTCCTATTTGCTCAATATTCGATATATACAATTATACATCACTTCATACTCAGTGTAGCGACAGGTCGCACACAACATTATACTCAATTGTAATACTGAAACAACGACGTGTAAATAATGTTAATGTAGATAGAGTGTTTTATTACTAAATAAATGTTTGTAACGGATGCATTCCAAGAAGACATACAAAATAAAATATTCGTGCACTCGACTCTTTTGTTTATTTTACAAAATGCTACCTGACTCCTGGACTATGAAGTTAAGAGGACATCCCAACAGTCTATACAACAATCAGTTTTCGATGGAAAATAAATTGTAGAACACGTTATTTTTAGGATTCCATACCCAAAGGGTAAAAACAGGACCCTATTACTAAGACTTCGTTGCCTGTCCGTCCGTCCGTCCGTCTGTCACCAGGCTGTATCTCATGAACCGTGATAGTTAGACAGATGATGTATTTCTGTTATAACAACAAATACTATAAAACAGAATAAAATAAATATTTAAGGGGTTCCCATACAACAAACGTGATTTTTTGCCGTTTTTATAGATTTTGGTACGGAACCCTTCGTGCGCGAATCCGGCTTGCACTTGGCCGGTTTTTATTTTTAATATGTATAAATCTTGTCATTAATAACTGTGTAACTTATGTACACATTTTAAGATTTAAAGTCGCGCGATTTCTTGTCAGCAAATTACGCGTTTCTGTACACATATTTGCAATAAAGTTATTTTCAATTTCTATACAACAGGAGAAAACTGCTTTCTATCCCTAAATACTATTTATTTAACATGCTAATGTAGCATTTTCTGCCAGTCATCCTCATAGTAAAAAAGAAAGTTCGTATAGACTGAGTGGCCAGCCCTATTGTCAGATTCATTAAGCCCCTGACAGGACCTGGCTTGACGATTGCTATTTCTTAAGAACAAACAACCGGAACCTACAATTTAACATGTCATCCGACCCACGGTAGCCCTCAGAAAGAAATGCCAGTCACGCTCACCGATCCGAAGACTGACCGGTCCGTCCGTTGCTTGACATTGGTGATAATTCGAGAACACCTAGTCAAGCTACGCCACGAAAGCTACATAGTGAATACGCTACGCTACATATCCTCATAGTGAAAGACATACTACTGTTCGATCCTTGCAAGATGAGGGTAGATAAAAATATTTACCTACTCCATCTAATCATTATATGTTCACTGCTGTCAAGCGGTGACGGTATTCGGTTGCCGATTTCCGCACACGACGCACGTTGCGCTCTTACCTCGCGAAACGACGCCGGGTCATCCATCCAATATACTGAACTACACCTGCCTGAAGAATAGGAACAGCATTTCCACAGCGAACAACACCAAGGACCACTTCCAGAAGTTCGGTGCCGTGCTCTGCGTATCGCACCTGATACTGGAGCCGTGCGGCGGTTGTGGATTGTAAGGTTGGTGGAGTGTTTTTATTTGCTATTGTCTTGCAAGGATCTGTGTCTTGGACACCTCTACAGTCTACTAAACTAAAACTATAACCAGCCCCAGGAGACTGTGCAAGTACAACTACATTAACAAAATATTATCCGAAACTGATCATTCTTTTTTTTATATCGTTGGCTATTAATGGCTACGCCTAAGGTTCGATTTTTTTTAAATAAAAAAAAAAACTTCTGAATTATTACTACGGAACTTGAAATAGGTTTAAACATATATGATTTACACTGCCTCTAAATTTACGACTATGCGTGTATGTTCTGATGATAAGTCAATAAAATTATAGGAGGAACATCATGCTGGAGTCAGATTTATCTCTTCACGAGAAAAATCTCTCCACGATGAGGCCCTGAAATTGTGTACAAGGGTTCAAATTTGATAACCATAATCTTCAAGCCTTTGTATTGCTTTAATAAAAGCTTGTCTCTAAAAAGTTTTTATTCATACTTTCATAATAATATAATAGGAGCAAACTGTTTTCTACACCTTAACAATGTTCGATTTTGATGTTTTTTTATAATTAGATCCGTAAAAACGTAAATAAATAAATAAATATTGGTGGACATTTCACACAACACCTCAATCTACTTCCGTGTTTTTCAATTAAAACTTAACTTGTTAACTTCGTAGTTAATAAGCTATAATCGAAATTGGATAATGTTTTGTAGAAGAAACAAGTTTACTCTCTTTGTACAGACAAATGTGAGTTCCTCTTAAAAGTTCTAAGGTGGTTTAAACACTTTGTATGTGACAGATATCGGGATCGGGAAACTCCCTCTAGCATGCTCCAAAAACATTTCATAGAAAATGCTGGAAGCTTTTTCATTTCCGTCTATGATGACTGAGATTTATTTAGGATTTAATTCTACGTTTATTGATATATTTAGGACCACCAAGATCCTCGGTTAGTTTTCGTTACATTTTACAACTAAATCGTAGTAATGGAACATGTAAAATTTTATTAGGAGTACGTCATGATTACATAGATTTTGACCATTCTAGGTTGTCAATAAATAAAATAAAATTGTCAGTTACAGTTCTATTCTTTTTGTAAACTGTTAATAAATTTGCTGTGGATCTGGCTTAAGAGTAACTATTTTAGGAGCAATTCAGTTAATCAAAATAAATTCGCAATTGAATCATTTGTGAAGAATTAGCATTCGGCCAACTTTTATCCGCGAATCAATAGCGAGCGAAAAACGTGTCATGTTCAAGAAATGTTTTTTTTTAAATACATTATAGATCTACGATTGACCACCAACTCGCCTGATGCTAAGCGACGGTGTGGCCGAGGATGGAGGTCATCGATCAAGAAGATATCTATTCACTCTAGCCTTGAAAATTCCAAGATTGGGTATCAGGAAACAGAGATGGCTTACATATGACTTAGGTCTTATGATTACAATTCACAGTGTTACAGTTACTTCACACGTTCGACGAACACATCTCGCTTTATTTGACTAGCAGAAAAACATAAGGTGCGGGAATTATTCAGTTGTGGATCGGTTTTAATTAACTGAATCGCCCCCTCGTCAACACTAACAATAATACAATAATACTTATGTACTAACCAGAATCTGGTATAGTGAGTAACAGATGACAACAGACATTTTTGACAGATACAACAAAGGTCACTGTAAAAAATTAAAAATAAAACATAGGACCGTGTAGGTACGAGTAAGTTAGTAGGTTGGCATGGCGAGTCGCATGTGAGCGGCGAGCCTTGACCCGCAGACGAGCAGGCTCATCTCCGCGCGCAGACCTATCAATACTGGAATAAACTTAACAAGATGTTTTACACAAAAAATTTCTGTTTACGTTAGCTTTTTAAACGCAAATAAGTCCGCATTTGACCTCCAAATAACGACAATATTGTAGAAGACAAATCATGTAGAATTACTCCCTTATTCCTGAACTTATAACCTAGAATCCTATCTAGAAGAAACCAATTCACTCGCGATTTAAAGACACCCAGATTATATCTATCGGGAAAGACCCACTCAGGAAGCGTATTCCACCATCTAGCAATTCTTCACTTAACTTCTTATTCTACGCTTAAACCTTCTATTAGACAGCGCTACCTTGGGATTCGAGCTCAAGACTTTCTGATCGGAAGTCCGACGATCTCCCAACTAGACATTCGAAAACTAAAATAAGCCCTAACTAGCAGATATCATTCGTAGACGTGTAGTACGCGAATGTTCTTCCGACGCGGCAACGGCGACGCAGCAGTGCAGTGCATTAGGACGGCCTGGGTGCCTCACCTGTGTGGGTAATTACGACCTGCGCCCCTTGGATTATTTAACTAGTCTGATTTGTCTGAGCTGCGCACGCACCCACTCAAGCTTTGACCGTCACCTGATTACGTGTCTGGATTAAAGGGTTAAGTGTTGTAATTTTTTTAATATACATATATCCCTGACCACATGCCTTTTGCTTATATTTGTATGCTACTGAGTGACAAAACAAGTAAGTCGTCCGCCTGATATTAAGCTTCATGAAGTCCGATGCATTCAGAACTTTAGGTCAGATTTAGACAGACGATCAGAGATGAGAAAAAAAAATTAGTTTTAGAAGGAAAATGAGTAAGGAATGTCACAGCTCTGTTTTAGTTTACTGGACTCGTGTTATTTTGATGAATATAATTAATATGTATATGAATAAATAAAAACCGAACAAGTGCGAGTCAGACTCGCCCACCGAGGGTTCCGTACAAACTAAATAAAAGGGGGAAATCATATTTTTTTTTATATTTTCCTTCATAAACCGAAAAATATACATCGTAAAAATATTTAACACATTCCTTGCTCACCACTCGGATCCGAGTAGGGGCTATAGTAGCGGCGTCTCCCACTCGGATCCGAACGAGCGAACGTTTGAGGCAGCCCTCATTCCTTGCATAGAGACACTATTTTTTTGTGATTAAATAAAAAAAAAACAGTTTTCGGGTTTTTTTCCTATAATATGTGTACTCTAACACAATGCTTCTTGCCAAATTTCAGAGTTCTAGGTCAACGGGAAGTACCCCATAGGTTATGATTCCTCTGTGAGTGTCGAAATGTGCGTTTTTTACGACATATTCGGCTGTAACTTTTTTTACGAAAACTGAGAAATTTTATTTTTCTTTCTGCAGCAAGATACTATGGTTTTAATTTCAACTCGATACCTTCACGCGTTCCCGAGATAAAGGTCTTGACACCCGGACAGACGGACAGACGGACAACAAAGTGATCCTATAAGGGTTCCATTTTTTTCCTTTTGAGGTACGGAACCCTAAAAAGAAGAAGCAAACACAGAATCACTTGTCCCAGTAATAGATTAGTGTAAACATGATGAAAAGAAGCATAGAAACTGTTATTAACAATTACAATATATCACCATGAACACAAGGTCACAACGCAACTGTCGCACGCCCTAACTTTTCGCGTACGAGCACTGTACGCATGTTATAAAAATAATGAGCTTGGGAGATGCGCGCGCGCAGCGGGCCCCTGATTTACACCGACAACCTTCATAGATCACACGGTAGGTATTTACGTCTGTATGACATCTGAACATAACCACATACACACCGGTAACCTTCCTACGAACACCCAAATAGCAACCTTATTTTTCAATCACGAAAGTTCAGTTTCAGTTTCATGTCTAATGCAAAAGTAAAATAATCTACTCTACATGTCAACGTGAAGACATTTAAATTTAAATTTTATGTCAATGTTTTACGGTATATTTCAGTTTGTAATTGTTATTCCTACGAGTGCAAGTACATGTAGAAGTTATAAAATGCGATTTATCGTGTATGAACATGGCTTTTCGTAAGAACTGTGTATGTGACGCCACAAATCATTTGGGGGCAGAAAAATAATGGCGTCCTGGCATCTACTGTGATATATTGGTAACAATTAAATGAGATATTGATGTTTATCGCACAACATTGTGCTCTTTTAATAAATCTACGTTTGGTTCATTCATTATTTATATACTTGCATAAGCTACTGAACAGATTTTAATTCATAAATATAGCCTATATTTTTGTCCCGTATAAACCACTTAGTATTTTGTGAAGTTAATACTTAGCAAAATACAGAAATAATTTTGTCTGCCACAATTTGCAACATTTTTTTATTTTGGTGTTTTGTGTTTATGGCATTATGCGCGTTTGGTCTTTTGCGAAAGTACCGAATGTAAAACGATAAATCTATTTTTGTTTTTGGCGTTTTGCGCCGAAACAATTTAAAGGTATTATTATTATTTATTTATTTACAATGAACGGTTGACAACAATTACGCATTGCATATACTTAGTCATAATTATAAAATTCAAATATTAAAAGTAAAATATAACATGTCAATAATAAAGTACAAAGTAAAAAGTAAGTAGTTTAGGATCTCGAGTGGAGACCACGTACCGGCAAGCGCAGCGTAGGAAGACCAGCCACGAGATGGACAGATGTCCTCATACAAGTGGCGGGAAGACGCTGGATGCAAGCCGCTTCCAATCAGTCTTTTTGGAAATCCATGGGGGAGGCCTATGTCCAGCAGTGGACTTCTTATGGCTGAGATAATGATGATGAATAAAGTACAAAAATTTATAAGTAATAAATTAAATTCATTAAAAGGAATGTTTTTCACAAAATAATAATAAAAATTGCATACATTTACACATATTAGACATGTAATTATTTTTTATTTTATTATTATACATTTTAAAATAGAAATTACGGGACCCTTACGTCAATTTCGACTCAGCATTTCCAGCTATAATTTCGACCACATTCAGCAGTCTTTTCAAATGAGCGGCATGTCACCGCCCGCGCCGGTTGGGGTCGCGTTTCACGCAGTACGAACATATAAGAATGAAGCGTAATTTTTATGTAAAAATACTGAAGTGAACATTAGATCTGGAACCGCGCAGATGAGTGCAGCCCATGGACCGCGGCGCATTGCGCGGGCGGCGCACATGTCGTCACAGTTGCGCAAGCGCAAGTGAAATACCTGCAAATGGCGAGGCCCGTAATTAATAATTTAATACCGCGGCCGAGACACGGGGTCAACGGTCACCGGACCCGCTGCTTTTAAAGATCCGCGCGTTAGCTAATAAAAGATCCGTCCATTAGTCGTTAAAGATTGAGCATTGAGCATTGAGCTAAGTTAGAGCCGGTTTGTGAAAAAAATTACATAAAATTTTAGTTTGATTTAGTTTTTTCATATTGTATTTAGCATTATTTTTATTACACATTAAATTTATGTCTATTTAACATATAAAATATTTATTTTCTATTTAGTACAGCGTATCCCAGAATTCAAGTTATATAATTAAACAAACAAAGGTAATATTAATGTAGCATATGACAATAACATTATAAATGAAGTAGAAAGCTCAAAATTTCTTGGATTATATATTGACCGAAAATTGAATTGGAAATCACAAATAGAGCACCTTTCGAAAAGAATAAGTAGCCAAACATATGCCATCGCCAAACTAGCTCGTACTCTAAATATAGAATCTTTACTTAAAGCCTACTATGGGTTAGTTGAATCAATTTTGAGGTACGGGATTATTTTTTGGGGAAATTCAACAGATAAAATTATTATTTTTAAAAGGCAGAAACGCTGTATTCGTTCAATGTTTAAACTCAAAAAAAGAGATAGTTGTAAGCCCTATTTTTTAAAGTATAAAATTCTTACACTTCCGTGTTTATAAATTTTAGAAACGGCCCTTTTTGTAAAAACAAACCGGGAGCGATTCCCTACACTATCTGATACTACTGTAAGAAATAGGCGCGACCAAGACAAACGGCGCGTACATGAAGGAAAGACAGCACTGATGCAAAATAGCATCGTATGTATGGGTCCTAAAATCTACAATAAGATTCCTAAGTCAATAAGAGACCAGAATAGTAATTTATTTAGAAAAAAGTTGAAGGCATTGTTATTGCAGAAGTGTTATTATTCTATCAATGATTTTTTAAATGACAAATTTTAATTTTATTTGACATTATTTGTATCTTTTATTGCTTCTGCTTTGTCATATTATAGATATTTTTGGTTTGTGTATTAATCTAATAACAAATAATAATAATTATTATTTTTTAATTTTTCGCATGTGCATGATGCTGTCTACCTGACATTTGTACGCCTAATCGGCACAACATGATTTTAAGCGACTAAACTTAGTGTAACATCTTTTATGCACTTGTTGTATAAAATTCTCGTGTTGTATGCAAATAAATTATCTTTATCTTTATCTTTATCTTTATCAAGATTTCAAGTGACAATTTGCAATTGATCAGATAAGTTGTGGTCAAATGCTCAAAACAGAATGATGAAAAAATATTATCATTGTCTAGGCTATATATTACTCTTCTCTTATTACAAGCGTAAAACAGTATTATTCCTAATTAATACTACCTTCCTAATAATTTTGCTGTTTTGCAATAGGCTTCGACTTTTAAATTAAAAATATAACACATTTTAGGGTTCCGTACTCAAAGGGTAAAAACGGGACCCTATTACTAAGACTCCGCTGTCTGTCCGTCCGTCCGTCCGTCCATCCGTCTGTCACCAGGCTGTAACTCATGAACCGTGACAGTTAGACAGTTGAAATTTTCACAGATGATGTATTTATGTTGCTGCTATTAAAACAAATACAAAAAAAACAGAATAAAATAAATATTTAAGGGGGCTCCCATACAACAAACGTGATTTTTTTTGCTCGTTTTTGTTCTTTATTGATAACAGTAACAGGTAGACGCTTGAAATATTAACAGAATATTGATTTATCTTATTAACTTTAAAAATAAATAATTAAATTAATATAAAATTAATATTTAAGGGGGGCTCCCATACAAAATCGTGATTTTTTTGCAGTTTTTATAGATAATGGTACGGAACCCTTCGTGCGCGAGTTCAATTCGCACTTGGCCGGTTTTATTTTTAATTTTATTATAAATACGAAAAATTTATTTCTGTATAAAAAACGAAAGTGACTAAAATCAAATCTTGCATTCACTAAATAAAATTTTATTTTTTGTGTCTGTAGTAATCTAGAAGTAGTTACAAGATAAACCAGTTGTTCATCTGATGATAAGTAAAAAAAACCTTCAATAAACAGCTATTAATGTGATGATTTCATTTCAATCTTCTATATTTGTGGAAATAAAACCTACGGAACCTGCACATGCGAGCGTGACTCACACTTAATTTTATGCATTTACATCGATATGTGTGTGGTTGTTCGACAACTCTACTTTGTAGCATTAGGCAATAATACTATAGTATTCGGAGATGATACTTCATCTACCTACATTTAAACCCGAATGGATATTGTGCATTGCAGCTTTATTGCGATACTTTAGAATAAAATACAATTGGTTGCCCTTTCGATGGTTTTGCTTTTTTTACCTGACTTCGCAAGAAGAAGGAATTTTTGAGTGTATTTATGTATATTTCTTTCTATTTTACTTCTTACAGTCTAAACGGCATGACCAATTTTGATGTGTGAGGTGTTAGATGCATCTTCACTCCCGAAGTATTTTAGGCATTTTTTTGTAATAATAATAATACAACCATTTTAGTAACTTCCAACGAACTTTTTCGTAACAAATAATTAAGTGATTTTAGATTCGACTGTTGTAAAGAATTTTCTTTTAAATAGATTGCACAATATTATATACAAGATACATTTTTTTTTTCAAACTTTATTCTAAGTACGTCTTTTTAGCATGATTAATATGTATGTATGTACGAAATTACAGCTTTCTGGTACTAATATTCTTTGAGCAAAGCCGCATACAGCCAGACAGGCAGACAGGCAGACAAACATGTATTTTCATAATATAAAACAAGAAGACCTGTTTTAAGTACATACACATACTATGTACAACTACAAATCTCTACTCTGCGCGTGACCGAACCCGCACTTAGCTGGTTTCGTAATCTTTTGGACCCAAAAATCTATGGTCAAATGCCTAGACTGTTTTCAATGGTCAAGCAAAGTCAGGCATTATAATAATATCCCATATATATATAGATAGATAAAACTTTATTAAAGAACACATAATAACAAAATTATAGAAAGACATTAAGCACTTAGGGCTAGGTATTTAACTGGCTGCCTTATCGCTTAGAGCGATCTCTTCCAGGCAACCAATGCCAGGACATATATCTACAAAAGGTAAATTACCGTAAAAGTGTAGACATCTTTACAACCAACCTTATCGTATGAACGTTCAAAGTAATCAAGATTTGAACAGATAAGAAGCTCTATTCACTAAATCTCAGTTGATTTAAATTTTAATTATTCTTCGTATACATAATTCCGTGTCGAAATGTCATCGGTCTCACTATTTACATTTTTCTTGTATATTTTAATGTAACTCTCTTTCCAAATTAAATAGTATGATAATACAAATTAGTTGGTTAGTAAATTAGAGTAGATTCTTGACATTCTTCGAGTATCATGTTACTACTGGTTTTTATTAAATTAAATTCGTTTTTAGACTTCCGTACCCAATAATATGGTATCGATGGGAGCCTATTTGCTAAGCTGACTCTGAGTCTATACCATTAACACCCTTTAAATGCTGCATCATTTGCCCTTGAAATTTTCACAGAATGTGTCAAATTACGGAATTATGCTATAATGTTGCAATGAATCAAAAACGTACGAAATATACATACATATGTATAAGTATACCTGTTGTTACTCTAGCATGAACTTAGTCCATTCTCACTAATTTATAAATAATGAAGAGTTTGTTTAACTATACAATAAAGATACAAATTTTATTTACCGAGTAGATAAACTAGGCAACGTTGTTTTAGCATGTACGGAAGCGTCGGTGTCCGTATCAAACTCGTACTTAACCAGTTTGATTTAATTTGTTGGACCTTCGGTATCGTTTTTATGACATTTGAGTGCAGTGGAACGAACATTGATTAAAATGACCACAATCATAGCGCGCCCATTATTTTACATTACCTCCATCAACACACGTTAATGATATAAACGAGTGGAACTTTTTGTAGCGATATTAACTTGATGATTAGTGCATTCGAAAGGCTGTAATCCTATAATCGGATGTCGATAATGAGATTATGCTGTCAATAAAAGAAAACAATAGCAGTTTCATCGTTATCAGGGGAAATACGTTCATCTCTTATTGTGATGCAAGGTTGGCTCGCGTCTAATGAGATTTTATGTATAGAGAGATTATAATTATACTCATTTAATATGAAGTAAAAGCATGGCAAATCTCAGTTATCAGCACTTTAGAGGATATGACCATATCGTTAAGGCCTTTGATATCGTGGTGTTGCACTTTCTAATCACAGGATTTTTTCACACATCATGGCATTTTCTTTATTCACAAGTCACAACACGCGTCTAACAGCGTTGCTCGACGTGTCGCAACTAAAGACAAGTCGGATGATTACCTTACTTAAGGCTTGTCACGCAAAGCCGAAGAAACCCTATCTACGTATATTATATCATTGCTCGCGTCTATTTTATCTTGCTTTTTCTGCAAATAAGAGAGTGGCACAGTAAATAAATAAATATTGGTGGACATTTCACACAACACCATCTAGCCCAAACTTAACAAAGCTTGTACTATGGAAACAAATACAAATAATTTATTCATAACGCCCAAGTTACAAGTCAAAGTTCATAATAAATTATGTCAAAGGATGGTTGACAAAACTATTTTGATAGATATTAAATAATTAATTAATTAATTGAAATGATAAAAAAATAATCGTAATTATCAAAAATAATAATAATAATCAATAATCTCTTGATTTTAAATAATCGCTAATGTCATAAAACATGTGTTCTTGCAACCAAATTCTCAGGTTGGTCTTGAAGCATGCTTTGGAAGGTGCGTCTCGAATAGATGCGGGTATGCGATTGTATATCGCAGGCCCTAACATGTATACGGATTTCTCCGACTTGACGAGACGGTGCGATGGCGTTACAAGTTGGTCTTTCTTTTTATTGCTACGCAACTGTAACGTACCGTGAACGCCCCTTCGCTGAAATTCATCTAAGTTTGTGTGAAGTAAGTAGCGTGTGTGAACAAGGCTATTCGATAAATGAACTCACATGGTAAGGACAAGATATGAAGTTCTAGATGGCTGATGGATGAAACTAGATGGCTGATAGAATATTTTAAGGAGACTTAAACCAAAAATGAAATTTAAGAAGACTCTCTATTAACATGAATTTAATTACAAGTTTTTGAACTGTATGATTTAAATCTACGCGGACACGTCTACCTAGCACAGAGTCCCTATAACGCAGTGTAGTTGCTGGCGATCCGCGCTCCTACTGAACGGTGTTGAACGCTATGACGTCATTCATAGGCAGCAGCACCGCTCTTCTCAGCTTCATACATACATACTTTTTTTGTAAGTACATACATAAAATACATAGAAATACCTAGACACAGAACAAACATCCATGCTCATCAGACAAATATTTGTCATGGGTGGGGAATGAACTCACGACAGGCAGACGTACTACCAACTCCAAGGCCAGTCACTAAAAATGTTAAATCAACTGTTAAAGATATCATAATTCAAATTAGGCTCATTTTTTGTCACATGCTCATTTGCAGAAAAATCAAAATAACAACGAGTGCGAGCCAACTTTGACGAAGATTCTGAAGGGTTTATCGAAAACATTAAGATACACATTACACCAGATTATTCCGCGCCCCATAATTGAGCACTTGATAAAACACCATCATATCTTAGAAATAACGTCCGAAATAAAAATAAACAACCGTAACAGAGACATGAGTTTTTCCAAATTTCCATCAAAATTCCAACAACAATATTTCAATATTACTAAGTACGAGTACATGATGTGTGTGACATTTCGTCTCATTAGTAGGTACAAAATTACAAATTGTGTGATTTCATATGATCATTAGCATGGGTACAGCGGTATTTCTACAAGCACACCGTGTAATCGCAAATACAGAGTTGCGTCAATATTTCAATAAAATCATTGTTAACAGTAAACAACGGCTCGATTGTAAACTTTGAAATACACATCACGTTCTCGACCAAATACGATCAAATATCTCGAGCGTACCGTACAACTTACTTCTGCTGCAGGGGAGGACTGAAGGAATTCTGAGGGCCCCAAAAGATTGTTTATTTTATTTTATTCAAAATGAAATTTTTTATATGAAAATATAGAAGTAGGTCCTCGTATATCTCGTATCTCAATAACAACTTTGTTGTGATATACTTTTTATTCGCCGGTGTAAATATTTTTAAGGTAGATTAAGTGGGATTATAGCAGCTTTTGCGTTTTAACAGAAGGCACTGTGATCATACCGGTCGCTACCTCTTTGACTGTTTCCGTAACACGAACGAGATTCTACTTATTTTACACGAGATTTACGTTTGACCACCAACTAGCCTGATGTTAAGCGACCGTGTGGCCGAGGATGGAGCTCGTCGATCTAGAAGATATCTATTCACTCTAGCCTTTGAAAATTGCAAGATCAAACAAACAAACTCAGGAAACAAAACTTCTTTTTTTTCCTCACATATTTTTTTTTCTTCGCGAGTTCTTCTATATGAACCCGATTCTTTAGGACGTTATTTTAATCTTAAAGAGCCCGGAGTAAATCATATTCTCTCCCCACTTTCCGGGGCCCTGACCTAGTTTCCGAGGCCCTCCTTCAACCCGTCCCCATAACTCAGTAAGCTGAGTATATTTGTTCGTCTGATTGTATTCTAGAGACATAGGTCATCGGTTCATCACTGCAGATGTGTTTAATGACTTATTCATGATCTACGGAGCGACGTCGTGAGCGAAGTTCTGCGCGGCGCCGCAGCCTTCCTGCACTGCGAAGGTCATACGATGCGCATCTCTAATATATTTACATTTTTACTATAATAACATGTTGTAAATCATACCTAACTATACTTGGCTTAATCCTTGAAAAAAATATTTAAGTTTGAATAAAGATCGCAAGACCCTGGGCAGGCCAAAAACACGATTGCAAGATGAAGTTGACTCCCACTGTAGCGGCTGGATTAATGAAGCTCTTTACCGAGAAAAATGGAAAGATGGAAGAAAGGCCTTTGCCCAGCAGTGGGACGGTAACGGCTGAGAAATAAAAAGCTCACTCTCACGCGCTCACTCTGACACTTAACATCAGGCGAGTTAGCGGTCAAGTGCAAACCTATTATCGAATAAAAAAAATACCAATATTCCATAGAAAAATACCAACTTAATTTTTCCGCATGCTCCATCAAACATTTCGCAGCATTTTGAGAGACCCACTCAAATGCGTACAACTGTAATTTCTGGGGTTCATCTTATATAGGACTAAAATAAATTTTTTTCGCGAGCAGAATATATTAGACTTATTGGTAGCTCATATACCATTCAATAGATAAACATAAAGTTATCGACAACTCGGGAACAAGTATAAGTTTAGAAAACTCAAAAACCCCGATGAAAAAGGCTGAAACGATTTTGATGAAACATAGCTAAAAATACTTTCGATGAAATCGTCTTTCAAACAAAAGAACTAGATCAAAATCGGTCCATCCGTTTGATCGTCACGATGCCACCGACAGACACACAGATACACACGTCAAACTTATAACACCCCTCTTTTACGTAGATAATCTACGTATCAAATCGAAATTTTTGTCGAATATTTATGATGTTTTTTTTAGTTTTACAAACGACGATTTTTTATAAGTACATTCAGTCACTTTATATCTTAAAAAATGTGGATAAACGCGAGCGAGACGGACGATGGTCTACTGACTCGTGCTACAACACAATGGAATAAATCTAGTCTAGTCATTCGTCTTTTTTTTTAAACCTAGATGATAACTCGCTAAACACAACAAGTAGGTAATTACTATAATGATGCAGGTGATGTATTAGATGTTCGTTTTTCTCACCTTCCCCCAAACATAATTTAATATTTAACGACTACAATAAAATATATGACGTGAAATGATAGCTTATTGAATCATAAAAACATATACAGTTATACATAAATCGACTGTTTTGCATAATTATTGAGTTATGGCATTGGTATTTATAGTTATTATGGATTCGGTAAGAATCTAGATAACATTTTCATTTATCAAAAAGAAATCAAATGTTTATGATTGTAATAATAATGTTTATGTATGTTTGTGTGAAATAGGTTTTTGATCTGTCCGCGATGTTGGCCGACATTATGTGGGCGTACGACGCATAGTAAGTAGAAAAAAATTATAATAAGTAATTATTTATCAGTATTGTTGTGTTCCTATTTCAAGATAAGATAGATATACGTTTGACTTCACCTTGCTTAATGATTACCTAAGAAGATTAGAAGCTAAATTATTAGCTAGGGATCCATTTGTAAAATATTAAGCTTTGAATTGATCATGAGAGACCCTATTTTAAGGTCACATAAATTACGATGTGTGATGTATGATGACCACGGAACCCTAGATTGCGAGTGGCACGACACGCATCGGCCATTTTGTGGTTAAACACCCCACACGAGCTCGTCTCCCGCCTCATATCGGATGATCACTAACTTTCCAATTAGCAAGTCGAAATGCTTCACTAAACAGTGACTTCATTAACTCGCCGGCTGCTTCACAAACAGACTAACGCGCTACGGTATATCGTACGGACTAATACGCGGGCAGCCGTTAAATAGCTTGGAGTGTATAAGACTTTTCATCATCATCATCTTCAGCCACAAAAAGTCCACAGCTCTGCTGGACATAGGCCTCCCCCATGGATTTCCAAAACGACCGGAGCTACTTGTAAGGTGGCATATTTCCATCCTGTGGGTGGTTTTTCACGCTGCGCTTGTCAGTATATGTTCTTAATACAGTAATGTGGGAATTCTTTCAAAATCTAAAAAGCGTCTCAAAAAATGTAATATACAGTATATCTAATGTTAAATATATAGGTACACATAAAATCGCGCTCTTTTACCTTTACGTGGTAAGCAGAGCATCAAAAATCATGAGACCGTTTGACGCCACAATTACTGTTATTAGAGACACCTTCCTTCGGCAGTCGAGTAAAAAAATAGTTATTTACTAATATACGAGTATATCTACAGCAATATCTAGTGGCACAAGCAAGCCCTCTTGCTAGACAAGTGGTTAACGCGGGTGGTCTCATGATTGGGGTCAAACAAACCCATATTTCTATGTTATCGTTGCTTATAAACTTAATCGAATTAATTACATTGTTTTGTTAGCTAACAATGGCCGTTACTTAAAACTGGCTATAAGTTAAACGTTAAAAGAAGAGTTATAAACAGGTTAATTATGTTGTTTTGGTTTGGAAATGCATGGGTAGAAAATATAGGAGTGGAGACCACGCAACGGTTAGCGCAGCGTAAAACCAACGAGATGGATAGACGACTTCATACAAATGGAAGGAAGACACTGAAGGTAGCCAAGCAGTTTGAAAAATCATAGGGGAAGCTTATGCCCAGCGATGGACTTCTAATGGCCGAGATAAATATATAAATATTGGTGGATATTTCACACAACACCATCTATCCCTAACTAAGCAAATCTTGTACTATGGAAACTAGATGGATGATAGAAAAAGTTTTTTTTAGATAATTATAATGATGGTGATGAAGGTATGGAATGTACATGTGTATATTGTCAATCCTATATTATGTATTCAAATCTCTGCCAAAACTTAGTCGTGTACACTTAAAGTGCATAAATATACCTCCAGTATGATTCAGTTTATCCCGGGAATAGAAATTCCAGCATGGAGAATTAATATGTAAATACAAAACTAGTTCAAAATACAGTTCAAACTGATGGCCGTTAATTCCTCTTATTTAAATGAAAACTAAAACCCACAGGTTTAATATTCTAATCTTCATACTTCATAATCAAATGATCTAATAATGAATGTAACATTGCTCGAGACCTGTTTAACCAAATTTTACAAGTATTTCTTAACCGAGGTCGGTGCCAGGCCCTAAACTATCACCAACTTAGTCCTAGACAGACACTGACCTCAAAAATACAGTTAGGGTAGGTACTAACCTAATCAGATTTGATTTAATTTGGGTCTTACCGAATATATATAATTTAAGTGTCTTCAAATCGCGAGTGAATAGGTTTTTTCTAGGCAAGCGCGCTCCATCGTAGACCGTAACTGTCGCTTAACACCAAGTGAGTTGACGGTCAAGCGCAAGCCTATCATCGAATAAAAAAAAATTGTACGTATTATGTAACAGTTATCATTTCTTCCTTTACAGTTTTAAAATCGTTTTTTTTTTATTACTTTGAATTACTCGTTTTTAAAGGTTTATTATTTATTATTATTTCTTTTATTTATTCATTTTTCGTGAAACTAAAAATTTGATTTATCAAACTTCACTGGGTAAGTTCGTTTAATTTTCAAACATACTTCATTACTGTTGTAATACCAAATTTTTGGGATAAAAATTATGTCAGATCTTTTTACATAGTATGAGTAATAAGGCTACCAAAAAATCCGCCCATTAGTTTGAATTGCGTAGATAAAACGTTTGTATCTTAAAACTTAAAAGTCCATGTCATGAAAAGAACTGAACCGATTTTGATCAAACTTGCACTGTTCCCTAATATGGCAAATACTTTATTAAAAAAAGAATTATTGCAATAAGACTTTTAGTTTTAATATCTAAAAATGTATTACGCGCGTGGAAACAGAGTTTAATTATAAATTATTTCCTAGTAACGTAAAAATGCAACTGAAAAAAATATAGAGCATGCCGCGGTGTTAGGCAAATTTCGTATTGTTCAAAAAAAAATTAAGGACATAAGTGTTCGAAAGACAAGACTTACTCTGGATAGTAGCGATTCGCAGGGACAACTATACCCCTTCAAAACATTCGCATGTTTGTAAAAAACATTTCAACCCTGACGATTATGAACCTAAAGAACCAACAACTGCCTACCGAAAATCGTAAGTAATAAGTCATTTCGGAGACCTCACGCTACACCAGCGCCTCTAGCGGCAAGTTCAAACGCGCTATCCCTCATTCTGTCTTGCCCGACACAAGCGCCTTCTTATAATTGTAGACTTGTAAGTTTCGTGAAATCCGGCCGCGTACATTCTAACATTCCATGTTGGAAGGTCTCCTGTTCCGAGGGTATAATTACCGGCTTGTTGAGGCGACGTATTAAAAATCTCCGAGTGCACAGACAGGGCGATTATCGCGCGCACTCGCCCCCTGCAGCGCCGGGATGGCTGTTTAGCCAAGACTAGGGTCTGTTCATATCTACGACACGTTGGCGTGGTGTTGCATGTGTGTGATACCGCTGCCGCCTATGTTGAATATGTTTGTATAATGTTGTATAGAATTCCAATAGATTGTATAATGCACATATTCTAGGAAATCTATATACCTACTTCGTGAAATCCCGATCGGAAATGTGTTGAGTTAGTTATTTCGAGGGGTAAGCGAAACGTGTGTGGAATGTTGTTATTGTGGACTCTGACTAAGGTACAAAGAGAAGTAGAATAACGTTGGATTGGCTATATTAAGTCGTTATACTATATTAGGTTGTAACTTGGGACATACACTACGAACACATACAGTAGGTTTTATACAAATCCGGCAACATAAACATTCCAACAGTTCTTTGAATTAAACACATTACAAAATCGTTGGATCACAACTCACTTGTTACTATTATATGATGGTGTGCTCCAAGATATTACTCCTTCTCTAGAAAAGAGAGTTAACTAAGACTTTATTAATAAGTAGTGTTATCAGTCGTTAATATGAGAATTGTGTGGTCAAAATCATCGAAATATTTCACAAGGTAAACATAATAAAACATCAAGTCACAGGACATTGAAATTGCATCCTAGTGCCATAAATTCCATAATTGTTATTCACAGAATAAACATTTGATAATATCGGATGTCAATTTCAGTGTGGTTGAAGATGGGCCTGAGCCACACTTTTCCTGTAAAAACCTTACTCTCAAACGATAACAATGAGCTGCTGGAACATGTCGTAAAATATTCGGCGACAAATGTTTAACTGGCAAGCTCCAAACTATGCTTTTTCGTATTTTGAAGTGAAAACTTCTTTAGCGGCGTTGGGCATTTTTGGGATGGGTAAAAAATGTTAAACTCGCGTCAGGTGTCACGTGACCTGATCGAAAATTCGTAGTCCTAAGACGGCACAGGGCATTTGCTAGTTCCAAACCAACGTACTAGATGGCGCTGTATAGTCTAGTTCCAGACCAACGTACTAGATGGCGCTTTGCTATTTTATTTTTTAGTTTTCACTTCTGCCGGCACTCCCGGAGTGCAAACCGTTGTTTTTTTTCTTCTTTAGTAGATCAAGCCGAATAATGAAATTGTTTATGCAATGACATCCACTGACGTTTGACAAGTGACCACTAACGCATTAAAAAAATTTCATATCACAGTGTCAGTAGCGTCATTGTAACGCATCGTGTTTCCAGGCCTTTATGAAAGAGCTGCCTCGTAAGGTGTGGTGTTTAGGATCAAGCGAGTGGTGGAACAGGACTGAATGTAAAACAAATATGTACTTGATACACTTGTCACTGCAGCTTATTAAAAGTTTTTTTTTCTTTTAATGTTAAATTAAAACCCGCTATCAATATTTTAAGAATATACAATGGAACTGTCATGTTTATATAATAAAAGTCACAAAAATAAATATGATTAAAAAAAAACGCTAAAGTACTTCCCGTTGACCTATAACTTTGAAATTTGGCAAGAAGAATTGTCATATAGTACACCTAAAGGGAAAATTCCGAAAACTGTACATTTTTAATTTAATCACAAAAAATTGTGTCTTTACGCAAGGAATGAGGGTCCAAATTTTAAAGTTCTTTAACCGTATCATGTGGGGTATCATAGGAAAGAGCATAATTGGTATAAGTTAAAACCGGTTTTAAATATTTTTACGATGTACACTTTTCGGTATAAGATGGAAAATATAAAAAAAAAAACCCCTTTCATCTACTAGTTTGTACGGAACCCTTGGTGGGGGAGTCTGACTCGCACTTGTCCGTTTTTTTATGTAAGAAGGTTTTGTCCAGAGTATTCTTAGATATGTTTCATCAAAATTGGTTCAGTCGTTTTTATTCTGTCGGACCAGTTTTCTAAGCATACTTGTTATTTTATTACAACTGTTAATCATATTTAAGCAAACCAGAATTGCCGATATCACAGTGTATTTAACTGGATGAAGTGGTAGCGGAAATGTCATATTTTGTTTATAGATTTACAACTGACCAATAACTCGCCTGATGTTAAGCAATGTTGTAGCCGAGGATGGAGCTCGAATCTCTATTGCCTGTAGACGATAACTGGGGTAGAAGTGTTCTAGTGTGGAGACTACGAATCGAGAAACTTTAGGAAGACATAAAATTTTGCTAGTTGATGCCTTTATTCGCTTGGCTCGTTGTGTCAATAAGTTTGTGTAATCAATTACACATTCATACTTTTTAACCGTTATAGATGTGCATCGTCGGTCCTGGATACTTTGCCTGAACACCATAATCAACTTAGGCGAGCTTAGATTTACTTAAATATGAGATATAAAATAAAATATTTCATGTATAAAATATATTTTTGACGTGACAACGTCTAATAAATCGATGAACGCCGGCTGCACACACGACTCATTGTCTCATTGTCCATTGCACGCATAACTCATTGTCCCGTTACGTTACGCTCAGTGTCCCGTTACGCTCATTGTCCCGTTACATCATCATCATCATCATTTCATCAATGTCTTGTTATGACGTTTTCACGTTAAACTATCGTCCGTAAACCGACTTTACAGACAACCAATATTTTTACAACGTTTATAATTAATCATATTATTAAGAATGACCGTTATACTTAACGTACAACTTTACAATAAAACCTAACAAACTGTCCTAATTAAATATTAAATTCCAATTCTCTTAATCATATCTATTAATATCTAAGACATCCAAAAATTTACATCCAAATCCGATCAAATATCAACTATATCATTCAACTTGTAATTCCGCAATCAAAATATAAATAAAACTTATTAAAAATAATAAAAATCAGTTGGAACGAGCTCGTTTGCTCAACCACGCCATTAGCGATTCAGACGAAGATCGAACTTTCATTCAATAACAAGTCTGAATCACATCCATAATTATTACAAGTTGCAAAAGCGTGCAGAATTAAAAACCTGTTTTAATTTTACATTTTGAATAAACGGATTTCATTGGAATAGTATGTAATTATAACTAAATATGAATTTATAATGGATATAATAAAGACGCCGCTCTGTTGATGCCATATGCCACGGTACGTGCATTGAGTAACATATGCGTATGCATAATTTCATAGTTTTCACAGTTTTTAACCGACTTCAAACAGGAAGATGTTTCTAATTCGATTGTATTTTTTATATTTGTTACCTCATAACGCCTTTATTTTGTAAACCGTTTCGGACAATTTTTTTTAGGCTACCGTAATGTTACGTACTAATGGCGCGCGAGCCTATTCGTGAGGCTACGGTGGTGCCGGTGTCTGTCTGCCCTACAATTACACGGCTGTATCTTTCGAACGGTAAAAGATACAAGTTTCAAAATTGGCAAGATTATAGGGTTCACTTCAATGTAAATAACCAAATATTAATTAAATAACAAACAGTATGCAGTTTTATTTAATTTTAACAATGAAACAAATTAATTCAACATAACATAACACATAAACGAGATGCTAGATGGCGCTTACGTCGTCGTCGTCGATTTTTAACGAAAATTTGTCAGCGCAATTTATGTAACAGTTTCATAGATAGTACAATAATTTAAAAAAAAAATAGGGAGCTTCCAAAGTTCCGATATCTCGAGCCCCCTATGATATAGGGGGCCTCGTCTTTATCAGAGTATCGTTTTAATACGTTTTTTATTCAATAAAAAAATATTAATAAATATTTGTGGACATTTCACACAACACCATCTAGCCCAAACTAAGCAAAGCTTGTACTATGGAACTAGACGGCTGATAAAATACATATATACTTTTTTTTGTAAATATATACACATACAGAATACATAACACAAGCATATAGAAACATACATACTGCATCATCATCATCATCATCTCAGCCATAAGAAGTCTGGACATAGGCCATAGGCCTCCCCCATGGATTTCCAAAAAGACCGATTGGAAGCGGCTTGCATCTTCCCGCCACTTGTTTTAGGTCGTCTGTCCATCTCGTGGCTGGTCTTCCTACGCTGCGCTTGCCGGTACGTGGTCTCCACTCGAGAACCTTTCGGCCCCATCGGCCATCAGTTCTACGTGCTATGTGCCCTGCCCACATACAAACGTACATTAAGTCGAAAAATATAACCCTCTTTCTTACGCAGTCGGGTAAAAAGCGCATAAAAGAAATATAAAGGACGCAGTCTCACAAGATAGATCAAATGTCAAATAAATTTTGACGCAAAAATCTCTAACTCAATACACCAAGCTGGAGGCCGTTAGAGACAGAAACTGCTTTATCACGACACTCAATAAAAACCGGACAAGTGCGAGTCATACTCGCCCACCGAGGGTTCCGTACAAACTAGTAGATAAAAGGGGGATATCATGTTTTTTTTATATTTTCCTTCTTATACCGAAAAATATACATCGTAAAAATATGTTTTAACTTATGCTAACTAAGCTCTTTCTGATACCCACATAATACAATTAAAGAATTTTAAAATTTGGACCCTCATTCCTTGCGTAAAGACACATTTTTTTTGTGATCAAATTAAAAATTTCCAGTTTTTGGATTTTTTCCTATATGTGTACTCTAACACAATGCTTCTTGTAAAATTTCATAGTTCCAGATCAACGGGAAGTACCCCATAGGTTTTGATTCCCTTGTGAGTGTCAAAATGTGCGTTTTTTACGATATATTTGGCTATAACTTTTTTGTACGAAAACTGAGAAATTTTATTTTTCTTTCTGCAGCAAGAAACTATAGAGCTGCGTATTGGTTTTAATTTCAACTCGATACCTTCACGCGTTCCCGAGATAAAGGTCTTGTCACCCGGACGGACGGACAGATAGACAGACAAACAGACGGATAGATGGACAACAAAGTGATCCTATAAGGGTTCCGTTTTTTTTTCTTTTGGGGTACGGAACCCTAAAAATTAGCAAACGAAAGAGAGTGAAACTGTTATAATTATTTTCTAATTTAGCCTTTTCCCCTGTATCTCTAGTATTAGTTAAATGAAATATATGTTCCCGATTCTCATGATTGTCAATTTGTCTGTATAAATAATTATAATGTGTAGGTATTGCGCGATATGTTCCAGGTCACAGGTCGCCGGCGCTCAATAACCTGCGCCAACGCAAATATATTGCTCCACGTCTATATGTAGATTTGTATGTGGTACACGCACACAGGGTGATTCTATTGACGAACCAGTAAGAAATCCCTTTAAGTAGACTGTATGGGCATACATACAATCACGCCTATTATCCATTACTGGGTAGGCCTTATGTGACGTTTGATGCAAAGCATCAAATCATCACATTTGCCCGTGTTTAGAGAGTTAGTTGGGAGGGAAAGGATATTTGAGGGTTAGGTTATAGGAGATATTGGACAGTAATATATAATGTTGGCCTACAGTGACAGGGGTCGGCTCATCGCCTATATTTACAACAATGTTCCTCAAATCCTTAACTGACTTTTACAGTAAGCCCCGGAAGAAAAACAGCTGGCACATACTATGTTTTTCTTTTTATTTTTCTAAATGGACAGTTAATGAAAGCTATTGATTTACCTTATATGACAAAATAAATTGTAGGATATTTTATGGTCTATAGCAATTTGACCATAACTCACCTAACGGTGTCCATAAGATGGTATCGACTTTCATTCTCGAACGGTACGGTAATAAACCAATCCGAGAGCGGCATAATCGTCCACACCGTGAGCAGGCGTGCCTTGCGACGGATGGCATTGTGTCGCTGGCGTTAGCTACCGGAACACTAGCAAGTGCTTGCGACAGATTTTTACCCTGAAGATAATAGTATATATACAATAATATAATAAAAAGATATAATAAGATTATAGGTAAAAAATAAACCTGAAAACTGTCTTCGAAATGCGTAATTTTGTTTTAAAAACCAAACCACTGAACCCATTTATTTTATTTTATTTTACATGGAAAACTAACAGCTACTTAATAAAAATAATAAAATTAATGGGAATACATTAATAGATTATTATTTATTAATTATTATTATCATTATTTAGATCTTTATATGGGACTAATCCGAAAGTATATTATTTCAAACAAAACAAATGTTTCAAATCTGTTCTTAAATGATAGTTATGTCGGAACAAACAAAAAATGCAGCCGAATTGTTAACCGCCTTCATTTTGAAGTCGATAAAAATATAACTAAATATTCTAAACTGTTGGTGGCATCATCCTGTGCAGTGATCTTGTTTCTGAGTGAGATATCGCCATCATTTGTTTCACTCGACGCGCAACTTATTCCCCACTAATTGGTCGATGACGACCCACTGCTCTCCACTCTTCGCTACATTTATCACACACTCACACACACTGCCACTTTGTAGTACTCTGTCGCTATGAGGAGGGAAATCACTTAAAATATAGACTTAGACTATTACGATTTTTAAAATGGCAACTCTTATCCACTATCTAAGAAATTACAGTTTTGACGATATAACTATAATATAACAATAATATAATACTATTTTACTTACTTTAAATTTGTGTTATAACGAATGTTAATGGTATAAAATTGGTGCTTTAATTTTGTATTAAGTGTTCTATTATGTGCTGTCACATTTCATATCATCGGCACATCTTAGAAGCTTCTGTTAAAATTAATCGCTCTACAAATGTGCTACTAAGACTTGAGACTGACTAACTATGACTAGGACACTGGCTTTAAAAGTAGAAAATATAAAACAAAAATGAAGATAAGGCATTAAGGACTAGTATCCAGTTGCCGTAAAGTTTTGAAACAATAACTAAATGACAATCAGCTGTCATAACCTCTCGTTCGGAGCGCGATCATTCTTTTATGTATTTTAATCTCTTTGCGTAGCAAAAATATCAAATAAGCGTCTGAGAATAATTTTTTTTGGTCCTTCTTACTGGTTTATTCTCAGTGCCCCATTTTTTTTATTGCGTTTCCAGTCGACAGGCAATTCACCACATTTTACCTGGAATGAGCACAGAAATAGATCGTTTGACACATACAGGGGATGTCATACTCCACCTCTTTCTAAAAACTGTAGATGTGTTTAAGATAAATTTACTGTGACAAGGTAAGTAAGTGATCAGCTGAGAGCATGCAGGGTCACAGGGACGAACCGATTGCTGACATCGGATAAACTTTTTAGATATTGGAATAGCTTAATGTTTGTTGAATATAAATTACCTGCGCGTTTTAAATGTGAGATGTTTGCTATGGTTAAAAATTAATAAGAAAAACACTAAAACGATATAAATAGGTATGTACTTAAACTTATGTTCTGAACTCTACTATGTGAATGACACGTACTTGATCAATACTTAATTTGCTACATCGCCGCTGTACATACATAAACTCACGTCTGTTTTCGGGGCAGGCATAGCATCAAAGACCATGAGGTCGTCTGACGCCACATGGACCGTGGTTAGATAGAAGGGAGAGGCTATATATCACATTATACGATAATTAGCTAATTACCTGAAACAGAAGTAATATCCTCCTCGAGTCTATTAAAGAAAATTGATCATTAATGTTTGTAGGTGAGATTTATGTGGTCTAGTTTAGTGCTCGCTGCTCGTGTGTGAGAGGGAATATTATCAACGTTTATAACCTCGGGTCCAAAGAGAGGGGTGTTATAAGTTTGACGTGTGTATCTTTTTATCTGCTTATATGTTGTATCTACGTATCTGAGAACCTGTGTATCTGTGTATCTATCTATCTGTCTGTGCCATCGTAGTTCTCAAATGGATGGACTGATACTGAGTGTAGTGTTTTTTTTTATATCTGTATACTAATTTTAATCCAGTTTTTATCTAGAGAATTGTTTAGTTCAAAGTCGCTTCAGCCGTTTTTTTTATCGGAGATTTTTGAATTTTCTAAATTAATACTTGTCTAAAAAACCGCTGGTAAACCAGTGTTGAACTAGTAAAAAATGCAATAACTCGTAAAACACTTGTGAGTACCACAGCGCTGCCTCACGTTTTAGACCAAAGATGGTCAAAATGTCAGCAGCTCTCCGGAGTGAGATGCAATCGAGCTGATTTGGGTGAGCAATATAGAGGTTCAGAGGTCCCGTGTACATAAATACGAACATCGAATGTTTTGCAAGACAAGGACGAACCCTTCTTGCGAGAACATTTCCATTCTATTCAATTCAATATGTGATGCCTTGCAAAAATACCCGCAACCAACAAGAATGTATATACACTAATACAGATAGAAGAAGCGGAAGACGTGGTAAAGGAACGCGTACCAGTGAAGGTATAATCTCTTCATTGATAATTGGGCATGATTTTATTTATGTATCTATAAAAAGTCAATAATTTGTGTTTTATTAAAGGCCCACAATTTATACACCAGTCACTCATACCTTAAAGAAAAAAACAATATTTTAGAAGTTAGAATTAATGATTTATATAGTGTAGGTAAATTATTGCGGGCTGCAAACTTGCAACATATAGTTTACTTTATTGAGCTAAATCAAGTTACTACTACCTCCAGAAACGTTTACCGATATGAATTTGTAAAACTAGTCCACCTATGTTACAAACTCTAGCTGTTGATACTTGTCGTTGTTATAAAATATTATTATTATGAGTATACTTCACTTTGTTTCACCCTGATACTGATGTGTTGCCCTGATGTGTTGCCCTGATATATTGGCCTGATGAGTTACACTGATGTATTACCCTGTTATATTTCCCTAATCTGTTGCCCTGATGTGTTCCTTCACCGGAAAATTACGAGAACGCTCCAGCATTAGAGAAAATTCGTATGATTTTTAACACACTTTTATTAGGTCGACCTGTATGTAACTAACTTTTTATAAGTTTATGGAAATAAATGTATTTGTATTTGTATTGTATAACTATGTAATGAAATCTAAGGTAACTAATTTAACCATCTTCCAAGGATCGTAGCGTCATAAAAATTGGCAGCTGTATGTAGTTCTGATGACAATACTATACTTTATGGTACTGTCGAACTGATCTGATGATGGAGCCGGAAGATATGAACTAGAACTTCATGATGGATCATCGTATCATAGCTGTGTTTGGGTTTGTTAGAAAATTCTTGTAATGAACTTTGACAACAATAATTTGTAGCGTGTTTTTTAGTTAATTTTTTTAACTGTAATTTATTTTTAATACAACTAGAAGTGACAGAATATGAGCAACATTCATCTAATGTCATACAGAACTGATGACTTCAATCGTTGAAAGGCACGACAATAGAAACAAAACTACTTCTCTTTACAACCTGCATGATAGAGAGCAGAGTACCTATTTGTCACGAAAAGAAAAAAGACGGAGCTTGTCATTTTATGTCTCTTAAGTATCGCGTGTTAATTTTTTGACGCACTGTAAGTAAATGTGAAATACTTTAAAACGTTTAGTTACTATAACTTAATCTGTAAATCTTATGTCCTTATCGCTGATATGCTTACTCATACTCAATCTTCATATTATATATATTATACCTCTATGACTTCAATAGTTTTAAGCTCTGTGTGACAATTCACTGCGATTATCACTTATGGTATTAGATGTTAGAAGTTATAAATTTAATTGGATAGAATAATCCCTTATACTATGGTCTGGTGTGCTGACCTGTCCTGAGGCCATGCAGATCTGCTTGCAGGATGGCTGCAGGCTACCATCTCAATAGGCCATAACTCACGGTGACGGAACGAGCGCTGTTTTAATAAATAACCTCCGACTATTTGGCGTACTTTGAACGATAAGCCTGTCTGAACCATTTTCTGAACGGATAGTGTAGATACTTCGGGCACAGAGAATACGTTTACTATATTTAACCTTGGACCCAAAACGAGGGGTGCTATAAGTTTGACATGCGTATCTGTGATTATGTGTATTTGTGTGGCTACCTGTGACATCGTAACTCTCAAACGCATGAACCGATTTTGATCTAGTTTTTTTTAGTTTGATTTGATTTGAATGCTAAAAATCTAAAAGTGCTTGAAGAACACCAAATTTTTCATAAAAATGCGACGCTAAAGGGATTTAGATTTATTTAATGACTGTGTGAATAAAATTTTGTTTTTAAGTAATACTATTATTGAAGTATTTTACGTATAGATTTGTCGTAAGTACATTCAGTCAATTAATATTGAAAATACGATAATTCACGCACTGAAAGCGAGCTCCGATCACATATCCTGATAAAAAAACCGTTACTGATTTCATGATCAGACATTAGGAAGTTCTGTAGTGTATAACTATAATAATTTAAAAAACTAAAAAAACACGCTTGATCTTATAAAATTATTGTATTGTCATCGGTCCTTGATAAGTATGCCAAATTTAGAGTTAATCCAACGTTTTGAAGGGGGTCAAAATAATGTTCAAAGTTTCCGTTACATACCAACATAGGTATATGAAGCTAATAAAAGCGTGTTAATAAAGGAATGTCACAGAAGAAGATCACCGCGATAGAAATATTAGAATCCTTCAATCTGCTTTTTCCAATTTTCAGTATAGTCAGGAAATCACGAGATGGTGTTCTGAAATCCCATAATACTTACTCCAGAAAATACGTAATTTTGAAAAATCCTGACAACTTTATAACAAAAATAGTAGTTATTTAGAATTTCAAATATATACTTATACTTATTTACAAAGTCTCTATCAAAATATTTTTTCATATATAATTTCTGAGCATGTTATAAGCTGTGTAAATTGCGTAAAAAAGTGTAATGGATTTCTGATTAAATTTAAAAAAATTACTTAGACTGAGGCCTAAATCTACTGTACCAAATATCTATTACAAAAAATTATAATAAATAAATATTTGGGGACATTTCACACAACACCATCTAGACCAAACTAAGCAAAGCTTGTACTATGGAACTAGATGGCTGATATAATACACATATACTTTTTTGTTGTTGTAAATATATACATATGATACATAAAGTTTTGTTATTACGCCTTAAAGACGTACGAGTACTTGTATTGAAAGTATAACGGGTTGGTTGCTC
The DNA here is from genome assembly GCA_947563715.1 of Lycia hirtaria. Taxonomy (NCBI): domain Eukaryota; kingdom Metazoa; phylum Arthropoda; class Insecta; order Lepidoptera; family Geometridae; genus Lycia; species Lycia hirtaria. The sequence goes on from OX387385.1 coordinate 36,612,845, forward strand.
TTACAAACTTGTATTTTTTACAACTTTGACGGATCATAAGCCTACGTTTTAGATATTAATTTCAGATCTATACCTCAATGCTCTCTTTTAAAAAAAAAGGTCTGGACACAATTAATATCTGAAATAAATGAATATAGATAACTTACAGACGGACAGACGTCGGACTATGAAGTGATCCTGTAAGAGTTTGTTTCCTTTTACGGAACCCTAAAAAAAGAATCTGAACCGAACCGTTCAAGTTGTAATTTCAGTTGAGAGTTTTTGGCGGGAACATCTTAGTAACATGTTGTTGCTTTGTTTTATTTTCCTAAACTTGTGTTATTTTGAACATTAATGCTATAAAAATGGTGGTGTTTTATTCATTAAGTGTTCGATCAAGTGCGTGAGTGTGGGCAAGTGAAATAAAGCAGTGAAACGTGTGATTTTACGTTGTCGGCAAAACTCCATAGAAGTTTCTAGTAAAGTCGCCGTCACTTTACTGAGGCAAGACTTAAATTTGAAAATGACTGTTTACGTCACTTAGACTGTGACTAGAACACTATATAACTTGTATTATTCAAGAATATTTCAAAACTTGATACTGGCAAATTGCTAGTCGCGGGGTCCAATACAAAAAAGAAGAAGAAGAATTTCAGTTGAGATGTTCGCTACAAGTGCACTACTCTGTGAGGTCAGGTAATGTTCGCTACAAGTGCACTACTCTGCGAGGTCGGATAATGTTCGCTACAATTGCACTACTCTGCGAGGTCAAGTAATGTTCTATCAAGTGTAGTACTCTGCGAGGTCGGGTAATGTTCGCTACAAGTGCACTACTCTGCAAGGTCGGGTAATGTTCGCTACAAGTGCAGTACTCTGCGAGGTCGGGTAATGTTCGCTACAAGTGCAGTACTCTGCGAGGTCGGGTAATGTTCGCTACAAGTGCACTACTCTGCGAGGTCGGGTAATGTTCGCTACAAGTGCACTACTCTGCGAGGTCGGGTAATGTTCGCTACAAGTGCACTACTCTGCGAGGTCAAGTAATGATCGCTACAAGTGCACTACTCTGCGAGGTCGGGTAATGTTCGCTACAAGTGCACTACTCTGCGAGGTCGGGTAATGTTCGCTACAAGTGCACTACTCTGCGAGGTCAAGTAATGATCGCTACAAGTGCACTACTCTGCGAGGTCGGGTAATGAGTTAGTAACGATATGACGCCGGCGACATTATAATGGGAGCGATCACTCAACCGGCCGGGGAAAGGACACGGCTCTCTCACACTCTAGGGCTGACTGGCCTGCACTGCCTGGAATACCAAAAATTAATAAATTGGCCAACTGCGAATCGGACTCGCACATGAAGGGTTCCGTACCATTATCTATAAAAACGGCAATATGGGAGCCCCTTAAATATTAATTTTATTTTAATTTAATTATTTATTTTAAAAGTGAATAATATAACTCCATATTCTGTGAATATTTCAAGCGTCTACCTGTTGCCTTAATCAATATCGAGCTAAAACGAGACAAAAAATCACGTTTGTTGTAAGGGAGCCCCCTTAAATATTTATTTTATTCTGTGGTTTTTTAGTATTTGTTGTTATAGCGGCAACAGAAATACATCATCTGTGAAAATTTCAACTATCTAACTATCACGGTTCATGATATACAGCCTGGTGATAGACGGACGGACAGACAGACAGACAGTGGAGTCTTAGTAATAAGGTCCCGTTTAACCCTTTAGTGTGATTTGTTTTCATTAACTTATGCTATTTCAAGGATAAGTGCGTGAGATCAAAGTTGATACAATTATTCAAAAATGCGATGACTGCCGCGCGTGCGACTCCTACAGTGGATCATCAATGTATGTATGTTCTTAAATGTACGTTTTCACGAAAAAATACGTGTAGTATTTACCGCTTTACAAGTACTTACGTCAGTGTTTCGGCAACCCTGAGTGACGTAGCCCCCGGCGCAGGCGGCGGCGCATTGACGACAGTTCACGTTAAATCTGCTTTGTTTACCTCGAGCCGAGCCGAGCACCACACTACTACGCGCATTTCCAAGCACACCAAGTCAGAGTTCACGAGCGAGACGTAGAAGGAGCATCCCCGCGTGCGTCACAAGCGTCGCGTTGTCGCAAGTATTACGGAAAACATCCGCATGTCGCGGATTCATCATCTCAGCTATACACAGTGCTGGCCATAGGCCTCCCCCATGGATTTCCGAAAAGAACCGATAAAAGTGGCTTGCTTGAAGACACTGGATGCGTCTTCTGCCACTTGTGTGAGGTCGTTTGTCCGATTTGTCTGGCGTGACTGGTCTTCCTACGCTGCGCTTGCCGGTGCGTCTCCACTCGAGAACTTTTCGGTCCCATTGGCCATCAAACCTGCACGCTATGTGTCCTACCCACTGCCACTTCAACTTGCAAATCAGCTGTGCTATGACTTTCATACGGACATACGTCTACGTATCTTTTTATTGCTAATTCGATCTCGCAGAAAGACTCCGAGCATAGCCTTCAAGGCCGTCCCCATAGTTCATTAATGAATTTTGAGCTTCCTTAATAGCTTTACAAAACTATTACAACGCCTCACAAAGAAGACACACTCTATCCTTCATTTTCTTCTGTCTTCTGTCCTCCAGTATTTAATTCTATGAATACAAACAAATTCGTAGATTTACGCGATTAGGGATTTTTAGTAAATTAACATATACCTACTACACCAGTTCGTTTTGTTCCCTCGTTCCTTTCATATATAAATATTATATATTTACATTATTTTATATCGCCAGACTTTGCGACAATATCTTTATTGTAAAAGTGACAAACATATGTATTGTGTAAACATGTTTATTCTCCAAAAGACAAAGATATGTGCACAATGCAGTGTTGGTACTGATCCAGTAACTTGACTGTTACTTGAGATAAATTCAATGCAAACACTCTGTGTTGTATTTCTGAGTAATTAACTTTACTCACTTTTATAATAAAAATTGCCGCATACTAACGCATTCTAGTAATAGCACACTGGTTTTTTTCGAGACAAAAATTAAATTAAAGATTAAAACAAAAGTTAGCACATTTTATCATGAGAACTAATTGTTTTAAAAGCCATTTGACCACAGTTCACTGACATTTATTTTGAAAATTGTTTTCTACACTTCTACACTCGTATGACACAGAGACTGTTTTTCCGACTGAATATAATCTAGGTGTCTTTCTAATCGCGAGTGAATAGGTTTCTTCTAGGCAAGCGCGCTCCATCGTAGACCATAACTGTCGCTTAACTCCAGGTGAGTTGACGGTCAAGCGCAAGCCTATTTTCGAATATAAATAAATAAAAAAAGACCCAAAAAAAGTGCTTGCGTTGTTATGAATAACAAGTTATTTCAAAATCGTTATTACAATGGCAAAATAACGACATGATTTTTTCTGTATCGTCGTAAATATTTATCGTAGAAGCTACTTAGCAAAGAATTCAGTACGTTATTACATATAGATCGCTGCTACTTAGTATTTTTTATATTTTTCACACGTATACCTTAATATTAGATGAACAAAGTGTCCATCAAAAATATATATTAAAAGAAAAACAAAACACCCGACTGCAGAAGAGCGAGTTCTGTATTGCAACTTATGTTTACGTCATGCTCGTGAGAAAATATAATTATCTAATAAATAATTATTGCAAACATAAATACATACATGTGTACATATTTTTGTGAGGGTAGTATTTATAACCCCCGCCCGACGCAAAAACCACGGGATGAACCGATTTTGATTTTATTGTTATTGTTGTTTGAAAGGTGAATTAGTCGGGAATGTTCTTAGCTATGTTTCATCAAAATCGGCTCAGCCGTTTATTTTGTCGGGGGTTTTTGAGTTTCCTAAACTTATATTTTTTAATTTTTATAATATAACCAATAAATATAGGTACCTTAATGTCACATTTATAACTGAGACTTTTATGACACCTCGTAGGTTATATAAAAGTTTTGTGGCAGTCGGATTCTACTGGCGGCCTTATGTTTACAAAAGACCTCATGTAGGCATCTTGAAGTGCAAGTCTCCTCACAACTCACCGTTCAACGATACGTAGGATCCGTAACGATGAAACGAGATAGCAATAAATAATCTATCTAAACGACTAGTAGTTCTACATACAGTACACCTCGCGAGCACAATGTTATTACAACACTATGTTTCGTCTGTTCATAATATAAATTTTTATTAAAGTAATCGTCATCCAAAAGTAAGATTTCTCGACTTTAGTTTTGGTATAAAAGTGGTAAAAAAATAAGATCGTGAATTATCAGGTTAAGACGAACATGATCACAAGGTAGACTATTATGCGTAAACTTAACACAGTTACTTATTGTTGCAACAATTATGTGCCACAACATATTTTTACGTCGATTCATCGAAATCATTCTCTTTATGTCATAATGATTTCTTAGGTTTTCGCGATTAAAATTAAACAACTTTTAACGGATTTATTGCGTACATTTTACATAATTCGAAACGTCACAACTTAAAATTATGTAAAATATACGCGATAAAACCGTTAAAAGTTGTTTAAGTTCTTTACGTCATATCAATATTCTAGTTAACAGTATCGAAGCAACAAATTAGGGCGGTCGTGGCGAAGGAGATGACGGAGATCCTCACAATAACTTACCACTCGTGATATACTCGTTATCGGAACGAGGGCCATGCCGACGACAATTATCTGCTATTACACACACGTCTATATCGTAACTGGACGCAAACTTCGTTCGTCTGACGGAGACTTGCATCACGTTTATCCATTGTACACGTAGAACATTTTCCATTAATTGTGAGATAAATGTAATTGGTCTTTTTTCCGTTTTTATCTCAATAAACGATTTTGAATGATGTTAGATGCTATTTTTAGCGTTACCTTCGCTATCTTTTTCCAGTCTGTTACTTATTACTAGTAGTACTACGAACAGTAGACCTCGCGAGAGAGCTTATTTGCAGCTAATTTTGGGTTATCTGTACTGCTAATGCTGGACGTCCAGCATTATTAGTCCAGTATTATGTATACTTACTTGGATTACATAAATAATATATTCGGTGTATACATTCTGTTTAATTACGCTATTCTTTATTTATCTTTGTTCGCTAATTGATTCAGTCTCTTTTCTTCTTTTAACTCACAAACAAACTGACAGACGAAAGAAAATTTTGCCAGTTGATGCAGAGACGCTTCGCTCGTTCGGTCAATTAATAGATGCACGAAAGTTACCGATATCGGGCAGGACGTATAGAACTGATGGCCGATAGGGCCGAAATGTTAAGAATAGAGACCATGCACAAGCGCAGCGTAGGAAGACCAGCCACAAACTAGATTTATCTACGATCCAGGAAGACGCTGGATAGAAGCGGAATCCGTCAGGTCTTTTTGAATTTCCATGGTGATGACAATGACAATGATAATATTTATATAAAGCAGTTTTAATAGAAGAGAAGCCTACCTATATTCAACAGTAAACCAAAATGGGCTGATGATAATAATGATGAGATTTCATTATAAAAACCCGGGAAAATAACTATAAACCACGATTTATCCTATGAACAAAATGATAACAAAACGTAATGAGAAACAATTATTTTGTTCACATAAAAAGCTTCAAAAAACTTTACGATTGAGTAAATCACGAGGTGCGTAGATATAAATGTGTACCGATTTAGAAGTTATCTCAAATATGTTACCGAATTATCCGCCCTCGCTCTGTTCGTTATAAACATCGAAGATTAGCATCTCTGGGAGAACACATTCATATATTTCAGATAAGATTTATTGAGATTTTTGATCTGGTGATGTTGAATGAATTCGATATTTCTGTGCATTTTTTAACCAACTTCCAAAAAGGGGGGTTCTCAATTCGACAGGATGTTTTTTTGTATGTTTGTTCAACGATTACTCCGCCAATTATGAGTTGTTTCTGATGATTCTTTTTTATTTGGTAGGTAACACCTTAGAGGTACCATATAAATTTTATTAAAATCGTTTTAGTACCTACTTTGGTTTTTATAACAAAATAACTGAAAAAATGTCATCCAAATAAACGAATTACGTATTTTGGAGTCGGTTTCTTTCAGTTTTTTAAATTATAATTATATATATACATAAACCTCAACATTTTTTATATTTTCTAAGGTTTTCGCGATAAATCCATTCAAAATTGTTTAATTTTGAATGGATTTATCTCTATGTTTCAACGCACATTTGGAGGTTAGGCAGAAATATAGTGACAGAGACATACATTTTTGTGTATCTCTTTCAATTTACTTGACAGAAGTATATTTCAGTCTTTTAACTTTAGTGACTCATAGCATTTAAATTGAAAAAACTAGGTCAAATAAAATTTTAACCCTTCAGTTGCCCAGTTCCAGTTGCGATAAAACGTAGCATCTCTGTGACAGGGGCGGGACAGTGCGTAACTCACACGTCTATCTAGCGATCTGTGAGTCGCGCTCGCACCCCGCGGCTCCACCGCCGACACACGACAGAATTATTGTTATTGCCACCAAACTAATGTAATTATTTTACCTTTGAGAACAACACGTGGGGTGGAGTGGAGATGACTGTTGACTGGTTTTATTGTTTGGAAAATATAATTTCGAGATAATTTACATATCACCTTACATTATGGGTAGCAATTAAAAAGAAGGGCAGTTCATGTAAAAAGATCATTTGTAAAACTGAAATAATATAATTTATGATAATGAAAAACAATGCTGTGTAATATTTCCTTAGCTTTACATTTACTCTATTTATTAATCAAATAAATATGCATAATATAAAAATATTCCATATTTGTAGTCAACTCTATTGCTTGAAAGTATCTGAGCCACTAGGTACGTAGCCCGACATTGAAACACACGTAATATAATTTATGCCACCGTCCGCACCCAGCCGCCGGCCGGCCCATGAGATTGCCGCGTCCCGTCGCAGTGGGACATCACTGGGACACTTGTCTTGTTCCCGCGATTTATAAGCGGGACATCCACCTTTATTGTCTAAACCCTGTAATGTCCCTGTTAGAACCAACTTTTATTATTTATTAATTGATTCCGAGCGCTGTGACGATGGAATATAATTTTTATTTACGTGGCATTCCGTTGAACATTTTTTGTAGGGTTGTTTATTAATTTTGAAGTGTAGGTTAATAAAGAAACAATCTCGTACGTTTATGAGGTTAATTAATTTATTTATGGATTTTTTATGTTTCCATCTGAACAGTACTTTATACTTAATTACCGGTAGGCATGAAGGAGATGAAAGTAGCAATTATAATTTATTGAAATTATAAATTCTATTAATTTTATCAAACTGAAATCTGAGAACTTAAAATAGTATGTAGATTCCTTTCCTGGGATAGGTTGATCGTTTATATTTTATATTGTCATTTAAATGAGATTTATTCCTCAGTTCAAACTAAGCCTAGCATCACGAAAACTTGTTAGGACTATAAAAACTTTCAACATTGAATTCTCACGCATCTAATTTTATAATTCATGTCATACCATAACAGGTCCAGGTTACAAGCGCATGAGTCCATTGTACTATATTGTACTCCATTAGAGCGTAAATTGAGCATGTTTCGCACAGGGTTAACCCGCCGGGGCGCGCGCGTGATGCGGTCGTGGATGGGTTAAAAATACCACTTGCTCTAATTGATAACCTTTCATCATAGAGTGAAAAAAGACTGGAAAGTACATATATACATATTTTGTGAAATAACATTTTATAGTGACAATAACTATTAACATTGAAAAGGGCAAGTGCCTTAATTAACTACAACAATACAATATACAAACTACACAAACTCCACTAACTAAACTACTACACAAAAAGCAAATCGATTACCCCAGATCGATAAAGGTCTACGACAATCCAAATACTCAAATCTACTTACTACCAGTTATATAAATAATATTTATTTTGACAACGCGTCACATCGATCAGGTGCTCAGATAATTTTTTGAAAATGAGATGAGCTCCCGGTCCCCACGGACCCAAAGTTTCCACACCAAACGGCTCAAATATGTCACCTCTACCGAGATTAACATATTTCCGCCGCTTGTGTTGCTCCGCTGAAAAGTGTTTTTAGTTTCACTATTTACCTACAATTACGTAAAATTGACAATTTTTTCCTTACAGGGCAGGCAGCACACAGACAGAAATTGTTTGACGCCACACGTGACGATTGTTGAAGGTTAGAAGACGTGCGGAACAATGGCTTACAGTGATGAGGGGTCAGGGGTAGAAGACAATTTCCTTCAAAACCTTAAACTTACTTTTGCAGTATGCTAGATCTGCCATAAAAAATATGTATCTACAGCTGAATAACACTGTAAAACGACTACCAATGTTATTCACAATAATTATAGCTAATACGAGATTTTCGGTTGTACCGTATACTTGGAAAGTTTAATTTGAAACTATTTTAAGAAATCCTACAAACAATTGAGATCTATTAAATTCTACAAATAATGTTCTCAGAAATAACAACTGATACCGACAAATTAAATCAAAACAGGGCGTCTAGCTGAGTAGGTACGTACCCCAACTATATTTTTGAGATCGATGCCTGTCTACAGCTTATTTACAGTTTAGGTCCAGGCGCTGAGCTCAAAAATATAGTTGGGGTACGTACCTACTCAGCTAGATGCCCAGTTTTGATTTAATTTGTCGGTTTCATGTATCAGTTGTTATTTCTTCCTTTTCAGTTTGAAGCGACGCGCATCTTAGGCCTACTGGAAGTGAAGATACATTTTGACTGGCTGCGTCGATATACGTTTTTAACCCATTCCACGCTACCACATCTAGTCGTTTGTTGGTGGGCGGTAGTCGTGTGTGAGTTGTCGTGATCGGATTGAGATACGGCCCGCTGTCTGCGCCTGCATCTAGCGATCGAACTGGAGCACACAGAGCATGTCGACCTGTTTCATAACGTGATTGTGGCTTTTAAGTAACGTTTCCGAGTTTTGGGTTAAACTTAACAGGATTGGTACAGAATTTAAAACAATGTCATCCTTCTGTCTAAGCTTTCAGTTTTGCTCATTCAATGTTACGAAAATTTGTTTTTGTCTTTGTCTTGGCCATCATCATCTTAGCCACAAGAAGTCCACTGCTGGACATAGGCCTCCCCCATGGATTTCCAAAAAGAACGATTGGAAGCGGCCTGCATCCAGCGTCTTCCTGCCACTTGTATAAAAGATGTAATAATATATTTGGAAACATAAGTCACAATGCACCTTACTTTTTTACGTTTTTTTTTTCAAAATTTAATAAACTTTTAATAACTCTGAACCGAAAGTCGTATCGAGATTTGAAAAAGTAAATCCCTTCTGTTTGACTTATGATAGCCATAGCGTGCATGACGTCTCCTGTCGTTCCAACGGAAGACCAGCGCTGGTAGCATCTACCAAACAACTGCTGACTTGAAACCTGATTGTGACTAAAGAAAATGCTACTTGGTAGCGCTCAGAAAGAAATACTACTCACGGTCACCCATCCGAGCACTGACCGGTCCGTCTGCTGCTTGAAATTGATGATCATTCGAGAACACCAGGCTGTTTAACGAACGTATTTTACTTATTATTCTTGATTGTAATTATTGTTGTTTTCGCTATAAATAAAAATTGCCCATATCCATTCGAGAAAACGTACACGGAACATCCCAGCACCCAGCACTTAATGTACACGGAACATCCCAGCACCCAGCACTTAATCCGCTAGTGAGAATAATTAGTTTCAAGTCGATAAAGCATTTAATATCGCTTACTGGATAACTAGCAGGGGACCGGACACTCTGTATGCGCTGGGAGCTATAAAGAATGCTGCGCCCGCGCATATGTTTGGAGAAACGACTCATTTGTAAGAAATCTCGTGGAAGTTCTTGTGCATTAGGACTCAACGCGCTTTTTGATATAAACCTTTCGCGATATATATAATCCAAGTATCTTGAAATCACGACTAAATCGGTTTTAAGAATTCCGTACCTAAAATATCACTGAATAGAATCGCTTCGTTATCCGTCTACCTATCTGCATTTCCGTCTGGCTCTTTCGTAACGAACCTTTTTGGGGTTCCTTATCAGTGCCGTAAATAGGGCGGTGCCACCGGTGCCCAGGCACAGGGCGTAGATTCTGGGGGGGCGCAAGAATGGCCAGACCAGGCAGGGCTATTATTTTTCGGTTTGCTCCTGATGAGTTCCCGCTGTGCCCCTAGTGCTCGATTCCAACACATACGTACCTACATGCCAGTATCATCAAAAACGTCTGTTAAATTAGATAAAACATCACGCTCATTTTTTAGCAGCGCACGAACGTATTTGTGTTTAGTGTTTATCGGAGTCAAGCGGCCGGCCGGCTACACGGTCGGTCGGGCGGAGATGACCGAATGAAATAAAGTAGGCCTGTACATAGCATTGCTCTAGCTAGGGTACCTACAATATCTTAAAAAAACAAGGGCGCAATAGAAAGACAAAAAAATAGAAGCTCGCACAGGGCGCCGAAAAGGCTATTTACGGCACTGTTCCTTATTAAAGAAGAGCCCTTATAGTTTCCCAATTTCCGTCCGCGGCTTTGCTCAAATACTTTTAGTACTAGAAAGCTGTAATTTAACATGGATATACATATTAGTTATACCAAGAAATTCATAGAATACAATTTTGAAAATAAAATTAAGTCACCACCCCTACACGTAAAGTGGTGGTGAATTATTTTGCTCATCTACCCCATCGTGTGGGACATCGTTAAATAGGTAATCAAAAACAAACAGGGGGATGCGAAAACCATTCTTAAATTTAGGGATCCGTTTACGAAATAATAAGCTTTGAAGTGATTATTTTTGTTAGACCTTCTACTAGCTAAACGGTTGACTTTAGAGATATGAAAAAATCATGCAAGTACCATATATAATAAAATTATAAGGAAAACTATCAACGCTAAGTAGAATTTACAAGTTATCGAGTAATGGTCGATCAACTTAAAAAAATTACTTAGAGAAATAAAAAATTAAAATATCGTGCAAATTTCATATAAACTAACATTAGTTAACTCGTATGTTCATAGTATCATTTGTTCATTTTAAGTTCACATAAATTATGATGCACAACTACGGAACCCTACTGGGCCTATACGCACTTGGCCACTTATTCTTATCATTGTTATCAAGCTGAAATTAAATCAAATTTTTAAATCTTAGGTCTTTTGATGTTGTATAAAATCAACTATAAGTCAACGCAGACTAAACTAAAAATAAATTCTTAAAAATAAAACCGGACAAGTGCGAGTCAGACTTGCTCACCGAAGGTTCCGTACAAAATAGTAGATAAAAAGGAGACATCGTATTTTTTTTTCATATTTTCCTTCTTATACCGAAAAATATACATCGTAAAAATATTTAAAAACTTGTTTTAACTTATACTAATGAAGCTCTTTCATATGATACTCCACAAGATACGGTTAAAGTATTTTAAAATTTGGACCCTCATTCCTGGCGTAAAGCTAAAGACACTATTTTTTTGTGATTAAATTAAAAATGTCCAGTTTTCGGATTTCTTCCTATATGTTTTTAGTTCCTAGTTCTTCCTATATGTAGTTTCATAGTTCTAGGTCAACGGGAAGTATCCCATAGGTTTTGATTCCCTTGTGAGTGTCGAAATGTGCATTTTTTACGACATATTCGGCTGTAACTTTTTTTTATGAAAACTGAGAAATTTGATGTTTCTTTCTGCAGCAAGATACTATGGATTGCGTATATGGTTTTAATTTCAACGCGATACCTTCATGCGTTCCCGAGATAAAGGTCTTGACACCCGAACAGACGGACAGACGGACAGACAGACAGACAGACGGACAGACGGACAACAAAGTGATCCTTACCCTAACGGATTCCGTTTTTTTCTTTTGAGGTACGGAACCCTAAAAACATCCCTTAGCCGTTATTTTTGGTAGATTTTTTCTCTCTCAGCTTTTTTTACTAAAGTAGATCTGAAAAGGTTGCAATGACTTGCCGGGGTTGTTCTTACACTTGGTTCTCTGTCTTAAATATTTTAAAAAACTGGTTATTTGGCGGTCCAACTTATAACCAAAAAAAATGATTAATGTATATATTTACTAGCCATAGTCGGCCGCCGGTGTAATTTTGCTTGTCGTCACACAAATAAATCTCATGAATACCTCACTCAGCTCACATCCAAAAGCTCATTTAGAGATCACGCGATACCTCGAATACCCATTAAAACACATAATCGAGTGAAAAAATCGATTCCGATCCTCTCAATCCGTCACGCCGCGTGATCGATTAGAAAACTACTCCAATTAATCGATGACTCTATCCCTAATAATCATACAGCATGTTTGGTATATTATGTGCAACCTGTTACAGGCGTGATTATGGAACATCAGTCATTCATAAAAAAAAGTAAATCTCTTTCGCCCGTGAAAGAAAGTTTGCCTGGAAGAAATCGCTTAAGGCCGCCCCTTGTACTACTGTTAATTATATTATTGTTTATTTTTAAGTTTCTTTATAAGGTTTAGATACAATAAAGCAATATATTATTATTATTAAATTATAAAGATAATTTTGTATATTTAAGTAAAAGAAATATCTGGAACAAAGCTTTATTTAATTACATTGTATAGGGACAAGATATTTTTTCTTTAAACTCTACTGCTAAAATAAATAAACTTATATAAACATATTTCTAATATCTATATCAAGGAAATGGTCTTTAATTATTTTTTATTTTTATTTGACCAAATTAATCTCCTCAGATTCCGGGGTCCGTGCGTTTTATAAACTAATATATGTATTTTTTAACTACTTAATTATTTTTTCCAAGTTTATAATGTCTCCATTTAGTGTTTTCATATATTTAAAAATGTTATGTGCATGAAAGATAGCTGCGCGCTTCTAGCGTCAACTTAATATCTAAATAACAATTTTACACTGATTTAAAACTTCATTTCATATTTCCTATGTCACACAGGTCCAAGATATAAACAAAAAAAATAAATCATCGCAAACTCCAGGAAGATTACTAATGACACTATATTTTATTCCGGATTCGCCATCAGATCCACCAAGTGAAACGATAAGAAATGAAGTAAACTAAAATATGAAATTAAACGCAACATTTAAACTAGTAGACATTCAGAACTTCTCTGTGTTTCTCCTAGTTTCTTGCTTCACTCGAGATTTTTTGATATTTCAGACACTTCTCGGAACGGACTCACTTCCCTCGCAAGTGGGACGCTTAACAAACATCCTGTATATTAATAAATCGTTTTGTATTATGAGCAAAGTTATTGATCTAATAAACACACTCGGACACAGTTAAGGTGTTATTATAGAGAATAATGTCTTCATCTCTCTCATGCAAACCGAGCCGTGACTGATGAACGACTATCGATAAAATATCGATAAACTTGTCGATGATAATTATATCGATAAATAATTATTTTACGTAATCGAGACATTTAAAGACAGACGTTTATCTTAAAAGTAATTATTAATAATGTGATGTTCAGAATAAATATTAAATTTCCGATCTTAGCATACAACTAGTAGGTACCTCACGATCAAAAACTTTTGCAAAATGATTTGTTGTAAAAAAAAAAAGAAATATTCGAAATTCTTGTTCACAATTGAGTATTCAATATTTCTCCAAATATTATCAAAATCTGATCGATTTTGATAATATTTGATATTATCAAATATATAATACTGCCATAGCAAACTTCCCCCTTTTTGGTAGAAATACCCCCATAATACAAAATCTCGTACGATAATAAAATGGTTAAATCTATATAGGTACTAAATTTCGATGAGCTTACTTGAAAAAGGCTATGCTCGATGTATACACTACGAGATCGAATCAGAAATGAAGAGATGCGTAGACGTACAAAATTCACTGACATAGCACAGCGGATTAGCAATTTGAAGTGGCAGTGGGAAGGGCACATAGCACGTAGAACTGATAGCCGATGGGGCCGAAAAGTTCTCGAGTGGAGACCAAGCGCAGCGCAGGAAGACCAGCTACGAGACGGATAGATGACCTTATACAAGTGGCGGGAAGACGCTGGATGCAAGCCGCTTCCAATCTGTCTTTTTGGAAATCCATGGGGGATGCCCATGTCTAGCAATGTCTTCTTTTAGCTGAGATGATCATGATGACGTGAAAAATACGACCTACGCGAGTAACCAATGTTTTAGACAAAATAAAAAAAGTTTTGCTAGTTGATGCAAACCTTTGTCCGTATCGCTCACTCTGTCGATAAAGCTATATCTATCAAGTATAATAAGGTATCGATATCCGTCAGTACGTGCCTAGCGCGCGAAGTCCCAGCTGTAATAGCCGTAATGGCGCTAATAACTATGATTAGGCTTACATTAGCCCGTGCGATGGACGCCGTTACCGACGCCTATCTCGCTCGATACTTTTGATATACTATCGATTAAATTCACACGAGGTTTTTTTTACCCGACTACGTAAGGAGGGTTATGTTTTTCTAGTGTATGTATGTATCTATGTTTCTATATGACAGCCTACACCCTAAATTACCTAGCTTGATGTGCGAGGTGTCGTTAGATTCGTCTTCACTTCCAAGGTGTCATGCTATATTTTTTTGTAATAATAAAAATACATCTATCGCAAAAAATTTAAAAACGCGTTTTTTGTTACCTCCAACTAACTATTTCGTAATATACAAATGATTTTACTATAATTATTCTAAATAATGCGCATTTATAATCTTTTACAGCGATTGTACGCACAAAGAACGTACATTCAACAGCGTATCAAGCGTAACGAATTCGTAAGTCAGACTGCAAAAATTGCTTTTCTGCAGTCGGGTATTTTGTTTTTCTTTTAATATCGATACTTGTTTATTATTTTTATCGATTGCTATTTGGTATCTGAATCGACGTGTCTCATCTTTGACCACATGGTTGCTGTCCAATGTGCGATACAGAACAAATACCTACGTACTTATTCGAGTAAAATTAACACACATGTATGTTGTTTGTACAGGGGGCTGTGTATGGTTATTTTATATTTTAAAAATAGTTTCACGAGCATATAGCTCATTGACTATCTTCTCAGCCACAAGAAGTCAACTGCTGGACATAGGAAGCGGCTTGCATCTAGCGTCTACCTGCCACTTGTATGAGGTCATCTATTCAGAACAAATTAGGCCTCCCCATGGTTTTCCAAAAGATCATTTGGAAGCGGCTTGCATCCAGAGCCCTCTTGCCACTTGTATGAGTTCTACTATGTCCTCTGTCCATCTCGTAGCTGGTCTTCCTATACTGAGCTTGCCAGTGCGTGGTCTCCACTCGAGAACTTTTCGACCCCAAAGGCCATCAAATCTACTTGATAATCGATTGCAGAAGCTGCAAGCATTAATTAGAGATTACAATTTACTATATGTTAGACAGATTAGGACATCTGACCACAACCCATTTGACGTTAAATGTCAGTGTGGTAGGTATAAGATGGTAAGTAGGAATGGGAACTGTGAACCTGTGTAAAGGCCGAATTTAATTTTGACTCAAGTATAAATTTGAATTAATTGGGCTTAGATTTTGAATCTAAAATCGTTATAAAGTAAACAAAAACGGGATGACAAATATAAGCTCTTATTTCCAAAGCTATGTGGTGTGTAGGACGCGCGTACACCATTGATATTTACCTACCTACATTACCTATAATAGACTATATATTTTTTCATCATCGTCACCGTTCCCCTTCACCATCGTTTTTCATCACAACACGGGTGAAGACACAGGACACAGCTAGTTGCTATATAAATCGTACCTACCTTATAAACACCGCCTTATATTGTACTAATTATTTCATCTTGAAATAAACATCATAATTATGTTCACCAAATTAAAATAATGATCGGTTTTTATATCGCGTTCCCGTTGTCCATAAACATCGATAATTAAATATTGATTCGGTTCCATTTGTATCGGAATCGGACACGATACGGATAATCGATTCCGTTCTCAGGAAATATAAACAGAAATGTACAAATTGTACTCGAAAACGCCGTGAAATACGTTCGGAAAGAGGAAATCTGTATTTGTTCTACGCTCAGGGCTGTCACTGACACAACCGCAAAGATAATATATTATGTACATAAGAGAAACGTTGTCGTGCGATCTTTCGGTTCGCCAGCAGATTAGTTCGATAATTCATTTATTATATAGTTGGTACCATTAATGGCTATTCCTCTACGGTTTGCTTTTTATCAAAATACAATTTTTTAATTTTGGAATTATAACGAAATTCGTAGAATATCTATGATTTAAATGAGATGAAAATTATAGTTTAAACAACTGAAAAACCGACTTCACAATAAGCAATTTGTTTACTTGAACGATATATTATCAAATATTTTGTTATAAAAACTAAACTAAAATAAATAAAAACCGGACAAGTGCGAGTCAGACTCGCCCACCGAGGGTTCCGCACAAACTAAATAAAAGGGGGAAATCATATATATTTTTTATATTTTCCTTCATAAACCGAAAAATATACATCGTAAAAATATTTAACACATTCCTTGCTCACCACTCGGATCCGAGTGGAGCGGGGCTATAGTAGCAGCGGTACTTCCCACTCGAATCCGAGCGAGCATCCCGTTCATTTTGTAGTAGTCAGTAAACAGCCGGCGTTTGAGGGAGTCAACGTTGCTATGCGCGGCCACTTTGTACTTAATCAAAATTCGCCTAAAAAGTTTTGGTTCCCAGCTGAAGTGAAGGGTCTGCAGGGGGCGAAGAATGTGTTAAAAAACTGTTTTAGCTTATGCTAATAAGGCTCTTTCATATGATACCCCACATGATACGGTTAATTCACTTTAAAATTGGGCCCTCATTCCTTGCAAAGAGACACTATTTTTTTGTGATTAAATTAAAAATGTCCAGTGTTCGAATTTTTTCGGACAGACGGACAGACGGACAACAAAGTAATCCTATAAGGGTTCCATTTTTTCCTATTGAGGTACGGAACCCTAAAAAACAAAAAAATAATCATCAAAATCAATTCACAATTGGCGGAGTAATCGGTGAACAAACATACAAAAAAGTACAGTCGAATTGAGAACCTCCCTCTTTTTGGAAGTCGGTTAAAAAAGAACCATCGAAATCGGTTAATGTTTAGTTTAGTTTTGAAAAACATTTCAACCCCGATGATTATGCGTTACCTTAAAGAACAAACTACGAAAAATTATAAGTAATAAGTTATTTCGAAGTTCTTATTCCAGCGCTTCTAGTGACAAATTCAAAGGCGGTAGTCCTCTTGTGGTTAGCTTTAACATCGGTCTTTATTTGTGTAAATTATATTTATTGAAGAAATCAGGAGATTAATAGCAAAATTTATTAAAATTATTTATTTATCGAAAATTATGGATATGAACTTTTTTAACAAATGTTATGTGATTTACCACCTATAAATCTGATATTAAAGCTAATCGCAATTGCTTCACTGTAAAACTATACTCTTTTCGACCATAATTGGAAATAAAAGTAATGGAATCGTACCACCTTAAGCCCAACCCTACCATATATATCTGGCTGTTGGTAATCATAATCGGTAATAGCGGTGTATAATTGTAGTCATGTGTCTGTATCCATACATCGGTAACGTCCGTCGTCCTACTCGTGAGCGGTTACAATCGATTCCATTATCGACACGTCGGATTTGTCGACACGCGATCGATACGGTGTCGATAAGGTGGGCGATCACGGAAAATGTACCTACCTACACAAGTCTGACTTCGAAAATTAAAAAAATCGTCAAACAGGAATTGTTATTTTTTTATTAAAATACTGGCAGCATCCTTCGATTATCTACGTCACACACTCCTTCCTTAAGTCTTTATGTCCAACAGCGGTTTCAATCCAAGCCTTCTTTAGGGTTCCGTAGTAAACAAGAAACTCTTTTAGTTTCTCCATGTCCGACTACCTATCTATACGTCCGCGGCTTTGCTTTAAACTATAAGTACTACAAAGCTGTAATTTGGTATAGATATGCATATTAATAATGCCGAGAAAGTCGTAGAATACAATTTAAATTTAGGGATCCCTTTGCGAAATATTACATAAGCTTTGAAGTGATAATTTTCGTAGAGTCACGTGCCACCACGGCTTGCTTTTTTTATCTGATTTAAATCATAAATATTTATGGATATATTTTTTTTAAGTATATTTATTTAAATCAGATAAAAAAGAATTATTAAAATCGGTTAATGTTTACCGCTCGGTGTCACCCACGTAGTGTTGAAGAACGGTGATGTTGATGATAACATATAGCATGTAAACGTAAATATGTCCTTCTCCAGGTCATAAATAATCTCTGTGCCAAATTTCATAACGATTTGTTCAGCCGTTTAGCCGTTATAAGGTAACAAACAGACAGAGAGACAGAGAGACAGAGAGACAGAGGACAGAGTTACTTTCGCTTTTATAATATTAGTCAGGATTTATTGTGTAAAACATGACAATATCAACACAAACAACTGGAACCCAGCAGGATAGCAACGTAAACAAAATATACTTAACATCGAGCGAGTTGGCGGTCAAACGTAAATCTATCTCCCTAAAAACAATGCTCTCGTCTAGCAAATACGTATATGACATAGTTTTCATGGATACCACTTTGCAGCTCCATCATCAGAACAGTTCCATGTCATTAGAATATTATGGCATTATGATCCGATTTACATATGTGTGCATAATTTCATATCAATAGGAAGCCGGAAAGTGGGTCAAATTTTACTTTCAAGATATGGATCACAGACAGACATACAATTTATATTTGCCACCGCTTGTCTACCGTTGACCCTTAATATCGAATTATTTATTATATAAAATGAAATTATGACTTTAATTCCTTAGAAGTTGGGACAACCCTTAGTATGGGACGCTACTTGCGTCGATACTCGACGATTACGTAAAACTCTGTAAATACTACATAGCCTACTTGAATTTATAATTTTCCAACGTAAAAACATGAAAGTTTATTAAAAAAAAAAATTTGGGAATTAGCAAAAAATACCAAACCATCTTGAAAATATCTAAAGTTTTTGCGTCACATTTTGTTTTAAACAATAACATAATACATTATATACAGGATGTCCGGCTAAGATTAGACAAACTTAGTGATTATGTTTAGTGACTCATTTAGAAAAAGATTTGATGAAAACAATACCTGATTCCCCAACTTCTTTTTAAAATAATTACAAGTTTTACAGAAATTTCATATTTAGGTAAAGCGCTGTAACTTCGAAAAAATGTCTTTAATATTTATTACCCCACTTTGCAAAAAGAAAGGCTTTTCTTTTTCGAGTGTATATATGTGTGTATGTTTCTATATGAGTCTCTACAGCCTAAACGGCCTAACCGATTTTGATCGTTAAAAAAATCGTTAAATTCTATCTCCGAGCCTCATAGTGCTACCTATATTTTTTTGATATATGATATATACTGTTAATAAAACTGCTCTCACAAAAATTAAAAATGCACTTTTTTGGAATATCCAACGAAAGTTTTCGTAGAAAATAAATGATTTTACCAAAATTATTTTAAAGAATGCTCATATTTAACTTACTTAGTCTAACTTTAGGCTGGGCACCCTGTATTTAGAAAGATGAAGTTTGACAATTAAAAATCCTGAGCGTAAAATTGTTTGAGGTCGGATGTCAATGTTAACAAAAACTCCTCGTGAACAACATTTAGGATTTCAACATTTTCAACTACGATATTCATGAATATTTATAATATATTGCTTGGTGGCTGTTGATGGTAGTAACGTGAAATTTGGACCCAATAAACTAATATTATCAAAATAAGAAACAGGTTTTTTTTGGTTTCACTATTACAATTTGCAAGTAACATACGCTTGAAGTTACCTGATTAAAGGGATGAAAACAATATTTTTGTCTCTGGGAAACGACTTAGGGAAAATTATTTAAAAATTACGTTCTATTTTAGCGTAGCTAAAAAAAGTATATCTGTGTTTTTTTATTTATTTTTGAGCCATGTCGTTATTAGGGTTCCATACCCTAGGATCACTTTGTTGTCCGCCTGTCGAGGCCTTCTATCTCAGGAACGCATGAAGGTATCGACTATAGAATTGAAATTAAAACCGCGATTATAGACGCAGGTCTATAATCGCTTGCAGCTGTGAAAACAACAAACTTTTCGGTTATCGTAGTTATGTCGCAAAAAACAGCATATTTCTACTCACAAAGAATAAAAACCTATGGGGTACTTCTCGTTGGCCTGAAACTATGCAATTTGGCAAGAACCACACATAAAGGAAAAAATCCGAAAACTGTATAAGTATAATTTAATCACAAAAAAGGAGTATTTATGCGAGGAATGAGGGTTCAAATTTTAAAGGGAGTTAACCGTATCATGTGGAGTATCATATGAAAGAGCTTCATTAGCACAAGCTAAAACTGATTTTAAATATTTTCACGATGTGCAATTTCCAGATTATGACCAAAAATGTAACAAAAATATAATTATTACCTTCTATCAATGACTAGCTTCGCCCGATAGTTATTTTATTTAATTTATACGGAACCCTCGATGGGCGAGTCTAACTCGCACTTGTCAGCACATTTACCGTTTTCAAGTTATACTTTCTTACAAAACTTTCTATGCAGCAGCAGCTATATTTGACATTTCTGCTCTGCAGCCAATACCGGAGGAGTGGTTCTCGTTGACGCTAACGAATTCTAATATTAAAATTTAATTTGATTTACTAAAATTGCATATGTATTTTTAAACACAAAAGCGTAGTTTACTCGACACCACGCCGACACAACCCGGTGGCCTATATATTGTTACGGGAAGTGGGTATAGGGATTGGAAGGAAACAACGATGTTATTCAAGCCCGTATAATTCGTTGACACGTGGTGCCTTCCACAGAGCACTCACAGTCTATAACACAAACACCGACAATAGTTACAGAATCGACGCGCTACAAACACACAGAGTATGTGTTCCGACCAACACACTACTACTATAACGTCTCTTCACTATACTATTCACTTCAACACTTCACTTTCACTTGTAACTTTTCTTCTTTCCTGTATGCTACTCGTATCTGAACTGCCCTCTGTCCGCGACTGAAGCTCCTTATATACCCCGCAGAACCTTCTAGAAGCTTTTATTTCGATAGTCATTTCGTTCGTCATTTGTTTCGTTCCAGAATGTTCAATTTCGATCGTCTTTTCGCTCGTCTTTTGTTTTTATCATTTGTTTCGAACTTTCTAGAATGTTGACGAGATTCTTTATTTAAATAGTCGAGGAGCATTTCCTTCTAGAAATATCACCATCATCATCATCATCGTTACACTACCCCCTCCTTAGACATGCTCGTCTCGAGCATCATTAGAGCCGTAGTATTGTGCTAACCTATCCACATGCACAACTTTCGCAGGACTTCGTGACGTTTTCCGAATTCTGTAAGTTACGTCGTTGAGCTTTGTAATAACTTGATACGGTCCCTCCCAGCTTGGCTGTAACTTCGGTGATTTACCTAGCTTTCGCACAGGGTTGTGTAGCCAAACAAAAGAACCTTCTTCAAATCCTCTTGAGTTAACATTTCTGTCATATCGCGTTTTCATCCGATCGCTGGCACGCAAATTGGCTTCCCTCATGTGTTGATGTACGTCTTCCATACGCTTTCTTAGTTCATCTGCATATTCTGTGACATATCTTGGTGCATCCGGAGGACACCCTGCCAAAAGCGTTGCTGGAAGTCGAAGCTCTCTGCCAAAGTTCGCTCGAGCTGGCGTAGTACAAGTACTTTCATGAACAGCCGTTCTATATGACAAAAGAAACAGAGGAATATACTCGTCCCAATTTCTCTGATGTGAATCAACCACTTTTGCCAGATGCTGCTCCAAAGTTCGATTAAAACGCTCCACCATTCCGTCGGATTGTGGGTGATATGGTGTAGTTCGCGATTTATGTATCCCCATTAACTTACAGATTTCCTGGAACACATGCGATTCGAAATTTCTTCCCTGGTCACTATGAATTTCAAGTGGTAACCCAAATCGACAGAAGACCTCGTTCACCAATTTTCTCGCTACAGTGACAGCTTCCTGATTAGGTAACGCAAACGCTTCAGGCCATTTCGTGAAATAGTCCATAACCACGAGAATATAACGATTTCCATTATTGGACAAGGGAAATGGACCGGCAACGTCTATTGCTATCCGTTCCCAAGGAGCTCCGACGTTATACAACCGTAACGCCCCTCGACTCCGTGTATGGGGTCCGTTAACCGAAGAACATCGTTCACATTTCCTGCACCAGTCCTCGATATCTTCCTTGCAATGTAACCAATAATAACGTTGCCGTATTTTCATAAGTGTCCTTTTTACTCCGAGATGCCCACCCGATGTTCCGTCATGGTAAACTCTTAGTACTTCCGAAATTTTTGCTTTCGGTACAATAGTTTGTAGATGGGTGTCGTTTCCAGACACATTTTCCCATTTTCGATGCAAAACTCCATCACAGAGGACCAAACTATTCCACTGTGCCCAATAACTTTTAGTGATTGCGCTCATACCAGATATCTCACTCCACCCGGGACGAGGAGTTCCACTTGTCATCCAATCCAGAATTGGTTTCAAATTTTCATCCTCATTTTGAGCTCTACGCATAGCATCGTTGCTAAAGTCATCATCAAGGGCATCTGTTCTAATCAGTCGGACTGTAACTTCATCTCTTGCTTCCTGTCTTCCACAATGCTTACAATTCTCAGAGCAGGGCCGTCTTGACAAAGCATCAGCGTTTCTATGGGAACTTCCACTACGATGCTCTACCTCAAAATCGAATTCTTGTAGTTGCTCAATCCAACGTGCAACCTGACCTTCCGGATTTTTGAACTGCAGTAACCACTTCAACGCCGCGTGGTCTGTTCTGACGTGAAACTTCCGCCCTAGCAAATACTTCTTGAAGTGTTGTAACGTTTTTACTACAGCTAGTAGTTCTCTTCTCGTCACACAATAGTTCCTTTCAGGTTTGGACAACGATTTACTGAAGTAGGCTATGACCACTTCCCCGTCCTGTGTCTTCTGTGACAATGTTCCTCCGATGCCTACATTGCTCGCATCGGTGTCAACTATAAAATCACCATTCGCATCAGGATATCCGAGAATTGGAGTTTCACATAGCCGATCTTTCAATTCATTAAAAGCTGCCTCACATTCTTGGTCCCAAACAAATGGCCGTTTTTCTTCTGTGAGTCTATGCAGTGGTTTGGCAATATCGGAAAAATTCTTTACGAAACGACGATAATACGAGCATAGTCCCATAAATGCTCTTACTTGAGTTTTATCGGTTGGAGTAGGCCAATCTTTCACTGCGGAAATCTTTGCTGGATCAGTTTCCACGCCCTCTTCAGATATAACATGCCCCAGATATTCAACTTGGCGTTTGAAGAAAGAGCACTTCTTTAAGTTTAATTTCAAGCCTGCTCCTCTTATTTTGTTGAACACGCTCTCCAACTTCTTCAGATGGTCGTCGAAGTTCCGTCCGATTATTATTATGTCATCGAGGTACACCAGACAAGCTTCCCCTAACAGACCGGCTAGTATACGCTCCATTAATCTCTCAAAAGTGGCTGGAGCATTACATAATCCAAATGGCATCACCTTGAACTGCCAAAGTCCTTTCCCTGTGGAGAATGCCGTCTTTTCCTTGTCACTGGTATCCATTTCCACCTGCCAGTAGCCACTTTTGAGATCAAGCGTGGAGAACCATCTCATGTCATTTAAAGTGTCCAGCGTGTCGTCTATCCTTGGTAGTGGATAGCTATCTTTCTTTGTCACATTATTTAATCGCCGATAATCGATGCAGAACCTGGTAGACCCGTCTTTCTTCTTAACTAGGACAACTGGAGAACACCAAGGGCTAGAAGATGGTTCAATGACTCCATTACCTTCCATCTCTTTTAGCATGTCCTCAACTTCCTTTTCTCTAGCGAATGGTATCCGCCGAGGCCGTTGGCGGATTGGTTGCTCGTTCCCGGTGTTGATCCGATGTCGAAATAGCCCTGTTCTTCCAATGTCCGCGTCCCCTCTGGAGAAAATGTCGCCGAAGTGTCGCAGTAAATTTTTCGCTTTTGTCAGCTCCACTGTGCTTAAATCCCCCTTGCAGTTATCTAGGACGTTACTAAAATCAACCGCATTTGAGTGAGTTTTCTTCACTTCGTCGCAATTTCGAAGCCAGACTATTTCTTCACCGATCAGACACCCCTTCTTCAGTATTTGAGGATCATCACTCAAATTCAAGACCGGTACCGCCATCTTTTGTGTCGTTCCAACAACCGTTCTAGCCGGTAACCATGCGTTTTCTCCTTTGACTCTCTCTATAACCAAACAATTTTGTCGATCAGTGCTTACATTTTCGGCTAACTTTATCGGTACCAAAGTCTGAGTTCGTGGTGGTAGCTTAGTGTCCTTAAGGCAGTAGACTTTACCTCCCCTGGCTCCCTTCATTGGAACCTCAATCGATCCACACTTAAGGATTCCGGATTCAATATCAAGTTTGCACTGATGTTCTTTCAGAAAATCCAAACCGATGATGCAGTCATCCACAATTTCAGCTATCACCGCCCAATGCCAGTAAAGCTTGTCACCAACCTTAATCGCCACCTTCTGCTCCCCTCTTACAGGTATGCGCTGGCCGGTAGCCGTTTTCAACTGCACAGTCTCTCTGCAGGAATATAATTTTCTACTATTCCGTGTCATCTGCACCCCCACTACCGTACGCGAAGCTCCTGTGTCCAAAGTCAGTTGGCATGCAGTTCCATTTATTCTTCCATCGACGGTTAAGCTGTTCCCATCTGAGCTTTGATAGATCATAAAATTTGGGGTTCCCTGATTACCGGCCAGCGCCCACCCCGTAGCTCTGGCCTGTTTTAGTTTTCCGAATTCTCCGACGCTTGTGTTCCAGCGTCGGTTCGCCTTACCGAGCTACGATTGGGGCAACCATATCTCAAATGCCCACGCTCTCCACACCGGTAACAACGCGGAGCAAAGGTCCGCCGTGGTATTTCCCGCTCTTCTGTTGAAACAACTTTACGCACAGAGCCGCTCTTGGGATCCCGACGTACCGCCTCCACCTCGAGAGCGTGTGCCACCGCTTCTTTGATGTTTTCATGGTGTGCTAAGCGTACTGTTGCCCTCACTTCTTTGTCGTTGATTCCATCGACAAACGTCTGCAACAGCATACTGTCGACTAGGTTCGCTGGTGAAGATTGATATGCCTTTCTCACCAGTTTCTCCACTTCTAGAGACCACTGTTGCAGATTTTCGTTGGATTTCTGGGATCGATCACGAAGCTGGGCCCGGTAGGCATGTTCTAGATGCGAGTCGCCATACCGGGACTCCAAAGCATCCACCAACTCCTGGTACGAGGCATTAGGTTCTACAGCCTCAAGTACCGACGTGGCTTGTTCACGCAATGCCAAAGTGAGAGCTGTCTTTGCTTTTTCCTCGCTCCAGTTGTTTAGTTCCACAACAGCCAAAAGCTGTCGCTTATATGCAGCCCATGAAGAGGTCCCATCAAATGTGGGAATTTTGAAACTGCCACCCAAAGCAGCTGTGACTGCAGTTGCTGGAGTTGGACCACCGCCTACTTCAAGCCTCCGAAGACGCTCTTCCGATGATTCGAAACGGGCTTCGTGCTCGTTTACTCGATCTTCAAGCAGCTCCACATTCTTCCGTATTTCCGCGACTTTCACTGCCCCTTCGGAGATGGCCGTAAGGATACGGTCTTGCATAGCGCATTGCTCCTCTCGATTAACACGCAGCTGCTCCTCTTGCATAGCGCGCAGTTGTTCCTCCTGGCGGCGTGCCTGTTCCTCCTGGCGGCGTGCCTGTTCCTCCTGGTGGCGCTGACGTTCCTCCTCACGGCGTGCCTGCTCCTCCTGCAAGGCACGCAGCTGTTCCTCTTGGCGACGTGCCTGTTCCTCTTGGTGGCGCTGACGTTCCTCCTCACGGCGTGCCTGCTCCTCTTGCAAGGCACGCAGCTGTTCCTCTTGGCGACGTGCCTGTTCCTCCTGGTGGCGCTGACGTTCCTCCTCACGGCGTGCCTGCTCCTCCTGCAAGGCACGCAGCTGTTCCTCTTGGCGACGTGCCTGCTCCTCTTGCATGGCACGCATTTGTTGTAATAGCACACCAAGGTCCACTGGAGAAACTGGAGCACTTACAGTGGCACTGGCAGAGGTTCCTTCATGAGGGTTCATTGGAGAAACCGGAGTACTCACAGTGTCACCGCCGGAAGTCCCCTCACCGGCTTCCTCACGTGTCCGAGGATTTCCCGTACTAGCGGCTTCCTGGTCTCCGCCGCTTTGTTGCTGAGCGGCTCCCCTTGAGCGGGTGTTTGGGCCATCTCTAGGCATGATAGGCATCCTTCCTTCCAATCCCACTTCTGACACCAAATGTTACGGGAAGTGGGTATAGGGATTGGAAGGAAACAACGATGTTATTCAAGCCCGTATAATTCGTTGACACGTGGTGCCTTCCACAGAGCACTCACAGTCTATAACACAAACACCGACAATAGTTACAGAATCGACGCGCTACAAACACACAGAGTATGTGTTCCGACCAACACACTACTACTATAACGTCTCTTCACTATACTATTCACTTCAACACTTCACTTTCACTTGTAACTTTTCTTCTTTCCTGTATGCTACTCGTATCTGAACTGCCCTCTGTCCGCGACTGAAGCTCCTTATATACCCCGCAGAACCTTCTAGAAGCTTTTATTTCGATAGTCATTTCGTTCGTCATTTGTTTCGTTCCAGAATGTTCAATTTCGATCGTCTTTTCGCTCGTCTTTTGTTTTTATCATTTGTTTCGAACTTTCTAGAATGTTGACGAGATTCTTTATTTAAATAGTCGAGGAGCATTTCCTTCTAGAAATATCACCATCATCATCATCATCGTTACAATATTATATTGCATAAGTTGAGCTTATGTCGATAAATTAATTTAAAGTTTAACGTAGTTAAACATAGCTTCAATAAAACTATTGGAACTGAATCACTCGTTAAGTTGTAAAGGCTACTTAGACGTAATAGTTTTCCTTTTAACCTTGCTACACGCTATTACACGTAGCCGACACTAACTCCTCATCTAGCCCACACGATGGGATAGACGAGAACAGATATACCGGAGGAGTGGTTCTTGTTGACGCTAATGGAATTATTATATTAAAATTTTATTTTATGTAGTAAAATTAGATATGTATTTTTAAACACAAAAGTGAAGTTTGTTCTTAGTTCAGAGGTTAAAGGTGTAGACTTGCATTTCCAAGACTTCAAGGTTCACTCTGACGTAAAGCGCATACGCATCTAACTCGACAACCCGGCGACACAACATGGTCTATATATTATATTGCATAAGTTGAGCCTGTGTCGGTAAATTAAATTAAAGTTTAATGTTATACATAATGTAGCTTCAATAAAACTATTCGAATTAATTAACCCGTTAAGTTGTAAAACTTACTTAAACGTAATAATTTTCCCTTTAATCTCGGTACACGCTATTACCATGATTTTTTTCACATACCCAACACTAACTTCTCATCTACCCCACACAATGGGATAGACGAGAAAAGACAATCCATCCCCAAAAAACATTTTATCAAGATTTTATTCTATCGCTTTCTCGGTTTGATTAATAAATACAATATTTATGGCAAGACTAGTCTTGCCATAAATATTGTCACGAAGAAAAAAATATTTTTTTTATTGCATATAATATTTATTACTTTTACAGTGTGTTAGTTTAATACATAAATATAAAACAATTTAAAATATAAAAGCTTATTCGAAGTGGTCTCCATTGGCTGCAATACAGTCCTTTAAACGTTGAGGCCAGTTATCAATAGAAGCACGCACTCTTTCCATGGGAAAATTCTTCACTGCCAATCGTATGGATTATTTTAGGGACTCCAAATTATCATGGCGTTTAGAGCAAGCCATACTCTCTAAAACTGACCATAAATCATAATCCAGCGGATTAAGATCAGGACTAGACGACGGCCAGTCTTCAGCTCTGATGAAGTCCGAAACGTTCACTTCCAACCAAGACTGCGTGGACCGAGCTTTATGACCTGGCGCCGAGTCTTGTTGAAAGGACCATACTTGGTTATTGAACATGGTGTTGTTAAGGGGCTTAACTACCTTCTCAAGAATGGTATTTTGATACACTTATGCCGATGTTTTGATACCTTTTTCACAAAAATATGGCTCAGTCACTCCTTCATAGCTAACACCCCACCAAACCATCACTGAAGTCGGATAATGCCCACGTTGCACTCTGTCGACTAATTGGGAAGCTTCCTTAGAGCTTTGAGCATAAATACGGTCATTTTGTTTGTTAAAATGTTGCTCAATTGTAAAGATTTTCTCATCCGTAAACAAAATTTTTCTGTGACTTCCCTTTGCGTACCGCTTCAGTAGTTGTTTCGATTTTACCACCCTATTATTTTTTAAATT
This sequence comes from Lycia hirtaria, assembly GCA_947563715.1. NCBI lineage: Eukaryota > Metazoa > Arthropoda > Insecta > Lepidoptera > Geometridae > Lycia > Lycia hirtaria. Next base: position 36,641,414 of record OX387385.1, read on the forward strand.
ATCAGTTAAAAAATGACCAGTGCGTCTCTTATAGGCTGCAAGTCCTAAGTCATCTTTTAAAATACGCGCCATGGTTCTGGGTGCTATCTTCATCTCCCGAGATAAAATCTTTTGCTTTCGGACAGGATTTCTTCGAATTCTTTCCCTTACTGCTTTGACCACCTTTTTCGTACGAACACTACGTGGACGGCCAGATCTTTTTCTGTCACAAACAGAGGAGGTCTCATTGTACCTATTAATAGCCCGGTACACAAACATTTGACTAATACCAAGCGTATGGAGAGTTTTAAAAATTGCATTTGGCTCCATACCAACTTTGTGTAATGCAATCACAGCGATTCGGTTCTCTTTATCACCCCACTCCATTTTAATATCGCAAAATATTGTACAATGTATTGGCGCCAAAATTAGAAAACTCAATGAACAATCGTATAAAAATGACAGATTCCAAATTCAAGTGTAATATCTTTCTTATTTTTAACTGTAACAGTATTTATGGCCAGACTAAGTATGTATGTATATCCAATCCAAGCCGATTTACAGATTTCCATGTAGTAGTGATAATATTTGAGCAAAGCCACGTTCAGGCAGACAAACGGAAACGGCGTAACTATAAGACTTTCTTGTTTACTACGGAACCTAAGAAGAGAAGTGTTGTTGCGCGAATCCGCGTACGAATACCCCTAAACATTAACCTATTTCGATGATTTTGTTTATCTGATCAAATTCATGACTTATACGGTTTGCTTTTTTTGAAATTTCGTTTTAGTCCCGAAGTTCAAAAATTAAAAGTTAAAATTTTGAAGAAAATAAAACCAAACCGTAAGGACTGTCAAACGTTTCGACCATATATTAATTATAGTTTAAAAAACTGAAAACCCGACTTCAAAATACGCAATTGGACCACCTCTGAAGTATGACCTACAAAAAGAATCATCAAAATCATTGCTGGCTAAGTAACCGGTGAACAAACAGAAAAAAAAACATACAGACTGAATTGATAACCTCCTTCTTTTTGGAAATCGGGTAATAATTAGGGGTAGAAAACATTTTCTCCTGCTGTATGAAAAACACGTAATTCGCTGGCAAAAGATCGCGCGACAACGAATCTCTTAACCTTAGACAAATAGACAACTAGACATGCAACACGTTTGACATATCCAAACTATAGGACGCGTACACATAAAGAATCGATCTTTTAGTAGCCCTACCTTTAACATATAAATTTACAATATGTCACATTAGTGCTAATACGTTAATTGAGTTGTCTTTGTTCTCTATATTGAGGTGTTTTATTCATTTTGTTGCAAATAACTTTATGGCGATGGTAGTCGAACATGGGGTCACTCAGCCAACACGGCTGTCAAAAGCTGTTTTGTTGCGTAAACTTTTAAAATTTAGGTACTTCTCTATAAGTTTGCGTATGTGATATTAGTAATTAATATTTTACGAGTATTTTAGTGCATTTTTTGAAAAACAAAATTCATTCCTAAGTCGCTATAAAGCAGTTAATGCTTCAAAGTTGTATTTACTCGTACTTCAGAAATTTTATTAGTTTGTTGACTATTTGTACACGTGATTTATACTTGTAACCGAATATTCGTAGATGGACATGGAGTATGATTTTGTTTCTGCAATTTCATAAGTTAATAAAATAAATAAGAAAAAGCTAAGTATATAAGTATATTTAAATTGAAAACAGAAAAAGACGAAATCAGTTAAATACTTTTATTAAGTAAAGTTGTGAAATAATTATTTCGTCATTCACTTCAAAATACTACAAAAATATTGTACGCCCGAAATGAGTAGATTGAGATAATAATGTACTCTATAACACCAAATGTACCAGGTGATGGTGATATGAATGGACATAATAAAATAACAGATCGGTCAAGCCGTTTTTAGGATTCATTAATACCTACAAAAGGAACCCTTATAGTTTCGCCATGTCTATCTTCTGTCTGTCTGTGCGTAGCTTTGCTCAAATACTATTAGTATACAAGGTGAGTTTTGGCGAGACTATTGACTATTGACATTTTATTTTTGTAAATAAGAGATAGAGACGTACCTGCCTATAAAATGTGGTCAATTTGTCACTAGACATTTTTCAATCTCATTAATAACCTATGTAAATAGGACGAATTCTGTGTTAATAACTATCTTTTTATCTTATTTATTGACAAATGACATTCGCACAACAATCGAAAAGTTATGTCAACTTTATTTGACGTTTGTTATTAAAAAAAAATGTATTTTGTTTATAAAAAATATTAAAAATCATTCCATAATTACATAGATTGACTAATTTGTACGTCACAGTAAGACAAAATATCTAAAAACTAATTATATATTATTCTATCATCTATATTGTATTAACATTTTCTTCTGTTTCTGATTGTTTCTTTTGTCGTAGGTATATAATATTATGTATGTTTGAATAAACGTCAAGAGAAATATATATATATATATATTTATATTAAAATTGTTTATTATTTATAATTTATTAATTAAACAAGTTTACGGAAATAAAATAAAACGACAACATGTTTCCAAGACGTTCCCGCCAAAACTCTAAGAGAAATAATTCATTTCACTAATTGTTTATTTAACGCAATGTACCTCTGTTATGTTAAGTAAGCTAATAATAATTTGCGAAAATATCACAAAACATGACTTTAACATAATTACACACAATTTATTAATCGGGCTTCAGAATAAAAAGACCTACAAAAAACTAATAGGTATATTAACCAAAAGTCAACCTTATTAATTTGATCTCTCAATTAAGTAGCGGCGGTTTATTATTAATCAAATATAAAGTTATTAATATAGGTATAAAACAAACAAATAATATTTTACAACGTTATTTAGGGGCCCGTCACACTTGCCAATGCACATTAAATAAAAATGACTTGTTTAAACAACACCCAAATTGAATTAATATTTTATTGCAGCTTTATCCGAGAATATAAAGTGTAGGGTACACTGAGACAGGCACATCGTGCTTTCAACGTGGGCGTAAAGCCTTAAATGACTAATGAGATAAGTGGGTAAGCACACTACATCTTAGACCGCAAAGGTTGCTCAATATCAGGCGAGTTGGAAGTCAAGCGTGAACTTATTGCCGAAAAAAAAATCATGCATTAAGTAGTCCGATAATACAACTGTTTGCTTAAGCTATCCCACTATTGTGCATGGGTCATCTTCTCATTGTGAGAAGGGTAAGGCTAGGGTAAGTAAGGGTATGGCCTTACCCTTCTCACGATGTCCTCCCCGCTGGCCAAATGCGGGTCGTCAGGCTTCACATATATTCAAGAGCTTTATGAACTTGACTTCCTTCAATTTCCAAGAATTCCTCACGATTTACCTTTACCAATCGAAGTAAGCGGCAATTAGCAATACGCACTTAACTTCGAAAAAACAGCCTTGAGCTGTGAACTCGCGATCTACAACTCTCATTTCAGACTATCGCTCGACATGGCTCCGGAAACTACACCTTTACGTTGCTGACCATATAAGACTTGAAGTATTTTTATCCCCCGACAAAAAAGAGAGGTGTTATAATTTTGAGGTGTGTATCTGTGTCTGTTTGCAGCTTCGTAGCTCTCAAACGGATGACCTGATTTTGATCCAGTTTTTTCTTTGATAGAAGAATTGATCGAGAGTGTTTTAACTGTTTTACTTTAATCAGTTCAGCTGTTATTTATGTCGTTTTATTTTTAGTTTCAAAAACTTATTACAATTTATACTAATACTATTTTAAGCAACGTTCCAAATACATAGTTTTATTCTGGATATAAAATAAAACTAGACATAATAATACGATTCACCAAACGCCTTAACATAGCGGGGTTTTATCCCAGAATCGCCTCATTATCAATATTTTTTTTACAATCAATTAATAAAAATCTAAAGAAACAAATATGTTACAGATACATCTTTGTTTTAATTTTATTATAACCACAGTCAAAACACGCTATCGTACTTTGCTCGAACATTTAAAAACCTCTCTCATTTTCTAGTCAAATATAAAAATATAAATGTTAGTATCACTCATCGTCGGTGGAATGGTGCCATCGTCCAACTGCCATCTAACTTAATTAAATAAACTAGATTAAAATATCATTATAAATAGTAAATTCACGAGATAAACATATAAACTGTCTATATTTGCATAATTGGTTTAGATTCCAGGCTAGAGTATCGATTACGCGCTAGATATTCGCAAAAATGGTAAATAAACGCAATTAGAAAGATATATTGATTAGATTAATAATGCCATTATTGGCAGCATAGCATATAAATTAATAGGACAAAAAGAATAGGATGTATAGTGTTTTCTATGATTTTCGTGATTATTGCTCATTATTATTAAGCTTTAACACAGATCTGCGATATCTGTTGACTCAGTGAGCGACTTATGCATGCATAGGGAACGGAGCGCATAAAAATAATAAGCGGTAGAATTCATATTTTCATTAAAAAAAAGACAACTGTCATCTAGTCTCACCTGCCGGGTTAGCATGGAACGTAGACAAACACTGTTTCTATTGTTTTATCCACCTCTCAGAAGACATAAAGTATGTACTGACATTGACAACTGACATAACAACGTGGATCAACACGGTCTATCTACCTTCCATGGCAGGCCAGCTGTGACCGCGTAATATAAAATATGGGCGATAAATCCGTTAAAATTTGTTTCATTTCAGTGAGTAAGATGCAATTGAAGTGTTTTATTTGATACTTGATTTGATACATACAAAATTAATTCCAAAATTGCATATGCAAGTAACATGCAATTTTGAAATTAATTTTGTATGTGCATACTTGCTTCAAGAGATATGGATTTGGAACAAACTTCGGTATTCATATCCGCAGACTGATTTGTCATCGTTTCGTCATTCAATAGTCTTTCAGAAAACGTTGTTTCTTCTGTCAAGTAAAGATTACAATAGGACTATCAACATACATTACATACTGTAATATATCGTTCCAACCTCAATTAGAATTTCAACAGTTCGCGTTACGTTTTCACCTCACTATGGACAACAAAGCACCTTTCTCCGGGTGTGTCTCCACCCCAACATGTGATCTTCGCAGCTTGATGTCACCACGGAGCTATAAAACTAATTAGAGCTCTCGTGTCACCGCCGCGGCTTTATGGCCGCTATTAGGGTAAATGCCGCCTCTACCCGCGCACATTGTATACTCTATGTTTGGATGTTGCGGTAAGGAGGTATATTACCTCTTTGGTCAACAGAAATCTTCGGACAAAAGAATTCTAATGAAACTGGAAATCACGAACTATTCAATTTTGCGTTCATTTCTTTCTCTATGCTAAGTGTAGAAAATCCCTGTCCCGAAAGTGTTTCCATCTTCAAGAAGGAACGTTCCAGGAAGCTACGAAAAGCGATTTAGTTTCTTTACGGATGGGTATATTACGAAAAAGCGAACGAAAAACTTTATTTCCACTTTTATTTTGTGTACTTAACTGCTAAAGTGAGGAGTGGATCTTTTCCCATTTAGGAGAAAGCCTTCAAATCGCAAATTGTAAATCACAAATGCTTCCATACTGGACTGGGAGAAAAAGATAAACGGTATATGTTTATGGGAGACTGGGAGAAAAAGATAAACATATACCGTCTAACTTATAAACAATAAATGAGCGCGTTTTGTTTTGTTCCGTTTTCGCGCGAGACAGATCCCGTCTGACAGAAAGTGACAAGTCCTTATTCAGTGAATAAGGTTTTGACATGCGTTTATAAGTAAGACGGATAATGTACCAACTGCTTCATTTCCCAGGCGTACTGTAAAAGTCAGTCAAGGAATTTGAGAGAAATTGGCTTTTATATAGATATGCGATAGGCTAACCCGCCTGCGATGAAATACATAAATTGTGTGTAAAATTAATTTATTGACTGAGTGAGCGAAGCGAACGAAAACAACAAGTAATTTTGCAAAAGCTTATGCTCACGAACTCTTATGTTCGTAAAACTACTAGTAAATATAAGTCATATCTTACAAATCTAGAAATTAGTCCTTAGCCTCACCTGTCGCGAAGCAAAACGATCTACATTCTCCAACAACATAACCTTTCAAATAGATTGTCAATCTTCACAGCATACATCGCACTCGATGTCTGTCGAAATCCGATTCGATGTCAAAGTTCGTAAACGTAACTGATGATATGAGAGATGACCCTAAACTATCGGAATGCCAACGAATACGATTTGTCGTGTAAACTCGATATAAACATCGAAAGCATCGTTATGGGCGCGGGGAAATCCGAAAATGTCACTTTAAATAGTCGTGTTCATTAGTAAACATTTAAAACACGCATTAGAAACGTTGGGTGCCGGCGCCTGGACGATCACAATCTCGGGAATACTGCCGTCCTTATCTCTCCTTCGCTAAATAAGGATGAGGAAGTGAGATGCGCGCCCAAAGCTCGGTAAAGGAACGAGGTGCGAGCGTGATCCTATCGAGGCACCTCGGTACTTACTAATTAAGAAGCAGACTCTTTTCGATAAATCCATAGACGTGTATTAAAGATATTCATAATGAAAATAAAACGTGTGCGCAAATTAATTTATTACGTAAAGCAGGATTTTCTAGCGGTTTTCACACTAGGGCAAACCTGTCTCGTGAGGACCTTAGGTCCATGTTAACAGATTAAATTTAGGATTAAACCTTTATTTTTAAATTAACTTTATGGTGCGTCTGATTTGTACTCCGATCTGTGCCAAGGCCAGTTACCTACTTCGCATAAACGAAATCATTTCTTTAAGTACTTAGGTATTTATTAAAAACTGTCGAACTTCAGGTAGGTAAGTTCGTTTGCCCCTTAATTTATTGATTTCTTCATTTCGATGAATGAGTCTCAATTTGAAAAGTTCAATAGTACATTGAGTCTCTTTTCCCGTTGGTACGAGTTTACATTAAACCCTGATGGCAGTATTTGGCTTTGATGCTTATTTAACCATTTAAAAAAAGTAATTGAAACATGATTGTCTTATGGGACTACATCTTAATTATATTTTTTAATTATTCTTTGATGGTGTCTGCTGTAATATCAATAATATTATGTGAAGGTTTCAGCTGATTCTTGTTCTACCTCTGTAATCACGACTTAAAAAGCTCAACCGCAGGAAAGACAGATGTCAGAGAAATAAGTAGAATATGGTCCCACTTACACCCGTTGGTTACGAAACCCTAAAACAGTATCAAGTACGTTTTTTTGTGAGAAAGTATGCGTTAAATCGCCGTAAAAGATTATAAATGCGCATTCTTTAGTAAAATTCTAATAAAATCACTTGTTTACGAAAAAGTTCTTTTTGTGAGAGATGTACTAATATTATAACAAAAAATGTAGCCTGACACTCAAGAAGTGATTTACACACATACTTACATACATACAAACACTCGAAAAACATAATCCTCATAATAATTCTTACGCAGTCGGGTAAAAAGATGATGTCATTTTCATGTCGCAAAAATATTGCAACATATCCTTCCTACACAATCAATGGACGAACCGCTCCGAAAATCTTTACGTGCACAATTAAGACCTTAGAATATAGAAAAATATTTTTATTTTATATTTTTCTATATTCTAAGATTAAGACGTACACTTAATAAACACTCGAGCGATTTGAAACGATTCAATCGATACTTACTCGATTAGTATTCAAATTCGGAACATTGTTCGGCGACCCGTCGCCGCGTAATCGGTAATCATTATTTTAATCGACATATTTTTTTAAATTTATTTTATTGTTGATATATTCGTAGGCGTTTAGTGACGTGCCCGTTTTTAATTATCGAATTCTGTAATTTTTAATTGGTGTCGGTTGACGTTTACCGCGGTTCGATTACTTATTTAGGTTCTTATTCCTAATTATGATTGTAGTGAAGTTATTTTTCTCGCCGCGGTCGGTCCGTAACGGCAGCGTATCGTGCTCGTTCAAACAAAATAGTTGTAATTATTTTTAACATCAATATTATTATAGGGATAGAAAGTCTAATTTTAATATCATTTTATGACGACGGGTCCTAAATAAACATGAGTTTTTGTTTTATTGTAATTTCTTACTAGATTTGAACGATAATAAATTCCCAAACAAATTTTAAATATATAAAAGTAATTTTAAAAAATTAAACCGACTTCAAAACAACCTAATTAACTGAAAAGGGAGAAATAACACAAAAAAAAAAAACTGGGCGTCTACCTAAGTAGGTACGTAAACCAACTATTTTTTGAGGTCGGTGTCAGGCCCTAAACTATCGTCAACTAAGTCTTATACAAACACCAACCTCAAATTAAATTAAATTAAATAAAGCAATTAAATAAATTTAATATACTTTGTCTCTAACAAACAAAGCAATAAGTGTGAACGGGTCCTAATGCAGTCTTTTGTGTTTGTGCTCGGTTTTGCAAGTTGCATTGTTTGCTATCTACCTACGACACGCAAGCCGTATGGTTTTATAAACTACCCTATATACCAGTACGCATCAATATACTTAACTGATTTATGGTTTTTTGGCATCGCAAGAGTGTGAAACGTAATTAGTATTGGTATCTTTTGCTCACTATGCTTTAAATACTTTAAGACATTCCAAGTGTATTATCTCAGTAAGTGAATTTGTAATTCTTATGAGAAAATAAATATTCTGAAACCGTAACCTCAAAAATACTTGGTTAACGTACCTACTTAGGTAGATAGTCTAGTAAAAATAAGATTTGTAACAACATAAAAGACACCTAAGTATATTGTTATTTAAATAAATATACTGGTGTTTTGAAATACATTTGACACAATTTTATAATATTATATTATAAAAGCTAATTTTGTTACTTTTACACGCACTAATGGCTGACCCGATCGTTATGAAAATTAGTATAGAGATAGCTTTGGACCTGGAGACGGACATAAGCTACTTATCATCATCATAATCATCACCTACCTAATGACTAGGTACGCGAGTGAAACCGCGGAACGCAGCTAGTCTATAAATCGGGGATTATTGTTGCTCTATGATTTTTAGTTATTTTCCTATCATAATTTCAAGTTGCAAATATTGCGATCTGCTCCATACAAACCGATTTATGTTTACTAGACTAAGATGCCCAGTTTTGATTTATTTCGTGTTATTTCTCCCTTTTCAGTTAACAAGTTGTTTTGAAGTCGGTTTAATTTTTTAAATTGCATATATTTATTCATTATTAATAGTATTTACTCGTTTTGTTTGAAGCGCGCATATTTTACCTGTTCGAGTTAATTAAAGTATCAATACAAGCATTTAGACACAAAACTTTTGAAATACCAACACCATTTGATACCCACATTAATTTCAAAATAAAACATTATAGCCAATTGTACACAAAAAGTGGAATATGCAATCATTTGAATATAACATTTAGAAGGTTTTATAGCACTACATAAAACATTTATATACACTCGTTGCCGCTGATGGGTTTATTTTTAACAATTTAAATGTCGTAAAGTCATCCTCTCAAAACAACCCTTCTGGACACTTCAAAATATATATATTTTGCATTGTCAGTAAACGATAGGATATAAAGGATGTTAAGAAATAATCATCCTGTATATACGAAATACTCTGGAGTGATACCTTTAACATGCCAAGAAATAAATTCACTTGAATATTATTAACATGGTTTGCTAATTGTAATAAAAATTAATGAGTTGACGACATAAAGCCACATGTGGCCATTTTGAGCACAAACATAGCTTTTTCATAAATTAATTTGAACATTTAATATGATTTTAGCATATTTTGAACTAGTTCTACAGTTTAAATGATTCTGGATGAATGCTACTGAACTAGATTATTACGTTTTAGTTATTGGTATGAATATTAATTGACTTCATAAAAGAACAGTGAATCTATTTTGTTATAACTAATTAATTAAATACGTAGTAAATAATAAATAGTGACAATAAATTTTTAGCTACTTCTTGACTTTTTGATTGTCTGTATGGATAACAAATGTTAAAACTTTTGTTGTTATTTTTTCTGGCATGTTTTTTTCTTCCAGCTTTTTTATTTTATTCCTGTATTTTTATTACGTTATAGAAATAAAATAAGTATACCGGGAGAAAAATAAATAACCTATATCCGAACCGATTTAGGTACCTAATATTTATATGGGACCGTCTGAAGTATGTGCTACCAAACAAAAAATAATCATTAAAACAAATTCCGAATTGGCCAAGTAACCTCAATTTGTTGAACAAACATACAATCGAATTGAGAACCTCCTCCTATTTAGAAGTCGGAAAAAAGATACAACATTCATACAAATTTTGACTCACCATTCCACCCTCTCAGGGGTAGATTTTCTAAAAATCCTTTCTTAGTGGACGCCTACGTTATATGAACAACACACACTTATAATCTCATATCTACCTATGTCTCTGCGACTGACCGTTTTGGTGAGGCGTTGAAGTATCAAGCATTTAGAACTGTGAATTTTATAAATAGAATAAATCAAGTCCAGTTACTCCCCAATACTGATATTATACAAACCGGCAGTAATCTTCCCATCCCGCTCTCGTACAAAGTATCCCTCTACATTGTACCTTACCAAAGCACCATAATATTACCTATTTAGTATCCATTACGGCCTTCCTTACGTGAATCTGCCATAAATACGTCTTGTTCGCAGTTAATCTACACTAAATCAGGTCCCTTATCAAAAAACCCTTATAAAATGATTAATAGAACATTATTTTAGAGGATTTTACGAGACGGGTTCTGCGGCAGTAAACCCGTATTTTATGGAAGCTCTTATAAAATTAGTTGGTACGTTATTTATGGCCTGTAAGGTCGATAATGGCGTAAATTAATATTCTATGTTCTTATCTCTATTCGTTCTGCCGTAAAATGCTATCTTCTGTCATATTTATGTATTTTGCACTAACGATTTCTTGTATCTATTGAATAAGGGTGATATTCGTATCATATTTTTTTCAAACATCAATAACTCCTTGTTTTCTCTATCTTTTGTTTTCTTAGCCTTAGTTTCTTTTATCTTATATCTTTATAATATATATATATGTATATATATATCAGCTCAAGTATCAGCTGGAAGCTTTAGAATCAGTGGACCGGCGAGCTGTGAGGTTAATCGGTGACGATAAACTAGCTGCCAAGAAGCTACTTAGTCTCGAGCACCGCCGTAAAATGGCATGTCTGTCTATTTTCTACAGGATTCATTTCGGGGAATGTGCGCAAGAGCTTCACGACCTAATTCCACCCTCCCCATTTCACTACAGGACTAGCAGAAAATCGGCGAATTACCGCCCATTTCTCGTTGAAATGCCAAAAATCTGTACTCGATATCGATCCACATTCCTGTTGCGTACTGCACAAGAATGGAATTCGTTGCCGCCATCTCTGTTTCCTGAGACCTACAATCTTGGAATTTTCAAGGCTAGAGTGAATAGATATCTTCTAGATCGACGAGCTCCATCCTCGGCCACACCGTCGCTTAACATAACAAAAAAAAAAAAACAAGATGGCCGCCGCCACAAAATGGCGGATTTCATATTTTAACACAACCCCCACAATATAGGTATCAAATGTCAAATGAAAGGGCTTTTCTAGTAAAATACAGCAAATACATTACCTACATCATTATCTTTCTTTTCTATAAAACCGTTTAACTTGTACACAAATACAGATAGAAGAGAAAACCATTTTTTTTTCTCTTGTGTGCGAATACAAATTCCTTTATTAATAGTTTGTTTCCCTATAATAAAAATAAATTTATAAAAATATGCGTATTATGCGTAAAAAATATACGCTGAATTGCGTTTTTTTTCTGTGTATTGGTATTATTGGTTTATGATATTTTGAAAATATCATTACCTGTCGATAGAATTGCCTTCAAAAATCGGCAAATATTGATCCGAAATTGGTTTAATTCTAATAATTTTCTGTTTTATTTTATTGACAATAAATTAATTTGAATCGGTTTATACGTAGGTTTATAAATTAACGTTATTATTGAAATCATGCAGTAAAGGTAAGTAATCCCTGAAATGTAACCAAGGGCGGCTGTTAAAAGAGTAAATGTGAAACTGGAAAAAAACAGGAAAATTTATCAGTAATTTTGAACATCGTTAGAAAAACATCAATATGTAATGAGTTAATGACAATGAAACTAAAAAATAATCCGGGAAAGTACGAGTTTCACTCGCACACCGAGGTTTCCGTACTCATAAGCATCACACATGAACACTGACAACAGAGCTAATTACTCAACAAAATGTGCTTTATATACCTAGTCTTGCCATAAATATTGTCACGAAGAAAAAAAATATTTTTTTATTGCAAATATTATTTATTACTTTTACATTGTGTTAGTTTAATACATAAATATAAAACAATTTAAAATATAAAAGCTTATTCGAAGTGGTCTCCATTGGCTGCAATACAGTCTTTTAAACGTTGAGGCCAGTTATCAATAGAAGCACGAACTCTTTCCATGGGAAAATTCTTCACTGCCAATCGTATGGATTGTTTTAGGGACTCCAAATTATCATGGCGTTTAGAGCAAGCCACACTCTCTAAAACTGACCATAAATCATAATCCAGCGGATTAAGATCAGGACTAGACGACGGCCAGTCTTCAGCTCTGATGAAGTCCGAAACGTTCACTTCCAACCAAGACTGCGTGGACCGAGCTTTATGACCTGGCGCCGAGTCTTGTTGGAAGGACCATACTTTGTTATTGAACATGGTGTTGTTAAGGGGCTTAACTACCTTCTCAAGAATGGTATTTTGATACACTTGTGCCGATGTTTTGATACCTTTTACACAAAAATATGGCTCAGTCACTTCTTCATACCCACGTAGTAGTTCATAGTCACCCCACGGTGTTAGCTATGAAGGACCATCACTGAAGTCGGATAATGCCCACGTTGCACTCTGTCGACTAATTGGGAAGCTTCCTTAGAGCTTTGAGCATAAATACGGTCATTTTGTTTGTTAAAATGTTGCTCAATTGTAAAGATTTTCTCATCCGTAAACAAAATTTTTCTGTGACCTCCCTTTGCGTACCGCTTCAGTAGTTGTTTCGATTTTACCACCCTATTCTTTTTTAAATTATCAGTTAAAAAATGACCAGTGCGTCTCTTATAGGCTGCAAGTCCTAAGTCATCTTTTAAAATACGCGACATGGTTCTGGGTGCTATCTTCATCTCCCGAGATAAAATCTTTTGCTTTCGGACAGGATTTCTTCGAATTCTTTCCCTTACTGCTTTGACCACCTTTTTCGTACGAACACTACGTGGACGGCCAGATCTTTTTCTGTCACAAACAGAGGAGGTCTCATTGTACCTATTAATAGCCCGGTACACAAACATTTGACTAATACCAAGCGTATGGAGAGTTTTAAAAATTGTATTTGGCTCCATACCAACTTTGTGTAATGCAATCACAGCGATTCGGTTCTCTTTATCACCCCACTCCATTTTAATATCGCAAAATATTTTACAATGTATTGGCGCCAAAATTAGAAAACTCAATGAACAATCGTATAAAAATGACAGATTCCAAATTCAAATGTAATATCTTTCTTATTTTTAACTGTAACAGTATTTATGGCCAGACTAAGTATGTACATATAAGAATATTTGTAACTTCACATATTTTCTAGTATAAAGTAAGTAAGTAGTAGTCCATATTTTTTAGTAAGAATAGTCAGAAATGATAGGCGTTACAATATCAAGTTCAAATAAGTGTCACTTGCTATTTTCTTTATCCAATAAGCTTTTTTTTAGTTTATGTTTAAGTTCACTAGTATTTGTTGATTTACATCAGAGGAAACCCTACAATCTTGTCAATTTTAAAACTTGTACCTATCTATTAAGTACTGTTCAAAAGATACAGCCGTTTAAGTGTAGAAAAGCCTAAAACATAATTTCAAAGGAAAGTAATAAGGAAGAGATCGAACTGCCATGAGTATATTTATAGTTCATATTTTATAGTTTTAAGATCTCATTTGCAGGTAATATAACGGCAGTGAAGCAAGCTGACTCCGTTAAATTGTCGTCTATATACATATAATTAGATAGAAGTAAACCTTTTTTTACATGTCTGAGAGTTCTCAATGATCTTGAAGATGTGTGAAGTCTGCCAACCCGCACTTGGCCAGCGTGGCAGACTATGGCCTTACCCTTCTCATAATGAGAAGATGGCCCGCGCCCAACAGTGGGACAGTTTGTATAAACAGGGCTGACAAAAAAAAAAAAAAACATTTTTTTCGTATTTTGCTTGTATGAAATAAACATGAAATATCTTTGGTTGTACTAATTGTACCTGTATTGCTTATAAATTGAATGGGGTATGAATACGAATAACACAAAATTGGTTTAAGAGTTTTCAGTTCGGATAATTTACATCTAAATTGCAAAAAAGTTGCAACTCGCTCTACGCGCCCAGCAGACCTAGCACAGAGGCTGAATAATCCAGTTTTGTCTACATTGTCATGTTGTGTCAGTTATCAATGTCATTACATACTTTATTTCCCCTGGTGGACAAAACAGTTGAATGATATAAATCTGTCTGTCTGTTCTATGATAGCCTGTTTATTAGAGATACACACCAAATACGAACAAAATTTCCCCTGACGAGAACTATTATAGTAATTATAATCAGTCCATAACAAAGCCTACTTTACTTTCAAGAAAACGAGCGCAAATCTCATTCCATTCCCATAACCCGTCGCTAATATCATGAAACAGACAAATATATTCCGAATGCAATACAATATTCACGCAATATTTTTCTATCTCACCCATTATCTCTGGAAGTTCACATAACAAGCCCAACTTTTCAACTTCAAGTTAAGAACGTTGTAAATTGTACACATTTATTGAACCTAGCGCGCTCTGGGTGGCGCGATTCCACCACTATTTATATGCCCATTTATAAACACTTCGCACTACCTTATTGTGTGGTATATAAGGTCGTGTTTCGTTGATTTCGATTGTGCGTATCCGTGTCTTATGGAAGTGAGTTTCAGAAAGCATTATGGCTATTGTAAATCTATCGGGCGCTAATGACACGGTCCCAGATTAGGTGTGAGTATTTAACGCGCCGGTTACTGCCCTATGCTAAACATGAGACAATCGACGGGAATGTAAATCATGTGTTATTTTTTAGCCATAATAGATGAGTTGAACTTGCTCGAATAAGCTCCGTACGGTATTCCAAAACACCACACATTGCACATACTTTCACACAAACGTTTGTGTAACATTTACTAACATTTACTTTTAAATAAACAAAACGTAGTCAACATAACAGTTGCACTACAAAACTGTTTTGACGTGATAACGTCTTATAAATCGATGAACGCCGGCTGTACGGCCTGAACCGAGCATGCAAGCGAGAGCGCGGAACAGGCGATAGAGAGGCACGATCGGCCTAACCGTTCGGATTTTGACGCATCGTTAACACGTAAAATTATCGTCCGTAAACCTTTACAGACAACCATTTTTATTTTTATTTTGTTTCAGATCTATAAGAGTCAGTTAAGAGACGATCGAAATTGGGATATATGCAGACAATGGGTTTACCCCCTTGATGGGTCTTTGATGCCCTGCTTACTCCATACAGGAATATAGGCATGATTTTATGTTTATAAGTACCTACGTAAATCGTTCTCAATTCTACATAAATTAATTCTCAATCAAAAACTAAATACAAAACTGCGTTAGCCATCCAAGAAGTAGAAAAGATCGACAGCCTAACAAAACACTAGCGTCGCGGTTGCGACCCAAACCCGCGCATCACTTTTCCAACAACGATTTTTAAAAAGTTGATGTAAAATTGATTTCTTATGTCCATGAGATTAGGAGAGTTTACGAGTGGCGTGGGCGCATTGTGCTACAGGTCAAATATCTCGGTAAATTGATATGAGAATGTGGTGCTAAGCTCCCGCTCTTTATTATGGAGATATGTGACCAGAAACGGGGACGTGACGCTCGCTTGCTGTGCCAAGTTACGCAACTTTACTTATTGTTTTCTCCCAATTTGTTAGCTTACTGAAAACGGATTTATTGATAGTGTTTTAGGTCATAAAAGTGAAAGAAACAAATAGGTATAATACGGACAAAGTAATCTATCTCGCTGCTCTTAAAAACATGAAATTTGGACAGCCCCAGGTCTAGGATGGGGTAAACCGGAACACTCGCTACAGGCGGCAGGTTTAGGGGGCGCCAAAATTATAATATAACATGATTAAGAATTAAAAATTTGCTCCACAAAGCGCTTAGCATACTGAAGCCTGGTTGCCTCACCATCGACTTGTAAGAAAAAGGCGCCTCCTAGAAACATGAAATTTGGACAGCCCAGATCTAGAACAGTGGGAAACCGGAATACCCGCCACGGGCGGCAGTTTCAGGGACGCCAAAATCATAATATAACATGATTAAAAAAAAAAAATTGCTTCTCAAACCGCCTAGCATAAAGAAGCCTGGTTGGCACACCATCGACGTCACACAGATATATTTGTAATTTTTTAAGTAATTAATAAGGGACACCACCAGCAATAAGTTCCTGTCCAGGTTTGAAAATATCGTAGATCATAATTTATCTCAATCGAATCAGTAGAGGGGCGCCACTATCAAGTTTCTGCCTTCCTATCTATCACTCATGTCACTCATCAGCATTCGAAATGTTCGAATGATATTAAAAAAACATATGGGGCTAATTAATCATGCAAGGCTTGAAGAAATATCACAGATATACAATGCCATAATGTTGTATATCTACTTCAGTTCAGCTACAATGATGTGTACTTATTAATATATAAGTACCTGAATACTTAAGTACCTATTTAAAATAGTATGATTTAATTTCATAGTATTCTCAACCCTATTATCAACTCCGATTAACATAAACACAGGCGTTAAGCTCCAAGCTGCAACTGATCCCCATTCATCCTCCGCAGCTCATTCAACCGCCCAACGCCCGAAACTGATCAGAGAAAACTCAATTTTAATATAAGATACGGCCATTACAGCTCGATCCTATTCGTAAAGGCAGTAACCGAAGAAACTTTACATAAATTACTTTCAAAATGCGCTGCGTGCGCGCACTTGATATCGTTTACACTAACGCTACTGAATCCTCACAAATTTATTCGAAATATAGAAAATAAACCTTATTTCGTTAGTCTAAAAAGGTTACAACGGCTGTAGTTTAGTTTTTGGTAGTTTACGGTAACAATATTGGGTATAATATGTAAGATAATACCGATTAAGAAGATAAACTCAATACAATCAATTCGGTGATATTTATATGTAATGTGGGGGCAGTTATTTTCTTCTTAATATAAAGTCGTGTTAAACGGCCGACATGCTCGCCGATTACATGCTGCTTAATATGTAAATTAAAATTATGTGTTTCAAAATTCAGTGATGAACGTAGGTTTAAATTTTGTGAACAATCTCTATAATTTGAGAGATACGTTGTAGTAACGTGTAAGTGTTAGTAACGCGTAATTTGTAGGCAATATACCGTAGTATATATTGCCTACAAATTACGCGTTTTTCATACGACAGGAGAAAACTGTTTTCTACCTTTATAGGATTTCGATAATTCATTTTTGTTTATTCATTTTTTACGGTTACATAAACTTTTATGATATGAGTACATTTTTATATTTTTGAAGTGAAAACTTCTTTAGCTTCGTTGTGCATTTTTGGGGTGGGTAATTTTTTTTTAACTCGCGTCAGATTGTCAGATTCGCAAAATCTTAAGACGGACGGATTATTTTATTCAGAAACCTATTCTAACATTCTGCATTTAAAGTTCATTATTGTATGTAAAAGTTTATTCTTCTAGCATGACGTCATTTTGTTGTGCCGAATGCTTATTTTCGACACATGCGCGTAAGACTCGTTAGCTCAATAGGTTAGAGCACCTTATATATACATTTCGATTTGTCAATCGGAGGGCGGAGGTTCTACTACTTACTTTAGGAGGTACTTTAAGGGCTACCTTGAATCTAAGGCTAAACTGGCTAGTAAAAAGCTTGGCGTCATTAATAAGGTTAGGCGATACTTCTCACCGGGACAACTGCTTCATCTGTATCAAGCACAGGTCCGTTCGTGTATGGAGTACCTATTGCTGCCACCTTTTTGATGGATCAGCCATGTATCAGCTGGAAGCTTCAGAATCAGTGGACCAGCAAACTGTGAGGTTAATCAGTGACGATAAACTAGCTGCCAAGAAGCTACTTAGTCTCGAGCACCGCCGTAAAGTAGCATATCTGTCTATTTTCTACAGGATTCATTTCGGGGAATGTGCGCAAGAGCTTCACGACCTAATTCCACTCTTCCCATTTTTCACTATAGGACTAGCAGAAATTCGGCGAATTACCACCCATTTCTCTTTGAAATGCCAAAAATCCGTACTCAGCGATATCGATCCACATTCCTGTTGCGTACTGTACAAGAATGGAATTCGTTGCCGCTATCTCTGTTTCCTAAGACCTACAATCTTGGAATTTTCAAGGCTAGAGTGAATAGATATCTTCTAACATCAGGCGAGTTGGTGGTCAATCGTAGATCTATAATGTATAAAAAAAAACAAATCCTTCACGAGTCAGACTTTTTGCTATTTTATTTTTTAGTTTTCACTCCTGCCGGCACTCGCGGAGTGCAACCCGTTGTTTGTTTTTTTTTATTCAACATCAATCTTTATACATAATGATTGAAACCATTAATGCTTGTTTTTTATTAACTTTAAACTTTTGATTTTATAAATTAGTAAATATAACAAAATTTTAAAATAAAATAAGCCGGAGAGACATATAGATAGATAGATAACACTATATTCAAGACCACAATACAGAAAAATTAAATACAAAGAGAAAGCTAGGTATTTTAATTGACAGCCTTATCGCTTAGAGCGAACTTTTCCAGACAACCATGCACGGATTGAATAAATGGCAACAGTACACAAACACATTATATTACATAAACATTTACGATTTAAATCAGATAAAAAAACGAATCATCTAAATCGGTTAAAGTTTGTGGGTAGAAAACAATTATCTCGTATTTGTCTAGGAGATCGTGTAACAACACTTCTCTAAGCCATATAGATCGTGCAACAACACTTCTCTGAGCCATATAGATCGTGCAACAACACTTCTCTAAGCCTGATTGAGCTCGCAATTGTCATTTGTGATGTTTTTTCATACAACAGTTCAATCGATACTCTTATCCGATTTCGTTTAGTATGTGATTAGAACTAGTAATGGCATAATCAAAGCTCGCAACTATCTCTCTCGCGCACCACAACATTTCTATACATGTAAAATCAAAGCTCGCAGCTATCTCTCTCGCGCACCACAACATTTCTATACATGTAAAATCAAAGCTCGCAGCTATCTCTCTCTCGCGCACCACAACATTTCTATACATGTAAAATCACTGAGGGGGATATTGGATAAGTGAAATAAAAAAAACTAGAGGAGTTATGAGGTAACAAACAGTTAAAAATACAACATTATTGGGAACCTTTTCCCTTTTTGAAGTCTGTAAAAAAATCACAACTCTAATTAACAAAGGTCTGATACTTCCCACTAATATAAGCTATAACCCGGGTGTATAAATAGTGAATAAGTATCTTCTAGGTCTACGTGCTTCATCTTTGGCCACGGCATCGCTTCCCGTCAGGCGTGCTGTGGTCAAACGTAAAGCTATTCTAAAATATAAAAAAGATAATTCTAATAATTACTGAACATTTTTCTACAAATAAATCTGATGAACACACTGATAAGAATATTATAATCTCCGTATGATTTATAAGACAAATCGCTTTAATAAAATATCCGCTCGTTTTCCACAAATTTTAGATCTAAATTTTAAGCAACATTTAATCAAAATCGTTGAGCTATGTGAGAAAATATTTCCATAATATATTAATATATTAATATATTTATAGCTATTATAAATCTCAATACATAGTAATGCATCTCGGAACTCGGAGCAATCTGATACTTTATATATATTCCCATAGTTTCCATATAAAATATAGTCTCTGTTAAAAGTGATATTTGCATATGATCAACAATTAGTGGGCCCCCTGTAGAGTTATGGTTTGTATGTGTGTATATGTGTATATTTATGGTGGTTTATATAAAAGTGGATGGTTTTGGTCGCGTGTCCGGATAATGGGACGTAGATACGGGGTCATAACTTACAGATTCACATATATAACGCTAACGAGCGCTCAGATATGCTTTACATGATTACCAGATGAGATATTAATATGGTTTACTAAATATGGCTGGCTATCGCTCATATTTACATATTGGATGTGCGCATAAGGCTGTATGCGTAATACTACGATGTGTTTCTGTTTGTTTGATTTATTCATTTTTTACACACTTAGTCAACCACTAAGTAATTTACTTCATTTTAACTAAAATTACGGTTTACTCATCTATATTTGAATATAAATATACAGCTCTAGTTTTTAAAATAAGCTTGCCGATTTGTATGCGATAAATCCGCTATTTTGCCTCTGATTCAAGAAGTACTTGAACCTTGTTCCAATAACTTCAAAACACTAACATTTACCACAAGCCTAGAAGGTTACATAACACAAAATCCTCGTTATTTACATCGATTTTACAGCGGCGATATAAATGTAATGCACTATAATGATGATGGCGATGGTTGGTCGCAGCCGCGATCGCGATCGCCTTGACCTGCGCACAGATCCACGCCACGGAGAGGCGAGCTTTTCATACGCAGACTCGCTAATAATCACAGTTTATGACAATATATTCACAAGGCACGCCGCTTATAAAATTTACAAATATTACTAGAAGACCAATAAAACATTTATATAATAAAAAACACTGTACAACGTTGATGACACTAGGAGCTACAGTTGAACTTGAATAGGCCTACGATGGGCTCCGCGACAAAATTTTCTCTACACTTTTTCTCGCGCAAAAAAGAGATAGACATATAGAACTTCATAACCTTGTCACGTTCTCGCACGACAAAAAGAGTTTAGAAATTTTAGTCCTGGAGTGCATTTTAGGCCTGCTGGTTACTTTGCGCATCTCAAACTACAATAAAAGATAATATATAAAAACAATATCTTCTTTTATGCAATTAGGTTAAACTCGTCTTAAGCATTTTAAATGAAAAAATAAGTATAAGCCCGATTATATGTATGTACAAGCAGTGGACAATTTTCAAAGACGCCTATTGACACTTCATTTGTTAAACTTGGGTAGTTTAAGAGATAGAAGGAACAGAAACACATAAAAATACACAATGTGTTCTAAGACAAAAAAGGCAACTGTCATCTAGTCTCTCCTGTGACCACGGACGCTGCAAAGTGTTTGAAACGTCAGGTCATCATAAAAATATGGAAAATATACGCGATAAATCCGTTAAAATTTATTTCATTTCCAAATATATATATATATATATTTGCTGTTGAACTGATGGCCGATGAGGCCGAAAGGTTCTCGAGTGGAGACCATGCACCGGCAAGCAGCGCAGGAAGACCAGCCCCGAGATGGGCAGATGACCTCATACAAGTGGCGGGAAGACGCTGGATGCAAGCCGCTTCCAATCGGTCTTTTTGGAAATCCATGGGGGAGGCCTATGTCCAGCAGTGGACTTCTTATGGCTGAGATAATGATGATGATATTTACTGTTAAAATCACACTCGTTTTGTATACTTGAATAAAACATATAGAAACAACGGGATTGTTCTATAAAAAACCGCATAGCAAAGCGCTAATGTTCGTGACTTGCGCTCCTGTAAAAGACATCAACGCGCTTTTCTCGCATTCTCCGTGAAATTCTTACACATGTTAATACATTCGCTCATTATTTAAGAGTGTATTTTAATGAGTTAAATAATCAATAATATTGAAATTAAATAATTTTATAAAAATTAAAACAAAATATTAAAAAAAAAGTTTAATTTCAATTACTAACAATTGTGAAACCTTAGAATTAATTATTCAATAACAAAGCACCTACTTTAAAATTGCGTATTTTTTTTTACTAATACTCATTATTTACCGATAATATCCAACATTTTTGAGTTGGAAACCTGTATGCTAATGTAAAAATGTTTATCTATCCAATAAAACGTTGAATGAAACTGTTGAATGGGCTGCCTCGCCTCCGTCGGTACTCCAATGGTCGTCCATTAATCACATGAGACTTGAAAGCTGTAATTTGGCATGTAATATTAGTTATGCCGAGAAAGTTGTAGAATTAAATCTTGACCCCCTCCCTCTAACGGCTAAACGGTTGACTTTGGAGATATGAAATAATTCATACTTTCATGCAAGATTTCTTTAAATTACATAATATAACTCGTATGTTCATAGTATCCCTATTTTAAGTTCACATAAATTATGATATTATGCAAATACGGAACCCTACTTTACGTATAGCATGACACGCACTTGGCCGCTTATTTCGAGGTGTTGTTGGGATTAAAAAGCTAAAAGAGACGTCGCTTGATTAATGGACGACCCCCAGGCTGGCAACACTTAAACAGCCCTAAATTATATAAAGCCAGATGGATTGACAGTTTTATACCTTTCCGATGTGAGGCACGCCTATATAAATTATTATTTTGGACTAGGCTTGTGACCCGACCTCGCTCACCCAATTAATACCTCCGCCTACGGACTCATTATCATATATTTATATTATGCATGGTTGTATTTGTAAATGTTACTTGCTTGTATTATAGACTTTAAGGAAAATTATAATAGTGTATGACAATTTCAATATAACTATATCTCGCTTCATATTATAAAAAAAAAACGATTTCAAAATATGCAATTCGTTAACTTGGACATTTTTTCAGTTATTTTAAAAACAAATATACTGAACCGATTTTGTTAAAATTTATATGGGACCACCTATGAAGTATACCTACATTACCTGCCAAACAAAAAATAATAATAAAAAAATCATAGTTGGCGGAGTAATTGCTGAACAAAAAATCTCCTTCTTTTTTACTCGGGAACGCGTGAAAGTATCGAGTTGATATTAAAACCATATATGCAGATCATCATTCATCATTTTAATCCCTTACAGGTTCCAAAGACTGAGGAGAGGTTCTCCGTAAGAAATTATCATTTTTTATTTATTTATAACTAGCCGCGCCCGCGGCTTCACCCTACAGTGATGAAAAATGGTGGAATAAATAATAATGACCATAATCCATGATCTTAAATCCATATCCGTCTGCAGATTTACATCTATCTCTGTACCAAATTTTATACTTATCGGCTAAGCTGTTCAGTGGTGAAAAGGTAACAAAGAAACAGACAGACAGAATTACTTTCGCTTTTATAACATTAGTTACGATATTCCCATACCAGCTATGGTAAAATACTTAGCCTGTAATAAAAATACTTTATTTTTTAACTCTTCAGGAGCTGTATGAGAACAGACTTATCTCATGTATGTATCTATGTCAGCATGCTACGTCTCCGACCACATCGTCTTGCCATAAGAGAGACTGTGGTCAAAAGTCTGTCATAAAAGTCTAATAGAAACGAATTTTAGCATTTGTAATGATATTATCGATATTCGATTGACAAATGAAAAATCGATAAAACTCGATACTAGCACGCGCCACTCTCTGAACTTTAGGAATGTTGATTACAACGATTAACTTTGACTTAAAGAATGTGATAGGTATCAGAAATATGTGTAACTTAATGTTTTATAAGGTTTTCGCGATCATTACTCATTGAAATTAAAACAATTTATCGTGTATATTTTACATAATTATATGACCTGACGTTTCGAACACCACAGCGTCCGTGGTCACAGGTGAGACTAGAGCATGGAACAAAATAGAGGGACTAGAGACAGTTGTCTTTTTTTTTAAATTAAATATTAATTACTACCGCCTATTATTTGTATGCGCTCCGTTCCCGATGCACGCAGAAGTCGCTCACTGTGTCAACAGGTATCGCAGATCTGTGGTGAGGTTGTGATTTTGTTAATTTGAATTCAATTAGTAACAATCACGAAAACATTAGTAATTACAAGTCTTGCTTGAATATAGTAGGCCGTAGTATTTAATATTTTCATAACAAAAAATACAACTGTCATCTAATTTCACTCTCTCTGCAGCAAAAGGCTATGGATCTGCGTATATGGTTTTAATTTCAACACGATACCTTCACGCGTTCCCGGTCTTGACACCCAGACGGACGGACGGACAGACGGACAACAAAGTGATCCTATAAGGGTTCCGATTTTTCCTTTTGAGGTACGGAACCTTAAAAAGAAGAAGACAATGTTTAACACCTAATTTGTAAAAGCATACGCATGATGCCAATCAACGACAAAAACACATTTTTTAAATAAAATTAATGAAAACAAAACCCATCCGTTGCCGCGCTACATCCTACAACATCGCATGAAAGAATTAATTGAAACAATCCCTACCTTCACTGAAATAATGCCTACATAAATTGCACTCCATACTTTTCTCACCACTATTTTAAAAACCATTTTACAACCAAATCAAGCTGTTTTAAGCCCTACATCACAATATATAAAAGTTAAATGAACCGTAAAGTTATTTATGTAAATGGCCCATGAGGTAGATCCACAAGGTTTGATTTATTCGTACTAAAGAAACTTGGTATTAATTCATCTGTAATTTGTCATTTGGAGAGGGAGAGCTCTTCATTGTTGGCCATTGCCGATAAATTATCATGGTTTTTTTCGTTTTAACATTTAACTAAGAGTATATTTTTATCTGATTATTTTTGTCGCATACTTTATAGTTGAAGGCGCGCAACTATCTCTCTCACGCGTCACAACCTTTATAAAGGTATAAAAATATTGATTAGGAACATTAGAAATGTGATAAACGATATTTTTATTTATTTATGGAGAAATATTTTAAAAAAGTTTTATTCGGGTAAGTATCACTTATACTAGCGACGGAGTGGTGAAAAAACATATTTTCCTAGTCCTCAACCAATTTAAAAGATTAATAAAATAAATTTTTTTTATATATTACTTGTATATTACTTTGTAAATAGGGCGAATTCTGATTACTTCTATCAAAATAAATAGATTCATTTCTCTTTTCTAATATTCATACTCAATAATTTTAAATGTTTAAAAATGTTGTGATACACGAGAGAGATACTTAGCTGCGCGCGTCATTAAGAAGTTGAGTAGTGTATTGTCGCCCGTACATCGTCAATTAAATAAAAGTAATTTAAAAAAAATAAACCAACTTCAATCTGAAAAGAGGGAAATAACACGAAGAAAATCAATACTAGGCGTCTACCTAAGTAGGTACGTAAATCAATAAAAAAAAATTATGTCGGTGTCAGGAGGGCCTAAACTGTCATCAAGTAAGTCCTATAAAGACACCAACCTCAAAAATAGTTGGTTTACGTACCTACTTAGGTATTAGGTATTATATATACTTAGTATTGATTATCTTCGTGTTATTTCTCTCTTTTCAGTTTGAAGATGGTTTAATTTTTTTTAATTACTTTTATTTATAATTTTTTAATAGTATTTACTCGTTTAAGTTACTCGTTAATACGTGGACAAACATACATACACTTATGAAATTTGGCACACATGTTTAGAAGCTGGTATAGACTAACATATACAAAAACTGCACAGTTCTGACAATATTACAAACATACAGGTCGAATTGATAACCTACTTTTTTATTGAAGTCGGTTAAAACGGTCGTCAAAGCACATCACCGCTCATGTCACTGTCTATCAAACAATTGAAATATAAGGTAGACACTGCTCCGCAGTTGCAATGAACTGCAGTGAACGAAGTGAGTGTTTAAAAGCCCATATCTTGAAAACTACTGAACCGATTTTGATAAAACTTACAGTAACTCCTAAGTTGAAAGATACTTTATTCAATAAAAAAAAATTTTTTGAAATACAACTTTTAGTTTCTGCGTAATGCGTGGACAAACATACATACACTTATGAAATTTGGCACACGTGAAGTTGGTAAAGACTAACATATACAAAAATTGTGCATCGGTCGAATTGATAACCTCCTTTTTTTTGAAGTCAGTTAAAAATAGGCAAAACGCGACAAATATGATTTTCGTAAATACCATTTGCATTATAGATAGGTATCACTTTATTAAAAACCACATGATTATTGACATTATTGTATTGTATAGTACTTAGTCAGTCTATAGAAGGATGTAGAAATCAATTTATTGACAAAGAGAAACTGCAATAACAATTCAATCTCGAAATGTAAATTAGCAACTGAGTCATGGGTTCTAATAAAACAATAACGAAGTATTCAGTTTGTTATTCTATTCTATTGGAGTTCGATCGTGAAGTGATCATTAAAAATTCACGACTCAAGAGTGCTACACTTACGGGAAAGTCTACGGAAGTAGGGAGGGGAATATAACTATCGATTTATCGATAATTGAAAAATAAATAAACAACCACATATCGTTAATTATGTTAGCTATTGATAAATATCTTCAATGTATTCAAAAATTCCTTCATAGTAAAATAAATAGAAAAGTAAGGAATTCAGACATGATCTATTATTTTGATTCTTTTAGAAATATACATTTAGAAATACCACGTAAAACCAAAAATCCTAATCATGCAGTCAAGTGGCTAAAAATTAGTTTACAGACCTATTTTTCCACATCCTATCTGTCTTTAACTATGAGGATGACTGGCAGAAAATGCTACATTAGCATTAAGTTCTCCTATTGTGCATCTTGTTTTTTAGTACTTGAGTGCATTAAAGTGTTAAATAAATAAATAAATATTTTTCTAAGTGTCCTACGTTGTTGATCTGATCTAAACCAAATTTATAATTTATTATAAATTATACTTTATTATTTATTTATATTTTTTTTTATTATAATACTTAATACTATCGATATCGATATTTATTACTGTTTATTACTATGTGTGTGATAGACAAGAGTGCCGCATCGAGCTAGCACTGTTTCAGAGTGGAGTGCGAGTCAGTAATAACTGCGATTCCCAAGCAACATGACTGGACGAGACTACGACACTCGGTGGCCACGAATACAGTATCCTTTAGGACATTCACTGTTACTTGGTGGGTATCGTTGTGTTGTGTTGTTATAGGTTTCAATGTTGAATACGCATTCCAATGTCGGTAATATTAATTTAACTTCATACTACATTCCCAAAAACATTAAACGTATGTATAATATAAAAATATGTTCTGGAAACATACCTAACACATTAAAAAAAGTTTTCATCTTACTAGCTCGTAAAGTTCAGTTTCCAGGGCTAATGCTAACGTAAAAAGTTCATTTTATCCGCTGGGGAGGTAAGTAATTTCGAAATTCGAACACAACACTGTATCTCTACACATTTTCAGTAAAAAATATTTCCAACCTCTTTGTACAATTCCTTCCTTCGTAAGAGGTTGTATTGTTAAAACACTATTATTCTCAACTGGATATTTACACGGTAAATACACGGTAAATATCCCGTTAAGAATAATCGTTTTTTTAATGAATGACCGTGATAGTTTAAAAAAGGTTGTATTGTTGATTGTATTTTACCCAACGACGTGACAAGGAGGGTAATATCGAGTTATTTCGAGTGTTTGTTTTAATGTATGTATATATTGTATAGGCCTATATTACCCCCCACAGCCCTAAGCCTGATTTTTATGTGCGAGACATCGTTATATTCATCTTCACTCCCTGAGTACTTAGACTATATGTTTTTAGTAATAATTATGCAATTTTTTTAGTAATAATTATGCAACTCTCACATAAATAAAATAAAAATACCGTATTCTGGTAACCTCCACCAATTTTTTTTCGTGATAAATAAATGATTTTACAAGAATTATTTTACATAACACACATTTATAACCTTTTACGGCGAATTAGCGCATAATTTCTCAGAAAAACGTACACTCGAAAGCGTAATGAAATCGTAAGTTAAACTGCAAGAATCGCTTTTCTGCAGTCGGGTATTTTGTTTTCCTTTTATTATATAAACTTGTTATAATAAAACAATGACATGTAGTGTCCTATAAAATCCACGCAGTACGGTCACCGTACAGCTCTCGACAGTAGACGGCGCGAGTGGTTGTTGTTTCTAAAGAGAGTCCTCGTGTGCCTCGCTTTGGCTCCGGCGATTTCTAGTCTCAGGGTGAGCTCAGGATGGAGGCGAGCTGGAGAGGCTAGATATTGTCTGACTGCTATCTACTCTATGGACACCTACGTATAATCGATGAAAAAAATGACGTGTAATACAAAATTATTAGCAAAAAATTTTGATAACTTTGTATAGGATATTTTCTACCTTTTTCTATCTATTTTTAGATGTAAATTAATATATTTTTCCGATTTCTGTATTTTTATTGTGTGTATTTATGAAATTAAACATTACAGTCGACTTACATTTTTAATTAGGGATTAGATACTTGTACTTTGAATAAAAATAGTGAATGTATATTTACTATAAAATAGTAAATATATGTATGATTATATACATTTACTATTTTATATAAGAATATTCTTATTCTTATTCTTATTCGAGATGGGGGCGATAAGTCCTGCACTGACGTCCCGCTTGGGGTGTATTGTGCATTTCCCCCCGCCAGCATCTACCCGAGCCAACCTAGCTCCTTAAAATAATGTAGGCAGGCCTTGGGGTGCTGACGTAATAGCTCCAGTGGTGAAGATGGACCAGTGGTGAAGATGGACCAGTGGTGAAGATGGATATTTAAGAATAAGAATAATTATTTTAATATTTATATATAACTAATTCATGCCCACGAACTCACGAACTGATATTAACTGTTAACTTTTGTATCTTAAAAGGCTTTATTAAGCATTTACGACATAATTACTGCAACACTTACCTACCTATTTATTTGCTACTACCATTTTACCACTTATAAGCTTATCGGCAAAATCGATGGTTGGCATATCCGAGCGAGCAGTAACACTGCATCACTGATATCCAAACGAAATATGAACCAATTAAAAAACACTTGCTACTGGTTTCATAATCTGGAACCAATTATTTTGTTGCTATCAATGAAATACGTGTAACTCGCCACGTTCAAAGATAACTGGAACTGTAAGGAAGCTGGAAGTTAGATTTTTTTTATAATTTATAGTAATGCGCTTGATTCCTGCCTTACCTGGTGATGAATAGTCCACGATGGAGCGCGTTTGCCTGGAGACACCTAGATTTCAGGTACCTATCAGGGCTTCTCATGCGAAAAGTGAATTCTACAGTTTGCAAATTTCAGTACCAAAAAGCTTTGGTCGTATTTCTATACGACACCGTCGCTTAATGTCAGGCAAGTTGGGGGTCAATCGTAGATCTATAATGTTTTTAAAAAAACTATGTTTTTGGAAAAAAACATTTTCTATTAGTACCTAATAATAAAAACACAATTTATTTACTTGGTGTTACATCTTTAGAGGATGTATTGGTGTCGATCAAACTCCAAATTCTAGTAATTGTTTGTGTTGTAGAATATTATAAAATATTAGATGGAAGTATTCGGTAACACGGTTAGGCCGCAAGTGTTCAATTTATATAATGTAAGGCGTGCCTGCACACTCGTAAATAGCTAACGGGCGTATATTATGTATACTCGACTTTTTTTTTTTTTTTTTTTTATCTGTATTTATTTTGGGGCTTAAGTCGCTGTGCGATTATGTCAGCCCCGTTTTACACGAAATTAGGTACAACTCAACATTTCACCAAACTACTTTAACAACTACAATAGCAAGGGAAGCAGCTGTTTGCGCTGCAGAAGTACCTCGGTGATCAAGGTACATAATTCCTTCGCCGATACTCGACTTACTGTTCACTTTTCTACAAGCTAGCCTGTTTCACTAGTTATTTTGTTGTAAGAACCAAAGTACAGAACCGATTTTGATAAAATTGATATGGAACCACTTCTAAAGTATGACCTACCAAATAAAATAAAAAAAATATTAAAATCAATGCACAATTGGCGGAGTAATCGGTGAACAAACATACAACAAATAACCATACAGACGAATTGATAACCTTCTTCGTTTTGGAAGTCGGTTAAAAATATTGTGAACCGCGCAACTACCCATAAAATACATCCTTGTATGAGTAGTTTTTGTGATTGGTCCCATGAATATCTATACAATTTTATGTAATTATCCCCATGAATATCTAGATATTTATATGTAAGTGGCCCCATGAATATCTAAATATTTTTTTATATAATTTGCCTCATAAATATCTAAATATTTTTTGTTATTAGCCCCACAAATACTTAGATATGTTTTTATGTAATTGGCCCCATATTTATCTAGATATTTTTATGTAATTGGCCCCATGAATATCTAGATAATATATTTTAAGCAGCAGATCAAAGCTGATCAAGTTTCACGTGCAACTGAGGCGGGCCACATTCAGAAGTCCAGTTTCAGCTAATGTATGCCGATTATGAAGTAAGTTCCCAATTGGTGAGCCAAACACCTCCTTAGCTCCTTACCCGCGCGTCGCAACGTGCGCCTGCGCCTATCTGCATTATGTAAACGTCTGCTTGTACAGGATAAACTACAGCCCAGTTTAACTGATAACACTAGAATAACTAAATATGCAGCATATCTGTAAAAAAAGTTCTATCTATAGTTATAACCTTTCCCTATCTTTCTATAGGAAACATTTAATGGAAGGTCAGACAGGCTCCAACGAACTTTTTCGTAATAAACAAGTGGTTTTAATAAATTATTCTAAAGAATACGCATTTATGATCTTTTATAGCGATGTTACGCATACTTTCTCACAAAAAACATACACCAACAGCATATCAAGCGTAACGAAATCGTAAGTTAGACTGCAGAAACTAATTATCTGCAGTCGGGTATTTTGTTTTTCTTTTACCATAGATACTTGTCGTCATACAGGTAGGTAGATACATTATGCCGCTTCTAAATGGCACCTAGTCTATAGTGTCTATAAGGGTAGGTACGGGGTTTATACAAATTTGCCCAATGTTCTTTGAATGAATCAACGTGCTCCAACATCAACTGCAGTGTTTGCTCAAAAAGCAACCCTAACGAATTCTGTGCCTATATCGAATGAAAGATATTACATATCTACTATAAGCCTACATACAATAAAGATAATACATACCTAGTATAAACCTACATATAATAAATAGCCTATAATGTCAGCGACTTAGAAGATTTGGTTCATCCAATACCGTTAGCCCAAAGATGATTGTATAATAAACACATATAATAAAGTTATTGTACACTTCCCGGTGCGTGTGGGAAAGACAAACAGACGGACACTCGGTGCTAATTCGATATAAATTGAGATACAATTCAATTTCAAATTGAGATGTCCGTCGTGCTGAAGTGGCGAATGACGCTCAACTCTTAGAAACAAGATAGGTGTTGAGTGGGTGAAAAAAATAGGTAGGTATTTGTTCTTGACAAAACCGCAGAGCGTGTTAACAGAAGCTCTTTCCAATTCCGATGAAGTTATGTTAAGATATGACCGCTTAAACCACAGACATGATAAATTTCGCTACGCTCAGAAAAATAAAGCCCTTGTCTATGGAATTGTTTTTTTTTTGGACATGATAAATTTCGCTACGCTCAGAAAAGTAAAGCCTTTGTCTATGGAATTGTTTTTTTTTTCTCTTCCGGTATCGTAGGTGTATGTTAACTACCGAATAATTACATACATGTCTATATTAAAAGGAAAACAAAATATCCGACTGCATAAAAGCGATTTTAGGTGCTTTGTTATCCTTTGTTACGCTTACGTTAATCCTGATGATGAAGCTCATGCATGCTAGAGAGAGATATTTGAATTATATATTTTTTTTATTATTTTTTTTATCTCCACAGACACCAGGGTCCTTTGTCATAATTACAAACTATTGTTTACTAATCGTTACGGGAAAATTATTTTATTTTAATTTAAGAAAAATAAGTTTATAAGAAAATAATTATAAGTTTATAGGCTTGAATACTACGATTTTTAGACTATTTTATTCTTTTGGATGATTGAAATCCATCAAGGAATGACGAAGATATCGAAGTTTTCTTTTTGACTCGTGTAAAACACGCCTGCTTTGCGGTTATGGTCAGTCACAGAATTCGCCCTATTACATTTTGTGGTCAGTGATGTCAGAACTTAACAACACCCTCACTCACTACGTAAATAGGTATGCGTGTGAGAACACAGAACAAATTATCATAATCATAAAATCAATTTATTAATAACAATAGTTACAAGTCACAAATCGGATATTACATGATATACAAAAAATAGAATAATATTATCTATTGTCGCATACAGTATATATACATTATACCAATCATTGGTTTCATCAATTAATAGTGTATACAGGTGAGTGAGCGAGAGAGAGTCACAAACCTTATGATTTCCGTCTCTTTTTTCTCGTTTTTGCGTATAGTACACTGATATCGCTGTATCTTTGTAATTTTTCATCCAACAGAATTGATCAGATTATAAATTATCATAAATCAAGACAATAAATAAAAAATGTGCAAGTACTCCAATGAAACCACTCAAGTATATGTCACAGGAGGTTACGAATGATTAGTTCCCATGGTCGCCTGGAAGCTATTAGCGATAAGGCCGCCTGTTGTTGCTCAAGTCAATTGTTATTACTTTTAATGTGTGTACAATAAAGAGTTTATCTATTTATCTAGTTATACATGTGCATACACCCAAAAACAATCTCCCTCTTCGATAGTCGGGTAAAAAGAAGCCACTGCGTTGTCACTTAACAGTGAGATTAAAGTTAAACCGCACCGCGGCCACCGCGTGTGACCTCCAAGATAAAATAAAAGATAAATGTAAAAAGAAGCCACTGCGTTGTCACTCAATAGTGAGATTAAAGTTTAACCGCACCGCGGCCACCGCGTGTGACCTCCCAGATAAAATAAAAGATAAATAAATCACCGAGTACCGTAAGGTTTTCGCGACTCGCCCATCGGCCGCGCCCATCTGAGATTTACCTATGGATTTAACCACAATCACACACTACCCAATTTATTCAATATGTTTGTCTGTTCAAACTCACATTTTGTAAATTTTAAGATTTTTCTAACTGCACGAAGAAGCAAGAAGGAGCGTTATGTTTTTCGGCTATATCAGCTGTCGGATATTTTTTTTCCTTTTAGCATATTTTTTTATTTTTATTAATTAATTGATATGCTGGTCTGATCGCAAACTCACTGATAAGAGCCAGTTCCAATTCGATACTCTATGTTTCAACATGTTGGAATAACATCACCAGATGAGTCGTGATCAAAATGTTTAGTCTGACGATTTAAAAACGTAAAGAAATAAACTAGGTACTCCTCACCATACTATAATTTTCCTATGATTAATTTTAAGCTCGTTGTCAGGATTTGAATCAATCAGAGAAATTTCATTGCTACTAATTATACTTACAGTTTATGAAGAGGTTGGTAGAATAATGTACAGATATAGTTTTAACTTATTCCTAGGGTTAATAGTAGTTTACTAATGTGGTCAATTCTGAAGGCACCACTAAACTAATTAAAATTCAAACTCACTAAATTAAAAAAAGGGAACAAGAATTGTATTGGAATTTCGTTCATTTCTTGAATTTAG
This sequence comes from Lycia hirtaria, assembly GCA_947563715.1. Lineage (NCBI taxonomy): Eukaryota > Metazoa > Arthropoda > Insecta > Lepidoptera > Geometridae > Lycia > Lycia hirtaria. The sequence continues at coordinate 36,675,126 of OX387385.1, forward strand.
TTATTTTAAACATTTTAATTAGTTTAGTGGTGCCTGGAGAATATCTCTTATTAATTAATTACCTAGGTATTTTAAATGACAGTTTAATTATTGACACAATTCTGAAAAAATAAACTAGGAAACCGTCATAGTATTGCCAACGTGGGTTTTTTGGCGGGAACGTCTTAGTAACGTGTTGTTTCTTTGTTTTATTCTCCTAAACTTGTATTATTTTGGACATTAATACTATAAAAATGGTGGTATTTTATTCATTAAGTGTTCGATAAAGTGCGTGAGTGTGGGCAAGTGAAATAAAGCAGTAAAATGTGTGATTTTACGTTGTCGGCAAAACTCCATAGAAGCTTCTAGTAAAGTCACCACCACTTTACTGAAGCAGGACTCGACTTATAAATTGACTGTATACGTGACTTAGATTGTGACTAGAACATTTATAACTTGTTTTATTCAAGAAACTTGGAAAAAATCCTAATACTTGACACTGGCAAATGCTTTAATGCGGGTCCAATACAAAAAAGAAGAAGATTGCCAACGTGACAACTGACAAATTATGAGAACTGACAGTTTTTTTACTTTTTTACTAGCAAGGCTAAGTACATACATATATTTGTTTATTTTTATTTTCTATAAGTTAGCAAGTAAAGTCGCGGTACGAAGGTAGTTCGCCCAGTTTCATAAACAAACATGCCCGTTACATTGTGAGCTTTTACTTTTATAGCGTTTTTATTGTATGTAATGACGCCTCGCGACTTCATTCATCTGAATCCTGACGCAAATGTTCCATCTATTTGGTTATAATTTGACCTCCATTTATGGTTTGATCGTTTTGGTTGTGTGTTCTCATTTCACTAGTCGTAGGCATTCATCCAAGCATGGACAGCGAATTATAGACAAGAAATTTATAAAAAATAAAATAAATGGCCAAGAAACATATTGTAGAAAAGGACCCAGCACCATATATATACTAGCTGCGCCCCACAATATCACCCGCATACCTACTAATGAAAAACGGTGATCATGATGATAAAATATAGCCTATTGGTCCTAAAGAATCTCTGTGCCTAATTTCATATCGATTGGTTTAGCAGTGAAAAGTTAACAAACAGACAGAGACAGACGACAGACAATACTTTTGCTTTTTAATTGACTTCCAAAAAGGAAGAGGTTCTCAATTCAACTGCATGTTTGTTTGTTTTTTGTATTTATGTTAAATTCAAATCGGGTCATACATAAAATTATGTAAAAAATCCATTAAAATTTGTTTCATTTCAATGAAAACGACTGGAATAATATGTCATCCAAGTAAACGAATTGTGTATTAAAGTTTTTAAAGTATAATTTTATTATTTAAATTATTTATTATAGTTAGGGTCGTCGTAACGGGCGTCCACAGTAAATAAACTAGTTCCTGCTAACAATCAGTATGAACCTCAAACAATATAAGATCTAAAAGGCTTTAATTCATCTCTGATCTGTCACAGTTTCCTCCTCTTCATAAGCAGTACCCACCCACTCAATTTGTCAAGTCTGGCAACTTGTCAAAGTATAATGAAGTTTATTGAAACGACATAAGGTCTTAAACCTCATGATTCTGGGTTGAGATGTAAGCCCCCAGGGTTTCTCTGTAGATCTGTCTGTGAGCCCACCCAATAGCTTCATCTGTGTTAATTTGTTTACGGAGAAATTAACAAGTAACGTTTTCGAGTTTCGAGTAGGTACGTACCTAATTATGAGTACACGGTATTTAGGAAAGTAGGTACTAAAATATAAATACACACTATGTATATCTATATATAGGTACCTATATTTTTGATAAATAAGTCATATCCTTCCTGTGTTTCCTGTTATTTAGTAGGGAAGGGTAAATCTTGTTTTCACCAGTCTGCTAAAGAAAGAGGTTTTTGTTACAATTTTCTCTCTGGAGTGGCTTCTACTATTGAAATGATGGAAGTATCAATCGTACTCTCAAGTTTTATAGCGATACAAAGAACGCTCATCCTCTTGTACTCTAGTTAAAAAAATGTAAAGTTAGCTAAAAAAAATGTATTAGTTTATAAAAGGCATGGACCCTGGAGTCTGTGGTGCTCGAATTTTTCAAATAACATAACAAAAACGCTCAGCGCTCGTTTTTATCTTGCTTTTTTGCTATTAAAAGAATTGCACAAAAGTTTCAGCAATTATTAAAAATATCACAATTTAAGGTAGACTCATCTCTTTTATCTTATCTCTTATTACAGAAAATGCAAGATAAAAACAGGCGCTGAGCGGACTTTTCATCGGTATAAGAGTTGAGAGTACCTAGAGTTATCTTTTGTCGCCATTTCTCTTGCTTACGAAAACCAAACCAACCTATAGTTTTAGAAACTGTTTATTACTTATTTCCTAGGACTATTTCTAGCATTTGTAGACACACGACTAGACCAGTCATAAACTGCATCTGTACAAACAGACACGTGTATTAGTGGGTACTTCCTCAATTAGTGCCGGCTGCTTAATACTGGGCCAGCCAATGAACTATCGTCAGCACTGTCTACTCGGATGTACTGTTCTGTACAGGTACGTAGATAAGGGTTTTTAGCTACTACCTACCCACTTTAGAGCAGTAAATAAATAACGTAAAGTAACGACCGCCCAATTTACGTATTATCGGGTAGAAATACTCTCTTGCGAAGCTTTTATTCATATCTACGAGTACCTACTTCGTTTGAAATTACATAAGTTTGAAATGTAGCAAAATCATAGCAAATTAGAAGTAATAGGCCTATTAGGTACACTACATGATTTTATTGTGTCCAAACAGAAGATGTACCTAATAAAAGACAAGGTCCCGATCTCCATACTTCCCAGAGAGGAATCCGATGGACAGGGCACGAGAAATCGGGTAGTGTAATAGACCGTTTACACAGTTATACTAATTAACCCCCGATCTAAAAATAGGGGCGTTATAATTCTGACATGTGTATATGTGTCTATCTATATTATTATTTAATTAACCGGAAAAAACTCTGTATCTGTGTTTGTGGCATCGTTGCTCTCAAACGGATGTACCGATTTTGATCTAGTTTTTTTTTTTGTTTGAAAATTGATTTTGTCGAGTTTTCTTAGTTAATATTTCATCAAAATCGGTTCACACATTTTTTGTCGGTGGTTTTGTGTTTTCTAAACTTCTACTTGTACTAGTGTGATTTGGCTTTGATTTAATTTGGACTTTGACATTACCTATTCGAAGCATACTTAATATACCTATCATATTTATTAGTATTTTTTTTACAAAACTTCGACGATAAGTTTTTTTTCCATTGACTGAGTGATGTTCTTAAAAGTGCGTATTATAAGTAGATATATGATGTAGTAGTAAAAAGTCGGTACCAAGCTGTAATAGGCGTACCTACACTTATTCACATCAACTCCCAGGACAAACACCTTAGAAACCTTTAGGTGGTCGCAAACACCACCTTTGTTTGAGCGCCAATTTGGACCGTCTGCATTAAACTACCAATCCGTTCCGACACCAAAACATTCCGAATTACCACCTTATCGCTTTACAAATAAGAACGACAGCAATGGAAAGGTTGAAAGTTAGAAAATGGCCATAATTTTAATTGCGGAATACAGCGCGAGCAAACGCCTCATAAGTGTTAATTCCTTACACACCGACAAGTTTATATTTGCCGTTACTTTTTCAGGAACTTCGGCTTATTTGCTTTTAAACTACATCATAATTTTATCGTTTTCGCTTAATTCTATATTACAAAGTGTTTCTATTAATTATAAAACAAAGTTTGAACCAAAATTAGCTATATTTTGTGTAGAAAATGAAACAGAAGTGTGTCAAGTAGGTGTCAAGTTATGTTGGTCTGTATATTTAAAGTGTGCATTTAGCTGCACGTTGAATATGGAGTGCAAATTCTTTGCCACTTAGAGCCGGCTAGCCACCTCGCCTATTTGGGAGAGATCATAAAAACGGAGCTCCTTTTGTTTGAACAGAGCGAGTTAGTGGGGTGTTGTTGCTATTTGTTTTATGTAGGAGTTACTTTATAGAGAATGGCTTCAGTATTGCTTGCTTATTTTGTGCAGTTCCGTGCTAATTATGGTTAGACTGATCTTTAAGCTAACAATAATATATGAGGTGGTTGTGTCCGAACTATTAAATCAGATTATACAATAAGATAGCGGGGTGCTGACGTATTTCGTTGACAGGTTTGCGTTTGACCACCAACGCCTGATTACATCGTTATTTACGATAGCAACACAGTTACACGGAATAAACCGATTTAAAGACACTACACTCAAATAATACAGACATACCTTCAATCCTTTCTCTTTGAGGTAAGAAAATAATTATTCCAATCCTGACACAAGTGTATCGTTTCTATTTGTATTGTTTCCAAACATTCATTGAATACGGTTGTAATGTTCGCCAAGAGAATGAACTGACGGCAATGAACGGGCAATGTTGAATTTTATAAGAATTTTACAACACATAATCCCAATGAATTGGTTTCTTCTAGGCAAGTGTGCTCCATCGAGTTGGCGGTCAAGCGCAAACCTATTTTTACATAAAAAAAACATAGTATCGCGTGACCATAGAGTCATCAGTCAAGCCATTTTGAGTTTTAGCGAAACTAACAAACAGCAATTGGTTTTTTTATTATTAATATGAAGACATAAATAGCCCAGTTTCTACGGTAAATAAACAATAACAACATTAATAAATCATGTACTTAATAAAAATCTATTTTATGAAACTTAATTATTTATTTATTCCTTAAAGTACATAAAAACTATCTCGTGCCTTATACAACCAATCACTAAAATAACGAAATGACTGACCAGAAACATACAAACAAAGCGTTTCAGTGTCACAAGTTATCAAAACAACACTAAACATAAAACACTAAACTTTACGAAGAAAATAAAAGATTTAAAACCTGTAAAATTTATATTTAAATTATCACTTCATCTCCGTGAGTTTTTTTGCCACTAAGTGCAATATGGGACTTGCTAGTTTATTTCTTTATTTACAAATAGTTGACAAATTGACGTTTAAAATAGACATAAATAAAACTTAAAACTATAAGCATTCCTTGTTACTACGGAACCCTAAAAACCCCGACATAAAAAACGGCTGAACAGATTTATTTAAACATTGATACCAATCTCGATCAAATCCTCTTTTAACCAAAAATAACTATATCAAAATTGGTCCATCCGTTTGAGAGCTGCCACTGACAGACACACAGATACGATAAACTTATTTTATATAACGACACCCTTTTTTTGGTCGGAGGTTAAAAATCGTTAAATTTTGTGTATCAAGAAGTCGTTTCGTCGCAAAGCGTCACCGTTTCATGGTGGATATTCCAAAAACCCGAACGAAACGTTTTAACTCCACATTTATCGTGCGGACTTCTAGATTGTGGAATACGCTTCCTGAGTGAGTGTTTCCCGATAGATATAATCTGGGTGTCTTTAAATCGCGAGTGAATTGGTTTCTTCTAGGTAACCGCGCTTCATTGTAGACCGCAACGTCGCTTAACATCAGGCGAGTTGGAGGTCAAGCGCAAACCTATTTCTATATAAAAAATCTACAATCTTGGAATTTTCAAGGCTAGAGTGAATAGATGTCTTCTAGATCGAGCTCCATCCTCGGTCACACCGTCGCTTAACATCAGGCGAGTTGGTGGTCAATCGTAAAATCTCAACAAATATCGATAAATTAAACATCATTAGATAGTCGATGATTTTTATAAGTAATTTATCGATGCGAAAAAAGAGCTAGATATAATATTAATAGTATTAAAAAACATATCATAGTCCCGTTCTTGCACTTGTTAGTGATAATTCGCAAATAAATCTGACGAATAATTTGAGAATTTGGTACTCATACTGTTATTGTATCACTCACTTCTATCTCTACAGTTTATAATGACTTATAAGAGACAATAAGCTTAGCCTAAATCATTTTTCAACTAATTTTATACTCACTCGTAATATTTTATTTAAGATTGGGTTGAAAGCGCGCAGGCTATCTGTAATCTGCTTTATTTTTAAACTTATAAAATCAGAGATGTTTATTAGATAGAAGAAATGTACATAAGTTTTTCTCAGATATCTTTTAACTTGGCTGAGGAGTAGCAAATATATTTTTTCATTACTCCGTCGCATATATTAATAATATCAGAATAAAACGTTTTTTTTTTTTTTTTATTACTGAGAAATAAAAAAATCTATTATGAAAACGAACGTGGTTGTTACACATTTTTATTTGAACAAATGGGTTACTCACGAGTATTTTTGAGCCTAAATCTCCAACTATAGTTTCAATAGTAAACGGTTGAAACAGAAGTTCAAATAAAAAAAAATTATCTCTCACTTATCCAATACAATTAAAAATTATCGCTAAAATGTTGTAATGCGCGAGAAATAGCTACTTGATCTGAGTCCAATCTTAATATGCTACCGTTCTACTGAACTGATCTAGAATTAACGCAGCATTATTAACATCACTTACATTTACAGTAAGAACTAAAAGTTCTAATCTGAAGATAGAAGAATTATTTCGTGCCCTCAGCGCACGAAAGCGCACCGCGGTCTTCAATATAACTTATTATTCCCTATTTATTTTTAAGGGATTTCAAAAAGGAGGAGTTTCTCAATTCAATTATTTTTGTGAAGTGATAACTTCCTTTGGGAGGGTAAACCGCTTCGTTACGTAACGAAGCGGTTTACAGGGTAACACTTCTGTTTTTCTTGTTCTTTAAGTTATCACTTCTGTCGGGCGTCCTGAGACGCACACGTTTTTTATTATTTATTGTATATTTGTTACGCTATTATTTCGCCAATTATGAACTGATTTTGATGATTATTATTTTGGTTGGTAGGTCCTTATATTCTATATAAATTTTATCAGAATCGGTTGGATTTTTAATTAAAATAACTGGTAAAATATGTCATCCAAGTAAACGAAATTGCGTATTTTAAATTCGGTTGTTTAATTATTTTTTAAATATAATTATTACAATAATTTTAGGAAGTATAACAACGTAACACTTATCAGATATTAAAAATTTCAACACCCTATGCACTGAGAGCACGGAAATCCGTTTTAGGCGTGGCACTCAAGAGGTTAAATGTGTAAGTCTAGAGATACACCCTATTGTATTACATGTTATTTTAATTTCATTATCAAATGAGATTGTTGTTAGTTTCCTACTATGTTAAGTATGGGACTCCCGGTAAGAATAGTTTCCGTCAGCTAAATATGAGAGTCCCGGTAAGAATAGTTTCCGTCAGCTAAGTATGAGAGTACCAGTTAGATTTTTTTCCGTCAGCTAAGTATGAGAATCCCGGTAAGAATAGTTTACATCAGCTAAGTGTGAGTCTCGGTCAGCAGTGAGCGGTAAGGTTCAGTGGTCAGTGGAGTCCTCATTTGGGCTTGGTCTCCTGGTCGGTCACGTATCGGATGTAGATGGTGTCCTCGGGCTTTGGCTCCTCGAGCTGCGACTCGTCGAGCTGCGAGCACGCGATGGCGAGCGCAGACCCGTCCTGAGAGAAGCTTAGCGATGACACCGCCGTGTTGTATCTGCAACGGATGTTGGACTTTAAGCTCACTTGCATAAAAAGGCTTTTTGTTTGCTGCATAAGACATCAAAATTAGCAGGTAAAAACTAATCCAGCTCGACTTTTCATAAAAAAAACAAATTCCATTTATTTCGACCATAAGTCATAGCATTACAAATTACAAATAAAGTTATTAAATTACATTCAATTATATTAAATCAAATTAAAACAAATAAAATCTAATTGAATCAAACGAAATCAAATAAATAAAATCAAATAAAAACTAATAAAATCAAATCAAATTAAATTAAATTATCAGCAAAAACACATTTGCTTATTAGTCAGTACATGAACCATACAGCAATGATTCATGTACTGACAGTCAAACCTGTTTGCGAATACGTTCAGAATGGTATTAGAGCTGGCCCGAACCCTGCGCACCAGGGATGTGCACCGTTTGCGCATGGTCGTATAGAAGCAGTCTACTCGCGCCTCGGCAAACATCCCTGATGCGCTGCAGAACCGGGGCAGCCCCAACAGCACCCTGAACGGATTATTATACTGCACACGAAGGGTATCGTACTGCTTCTGCGAATACGATACCCACAGGCTGCCGGTGTAGAAGGACGTACAAAATGCTCTAAAAAGAGTAATTTTGACGTCCCTCGAGCAACGTGCAAACCTGAGTGCAATCATATTCGCCCTTACAGACAACGCCCTTCGTTCTCTCTCTATATCAGCATCGTCCATAATATACAGTTAAAAATAAATAAAATTTTAATCTGAATTTATTTTCCTACAATTTAAGATTTACGAAAATGTTGTATTTTTAATAGTGAGATTTTAATTTCTGACTAATTGTTGATTGTTATGTCTGATTTTATTTGTATTTATTGTTGTAATGGCTTTTATCCAAAATATGTCTATAGTCTGTTGTTTTTGCTTGTATTGCTCTATTTTCTGTCTTCGTTGGCGCTTGTAAAGCGCTTGTAAAGAAAATAGATATTATTATAGATAGATATACGTTATTTAAATATATATACTTGTGCATATGTTACATACTAATATTATTTTTGCTAAAGAATTTAGTGGCTTACCATTAATACAAAAATACCTGACATACTGGCATGACTTATCACAGTAAAACATCACAGTTTACACAAAGAAACTGAAACAACGCGCAATTTTGTTTTAAAAGACCAAACTACTGAACTGATTTTAGTGAAAATTTCTATCTTGAGCCCAATCTGAAAGTAATCCAAACAAGAAAAATAATTTATTTAATCGATTATAAATGATGGTGTTATGAGCTAACAAACAAAAAAGTTACAACTGAATTGAGAACCTCTTTATTTTAAAGTCGTTTAAAAATACAAGCGAATTGAGAACCTACTCCTTTCTGAAATCAGTTGAAAAGTAAAGATCGTCGCATGAAACAGCAGAATGTTTGCAGCGCTACCCAGAGACCACGGACCGATGGCCATGAAGCCGGTCTCACCTGTGGAACTGGCAGAGTCTCTTCTTATTGAACCCGTCCCAGATGTTGACGTAGCCGTCGGAGCCGCCCGTCGCGAACGTGTTGTACACCGAGTGGAAGCTGATCGCATTCACGGGGTAGATCTTCTCCAGACCTGGACGAAAAAACCACGGAACACGTTACATACAGAACGGACACTCTCCGCCTCCCGCCAATCTCGGGTTCCTCAACCGCTCCCCGCGCTCGCCCTGTCATTTGCTAATAGTATTACATACAGATTATACACTCTTCGCCTCCCACCAATCTCGGGTTCCTCACCCGCTCCCTGCGCTCGCCCTATCATTTGCTAACAGTATTACATACAGAACGGACACTCCGCCTCCCACCAATCTCGGGTTTGCTATCCGCCCTCGCCGTGTGGTTTGTAGGAGTTTAGCAGTACAGCTCATTCGTTTGTCAGTTAAGCGTTACGGACTTTAACTGCCTTACCGAAAAACGTTACTTAACTTTAAGCAATGCTTATTTAGATATTTTGTCAACTTCTGGCTGACACGTAATGACACTTGTGGAAAGAAGACAGAGAACTTAAGACGTTGGTTAAAGTTAAGTAACGTTTTTCGGTAAGGCAGTTCGTGTTCGAATCCTAATTGACGTCACCGAAACGAACGAAAAAACGAACGAACGAATGTTTAATACAAATAAAATGATCTTATCTTCATCGAGCGGCAATTAAACGACGACCATAACTTCACACATGTGTGTGTATGTATGTATATACAGATGTCAGCTTGCGTATGAGACAATGATTAGCGCGCCGTTGAACGGAGTGTCTGACGTGGGACACAAGCAAAATATCGCGATTTAGAGGAATATGACGCGGAAAAACTGGTGTAACAACACTTGAATGTGTAACAACCTGAGGAGAAACGAAATTTGGAGACAGACAACCTTTGTATATTATTTTTTCATTGTTGCGCAATCTTTTGCCAGAAAATTAAGCATTTATCATACAACAATATACAACCTACTAATACCTTTGGAGCCTCAGAGCTCTAAGGAGTTCAGTCTGCCACAGACAACCCAAACAGCTCAATAAAAAAAAAAAATTAAAACCATCCTATATCAATTAGACCTCATGTCATGGACAAAAGACATTACTCACCACCATCTTTAATCCTATGACATTTAAATGCATACTTCTTCTTCTGCACCTCAGGATTACTGTCAAGATACTCGACCGCCACCCGGCCCTCTATAGAGCTGAGCACATAGCCCTGCTTGTTGGGGAAGACACGTATGCACCGTGTCTGGTACTTGAGGGAGGACTCGCGCCGTTGGTTCACGTGGCCCATGTTGCGAACGTCCCACACAAAGATCTTGCGACCAGATGTACCTACGACGAACTTTTCGCCTACTATACTCATTGTATACACCTGAAAAATAATAAAGGTTAAATATCCTGGTAGAATACTGAATATTAACTTGTCACTTTAAGAAGCTATTATGATTAACTAGTGAAATATATTATCTCAAAATATGTATGTAATATAATGTTGGACCATTTAATCATAAAAATTGTTATTGATAAGCTCTTAGGCTAGTGAACTACTTGTTGAATAAATTCTTTCAAGAAGTTATTATTTTTACAGTCATATTCATATATGTATATTGCTAAAAGTATGTAATGCACTACTGAAAGTTAATAATAACTATCCAATAGACTAATAACAGTTTTTCAAATGGGAATTTTTTTGAAAGTTTCTTTTCTAAAAAATATACCTAATGTAAGGAGGTAGTATATATTTATATTTATTTGTAAGTATACAAATATCAAGACAGATTTTGACATGCACAGTGATATTAGATTCAGTTTTATATGAATTAATGCTGATTATCCACTTGATTATGAAGCATCATTAGCACTTTACCCTTTCATTTCCTTGGTTATATTTTATTTATTTATTTGCTCTAAAAAGAGTAATTTTGACGTCCCTCGAGCAACACCTCCGTGCAAACCTGTGTGCAATCATATTCGCCCTTACAGACAACGCCCTTCGTTCTCTCTATATCAGCATCGTCCATAAAATACAGTTAAAAATATATAAAATTTGAATCTGAATTTATTTTCCTACAATCTAAGATTTATGAAAATTTTGTATTTTTAATAGTGAGATTTTAATTTCTGACTAATTGTTGATTGTTATGTCTGATTTTATTTGTATATATTGTTGTAATGTAAGTTTTATATGAATTAATGCTGATTATCCACTTGATTATGAAGCATCATTAGCACTTTACCCTTTCATTTCCCTGGTTATATGTTCCAACACAGTTAGGCACTCGACTGTCCCACATCTTGACTGTGCCGTCCCAGCTGCCAGTCAGCACAGCATTCACTTCCGTGGCAAACTCTATGCATCTAATGGCACCTTTATGCTCTCCGAGGTGTGTTTCCGATGTTGCATTGAGATCATACATCTTGACGACTTGGTCGAGGCCCCCGCTGTACGAGTGGACTGCATCCTGGTAATTAAAATAATGATTGACTGATCAAATATCTTCAAGATTTCTTAGATATTCATTACAGTCATGAGTAAATGGAGAGAGCATAGAGTGAAAAAAGTAAAAGGTGTGTAAGGTAGTCCAATAGAGAGTATATTATAACGTTTGTTATGGAAAAACATAGCCTAACTTACCCGAAAACAAACATCCAAAACTGGCAATTCATGACTATATTTACATCTCTCGATATTTGCAGAGACGTCGTAAAGCCTCACAGAACAATCCCACGACGAAACAAGGAGAAATTGGTTTGATTTTGGCGCAAATTTCACACTGGAAATAGCATCATCAGGTAAGCTTTTTAATTTGAATTCGGTGCGGGACTCCGCCACCCGAGTTACAGTCATTGTAGAAGCAATTTTGTACGTTAATTAATAAATGTTGTAACAGAAAACAATGCTTGTATTTAGGAAAGTTGTTAAAAAATATTTTTTATCGCTTTTTCGAACACAGCGCACGGACGATGGACGAACGAGGCTTGCTTTGATTTGACAGCGACAATGACATATTTCCCGTATTACAGATTAAAAAATGATTTTGCTAAGTTACGATTTTTATTAGTCTGTAAAGAACAATTTACAAAGACAAACGCAAAACCCTTCGAACGTATTTTTGTGAGAGTTTTTAACTTAAAGTTAAGAAAATAAAATAAATAAATAACTAAAAATAAGAGACAGTAAAGTTTAGTTAGTAAAATTGTATTAGTAAAACATTATTTTCACCATAAAAAATATATTACAAAATGAACGCATCAATTAGTTAAACTATACTTTACTACATTTTTGACATGTCTGACATGTTTGTGATGAGGTGTGAATGTGAATCGTAGTAAGAAATCATATTTCTCACAGAATGATTTATTTTAAAACCGCAGTCCCTTAGTTTTGTGATGTTGCTTTTGTGCATTAATATAAAAAAATTGTAAATCAACAAACAAAATACAGCAGTATTTCGACAGCAACCATAAATGGCTTCGACAGCGGCGCAGCACTGAGTCGATTCTTACAGGATCGAATGCAGTGATTTCCAAATAGAATAACGATGCAAACCAACCTGAAAACTAAAGAGATGTTTATAGTCAGAGCTTTGGAAAAGATATTGGCTGATAAGGATATCAAGAGATCCTATCACAGCCAATTGAAAAAGTCGTGTGAAGTCGCTCTAGGTAAGTGCCATCAGATAACTACTAATGCGTTTCCAGTGTTACGATACCTATCTACCTGTGTCTAGCGCTAATTAGGTTTAATGGTGTACATAATGAATAAGTTTTATAGCTTCATAAAATTAAATAATTTGTGAGTGAATGTGAACTGACCTTGAGTTTGAAAGTAAATCACCTACAAATACCTAGCTTATCTGATTATGGGTATGTCACTTTAATACATTGATCTTGTTTTCAATAAAGTATTAAACCACACAATACTCTGATATCATTCATGTGTAACTTAATAACATTCTCAATGTTATATTGTGCACAAACTATAGTAAAGTTGTCAAATATGTATATTTTACAATCTGAAAGTGTAACAATTTGATAAATGCAGATATTGAAGACACTCTTATCTCATTGCTCCTATTGAGCTCTAAAATAGGTATGAGTCACAATGTGTGTATTGTTAATTTTCATAATCCATCCATCAATAATGGAATCTTTTATTGCAGAGGAAATAAAAGCTGAATTAAAAAATGGAGGGCAAGCAGAAACAACTGAGAGCCCCACATCTGGCACATTGCCTTTGCCCAAAAGTGATGCATCTAACATCATCACTGCAGAGAAATATTTTCTACCGTTTGAGCTGGCATGCCAGAGCAAAGCAGCCCGGATAGTTGTAACAGCTTTAGATTGCCTACAAAAACTGATTGCCTATGGTCATTTGACTGGAAACGTTCCAGACTCAACAACACCACGGAAACTTCTAATAGACAGAATTGTAGAAACTATATGCAGCTGTTTCACAGGCCCACAGACTGATGAAGGAGTTCAGTTGCAAATCATTAAAGCTTTACTAACAGTCATTACGAGTCAGCATGTTGAAGTCCATGAAGGAACTGTCCTCCTGGTGGTGCGAACTTGCTACAACATCTATTTGGCGAGCAAAAATCTCATCAACCAGACTACAGCCAGAGCCACACTCACACAAATGTTGAATGTCATTTTCACTAAAATGGAAAATCAAGCCTTGGAATCAGAAGCTTGCACTGACAACTTACAGGATGACGCAAGATCAGAGATCTCACAAAAAATTCCCAATGGTAATGTAGTAAATGATGATACTAAAACTAATGATGGAAATGAAGACAATAAAGAAGTAGAAACACCACAATTAGAACAGTTAGATGAAGTGCTAGAAGCTAAGATCATTGCTAAGCAAATTGTTGATGCAGTTATAGATAATGCAATTGACATTGCAACTAAAAAGAGTAATGAAGAATTACCAAATGGACCAGATAATAATGAGAACCCACCTGATGGCATTGACAGTGCAAGTCTTTCTCAGGAAAGCAATGGCCAAGTACCCATTGAAGACACAATGAAAAGAGTACCTTCACAAGAAAGCATGGATGTTGCATCAGAAAATGATAACTCAGTCACAGCCAAATTCACACATATCCTTCAGAAAGATGCATTCTTAGTATTTAGAGCTCTCTGCAAGCTGTCAATGAAACCTTTGCCTGAAGGAACTCCTGACCCTAAATCCCATGAGTTAAGATCCAAAATCCTTTCCTTACATTTGCTTTTATCAATCTTGCAAAATGCAGGTCCTGTGTTCAGGAACAATGAGATGTTTATTACTGCCATCAAACAATATCTTTGTGTTGCACTCTCTAAAAATGGGGTCAGTTCTGTTCCAGAAGTCTTCGAACTCTCTTTAGCTATATTCTTAGCTCTCTTGCAAAACTTCAAAGTGCATCTAAAGAAGCAGATTGAAGTGTTCTTCAAAGAAATCTTTATGAATATCTTGGAGACTTCTAGCTCAACATTTGAACACAAATGGATGGTGATCCAAGCTTTGACGAGAATATGCGGCGACGCCCAGAGTGTGGTCGATATCTATGTCAACTATGACTGTGATCTGTCAGCCGCTAATTTATTCCAACGGTTAGTCAACGATGTTTCAAAGATCGCTCAAGGTCGCCAAGCTCTCGAGTTAGGCGCGACGCCCAATCAGGAGAAGTCTATGCGTATCCGGGGCCTAGAATGCCTTGTCTCCATATTGAAATGCATGGTAGAATGGAGTAAAGAACTGTACATAAATCCAAATCTTCAAACAACATTAGGAGAAAGGACAACTAAAGAAGATACTGATCACCACAGCATCAAGTCACATGGCGGTTCAAGCCTCAGTCTTGTATCTACTGGATCTAGCAATATTGGTAATAGAGAAACACTTGACTCTCCCGAACAGTTTGAAGTCCTGAAACAACAGAAGGAGGTGTGGGAGACTGGTATTGACCTCTTCAACAGGAAACCCAAGAAAGGTGTGGCTTTCTTACAAGAGCAAGGTCTATTAGGTACATCTACTAAAGAGATAGCAGAGTGGCTGTTGAGTGATGAAAGACTAGACAAAACTTTCATTGGTGAATATTTAGGTGAAAACGATGATCATTCCAAAGAAGTCATGTATTCTTATGTGGACTCCATGAAGTTTTCAAATATGGATATAGTAGCAGCATTACGTCATTTTCTTGAAGGCTTTAGATTACCTGGTGAAGCTCAGAAAATCGACCGGCTAATGGAAAAATTCGCCTCGCGATACTGTGAATGCAATCCCAGCAACACCTTATTTACAAGCGCGGATACGGTCTACGTATTAGCATTTTCCATAATAATGCTTACAACTGATTTACATTCGCCTCAAGTCAAGAACAAGATGACAAAAGAACAATACATCAAATTGAATAGTGGAATTAGCGATAATAACGACTTGCCTCGTGAATATTTGTCGACGATCTATGACGAAATAGCCGGCCACGAGATTAAAATGAAAAATACTTCTAAGCCAGGGAAACACTTGATCTCGAATGAAAAGAAGCGTAAATTTATTTGGAACATGGAAATGGAACAAATATCGACAGCCGCGAAAAATTTGATGGAATCGGTATCTCATGTTCAGACCCCGTTTACGACGGCCAAACACGTTGAACACGTGCGGCCTATGTTTAAAATGGCTTGGACACCTTTCCTGGCGGCGTTCTCGGTGGGCCTACAAGACTGCGACGACCCAGAAATAGCGTCACTGTGCTTAGATGGCATAAGATGCGCCATTCGTATCGCTTGTATTTTCCACATGTCACTCGAAAGAGACGCGTATGTGCAGGCTCTAGCACGCTTTACTCTGCTTACAGCTAACTCACCAATAACTGAAATGAAAGCTAAGAACATTGATACTATAAAGACGCTAATAACAGTAGCACATACTGACGGCAATTACTTAGGATCCAGTTGGCTGGACATTGTCAAATGCATTTCACAACTAGAACTTGCCCAACTGATCGGAACAGGTGTTAGACCACAGTTCCTGTCGGGATCGGGAATCAAACCACAACCAGATTCACTGAAATTTAGCCTTATGGCTTTAGATCCAAGCGTAAAAGAGCATATCGGAGAAACAAGCTCGCAAAGCGTAGTTGTTGCTGTAGACAGGATATTCACGGGTTCGACGAGACTTGACGGGGATGCCATCGTCGATTTTGTAAAAGCGTTATGTCAAGTTTCACTCGACGAGCTGAGCCATCCCACAAACCCGCGAATGTTTTCACTGCAAAAAATTGTCGAAATATCATACTATAACATGGGTCGCATTAGGCTACAATGGTCTCGAATATGGCAAGTACTCGGTGACCATTTCAACAAAGTCGGATGCAATAACAACGAAGACATCTCATTCTTTGCAGTCGATTCCCTCCGACAACTCTCCATGAAGTTCATCGAAAAAGGCGAGTTCGCTAATTTTAAATTCCAGAAAGACTTTTTGAGACCGTTTGAACACATAATGAAGAAAAACAACTCTCCGACAATAAGAGACATGGTTGTTAGATGTATCGCGCAAATGGTGAACTCTCAAGCGCCGAATATCAAATCCGGTTGGAAGAACATATTCTCTGTATTCCATTTGGCGGCGAGCGATCAAGACGAAGCTATCGTCGACTTAGCATTCCAAACTACGGGCAAAATTATTACGGAACTATACGAGAGACAATTTCCGGCAATGATAGATTCCTTCCAAGATGCGGTGAAGTGCTTATCAGAATTCGCGTGCAACGCAAAGTTTCCAGACACTTCTATGGAAGCGATAAGATTAGTGAGATCCTGTGCCACGGCCGTTGGGACTTCTCCGCAATTATTCGCAGAACACGCTGGACTCGAGGGCGAACAAGGAGCTCCCGAAGTCGACCGAGTGTGGCTGAGAGGGTGGTTCCCTCTACTCTTCTCTCTGTCTTGCGTCGTGAGCCGCTGCAAACTCGATGTGCGCACTCGAGGTTTGACCGTCCTATTCGAGATTATCAAAACTCACGGCGATTCATTCCGTCCACATTGGTGGAGAGATCTCTTCAATATTCTATTCAGAATCTTCGACAACATGAAACTTCCCGAGCACCAATTGGAGAAGAACGAATGGATGACGACGACTTGCAACCACGCGTTGTATGCGATTGTCGATGTATTCACCCAGTATTTCGACATCCTCGGCTCTCTCTTGCTAGAGCAATTGTATTCCCAGCTGCACTGGTGTGTGCAGCAAGATAACGAGCAACTCGCGCGCTCCGGCACCAACTGCCTGGAAAATCTAGTCATTTCGAATGGTACCAAGTTCACCGAGGACACTTGGAGTAAAACATGCCAGATCATGTTAGACATATTCAACAGCACGCTTCCGACCACGCTCCTTACGTGGAAACCTGAAGAGAGCGATGAGGGGGAACCGCACGTTCGCCACGGGATACTGAAGAAACCTCAGGGAGGCGACGAAATCAAGTCCACCAACAGGGTCTTCAACAGCTTGCTGATTAAATGCGTCGTTCAGCTCGAGCTGATACAGACCATCGACAATATAGTCTTCTACCCGGCGACATCCAGGAAAGAAGACGCGGAAACGCTGGCGCTCGCTGCCGCCGAGCTGACTGGAGGCACTCCTGGAACTGAACAAGAATGTCAGCGCGAAGAGCAAGGCATGTACCGCCTGCTAAGCTCGCCGCATTTATTGAGACTCGTAGAATGTCTCATGTGCAGTCACCGGTTTGCGAAGACTTTCAACACTAACAATGCTCAGAGAAACGTTCTTTGGAAAGCGAACTTCAAAGGTTCTGTAAAACCTAACATGTTAAAGCAGGAGACCCAGTCGTTGGCGTGCGTTCTTAGAATACTGTTCAAGATGTACAGCGACGAAGCGCGGCGCGATCACTGGCCGGCGGTACAGAAGAGCTTGATAAGTATTTGTTGCGAAGCGTTGGAATATTTCACCGGAGTGACGAACGAAGCCCACCGCGACGCTTGGACGTCGATCCTCCTGCTGATCCTCACTAGAATACTAAAGATGCCGGATGAAAGAGTGAGTACCTAATATTATTTTTTACCTGACTGCGCAAGGAGGGTTATATTTTTCGAGTGTATGTATATGAGTATGTATGAATGTTTCTATATGAGCCCCTACAGCCTAAACGACTAGACCGATTTTGATGTGTCAGGTGTCATTAGATTCGTTTTCTCCTTGAGTGTCATAGGCTATATTTTCTTTCAAAACAAAAAATAAGTCTGATATCGTGATCGTAGATCGGTCTCAGCGCCGGGCTGTGCTCGTCGACATCACCATCCCACATGATGAGATTCTTGAGAAGGACAAGTTCAAGGTACTTGTACCTTGACTTGGCTCACGAGATAACCGCCATAGTTGTCATAATAGTCGTTTCGGTGAACGGTGTCATAGCGAAGAGCCTCGACTAACATCGCAAGAGGTTCTCGCTCGTTTCCTAAGCGATCACAGGCACATAATCAGAAATAGTCATTAGTAGTTCTATTAGAAAGCAGAACCTTGGAGTGAGAGTTATAGCCCCATAAATGTATTATTTTAATATAACATCTATGAAATTCGGAAGGTAGATAAATCTATGAGTCACAAAATAGACTGCTGAATAGTTGGGAGTCTATTACTTTGTTTTCAGATCGTTGTGTGCGTCCGTATGCTGTGGACAAAGAGTACTGTACTAATACGGGCATGTAGACGCGCACTATTTAAATGATAATGGAGTTTAGAAAGTATTTATTAAGAGCTATTCTAAAGGCACTACTTAATTAAAATGTTTAAAATTACTAGATTCAAATAAAATCGGCCAAGTGCGAGTCGGACTCGCGCACGAAGGGTTCCGTACCATTATCTATAAAAACGGCAAAAAAGTCACGTTTGTTGTATGGGAGCCCCCCTTAAATATTATTTTAATTTAATTATTTATTTTTAAAGTTAATAATGTAACTCAATATTCAGTGAATATTTCAAGCGTCTACCTGTTGGCGTTATCAATATCGAGCAAAAACGACCAAAAAAGTCACGTTTCTTGTATGGGAGCCCCCTTAAATATTTATTTTATTCTGTTTTTTAGTATTTGTTGTTATAGGGGCCACAATATTCTTTGCCGTCATTACAATACTTACATCATTACACAAACAATACATCATCTGTGAAAATTTCAACTGTATCACGGTTCATGAGATACACATGCCTGGTGACACACGGACGGACGGACAGACAGCGGTCTTAGTAATAGGGTCCCGTTTTTACCCTTTGGGTACGGAACCCTAAAAACGAACGAAATTCTCATATAATTTTTGTTCCTTTTTTTAATTTTAGTGTGTTTAAGAATATTAATAAGTTTGGTGGTGCCTTCAGAATTGACCACATTGTATGCAAAACTTTCAACTAAAATGTTTTTTTACGATGATAGATCTACGATTCACGACCTCACCTGATGTTAAGTGGTGGTGTGGCGTTTTTTTTTTACAATTGATGACGGTTTTATATTTCTTTATCCATTTTTTAAGTTTTGTGATTAAAGATTCCCATATTATTTTCAACTAATGATTCCCATAGTAAAATGTACTACTAGGTGAAACTTATAACATAGCACAGTGCACGGCGCCCCCACTGCAAAACTTAAAAAAATATTAAAAATAAATTAATCTCAGTATATTCTTTTTTGACACCAACACGAATACATATGTGGAAATTGAATAATAAATTTTCGTATAAAAGCCTTAATACTACTACTTTACTTATACTTTATATACCCCAATGCCTATGATTATTACACTTATTTACAAAGTTTATTCCCCAATAGTAAACTGCCTTTAGCTAAAAAAAACGCCTGAATAGTGTGTAGCCGTATATGTTATGGTGAGCTATGGATAACTTTATTCCAATCGAGAAAGGGTGACCGGAAATCACGTAACGCGCAGCCTTTTGCCGTGACATCCGGTCGCTCCCCTATTAAGTCATCCTTTATCTATAAATATACTTATTGTAAATAAGACTATTTACTAACAAAATGATTGTGGTTTTAGTTTGCGGCACACGTGTCCAGCTACTACCCGCTGCTGTGTGAGGTGACATGCTTCGACCTGAAGCCCGAGCTGCGTTCAGTGCTGCGGAGAGTTTTCATACGCATCGGGCCCGTCTTCAAGATAGTCTCCACGCAATAGCTCGCACCCTCATCGTTCCAATAACATGGCCTTATAGTTTTGTAGGTTAAAGTATAACTTTGATGTTAATGTTAAAATAAAAATGCATTCTGTTGATTCCTTAAATTTTAATGTAATATTTGACAGCAATCAGTACTTCAGTAGTATTAAAAGTGATCTATGATTATTGTATAGGGTGTAGTCTTATGTTTAATTTATAATTATTTTGAATATATTATTATTATTGAGAGTTAAAATTTAAATTGTATATTAATAAAACATTATAGTTGTATCTATAAATTATAATAGTTTATTCTGTATATTTGAAAATACTGCTAATAATTGGGAGCTGAATTCATTTTCACTGCTGTGGTTTGCTTACCATTTATTTGAGCTCAACTGATAGACTTTATGAGCGATCATGAGAATATTCACAGCTTTTTGTTTATAATCTTTATTTTATCAGAGTGACTCCAGAACTAGCACGCAAACTGATTATATTATTCCTTTAAATAAAATTAATAAAAATCATTGCATTTTTACTTAAACAATAGTGAGTCCTTCGATAGACCTTTCCAAGGAATCAATGTCCCAGATAACTAGTTGTCCATCAAGGCCAGAAGTACTGAATTTCTTGGTCTCAGCTTTGGTGCCTTTGAAGAGGTTGATGGATGTAATGGCATTCTGGTGAATGGAGTCAAGGAAGGTATCATTAGTCTCAATGCGAGCCTGCCGGTCCAGAGACTGGAACTTCTTCATAGCAGACAGCCCACCTGACTCTTTCCTCTGAGTATTGTCTAGTTTGGCCGCAAATTTGATGTCGCTACCATCATGGCAGTAAAGCAATGGAATGCAGCTATGTCCTGCCGCCACTATGGAGTTGTTTGTAATCCAAGAGCACCCCAAGAATGGCAGATAGTCAGTCTTTAATTTGTAAACAGCCTTGCCTTGTGTAGCATCGGCTACGTTTATGGAGCTGTCATGTCCCACCCAAGCAACTTTGTTACCATCTGCAGAAAATGATACGCTATGTACCCAACCACCTCCAGATGGGGAATTTGGAAACTCTGCTAGCAACTGTCCTAAAGGAAGCTTAGATCCCCAAACATTAGGCCCAGGTTGGTCTTCAATATCCTTGATGTAAGCAGAGAATACACGGACCTTGAAGTCAGCTGAACCAGCAACCAGAAGAATATTATTTGGATGCCAATCGATTGAGTTCACTGTAGACCTGATAGGCTTCTTGATATGCTTTGAAACCCACCAATTGTTCTCTTTCTCAAAGTAACAGATAGAGATTAGTCTCGCACCTGATCCAACAGCAAACTTATTCTCCATAGGTGACCATTTCACACAAGTAGCTGCTCGGTTGATACGAAGAAGGACCAAGGTAGTTGTCCACTTGCCATCTTCTCCTTGAGTCCACACATAGGCATTGCGGTCAACTGAGCAGGTGACAATACGGTTGGTGTTAGGAGCCCAGTCAATGCCCATCACCTTCAAGTCATGTTCAGCGAGATTATTGGTTTGTTTCCAATCATTGCCTTCTTTTTGGTAGATGTGGACTTCATTGTTGTTTGGGGAAAATGCAACTTCTGTAAATTATAAATGAAAAATTGATTTACACTAATATAACATGTACATTTACCTAGATACCTATTTATTCAATTGGAATATTATGGTCTATTTTTCTATGGTAAACAATGCATTGAATTATTAATACCTACTGGTGATTCAGAACTAAATACTATTTCTGTCATACCATGTAGCATATATAAGGAAAATTATACACCCTACTGGATAACTGTTTCAATCAGGGAAAACCGGAAAATTAGATTTTCCCAAGTGAGAAGAGTACAATTAGAGTGGTTTCCCTAAACCAAGAATTTGGTATTATAATGATTAGATATAAATACGAAATACTTACGGGTCCTATCTTTATTCCACGCATGACACGTTATCGGGGCACATGAGTCACCGAAAGTAAGTGCTTGATACATCTTTAGCACCTGAAATCATTGTCATAATGCAAATCAAATAAATAAATCTACATACCATGTTGACAGTTTAATAAATAGGTAGTATTGTACGTCTAGGCCCTCCAAAATTTTATATTAAATGCTCGAATATAAATATTACCTTAGCTTTTCAATTTCTGCAGAAAGTAATGCAACTGTTATCTCCCCCGGAGAGTTACGTTGTTGAGGCAAATTCGCGGACTCTGGGCAGTCAACGCGAATACTGAAATGTTCGTTAATAAGTTAAATCAAAGTTCTTTTCATGTTTGAACCAAAATAAATATTTTTTAATTAAATATTTTTACAAAATAGGAAAAAGACCATAAATAGATTCATGCCTTTTACCTTTATTTGTTGACGTGAACGAATGATTGAATGACTTTAAAAGCAATCAACAGATTAGATTTTTTTCTTGGTCTATGCTGTTTACGAATGTAAGCCAAATCCTTGGTCTATGGCCTAATGTAAGTAGTCTGTGAAGCGATGCGATATCGTCAGCCTTAGCATAGAACATTATGCCCTAACATAGACCTAGAATCAAGCCCTAGACTAATGACACCACGTCTTTGGCTCTGCCTGTGCTTGCCTTGTGCTACCAACTTTGCGAGGGCTGATTTTTTCAAGTCTAAGTTTATAATTTTGGTTTTCTAGTTTGTTTTTTGCTGATATTTTTGTTTCGAAATTTCAAAATTTATTTATTTATTCACGTGATACTAGCAATTTATTAACAAAAAATATTTGCCGTGAATTCGCGGCAGAGGCACTCC
This sequence comes from Lycia hirtaria, assembly GCA_947563715.1. Lineage (NCBI taxonomy): Eukaryota > Metazoa > Arthropoda > Insecta > Lepidoptera > Geometridae > Lycia > Lycia hirtaria. The sequence goes on from OX387385.1 coordinate 36,698,181, forward strand.
CTCTACATTCACTGGCACGATGCCGTGAAGCCCGTGAATAAGGCGCGAACTGCCGCGAACCCTTTGTCGTGCGACAAAATACCGACTTCGTTTCAACAGGCGTGAACGGCCGCGAATGCCGTGAAAACCATCCACACTTATGTTCACGCCTGCGCCTGTTCGCGGACGTTCACGGCACAAGTGTAGAGCCGGGGTGATGTACGAGGTGTAGCGATGTCGTTAGGGTTTCAGACTAGCGTTTTATACGCGCGTATAAGCTCGTTTTTGGAAGCGCGAAGCTCATTTTTCGAAGTGGATCACGCCGTACGACAGGCCAAAGCCGCCAGATCCCTTCTCCGTCCTGTCCTCGACTTGAAGCTTCCACTGCGTACCTACATAAGAACCAGACTGACATACGCTGCACCGGCATGGTACGCGCTATGTTCAGACACCCAGAGAAAACGGCTTCAGGTCGTACAAAATGTTGCCCTACGCACAAGGGCGTCGCTACATCGGGCTACTAGTTGGCTACATTTTATAAATCTCTAGGGGGGGGGGGGGGGCTGCCTCCTTTGCCCCCCCCCCCGAGAAATTTAAAAAATGTAGCCAACTGCAAAGCAACCAAAGTCCTAAGGCCGTGCAATTGTACCTGTACCTACAATTCATATTTTTCTCATCCTCCTTAATATTAACTTGCCCCCCCCCCCCCCCCCCCCCCTGGGCCATGGGCTGGCGACGCCCTTGCCTACGCATATGCACAGGAGCGGGGCGGTACGTCCGAAATGACGTTATTGCCCACGATGTCAAAATTGAAACAGTGAAAGACTTTGTGAGCCGGCTGGTACGTCGTATGTACGATAGAGCAGACAACGCCCCACACCTTCACCTCAGATAACTCAACGCCGCTGGGAGGCACTTTAATAGCACCACTCACGGCAAAGCAATTTCCCCAGGGGTAATTACCTCTGGCGCCCTGCTGTGGCAAAGGGGAACCCCCCGAGGCCACTTCTCACCACGCCTGAGAAGGTGGTGGAAGTACCAAGATGATGATGACGGTTTCAGACTAGCGTTTTATACGCGCGTATAAGCTCGTTTTTGAAAGCGCATGTAAGCGCGTATATGCCAAGGTACAGGCGCGCCTTTTGCCACACGCGCAACTCGGAGCGTTGACGCGCTTCTAAGCTCTTATAAGCGCGAGTTCAGTTTTGATACTGACACGACACCACTACCAGTTCGAGCAAACACGCCGAAATATGCCCGTTTACGCGAGTCCGTTTTTTGAAGCGCGTAATGTAGTGCGTGTATGCCGAAACGACCGTATACGCGCAGAAAAGGTTTGGGATCCAAACCCTTCCTCTCCTTTAAGTTATTTAATATCCTTTAGTATTTTGAGCCATGCCAGTACTGTGACAACATTTACAGAAAATTAGTTTAAGTATACCTAAAATTTGATTAAAAGTTTCAAAAAATTTCGCGGTCGCTACGCTCGCGTCTGATTATTTCCTATTACTTTTACTCGACTGCGTAAGAAGGAGGATTATGTTTTTTGAGTGTATGTATGTGGATATGATCGCCTACAGGCTTAAACGGCTTGACCGATTTTGATGTGCGATGTGTCATTAGATTAGACCTTTTTCGTAATACATAAGTGATTTCATTAGAATTATTCTAACTAATGCGCATCTATAGTCTTTACAGCGGTTTTGCGCATACTTTCTCATAAAAATTTATATTTGTAATTTTCTATAAAGTCATATGTTTAAATTTAATTAGAAATAATAAATTTGCAATCAATGCATACAAGTGGTTGTTTATATAATGTTTGATAGCGTTAAAGTCCTTCTTTTAACTGGTCGGGTATTTCATTTTTCTCTAACGCAGATACTTATTTGGTTCATTTGGACCACAAAAACACGCTAACAAGATCAATGAATCAAATCACTTCAAAGATTTAATTTTAAAAACCTTCAAAATTTTCGCGTACGCGTCACTCGCGAATTTTTACTATTACTGTGGGCTCACTAATACGAGAAATAAAACATATTACTATGAAAACACTACTAAATTATGATAAAAAGTTTCAAAATATCCTATTATTTTTACTCGACTGCGTAATACGTTCTTTTTGGTGAAGTCCAAGCTGGATACTCTTTGAGCCAATGGGCCTCTTTTGTAATGAAACATAGATTCAAAACTTAGTAAAATAAAATGCTTAGTTTAATTGAAAAGATAATATTTATTTTTCCTTAATTAAATGTAACAATTGACAATTTCAAAAATTTTGTGAGTCCAACCCTGAATCGTGTGAGTAGTCTTGACTAGGGTCATCCGGTTCCCACTCATCGGACTCATCTGCCTGAAAGGGGTCCTCATCAAACTCATCATCCGAATCGCTCCATTCTTGTCTAGGGATTTGCCTTCTCACTCTCAAACCACCCAATAACAAGTTATCTACAACATCATTATCGGGAGTCGCAGATCTTGGCCGTGGACGTCTCCTACCTGAAATAAAGCAAAAGATTTGTATCTGTAATAACTAATCTCTATATATATAAAAATCAATTGTTGTTCGTTTGTCTCGCTAAAACTCGAGAACGGCTGGGCCGCTTAGCTGATTTTGGTTTTGAAATGTTTGTCGTAGTCCAGGGAAGGTTTAAACGTTGAGAAAATATCGGATCCACTCATTGGTACGTGATACGAAGTACGCCGGGTCAGCTAGTACTAAATAAATAAATATTGGTGGATATTTCACACAACACCATCTTGCTAAGCAGAGCTTGTACTATGGAAACTAGATGGCTGATAGAATACATATATACTTTTTTTTGTAAATACATACTTGTGATACACAGAAACACCCAGACACAGAACACACATCCATGCTCATCACACAAATGTTTGTCCTGGGTGGGGATCGAATCCTGAATCTACAGCTCAGCAGGCAGACACTACCAACTGAGCTACAAGGTCAATCAAAAAGTTAAAATGGAAAGATTAATCGACTTTAATCAGAAATAAATAAGACTGAAGTACATATAATTAAATCTTACATATCAATTTTTATCAAGCAAGGCCATAACATAGATAAAATATACATGAATACAATACGCCATAAATGGATTGTCAGATAAAAGTAAAAAATCTATAGAATTGACTAATCTTCTTTTTAGGGTTCCGTACCTCAAAAGAAAAAAACGGAACCCTTATAGGATCACTTTTTTGTCCGTCTGTCTGTCCGTCAGTCCGTCCGTCCGGGTGTCAAGACCTTTATCTCGGAAACGCGTGAAGGTATCGTGTTGAAATTAAAACTATATACGCAGATCCATAGTATCTTGCTGCAGAAAGAAAATAAAATTTCTCAGTTTTCGTAAAAAAAAGTTACAGACGAATATGTAGTAAAAAACGCACATTTCGACACTCACAAGGGAATCAAAACCTATGGGGTACTTTCCGTTGATCTAGAACTATGAAATTTGGCAAGAAGCATTGTGTTAGAGTACACATATAGGAAAAAATCCGAAAACTGTTTTTTTTTATTTAATCACAAAAAAATTGTTGTCATGCAAGGAATGTGGGTCCAAATTTTTAAAGTTCTTTAACCGTATCATGTGGGGTACCATATGAAAGAGCTTCATGAGCATAAGCTAAAACAGGTTTTTAAATATTTTTACTATGTATATTTTTCGGTTTATGAAAGAAAATATAAAAAAATTTATGATTTCCCCCTCTTATCTACTAGTTTGTACGGAACCCTCGGTGTGCGAGTCTGACTCGCACTTGTCCGGTTTTATTTTTATATAAAAAGATGAGGCAAAATGGCAGATAGCTCGCCTGATGGTAAGCGATAACCGTCACCTATGAACAACTACAACATCAGTGACATTACTGTTGCTGTGCTAGCCTGGTGGGTTTTTTAAAACGCTCGCTTTCCTGTGTAATATTTTTTTTATATTTAATTTTTATCTCCAAAGACACCAGGGTCCGTGACCTTTGTCATAATTACAAACTACTGTTTACTACTTATCGTTACGGGAAATTTTAGTTTTTTTTTTTTTTTTTTATAGAAGATGGATCTACGATTGACCACCAACTCGCCTGATGTTAAGCGACTTATTACTATGTTGCGTGCATATCACGAGCAAACCAGCGACCCGCAAGCAGCACCCGATCACGAGTATGACGCATGTGCCAGCCATCGCCCTCCTCAACCATATGTTAGGGAAGAGGGCGACCTGCCACACGACGCCGCCGCAAGAATCGATGGTGAGCATGAATGCTCAAGGTGTGCACACAACTCTTATTTCTAACTACTGAAATACTGTATTTCTGTGAATGCAGTCACTGGTAGAGCCCGGTTTTAGACGGGGTTTCCAGATTATCTGTTTGCCCTCGTGTGATCGGACTTTATCATCGACTGCACTCATATCATCTAAATACATTTTTTTTACAAATTTGTCGCCGTCTCTCGGCCCAGGGCCTCCATCACCTACGCGTGTATAATAATTTTGTAGCTAAGCCTCGCGGTTTCACCAAAAGTGTGATGAAAAATCGTGATGACGTTGACGATGGTGATAAAGTGCGATAAGACATAGCCTATGTCCTCCTACAGGTCTAAACTATGTCTGTGCCAAATTCCATGATCGGTTTAGCCGTGAAACGGTATCAAACAGACAGAAACAGAAATACTTTCGCTTTTATAATAATAAAGTTAGGATCTGTATCAGTGGAGCTAGCATCTGTAGCATCGTCATTCCATAACAAAACCAATCCGCCGAAATTGTTCCTTGTTCAATTAGATCACCTCTATGTAAAACATAATTATCACAGGTAGTGAATGTCATCTAATCAGTCAAGTGAACTCTTCCGATAAGAACTAGTTCAGACTGAAATTATGTACATTTACAGAAATGGAATTTGAATTAATTTTGGATGTGAATTATACTCGTATAATACCGCGGATCAAACCGACTGTGACGCGAGGGCCAGGTGTCGAGTCGACAGGATATTAAAACAGAGAAAGTACTCTACAAAAGAATAAGAATTGTGTTCTCGTGTTCGATTAGACCTCACAGTGGGCACATACTAGCTGTGTTCCCGTGTAACATATAGGTAGTCGACAAAAACTCACAGTGGGCACATACAAGCTGTGTTCCCGTGTAACATGTAAGTAGTCAACTAGAATTCACAATGGGCACATACTAGCTGTGTTCCCATGTAACATATAGGTAGTCGACAAAAACTCACAGTGGGCACATACAAGCTGTGTTCCCGTGTAACATGTAAGTAGTCAGCTATAATTCACAGTGGGCACATACTAGCTGTGTTCCCGTGTAACATATAGGTAGTCGTCAGAAACTCACAGTGAGCACATACAAGCTGTGTTCCCGTGTAACATGTAAGTAGACGACTAGAATTCACAGTGGGCACATAGTAGCTGTGTTCCCGTGTAACATATAGGTAGTCGACAGAAACTCACAGTGAGCACATACAAGCTGTGTTCCCATGTAACATGTAAGAAGTCGACTAGAATTCACAGTGGGCACATACTAGCTGTGTTCCCGTGTAACATATAGGTAGTCGACAGAAACTTACAGTGGGCACCTACTAGCTGTGTTCTCGTGTAACGTGTAGATAGTCGACTAGAACTCACAGTGGGCACGGCACATACTAGCTGTGTTTCCGTGTAACGTGTAAATAGTCGACTAGAACTCACAGTGGGCACGGCACATACTAGCTGTGTTCCTTTGTAACATGTAGATAGTTGACTAGAACTCGCAGTAAATACATACAAGCTGTGTCTCTTGTAACGTGTAAGCTGTCGACTAGAACTCGTAGTCATAGTCGACACTGTCTCCGTCCGAGTCTTCCACGTCGAAATGGTCGTCGTAGAAATGAACTGCGTTCGCGTTTATGTAGAATATATTCCCGTGACGTCGCACTACTTGCATACCTGGAACACCAAGTATAATTCGTTAAAAAAAACAACTGTGTTTATTTATAAATCGCCATATAGCATATCTGGCTATATTCTGTCCGACCCACTTCGGTGAGTATGCGCAAGGGATCCACATGTTCACATTCGTACTGCACAGTTGTGGTAGTTTCTGCCGCCTACTCTGTTTCCTGAGCGCTGCAATCTTAGAATTTTGAAGGATAGAGTGAAATTATATATCGACACGTTCTATCCTCGCCACATTGTCATTGGGAACAAAACAGGGCAGATATCATAGCTGATAGTTTCATATATTTTACACCGATATCACAAATAGTAATAATAATTAATAGTATTAATAATTAATAGTATTAATAATTATAGCAGCACCGTTTATCTTAGTCCTCGCCTGCGCGGTACAGAGGCGCGGGGGTATGACGACAAAGGGGACTGAGAGAGGTGCGGGTGGCGGGAGCGCTTAGTGTGATACACACGAGAAGAAATGCGCCAAGATAGTTCCTAAGATATGTGACGTCATAGTGGTTAGCTGTGATGAAATAGTGATTAAATTAAAATTTGATTTGATGAAGATACATTATTTGTATGAACTAACATGTATAAGCTAATAGGTAAGTAAATAAAATATTTGGTAATAAAGTATTGGACTATTTATTACATATAAAAATTATAAATCAGTCACTAATGTCCATATCAATATCGGTGGAACTTGATTCTTCACTTTCTTTGCCATTTGCTTGCACTGACTATTAACTTTATAAAATATCTTTCGATTCATCTTGAGACTGTAATGTCATGTGTATCTCTCACGAAGCGTCCACAACAATTAACACGTGCGATCGCTGCCCGCGTAGCGATCAAAATGAGCTATAACAAAAATGCGCCCACCGCCCGCACCTCTCTCAGTCCCCTTTGTCGTCATACCCCCGCGCCTCTGTACCGCGCAGGCGAGGACTAAGATAAACGGTGCTGCTATAATAGTATTAATAATTAATAGTATTAATAATTAATAGTATTAATACAAAACGTACACTCCGCTTCCCGCAAATCTTGGATTCCTCATCCGCTCCCCGCGCTCGGCTTTGAATTTTCCTGCACGACGCATTAATTTTTCAGTCGAGACGAGCGTTGCGTGCTTCAAACGCTTCAATCCCAATTAACGTCACGTGCGAGCGCCAATCAGACGACGGCCATAAGTTCGTACATGTGTGTGTGTGTGTGTGTGTGTGTGTGTGTGTTATATACAGACGTCAACTTGCGTATGTGTAACTAATTAACGCGCCGTTGTATGGAGTGTCCGACGTGTGCCGATATTAGAAAATTCCGGACGCTTAATTCTACTTTCATCAGACGGACTGCTAAATTGTGAAATACGCTTCCTGAGTAGGTCTTCGCCGATGACCTACTCAGGAAGGTACCTTATAGTCTGGGTGTCTTTAAATCCCGAGTGAATTAGTTTCTTCTGGGTAAGCGCACTACATTGTACCGCTACGTTGCTTAACATTAGGTGTGTTGGCAGTCAAGCGCAAACCTATTACATCTTAAGGAAAAACCCCGTATCGTACCTGGTCTGTTCCCCCGGGGGCGTGGCGCCGGCGGCTGCACCCCGGGCGGATGCTCGTGGTCGCGCCAGTGCCGCGGGTCCGCGCGCTGGCAGGATGCGCCCCAGGGACACACGCCCCGCTCACCCAGCCCCCAGTCCGGGTCTGTGGGATGGCTAAATTGGGCTTTGTGCTGGGGGTTCCTTCTGGAAAATCACAAGAAGTAGGTAGCAACAATATCATCAGTGTAACGCTTTCTGTGCAGATGAAATTTTATTTGTCCGAATGTAATGTTTGTAGGCCTATGTCCAGCAGTGGACTTCTTATGGCTGAGATGATGATGATGATGAATGTTTGTACTATACAATAAACAACCAATTTTATTCATCATTTTCGTTGTGGAGATTTCGAAATTTCAAAATATTCAGAACTGATGACCCCCCCAGTTTGTTTATCTTACTATAAAAACATTAAATATTATGAAAATTGTAATATCCGACGGAACTCGCACCATGATATCGGCATTTGAGAGCCTGAGGTGGTATCACCAAAGTTCAGTAGGTTTAAGTCATAATCCCGCCAAGTGTGTGTCGGACACTTGGGCGATTTATTACTTAATCCAACGCCACGCGCATTGTAGGGTTCTCTAGTTGCACATCATTTATGTGCATTTAGCACTGTTTTAACCTGATTGTCAAATGCACAAGATGTGCGATGTCAAATTTCTATCTAGAACTTTCTGACATGAATGTATGTTAATAAAACAGATAAATTTTATATCACTTGCCTGTAACAATTTGCTCCATACATGCATCTTTCACGTAACTGTTTGTTGGGCGGTGTCTCAGAAGGAGGTATGGCTGACGAGTTAGTACTGCAATTGTCTGAAGAACCCTGAAATTACATGTTATTGGATAAAAAACACTTTCTGAATATCAGAATATATAACTTCTAATATTTTCATGCAGTAGCATTCTATTCAAGATAGGATGAGTGGCAGAGAGCCTCCCATCACTGGGACTGGTGCGTATCTATTATAACTTATGCATATAGTATGCATTATGTTTCTAAGCAGACTGAAAATTTATTTCACCAAATACCTGCATTCTTTAGTCTGGCAGAATATTAAGAGCTATAGGTTAATTACGGTATGTGTCCCATAAGCATTAGATTTTTTTCCCCAGAGAACCTACAACTTCTTGGGACTTAAACAATAAATACTACAAGTCCTGACAAAATAAAAAGATTGAGATGAGTTTCCCACAAGACAACTCGTAACAATTTAATAATGAGTTAACATTTATGCCTCCTATAACAATGCTAATGGAACAATCAATTGAATTGGAGAAAACTGTGTTTGAATCTGGTGTTCCCACTATGTCTACAGATTATGAGAACTGTTGTCGCGTGGTCCAGCGCGGTCTTCCATACAAATAAGAGAAAACAGTTTCCTACCCCTAAACATCAATGGTTTTTTTTTATGTAGAAATAGGTTTGCGCTTGACCGCCAACTTGCTCGACGTTAAGCGACGTCAAGCTATTTCGATGATTCTGTTTTTTTTATCTGAATAAAACGTAAAATCATAAATGTCTCTACAGTTTTTTTTTTATAATTTCGTTATAGTTTCAAAAATTATAAGTGTAAGTCTTGAAAACAGCAAACCATAGCCATTATTAAAAAAAGAATAATCAAAATCGGATAAATGTTAGATGAAAAGTTTTCTCCTGTTGTATGAAAAACGCCTAATTTGCTGACATCATTTCTTTTACAAGAAATAAATAAATTTCAGTCATTTATTTTATAAAAAATAAATGACTCAAAGTAGGTATCTGTGTTATAGGAGCTTCCTATTATGTGGGCAACATTTTAATGTTTATCATCAATAATAGCAGGCAGACTATGCAATATAGGCCGCCTTTGTACTGTCATTTAAGTTTATTTTAAGTTTTTACTGTATGGATGTACAATAAAGTTATATTCTATCTTCATCATCTCAGCCATAAGAAGTCCACTGCTGGAGAGACATATGCCTCCTCCAAGGATTCCAAAAAGTTCAATTTGGATGCAGCTTGCATCCAGTGTCTTCCTGCCACTTGTATGAGTCATCTGTCCACCTTGTGACTAGTCTTCTTATGCTATACTTGCCAGTACTTTGCATGCAATATACATCAGTATATTGTTATGTATTGTCCGGTCAGATAGCAGGATATGTCCAATGCATGTTGGTGTTGTTGCAGGACAATTGCATATTCTTTTTAAAATGTTTTTGTGATAGTCAGGACATAATTGACAATATTACAGCTATTCCTTGTTGTAAAATATCACCCATTTAATAGCACCCTTATTAAAAAATATACTCACTCACTTTTATTATAAATTATACTCACTCCTTGATTATTACTACAGCCAGGATTTGCTTGAGGACTGCTGGGTTCTGTTTTGACAGCTTGATTTGAGCCCGTAGCCTCAGACTGTGTCTTATGATCTTTAGTATCTTTGCTGGGTGACTCAGGTTCAGTTTTAACCCTCTTAATATCACATGGAGAGTTCTCTTCAGAATGTGCCCTTTTAGTTGGAGTTACCGATATTGTTGAATCAGCAAGTTGAGTTGTTGATTCAACAGGTTGGTTAGTGGGTTCAACAGGTTTGATTGTTGATTCAACAAGCTGATTTGGTGAGTCAACGAATTGGTTTATTGTATCAAGAAGCTGGTTTATTGAATCTTCCTCTTGTTCTATAGATGTTCGATCTTTTGAGCTATCTATGTCTTCATTCATTGGCCCATTTTCAGGTTCTTTGACTGTAGTGAGTTCATTATCTCGTGCTGTAATATATATACAACACAGATCACAAATAATTATAAAAAAATAATAAATAAATATTGGTTGAATTAATTCACACAACACCATCTAGCCTAAGCTAAGCAAAGCTTGTACTAAGGAAACTACATGGTTGATAGAATACATATAATTATACTTTTATTTTTGTAAATACATACTTATGATATATAGAAACACCCAGATACAGAACAAACACCTATGCTTATAACGCAAATGTTTGCCCAAGGTGGGGATCGAACCCATGACCTACAGCTTAGCAGACAGACATACTACCAACTGAGCTATGAGGCCAGTCTTATTATATATTTTCATTGAGGAGAAAAAATAAGTATATACTTACATAAAGAAAGTGGTGTAATTACTCTTTCATCTAATAGTGATTCACTGCAGTTGATCTCATTTTCATCTACTTCATCGTTGTATATTTGTGTTTCACCATTTTTATCAACATTTGTAGTATCTTGATTCTCTGGATTTTCTTTTTCATTTGCAGTTGTTATACTGCCTGGCTCACTTTGTGAATCTTCAGTACATTGAATAACTTCATACCAAAAGCTGTCCGGTACGAGACCAAACTGATCTCCATTGCAAAGTACATGTGTGTCTGGGTGAGAAAGTATTATTGTCTCTGTTGATGACTTCTTTTTTAAAAAGCATGGATTTTGATGTAACTGCAAAAATAATTTTAGTAAGAGAAATAATGTTATACTGATACATTAAACTAGTGTTCATTGTCTAAAACCTCAAACTGATATGATCGCTAACAAGAATCATTAGACTAGAATATATACTCAAGTATAATTGATCTTGCTGCCAAATGTTAAATATGATGCTTGAGTGGTATTCATGGATAGATATATATGTATTGTGATGTCTAAATTACAAGTGAATTAATTTCTTCTAGACACTCAACTCTCTAATGATTTGTGGTCTTATATACTGACTTAATTGTGCTCAGTGGATGTATTTGCTTTAGCAACACACTACAGTGTTGCTGCAATTTTGCCAGTGTGATCGTACCAATATTTGATACAATAATTTTAATTGAGTTGTCAGTGTAATTTTCTGCCTTCTTGTCAATTAACTCATAAGCAATTTTGTTAAAAATTTCAATTTTGTTAGCAATTTTGTTAATATTTGCTCTGCTTAATAGTTGCTTACCGACTTTAATAAAATTGAATCTGACGAAACTATCAGTTCGGCATGATTTCTTGATACTCTATTGTCATTACACTGAAAGGTAAAACATAAATAATATCAGGTCATATTATTTACAACTTAGAGAAATAACCAGTTAGTTATTTTGTCAGAATAGGAGATAGCAAGTTACAATTTATACATGAATTTGTTTCTCAATATGTCAAATGAAAAAAAAAAATTTGTCTGTAAAGTCGGTTTACCGACGATAGTGTAACGTGACAACGTTATAACAAAAGATTGATGAAATGATGATGATGATGTAACGGGACAAAGAGTCATCCTTTTTCGTGCGTGCAGCCGGCGTTCATCTATATAATAGACGTTGTCACGTCAAAATCTAGTTGTGTTACATGTTGGGAACAAATCCCATTTATTACATTGAGTTATAATATAATTCAATAATTTAATAAAATATGCATTTTATTGAAAACCGTTAAAAATAATACAAGGTCACCGAAGCATGCAAAGGTTGTGCTTATCAAAATTCATGTATATAACAATATATTGATACCACCACAAAATATAAGTTATCTTGCTATTCACGAGTATCGCATGGAAATGGTGACAAAAATAATGCTAATAATATAGAGAAAATTCATTTTTACAAGAACAAGAGTACATACACTCGAAGCAAAACAAACAACTGAAATAGTGGTGTAATTACATACATCAAGGAGTTTCCCCCTGCCTATAGCATGTGATCCAACGGATACTGAAACTTTGTAAGGGTCTATTGCATCAACACGAACTAATTTGAATCTCATTGTAATAAAAAGCATACAAAAACTGTTAATTCATATCAACTTCAAAGAAACTAAAGAAAGAAACGGTGAGTAACAACTAAAACGAAACTTTCCGTATAATAAACAAAGTACTCTTTGAACGAAACTAAAATTCAAAAAGAATAACATCAAATCCCCTAGATAGAAGGTACTCTTTGATCAAATCAATCAAAACACAGACTTGCCAGATGACTAATCCGCGTTCTCCCCAAATCGTACTCGAATAACCTTAAAATTCGTGGTTTGAAGAAATAATCGGCCAAGTGCGAGTCGGACTCGCGCACGAAGGGTTCCGTACTATCATCTATAATACTACAAAGCTTAGTTCTGTTTATAAAATAACGAGAAATCAACGAAATTCCAAGTAGTAAATTACAAACTTATAGGTAGGTTTTTGATACACATCCGGGCAGCATGACGACGCTCGCGCGAATACGCGCGGCCGCGGCTATGGCTCGCTCCGCGATCTTACCTCCCCCGCTACCCGCGCGGCCGTTGCTTATCAACTGCCTCGCGCTCGCGCCACCACCACACCGCGGCGCGGCGCTCGCACCGCGTTTAGATGCACGGATTATTTTCATTTTGTGAGTTTTTATGTATTATATTAGGTATTTATTTTTATAGTTAATATATTTCTAAATATTTACTTACAAATATTCAAGTTTCTACCTGTTAATTAGAATCGAGTAAAAATTGCTTAAAAATTACGTTTGTTGTATGGGAGCCCCCCTTTAATATTTACTTTATTGTTATTTAATTATTTATTTTGAAAGGTAATATACAAGTAAATATTCTGTGAAAATTTGAAGCGTCTACCTGTTACCGTTTTTAATATTGAGTAAAAAAATACGAAAAAAACACGTTTAATGTATGGGGACCCCCCTTAATTTTTTTTTATTTAATTTTTAGTATTTGTTGTTATAGCGGCAACGGAAATACATCATTTGTGAAAATTTCAGCTTTCTAGCTATCATGGTTTATGAGATACAGCCTGGAGACAGACAGACAGACAGACAGACAGACAGACAGACAGCGAAGTCTTAGTAATAGGGTCCCGTTTTTACCCTTTGGGTACGGAACCCTAAAAAACCTCTATTTCACAAAAAAAAAATACAATAATTTCTTACCGCGGCTCTACACTTGTGCCGCGAATTCGTGGCAGAGGCGCACCCTCCACATTCACGGCAAATCGCTATTCGCTGGGTTCAATACAGAAAAGAAGAAGAGAAGAAAATATCCATTTTGATGTCAAAGATGTCAAAGTCAAAAATGTCAAAATATACTTATATTGAAAAGTCAAATCAATTTCTCAGGAAATAGGAATCCTTTTTATTTAATAAAATACAGTAAAATGATGAAATCTACGGGCTTGGGGACCAATAGGCCTCTTTCCGGGCAGCTGTATAAATACACCAATGTGATGAAGGGCTGGCAGCAGAGGTGGTTCGCAGTGGACCCTGAAACCGGAGTTCTGTCATACTATTTGTTTGATGGTCCCGGAGACACCATACAACCAGGCCAGCCGGCCAGGGGAGAGGTCAGTTCTACAGATAAACGTTATAGTTACAAAAGTGAAAACCGCTTGGGAATGCCTTACGACCGTCATTCGTTATTGCTTCCTTACAACTGTAACCTGGGCATTTCCAAGTTTAGAGTTGGTAAGTACTTTCTAGGTCTACATGCTTTATCTTTAGCCACAACGTCGCTTTGCGCTAGCTTTGGCCAGGTGGTCCAACATAGGTTACGGTGAAACATAGTCCTTTCTGGATAAAAAAAAACCCACTAAGCTTAAAGTAATTAAATGGTGGATGGTCATCATCATTATCATCCACAGCGTTCTCTATCCCACAGCTGGGTATAAGCCTCTCTCTTGCCATTTTCCTTATACATATACTATAAGGAAGATATAATTAAGCTCACGCTATATTATAGTATACCAAGAAAATAAAATATAGACCTTAAACAGCTTGAAATTCTTGTTGTAAATCAAATGTTCCCATCTATACACATATATTTTTTTACATAATGAAGTACCAATTTGGATTTAATCTGCTGTATTCCAGGCCCATTTAGCCGCAGCAGTGATATGTCCAAGCGATGAAGACTCCCGCACATTTACCATCAACTGTGCATCAGGTGACATGCTCAAGTTGAGGGCTACAGATGCACGGGCCAGGCAGGAGTGGGTCAATGGACTGAGGGCTATTGCTGAAATACACACAAAGGTTGGAAAAATAATGGTAATGTAAATTATATTGATTAAATAAAATAAACTGAACAGATGAATAAGGAAGGATAAGATTTTCCTTAGGGAGTAACAAAAAAATATCAGTATTGTGAGATACAAGCTTACCCTATCCATAAGCATTGCCATTCAATCTGGCAATGCCGTCAACATGCTGGGCACTCTGTCAACTGGTAGTGGGTTTGTGCATCTGGATTGTCTTTAGACCTTTATCGGTCTGGGATAATCGATTTGCTTTTTGTGTAGTAGTTAATTAAGTATGTGTAATTAATAAACACTTGCCTTTAAAAAAAAGCACACCATCATCTACATTTCATTTATCATTGCATAATTGCTAGATGCAGTGCTCTTCCATGCTAGACTGGGGAAAAACAGAATATACCAGCTGCTTCTTTTCCCAGTATACTGTCATAAAAGTCAGATGGGACTTGAGGGTAATTGGCGCTTATGAAGGTGATGGGTTGACCCCCTGTCATTGTAAGCCAACATTACATCTTACCCACTTGTTACCTCTAACAAAATAAAATCCAATAAAATAAAAATATTCCGATTCTGGAACTGCTGTTAAATGTGGCATCAAACAAACGGCGTCATGCTATTTGACGCTCTGCTTACCCTGTGAGGGAAAATAGGCGTATTTTTTATGTATTTATTTATCATGTTTTTTTTTTTTTTTTTTGCCTATTTGAAACATAAAATTATTAAAATTATTATTAAAAAATTATTGCAAAAAATTATAAATGCGCATTCTTTATAATAAATCTAGTAAAATCACCTATATATTACAAAAAAGTTCATTGGAGTTCTCACACATCTAAATCGGTCAAGCTGTTTAGGCTGTAGGCGATCATATAGAAACATACATACACTCTTACGCAGTTGGGTAAAAATTAAGAGCTTTTTTATTTCCTGTCTGGGTAAAGTGTTATTTGTATAGTATTCCAAGTACAGATGTGAGATAAATGTAATTAGTATTTTCTCAAATTTTTCTTTTTTTTCTTTTATCTCATTGCCTAATTTTAAACTCACGTGATATGTATATTGTATAAAATTATTGTATGTTCTCAATGAACTTTGACTGTTGATACTTTAGTTATGTATTATTAAGTAAGATCTAAATGAATGTTACACAGTTGAACAATAAATATATCTGAATCTGAATCTGAATCATTTTTAGGGTTCTGTACCTCAAAAGGAAAAAACGGAACCCTTATAGGATCACTTTGTTGTCCGCCTGTCTGTCCGTCTGTCCGGGTGTCAAGACCTTTATCTCGGGAACGCGTGAAGGTATCGCGTTGAAATTAAAACCATATCCGCAAATCCATAGTATCTCGCTGCAGAAAGAAAATTCAAATTTCTCAATTTTCATAAAAAAAGTTACAGCCGAATATGTCGTAAAAAATGCACATTTCGACACTCACAAGGGAATCAAAACCTATGGGGTACTTCCCGTTGACCTAGAACTATGAAATTTGGCAAGAAGCATTGTGTTAGAGTACACATATATATATAGGAAAAAATCCGAAAACTGGACATTTTTAATTTAGTCACAAAATAATAGTTTCTTTACGCAAGGAACTTTAAAATTTGGACCCTTAGTCCAAATTTTAAAGTTCTTTAAACGTATCATGTGGGGTATCGATAGAGCTTTATTAGCATAAGTTAAAACAGGTTTTTAAATATTTTTACGATGTATATTTTTCGGTATAAGAAGGAAAATATGAAAAAAAATACGATGTCCCCCATTTATCTACTAGTTTGTACGGAACCCTCGGTGGGCGAGTCTGACTCACACTTGTCCCGTTCTTTTATCTCAATAAACGAACTTGAATTTGAAAATACTTTGTGTACACAATTTTAATTAATAATTTTTTATTAGGTTTTATTTTCTTAAAAGCATCTGACTTGTAAATGATATACATTTACCAATAAATTATTTGTATAGTGATTGTTTGTGGTGTTCAGGCGATGGGTGCGAACCCGCCCCTACAGCCGCGTGAGCAGCTCGCGGTTCACGACGCCATGGCCTCCGCCAGGCAACAGCTGCAAGCCACGGAGATGAGGTAAACATTCACACTACCCGTCACTGTCACTTTCTCTAGGGAATGCAATCTCGAGCCGAGATTGACAGATCGACATGTCGCGACATATCGACATAACCGAGTCGAGATTGCCTATCTGAGATCTCGAATTGTCTAATTTCTAACAGAGATAGTGCTTCCTTGTTTCAATAAAACTGGACAAATGTGAGTCAGACTCGTCCACCGAGGTTTCCATACAAACTAGTAGATAAAAGGGGGAAAGTATATATTTTCCTTCATAAGCCGAAAAAGATACATCGTAAAAAAAAACCTGTTTTAGCTTGGGCTAATGAAGCTCTTTCATATGATACACCACATGATACGGTTAAAGCACTTTGGACCCTCCTTCCATGGTAAGTGCCATCCCCACATCTCTGTTAAAGGTTGGTCGGCCTGACCTTCCGGAGCACAAACAACTTCTCACGTATTTAAAACTAACCAATTCTTTTAAGTTTCGAACGGCAATATACATTTGCTTTGCTAATTCAATCAATTAATATGGCCTCTCACGCTTCCTCTCATTGTCCTGGCAAACTTTCGGTAATAATGACCTAAACTGAATTTAACATCTGATATTTCAGTCTAATAACATCTTTTTTCCAATGGTTAACATTGAAAGTAAATCATCACATGCCAACTGAACCAAATATTTTTCCATATTGTCTTTGAACATAGTCATTAGCCATTATCAGCCCACTGCTGAATATAGATCTTCTCATTAGGACACTTCCTTTCAGATCCTGTGTCAGTTCTGTTTACTTTAGTCTTGTCCAAGTTCTTTACTTAATATTGTTTTTTTTTCTATTCTTATATGAATTATAAATGCAACAGTATAGTACTATCCTTTATTTCCTTTCTCCGCAGTGATGCTGCACTTGCGAGGTCTATAGAGTCTGCGGATTCACCCTTCCCTCACACAGATCCAGACTTATTGCTGTTAAAAGTAAGTTCTAAGCATAATACTATTTTTTAACCCCTAACCTAAAAAGAGGGGTTTTATAAGTTTGACGTGTATATTTGTGTGTCTGTCTGTGGCATTATCGTAGCTCTCAAACGGATCTAGTTTTTTCGTTTGAAAGAGGATTTCAGCGAGAGTGTTCTTAGCTGTGTTTCATCAAAATCGGTGCAGCCGTTTTTTATTTGTCAGGGGTTTTTGAGTTTCCTAGATTTATTATTGTAAACAATGACGTTGGATGACATCACCAGACATCGGTCAAAATGGACCAACACTAGTCCATGCCAAACAGTGTGGTAATGTTTAGAATAGAACAGAATAACTTTATTGTATATCCATAAATGGCAACTTAATAGTTATAGTTTAAAAAACTGAACCAACCGACTTCTCATGGATGCTATTTCAGAACTAGACCAAATTGAAATGGGACCACACGGGAAGCACCAGCTTTCAAGTAAAAAAAAATAATCATCAAAATCGGTTCACCCAGTCGAAAGATACAAGATACAAACATTAAAAAAAAACTAAAAAAAATACAGTCGAATTGATAACCTCCTCCTTTATGGAAGTCGGTTGAAAATAGATAATAAACTTAATTGAAAGTAAACGGTGGCCATATCGCATAGAGAGATTTCTTAATAATATTAAGGCAACCTTAGGGTGTATCGGAAATCTAGCAATTATAAAAAGGAAGTTGTGTTTCCAGGCGACGTCAGCCGCGAGCATGCAGGTCCTGCTGCAGTGTCTGGGCATCCTGCACCGGCAGCAGCAGTACGCCACCGTCAGTGTCTCCAGCAAGCACTCGGATACCGACCACCACTAGCTCCCTCCCCGCTACACCAGACACACACATTCCCTTCACATGCTTCTAGATAGCGTAGCCTATCTCTAGAGGACCTTAACGTTCTGTAGACATTACAATTTATAACTTACGAATATAAGCTTCCATAATAGAGTAGAGACCACGAGATGGAAAGATAACCTCATGCAAGTGGCGGGAAGACGCTGGATGCAAGCCGCTTCCAATCGGCCTTTTTGGAAATCCATGAAGAACAGCAGTCCAGCAGTGGACTTCTTATGGCTGAGATGATGACGAAGTCGAGGAAAACATCTTGAGGAAACTATAACATTGTTTATATTTGTATGCCACGCAGCCAACAGCTTCGATCTTTTGTCTCTCAAATGATCCGGACTCCGTATGTCCTCTTGGTCCAATCACGGTCTGGGCCCTTATTCCACATGACCATCGGCCGCGTTCACGTACGTGACGTGCGTGCATTGACAATGAAAATTAGCTTTTAAGTTTAAGAAGTCAAATTCTAATTTTCATTGTCACACAACGTCAAATTCACGTTATACGGCCGATGTTCATACGGAATAAGGGCCCTGGTGAAGGATCGTATCGCACCCGTCGGATGAGGCGCAAGTCAGCAACTGGCATGAGATGCGGCGTTTGTTTGCATCTTATCCTTGGTGGCAAGTTTGCGTCTATTCTTGTTATTATTTCCTTTTTGTACTTGCTTTTGTTAATTTTAATGGTGTGTCAATGAAGAGTTTATCTATCTATCGAGACGGAAGTGTTAATGCAGGCTATGGATTTTTGCAAGTGTGCTAAAGCATGCATATTTAGTCTGGTTGACGCTCGAATGTGCAAGTCGGAGGGTAAACATGAAACAAGTATCTATGTTAAAAGATAAACAAAATACCCGACTGCAGAAAAGCAGTTTTTGCAGTCTAACTTACGATTTCGTTACGCTTGATATGCTGTTGACTGTACATGTTTAGTGAGAAAGTATGCGTACTTACTTACCTCTTTACGCAGTCGGGTAATAAAGGTGTTAAAGAGAGCCTTTAACAAAGGTAAGTAAAGCAGAAAGGTAATTCGTAGTTTTAAAAGATGCTTTTGACATTTGACATGCTTTTCTTTCAAAATTTAGAGCTTTACCGAAAAACGTTACTTAACTTTAACCAACGTCTTTAGTTCTCTGTCTTCTTTCCGCAAGTGTCATTACATATCAGCCAGAAGGTGACCAAATATGTTAAGCATTGCTTAAAGTTAAGTAACGTTTAAGGCCGTTAATATCTACAATGTTGTTATCGCCATAGAAACAAGTTCTACTCTATTATGGAAATAATAAAGTATCATATTCATATAAATGCGAGAGTATTTTATACAGCCGCGCCCCGCGGTGTCACTCTCATAATGATGAAAAATGGTGATGGTGATGATGATAAATATAGCCTATAACCTTCCCCAGGCCCTAAAGAATCTCTGTGCCAAATTTCATAACGATCAGCCGTGAAGAGGTGAAGAGGTGATAAACCGAGAGACGGATGACAGGCAAGCAGGCAGGCATTCATTTTAATTTTTATTAGTTAGGATTAGGATATTAGATGAAATACTTTACTCCCGCATGCGTTCATTTTTAGGGTTCCGTACTCAAAGGGTAAAAACGGGACCCTATTACTAACACTTCGCTGTCTGTCCGTCCGTCCTCCCGTCTGTCACCAGGCCTTATCTCATGAACCGTGATAGTTAGATAGTTGAAATTTTCACAGATGATGTATTTCTGTTGCCGCTATAACAACAAATACTAAGAAACAGAATAAAATAAATGTTTAAGGGGGCTCCCATACAACAAACGTGATTTTTTGGAACCCTTCGTGCGCGAGTCCGACTCGCACTTGGCCGTTTTTTATTATGTATTGTAACGTGTATAAAATGACACAGTTCCTCTAGATATCCTAACTCTATGATCTTACGTTGTGAATGTACCTTTCTCTGTAATTTTAAGTAAATATACGAATAAGTATTTTTATTTATTCAATGACCTTTTTTTTTTTATTATTGTAAATAATGTATGTTAATTTTATCTTTATAAATTGTTAGATCGGCTTAGTTTACGAAATCAATAAAGTATTGTTAACGTTTCGAATAGTATTGCTGTTTTTTTTTATTTATTACAAAAAACTCAAACAAATCACTATAACTACTTTGGACTATTGCTGCTACTAATTTATAAAATTATGTAAGCTGATTTCATCGTGATATTTTACCATTATTTTGTCCAAAAAACCAATTGTACGCAGAGGCGAACAATTGGTTTTTCGGTCGACATACTAGTCATTTGACCACAGCTCACTTATTGTTAACTGTCGGTATGGTCTAAGCATACGTCGGACACTCCAACAACTACGCGCTAATCTGTGGCCCATACCCAATTTAGACGTCTGTATATAACATACACACACCATATATGAAGTTATGGTCATCTGATTGTCGCTCGCTCCTGACCTAACGAGTCCGCAACAACTGACAAATAAATGGCGCAGTACCCCCAAAGTCTGGCAAACGACACAGCGCCGCCGACCGTGTGAGGAAGAGCTCTAGATTGGCGGAAGGCGGCGGAGTGTACGTTCTCTATGTAATACTATTAATTTCTTCTCTGCTCTAAGATTGTAAGTACATTTAGGCTGAATCTAGCTAGGCTAGAATTATAAAAGCGATAACAGACAAAACTGTTACCTTTATCCTGTTATCTTGTTACGGTCAAACGGCTGAACTGATCGTTATGATATTTTGTACTGAGATAGCTGAGGACATAGGCTACATCACCGTTTTCAATTCCCGACCCGAAAAGATAAGTGTTATAAGTTTGACGTGTGTATGTATGTGGCTAGGAAAATGGATCTAGCGAAAAATCTATAGTCTGTGGCATCGTAGCTCTCGAACGGATGGATCGATTTTGATGTAGTTTTTTTGTTTGAAAGAGGATTACATCGAGAACGTTCTTATGTTTCATCAAAACCGGTCCAGCCGTTTTTTATATCGTTTTTTTTAGTTTTCTTACCTTATAGGTATTACCTTATTATATACCATTCAGCAGAGATCTTACCCTGCGGCTTTTAAATCTTAGTTTATTATGTGGTGGATGATTTTCGTACGCTGTGTTCAAGGCATGTAGTCATTAATAGTATAAAACTTCCTTGGTTCAATGTCATCTACTTCAAGGTTTCAATTAAAAATGATATGGAACGTTTATCGGTAAGGCCGTAAATTATTTAAAACACCCCTATGCCTCTATTTAGGAGAAATCATTTGTTTTTAACTGTCAAAGTTTGTCAAGTTGTCATCGAAAAAAAAATTATACTCTCGTTGGCATTATTATTAATGACGGCTCCAATCGTTATATAAATTTATGAATTAATTTTATTTTGTATTCATTTTGACTATAAAATATGTGCGACCAAGAATTCAGAACTCTGCGTATTGATCCTCGCTATCCATTCACAAATCAGACTAAGTGAGTAATAGAAGGCTAAGTGAATAAGTAGATAGCCTCTATACTTAGATCGAATGCTACATCCTCGCCTATCATTAGGTTGGTGGTCAAACGTATTTCGTATAAAAGAGTGCAGTCACCATTTGTAACTTTGAATCCGTGTAATTTTTTTAAGGTTCTTAACGTTTTCTCCAAAAAAGTTAGGAGTCAAATTACATATAATTAGCCAACTTAATTAACACTCGTTTTGACAACTATTCTTTAGGGAAAAAAACGAGAACATTGGAAAAACTGTACAACGGATTCAAAGTTGACAGTACAGAAAATGTATATATGTACCTACTTAGTTACTATTTCAGAATTTTTGGGGCAGCTAGTACCTATATCATGTATCATGATCATGTTTAGTGTATCCCACAGAAACATCTTTTTTCGGGATAAAAAGTATGCCAGATCTTTCTACAAAGTATTTGTAATAATGCTGCCAAATTTCATCCAAATCCGTCCAGTCGTTTCGACGTCCATTGGACACAGACAAAAATTTTGAAAATTGCTGTTTTGGCTTCTGTATCGATAGTACCTATAGGTATATAGTAAATCCTCCAATTAAAAAAAAACAAGATTTATTTATATTTAATTCTACGTTTTCGGCGTGATTAATATGTACGTATTTATGCCAAATTACAGCTTTATAATACTAATAGTCTGAGCAAAATTGCAGACGCGTCCGCGGTTTTGCTCGAAGCCGGACGGACAGACAGACGGACATGGTGAAACTATGATAAAGGGTTCCGTGTTTACTACAGAACCCTAAAAACCTTACTTCTTTGGTACAGAAGTTTTCAGTTAGACTTAAATCGATGTTTAATCATATCGAACACGACACATGCGTAATGTTACTGCGACATTCGAATACGAAGCCGTCGAATCCCAGCCTTGCTGGACAACGACCTCATCTGATGATGACAAAGCACTGCACGCAGTAGGTATCAGGCGAGTTGGTGGTCAATCGTAGATGTATAATCTATAAACAAAATATGTAGGTTAGAGATACTTGCATTTTATATTGGAAGTAGGTACTCGTACCTACGACGCCTAGACAAGGTTGCATCGAATAAATAAAATTGTTTATAGTGATAATCACACGTTTTTAGTTTCTTTGACGTGTTGTTTTATATCGTTAGTAGGTAGATAGAACTGAGAATATTTTGTAATTTTCAAGGCTAGAGTGAATAGATATCTTCCAGATTAACGTGCTCCATCCTCGACCACACCGCCATTTACCATCAGGCGAGTTGTTCAAACGTAGATCTAATTTTCATCCAAAAAACATCACCAAACGAGGTATCTTTTAATGAAAAAAACACTGGTCATTCTCTCATGCTGCGCTGTCTTTTTTATTTCCCCCTAGAGCGTGCTACGACAATTACTGCGACTACTACAGGTGCCAGCGCTTGCTCGCCTCGGACGACTGCAAGATCTTCAAGCGCTACTTCGAGACTGTTTGCCCGAACTTCTGGATCGATAAATGGGACGAGCTGCGAGACAAGGGAGCTTTCCCAGGGCCCATCTGAACTGATGTGAATAGAAAGGAGGCTTGAAGTTTGCGCGTTTTATTTTTGAAAATTTAGTTACATAGGTATTACATCTACATCTACGCTCCAGTTTTTTCTTGGTCCAGTTTTTGATGGTCACTTTTGAGTATACTGTCTGTAATTGAACGACGCGCTATTCTATTGAATGAACATAAATAAAAAAGCTTTCAAAGTCGAAAGCGCGAAATTTAAACTGCTTACCGTTTTTATTTAGGAGTCGAATAACGAGTGACCCAAGAGTGACCTTTAATGCGATGAGTGTTTGTTCATATTCTATTGGTGTAGAAGAACTTCGCTTGGACTCCGTAGCTTGTGTGGCGTGGTCGGGAATTTTTGAAACACCCGGGTAGATGAATTATTCGCAGTATTCCTGGGTGCTATTGTGGTATTTTTCGCGCCATTTCACTTTAATATTAAAAGAAACTAAGTATCGCAATTTTTATCTTATTTGTTCGTTCACAATTTGTCTGAAGTTTGTGGAGGAGTACGCGAAAAGTCGTAGTCTTTTCATCTCTTGCAAAGGAATTCCATCCTCCATCCTCGGCCACACCGTCGCTTAACATCAGGCGAGTTGGTGGTCAATTGTAGATCTATAATGTATTTAAAAAAAAAATAGCAAAATATATTTTTCACCTTTTTTTTCTCTTCAAGCCTAGATTGGATAAGTGGGTGAATAATTGAATAAGCACGCTATTGCTTCATCTTCGGCACCAGCGTCACTTTCCATCAGGTCAAATTAAACCTATAACGAAAATTTATCGAAAGAACATCCAAAAGAACTACGGCGAATAATTCATCTAGCTGCGGTGTTCAAGTACAAATTATTAATAAATTAATATGTTGCGGCATAAAACTGGCTTTAAAATGAAGATAGATAGATAAACTCTTTATTGAAGCTACCTTAGAGCTAATTTCCGTTCCTAAAAAAGCAACACATTTTCAAGTGTCTGCAAGTTATGGTAATTTTCAGTCTCTATGCATCAGGCGAGGTGCCGCAAATCCTTAGGCAAATAACCCTATAATACGTTTCCAATATTTGATTAGAACCAAAATACCTATTCATGTCACTAACCAATAAATATTTATAACAGCATTATGTGGATGCCATGGTTAGTCTAATTTGAACCTGCTGAAAGCACTAAGACGATCGAATATGGTACGTCAGAAAAGACAGACAGAGAGGTTGTCGTCTATTTTGACAGAATGTTTCGGCCGCACAGTATTAGACAATCTTTTAGTACTTTTACAGTTTTAACGTAAACACAAAATTGGAATCAATTAGTTTAATTCACTAAATCACATGGCGATGCCTAACAACATAACATAAATAATAGTCTAAGCTCTTGCTCTTCCGTAAACACTTAGATCTTGCCGGGGAAGGTGCCCTGCTCCCTCTGTCCGTCCCACTTGTCCACCCATTCGTTAGGGCAGAGCGAGCGGTACACGCGCTTGAAATACTGGCACGGCTCGTACTTCTCCCCTCGGACCTTCTGGCACCGGTGGAAGTCCAGGTAGCTCTGGTAGCAGTGCCTGCAACACGGAGATGGTGGCTGAAGTAATGGATCTAAGCATGAGCGTAGCTCATTTTAGATAAAGTAATAAATTAGCTGATTTTAGTGTCCGTGACCAAAACGGTTTTGAGGGTTGGATCCGCGACTGCATTTTGTTTTGTGAACTGGAGGAGCCTCCTAAAAGGGACTCCGCCGTTTCTCAGAATCAATTACAGTTATATTAGGTATGAAACTAAAAGAGCAAATGGCCTGGGCCGTAGATAAAAGGGGGAAATTATACATTTTTTTATATTTTCCTTTATAAATCGAAAATTATACATCGTAAAAATAATTAAAAACCTGTTTTAGCTTGTGCTAATGAAGCTCTTTCATATGATACCCCACATGATACGGTTAATTCACTTTAAAATTTGGACCCTCCTTCCTTGCATAAAGACACAATTTTTTGTGATTTCAACACGATACCTTCAGGCGTTCCTGAGATACAGGTCTTGACACCCAGACGGACGGACAGACAGACGGACATAAGGACAACCAAGTGATCCTATAAGGATTCCGTTTTTTCTTTTGAGGTACGGAATCCTAAAAATATATAAATGAGCGCCAAATTTCATACAGATTGGTTCAGCCGTTTAGCTGTGAAGAGGTAATAAACAGACAGAGAGACAGATAGAATTGATTTTGCTTTAATAACATTAGTTAGGATTATAGTCGTCAAAATAGACATTCAAGTTAGCCAAAATTCGCATAGAGCTGAACATTGATATAGACGTTAAATAAACCATTACAAATGAAATGTCAAAAATCCCCTTCGATCCTACTTCTGCAAAAAATTTCGGCTGTAACTTTTTTTTACGAAAACTGAGAAATTTGATTTTTCTTTCTGCAGCAAGAGATTATGGATCTGCGTATATGGTTTTAATTTCAACACGATACCTTCACGCGTTCCCGAGATACAGGTCTTAACACCTGGACGGACGGAAAGACGGACAGCAAAGTGATCCTATAAGGGTTCTGTTTTATGCTTTTGAGGTACGGAACCCAAAAAATTGGAAAAACCTGACTTTTGTCTGGTTCTGGATAGTCTCATAAGGCTTACCTTACCTCATCGGACTGTGGCGAGGGTGTCATGTGGTCTACCTTACCTCGTTTGGTTCTGGTTAGGGAAACGCGGGTCGAAAGGCGCTGTTTTGATATCGGCGGGCGATTTGATCATCTCAGGCATTTTGCTGAAAAGAATCAACGCATCCATTGACATACTCCTTTATTTTATACAACCGTTTAAGATGAAACACAACTAACGGGCGACTATGTACGATTAAAACATAAAGGATATAATAGAAAAAAAAATTGTCAATAGATAAATACTACAAGAGGTCACAATAAAAAAATAATCCTAACTTAAATTTATAGAATGATAATCATTTCACGAGAGGTCGCGTCTTGCGCTCTTCCTCACAGGATGTCTCCCTGTATTTTTTAACTTCTTGCATGTAAAGAGACCAAGCATCTTTAGGTGTATTATCAACTGTTTGTTCATCTATAGCTTTAGCTTTCTTTACTAGACCAGTCTTCAGCACTCTGCCGCCGCGTCTCTTGCCTATGAATGGCAGGACAGGCTTCTTTATTTCTGGTTTCTTTTCTTCTTCCTCCTTTTTGGTAGCTTCCTGCATTTTCTTGAACATTTCTAGGAAGCTGCCGTCGTTTTTGATAGGTATCGGGACCCCTTTGGAGCGCGAAGTGGAGGCCGCTGCGAGCGCAGCGAGGTCCGGCGGCGGCAGTAGCTCGGCGAAGTTCGGTCCCACAATGTCCGGCGGATCACCATATTGAATATCGTCCACTGTAGTCGGCTCCACGGCTCCCGGTGGAGGTTTTACTTCTTTAGGCGGAGTTTTCGGCTCCTTCTCGGCTCTTAGATTGTGCTCCTTCCAGTAGCGTTTCCTATCCGATACTGTGAACTGCCCGCGCCGTAGCTCGTCGTCACTGGGCGTGCCGGTTGGCGACCGCGACCGTGACTTGGATTTGGGGCTCACAGACCGCTTCTTGGTTTTAGATTTTGATTCACTTCTGGAGCGGCGTTTCGAGCGGCTGTCGGAGCGAGACCGGTGCTTGCCAGGTTTGCGTTTAGCTTTGCGCTTGCGTGCGCGACGCGAGGAGTCCGACGAGCCAGAATCGCTCGAAGATGAGCGTGAGCGCCGACCGCGATCCTTACGCCGCGGCTTCGGCGACTCTGATCTCGACTTAGAACTAGATGAACTACTTCTAGCGTAACTTTTCGGGGGAGTAATAGAACTATTTCTAGCTTTCCTAGGAGGTGTATCACTAGTGCGCTCCTTATATTTATAAGTTCTTGGTGGAGTCAGAGAGCTATCCCTCTCAGTTAATTTATAACTCCGTGGGGGAGATATAGAAGAACGATCAGACTTTTTCCCCCAAGGAGGTGTCAATGATTTTTTCTTCCGAGGAGGAGTGGTAACATCTGTTCTTTTATCTTTTTTTTTCTCTAGACTGGAATGCCGTTTCAAATTTCTACTTCTACTGATTGATCTCTTTCTTGTAGAGTCGGGAGTCCCTGGAGAATCAGATCTGTTGCGAGAGTGAGCAATTTTAACTTTAGGAGGCGGAGTCATAGAGTGGTCACTCCTACTCAAACTAGATTTTTTCTTGTATGATTTGTCAGATGCAGAAGATCTAGAGGAGGTTGATCTTCTTTTCTTTTTCTCATTTTTGGAACATGAATAAGATCTAGACCTAGACCTGGAGCGGTCACTAGAAGAATACTTCTTACGATGCGACTGGCTGCGGGACCTGTGTCGTCGAGAGTCCTCGTAACTGTCGGCTCGTTTGCGCGAGTAGGAGCGCTCTCTTCGTCCGTATGGCGACGGAGTCCTAGACTTTGAGTTATATGATCTACGCCGCTCACGGTCGGGAGAACGTGAGCGCGAGCGCGGGCGCGTGGGAAAGTCGAAGCTAGCAGGCGGCGGAGGAGGGTATGACGGCGCGGGCGGCGCATTATAGTAGCCGCTACCGCCGTCGGGACGCTGATAGTAGGACTGCTCGTATCCGTAGTAGGCGGCGCCGTACGCCGAGTAATCGTAGGATGGGTACTGGCTGTAGCTGACGCCGGTCCAGGGGTCGGTGGCGGGCACGGGCGGCGCGGGAGGCGCGGCCGGCCGCCCCGGCGCGTACTCGCCCTCCGCGCCCGGCGGCCCGCCGTCCCATGCGCCGCGATACGAGGACATACTTATTTAGGTCCCTCGCATAACCTGCGGCAGTTTGTAGGTGCGCACACACCTACAAATAGAATAACTTTTTGGTGTAGACAACAATTCCACTTTTCAAATCAGGGTCGAGCGACGCCCTCAAACTTCGAATGCGATATTCGTGTACGTCGTAAATAGTTTTCGTGACGAGGAACAACAAAATTACGTAATCCGAACGGGAGTAAGCGAATATACTTCCGTAAAAGCATGCGTTACAAATAAAACATATAAACATGTGCAAGAATATAAATAATACCTCGTCTGGCATGCTCACCTTTTGCAATAAAGCTCTTTTTTCCCAAAAAATTATTCAATAGAAAATGGCAGCGCACACTCGCTTACACAAATTCATAGACAATTGAAAATGAATACAAAAATTACAGAGAAAAAAATCTTCATGTCATAGCATAGACCTTCTCGGTGTCATAGTCACATAAAAATAACCGGTAATCTTTCCGATAGAAAGAAAGGTTTACTTAGACTATTAAATGAACTAGGTAAATAGTTTTTCATTATTTTAAAAATGTTCAATATTTATTTTATCTAACTTAGGTACGAAAGCACGCGCAGTGCGCACGTTGCATTGAAGGTGCTCTTAGATCAATGGTAGGTACTTTCTTTGAAGACTTGAAACCGAGCCATAATAGTACCGGCCTTAGTGTTCCGTAAAAAAAAAACGTTTTCGTCTTGGGACACCCGACGGAAGTGATAACTTAAACTAATCTAGCCAGACAAACTGGCGCCGTAACGCGTTACGTAACGAAGCGGTTTACCCTCCCTTATGAAATTATTACTTCAAAAATTATACTTTGGTGTTCTAACCGTAGGCACCGTTGCGTTCTCTTACTAGTCTGTGGTTCTAACCAAAGTTACTCTATGAAAAGTTCTAACTATAGTCTGTGCTGTGTCTAAAGTAACTTATCTGTAGAATTTTATAGACGAATATGAGCTCTCTCTCTCTCAAAGATTAATTATAACCGGCTCTCTCTTTAGTCTGTCTCTCTCTTTAGTCAAAGAGAATGTAATACTAATCTTTAGTGTTTATACGCATTTTATACGCACAAATTATAAAGTAATATGTCCAAGGACAGATAAGACAGTTTCTGAACGAATCCAAATCGTTAGTGAGTTGAAGGGTTCACGACACACGCTCAGCAGATGTCGCTTCTTACATTGTAGTGCTGCACTTACTGTAATGTAAACGTATCGATATCGATAAAATAGTGATGTACTTTAATATCGATAATGTTTCTGATTTTATTTCTGTTACATTAATATTTTTCATAAAAATAAAACAAATTTTTTTGCTTATATTTTTTATTTTTATAAATCTATTATTTTATATTCCTAGTATCACCACCACCAGTAAACATTTTTTCTGTTCCATAATTTGTTTTCTAGATCTTCTTATACAGCTTTCTTCACTTGGATATTAAAGATGTAACAACTTGTGTGAACGCATTCTTCTTTTACCTGTACAAAAAATAAAAACAATAAGATTCATAAATGTTAAATGAATTGCTTGGTAAGGCAAGTATTTTATATCACAGACACATAATATTTACTACAAATTCCGTTTTAAAGAACCAGGACTGCAAGTCCTGACTTTTCATATCAACCAAACTCGGTTCATATATTCAATATCGACACAGATGGATTAGTACAAATTTAGTGTCAATTTATCTCAGTGCTATTAGTTTGTTACATGACAAATCAACACAACATAGAGGGCACGCCAAGATAAAGTAATACTAAATATTGTTGTACTAACTAACATTTACCTTACTGTGTGTTTGAATCAACATAATGTTTGTATCGGTAGAATTACAAAATCACATGCAGCCCTAAATATAAAAACAGAGCTTATGATTACACACTAAACTTACTTTTAGATAAAGTGGTCAAGAGTGTTAGCTTCTTCGGAGGTGTTAATTCTGCTTTAGTAATATGCCATATCTGAAACAAAATAAAATTCTTTTATTCATTTTTTTAGTAATTCAGATTCAATATAACTTAAACTAAGTCTTTTTTATAGTTCCATAGTAAACCAGGAACCCTTATAGTTTCGCATTATCCATCTGTCTGTTTGTTTATACTACACCTAATACTGTGATTAAAAAGTTAGCATGTATAAATCTAATGCAATAACTAATATTATAAAAGCATAAATAAATATTCTGTCTATTGTTTATGTTCTCATGACCAGCTCGCTGAACGGATTGTTAAGAAAGTACAATAATTATTAGTAGGTATGTATGTACAGAGATAGCTGAAAAACTGGGGATGAACGTAGGCTACATTTTATCATCATCATATTATTGTTTTTCATCACAATGCGGGTGAAACTGGAGGAACAGATGGTAAATGCATATAATTAGTGATAATAATTACCCATTTCAATGCCTTCTATATAAATATTTAATGAATAATAACTATTACAAACACTCAATCATAAAGTAGATGTTCCATCAAAATAGGAATTCTGTTTTGCTACGCAATATAAAAAAAAAACTTTATTAACTTACTGTATTTTAGATTTCCTTAAGAGTATGAAGGTATGGCAGATTCTTGGTCTGTAGAGGTCAAATCTTCTAGTAGTTTTATGATTCTTCTTGGTAGGCTACTTGAATTAGATAGACATCTCTTGTGCTGTGTGTGAACACTTTGGTCAGTTCCTGAAATAAATTGAATAACATTTATAAATTGTCAATAATCTCTATTGTTGAATATCTCACAAACAAAATGATTATACTTCACAAACTTCTTACCTGGTTTATTTAATAAGGGTATGATTCAGGAATGGTTTTCGTCTTTGGCAATTACGGTAGAGTAACCTGAGAGTAGTATTTTATCTCATAACAGACATGTAGGCTCGTAGTGATTTCAATAGCTGCTTTTCAGAGAACTTCAGGATTATGGATAGTCAGGAGCAATGCGTTTCACCCATTCACTGCACCATGTTTCTTTATGAACAAATACGAATAATTTTGGATTGTATTTATCTGTCTCACAGGCGAAAACGGCAGGATCACAGTTTGGTATTTGTTTTAAAATTTTCTCTATTTCTTTGTTGCCTAACGACCGCCATTCAAAACAAATTCAAGAACTCATGACAATGACAGCTCTATTCGTGACTTTATGACAGAAATATCAATATGGCGGTTGACCAAGCGTTATGCACCCTCACTTTTTTTTTTTTTTGCTAATCGAGGCCTAAATTGTATGAGCTGTCAGAGCCGTGTTTATACGTTTACCGGCTGTTCGCGGTTGTGAAGTTGATTTATGAATTTTCGCCAATTTTATCTTCTATTTTCAAGAAAACCAAAAATCTGGATATATTAAACGTTTGTCCATGAGTAAATCGAAAGTTTCTGCAGAATGGAAGAAGCGTGTGAAATCGGAATACATGAGATTGCGCCAAGTAAAGGTGCGATGGAAGGAGTTTTAGTATTTTTCTTTGTGTTTGGACTATGTTTTACTATAAAACTGCCCATGGTATGGTTGATTTTAGCGATTCAAGCGTGCAGACGAGGTGAAGGTAGCATGGGCGCGGAACCTGCGCATCATGTCGGAGGCCGTAGAGACAATGGAATCTGGCT
Organism: Lycia hirtaria; assembly: GCA_947563715.1. Classification (NCBI taxonomy): domain Eukaryota; kingdom Metazoa; phylum Arthropoda; class Insecta; order Lepidoptera; family Geometridae; genus Lycia; species Lycia hirtaria. The sequence continues at coordinate 36,730,006 of OX387385.1, forward strand.
GCTCTGAACGTGGTCGGAAGCCTTTTTGGCCTCCACCTGCTCCACCCAGCAGCCATGAAAGCCTCATGAAGCGGGCTGAAGTATCCTATACTGACGGTATGAGATTTAGTGTTACTTTGTGTGCATGTGTACAAACACATTGTAACTGATTTTAAATTAAAAGGAAGCTTGATATTAATATACTACGTAACTAAGTGACACTTTAAAATATTAGATACTTAGGTATAATACTTACAAAGGTTCTTAGTTCTTAAGAAATTGTAGAAATAGTTAACAATTTGTAAAAATAGTTATACTTGTTAAGCCCTGGACTAAAACTAAGGGGTGTTATAAATTTGGCCTATATCTATCTGTGGCATTGTAGATCTCAAACGGATGGACTGATTTTGATAAAATTTTTAGGTTGAAATAGGATTTTGTATAGTGTTAGCTGTTTTATCAAAATCGGCTCGGCCATTTTTTTCTTAAGTCTTCTAAACTTCTTTACTTTGCAAAAAAAAAAAAACATAAATTTCCAGGATTTTATTCACATGTAGGCCTATTTTTAACTGAATTACAAAAATAAGGAGGTTTTCAATTCCACTGTGTTTTTTTTCTGTTTCTTCAGCGATTACTCTGTCAATTATAGATTTTTTTGATGATTCTTTTTTTGTTTGGTAGGTAGAGGTGGTCAAATTCTTTATTATTTATTATTTATTTATTACACCTCAGAGGTGGTCCCATATAAATGTTATCAAAATTGGTTCAGTACTTTGGTTCTTATAACAAAATAACTGAAAAAATGTCATCCAAGTAGATGAAAAAAAAGCCCCCAAGCTCACCCCCACATTTTGCATAACTAGAAATCCCATACAGTCAGGTTCTCACGCTCTTTCCTCCCGCGAACAAGCAAAATGTTGAATGTCCTTCTTCGGAAGGTTTTCCCGCCGAGCTTCAACAAAGAGAGTTTTAAAAAGGGTATCTACAAGCACCTTTCCGGGTTAGCAAAGCAACAGTAATGTCAGTGATGTTGCAGTTGTCCATAGGCGACGGTTATCGCTTACCATCAGGCGAGCCGTCTGCCTTTTTGCTTCACCTATTCTATAAAAAAAATGCATATTTTGAATAAGTTTCTTCAGTTTTTAAAACTATAATTATATTATGTATTTCTCTCTCTCTATCATTTGTTCACTCACATCCTGTATTCAGCAGGTGGCAAGATTTCTAACTGTGGTTTTCTTTCTTTTAACAGTTTATTTTTCTTACATACTGATATCAGAAAAAATCATGAAAAGATGGTTAGGAATCTCACCACCATACCAAAAGAGCTAAACCTACCAAAGCATTTATTAAAATCAAAAACTTAACAATTGTCACTTGTTTCCAGCTTCAGGCACAGTGACCACCCAACAAGTGCCAATTCGTTTCATTAACTCTGTAAACCCTATCCCAACAATGTATACATGGGCTCCAACGCAGAAGAACTTCATGGTGGAAGATGAGACCGTGCTTCACAACATCCCGTACATGGGCGACGAGGTGCTGGACCAGGACGGTACATTCATCGAGGAGCTCATTAAGAACTACGACGGGAAAGTGCATGGTACATCTGCTTGCCATTATTGTAATATGATTTGTTGAAATGCTGTGGAAAATATAATTGCTCGGTTTCTCGTTGGTAGCTAATTCCAGTCATCATTTGACTAACCAACGAGATAAAAAAAAGAGTTGTCATTATCTATTTTGGAAGAAAAACAGTACCCAACTGCATAAAAGCAATTTTTATTACTTAAGATTGTGATATGCTGTTGAGTATTGAATGTTAAGAATTATTGTAGTAAAATCACTTATTTAATAAGAAAGTTTGTTGGAAGGTTATGAAAAAAAAATCATTTTTAATTTTTGCAAAGGTTTTATTATTATAATAAAAAAAATGTAACACACTTGGAGAGTAAAGACGAATCTATTGACACCTTGTACATCAAAACCAGCCAAGTCATTTAAATACATACATATACCAATAAATATACTCACATACAAATATTATTATATACACAAAAAAATATGCCCCTCTTTGCGCAATTGGGTAATAAACAACAGCACATTACACTAATCACTTAGGAATTGTTGTGCCTACTTTCTAGGTGCTCCAAGTGGTAGTCTAGACATTCTAGGTACAATTCAGATTTTACCAAATCATAAAAGAAGATTGAAGCAAGAGCAGAAAAAAATACATTAATATCACTGATTTCTACAGTATTATCAACAAGCATTAATTAATATATACATTGGTGTGTGGCCACACATCTTAGCTTTATGTTTCAGTATGGATGTGGTGGTGCTTAATAAATCATCACATTACTAAAATTAGGACTAAAGATAAGCACTTCATAGGCTTTGCTCTTCAATTCTTTCATGCTTGATGCTTTCAAGCTATCAAAGAGTATACAATCAATTTGCACTATACACTTGTGTATATTACCATAAAAAATCTTTGTCCTGAGTGGTGGACTGACAGACAGAAGACATACAGTCTAAGCAGCTGAAATTCGGAGAGTGCCTTCCTCGTGGAGTTAGATGTCCAATAAGAAAGAATTTCTAGACTTTTTTAAATTTGAAAATAGGCTTGCGCTTGTCGCGTTGCAGTCTACAATGAAGCGTAAGATTGCAGTGTAAACCGTCAGGTGTGCCTTATCTTTTTTTACAAATAGATATAATTTAAATTAGACTTTTCAATGTCAGAGTGAATAAGGTATATACTAAATCTGTGTTCACTTTGACTGTGTTATTTTAATTGTTTAGAACTAGGCAAGTTTGTGACCAAATAATGGAAAATCTTTTAGTAAATATTAAATCAATTACTTGGTCATTAGACACTAATTTATTAATACAAATGTAAATAGCTATATATTTTGTATATGTCTTTTAAACTAAGTCGTTGATCATGTTATTTATAAAGGTTGACACTAAAGTCACTGCATTTATTATCAAATTCAGACCTATTTTTCAGTAACACCTCTATGCCCTTCATATAATATGTAATCAAATAATCTTCAATTTACAAGTGTAAAATAAAGGTACAAGGCAACACATTAAGAAATGTAAATGTCAACAACAAATATTAGAAATGAAGGAATAATCTAGTGGCCTCAATGATAATATCAAACTTTAAAAAGTGAACTATGTTTGATGACAGGTGACAAGGAAGGAGGGTTCATAGACGACCAGCTCTTTGTAGACCTGGTGCATGCACTCATGGCCTACCAGACCAAGGAGGAAGTGGCTGAGGAGAGGAAGGACCGGGAGGCGCGACTCTCCAAAGATGACAGAGAGGTGAGAGTGTGTTACTTGTATGACATATAATATTTTACGCTATAATAATATGACCTAATTAATATAACAAGCCTCATGGCTCATCAGTGGTAGTACATCTGCCTTCTGAGCTGCAGGTTTTGGGTTTGATCCCCACCTAGGGCAAACATTTCTGCTGAGCATGGATGTTTGTTCTGTGTCTGGGTGTTTTTATGTATAATGTATGTATTAACAACAAAAAAAAACTATAATTATGTTTTCTTTCAACCATCTGGTTCCCTTAGTACAAGCTTTTTTCTAGATGGTGTTTTGTGAAAATATCCTCCAATATTTATACATTATATTAATTATATAGACTTTTAAAAACTTAGGGTCAGCGCAGACAGAGAAGAATAAGGCTCGCGCGGTCTCGGGCATTTTCTGACGGATCGCGTATGCTCGAGCATGCGCGCGACTTCGCGAGCCTTCGCGAGTAATCCGTTTTGGGTTACCATTCTACCGAAACATGCCAGTTTCCGAGGAGTTGGGCATCCCACAGACTACTTGATGCTGCAGCATCAGAATAAGGTTACCATGTCACGGAAATACACAGAAGTAACAGTACACCAAATTTCAAAGCAATCGGACATATAAAAGTTAATTTATGCCTTCGTCAACTAGGAAATAAGCTTATGGTCTTCAAAGTTTTAGTAGGTACCTACCTGGTTTTCCCATTTCTTCGGAAATTATTTCCCACGCATTCATCTTTACTGATTTGTCGCTATATGCTCTGCTCGACACATTAAATAAACATTCATGAGATGCTACTAAACATATTAATTTTTCTTCGTCCATTGTACTATTCGATACGTAGATACTTCGGATTAAAAATCTAAAAAAAAAAACACGTAAGAGGGAGACCTCTTTCAACTCAGTGACAACACTGCGCGTAACCCGCGGGCGCCAACTCATCCCCGCGCGTACGCGGGGCTTCTCGCGTATCTTCGAGGACGCGCGAGCATTTTTTGTCAGGTTCAAGTATATATGCACTTTATTTAAAAAAAAAAAAGTTGATTTTCGAGTGCCTTTATAAAATCCTCTCCGCTACGCTCCTCTCTGTCTGCGCTGACCCTTACATTTCACATACATTATTGCTTAAGTACTTATTATAACTTTTCAGAAAGATCCATCAACATCTAAGGAGCAAAAAGAGAAGGAGAAAGACAAAGACAAGGAGTGTACGAAAGACAAAGACAAGGAGTGTACGAAAGAGCTTGAGAAGAAAGTGATCAACGAGAAGCAGTTTCCCATATACACGATCTTCCAGGCCATCAGCTCGCAGTTCCCCGACAAAGGGACTGCTCAGGAACTCAGGGAGAAGTCAGTATCTCAAATTTGAATCTTTACAGGAAAAGTTGTCATTACATCTGCGGCTATTGTTGAATTAAATCGTTGTTAATCCGATGTTTAGTGTACTAGATACTACATAGATAACTAGATACTGTAAGCTTGGGAGTGGTTTATCTCGGCGATGTGTAGCTTCGTACACCAACCCTTTACGCACTACGCATTTTTTTTAAAAGCTCGCGCAGTACTTTATTATAGATACTTATTCCAAATAGGTTTTTTTTCAAAAAGGACTCCTAAGATACTGGTCTTCTTAGTGCAGGGCCCACAGTGGCTTAATTCGGCAGTATTAGTACATTTCGTAAGTTATTTATTTAGACATAGACACATACATGTATTTTATAGTGACAAAAAACATAAACAGTGCAACAACATTGAATTATTTATTTTTGTATATATAATTTAGCGTAAAAAGTTGCAGAGCGAATAGACATCATAGACATTAGGTTTTAGTTTTTCAATCCGTCGTCGTTGGCCACCACTTGTTCCTGAACAAAGGTTCAGTGCAAGAGTATTGATGAAGATATAGCCGCCGGCATATTGTGCTCCTTCGAGCCGGATTGAGACAGGTTGTGCCACGTTCCAGGTACATCGAGTTGACGTCCCTGCGCGACCCGCTGGCGTTGCCGCCGGAGTGCACGCCCAACATCGACGGGCCGCTGGCGGAGTCCGTCTCCCGGGACCAAACCATGCACTCCTTCCACACGCTGTTCTGCCGGCGCTGCTTCAAGTACGACTGCTTCTTGCACCGTGAGTACACGCACACATACACACGGTGTGGGCTTACACTCCTTTCCTACCTCCGAACGATTAACCACAAGAGAAAATTTGCTTCTTCTAGTTCCAAATGATTTCTATTTGGCTATAATACACCGCATGAAAAAGACCGCAATAGAAATTCAGTTGACACCGGGCCAGTTGCTTGTAATTTTTTTTATTGCTAAATTTACTGAAATAATATTTTAAAAAAAAAGGAAAACATACAAGCTTTAGCCATTTATGATGAAAAAGAGTTATCAAAATCTCCTATTATATATGTATATTTTTTTGTACAACATATGTTTTCGCTTTGCGCTTAACCGCCAACGCGCCTGATGTTAAGCGATGTTGCGGTTTACGATGGAGCGCACCTACCTAAAAGAAACCGATTCACTATATATTTAAAAACACCCAGATTGTAACCATCGCCGAAGATCTCTCTCTCTCTCTCTCTCTCTCTCTCTCTGGAGTCTATACATACACAAGATATCATCAGTAAAATCAATGAAGACTTCCTAGCAACTGTTCTCTTGGGGTTATATGCTTGATGTGTGATATGCTCGTGCATAGACAGTTTTACAGCTCTACATTCAATTCAATTCATTTATTTTAAATATGGGTACATAAAAGTACACTTATGAACGTCAAATTGTAAACAATGCAAAAAAAATATATACAAAGTAGCATTATAATGTAAAATACAATTGTATGTGATTTGGAATAAAATCATTTCATTTCGATTCAATAATACGCCTTAATATTATTTTTGTATGTATGTTACACGAAATCTGCGCCATTTACGAAAGAATGTCAATGTTTAGTTGTGTAAAAGTAACAACCATACTGTTTCTATATTATCGATTTAAACGAATTCGTTACAAAATGTTAAGATGTGTTTGTACTTTGTAGTGTAAAACGGTCTATATCTATGCATATCATAACATATATTTGAATGCAACAGTTGCCTGGCTTGAGAGTGGAGTGATTGTGAAATATACACTGTTTGATAGCACACAATAAACGTAGAATTATTACGTTCTTGTATCAAAAAGCTCTTAAAACTATGGATCCCACATTACTAATAAAACTACAAGCGCACTTCTGCATTGATGGATTGTGTTAGAAAAAGCGACTGCTTTATGTCAAGTCATTCAGTGGTCGTTTTTGGCGCGTTAAAGTTGGATCTTTAGTTTTACAGATCTTTGTGATATATGGGTATGGTTAGCCTAGTGAACACAGACTAAGAAATATTCAGTATTATGTATTTTATTAATGATATACCAAGTATGTACAATATATCATTGATATTCTCATCATTTAGTCATATTCGATATATATACATTAAAAAACACTAGCACAATTTTAAGTAAAGGTATGGAGATCACACACATATTTTGAGCAGGTACTATAGACCAACTATAGAAGTATAGTTTCGACTGCGAGTGGTGGTCTTCTTCAAGGTGTTATTGTTTACACGTGACGTTGCCCCTGGCGATCGGCGTCGCGTCTGCACAATCCTATAATTAAATAGAATATGACTGAAGTTGAAAATATTTTTGCTTCTATTAAGTAAACATACTTTATGTAGTGTATTTGTGATATATTACTACTCCCATTTCTGATACTGAGTGACTGGTTTCAACCTTTTACTTTTCGCGTGGGATTGGAACGTATTTGATCATAGCTTACCTAATTTTAAATGATGCTGTGGTCTAATATTGCAAGTACGCCTAGCCTGGAATGTTCCAAAAAAGCAATGGTTTCTAATTTTTTGATTCAATTGTTATTTATGGAAATTCAACAATTTTTAATAGATTTATCGCTTATATAATATATAATTTTAGACCTTATGATTTAAACACATTCCAATAGTTTTGTAGTCACAGTTGAGACTAACAGACATAACAATAAAATTAATTTAAAAACAACTTTAGAACCGAAAAGGAAGAAATAACAACTGTTACATACATAATACCGACAAATTAATTAAAAACTGGGCGTCTGCCTAAGTAGGTACGTACCCCAAACAAAAACTGACACATGTCATCTACTCTCGCCTGTGGCTATGAAGAATGCAGTGGTTTAAAACGTAAGGTCTTAAATTTCTGTAACATATCCTAACTGTTATTACAAAGTGAAATAATTATTTTTTCTGTCTGTTTGTCGCCTTCTCATGATTAAACGGCTGAACCGATCGTTTTGAGGTATAGAGATAACTGAGAACCTATAGATGAACGTAAGCTACATTTTTACCAATAGTAGGGTGAAACCGCAGGGCTCAATCTACGTAAACGATAAGTCCATAAAATATGGTTTAATTTCCATGTTTCATTATGTGCACAAATTCTTCAAGTATGTATTTTCTAGCTTGTTTGAGCCACGTGTATGATGTTCAGCATATGGTGTTACTGGTAACCTATGTATGATCCGAAATATTTTTGTTAGAATCTCAGTTGCCCAAATCTGTTTCATAGAACTGTCTGATGTCAATGTTTTACTTGACACGAGCTTGATTCCGTAACTCTGTTACGAGTAGTTTATTAGGTTAGTTTGGTTTCTGTTATATTATATTCAGAACCCTCATTTATAAAGGTTCCGGTTATCATATATGTCAATTATTAGGTTAGGTTCTTGTTAGTTATACACAGAAAATCGGTTATCAGATGAGTTGTCCAATAAGCTTTTGGGATTTTGATAGAGTGTTTTGAGAAACCAACGTATTCGGGGAAATGGTATTCATTTTCATAGACATTGACATAAATTTATTGCAACAAAAAACATACAACAGAGAATAGATGTTAAAAGGTATAAGGGTATAAGCGACATTTTATTCAAAAATGAGCTATGAATGCTATCTTACTTAAAATTTTCCGCCTTTTCATTTGGCATTCATAACTCATTTTTAGCTAAAATGTCGCTTATAAACTTTAAACCGTCGATATATATTCGATATTTTATAATTTGGATCATAAATAGGAACCGGTGTTACTTTATCATAACATACTAGTACGAGGTGGTAGTGTTCAGCCATATATAACAGTGTTGTTGTTTGTTCGGCTGTCAGGGAGTCACACGGCAGGTAAGGCGATAGCCTGACACCTCATCTTTGCTATTCACTGCGTTTTAATTTTGAACGTTTCCATGTTTTTTCCAATGTCCATTTGTCATATTTAGGGTATTCATTATCCAATATTGTGATCTATTGAAATCATGTCTAGTTTTTTATTATTTCATCTAAGTTTTAAAAAAATGCCTTTCCCCCCCCCCGCTGTTTTTACCCAACCACAACAAAGTTAAAATGAAGGATTATGTTTTCAGTGATCTGTCTGTTTGTATTTATATGTGTATGTTTCTCTTATCATATCGAATTCGTTATTTCGTAGATTTTAATATTATAATATGATATTATCAAAAAAAAAATAGGGCCTTCACAATAAATATTTTAACTGATATGTCGCACGGTACAGTTTCTGAAATTCTTTCTCTTCTACTTTGTTCTCCAAAAGAGACTTTACTTTTTGCGACAGACGAACAGACAAAACCTGAGTTTTTGTTTCGTTTCCAAAAAGTCTTTATTTATCATAAATAATTACACATACAAAATAGAAGACACCGTCTATAAATTGTAATATCATAGCATTTCATACATTTAATGATGATGATGCTTTGTAACCAATGCACTTTAATATATTTGTTGTATTTTATTGTATATGTCTAAAGATTTGAAACCTGTGTTTGAAACATAAAACGTCATCCTCTTGTACTCTAGTTTAAAAAAAAAATGTAAGGTTAGCTAAAAAAAAAATAATGTATTAGTTTATAAAAGGCATGGACCCTGGAGTCTGTGGTGCTCGAATTTTTTCAAATAAAAAAAAATAAAAATAAAAAAACATAAAACACAAACGACAAACATGACAAATGGACACAATCATTCCTAGATAAATGCCTAATTATGTTTAATTTATGCCAAGACAACGTACGGTATTATTTGGATAATAGTGGTGCAGCTACCCATATTTGCACTGTTAAAAATTGTAAAGAAACTCGACCCGACGAATGAACTTACTTGTTACGGCCGTGCGTCATTCGCAGTCGTCGCCGAGTAGATAGTGATGGGGTAAACCATATCTTTTGTGTATATCGATATATCTACTGGCATCGCAGCTCATTTGGTAGTATGTCTACCTGCTAAGCTGTAGGTCGTGGGTTCGATCCCCACTTAGGGCAAACATATTATGTTTGATTATCATGGATGTTTATTCTGTGTCTGGGTGTTTCTATGTAACATGTATTGTGTTTACAAAAAAAAAGTATTGTAAATTAAAAAGTAAGCAAGTAAGTTCATATAGACTGAGTAGTCAGCCCTAGTGTCATAGTTGTAGAGTGTCAGACCAATCATTTTTTTTAAACAATTACTGGGGTACCCGATTTGTGACGCTTAGGTTTTAGAACATCGGTTTTTTATCGCATACAGTTCGGTGAGTGTGCGTCTGTTTTGCATGATCTCATTCCCCCATGCATTTTTCTATCGGACAGCAAGAATCACAAAAAAGCGACATGGTTGATATTCCGAAAACACATACGTAAAGCTTTGGCTCCACTTTCATTGTGTGTACCGCCAAGATGTGGAGTGCGCTTCCTGAATGGGTATTTCCGAATAGATATAATCTAGGTGTCTTCAAATCGCGAGTGACTAGGTTTCTTCTAGGCAAGCGCGCTCCATTGTAAACCGCAACTGTCGTTTTACATCAAGTAAGTTGACGGTCAAGCGCAAGCCTGTTTTCGAATGAAAAAAACCCATTTTGTGACTTCTGCCACGGGGAGACAGTGCGGTGGGTATGTGTGGGACTTGAACCCACTCAAACCCCACGGTGTTCCGTCTCGTCCGCTTCAGGGCAGGTCATGGGTACCGTTCCGGAGTCCGTCGCAGGACCCGCCGCGGCCGTCCGTTTCCGGACCCTCCTCCGGGGGTTACGGGTGAAACAACGTCGCGACGCGCCAGAGCACAGTGACGCGTCACAACCTCCTCTGGGACCACACCAGAATGGGCGCAAGTGCGTGGTCCCTGCGGTGGGTCAGATACGTGGCCCCACCGCCTCCCAGAACGGTCGCAGAGGACAGGGTGAGCACTGCACCTTATCAGTGACACACCTCTTCCTCCACGTCCTTTCCCCTTCGACCACAGTGCTGCCGGAGCGACATCGCAGCCCGCCTCAGTAACGCTCGTGCGGTACCGCAACCTACTTATGGCCGCTTCCGTTGGGCTTCAGGACCAAAAGCCCTGGAAGCGGCCCCCCTCGTAGGTCGTTTAGCCGCTGCCGTTCCATTATACAGCAAGCGTTGCCCGAGGTGCACCACTAGGAGGCGACCGATACCACACCCCTGGACAACGAACCTGAGTTATTCTATAAAGGCTATCTGATTTTTCCTAACCCTAGAAAGTGGACAACTTTTGATTTTTGTGAAGATTTATTTTTAGACAAATACGTTATTTATTAGAATTGGATGAGCATAGTCACCTTACAACAATGATTTGGCTACAAAATATCTTCGCATACGGCCGTAGTCGAGTTTTACTTTTTCACATTATAGCTTGTCCTTGACATAAGACATTGTCCGAGCTACCATATTTATCTGCGCCAATCAATGCAACTATTAAACGTATCGTTGTCATATTGTCTCATATATCATTCACATATTTATTTTTTATTTCGCATTGTCCTTAAACTTATTTTATTAGCTTTATATTAATGTATTATACTGATGATCTATGTGTAAGTTATTAAGTAATTGTACTATTTCTGTCTAGTCTTTCACTTTTAAGCTTGGGATAATAGTTATAGTTTATATGTTTAATACAGCGTTAAATGAAGTAATTTTTTTTATCCATCTGTATTGACTAAAATATATGCATTTATAGAAAATTTTCTACAAAATTTTGCCCGATATATATGTAATATTTAAAACATACAATTTTTTCAACTTGAAACATTGTTTTATTCTAATTTTACCAAACATTTTGCAACGTCTGGGGTTTGATATAGGGGTTTGGAAGGTTTCCTACCACCTAATTGCAAATTGTGGAATGCTAATAAATGAATACGAATATGAATGCGACACGCGCGCGGAGACGGCGTTGTGGATAAAAAACCCTCGCGAGCGTTTTTTGTATACTTAATGTATGGAACGCCATGCATGTTTGTCGCAATAGTACGTCGGGCGCTCGCCCTGTCCGTTTTCTATATTTTCTAATGGATCTTCGAAGTGAACGTTTGGAATTGTCAAAAGTCCAGATTCTGACATTTTAGTAAGATTCTTCATTTCCTGTTCATCACGAAGTTGCCTGGAAGAGAACGCTATTAGCGATAAGGCCGTCGGTTGTTACACTATATTTATATTGATCTCTCTTGATTGTAATTTTGTGGTTCGAAAAATAAAAAGCTTATCTACATAAGTACAACTTTATTTATATTATGTATTTTACTAAGTATTTTCTTTATTAGTGGTATTTGGAATTTTTCACAGTACAAAAAGCAGGATTTAGCAGTTTTAGGAGCTGCTCTTTACCAGTATCAGAGATTCAAATCCGGTCACTCGGCGTAGATATTGATCGGATGTTCATCAGGCGCGGAGGGCGTACTCGTATCACATGGCGATCACATTATTATTGTTATTATCCTTAATTTAATTCATTTATTTATTATTATATATAATTATTTTTATTTAATTTAATTGATTTTATGATTTAATTTAATTGATATGGATTTACATCTGGAATAAATAATTCTCATTTCATTGACAATTGCAAATGCTGATTTTGCGAATCCATAAGGGGCCCGGCCCCATCAGTACGGCACGGCGCCGTGACGTGAAATTTCCACGGCGCGGCGCCGGAATCCGACGTTTTGCAGTACGCGGCGGATTTGTTAACGGCGCTGTGCCATTTCCGTGTTATTTTAGACTTGAACATCAGAGGTATAGAATGTTTAATTTTTCTCAGCTGTATGGGTATCGTAATAAATGTTTTATTGTGTATAGGTCTCCAGGCGTGCCACCCGGGACCCAACCTCACCAAACGCAAGGGTCCCGAACTCAAGTGCAGCTCGGAGCCATGTGGATCCAATTGCTTCATGCTGCTGGTGAGTTGTACTCATTTCACACGATCTTAAGAGTCTGCAGTTCGACCAGTCCGTCTAGCTCGTGCATACCCACATTTTTGAAGATATAACATGACTGCATGAACTTATAAAAAAAAAGCGAGTCTAATAATAACCTAGGAACGTGGCAACCAATTAACAGCGCACGCAACAATGAACCCTTTGCCTGAGTCATAGAGTCGTTTATTGCAGGAAGGCGTGCGCGAGAAGCTGGCGCGAGAGCGCGCGGCGGAGGGCGAGGAGGGGAAGGCGGTGCTGGACTCGCCCAACGACGCCTCTTCCGAGGACAGCAACGACAGCAACAAGTTTCAGAAAGGTAACTTACTGCTTTACGCATACGGCTCACTGTTCAATGCGCCGATACACGCGAGATATCACCTATCATATTTCTACCATGTATATCACAGACATCTACATGCCCCACCTACTGATGGGGCATGTAAAATCTATACAACCCAATGCATCCGCGCGCTTCTACGCTAGTAACTAGTTGACAAAATATCGGATCAGAAGTATATATCACCTGAAATTAAATAAATCTTGATCGTCAACTGCGATTTTTTATCGTACTTGTTGACACGCTAGGTACATACACTTGTACATTTGGGATATCTACAGAAGACTATGATGTATATTAACTTTATGTATACGATACTTTATGAGCATCGGACTCCCACGATCATATACCATCTTGTTAAATACTATCCCACTAAAAACATTTCATGTAAAATTGGTTGGTTTAAAAAAATATTGTCAAATTCACCCTTTAAAAGGGTTGGAGGGTGAAAGTTACAAATGTCTTAATTTTTCTGTTGTGTAGGTACCAATCGTAGTTTGCATACCAAATTTCAGCTTTCTGAGACTTCAGGAAGTGCCCTATCTTTTTGATTACACTCAGAGGGTACAAATAAAAAAATGTCTTAATTTCTTCGTTGTTTATGTGTAAATACTAGCTTACACACCAAATTTCAGCTTTCTAGGACTTCAGGAAGTACCTTATATTATTGATGACAACAACGGGATAACCCCGAAATAGGGGTTGGAGGTTGAAAGTTACAAATGTTTAACATTATTTGAATGCAAATTGTAGCCTACATACCAAATTTCAGCTTTCTAGGACTTCAGCAAGTCGGTCAGTTTATCTTTTTAGCTAATCAATGGCAAATCGGCGTATTTGAAATATCAATAAAATTGAAAGTATAAAAGCTAGATACATGTTTTATTTTATATTGTATCTGTCTGCTGACCACACTTGATCCTGAAAATTTGAACTCTCTAGTGTTATCGGGGCCGAAGCTATGAGGGTCTAAAAATCAGACGAATCGCTTCGAGTCCGACAAATCTCTTCGAGAAAAGATAGTCCCGCCCGTACGTACCAGCTTGCTCACATGGCGGGGGCACGGCCGTGCCCCCAGGTATCAACATCACTTACCATTTTTTAATTTGTTCGGATGTTATTATCATTAGTAACTTACACTAATGATAATAGCATCCGAACAAATGTACGTATAGTTCCCGTCACATAAACAGAACGCTCGTTTGTTCGTGAACGGGAACTTTAAATGCGGTACAAATTTGATTGAATAAATAAACTGTGTGCGATTGGAACTTAATAACTACAGTCTTAGAATGTTCAATACAAGAGTGAATAAGATGGTTAGTAGACGTGCTCCATGCTCCATCCTCGGCCAGTCCGTGATGTACTACCGTGTGTTGCAGGCAGCAACAGCAACTCGAGCAACAGCAACTGGAGCTGTGTCGGCGGCAACCTGAAGAACGGAGCGGAGCCTCCTCCCTCCGAGCCCACCTACAACGCGCTAGGTACAGTGACACAGGACACCGCCCTTACTGACTTCTGCCCCAAACACTAATTATGTACCAACAAACATAATGTAATCATATTTTTTATGGGAAAACGGGACGCTTGCGAAATTTAATAAAAGTACAATATTATTAAACTATTTATTAACCCACTTATTACTAGTGTCCTTTTGAATGGAAGGTACTAATCCTGTGATTTATGACGGTAATGTAAACAATATTTGTTGATTTCATACTAAACTTGTAATGTGGGAGGAAACCCTATTCCGTAACAAGTGGGCTAATAAACAAGCAATTAGAACAAAGGCCGGAAACCGCCTATTTGGGCAATGCTCAACATATTTTGTCAATGTCTCGCTGACACGTAATGACACTTGGCAAGTACAAGTTTAGAAAACTCATAAACCCCCGGCAAAAAACTGCTGAATCAATTTTGATGAAACATACCTAAGAACACTCGATCAAGTCCTCTTTTAAACAAAAAAACTAGATCAAAATGTATCCTTCCGTTTAAGAGCTACGACGCCACAGAGAGCCACACAGATACACAGATACACTCGGCAAACTTATAACACCCATCTTTCTGGCTCGGAGTTTTAAAAAAAGACAGATAATTTGAGATGTTGATCAAAGTAACAACTGAACTAGTGGATACAAAGGACGTTGTTCGGTAAGGGGCCGAATGTGTGTTAATTATTATCATATGTAATTACAATTAATCTACATTCGACTTTTTTACAACGGGGCAAATCAGTTTCATAATGTCTGGTCTAGTTGAAGTAGGGATGGAGCTCATCACATGATATGATAATATTGGTTTTGGTAATCTAAATGGCTTAGAACTGCGACACGACTGTGTTTTATGAGTGATCCTTATCTTTTTTTTTTATCTCTAAAGTGGGACATAGTGGGGATAGACTGCTTAAAAGCGAGACTGTCCCACCGATAGCGGAACGTATGGTCACTTTAAATATACATTGAACGAGGAATGCAAGCATATGCAGTTTTGCGGCCGAGTCGCGCCATGCACCCGTCGCTTCTACTCCCAAGTCCTACTCCTCCCTAGTCATTCTCCTTACTCATTCTCCTCCATAGTCATTCTCCTCCCTACTCGTTCTCCTACCGCCGCGCACGTAACATGTTTGAAGGCACGCAATACGTAAACGTACGTGCGTGCACGCATTACGTAAAATAGTGAATCATGTTTGGACTGTAGGAGTACTCCCTACCATCTTGCCTTTAGGCAGCCGGTGACACCCCCCGGTGAGGCGGTGGGAGCACGCACACTGGTAGAGTGCAGTAGTTCTGTTCCTAGTGAACTATTGTTATACTATAAGTGGTAACGCGCAGGAGCCGTACCACAAGCGTTCAACCAGTATTACTTTGACTTTTGTCAATACAGTTGAGAGAGTAAGACAAAGGTCAAAGTAATATTGAAATAAGGTTTCAATGAAGATTGTGGTGACGTGCAGGTCTGTCGGTGTGCGACAGCGACGCGGAGTGGACCGGCTCGGACCAGTCGCTGTTCCGCGCTCTGCACAAGGTGTTCCCGTCCAACTACTGCGCCATCGCTCAGGTCATGCTCTCCAAGACATGCCAGCAGGTAAACACTCACTCTAATACCGAATATGCATCAATGTTACTTCATAGGAATAATAGTTTTCATTGATTTATATACCATTGTAATAGTTAAACTAAAAATAATAATTTATTCGGTCAATAAACTTTCGAGATATGAACATTTAAGGGTTTGAGGGATGCTCTGTCCCTCTCTCGCGAAACAACAGTTTGTATTAATTTTTTACGACGAACTTGAACGATGACGTCATCGTTCGCTATCGTGTGCTCTCTGTCTAATATGAAATTAAAATGCTCGTAACTTTCTTATTTTCGAAGGTATTTTAATTTTGTTTTTGTGGAATGGATATATTTGTGGTTATCTTTTTTATGAACAAATATAAATAAATCATGCATATTCCCTATTATTTATTGCTAGGCTGTGTTACAGTGATACAAATATTTGTGTCAACAGCTCATATTAGACAGACATGTTAGACTTATAATATTGGTAGATAATATAATTCATTCGAGACCATAATATAAATACAATTTACAATTGTTCATTAATTCAATATGTTATTGTTAAATTTGACACGACTACCTACTAATTTTTTTGAATAAAATTCAAGGACCTTTGAAACAAACTAAAAAAAAACGACTTCAAAATGCGCAATTCGTTCACTTAGATGACATATTTTCCCAGTTATCTTGTTAACACGGAATCGAAGTGACGATGCCAGTGGTTTATTTGATGAACTATATTCTGTTCTGACGTATTACGAACTCTGCCACCTAGGTGTACACGTACTGGATCAAGACTGGTCAGGAGGAGTGTCGCGTGGAGGCCGAGCTGACCCCGCCTCGCAAGAAGAAGAAGAAACACCGGCTCTGGTCCGTGCACTGCCGCAAGATACAGCTCAAGAAGGACTCCGCCTCGCACCATGTGTCAGTAACATTATGTAACCTCTAAACACGATTCTACGACACGGGCAAACTGCGGCGACAAAAGAGAGCGTCGTGTGATGAGTCGATCAATAATTATAGTTTAAAAAACCGAAGCAACCGACTTCTCATGGATGCCATGGTCAGAACTGCATAGAGGTGGGCGTTTTTTCAACGAACTGTTTTTTTTCAACAGCTTCTCAATCGTCAACGAATTAACAGCTTTTCGTTATTACGTAAACCAGTAAAATTTTTGAAACCTGCTAATTGCACAAAAGCCGCTTCGTCCTGTTAATTCAACGCTTATTGGCTGAACGATACACGAAAATCTCCCAATACGCGCGATTAATTCCCGAATGGATCGAACGAGAGAAACCCGTTGCAACAAATTCGACGGGTTTTGTAAAAACGTTATTAGGTTCTCGTTGATACGTAATAGTCTAAGGTCCGGCTGCAGAATCAGTGCGCTCATCGAGTATTTGCTAAAAACCAAATTTTTACGCATATTTATGATTAGGAGAATATGATATATCTACTAGGGTGCCTATCAAAATGTGGCCGCAAGTATTTTTAATTAAATTATTATTAATTGATTTTTGGGAAAACATTTCGTTCATTTATTTTTTTAAATAAAATGTCGTCCACTTCACGGCAATATATATAAAGATTGAAAAATCACGGGTGCCGTCGCGCACTTGGCCGCACCTCTTCGCAGCCAAGTGTAAAGAGGTATAATTTTGGGACGTTTATACGTTCATAATGTACATTTATTATTTATATATCAAATGAAAGCATTTTTTCTGTTTATTATGATATAGGGGTGCCTAATTAAATCTGGCCGCAAATAAGGGGTGCCGACTGTTAAAGATGGTAAATATTTAAGGTAGAGTGAAAGAGAGTTAGCGCGTAACATCACTAGTCAGACGAGGATAGCGATTGCCAGCTGTACGACGCTTTAAAGCCATGCGCATGCATGCGAAAAATGGTGTTAATGGTTACATGGTTAGCATTCTGAAAACACGTACTAAACGCTTCCTCACTTTCATTGTGTGTACCGCGAAAATGTGGAATGCGCTTCCTGAATGGGTCTTAACGAATAGGTATAATCTAGGTGTCTTCAAATCGCGAGTGAATAGGTTTTCTCTAGGCAAGCGCGCTCCACCGTAGACCGTACCTATCGCTTAACACCAGGTTGATGTTGACGGTCAAAATTCAAAATTCAAAATCATTTATTTGCAGAGACACGGGTAAAAATGCAGATGTAAAAATATGTACATAATAGTGACCACCATGCTCTAGCACTATGGCGTGCAAAATATATATATAAGAACATAACAATATTTTAATTACTAATTTCATTTCTCAATGTAATAATTATTTAACAATTTGTCATTTAGGAATTCCTGAATAGAATAATATGTCATATCAATTAATAATTTCTTAAACCTAAATTTAAATATATCTAGATTGTCAATGTCTTTTAAATATTGCGGTAATTTATTATAAATAGTCCGACTCATCATAAACGTGCTGTTACTGTACAAGCGCAAGCCTATTGACGTGTGGCATGTTGCAGGTACAACTACACTCCGTGCGACCACCCCGGGCAGCCGTGCGACACGCTGTGTCCGTGCCTGCAGTCGCAGAACTTCTGCGAGAAGTTCTGTCAGTGCAGCAGTGACTGTGAGTACTCTACTCACTCATACTCTCACTATGACATATCGGCGCTTGCCTCACTAACTGTCCTATCTCATTTTTCAAATAATAAAAACTTATTATTATTTAGAATGCGAATACATTAAAAGTATCAATGTGACATTAACATGTAAGTAATTAAACCTCTGTGATAGCTAACATCATAATGTATGCAAAACATCAGATTTTTAATATTTTTGACAAACACAATCTGATCTCAGAACCGAGAAAAGTTTATTCTGATCAAATGACTAAAATGAGATAGGACAGTTAGTATACGAGCGACTATCTAACCAACAATATGGATATATTTAATATACCTAAAAAAATCCTTCAAAAATAAGAAAGTTACAATACAAGCATTTTAATTTCATGTTAGATAGGGAACACACGATCGCGATAGATGACGTCATGCATCATGTTCGCCGTACAAATTCAATACGTACTGTTGTATCGCGAGAGGGGAGGAATGCTCTGTCCCAGAGCATCCCTCCCCTAAAACTAACATTTATATCTCGGAAGTTTATTGACAAATCGTTTTTTTTTTCTTGTAAATGTATTACAATTAAGCATGTTGTCAATTAAAACTAATAATCCTATGGAATAAAATTGATGCATATTCCGTATTAGAGTGAGTGTTTACCTGCTGGCATGTCTTGGAGAGCATGACCTGAGCGATGGCGCAGTAGTTGGCCGGGAACACCTTGTGCAGAGCGCGGAGCTGTCGCTCGGGATAGGCTCGAAAATCTCTAAATATCGTGTCTTCGTCTGTTTTCATGAAGCTGATTTTAGAATATCTATCAAAACCACATTCAGTAAGTTTGTTTGCCATCAGTTTGATTTGGTCAAGTTTCTCTTTTAATACCAGTTTATTATTTACAAGGATTCAATTATCAGATCTGTGTCAGATATATTATTTGGGTTAGGTTTCTGTTTATCATACACATACATGTTACGTATTACTTACATAGAGTCGTTTATCAGACGAACTGTCAGATGAGCGTTCGGCATTTCGATAAAATGTCTTTTGAAAAAAAAAAACATTTCGTATACGGGGAATCGATATTCGGTATTTCCTAATTGGTATGTATGATCGTGGGTTGTGCGCAGGCCAGAACCGTTTCCCGGGGTGTCGGTGCAAGGCGCAGTGCAACACGAAGCAGTGTCCGTGCTACCTGGGCGTGCGCGAGTGCGACCCCGACCTGTGCACGGCGTGCGGCGCAGACGCACCGCACAACCTCGCCTGCTGCAGGAACGTCTCCGTGCAGCGGTATGTACTACCGCTACTCTAACTAGCCCGCTCTCTCCTTGTAGCGTGTCGGGTACGGTACACCACGAGATACATACGTTATTTTAGTCGAAAAAAATATAGGAATAAAGTAGCATCATTGCCGAGTAGACTGCGAGGTAGTGACATCGTCATCCTAGGAACTGTGGACGGCTGTGGACCCGTTCTCGCCATCAATATAGGAATAAAGTAGCATCATTGCCGAGTAGACTGCGAGGTAGTGACATCGTTATCCTAGGAACTGTGGACGGCTGTGGACCCGTTCTCGCCATCAATATAGGAATAAAGTAGCATCATTGACGAGTAGACTGCGAGGTAGTGACATCGTTATCCTAGGAACTGTGGACGGACCCGTTCTCGCCATCAATCAGGTATTTTTTTGCAGAAGATGACCATAAAATTATTTAATATTAAATTAAGCCCTGATCAAATATAGTTATAAATTTAATTTTAGCCTCAGAATTATTGGATTTTGTTGTCTGAAAATAAACGAATTTGAATTTGAAAATAGGCATGCGCCGTCAACTCACCTAGTGAGCGACGGTTACGGTCTACGATGGAGCGCGCTTACGTAGAAAAAATCTATTCATTCGCGATTTGAAGACACCTAGAGACCTAGATTTATATCTATTCGAAAAGATCCATTTAGGAAGTGCATTTTGGGGTAGGTACGCATAATGAAAGTGGAATGATATACAATTATTCGTAATTTAATACTGAATCCTTATTTTTGTAATTGTTAGTTACATTTATTATAATTATTGAAAGTCAGGTTGTACTTGAAAAATACTTATTTGCTTTGATAAAGTATCAACGGGATGTGGCGTCATTCCTCAAAATCGTCCGAGCTCAATGAGGTCTAAATTAGACCCCTAACACGATTAAAATAATTATGATTTTTAAAATTATTCGAAGCGGCAGAATAGACGTCTCTAGACTTCTCAATCTAAATTATGCTTACAGACATAAAGTCTTTATATCTTAAAGTTCGTCAATGTTGGTATATGAGTATCGGTCAACCCAGGACACTATATGTATTCGTGAATTTTGTTTTAGATTTTACGTCCAAGTGTTGGAAAGTCATTGCTTATTTGAATAAATTATTGTTGATTATTACGATCATTTTTACGCTTGACTACGAGGTTATGAATTGAATACAATTTTTTTTTATCAGCCCCGTTTGTACAAACTGTCCCACTGCTGGGAACGGGCCATCTTCTCATTGTTAGAAGGGTTAGGCCATAGTCTGCCACGCTGGCCAAGTGCGGGTTGGCAGACATCACACATCTTCAAGATCATTGAGAACTCTCAGACATGTAGGTTTCCTCTCGATGTTTTCCTTCACCGTTTGAAGTTGGTGGTTGTATTGAATACAATATTTATTTGTATTTGGTACATATGTGACTCGTATGTACCCACAGGGGGCTCCACAAGCACCTGCTGCTGGCGCCGTCCGACGTCGCCGGATGGGGCATCTTCCTGAAGGAGGCGGCGCACAAGAACGAGTTCATATCGGAGTACTGCGGCGAGATCATCTCGCAGGACGAGGCCGACCGCCGCGGGAAGGTCTACGACAAGTACATGTGCTCATTCCTCTTCAACCTCAACAATGGTGAGACAATTAAGCATCATTTATCATACACAATTCTTATTTTTGCTTCGATAACGTAGTAAATTCGACAATTTTATTATTTGATAATTAAAACCGCCACATTCGATTTTTCTTATCAAAGAAAAAGTGGTATTTTTTACGCGTTAAATAGTGAAGCTGAAAGAGAAAGAGGCAGCACACCTGTGTCAGTTCGCAATATCACATTCTCTTTTTGCCGATAGCTGTTTCAAGATAACACAGTCGTATCGATGAGGCGACATATTACATCATCGTTTTCAAACGACGCGACGCTTGGAAACGAACCGTTTCCAAAAAGGAAGAGGTTACCAATTCGACTGTATTTCTTTTGTATATTTATTCAGGGATTACTTCGCCAATTATGAATTAATTTTGATGATTCTGTTTTTGTTTGATAGACCATGATCATGAGACTTCAGAGGAAGTACTATATAAATTTTATCTTCAGTGCTTTGGTCTTTATAACAAAATAACTGAAATAATTTGTCATCCAACTAAACGAATTATATTTTGTAGTTGGTTTTTACTGTTTTTAGGATTCCGTACCAGCTGCTCAAATACATTTTTCGTAAATGTGCGTCCGTGTCTTGCGGTCAAAGTGCCATCTCCCAAATATGTTACCAGCCCCCTACCACATGCGTTCAAGCACTCTTATTTCAATATTATGACTTGTCTCGCTCTTACTACAGTTGAGAGAGCAAGTTTACATTGTTTGTTTATTTTTGATATGGTTGTATGTAATAATATAATTGTAATATTGAAATAATATTGCTATCAAGTTTGTGGTAACCCTCCAGCGCCGAGATGAGTCATAGTAGTGGTGTATGTTGTGCAGACTTCGTGGTGGACGCGACTCGCAAGGGAAACAAGATCCGGTTCGCGAACCACAGCATCAACCCGAACTGCTACGCGAAGGTGATGATGGTGAACGGAGACCACCGCATCGGCATCTTCGCGAAACGAGCCATCCAGCCCGGCGAGGAACTGTTCTTCGACTACAGGTCACCGATCAAACACTATTATTGCGTCATAGTCGTAGAACAACGATGGTGGTGCATTTGAAGCAGTTACATTTTGTTGAACAAGTATTTTTGGCCGATGAATCAGAACAAATAATGTTCATTTATAAAAAAAACGAAGTTTTAAATTTTGTTTTTCATCAAACTTATAAAAAAAACTTAAATGTTCAACGGTTTTGTTACCGCATAGTTTCGTCATCCATAAACCGATTTTAAATTTTGATTTGCGCGTATTTAAAAAATACCTCAGCAGTTATTGTGTTAATTATGCCATTGTTTTGAATATTGCGCAACTACAGTGATGTATAATACTCCTCGCTGATAGCTGATGTAAAAACGCTCTTATTAATGCAAAACACTTTGGTCACATTTCTTTATTGTACCATTTTCAAATTAACATAGATTCTCGTAACAGCCTAACTCCATATGATAACCATTCCCTTGTTTTACCCACCAGATAAAATTATTTGGAGTAAATTAAAAACCCCCGACGCAAATAGGTACAATATAATTTTGCTGTGTGGCATCGTAGTTCTCAAACAGATGGTGAGATTTAGATCTAGTTTTTTTTATTAGAAAGAGGACTTAATCAAGAGTGTACTTTGCTGTTTCATTAAAATCCATCCATAATTTGTCAATGACAAAAAAAAAAGAGAAATTGATTAATAACACACGTAATTTTCTGTAAATTTAGTTCTCACGTAAGTGAAATTGTAATTTCTTATTGAGAAATAAAATTCTTTAAACCGAATTTGTTTACAGATATGGACCAACAGAGCAGTTGAAATTTGTCGGCATCGAGAGAGAAATGGAGTTTTTATGAGAACAATCAAAATAATGCATCGAACAGAGCTCTGTGACTGACTCCTAGTGCTATAGTTATAAGGTTTTTAATCCAGTGTCGCAAATCCAATGTTATGTTCATTTCTGTTATATAATTATCTGCAAGCTTGTTTATAAGTGCAGATGTATTTTTTTTTATCAATATGGATTTTAAATGCTGACAACATTGGCATAATTGATAGATATAGTAATGTCTCGTATTTGTATGGGTAAATGTCTAATTTTAAAAAATACATCTTGTAAGTAA
This sequence comes from Lycia hirtaria, assembly GCA_947563715.1. Lineage (NCBI taxonomy): Eukaryota > Metazoa > Arthropoda > Insecta > Lepidoptera > Geometridae > Lycia > Lycia hirtaria. The sequence continues at coordinate 36,753,644 of OX387385.1, forward strand.
CTGATTTTAGTATTTTATTGAGTGTGACTAATGATTAATCAGAAATTAAGAAAGTTGAAAAAAAAAATACCGAAAAAAAAGTCTGGTGTAAATGGAGTGACAATTGATAATTTAAAAGGAAATCAAATAAAATATACTATTAAACTCAATAGAGGATATATAATTAGTTAACAAACTTCAATATACATTTTTACACAATATACAAACAACTACAAAATGCATATTTGCACTAAATTGTTCATTAAAATCACATAATTGCTTCAATACTAGTTCTAAAATAAACAGACTATCTCACTGAACTCCACAGTCACTACTTGAAACAAAAGTATTGCTTATAAAAATAAACATTTTAAATATTTCACAGTCAAAATGTTGCATCATACATTGTGTGTGTGACATCACCGGATCCATATTTTTTCATTAAAAATATTGTAATTCACTTCAGCAATAACTTTTGTAACTTAGAAAAGGAGGTTATTAGTATTTTAAAACTATACAGTCTAATCTCAAGAGCAGGGCATCAACACAGGTGGCCTAGAATCAGTTTTACTAAATTTTGATTAATGGCATATTTAAAGTAATTTTTTTAAGTGTTTATTATTTAAAAAAAAAAACTAAATTGAATCACTGTGAAGATAGCCACACCTTTCATAATCCTTTTGATTCTATGATTGATCAATCACAAATGTGTTAAAATTAAGTTCTAGGTAGTTTGAAATAGATGCATAAAATAAAAACCTAAAAAGTAACTTTACATATCCAATTAATAAACCATATATGATTCATAATAACAATGAAGCATACAAAGTAAGAGGGAAAAATTCTAAAATATTGTGATAGTTTAATCTACATATTGCATCATTTTGACTGTGAATTTCCTCACTGGGTTAATAATCACAAGAACCATCTTTCCAGCCATCTCTCCACCTCTCATTAACTTTACTACAATCAAACACTGGTTTGTGAAGTTTACGGTTCACTGTGTTATGTCGTTCACACAGCCACACAGCGAGTTCTTCTCTTGACATTGTCTTTGGTGGGTTTTCTTTTATGCTGAAAAAAATGTGTGAAAATAAGCTTGGGACATTGTATTATCCAGAACAGGCTAAATAAAGAAGAAATATAGGATAGATTAAATAATACACAATCAAAATCAGCCATCAGAATGTAACTAAATTTAGCTGTGTTTTTTACAACTTTAGTGGCAAATATCTGTAAATTGGCAGTTGCTACAAGTTGCCAGGTATATATATATATATATACCTTCAGTCTACACAAGTACTACTCAGTACAACACATTTAGTTCATCATAAAATAAGTAATGTATAGCGGTCCTGGGCTCTCAGAATACAAAGCTGTAATACTTCTTTAGGTAGACTGCCAAAAGGTTCTGCTATTGTCAAACCATTACATATTTGCATTGTAAGATAGAGAAATAGATATTAAACAGCTAAATGCTCTTTATAAAACTTTACAGTTTAAAAAAATTATCACTGTTTACTTTCAAACAAGACTTTCATATAATCTTTTAACTATTACTATACTACTTACTCTTTTTTGAAGTCAAGTGCACAAGGTTCACATGGATAGAACTGAGCAAAGATGTTGAAAAATCTTGTCATATTACTAGACTGTTCTTTTGATGGTTTGTCTGGAAAGTATGCAACCATTGAGTGTAGGAACCCCCATGTTGACCTGCCTAGTTCATTTTTGTCTAGCGGACAGTCACTTCTAGGTTCTGGGTTCAGTGGCGACTGAAAAAAAGATTGTTGAAACTTAGTTTATTCATGACAGTAATCTCATAAATTTTAAATAAAAATCAACAATTACATTAATGAAAGAATAAACTAGAACTGCTCTTTAAGCAAACGTTTATGGTTTGAGCGAATATTAAAAAAAAAACATCTAGAAAGTACTAGGTTAGGTCTTGTAACCTATCCGTTGTACCTGGTTTGGTTTCTCTGGTGATGATTTTCCCGGAATGGCTTTACTCCGACTCTTAGCCCAGGATTTGAAGTCTGAACACGCTCGACACGGCTTGTCCTCCTCTTCCATACCATGGCTTGGCATTATCACCGAATCTTATCAGATATAGTCCCGAAATCAGTTCCTACTATTGTGCAATATATAAGTTAATCTAGTAGTTATCCCAAAACATTGAGCTTCTGTGGAATTAGCTACGGTGCTTCTTACGGCTGCGATAATGCTTAGTAAATTATCCAAAATATTTATTTGATTTAATTTGCCGGTTCAAAAACTCGATTTTTCTTTTCGTTAGTTCACGGTCTTCAGCTGTCAGTCCAGTGAGTTCACTCACTCACCACTGTCATGTCTGTCCTTGACTCAATTTTGTCAATTATAATGTCAGTGTCAACATCAATTTTTTTAAATTAATCCATGACTAGGTCATTCATGACTGTTTATACAAACATTTTATTCGAAATACTGAGCATGCTATAAGGAAATACTACATACATCATTTATCTTTTTTTTTACACCAGCCGATGCCGATGGTAGTGATGGTGTACCCGAAAATGAAATGAGCCGATTTAAAAGATATCTATTAGCTCATGCGTTGAAAAAGTAGAAAGTAGACAGAATTTGAGAAATGGGCAGTATTGTGCCGACTTTTTGCATGTCCTGTTATGGAATGGGGAGGATGGAGAGAGTGGAATAAGGATAAGGTTGATGATGCTTTGAAAAAATCCTACTTTTTAAGTTGTTTATAGCTGGCGCTTCGATCCGAACAACTTGTGTTTACTGCATTCGAAAACATCCAAATAAATAAATCGATCGTATTATGATAATATAAAAAAAATAATGTTAAAAACTTCAGAATAATGTATGTTGGTAATATATTTAATATCATGTATTAAGTAATAGAAATAAATATATGTAACGTTTAGAGCGTACCTTTCATAGATGCATGCAATGCGCTTGCATTTTGTACTAACGCCATGTTCAATTTTATTGCTTAAATCCATAATAAGACAAAATAGTTAAAAAAACATTTTTTCTTGTTGTAGGAAAGAAAGAATGTACTACGACGAAAATTTCCATGACAACTATGGTTTCAATAAAACCTTCGACAATCTAACCAAGACACTAGACGGTAAGCGCCACTGTGGCTAGGATGGAGCACGTTGATCTATTTTTTTATGCAAGATAGAACTATGATTGACCACCGACTCGCCTGATGTTAAACGACGTTGTGGCGGAGGCTTGTAGATCTAGAAGATATCAATTCACTCTACCTTTGAAATTTCCAAGATTATATATATTCAATCTAGTCTAAGCCTAGCCATTTGGGGTAGACAAAGATAATTAAATACTACAGGGTAGAAAACAGTTTTCTTAAGAGTCACAGTTAATTTTTCTCTAATTCTCCACACTACATTTTGGATTAAATATTTACATGATTGGATACTAACTGGACTGGCATCACAAATTAAAACGAGTTATAATTATAACGTAACATACGTTTATTTGCCACTTAAATCTTAGAATAAATTTATTACAAAATATGTGTTTCTAAATATAAACAACAGTTACAAGACTAGTGATCAATGAGTGCGATTATTTTCGAAATTACTAGAATTAGAAATTTTATCATTGCACGATAGTCCAGCGAGCTTTATTGAAAGTATTTGTTATTTACCTTTGACGTATGTAATGAAACATAAATTAAGTTAGGATTATTATTTTAAAAAAAACCTTGTATACTTTTTTTTTAATTTTATTAACGGGCAAGTGCCTTTATTAACTACAACAAAACAATTTACAAACTCAACTAACTAAACTACTACACAAAAAGCATATCGATTACCCCAGACCGATAATCGTCTACTTTGTTGTATAAAATGAAGATGATTGTCAAAATCAGAGAAATTATAATATACCGAGTAAAATTATAACATTTCTAGTAAACTTATAATATTTCCAGTAAAGTTATAATATTTCTAATAAATTATAATCCCTAGCAAGATTATAATATCGCAAGGGTATGTCAAACACTGCGACAACATAATTATAACATCAACAAAATTGCTATCAAATGAACGTCGCTAAGCGATAAGCGGCTAACCTCACATTTATGCGAAAATTAATGTTATACCTTATTAAGCTTTATGTTTAAGGTATACAATTAATTTTCCCATAAATGTCATCATTATATACCACGTGGTAATTATGTTGTGCAGAGTTTCAGCCATCATCTAACTTTCGCCTAAAGTTGTGATTATAATTTTAAAGAACTGCATTTCAACTCGAAGGATTTTCACAGGCTGTCACGATTTCTGAAACAAAATGACAATAATTATTACTACAGCTAGAATGTTCTCTGTCGATTTTAATCAGATGGAAACTGTAACCCACTATTATTAAGTATAGAATCATAACATTCTCGATAGCGACTTCTTAAAGGCGTTCGATGTGGTGGATCACACCCTTCTCATCCGGAAGTTTCACCACATATCGTCTTGTCGTTTCGTCTGTGGATCTCTATTGTGATGGTGCGGATCCTATCTCCGTAACCGCTCGCAGCGTGTCATGGTCAGAGGTGTTAAATCCATAACAAGGTTAGTGCCATCTGGAGTTCCCCAAGGCTCACATCTTGGTCCTCTTTTTTGAAATGAAAAATACACACGCTGAGCACTTTTTTGGTTAAGCTTTTTGCAGTCTAACTTACGATTTCGTTATTGATACGCTGTTGAGTGTATGTTTTTTGTAAGAAAGTATGCAGAAAATCACTGTAAAAGATTATAAATACGAATTGCGCATTCTTTAGAATAATTTTAATAACATCACTTATTTTTTTACAAAAAGTTGGAGATTACGAAATACTTTTGCCAGAGATGTGTAAGATTAAAATAATATATATATAGCCACTCAGGGAGTGAAGACGAACTTAACGAGACCTCACACATCAAAATGGGTCAAACCGTTTAAGCTGTAGGTGCTCATATAGAAACATACATAAATACACGCGAAAAACATAACCTTCTTTCTTGTGCAGTCGGGTAAAAATTCAATAATAGCGTATGCGTAAGTTCCGCGAGCGCGGATGCGGATGTGCGCTCACTATGCAGTATGTCTCGGAGCGCGTCGACGGCGGGCGAGCGCGGCAGCTCGAGGCCGAGGTCGCAGCTGCGCGCCACCGCCGGGTCCAGCGGCAGCGAGCCCAGCAGCGGCACGTCCAGGTCGGAGCACATCTGCTTCGCGCCGCCGGTACTAGCCGGGAAGATCTCGCTGCGGCTCTGCACAATGTACACATTCATTTATTCATCATCATTAAGGACCAGATTATATGCAACATAAAAAGATTGAAATATACATAAAAATTGTATAAAATATGCATGAAAATTTGTAAAATATGTGTTCGCGACGACCGACGGAATTAATTATAAATAGTAGTTTCTAAGATAGTTTAAGTTATATAAATAAACGGATGTCGTAACGGCAGTTTTAATGGTGAGGGAGCCCAACAGCGAGGCATAGGTAATAAAATATAAATCGGCGAACGGTAATAAAGTACCGTATGCTATTAGACTGACAATGGTGCGGGCGCAACAGACAGCGCCCGCTACCCTTATCGCAGGTACATGACAGGGATCGCCGGAGATTCACACGGTCCCGTTATTGCCGTTCGGTGATAAATACGAACGCAAGCCGCGTTCCCGACACATTCTGTCTTCAGCCTTCAGTCATCTACATTCAGTCACTGCACTCTCTCAAGGCAGTCTGTCATTCCGTTCTCAGCCGACACTCTCAAGACGACATTCTTTCACGGACAACCCTTCATTTACGCCTCGCTCTTGGGTCACCTCGTCAGGGTGCCTTTACGACATCAAGAGCACACAAAAGCCTGCGTTTCTTCTCCGAGAAGCAATCCCAGCGCACGTTCCACCCGCCAACGACCGTGGTACTGGACACCGAGTCGGTCCCTCCGCCTACACTCCTCTAGCCACATACAGTCCACTCGACTGGCCCGGCTTGGAGGTACCGCGGTCCGGAACAATATGCAACATATTTACTGATGTTATCAGTAAATTACGTATTTAAACAAAATTTAACAACCCTACAGATATTTTAAACAAGATTACAGTCTATAATAATATTAATTCTTAATACAATTAAACGACCAATTATAAATGTTAAATTAAATTTAACGAATCGTTTTTTTTATCAGCTCTGTTTGTACAAACTGTACCACTGCTGGGCGCGGGCCATCTTCTCATTGTGAGAAGGGTAAGGCCATAGTCTACCACGCTGGCCAAGTGCGGGTTAGCAGACTTCACACATCTTCAAGATCACTGAGAACTCTCAGACATGTAGGTTTCCTCACGATGTTCTCCTTCACCGTTGAAGTTGGCGGCAATCAACAATACGCACATAACTTCGAAAAGACAGAGGTGCGTGCCGCGGGATTCGAACCCAGGACCTGCGGATCCCAAGTCAGACAGTCTCCCGACTAGGCTGCCGGAAACTTCAAGGTCCAGTGGGCCAAATGGTCCAGTGTCAAAAGTACAGATGGCCAAAATGACAAGTCCCAAAAGGTCAAGTCTAAAATTCAGTTGTAACTCAAAGTATTATAGGTCTGCAATTTGCATAATATTTAGTATAGAAGTAGGTATAGATATAGACTAGGCTACATGTTTTGTCATAATTTCTGGCTGCGACAATAGCATTAGTTATAAAGCCAGCCCGCGTCGTACCTGACAGTTGGGGCAGACGAAGATCGACATGTTCTCCAAGACGCCGAGGAGCCGCACGCCGATCTTCCTGCAGAAGTTGAGCTCCTTCCTGACGTCGAGCAGCGCGGTCTCCTGCGGCGTGGTGACCACCACCGCGCCGCTCAGCCCCGCGCCCGCCAGGTACTGCACCGCCGACAGGTGCTCGTCCGACGTGCCTGCACATTATCATCATCATCACCATCCATCGAATTACGAAATATCGAATATCAAACGATGACGCGTGTCCGTACTTCTAGTAGTCCGATAGAAAAAAGGTAGGGGAAGGAGATCATATACTTAAATCAAAACATTTGATCCCATAAATTTAGCTTCCCATGAGATCAGTAGCATAGTGAGGGACCCGTATAACGTATATGTACAGTATATAATAAGTAGTATAGTGTGTACCTGGCGGAGTGTCGATCAGTAGATAGTCCAAGTCCCCCCAGTCCACTTCGCTCAGGAACTGCTTGATCATACCTGAAGATACAAATTTTTATATCAGTTCTTACTATTTTTTTAACTTCCAAAAAGGAGGTTCTCAATTCGATTGTATGTTTTGTTTGTTACACGATAACTTGTTATGAATTGATTTTGATGATTTTTTTTAGTTTGGTAGGTCGTAACTTCAGAGGTGGTCCCACATAAATTTTAACAAAATCGGTTTGTTACTTTGGTTTTTAATATAATAATTTGGTTAAAAATAACTGGAACAATATGACATCCAAGTAAGCGAAATTGCGTTGGTGCTAAACTGTAGGTCGTTCGATCCCCACCCAGGGCAAACATTTGTGAGATGAGCATGGATGTTTGTTCTGTCTGGGTGTTTCTATGTATAATAATCATATGTATTTACAAAAACTAAAACCGGACAAGAACGAGTCAGACTCGCCCACCGAGGGTTCCGCACAAACTAGTAGATAAAAGGGGGAGTTTATATATTTTTTTAATATTTTCCTTCATAAATCGAAAAATATACAGCGCAAAAATATTTAAAACCCTGTTTTAGCTTGTGCTAATTAAGCTCTTTCATATGATATCCCACATGATACGGTTAAAGAACTTTAAAATTTGGACCATCTTTCCTTGCATAAAGACACAATTTTTTTGTGATTTAATTAAAAATTCCCAGTTTTCGGATTTTTTCCTATATGTGTACAATGCTTCTTGACAAATTTCATAGTTCTAAGTCAACGGGAAGTACCCCATAGGTTTGATTCCCTTGTGAGTATCGAAATGTGCGTTTTTTACGACATATTCGGCTGTAACTTTTTTTTACGAAAACTGAGAAACTTGATTTTTATTTCTGCAGCAAGAGACTATGGATCTGCGTATATGGTTTTAATTTAAACACGATACCTTCACCCGTTCCTGAGATAAAGGTCTTGACACCCGGACGGACGGACAGACAGACAGACAACAAAGTGATCCTATAAGGGTTCCGTTTTTTTTCCTTTTGAGGTACGGGACCCTAAAAAGTATACATGTATTCTATCAGCTATCTAGTTTCCATAGTACAAGCTTTGCTTAGTTCGGGCTAGATGGTGTTGTGTGAAATATCCACCAAAATCTATTTATTTACTTTCTTTCTTTATTGTTTAGCTTTTTGTATGACAAAAGCAAAATGTTAGAGTGTGATGTGGTGATTGTACCGTTTTTCTTGGGTCCTCTCCATATGACGGCGTCGTCTGGACTGCTCAGCAGGAAGCCGATAGACATCAACGACAGGTTGTCCGTCACGTACTGAAACCACATAAATACTACGCTTAAGGTGGAGATTAAAGCGCGCAGCTATCTCTCTCGCGCAAGTCACGCATCACATTTTTAAACATATAAAATGATTGAGTAAGCATATTAGAAAAGTAAAAGGCCAACTTGTTTATTTAGACAGGAGAAACATAAAAAAAAGTTTTAATCACATATCATTTATACTGCCGATGGAATAGTAAAGAGGTGCTTGTAGAGACCCTTTTTAAAACGCTCTTTGTTGAATCGTGTCTGTATGGGTCAAATCTTGAAAGCTAAATTAGTTCCACTTTCTGAAGTTAGATTGAGCTCAAAGGTACAATGGAATAATAAGGTACCATTGAGCTGGTCTAATGATGGAGTCGGAAGGTGGCTATAGGATCTTCTAAACTAAATCAATCCATAGACTTTGGGCTTGGGAACTAAAAATTGTAAATTAAATATAAAATATATATATAATTATTATTTATTTTTTAAAGCTTGAGCCGCTTGAGGCACTTATGTACGCTATCTGTTATATAGGTTTACTATATAATCAATGCCTCAAGCTTTTCAATCATATATTTTCCTATTAGTTCACTTAAAAAAAATATGAAAGCTTGTTTAAAAAGAAAAAATATTTATAAATGTATTATAGTTGGAAGGATGATTTCAAATGTTATCCGTGAGCATGGCTTACAATGAGGGTAGCATGTAAACACATAAACACATAAATTGCACACAAACATACACAAATTGAATTTTTTATTGTGACATAAATTTGCATGTGGTATGTCGGTACTTACGACAGGCGACCAGCCGGAGCCCGAGTTGTGCACCTGCTCCCCGCGCACCCCCAGCACGCGCGGCTGGCTCGGCCCGCAGATGTCCGCGTCAAGGATACCCACCTGCGACGAATATATTTAGTCTCTTTTTCCAAGATCAACATCCTATCTCCTAGTAGCTTTGCTCATTTCATCTTTGTCTACATTTGCGTACTAACACGTGAATATGTAGAATAGGCTATTGAATATGCGATTTAAACAAACAATAGACCGCTAACCGCTTCTGTTACATGGATTAAAGTATGCAAAATAATCAATGTTATTTGGGCATGTATAACACTACGATGTAAGATGTAGATCTATTACAAACAAAACACAATTTAACCACGACAATTGACCCCATAAATCCTGACCCATATACCTACTTCAACCCGCGAGCGCCAAAATATTGAAGCTCCGTACCATGAGTGGCCTGGTACGGCGCGGAAACCAGCTCGGCTGGAAGAACCTTGCAAATTCTTTGGCCCGAAGCCTTCGGGATCAATAGACGTGCTTGTCGGCTTCAAGTGCCTAGTATTTAGGTACACAATTTGTTGTGTTTTGAGTTGAGTGTTCTTCCGGCATGGAGTTTGGAAATTCGCAAGAAAGGAGATCTAGATACAACAGGGTGATGTTAATTTACTTATTTTGTGTGATGCTTTCTGACACGACCATCATTTTTTTTATATCACTAGGTAGTAAAAAAATAGTTTAGTATTTTTACTATTTTCTACCGTTATTTTGATTTTTTTACACTTATATTCTAGTTGATTTGGTGGTGGTGCTAGAACAGATACTTCCTGACACGACTACGCTCAATTTGGTGCCTTTGTCATATTTTTTGATGGAAAATGGTAGATTAGAATATTTACGACTTTTTACCACTACTTTATACTTTATTGCTCTTAGGGGAGTCGGTCAAACGATCAAATGTCTTTCTTGTGATTCATTCTGTTTATTCAGTAAGCCATTTCTAATTTTAATCAGATCTGTTGTCTCTGTTGAGCCATTCGTAGAGAATTGATATACATACCTACTCACATGAATTCGTAACCCTTGGCCATTGGTTTATTGCCATTCGTCAATTCGTCAGTTAGTAATATTATTTCCTATATTTTTTATTCCCGTCATACAGACTTTCCGTCCCTAAAAAAAAGTTGACGAAATTCGCCATATGCTTATCAATGACCTAGACAGACTTATAAATGTAAGAAGAATAAAAGTTTAATTGATGCAACATGCCTAGCTCGTCCGCGGCTATATCATGAAAACATTGTTCAAACTCGACGGTCACAGCGAATGTTATGTATGGCGTGATATCTGTTGTATCTGCGTGTGAGGCACCACGGCACCGTACTTCTCAACTGAATTTATTTTAGTTTTTTTTTGACAAAGAGTTTAAGAAAAAAGGTCAAACACTTAGTAGAAAGATAACTTGAGCGAGAGCTCTTAGCGTCTTCAACAAAAAAAAATACTCGGCTAATCTTGATCTAGCTAGATGTGAAAATGACGATGCGGTCGAAAATGAAGCATCTTACTAAGGGAAACTAAAACTGGCTTTTCATTATTTTTTTCAGGATATTCGTATATTATATGAGCAACTTGAGAAAACTTAAGAACCTCCGATATAAAAAAAAACGACTGAACTGATTTTAATAACACAGAAAAAAATAGAGAAACTAGATCAAAATAGCTCCATCCGTTTGAGAACTACAGAGAGACACGCAAATACATAAATAAACACGTCAAACTTATAATATAACAAAAAAGGTAAAATAGAGCGTTAAAATTTCCATTATCGTATGGTTATACTAATGGGTGTCGGTCGGGATACATCCACATCGTAAAGACTATCAATACATGCTTGTAAACATGCCATAAACATACGCTTTTATGTTAATCTCATACATTATCAATATAATACGATAGGGGATGGTCGGTAATGGGTGCGTCAACATATTACAGTGAAATCATTTAATCCTACTACATATTATATGTAGTTCTATTATACTACGTGTGATTCTGCTAAGTATGGTATAGCGGCGATCAAACACTGTACTTGTTTATTAGCGCACTGCGCCTATATGGTTTTAATTTCAACTCGATACCTTCACGCGTTCCGGAGATACAAGTCTTGACAGACGGACAACAAAGTGATCCTATAAGGGTTCCGTTTTTTTTGCTTTTGAAGTACGGAACCCTAAAAACATACAGTCGAATTGAGAACCTCCTTATTTTTGGAAGACGGTTAAAAAAGTAAATACCATCCTTATCTGAGCCAGACAAATAAAATATTGCAATTGTAAAGGTCCCGGCCAGAGCTGATTGAAGAGGCCACATAAGTTCAGCTCGTAATTAAAAGTATATTCACACGAAACTATTATTATATAGGTACATATGTTTATTTGTTTGTTTCACGCACATACGGTTTCTTGTTTACACGATTTTAATTATGTCCTGACGGAATGATGGCCGAGGCTAATCGGAAAGCGGAGCGTAGGAATTAGGACGTCCAGATGCGAGATGGGTCCACGATATTGTAGCAATCGTAGGTCGAACTAGATTCAATTAGCACGAGACCAAGACGAGGTGTTATTAAGAGATAAGTCTATATACAGCAGTTGGATAGAGAATGTTGAAATGTCGAAATGTTGTGGTCGATGATGACGTTATAATTGTGTGATAACAGGGAGATGATGAAACCGGAATGTTACAATTACAACTTCGAGATGGTTAAAATCAGTTTGACTAAAGCAGTTTAAGTACCATAAATATATTCAAGATTTATAAGTGATAATCAGGTTTATATTATATATTTAAACTTCTATATGTCGCAAGTTGCCCGTTTCACTCGCGCAACATTTTTGAAGATATAATAAAAGGTCTGAATAGACTTACGAAAACATCCCTACGAGAGCCCTATAAGTAGAAAGCAATATCACAAATGTACAACAAATTTTAAATTTTAACCGACTTCCAAATAGGAGGTTAAAATTTCGGTTCGGTCTGTATGTTTTTTTTGTATATTTGTTCACCGATTACTCAGACAATGATTTTGATGATTCTTTTTTGTATTTGGTAGGTTATACTTCAGAGGTGGTCCCATATAAATTTTATAAAAATCGATGCAGTACTTTGGTTTTTATAACAAAATAACTGGAATATCATCCAAGTGCCTGTAGAAAAGTGAACAGCAAGTCGTGTACATAAATGTAATGTATTGCGTATTTTGAAGTAGGTTTTATCAGTTTTTTAAACTATAATTATCATCCAAACAAATTCTTATGCATGAAAGTGAAATGAGAAAAAAATCGGACAAGTGCGAGTCAGACTCACCCACCGAGGATTCCGTACAAACTAGTAGATAAGAGGGGGAAATCATATTTTTTTTATATTTTCCTTCATAAGCCAAAAAACATAGATCGTAAAAACATTTAAAAACCTGTTTTAGCTTCTGCTAATGAAGCTCTTTCATATGACACCCCACATGATACGGTCAATTCACTTTAAAATTTGGACCCTCATTCCTTGCATACCTTTCACATATTTTTTGTGATTAAATTAAAAATGTCCAGTTTTCGGATTTTTTCCTATGTGTGTACTCTAACACAATGTTTCTTGCCAAATTTCATAGTTCTAGGTCAACGGGAAGTACCCCATAGGTTTTGATTCCCTTATGAGTGTCGAAATGTGCGATTTTTACGACATATTCGGCTGTAACTTTTTTTTACGAAACCGAGAAATTTTATTTTTCTTTCTGCAGCAAGATATTATGGATTTGCGTATATGGTTTTAATTTCAACACGATACCTTCACGCGTTCCCGAGATACAGACGGACAACAAAGTGATCCTATAAGGGTTCCGTTTTTTTCTATTGCGGTACGGAACCCTAAAAATATATAATTTCCCCCTTTTATCTACTAGTTTGTACGGTACTCTCGGTGGGCGAGTCTGACTCGCACTTATCCGCTTTTTTTTGATAAGGAAAAGCTTCACAGACTCTGCCTTGGCACTGTTAGTTTAAGAAATATTATAATACAAAAAGTATTACAGAGATTTTTTTATCTTGTGCTTCTTTAGCTAAGAAAGTATGTAATGATTATTGCCAATGGATATGCAGCTAGCGAGAAAATTGAAGGCACGCTAAATTAAAACAAAATATGACAAAGCCTTTTACAAAAATAATAAGAATTATTGGCTCTTGCCAGTGAGCTATACGTACATATTACATGTCATATCTTTGCAAAATCATTTGTAAAGTGACTTCTATTCATTCAGACTCAAACTTACGTTAATTTCTGGACTGGAAGCAGCCAGTGCATGTCCCAGCAGTGAAGTGACAGTGCTCTTGCCGACACCTCCTTTACCTGACAATATCAGGATCTTGTGTTTCACATTGGAGAGACGGTTCTTGATGATCTCAATTGCAGGGTCGGGGCCTGATGGGACACCTAGTGGGGTTGAATAAAGCAAAGTGACATTATTTTATTTTACTTTGAAAGGAAAATTGACAGCTAATTATATAACGGAAATGAGAATGGAAAGCCAATAAATTTTTTCCATAATTAATAACAAAGAGTAGTTAGATACAGGATTCGAGACACACTGTGGTCAATTCTGAAGGCACCACCAAACTAATTAAAACTCACTAAATAAAAAAAGGTACAAAAGTTGTATGGGAATTTCGTTTCATTTTTTAATTTAGTTATTTTAAAACTATAATTATTTAATTGGCACCTTCAGAATAGCTCTTATTGTGTACAATGTGGATCCCTCAGAGGTTAAGATTTCATAGCAGTGTAGATCCATTGCATATGTAGGAATATCAAAATACTACAGTATCTTAATTAGATTACTTATCCATAACAATACAAAGTGAATGGCACTAAACTATACTAATATGTATAGTAAGTAGTGTATCTATACTAATATGTATATATCCAAAATAATATCAATAACACATAATAATGAAGGCTACCCTTTTTATGATCACCAGTTGGTGAGTGAGGTCTTGAAGTATAGCTGCAAAAAATTTGTTATTACACACGTGGAAACAGAGTTTAATTATAAATCATTTTCTAATAACGTAAAAGTGCAATTGAAGAAAATATAGAGTATTGTTGTTGTGCAGTTCCATTTTGTGGGAAAAAGGGAGGATATGAGTTTCCGAAAGAGCAGTAGCGATTCCCAGGGACCACTGTAGGTGACCCTACTATTATATTTATCAATTTATTTTATTTAATAATATTTACACTCAACTTAACATTATATTTATTTATGTACAGAATAATACTTACATACATTACATGCACACTATCAATCACACATTCATCATACTTAACATAATATTTACATTAATATTAATTCGAGCAGGCATCGCCGCGCGCGTAATCTTGTATAGCTATTTTCCCGTTATGCGGCACAGCGGTCGGCGCATGCGCAGACTGCGCAGACGCTGGCCGACGACGCGCGCCTTCCACCAGTCCCTACTAGACCATTCAATGCGTAGCAAGTTTGTGGAACTTTCGTACGCAACGACTATTTTAATACTTGTATCGATCTATTTTCTATACTTTCGACTCTTAATTCTTTTACAACAAATATTTCCCTGTGTTGTGCCTTCTATCTCTTGTCTGTACTTTTTCTATAGAGAAGTGTGTGTGTGAATACACAGTCGAACATTCCACACGTCTTTTTCTTTCTACTACTACGGACACTCCACCACGGTGGCTCATCACCTGCCACCGCTATACTCCTTCAAAACACTTGCATGTTTGTAAAAAATATTTCATACCCTGACGATTATGTGTAACCTAAATAACCAACTACTGAAAATCATAAGTAATAAGTCATTTCAGAGACCACTCACTCTACACCAGCACCTCTAGTGACACATTCAAACATGGTAGCCCTCATTGACTTAGCTACAATTATCCCTTGCCTGCTTACATACTAAGTTAAGGTTTATCTAGCTACTGAGATAAGGCATACTATTATCATTAGTGGCATATGCTAATAATTAATTTCACATACATATAAATTCAAGCTGCTAATATTTCTAAGCATTGCATCATCCTAAATAACGGTACTTCGCAAGGACTTGGCGCTGTACAGTTATTACTTCTCACCCACCCAACTGCATACTGCTTTTACCGGTGCAATTATTGCCTGCACCTATTGTCTTCAATATTGTAAAAGAATAACAGTTAAAGTTATATGCAAGCGCTTAATGGGATCGAGGGTTGTGTAAGCCTCCCTGTGATATTTCGAAATATTGAATATGATGTACTTATCTATTTATTACTTAAGTATCTACGCTATCATTATATCCTTATCATACTAAACTTATACTAAAATCTTAAGTTAATCCGTCGTCCTGCACATCTCATTCTATAAAATATAGCATAATTGAAAGAGTCACATAAAGAATGTAAACAAACCACTTACCAGAAGCGCAAATATTCTGGTTGGGGCAACCGGCGCAAGCAGAGGCCTTGCCAGCGTCCTCGCTCTGTGTCCCAGGACAGTCTATAATGTTTAAAAGATTTGTAATAGGCTCATGGTACCGATATGAAGCACAAAAACATTAAATAAATTATATCAACAAGTAAACTTACGTTGCGGCGCGTTATCTGGTACGTTACTCATTGCTATGTTATTGTAGCACACATAATAATTTCATTGGGCTAGGAAATGTTAGTTCGAAAAAGAAAGCAATCTGGATTCGAAATAAAAACGAGTTTTCGCTGAAGAAACACAATGAAAATAAAATTCTGCAAAACTGATAGGCTCCTGGCTCAGACAAATGGAGATTGGAGACTGACATAATTGACAGTCAGTGTCAGCTGTCAGATAAAAACGTCATTTATGCAACAGATTGGTTGTGTTGCGTTCAGTTTTAATTAATTCCAAAAACCGGTAAATGCATACCGAACGCATTTTACTATTTTCGTTCAGTTGTCATACTTAATAAACAGAATGGCGTCAATTTTGAAATATTTTTCAGTTTCACATTGATTTTTAGTGGGTTATTTTCTAAATTTTTATTCAAAATCTCATCAATATGGCAAAGGAAGTTTCGATGTGCACGGTAAAAATTAACTGCGCATTAAATTTATGTTTTCAGAAGCTAAATCTGACTTTTTGTACCTTTTGTTTCTGATAGCAACTTCAACAATGGAGCCCCGTGAAAGAATCAGCAGGGGCTCCCAGCGCGACCCCGCAGGTCGGCTACTGTTTTCACTCGCCGAAGAAACACCCTTGGAGACCGATCATGGGCTACGAAGAAATCGAAGTAACGCCAATGTAAGCCTCACTTTTGTTTACTGTTCATATTGTTTGGACTTAAAAAGAAATACGCATGTTTGTATTTTTAAAAAATACGCATATTATTTAAAGTACATTTTATCACCGACTTCATAAAGGAGGAGGTTCTCAATTCGGTTATATTTTTTTCTTTTATGATTGTTACCGCATAACTTATCCGATTAGATAAAATATTTTTTTTATTTAAAGGAAAACTTTCTGATTGCGCCCGTCGAAATAGATTCAGTAATTTGGTTTCTAAAACATAATTTATTGTGCATGATGAAGTCGGTTATTTCAGTTTTCTAAACTATAATAATTATTATTTAAAAAATTGCATTTATTTCTTTGACTTTTGATAATACCAGATAATATTTAGGGTTGGACAGTTTTCTCCTAAGTTGTACGAAAAACGCGTAATGCGACAATTCTCTTAAAATTGTGTTAGCCACCTACGTTTGGGAGCGATATATAATGTTGTATATGTTGTGTGCGAGGCCGTCCCAACCCATCACGAACACGATGGTGGACCCGTGCTACACGCCGGCCGGCATGGCCGCGGAGCCCCTGCGCTTCCCCAACCTAGTGACGGGCTTCGACCGGTCGCCCGAGCACGCGGCGCGCGCGGCGCTCTACACGCGCTACACGCAGTACGAGTGGAACCAGAACAGCATCAAGAATTACAACGAGTCCGACGCCAAGAGAAACTTCTCCGAGCGCGTCCGCGCCGACATCATGAGGATGCTCCGGTGAGATACCTACTTCACTTTACCCACTTTGGTTCATAGCAGTCAGCGGTTTCATTCTTCTTCTATTCTAACTTAAATAAATAAGTAAGCTTCAGTTTTTTTAATGTTAATTTTATCTTTGTCCCACGAGTTTCATAACTCCAAAAGTTAACATATATCTATGCTCCCTTCATTTTTCTCCAGCAGCCAGGAAAGAGTGTGAATATGTGTACCATATTTCTATATACGACTTATTTAACCGATATTGAAGTGTGCAGTGTCGGTAATTTCGATTTTAATATGTTCTGAGTATCTAGACTATATAGACTACTTATAGTAAGTTACTTTGTTCTATTAATAATATTTTGTCAAATATACCTTGTGATATTTCTACATACAAGACTCGATATTTTTAGGGAGACTGATGAAATCGGGACTCAAGGCCAGAGGGACTCCGGCAGAAGGATTGGCGAACGCATCACCGATACTACTTTCTGGCGAAATGAGGTACTTACAAAGTGCTTCTCGAGTTTTTAATTTAAAAAAAACTCGAGATCTATTTACTTTATATAATATAATGGTTACATTATTAAAAGAAGTACTGCTTTCTCACAAATAATGGAACGGAATAAAAAACCGAACTATATGATAGTTATGGCCAGGGCCGTAGCCAGGAATTTATTTCGGGGGGGGGGGGGGGGGGGGGTTCAGCAGTGGACATGGGCATAGCTTATAGCTTTCTCATAGCGGGGGGGGAGTCTGCGGTCAGTTTTTTTTGTGGTGTTTTATAGTAATAATGAATATGCTTTATTTCTCGTATGAGTGAATCCATAGTATTTCCATGTCAAAATAATATGAATGCGCGAGTGAAGTGAGCGCGAAAATTTTGGTAGTGCTTTTATAGTAATGCTGTTTCTTGTATTAGTAAACCCACGATACTTCTCTGTTAAAATAGTAATAAAGCGCGAGCGAAGCGAGCGCGAAAATTTTTTGTGGTGCTGTATAGCTTATGCTTTATTTCTTGTATTAGTGAATACATAGTACTTCCATCTCAAAATAATATGAATGCGCGAGCGAAGCGAGCACGAATTTTTTTTAGTGGTGTTTTATAGTAGGTAATATACTAAAATTCTCGTATTTGTGAACTCACAGTACTTCTATGTCAACTAAAAGATTTTTTAAGGTTTTTAATATTAAATCATGGAAGTAATTTGATTCATTGATCGTGTTAGCGAGTCCTAGATTTTTGTGGACCAGATGAATCAAACAAGAAACTGTGTTAAGGAAATACCCGACTGGTAAAGAGCGACTTTAACGCTATCAAAAATTATAAATACAACCATTTGAATGCATTGATTGCCAATTTAATAATCCTAAATATAAACGTAAGACTTTATAGAAAATTACAAACATACCTACAAGATACGCGCAAACATTTTTGGTTAGTGGCTATTTTTAGTGAATTATTTCCTCGTTATAGAAAGTTCACGGCACTTCAATGATCAATACAAATAAAGATCAACAATAAACAATCATGCGCGAGCGTAGCGAGCGCGATTTAAAATCATTGAAGCCTGGTTTTTTTTTATAATCGCCAGGATTTCGGGGGGGGGGGTTGAACCCCCCAAACCCCCTGCCTACGGCCATGGTTATGGCTATAGGATTTTAATTAGCGATCTTATCTCTTAGAGCGTTTTCTTCCAGGCAAGCATGTATAAATGATGGAACAGCCAACAAAAAAATGCTTAAACATTGACTAGATATAAATTTTAAACAACTGGTCTCCCCCTCATTTTCAAGGGTTCGTAATACTGCGTTGACACGAATATGGTAAATTTATGGTTGTTGCTGATGAACCCAATATGAATTATTAGAAAATACCTTAGGGTACTGGTTTTTACAACATATGTGGTGATTTTGATTCCTAAGATGTGCGAAACACAAGTGCTGCGCTTTAGCCACAGAATGGTGCCGGAGTCTGCCGCTGGCGAGCCAAAACACGCCAAAATAAAGTGTACCGTTTGTAGGTGTCGATAGAGATGGAACGGCTCGTGTCGACCTGCGAGAAGCTGAACGAGACGCGGCGCCAGCTGGAGCGCGCCATCGCGGGCATCGAGGGGCCGCTGCACATCGTGCAGGAGTGCCTCTACCACCGGGAGAAGAGGCAAGGTACGGAGCGGCTATGGCTATGGCTCAGCCCTGCTTGTGTGTAAGCTGTCCCACTCTTGCGTACGGCTCATTTCATTGTAAGAAGGGACAAGTACCTATATTAAAAGAAAAACAAAATACTCGATCGAAGAAAAGCAGTTATTGCAGTCTTAACTTACGATTTCGATATGCTTGATGCGCTGTTGAGTGTACATTAACGCTGTAAAAGACTATACATGTGCATTCTTTAGAATAATTCTAGGAAAAACGCTTGTTTATTACGAAAAAGTTCGTTGGAGGTTAGGTTTAGGAGGGAAAATGTATTTTTTTATTTTTCCGGGAGAGAGACGTATTTTATTTTAAAAACATATGACACTCGGTGAGTGAAGACTAATCTAACAACACCTCACATATCAAAATCGGTCAAGCCATTTAGGCTGTAGGCGATAATATAGATATAAATAACATACATACATACACTCGAAAACATAACCCTCCTTCTTAAGCAGTAGGGTAAATAGCTTATACTCCTCTACGTTGGCCGAGCGCGGGCACACTTCACAGTCTTCAAGACTAATCTCGAACTTGCAGGTTCCTCACGAAAGTTTTCCTTCACCGTTCCAAGTTGGCGACAAGTAACAACGAACGCCTCTGTATCTTTTTTGTTTTCGAAAAGATTTTGCGCGTCATATAATTTTTAAATCCAGGTCCCACGGATAGCAAATAAGACGGTTTCCCGACTAGGTTCTCGGATGTAGGAACTTTCAGTTCGAAGTTATAGTCCGAAAAGTAGGTAGGTAGGTAGGTTTTTTAGATAGGTTTTTCTTTTTCATTCTTTCTCTGTATCCTTGTGTTGTTTCCAAAAAAAAAAACGAATATCCAGGGACAAAGCATAAAGCTTAGGTTGATAGGTTAAAATATAAATTTTAACAAAGAACTTTTGCTGCCAGTAAACTCCACGGAGGAATCCGGCAATGAATAGCCAGGACGGCACAAACTTGTCATTTTCCCACAGCCCATTTGATGTCGAATGTGAAGATAGAGTCAACGATGGTAGGCTATCGGAAGGCCATTCATGCCTAGCATAGAAATTCAGTTTAAAGATGGTAACATCGCGCGAAATATAGCTTCCTCACGATATTTCTCTTCACCCGCATCTCAAACAACAGTAGGTTGTTGTAGGACTATTGTGTCTCTGCCACCATTACAGTAGCACCTGCTGAGTATGGGGAAGGGGACTGCTCTTCCCTATACTCCCCATTAACGGTGATTGTCGGGCAGGTTTGGAACAGGTGCATGACTCGGTCGAGCAGTCGCTGCTGAAGGAAGTTCAGACCCTGCGCGAGAATCAGAATAAGTTCCGGAATATGCTCGAAAAGGTATCTATATTCTACGAATTGAATTGAACTAGGGCAATAACACAAGGTGTGGGTATTACTTGTGTGTGGGAGCGTCAATACTTAGTCTGGCCATAAATACTGTTACAGTTAAAAATAAGAAAGATATTACATTTGAATTTGGAATCTGTCATTTTTATACGATTGTTCATTGAGTTTTCTAATTTTGGCGCCAATACATTGTACAATATTTTGCGATATTAAAATGGAGTGGGGTGATAAAGAGAACGGAATCGCTGTGATTGCATTACACAAAGTTGGTATGGAGCCAAATGCAATTTTTAAAACTCTCCATACGCTTGGTATTAGTCAAATGTTTGTGTACCGGGCTATTAATAGGTACAATGAGACCTCCTCTGTTTGTGACAGAAAAAGATCTGGCCATCCACGTAGTGTTCGTACGAAAAAGGTGGTCAAAGCAGTAAGGGAAAGAATTCGAAGAAATCCTGTCCGAAAGCAAAAGATTTTATTTCGGGAGATGAAGATAGCACCCAGAACCATGTCGCGTATTTTAAAAGATGACTTAGGACTTGCAGCCTATAAGAGACGCACTGTTCATTTTTTAACTGATAATTTAAAAAAGAATAGGGTGGTAAAATCGAAACAACTACTGAAGCGGTACGCAAAGGGAGGTCACAGAAAAATTTTGTTTACGGATGAGAAAATCTTTACAATTGAGAAACATTTTAGCAAACAAAATGACCGTATTTATGCTCAAAGCTCTAAGGAAGCTTCCCAATTAGTCGACAGAGTGCAACGTGGGCATTATCCGACTTCAGTGATGGTTTGGTGGGGTGTTAGCTATGAAGGAGTGACTGAGCCATATTTTTGTGAAAAAGGTATCAAAACATCGGCACAAGTGTATCAAAATACCATTCTTGAGAAGGTAGTTAAGCCCCTTAACAACACCATGTTCAATAACCAAGTATGGTCCTTCCAACAAGACTCGGCGCCAGGTCATAAAGCTCGGTCCACGCAGTCTTGGTTGGAAGTGAACGTTTCGGACTTCATCAGAGCTGAAGACTGGCCATCGTCTAGTCCTGATCTTAATCCGCTGGATTATGATTTATGGTCAGTTTTAGAGAGTATGGCTTGCTCTAAACGCCATGATAATTTGGAGTCCCTAAAACAATCCATACGATTGGCAGTGAAGAATTTTCCCATGGAAAGAGTGCGTGCTTCTATTGATAACTGGCCTCAACGTTTAAAGGACTGTATTGCAGCCAATGGAGACCACTTCGAATAAGCTTTTATATTTTAAATTGTTTTATATTTATGTATTAAACTAACACACTGTAAAAGTAATAAATATTATTTGCAATAAAAAAATATTTTTTTTCTTCGTGACAATATTTATGGCAAGACTAGGTATAAGAAAAACGGTATCGGAGTTTTACTTCATTATAATCTAAAAGTAACTCATAGAAATGGCAGGAAAAAGATGGATATAAACCACTTCCAATCGGTCTTTTTCAAAATCGATGGCCTATTTCAGTAATGGATTTCTTGTTGTAAGGCAGATCACTCGCCACTAGGATGAGCAACTTTGTGGGACTAAGGGTGTCGAGATTACTCGCGGTTATATGATCTTTAAGACTAACACATCTACTTTTAAAGTTTAGATTCAGACCGACCGAGCCCTCGAGGCTCGGTGGTTCACAAAGTATCATTATTAATTCGACCGTGATGTACATATGTTTAACCCCCACACTAACAGATGTGTGTACTTAGTATGTGTGCTGTAGGTGCGCGCGCAGTCTAACAACTGTCGCGCGACGCAGCACGAGCTGGAGTCCGACCTGCGTAACAAGGAATACGCACTGGGCATCGACTCTATGTGCCATCAACTCAACAACTTCTCCAAGGTAGCTCCTCAACTTTTATTTCCTTTTTAATTGAACTAAATTGCGTCGAATATTTATTTTTTTCCAAACAGCTGTCTAAATGGACTAACCATTAATTTTTTACATCTTTTTCCCCGACTCCCTCGGCTCTGAATTAATCAGATCCAACCCAATTGTGTCTGTCGATGTGAATGTCGTCATGTTCACGGGGTCACGATAATTCATTCGAGCCGATGAGAATGTGGTCACTGTAACTGGTGCGGATGTGAACGTGGTGAGGTTGTCGCGGCGCAGGGTCTCCAGTACTACGCGGGCATCGAGCGGTACGACCCGACGGTGTGCGACGGCGAGCGCTGGGCGGCCGCGTCCGCCGCCACGCTGCAGCGCTCGCAGTCGGAGCGCGCCAAGGCCGTGCAGATGTTGTCCGACTCCGACAACCTGATCAATGTGGCCGCCACGCAAATCTGGGACCAGTGGAGCAACTCCAACTCGGCCTTCACGCGGCGCATCGCCGAGACCATCGAGATCAAGAACAAGCTGCAGCTGCATCTGCACAAGGTATTCTCATCTACACTCATCAAGGTACACATCAAGGCACATTCGTCTTCACTTCCCGAGTGTCATGGGCTATACCTACCTACTTACAACATATTAGTTGTAGGTATATATCATTCAGGGCTCACGGACGACAACGAGTTCCTGGAGCTATTTGATAAGTTACTATCAAAAATAAACGATGAAAATTACACTGCAGTCATAGCTGGTGACGTTAAAATAGACTATTTAAAAAACTCCTTAACAAAAAGGAAATTGAAAGACGTTCTAACTTCACATAGCTTTGCGCAACACGTTACTACACCCACCGACGTATCGATGGCGATAGTGCAACGATAGTAGATCATTTCTATACTAATATCGATGCTAAGCGTGTGATCGTAGAAAGCGTAGCGGCTAACGTGAGCGACCACCATGCTCAACGCGCCATTATAAACGGTTTCACTGAACACATACCTAAACCTACGCATGTACAGCGCAGGCTGATTACTCGATCTCGGAAACAGGACTTTATGGCTGCACTACACAATGTAGATTGGCAGTATATTACTGAAAACTATGACGAGTGTAACAGCCTTGCGAATAAGGTTAACTGACAAATTCTAAATCTGAATATAACAATAATTTAATTAATTCTAGTACTAATAAAAGTAAAATAATGTGGTCAATAATAAATAAAGAGACTGGACGTGTAAGTGGTAATATGATGGACTTTACAGACGTATTATTAAAAAACGACGGGTCGCCTTTTGAAAATAAGATCGAGTTAGTCGAATATCTCAACATGGAGTTTTTGAATGCCGGACAACAGGCGGGAGCTCCAGTCGCAGATATATGTGACAGCTGCAAAGTACTATCCGTCTCCGTACCGAGTAATGATAGATCAATATATCTCCGGCCGTTTACAGCGAAACAAATAATAAAATTACTAAAAGTATATATAGCTCCTAAAAACACGACCGACATCTATGATGTATCCGTTAGTTTACTCAGAGACGCCTCACTGATATTAGCCCCTGTACTTGAGCATTTGTTCAATAAATGCCTTAAATATGGCTGCTATCCAGAAGTACTAATAAAAGTTAAGATAGTTCCTATATACAAGGGAAAAGGAAGCAAATCATCTAGTAAAAATTACCGACCAATATCTATCATACCTGCCTTAGCTAAAGTTTTAGAAGTAGGAGTAAACCAAAGATTGCTGCAGTTTCTCACTTTGTGTAATAGTTTTTCAGAATGCCAATATGCATACCGGCCAGGCAAATCGACTACGGAGCTGGTTAGAGTAGTAGTATGGTGCGTATTGCAAGCGCGAGAAAACAAAAAACACGTCGTAGTGATATGCTGCGATCTTTCGCGTGTATTTGACACCGCTGACCGCGGGCTACTGCAAAAAAACTCGAGCACTACGGTGTTAGAGGTCCAGCAGTTTAAAGCGGTCGAACACAAGCTCACTAAAACAGGCAAGTCCGTTTACGTGAAAGGTCCCGATATTTATAACCTGCTTCCTGACGACATACGGGAATCAAATTCAAACACAATATTTAAAATTCGACTGAAAAAGTTCTTGGTCAGCAAAGCCTACTACTCACTAAAAGAATATTTCGGAGCAAAGTATTACTTGCGTAGTAACAAAATATGACATAATAACATGTATATGAATGAATGAATAATATGTACTTATATTATTGTTATAATTTTTTAACATTTTGTTGTATATTTTATTGTATAGTGTTTTTTGACGTGTGACATATTGTAATGATTCACCAATAAAATCTGTATCTGTATCTATATTTTTTGTAATAATAATACATCTCATCTCCCAAAAGAACTTTTTCGTAATAAACGAGTGATTTTAGATATAATGTGTGTTAGAGAGTGTACGTGAAATGTGTAAGTTTGTGTGCAGATTCAGCAAGAGATCTTCGACCAGGAGAAGACCCTGGAGCTGCTAAACAAGGCGATAGAAGACAAGCTGCAGCCCATGAAGGTGGCTCACACGCGGCTGCAGGCGCGCACCAACCGCCCGCACCTGGAGAAGTGCCGGGACGCCGCACAGGACAGGTGCACCCTCACACTTCTGTAGTTACCCCAAGTGCCAGTGCCGCGACGCCGCGCAGAACAGGTGGATATTTCTGAAGATACCCCAAGTGCTGCGACGCCGCGCAGCACAGGTCCACCCAGGCACTTCTCTAGATACCCCAAGTGCCGCGACACCGCCCAGAATAGGTGCACCCACACACTTCTCTAGATACCCCAAGTACCGCGACGCCGCGCAGGACAGGTGCACCCACACACTTCTCTAGATACCCCAAGTGCCGCGACGCTGCGCAGGACAAGTGCGCCCACACACTTTTGTAAATACCCCAAGTGACAGTGCCACGACGCCGCGCAGGACAGGTGCTCCCAGACACTTCTGAAGATACCCAAGTGACACGACGCCGCGCAAGACAGGTGCGCCCATACTCTTCTGTAGATATCCCAAGTGCCGTGACGGACAGGTGTGACCACACTTCTGTAGATACCCCCAAGTAACGCGACGCCACGCATGACAGGTGCGCCCACACACTTCTCTAGATATCCCAAGTGCCGCGACGCCGCGTACGACAGGTGCGTCCACACACTTCCCTAGATACCCCAATGCCGCGACGCCGCGCAAGACAGGTGCGCACACACACTTCTGTAGATACCTCAACTGTACCTAGCTTCTCAACAGGAAGATAGCACACACTTGACGCCCTAACATTTATTTAAGTGATATACATACATAATATGCTTTCAATTCGATATTTTGTCAACTAGTTACTAGCGTGTAAGTGCGCGGATACATTGAGTTGAATCGATTTCGCGCGGATTGCACATTCCATCACTAAATCGTTTGTGCGATGTCAGAGTCGATACAAAAATGTGGCACGGATGGATTTTATATAAATGAAGTCGCATGCGTCGTCTACTATGTCTGTGGGTGAAATATACATTTTTGACTTGTCTAAGTAATTATTTTAAGTTGGTCGACTATAACTGGATAACGTGTAAAGCCTACTTAACCGTGATAGTTTTTCTTTTAATTTCGTCATAATTTTTATATTATCATCATTTTAGTATGTTTTTTTTTTCATATCTCCAAGTCCACCGTTTACCTCACACAATTGAGTACATGAGAAAAAAATTATTCATCCCCGCTTTACGTGCAGGGGAGGATCCTAAAATTATTTTTTTATAAATTTTATTCTACGACTTTCTCGGCATTATAAATATGCATAATATCTATACCAAATTACAGCTTTCTAGTACTTATAGTTTTTGGCCGCGGACGGACAGACGGACATGGCGAAACTATGTGTTCCTTGTTTACTACGGAACCTTAAAAAAAAAACAAATATTTAATTTATATCATATGCCTAATAATACGTTATTTTTCCTGATTTATTGTTTCGTTGCTGAAATTGCCAAAAGCATAGCAAATCTCAGTTCTCAGCACTTTCGAGGATAAGATCACATCCTTAAGGGCTTTTAGTATCTTGGCCTTATAAGTCTTGGTGTTGCACTTTCTAAACATACAGGATGGCATTGTCACTGTTCAGAAGTCACGAGACCCGTCTAACAGCGTCGCCTGACATGTCGCGCCTGAAGACGAGTCTGGCGATTACCGTACTTGAGGCTTGCCATGCACGCACAGCCGGAGCAACGTATCTTCGTATAATATAATATAATACACCATTGGTTAAAACCCTCATTACTCCGGCAGGCTAGTGAAGGAAGTGTGCGACCTGCAAGAGACGATGGAGGTCCTCCGGTCGAAGATCGCGACTGCGGAAGGCACGCACCAGACGCTGCTGGGCGTGCGCGCAGGCCTGGAGGCCGACTTGCGGAACAAGTCCACCACGCTCTTCATAGACCGGGACCAGTGCATGGGGCTGCGCAGGGGATACCCGGTCACCGCCGCCATCAAGGCTTCCTAGGAAACTGGGGGGAGCCTCCAGCGCGCCCAAAACACGTCATTAGAGATTCATTTTTCAAAATCGTGCGGAAGTGAGACTTTTCTAAATACTTTTTTGCTAAAAATGTATTAGTCGTTCATTTTTACGAAACTGTGACAATAAATGAGCAATTTAATTCAGCTATAAGCTTTAGCGAAAAGTTAATTTGAAATTAATTATGAACTACCCTCGTTTATTTAAATACGTGCTCGGGATGTCTAACGCATATTTATATGAATGATCTACATATATATTGAATAGGTTTTCAATAAATTATTAGTATTGTTATATCCTGTTAATTGCAAGTTTAATAAAGATTTTGACCACATTGAATTCTTTTATCCGTTAAATCCAGCCTACAAACAATTTTCTAATATACTCGTACCTTCCTACAGCTTGGTAAAAAATGTCATGCTGACAAGTCTGCCAAATGTCAACGAAAAATCATTTTGTAGTAGTAGTAGGTATGGAAGGAGCCATAGATTTGGATGTTCGCTCCTCAGCTGCATAAAACTTATCCGGTTCAGTGAGTATTATCGGTCAAGACATTGCGTCAAGTTAGCGTTACGTTAACATACATTCTGATGAATTGCTAAAATACGTGATAATTTAATCCATTGTTTTACGTAACCTAGCTAGTGAAGTACTAAAACGCATATACAAATATGTCGATATTTTTATAACTGCTGTCACAAATATAGATGTCCATATATTTTTGGCAATAAATAGTGGACAAGGTGTCCACCATACACCATGTATTAAACATACCGAAAAATTCTTAATATTTATGATACTAAAAGACAACCAGTAAATTTCTGCACTGCATGATATAGGCTCATCAGCTTCTGCTGCTTGCCTATTATAAAATAAATAAATAAATATTTGAGTAGTACGGTTCTTGAACTACCGCATCTTTTCACCATCAACAATGGGCACAACACAGTTATATTTTGGGGGTTTAATATTAATTAAAATCTATAATATTTTATATTCAAACTAACTTCACTGTCCCGAAATGGACAATTTTCCAAATAACTACTACTAACTTTACTTTTCTAGATCGACGAGCTCCATCCTCGGTCACACCGTTGCTTCGTATCAGGCGAGCTGGTGGTCAATCGTAGATCTAGCTTGCGTAAAAAAAGAACTTGTGAGCGGTAACTTGAGTAGATATACTCTACTCAGATTAGAGGGGAGTATTTACGAGAATATGTTAGGAATAATAGTGTGTTGGTAAATAAATACTTCATAATCTATTTCATTTTAAGAAACTTAACAAAATCATTATAATAACATTGAAAATACTTACACATTTACATGACATTCACTTGGACACTATCTACTTTGTCACTTTGTACTGTCTCTTTATCAAGTGTAAAGGAAATTCCTGAGTCACTTTTGATAGGACTTACTTCTTACGTCACTGTCTGACGTAAGAAGGAACCGGTAACTTCATGCCCTCTTTGGCTTCGAAGAATGTGTAGGACAGCACAATTTCGTCAACATACTCCATTCGGGGGTCGTCCATGAACTCCGGGTCGATGTAGAAAAATACAGGCATATCCACCTGAAACCAACAACAAATACAATATATTTTAAAACCCGGCCAAGTGCGAGTTGGACTCGCGCACGAAGGGTTCCGTACCATTATATATAAAAACGGCAAAAAAAAAACACGTTTGTTGTATGGGAGCCCCCCTTTAATATTTACTTTATTGATATTTAATTATTTATTTTGAAAGGTAATATACAAGTAAATATTCTGTGAAAATTTGAAGCGTCTACCTGTTACCGTTTTTAATATTGAGCAAAAAAATACGAAAAAAAACACGTTTATTGTATGGGGACCCGCCTTAATTTTTTTTTTTTTAATTTTTAGTATTTGTTGTTATAGCGGCAACGGAAATACATCATTTGTGAAAATTTCAGCTTTATAGCTATCACGGTTTATGAGATACAGCCTGGAAACAGACAGACAGACAGACAGCGAAGTCTTAGTAATAGGGTCCCGTTTTTACCCTTTGGGTACGGAACCCTAAAAAAGAACAAGTAATCATTTAAAAAACTAAAAAAAAAATTACTTCAAAATACACAATTCGTTTACTTGGATGCCATATTTTTTCAATTATTTTGTTATTAAAACCAAAATACTGAACCGATTTCGATAAAATTTCTATGGGACCACCCTTTCAAACAAAAAGAGAATTTTTCAACTCGGTCCAGGTGTCTTCGAGTAATCGGGTAACATATATTAAAAAAAGGATTCGACGAATTGAGAACTTCCTCCTTTGAGGAAGTCGGTTAATAACAAAATACCCCACTGCAGAAGAGCGATTTTTAAAGACTAAATTACGATTTAATTACGCTTGATACGCCGTTAAATGTACATTTTTTGTGAGAAAGTATGCGCAGTCACTGTAAAAAAAGCATAAATGCGCATTCTTCAGAATAATTCTATTAAAATAATTAGTTACAAAAAACTTCGTTCTCAAACGAAGTTTTTTATTAATAATTTTTATTTGTTTATTATTATTTATTAAAAATTATTTTTGCGAGAGTTGTATTACTATTATTACAAAAAATACGAGTATAGCCTCAGCCTCACTATAGCCCCATATACACTCAGGTAAAGAAGCCGAATTTAACGACACCTCGCACATCAAAATATAGCCTATGACACTCAGGGAAAGAAGACGAATTTAACGACACCTCGCACATCAAAATATAGCCTATGACACTCAGGGAAAGAAGACGAATTTAACGACACCTCGCACATCAAAATAATTATAGCCTATGACACTCAGGGAAAGAAGACGAATTTAACGACACCTCGCACATCAAAATAATTATAGCCTATGACACTCAGGGAAAGAAGACGAATTTAACGATACCTCGACATCAAAATATAGCCTACGACACTCAGGGAAAGAAGACGAATTTAACGACACCTCGCACATCAAAATATAGCCTATGACACTCAGGGAAAGAAGACGAATTTAACGACACCTCGCACATCAAAATAATTATAGCCTATGACACTCAGGGAAAGAAGACGAATTTAACGACACCTCGCACATCAAAATATAGCCTATGACACTAAGGGAAAGAAGACGAATTTAACGACACCTCGCACATCAAAATATAGCCTATGACACTCAGGGAAAGAAGACGAATTTAACGACACCTCGCACATCAAAATATAGCCTATGACACTCAGGGAAAGAAGACGAATTTAACGACACCTCGCACATCAAAATATAGCCTATGACACTCAGGGAAAGAAGACGAATTTAACGACACCTCGCACATCAAAATATAGCCTATGACATTCAGGGAAAGAAGACGAATTTAACGGTACCTCGCACATCAAAATATAGCCTATGACATTCAGGGAAAGAAGACGAATTTAACGACACCTTGCACATCAAAATAATTATAGCCTATGACATTCAGGGAAAGAAGACGAATTTAACGACACCTCGCACATCAAAATATGGCCTATGACATTCAGGGAAAGAAGCCGAATTTAACGACACCTTGCACATCAAAATATAGCCTATGACACTCAGGGAAAGAAGCCGAATTTAACGACACCTCGCACAACAAAATATAGCCTATGACACTCAGGGAAAGAAGCCGAATTTAACGACACCTCGCACATCAAAATATAGCCTATGACACTCAGGGAAAGAAGCCGAATTTAACGACACCTCGCACAACAAAATATAGCCTATGACACTCAGGGAAAGAAGCCGAATTTAACGACACCTCGCACATCAAAATATAGCCTATGACACTCAGGGAAAGAAGCCGAATTTAACGACACCTCGCACAACAAAATATAGCCTATGACACTCAGGGAAAGAAGCCGAATTTAACGACACCTCGCACAACAA
Organism: Lycia hirtaria; assembly: GCA_947563715.1. Taxonomy (NCBI): domain Eukaryota; kingdom Metazoa; phylum Arthropoda; class Insecta; order Lepidoptera; family Geometridae; genus Lycia; species Lycia hirtaria. The sequence goes on from OX387385.1 coordinate 36,784,778, forward strand.
AATATAGCCTATGACACTCAGGGAAAGAAGCCGAATTTAACGACACCTCGCACAACAAAATATAGCCTATGACACTCAGGGAAAGAAGCCGAATTTAACGACACCTCGCACAACAAAATATAGCCTATGACACTCAGGGAAAGAAGACGAATTTAACAACACCTCGACATCAAAATCGGCCAAACCGTTTATGCTGCAAGAGGTAATGTAGAAATATACATACATGCCCACATACGTAATTATGTACATACATACACTTGAAAAACATAACCCTCCTCCTTCCGCAGTCGGGTAAAAATGGAAAAGTGCAGATTCATTTCATCAAGTCACTGTGACACTTTGGGAAGATTTTTCTCAAAAGTCACACACCACTGACATTACCCTGTACTTGTTATTGTAAATTTGTTTAGTTGATCTGATGCCATTAATTTAAATTAACATTTCTTTGCAATGATTCTTGTTAAATCATTATTTGTCACTGTAACAGAAGATTAAGAAAAATGCAGTTTTTATTACAAAAACTGGAGGGTAAACTGAAATATAACATTTCTGTGCCCCGCAGTTCCCAGGTACCCACTTACTAATGAAAAACTCTTATGTAGCCCAAATGGAGTACAGAGAGTAGGTATACTATAGGACTAACCAAACCTAATATTAATCTGAGAGTAATTCTGGGAACTTGCGAAAGACATTTCAAACAAATTTTAGTACACTCCAAACATTATTGATATAATATGTTAAGGTTTGAAATTTTTTAAAAGCAAATTGCAAAGTTATAACCAAAATTCCGAAAAGGACCTGCTACGTCTCATTATTGTCTCAGTATTTCTCAATGCCACACAGGTACTAAGGTGAATTAAGGGTTGTTACAAAATATCTAAGTTTCTATACAGTGTACCATAACTATTGATACTGATTTTTTAAGTAGTGAAAATACATTCATATTCATTTTATGAGCAGATTGAGCAGTGCATAATACATTCATAAGCAGTGTATCATAAATTGATACTACTCGTACTTTAATAAGTAGTGTATAATACATTCATATTCATTTTATGTGCAGTGCATCATACATTTTAAATAAAAACTACAGGTCACTCACATCTGTTTTGAGGCGAAAAATCCGACTATAGTGTCAACCGCATTCGGCGGACCTTTTCAAAGGAGCAGCGCAAATGTCACTCTCGGTTGATGACACGCCTCGCACTGCAGACACAGATGTAAGAAAAGACGTGAGTGACCCGTAGTTTTTATTTAAAATGTGAGAAAACCACATTAGGTTCCATAGTAGAAGTGCATTATACATTCATTTATTACCTGTTCATGTGGGTTAAGCTGCTGTTCTTCAAAGCAGAAACACTGTATCTTGTTGAAGTACTGGCCGGCTTCAAATGGGATGACATTGTACGTGCTGATGCCTGTCACAGGCTTATCGGTTGGGTTCTTTGCTGTGTAGAATGCCAGCGCCGTCTCACCAGGGACTACCTGCAACATTTGAAACATACATTTGTAAGATATTAAAAACTGTTTTACATTCAATAATTAAATGTAGAAATCAGGGGTTGTCATCAATCACATCGCGTCTTTGCTTCAATAACATGGTAAATTCAATAAATGATTTTATTATTATTTGATAATTAAGATTGCCACATTTTCCACAAAAACAAGGTATTTTTTTTAAGCATGTAATCTAATAGTAAAGCTGCAAGAGACAGAACTGCTTTGTCAGTTCACAATATCACATTTTCTCTTTTTGTGGAGAGCTCTGTTTCAAGATAACACAATATTGAAGCACAGAGGCGACATGTTTTTTTAATCCCCTGGTGATATTTCGTAATTTTTCCAAACATTTCTGTAAAGAAGCCTCCCCCTTTAAAGTCTCACGTGATTAATGAACAATCCCTTATCTATGTTACAAAAATTCTTGTTAGGATATTAAAAGAATTGGTCTTATTTTTAAATGGTCATCTCTACTTCTGAAAACTCAAGCTTCATGGAAAACTATCACAGTATATCATGTTTAAAGACACAATAGACTTCAAAACCTTGTTCCACACTCCCCATTCAACCAAAAGACTAGCAGAATCATGGCACCCTACCACTCTCTTCTCAGTGAAATGCCATAAAACCTTACTCAATGATTTCAAGCCACATTCTTGGTGTGTACTACACAGGAATAGAACTCCCTGTTGCTTTCCTTATTTCCTGAGAGCTACAATCTTGGAATTTTCTAGGGTAGAGTGTATAGATATCTTCTAGTCTAGATCAATGAGTTCCTTCCTCGCCCACACCACTGCTTAGTATTAGGTGAAGTAGTGGGTTAATCTAGTAGCATAGATCTAGCTCATTTACAAAAAACCACTGACAGTAATGTCAAGTTGTTGCGGCTTGAAGTTCCATTGCATTGAGGAGGCGGTGTCTGCATTAAAGCGAATCTTGAGTGGACGGTGCTTCACTGCTGTCATGTTGCTCACAACATTACTTGCTTCTGCCAGCCCTGTAGTGCCTCCATAACTGTACGCCTGGAAAATACACATCTTTATTACACTTTATTTTTTATTTAGATACACCAACAGTGAACATATACATATACATTCTTAATTTTCTAGTTCATTCATACATAGTTCTGATATGGTCACCTATTACAGGCATATACAACTTTCATTATAACAATGGTGACTATTGCTACATTAGTTAAAATAAGTTTGTTCATTATATATAAATCTATGATAATCAAAAAGTGACAAATCAAAGGATACAAATCTGAAAAATCAGTCTAGTAGACTTTACCAGTTTGTTTTTAAAAACATATAAGTATAAAAAAAACACTTCATTATGTTAAGTCAGGCTTTATTATGTACTGCTAATAATTTTAAATTACATTACGTTTAGCAGGATTTATTGAATACAGCTACTTGTTCCGAGAAACCAACTTTACGTGCTTTTAAAATCATTTTACATGTGCTAAAATGGCTTTTAGTTTTTATAGTAAATGTTACAGTATTTTAGTGTGAAAAGATAACAGTATGAATTATATTGCATAATACCCAAACATTGGGATTCTTAACCTTCTGATAAGGTAAATAAGCATACAAATATACAGATAGGAGCCAATATCATCGGACAGCTGAACGCTTCATCGATTGCGATATTACTATCAATGAGGTTAATGTACTCACCTGACAAAATATCCTATATAACGGGACTGCTGCATAACTTAAACCTACGGTCATTACTCCCACAGCTATCATGTAATTCATCGTTGATCGGATTTTGCCTTTCTGGTCATGTATCCCTCGAGTAATTACATTTATTTGAGGTAAAGGTTTCCTGGGAAGTAACAGTGTAGAATTTATGGTAAAATTACTTCTAGGTGTACTAATAAAAAATCTGTTCACACTGATTAGGCGATTCATAATTAGTTTTATGTAAAATCAGTATTGTATTTGAATAAATTTCTTAATTTTGATTCATTTTTCATTCACAAACACCGCTTTTTAGCCGCAAATTGCATAGATTTGACACAAAAAATTGACTGACAGAAGTATCATGATGACATTGACATTGAAGCAATGCAATCTCAACGAATGAATATAAAAAAACGGTATTTTCCGATTCAATTTTGTTCGAATAAAAAAAAAGCAAAATTTCGGGATTGACGCGGGAAAACATGTTCCATGACTTTTTTTAAATATGAAACATCTCCCGTACTTGCGAATAGTTTTGGTAAGTAATATCCATTTAGATATAAAATAAAAAGCTTTGTATGTACAATTAACTTTAATATCACATTTGTATTAAGTACCTATGTCTCTATCTTTCAGTTTTTTGGCATCACCGCTTATATTCTACTAATTCTAGCGCAGTTAGTTTATGTTTAGTCTTGATATGGGCGTCCGTGTGAGTTTTTTGGTACGCTTTATAGGTACAATCTAAGAAGGGACACCTAAACATTGGTTCTTTACCACATTCGTAAGTTACGTGTCTCCTATATGTGCTCTTGTGCCTGTACTTCCTCTTGCACTTTTCACATTCAAAAGACATGTCGTATTGAGACCAATAGTTTTTCGTCTTCATTGGCACTATGGGCAGCATGTTCTGCATCATTGTCTTAAAGAAGTCCACTTCACCTGTAACAATGAAATTATCAATGGGGAAAAAATCGTGTACTGGTCACCTAATAAATTTCAATATAATTTGTAAATTATTGGTATTTACTAATTACAGCCATGGTAAAGTTACGAATTTTCATTTTAGTAAAATTGTGTGATGATGATGTCTCGGTATACTTTCTATTTATATATTATAAGAGTAACAAACATTCGGTATGTAACACAATTCTAACTTTACAAGCTTTTTATTAAAACGGCAATCTGAAAACTTTTTTTTTTGCAATTTCGTAACTTTTCCTTATAGGTATTACGATTACGATTTGTGCTACATAATGGATATTCTTCACATTAGGACTTAATTATTTTCTTCCTATTTATTCAATGATTTCTAATCCTTACTGAGTTAGAAAAACAAAGAATTTTTCAATCAAGAAACATTTATTCACATGCATAATTCAATTTAAAAAAGATCAAACCAAACACACTAGACATCACGGAAAATTGAAAATCAAACATTAACATTAATTTCTGTTTGTGCTGTGACCACAATTTTTATACATAAAAGGCACCATTAACCACGCCTTCAAGGTACTATATATTTTTTAACAAACATAAAAATCTTAATAACAGAGTTAAATTGTGTGTTCAGGAATATCAAGTTTAAACCATTTTCTATTATTTAAATAAAAGTGTCCGTGTGTACTGAGTGAGTGCTTTCTAAAGTGTAAAAAAAAATATATTAATCATTTAATAAAGGTACTAAAACTATTTTAAAACAAATATTTTTATTTGTAAAAAGATAAAACAAAAGATAAACCATAAATATAATGTACCTATGCTCGCTCCGTGCCGTGGGGTACCGGCTTAGAATAGTACCTTCCCCTCTCTTCCCGTGGGTGCCGTAAGAACCGGCTAAGGAATATAGGTGATTTAAGGAAATATCACCAGAAGTGGGCAGCAGCGCATTCTGCGTAAAACGCCACATATTGCGCCGCTATTCCGGGCTATGGTAGCGGCCCCGGTTACGGCGGAGCAAGGGGTGCTAAGAATCGCCGGCAGAGATCCGGCTACCACCCCCTGCATACTTACTTACTATACTTTTAGATAATGTTTGTTATAATATCGTAACATACAAAATAAACCATAATATGATATAAATACAAATAAGTTTGTATGATCATGAAAGTTTATTTATTTATTTCATTTATTATTCAAATATGTGTCATGTTAGTAGTTCATTTTGTATGTCCACATTTGTTAATACGATACTTATAACAAACATATCTAAAAGTATAGGTACATGTATTGTTTTTTTTAAAGTATGTTTGTAGGAAATTGGGCCTTTTGAAAATATTGATTGAGCGATCATAATGAATTATTTGTAAAATTTGTAATACACCAGGTGACCTGTAAAACCTGTAAAGATTATAGTTTGACAGAGTTTTTACGCCACTGGTACACAAGTAATTTATGTAAACCTAATACATTAAGCATATCTCGCCGGTCGTCTGTGAGAATTGAGTAAGCATACATTATTTGGTTTACTTATCTTTTGCAAATAAAAATATTGGTTTTACAATTGTTATAGAACTTTTACTAAATTATATTACAAAAATTACTATTATTATTAATTTATTATTATTATTAATATATTATTTAATTATATTATTATTATTATCACTTCAGAAAGTGCTCACTCATTGCACATGGACTCAAATAAAATACATTACAAGTTCAACATTCAAAATGAGTGAGTAAGGGGAGTAAGGTAACATTAAAAACACCAAACAAAATATTACAACTAACATTACTACTAACTCGTCTGACGAATCAATATTATTATGTCCAGTACTGCAGCCTGCAGCTGTCTGATACAGCAGATCTAGTATACCAAAGTGTCGCAACATCATTATTCTATAGCAAAATGTATGAAACAGCATACTTTAGTAGTAGTAGGTAAGATTCTACTACCAAATAAGTACGTCCGTGTAAATCAGTGGCGAGAGAAGAGCACTGTCAAGGGTTTGGGACTGTTGAAGTTCGTAATTTTGTGTAGCATTGGTCTGTTCGAGCGCACCATCATGCGAATAATATGCTCGTCTCATCACGTGGTCCCTTATAAAAAAAACCCCGGACAAGAGCGAGACAGACTCGCCCACCGAGGGTTCCGTACAAACTAGTAGATAAAAGCAACAAAGGGTGAAATTATATAATTTTTTATACTTTTCTTCATAAATCGAAAAATATACATTGAATCGTACAAATATTTAAAAACCTGTTTTAGCTTGTGCTAATTAAGTTCTTTCTTATGACACGGTTAAAGCACTTTAAAATTTGGACCCTCCTTCCTTGCCTAAAGACCTTATTTTTTGTGATTAAATTAAAAATGTCCAGTTTTTGGTTTTTTTTCCTATATGTGTACTATAACACAATGCTTCTTGCCAAATTTCATAGTTCTAGGTCAACGGGAAGTACCCCACAGGTTTTGATTCCTTTGTGTGTGTCGAAATGTGCGTTTTTTACGACATATTCGGCTGTAACTTTTTTTACGAAAACTGAGAAATTTATTTTTTCTTTCTACAGCATGAGACTATGGATTTGCGTATTATATTTGCGTTCAACACGCTACGTTCACGCGTTCCCGAGATACAGGTCTTGACACCCGGACGGACGGACAACAAAGTGATACTATAAGGATTCCGTTTTTTCCTTTTGAGGTACGGAGACCTAAAAAATGAAAAACGGTTTTCCTTTACACCGGCTTGAAGCATTGTTCCTATTTTTATGCTATTTGCTAATATAATGCAAAGTATAAAATTAATAATAGTATTAATAGCAATGATATTTTTGTTCTAGACCTACTGTATTAGTAAATGGCTCACAAAATACATACAATACGTATTTGATCTTACATAAATATACACATGTAAGAAGTTGATAATACTGGTGCTGTTGCAAAAATACATTTTCTCTACATATTATTAGATACAATATTTTTTATTTCTTTTAATGATCTCGCTGTATACGAAAGGTATTAGACAATACTTTGTGGTCTTATGTTATTAATTTCTTTGGCACAGTAATATTTTCAATCACAAAGACCCTACAGAGTAGGTACCTACGAATATCTATCTTATTGAACATGACTTTTAGTTAATTTTCTAATACTAAGGATTTGGTGGGTCTAATGGTTAACTTTCTTTCAATTTTAACAAAAATAAAATCTATGTTTAGGTATAATACTATAGGTACAATGAACACTCAACACGATATTTAAGTTGCTACACATTTTCAATAAAACAGTAACTTCACACCCATGGTATATTATGCTAAAAGTTAACTTTAACCTTAATAGTTAATAACCATAATAATTTACTTAACAGTAGTATTTATAATTATTATAAGGCACTAAATTTATTATGGCTAAGAATCGACTGGAAGATTCTTTGGTAAATAACGCATGATTCAAAATTTGAACTTTGAAGGTAACTTATTTAACAGTAACAAATGCAAAAATATAACAGGAATACTATCTCATATAACTTGATACCTTCCGTTACGCATTCGGTTTGCAATTCTTTGGTAACAAGACAAGGAACACACAATATGTATTAAAAATTAACATTAACAAGAACAAAAAAATAACAATCTACAGTACCTAAGTATACCACTATGTGTATAAAAACATTATTGTCTTACGTATTATCTTTGTCTACATATTGCTAGGTCCATCTATACCTTAAAAATCCCTACATTCGTTTGAAATAGCTGCCATTTTTTAACAATTTGACATACGTATCAATTATTATGCTAATCAGCTGCAATTTGGTCTGCTTACAGTATAATAGATTGCTGTGATGTAAATCTGTAATAATTTGCAACTGAAACTATTTATTAGATACATATCAGTCATCAGTACCTACAATCCATCGGATTCGATTCGGTTGCTCTGCATGGCTAAGGCCGCACTACGGTTAAACCGCAGCGGTTTTTAACCGCGTGAGTTTATGAAACAGGAAAACGAATACAAGCGGCCGCACTTGCGGTTTTTCCCCGCGATTGATTTAGTACCGTCTCGAGCGGTTTCGCGGTTTATAGCGGTTACCGCTCGCGGGAAAAAACCGTAGTGCGGCCTAGGCCTATCATACACGTTCAGAATTAGTGACAAATATTCCGAATCGAATCTAATTGAGAATACCCTGTGTTGAAGTATTTTGCAAGCCTCAATACGGCGTCACATGAAAACAACCAGTAACAATTTGAATCGATATGACTAATAGATCATAATAGGGAATATGCATGGTTTCTATTTCATAGGAATAATAGTTTTAATTGATTAATAAATATTGATTAATTTAAAAGATGATATGTGTGCGAAAAGGGTGAGTGTAGACATGACATCTGATAGAGTGAAGTGGCGAAAGGAAACGTGCTGTGCCGACCCCACCTAGTTGGAATAGGACAAGACAATGATGAATAGTTTTAATTGATAACATACTAAAATACAACACATGTATTAAAAAATATTTCGATCGGACAATAAACTTCTAAGAATAAACATTTTAAAGTTTTAGGGATGCTCTGTCCCTCTTTCGCGAAACAACAGTTTGTATTGAATTTGTACGGCGAACATGATGCACGACGTCATCTAACGCAATGACGTGTTCAACATGTAATTAAAATGTGTATACCTCTCTGGCTCAGTTGGTAGTATGTCTGCCTGCTGAGCTGTAGGTTGTGGTTTCTATCCCCACCCAAGACAAACATTTGTGTGATGAGCATGAATGTTTGTTCTGTGTCTGAGTGTTTCTATGTATATATTTACAAAAAAAGTATACATACATGTATTCTATCAGCCATCTAGTTTCATAGTACAAGCCTTGCTTAGTTTCGGCTAGATGGTGTTTGTTACTAGAATTGTTTTAAACAATACGCATTTATCTTTTACAGGGATTTTACGCATACTTTCTCATAAAAAGTATACTCTACAGCGTATTATGTAAAATAAACGCGATAAATCTATTAAATTGGTTCCATTTCAATGAGCGTACTAAGCGTAACGAAGTCGTAATTTAGACTGCAAAAACGGCTTTTTTGCAGTCGGGTATTTTATTTTTCTTTTAATATAGATACTTGGTATGGAATGGATATATTTGTGGTTAGCCTTTTTATGACCAAATAAAAATAAATCATGCATATTCCCTATTATTAATATTATGTTTATATTTTTTCTTAGTTTTGTCCTTCAAATACGATGTGACCACCTCTACTACAGTTATCACAAAATACTTCCTTTTCAAAACACAATTGTTATGAAACTTTAAATCAATAAGAGGAATTTTGAATAATGTAAATTTGCTTAATCAAAGTTAAACGTATAATTACAATTTAATCTTCAGTCAACAATAAGAGTATTTTTATTTATCAGTTATATATTTCATGACGTACATATTTGACAATCTTCAAATGTGGGTATACATTTGAAGATTAATACTTTATCAGTTGAATGAAAATTAGGCCAAAGACTACCCATTCTTTTAGGAAATAGCAGCATTTGTAGGTAACTGTTTTAAATTTCTTTGGTTAACAACTAGTAATTATGGTAACTAATGATACATTTTCAGGAAACTCTCCAAACTAGTTTGTTCCTCTTGGTCTTTGGTTGAATAGTCCATGAAGGGTTCCGATGGCTTTAGTAGCTGTAATATAAAACGTTTTCATTAATCTTTTGGTTCTCTTGAAATGACTTTAAAATGGTCAACATCATAGCAATATCCGTATTCCCAAACATTTTCATGACTAGATATTAATTTATTTGTTATAATCTTGACCATATTTCAGTCAACAGTAAGTTTAACTAGCATGCCTGTTAAGCGAAACCATGCAATTGGTGTGAAATTCCTAGTATTTACAAGCTCAGAAGGTTAACTTTGTCCGGGTTAGATAAATTAAACCTAAGAAATATATATATGTATGACCAAAAAAGTTAATATAGTTAGGGTTTAGTCCGTTAGCAAAACAAGAATATCGTCGCGACGACCAGAAGTATGAGTTGGACGAATTAAGACAAGGCAAATATCAATGATCATGTTAATGTCGAGAATGACGCGAGATGTTAGCAACATTAGGTTTGAACCAGCAAGTACTGACATGGCGTAGATACGGCGGCGGTCATTCCGACACGAAATCCACCTTCTCTGGCATATCTTTGTGCAGGTGTCGCTCGTGCAGCAACAGATTGTGTTTCTGATACGCCCGGTACACACAGTAGGGGCATTTGAAACTCGGCTGTTTCCTACATTCGTACTTTATATGCCGCTGCAAGGAGCCCTTGTGCTTGTATTTATTCCCGCAGTCGACGCACTCATACAGCGTCCAGCCAGCCTTACCGCCGCTCACACCCGACGAGCCATAACCCAATATATAAGGAGTGTAAAACTGTGCAACTGAAATTAAAACGCAAATAAAAATAAATACGTGCATGTTCTACGATACAGCTACCACCGTGTCTGTGTACAAGCCAAGCCACCGCTACTAACGAATATGCGCTACCGAGTGTCAAAGCTGAGGATGATGCACCATGTCTCCCATTTAATTTGCTACTTTATCTAGCACCTCGACTCCTTCGTAAAGCATGCGATAAAAATAATGCAAATGTACCGATATAAATTAAAAGTTAATCACAATGTCATATTTACATAATTATATTTAACGTACATGCATATATAATGAATAAGAGAAAACGTACCATAACCGGTTATTTCTCGCATTCATTACGACCGATGTAAAAACCCGTAATAATAAAGTATTTACCGTGAACACGAGTCTAGTCGATTGAAACAATTTGTATCAAGAATAGCAACTTTATTAAAATACAAAAAGTTTATAAAAATACAATCAAATGCATAAATCACTGTAACTTCAAGACAGTAACTATAAAATAACTACAAATATACTAGGCAGTATTTCGTAACTATATTTACTAGGTTTGTTCATTACATCACTTGGGTAGCGTTACTATTAAAATCGTCAACAAAAATATTTGTTCCCAAGAAAACATTACGATTTAATAAAATTTGCATTAGAATAGTTTGTTTTAATCACAGCTATTCGACAATGCATTTATCTTCTAAAGGTCTGTCTTGCAACTCCATTAACGAGAAGTATATTAGACTAATGCATGAATTAGTAGATGGATAGACCAGTAATCCAAAATTATCACAACCTAGATATTTTGCAATAAAACTATTAGCAGTTTGAACGGAACTTTCAAAAGTGAAATATTTAAATTCTAATGACTAAATTTTTGAAGGCACTTAGTTTTATACTGACAAGACTTGTATGGTTGTACTCAATGTGGTCACATTTTGATTGTATGATGGTAACTCCGGAACGTAATCTAATACTGGTAGAGTGTTAGCAAAATCACTCCATTATAACTTGAAGACAGAACGCCGCGGCGTCCACAGATTGCACGGTAACAGCAGCTCGGTACTGAGTGGTTCCAGCTATACGGAGTAAGTTTACGGACGCGCTACCTCTCCTAACATACTATACGTAATTTCTAAATGGTAATGTGTATAAAAACACTTAAAAACTATTTATATGGAAGATTGATTTCCTTTCAAGTTGTGTACACGACTTAAAATTACGGCATTTCGTAAACATTCATAATTTAAAATTTAACTTCAACAATATTCATAAGGCACTCGTTTCATCTAAACCTTACTAAATTGGCCCCAAACATAACTCCAAAAATACAAACAGATACAAAGGAACTCACATAAATAATCTGTTTGCGCGGCAGTATGTATCTTATATTACTAGGTATAATAAATGCATTAGATGTAAAGAGATCTAAAAATAATCGATATAAAAAATTAACTTATGAGTATTACATTATGGAACATGCATTTATGGCAAAGAACTAGAGCTGGCTAACTATGCGAAAATAGCTTCATTTCATTACCACTAGGATGCGCAGGCGCTGTTAATCTTACTTCATACTTAAACACTGTACGATTTATCTACGGAAACGATGAGCATCTTATTGTCGCGATCAATATAATAATATCCTCATAATATAGTTAGTCATCGTAAACTAAATTCTGATTCATTGAGATAGTAACTGCAACTGGTAACAATATCTTATTCCGAAAATCAACTTTTACTTCTAACCACCGCTCTTTATACCTACGGCTAAATCAAAATCAAGGAATGATAGTTACATTAATGCTGTACATAAAAATATATAAAAAGCGTAACTATACAAATCACATCGACTTAACGTACTGAATAAATGCAACAGTTCCGTACACCGGCACAGATTCGAGTGCAACGAGTGTCAAATACTATAGACTCGTCTTTATATCGTCATGTTGCGCGTCATCTACTACGTCGCGTCGTCGCCTGTCCTCCGTCGCGCAGGTAACGTGCGAGCGCGCGCGGCGCCCGCTCATCTTTACATCTAACGTGACCGTCTGACGCCACTATCACAAGAGAGATTAAATCACATTTATCACAATCGGGATAACACGGGAATTTGAGACGAATTTCGCTAAATGTTATCGCTTCGATTCAGATAAAACAATATTAGAAATAAGAGTATACACATTCGCTTCACTGATGCCGATAAAATAGCGAATAGATCAATGTTCATCGATATGTAGGACCCTAAAAACGATATCTAGTAAAAATAGGGAGTATTCATAAGAGTTAGTGAGTGAGTGAGTGCGCGCGTTCACTGCGTGCAAGCGTCGACGTTGTCCTGCTTTATGTAGTGTTCCGGCTTGAGATGCAGCTCGCGATGCATGCGCTCCATGTGGCGCGCGATGTGCATCTTCTGCTTGGCGCGGTAGACGCAGTAGGGGCACTGGAACTGGGGCTCTTTGCCGCACTCCCACTTCTGATGGTTCCGTAGCGACGACTTGAGCTTGTAGACGCGGCCGCAGTCGGGACACGAGAAGGAGGGCTCGCCGGGCGCGGGCGGCAGCGGCGGTACTCGCATGCCGCTCACGAGGGGCAGCGCGAGTCGCGCCGACCACTGCTCCCACGACAGCCCACCGATGCGGGTGAACGATACGTCCTCCGGCGCTGCGCCCGCGCACCCGCCGCCTCCTGCGCCGCACCCCCCGCCTCCTGCAACACCGATACCGCACATAATGACGCGACTCCGCACCCACACACACACGACATTCAACATTCAGGTGTTGTTAACGACAGGTACGAGCAAAACATAATACGTGTTAAATACATAAAATAATACATACACATACATACAACGCATAATACATACATAGATAATACGTATACTAAATATCATATTCTACTGTGAGTGTTCACCGAGTGCTGTGATGAAAGCTTTGCAAAAAGGAAAAGTAAAAAAAAGAACAAAAAGAAATCATAACGTTTATTTAGAAAACTACACATGAAGTTTACCGGCGATGTTCGTGTTATTATATTTTTCCTTGTTGACAATGTTTTTTTTGTTTGTGATGTCTTTTATATAGGCAATAATGTGAGGAAATCTCGTGTTACTGGACCGTTTTAGTCACACAGGTATTTGTATTCTAAGTAACGCTTTATTAATGAAATGTAGTCTCCCGACCCATGGGTTTTCTTGTCTACCTGAAATTATTAATTAGATTAGTATGAACGAAAAGGAAAAAGAAACAACATGCACAAGTTGAAATGCAAGCGGTGGTTCCTCGAGTCATGCACACATGCAGGTAATGTCCCTTGGAGTAGTATAAAAAAACTCACCTAATAAAATAAAAACTGAAGTTGTAACAGAAAAAATAATTCAAATTATGCTCCTAGGGTTTCTATGTAAATCATAAAAAAAACACAAAGTAATAATATACTATAACTATATTTGATTAAACTTTTCTACCAAGTAAACCCCAATATATTCATATAAAAATCACACTAATTGATTACCTAATATTCCAATAACATTAACAAACAATGTAAAGTTTATAACATCCAAAATTTTAATATATTTTCAAACATCAGTACCTTATACCATGATATGGTGGAAATATTGCATATGAATCATTTTTCTATGCTTAGCAATGACTCGAATGTCTCAACAAATATATAACTTTCTTATATTTCTTATCATCACTTTAAAAAACTAATACTGACTTTGGTCAAATAGCTTTGTTTATCCTAGTTTAACAAAAATATCAACAGTCAATATGCTAAACAACTCGAAATATATTATTGCGTGTAAATATCAGTTTCAATTAATATCAATACATACAACACTTTCTATATAATTTTGAACACATGTTTTCCCAGTTCACCGAAATACATTCCAAAAATAATATGAAGTATATAAATATTTCATAAAACTACAGGTAACATTGTAGGCACATTAATGAGCTTTAAATACTAGTTGGCCACCGACACGTCAACAGACCGGACAGTACTGTACAGTAGAGCAGTACAGGAGGCTGCCTTCCTAAGGCAATAATACATTGCTATCTGACGTGTCCGTAACCGATAACTCGCAAGACATATGGTCCCAATAATTAACCTAATAAATAATCAACATTAAAATAATATAACTTTGGGTCGCTACAAAGAATGTTAGGAAGACGAGGTGGTCCCGCTATAATGGAAGGAAACAATTACAATAAATTAAAAACATTAGCTAACTCGACATGAGAGTAACACGAACACGAACAGCATGTCTTTAGAATGTTAATAAATTATTCTACCCGTGGTGGAAAGTAAATTATGTAATTAAATAAAACCTGTACAGAAACAGGTAACATTATCGTTAAATATCAACTAATATTCTTAATATCATTGCACTAAATTACCAAATTTGGAATTACTCCCTTTGAGGAATGATAGGTCATTACAACTAAATAAAATTCGAGATGTGTGAATGGAAACTTACACTACTTTTTTTTGGATTTTATAGCATCATGATTTGGCCAAAATATTGGAAACTATCGGCCTCGATAACAGTGAAACATTTGGAATAGCATATCGCACGCTACGTGTAGCGAGGCGCGCGAATAGCGAACGAGACCTCGGGCCGCTATTCTCCGAATAAAATACTCAGGGTCAGTCTTAACTACCGTAGATAAACTCTAAAACGAAAAACAACAATTACAACTAATGCCGTTAGGGAATGTGCACATTATAACTATTCATCTAGTGTATATTAAAACGTCTTCAACAAGTCATAACGTAAATATAAATAAAAATTATTGCAGTACCGATTTGGTTAGGTGTCTACTTTGGTCTGACGTGAATAAAACTAAACGGTCGTCTTCTTGTTGCGGCGCACTTTGTTTGTGGCGTATATGTACCACTCGTCGTTGTGGTGCTTGCGGATGTGGACGCCGAGGTTGCCGCGCTGCTTGGCTCTGTACGAGCAGTACGGGCACTGGTGCGAGGGCGCCTTGCCGCCGCACTCCACGTTCTCGTGCCGGCGTAGCGTCGACTTCCACCGGTACTTCTTGCCGCAGTGCCGGCACTCGAACTGGCGAGAGGGGTCGTCGGACCCGCTGCCGTCGCGCTTGTACGCACCCTTGTCGCTTTCAAACGAATCGTTCGAGTGCGAGTGTGAGTGTGAGGCGAGCGCGCCGCCGCCGCCCTGGTACGAGCCTGACTCGTAGAATGCATCCGCCTCCTCGGGCAGCACGATATCGTCAGTGTCGTCGTACTCGCCGTCCGAGTCGGCCTCCTCCTGCTTGCCGAGGTTGGCGGGATTGGCTAGGTTGGCCAGGTTGGCGGGCTCCGAGACCGCCGCCACAGAGTTGTTGTTCGCGAACGGCGAGCGCAGCAGCCGGTGCTTTACGGCGACGCCGACGGGCAGCGCCGCCGGCGACAGCAGCGCGCGCTGCTGCGCCTGCATCGACAGCAGCGACAGCAGCGCCGACGGCAGCGCCTCCTTGTGCAACTCTGAAATGCAACACGTTAACGATATTGCAAACGATTACTCAAGCGCGACCGCTACGCACGATGTTAATACTACCGGAGGCTGATAAAATTAAGGAACCAAAGAAATGCGTTATAGTAATAAAAATATAAAAAATAATCTCTTGTTAGAAATCATAAAAGGCGAAGCTTCTAATCATGCAAACATGCACAGTCCGAGTGATCCGTCCGCGAGCTCATCTTCCCATAAGATCTACGACTACCGGGCCGGGACGGTCGAAATGAAAAGCCCGTCGGTTTTAAAAGTTCGTTTAATCGTCCAAAAATATCGTATCCGTCGATGTAATAATAATCCATACATAAGTAAACGAGGCTCATATAAAAGTATAGGTCACTTAACTAAAATGTTTACGTAATAATATCAACTAGGAGGAAGATCGAGCGGTCGCTCGCGGCGTAAGGCACTAGTATAAAGCACTAGGTAGTGTGGTGTAGTCTAGTGTAGAGCGTGACACTAGGGCGAGCGCGCGTTGGAGAGGGGACTCTGCGCGTGCTCCGGGTGCTTCTTTTCCATGTGCTTCTTGAGCTCGTTGCGGCGGTGCTTGCTGTAGGTGCAGTAGGCGCACTTGTACTGCGGCTCGCGGCCGCACTCGAGCGTCACGTGCCGCACCAGGTTCTTGCGCGCGTTGTAGCAGCGCTGGCAGTTGGGGCAGCGGTAGCCCTTCTCAGTCTTGTACTGCGCGCAGGGCAGGGGCACGCGCTCGCCGCGCGGGTACACGTCGTACTGCGATGCGCGCTTGGCGGGCGCGTGCCGCGCCGGGGGCTTCCCCGCGCCCGCCTCGCCACCGCCGCGCCCCGCCCCCGCCGCCGGCACCTTCTGGTTCTCCTTGAAGTCCTGCAGCGCCGCCGGCGGCGACTTCACGGTCTTCAGTATCGCTAGGGTGGTCGTCGTCGTGTCTTCCTCCTCCTCCAACTCGCGTTTACTCCGCGTCACGATACTGTTCCGCGGCGCCGGTTTACGACCTGCAATAGAAATTGACACCGTTCGGTCTTTCGATACTTCTGGTGATGTTCGCGATATCTCATCGATCCGATCGAGCCCCATGCAAAATAAAAACAAAATAATAATGACGTAATAGACTATATTCAAACCGAAAAGGTAACATGATACATAAATCTCAGATTTGACGTTTCGTCGAGACCGAATTATCGTCGGAAAGGTAAACAAAAAAGAATATGAAGTATGCAAAATTTCAAAACAAAAAAAAAAACTTAGTCTACGAGTTTTGAGATTACAAAACATAACAAAAATATAAACTTATCAAAATCAACAAGCTAACGCTTAAAGTTAGACAAAATACTGTCTGAGACCATACTATGAGATCTTTAAATAAAATATGATTTTTCACTGGTTGTGTTTTTGTTAACAATTCATGTTTACAGTGAACCTACTACAAGATATTAATTTTCAAAAAATCAACAGTAAAAAAAGTAGACAAGTAATAGAAAAATGAGGTAGTTGTAAATCATAGTGTCTAAGGCGCCGTCGCGAAGGCGAACAGTGGATTGGCATGTTTTATCGCAACATGTACATTGAGGGATTTCTTTTGCGAGTATCTCTTGCCACAAACGACGCATTCGAACTGGGGCTCTTTCATACATTCGTATTTCTCGTGGCGCATTTTGTTCCTCTTGTACTTGTAAGATTTTTTGTTACAAATGGAACAGATGTACGGTTTCTCCATTTTCTCTCCCTTGTCCTTCTTATTATTCTTTCTACCGGGAGGTCGGCCCTTCGCTCGTTTCGCCTTCGACTTGCCCTGTCTCGCCTGGACGCCGCGACGGAGTATCTTTCTCAACTTTTTACTATTCTTATTTATTTGCATTCTCAAAGCTTTTTTAATTTTGTTTTCCAAATCCTCGTGATTCTTGATTTCAGTCTTAGGCTTAGATTTTACAAATTCCCGCTTTAGGAATCCCCGTGTTAATGGAAAAGGTTTTTTGGCGTACGTTAGTTCTTTGGGTGTTTCTGGAAGGGTAAAACAATGAAAAGCGCAAATAAATTTATACAAAGCGTAGAATATTAGTTACAATAAATGTCGTGAAATATTATGTCGATGGGATGGAAGGGTGCCAATCAATGTAGTGTAAACAGAGTTAAAGCTAATTGAACAGTCTTAAGAGATATTACGTTTATTTTCGTGATACGGATGCAAGAAAAAGAAAAGAAAAATAATAGCAATAAATGGGATATAAAGCCGATTATCCATGGGTCCAGGAGTGCAGAAGAGATCACTTTAGAGAAACTACCTCATCGTTATTTGTGAAGATACAGTTGAGATTTTTTTCGGCGACGCCTGCTGGTTCCTAGCACACATTGTTTGATAGTCGTTTGTGTCATTTGATAAAATGAAATGCGCATCCACTAGATATTTATGCTCTCTGATACTATTTGACGAGTCACATGCTTCCAATAATTTTACTTACAGGATTCCGTGTATGCGACCTAATGAATAAGCGAGCTTTGAAAAATAAAAGAAATAAACGCGTCACTATTAAAACATGAATTGCTAAGAAAAAAGAATATCTGCAGTGAAATCACATGTGAATGCAAAAAAAAAATATAAAGAAAAAATAATAAATAATAGATAAATAAGCCACATAACCACTACATTGATAAGTTCAAACAAAAAAGAAAATAAATTTACCTTCTCTTGTCAGCTGCCATGTGAATAGAATCCAAACTTTCCAATAGAACAGTATCAACACTCGTGCGCAATATTTTATAATAAACGATATTATGAAACCGCGGTGACAAAAAGTAAATAGATCGTATTGAATACCCTAAAAATGGGTGAAGTGAAGTGTGTGCACTTTAATGATACTCTACAAATTACTTAAATAAATATATTACGTGTAAATAATCAAGTAAACGTTTTACTCACCATTGTGCTATCCGGTCCACATTGTTAGAGGTAGCGTTTTGAAAGGGTTTAGCACTAGTTGCGCGGTTAGTTGTTACTGCCTGTGCGCCTACGTCATACCATTATTACTCTAAGTAAGCATGCGACTACTACTCGTCCTCGACACCCCATAACACAAACAAAAGCTGACCAACTGTGAACATTCATCATAGTACTGGAAAATATATACTTACCTTGTATTACCTCACCTTATAAAAGGCTACATTACGAAATACCTTCTTTACCGATACCTCTAGTAGTTGCACTGTAATATTTCTTACATCTCATATCGATACACAAAATATAGAAATTGTAATAATATTAGTAGTTTATAATATTAATATTAGATAGTAAAATTAATATAGGGTTGAAGTTTCACATGTGAAAACACTAGCACTCTCGTTTCCGCTGTCGTGTAATATAATATATAACATTATAAGATATAGATTACTTAAAGCAATGACTGGTTTACTAATTTCAAATTATGGGAAGACATTGCGCATTTCATCCGTTCCTTGTATGCTTGGGACAGTTCACTTTTCATTTGAATGTGGAAACATTTACGTTGGTTTGTATGGTCTTATTAGAAATATGTAAAAAAAGTGAAATGTCCCAGTTTATCAATCTTGTATCCCATGTAACAAGTTGCGTTGGTGTATAGTAGAGAATGGTATGGTATGGTATAGTATAGTGGCAACTGTTGTAGGTACACTGGTGGCAGGTACTAGTTCAACGCAACAAGTTTGAATGCGTGCGCTGCCGCCGCGCGCTGCTCGCTCGCCCCGCGGCAGCGCTCAGTGTGCTGTCGGTGCTTACCTTGCGAATCTCGAACACTATCACTCGAATTCATTATTTCATCTTGAGATCTTTCCATGTGCCATTGAAAATCTGAAAAAGAAGGCTGCCGTCATTTTTTTTCCAAAGAATCCTTTTAAGCCCCGCTCCCAAAAAGAGGTGTTATAAGTTTGACATGTGTATATGTCTGTATGTGCCATTGTAGCTATCTAACGGATGAACCGATTTTGATCCAGTCTTTTATGTGTCAGGTATTTAAGTTTTCTAAACCTGTTAATATAAAGTCACTGAAGGAGAGAACAAAATAGCCCAATAGCTCGAATTGCTCGATTGATAGAATAGGGGTTAAAATTGTAAGTAGTGAAATATGCAAATATATTATTCTCTTTACCCGACTACGTAAGAAGGAGGGTTATGTTTTTATACCATATTCTTGAATATAACTTTTGCCACAACATAGTTAAAATTTCAATTTGGTGATGTTTCTTCTTTGTGTAGTGTAATTTCCATTGTAATCAAGAATAGACATATAAACTTATGTCTATTCTTGATTAGAATGGAAATTATATATACTTTATTAGATATTTTTTATGGTATGATACACGATTAATTAACTTGCAATCCACAAATTATCCCAATATCCCAATCTGTACTTAGGGGCCTGTTGGCCACAGAGGTGTCAAGTGGGATGGTCGAAATATTCGAACAGTCTTTTTTTGCTCAAACCAATCAAGCGTTGGTGGCGCCGTCCGTGACACACGCTTCAAGAGTGCAATTACTCAGCCGGACCCTGTACAGGTTCCATAGACTGACGAGACGTGTCGCACGTCTCGACATATTGAATCCCGAGTGTAACGTAGGAATCTAGGGTTAACACCCTCGCTACGCTCGGGTGTTAAAGAGTTAGACTAAGACTAGAATCCGAAGTGTAATTTCAAAAACAACTTTATCCCCATGGTACATACTAGAGATTGCAAACCGGGCCCAGTGCCTTTTAAGACCCCCAACAGGCCCGGCCGGGCCCGGCCCGATCATTCCTACCGGGCCCGGTTACCGGAGGAATGAAAACCGCAGCGCGGGAGCGCGAAATCATAGAAAATTCGCATGACAACCGCTGCGAGCTGCCACGTTGCCGTTTTGACGCGCCAAATAGATTTTTTTTATCTAACTATCTATCTATCTAATCTAAGTTGTTATGACAAGTTTAGTAGTGCTTTAAGCTTTATTAGTTTCTTATTCTAATACTATGTTTCAAATGGACACTATAACGAGTAAAGAGAAATACCTGCTTGCTTAAACTTATAAAAATTAATAATTACTAATAATTGTTACTATTCCGCCCATAAGTACAAGTAATCAATTCTGTATTAAATCACATATTTTGAGACTTTGAGTGAGACTGATTATTGTTGATTTGCTAGTTTGAAATAAATATTAATTCGTAACCTTGAATCATTGTCCTTTTCCATTCTTATATAGCAAATTTTCCTATAATACTTTAACGGTTTCATCGCTAACACATCAACCCGCTAAATCTCTATACTGTACATACTCTACTTTTCACACCTACTGCGTGATAATAGAAAGAAATGGTTTTGAATCTACATTATTTAACAAAACAGAGCGCTTTGTTGTTATTTTTAACGTATGAACTTCAATAATACGCTACCTGAATAGATTTTCTTTGATAGACATTATTATACCTACATGATGTATCAGGACGTCACAATCGCAAGTAAAATAGAGTTTTTCTAGACAAGCGCGCTCCATCGTACACCGTGAACGTCGTTCAAAACTAGCGAGATCGGTGGTCAAGCTAAAGTTTCCAATAATAAACAACAACCGTAGTACAATATCAAAAAAATCAACAGGTGTTTCAGTTGTAGCATATTTCATTCTCTTTGGTTGCAGTTTGGTTATTCGTGCCTGTTTTATGTTCTATTCTCGGTTGCCAGTTTGTGCCTCTTTCATATGATACCCCAATATGGTTAAAGCACTTTAAAATTTGGACTCTCCTTCCTTGCACAAAGACCCTATTTTTTATGATTATATTAAAATGTACAGTCTTCGGTTTTTTTTCCTTTATCTACAATGCTTCTTGCCAAATTTTACAGTTATAGGTCAACGAGAAGTACCCCATAGGTTTTTATTCCCTTGCGAGTGTCGAAATATGCGTTTTTGCTACATATTCGGCTGTATTTTTTTTTCATTATAACTGAGAAGTTTGATTTTTCTCTCTGCAGCAAGAGACTATGGATCTGCGTATATGGTTTTAATTTCAATAAGATACCTTCACGCGTTTCCGAGATACAAGTCTGGACAGACGGATAACAAAGTGATCCTATAAGGGTTCCGTTTTTAACACGCTTTTATTAGCTTCACCTGTATGCATGTTTGTTTGTAACTGACTCCTTTGGACTTGATTTTGACCCACTTCAAACATTAGATTTCATTCAAACTTTGTAGACTTATCAAGGACCGATGACAATACAATAATTTGAAGCGTGTTTTTTTTAGTTTTTTAAACTGTATTTTTTTTTGAGGTTCTAATTAAGCTCTTTCATATGATACTTTCATGATACGGTTAAATCACTTTAAAATTTGAACCCTTCTTGCTTGCACAAAGACACAATTTCTTGTAAAACACTTTTTTTAACTATCACGGTCATTCATTAAAACACTGTTATTATTAACGGGATATTTACCGTGGTTCGCGTTAATTTTGAGCTCCCGATATTTCGGCACAGTTACATGCACCATGTTCACAAGCGACAAATTCTTGTTATTAAATTAAAAATGCACAGTTTTCGGATTTATTCCTATATGTGTACTATAACACAATGTCTTCTTGTCAAATTTCATAGTTCTAGGTCAACGGGAAGTACCCCATAGGTTTTGATTCCCTTGTGTATGAGTATCGAAATGTGGATTTTTTACGACATATTCGGCTGTAACCTTTTTTACGAAAACTGAGAAATTTTATTTTTCATTCTGCAGCAAGAGACTTATAGATGTGCGTCTATAGTTTTAATTTCAACACGATACCTTCACGCGTTCCAGAAATACAGGTCTTGACACCCAGACGGTTGGACAGACAGACAACAAAGTAATCCTATAAGGGTTCCGTTTGAGGTACGGAACCCTAAAATGAACACACACTTAACTATTTTAGTACTATTCACACGTGTTTCAGACGTTCTAGTGGCAATAATTCGGCTCCATCTTCAGATCTTCGTTATTACATGTAATGTAAAGTTCTCGAGATAAGAAAGAAATGGTAGCTAGGTAAACTTGACTATTCTTAGCATTTTCAACTAGAGAGTTCAATTGGTAATCTTCCAACTCCATCTTCATACATCTTCATGTTCAGATAGAAAATAACGAGAAGGAGAATTAATTTTGCTTGAATTACAATTATTTAAGTGTATCTGATAAACTTTCTCAGAAAAAGTGTTTTTTTTTAAATAATAAATGTTTTTGGTTGGATCGTAAATCTCTTTACGTTTCTGCCAGAAACCCTAATCCCAAATCATCAATTCTATCTTGTCACTTTAATCCATCCGTCTGTTGTTGGAAGAATGGACTTTAGAGACAGCAGCCACCAAAGATAAAATAATGTTGAAGTCTGTGTCAAATAGCATAAATGTAATTTTCGCACCTTTTTCATACATTTTGTTATTAGGAGGGCCTCAACCATCCAGTCCATAGATCACATTCAATATTAAGAACTTTCAATACTAAATGTGACATGTAAATGGCGATGCAAGCGTTTTACATGAAAAAAAGAGAAATGTTAGAGGAAAATAAATTGTGACGAGACTGATTATATATAAGTTACTCTATAGACTGTATGACCATAGACCACCAAGTGCGAATATATCAACAAACTTTAAAGATATTTAAAGTCCACTTTGATCTTCGGAAAAATTGAATATTTGTTTAGTACAACATAAGATTTGGTCAAGCGAATATCAATGTTTGTGTTAGGTGTTATAACGAATATGGATATTTATAATTCACCTACTGCACTACTGAGAAATGAGAGGCTATAATTCAACATGTTAAGAGTATGACAAAGCATACCAAAGTTGGGCAAAAAGACCAAGATGTCATTGTCGTCTAGTCAATCATAATATAAGTGTAAATGAAATGTGTCTGAATATATGACAAAGCAGGTTACTAACTGCGTACGACGTCGTTGTGAGAGACTGGCTGGTGGTCATCGTGGTCTTCGTCAAGCGTTAGGTCTTCGACGCCGTCGCGTGGCGCCTCCTCCTTGCAGAGCGGCTCGTCTCCGTTGGGCGGGTCGGGTGCGGGCTCGCCGGCCGGCAGTGACGCGCGCCGCGCCTTCTTGCGCCGCCGCGAGGGGGACGTCGAGCCCTCGCGGCTGTCTATGCTGCCGTCTCGAGCCTACACAACGACCATAATGCATTTATCAATATATCTACGTGCGTTAACTTAGAGATATGTAGATACATGTGACAAACACTACCCTCCTGCCTACTTAGAAAAAACAAACAGATTTTATTGTCAATTAGAGGTGGAGGAAAAATGGAAAAATATTAAGAGTCTATCTATTATTTTAAAGATTTGGATAATCAGTTAGAAAGAAATTCATAATACACACACCTGCACCTCTTATCAATTCTACAGAGAATTTGACTTGACAATAGGCTGTTAATTACTCATTCGACCTATTAAAAATAAAGAGTACAAACTATTTAGAAAACCCAACTGCGTCTATAACACCAAATAGATTAACAACAAACAGTCAGTTGAGCCCTGTGGTGCACATGTGCTCATTCCACCCAAGGTTCAATTAACTGTGGTGCATGCATTTTTAAAATATTGTTATCATTATTTGTGATAATAGAGATAAATATTCAATATTCCATATTCGAGGTAGAATGGAACCCTATCAGACATTTTTAGTAAGATTGGCAAAGTGAATAGCAACAAAATTATCTAAATTAATACTTTTAGTCTAAAGCCCATTAATCTCAATTATAATTATTTTAATCTAAAAACATTTATATGTGTATCTGGATATATTTCTAACTAATTGATTTCCACTGTTTCAATTTTTCAAGGTCAACATTTCCAATCATTTTGGATGCGTACATTTCACTATTTATAAAAATCTACCTATCTATAACTAGAATTATGAAATACCTAACATTGTTTGCCTGAAAACGTTTTTTTTTTTCAGATGTTTATCAAAATCCCAAAGCTCATTTGACAACACATCTGATAACCAAGTGAATAGGTTTCTTCTAGGCAAGCGCGCTCCATCATAGACCGTAACTGTCGCTTAACACCAGGTGAGTTGACGGTCAAGCGCAAGCCTATTTTCGAATAAAAAAAAATATATAAAAAAAACTTTGTAATACGAAAATGTATGTGTATAATAAAAAGAAATGTCTGATAAATAACTGAAACTTTGTAATTAAGAAGGTTTTTGGATATAGTCAAATAGAAACCTAATTAATAGGTTTCTTCTGGGCAAGCGCGCTCCATCATAGACCGTAACTGTCGCTTAACACCAGGTGAGTTGACGGTCAAGCGCAAGCCTATTTTCGAATAAAAAAAAATATAAAAAAAAAACTTTGTAATACGAAAATGTATGTGTATAATAAAAAGAAATGTCTGATAAATAACTGAAACTTTGTAATTAAGAAGGTTTTTGGATATAGTCAAATAGAAACCTAATTAATGAACTTAACCTAATAACTGTCCAGGCAAATGAAACTGGTGACAAACAAACTTAGGAAATCAGATACTTGTGCCAAGTAAAACATCAGGAATCAGGCAAATCTATGAAACGGATTCGGGTAAGTAAGATTCAAACAAATGTATTTCGAATTATTAATGGGTTACCCAAAAATTCAGTGCATTGGTGTCTCTGATCAGCAATACTAATCATTGACACAAAACACTGACAACAACTTCAGTTTTAAATACAGAACTACATACACACACTTATTTCCATAATGACAATGAAAACACTCAGGAGTAAAACAAACATGATGAAGATTAGAAGTAGGTTGTAAGCATTACAGCCATGAATTACATATTACATATGCGATTGAAAAGCAGATAAAGGCCCTTTGTTGCAAAGTAGGTCATCTTATTGGGCTGCATTATCTGGTGCCATCATAATAACCTGCCAAGTTTGCATTACAAGAATACTGCCAAACTTTGTCATCACCACTAAATGCTAAATAAACAATTTTATCACTTTGACACCAATTGTGTCAATAGAGAACATTAAACATTTATGATTTTTGGTTTTACTCACTATGCTATTAAAACATTTACTTTTACAAAATGGATTATGCAGAGTATATGCTACATGCATAGCAAAATTTTATACAAATCCAATCAAGCTGTAATAGTACATTGAGTGCAAAAGAACACATACATAAAATTTCATATATATAATATTACGGCATAACCGAAAAACGTTACTTAACTTTATGCATTGCTTAACATATTTTGTCAACTTCTCGCTGACGCTAATAACACTTGCGGAAAGAAGACAGATAATTTAAGACGATGGTTAAAGTTAAGTAACGTTTTTCAGTAAGGCCCTTAGTGTGCAATGTTTATTGAAATGAGACATTGTAGAATCATACCATTTCCAAATGTACAAGTTATATAGCTAACATGTTACATTTTTTGATAAGAGCTAATTTAAGTTGTTTACTCATTGCTTCAGTGTTTGGTTTCATTTGATAAATTTTTAGGTCTATGACAATTTTTCTAGGCCAGATAAAATGTAAATATTAATGTTTATACTAGACTAAGTTCCCCTATAAAAGAAGTTATGTAGTAAATCTGGCAAAGTATGAGTTTCACTTGCACATCAAGGCTTCCATACACCTATGCATGACAATAATTATATGAACATAAACCAGTGAAATATGTGCTTTATATCTAAGCATATTTGTAACTTCACATATTTTCTACAGTAAGAATAGTTTGGCATGCTAGGTGTTCACATACAATATCAAGTTGAAATAAGTAAGTGTTACAGACCTATTAGACATAAACACTACCGTATACTCTATTTTAAGTTTGTCAGATGACCATCTATCAAAGAAACATTCACTATCATTTTTGGTTTCTTTTTTTTGTGGATTCAACAAGGTTTTTCAAAAAAATGTTTTCAACAATTATTTACATAAGCTTTTCTCGCACTTGACCAGTTTTTAGTATTTGTTCATACTATATATATATAAGTAAACCCTACAATCTTGCCAATTTTGAGATTTGTATCTTTTACCTTTCAAAAGATAGTACCGTTTAAGTGTAGGACAGGCAGAAACATAAATAGGCTTCCGCACTATTAGTGTGGAAGCCTAAAAATGGTAAATTCTCCCGATGGACTTACCATTGGTGGTGGTGAAGGAGCTCTAGGCGGGTGTGGTGGCGGGGGCTGGGGGGGGCGCGACGGGGGCCGTGAGGGCTTGTTGTCGGAGAGGCCCTTGATCTGCAGGGACTCGGCCGCTTTCAGCAGCGCAGCCAGCTGGTCCTGCGAGATGTTCACTTCTCCACGGTACATGTAGTCCATCATAGCTCGCAGTTCAGCATATTTCACATCTTTCAGGATTATTATTGGATGCTTATCATACTGTTGAGATAACACATTCTGAAACAATAGAAATTTTTAACTAAAGAGACTGTTTTTTAAAAGACTGCATTTTCGGATTAGCCAAAGCCTGATGGCTTTGTGCCATGCTGCCATAGAAAGCAGAACACTCTGTTGAGATTGAAAAAAATAAATTATAACCAGCTTGGTTATAATTTATTTTTTGACACTGAAGTCTTTGAAATTGATACAGAATGGTTGAAATAGCCAATAGATTTTAGCCATCCAGCTCATTTATCAAGTGAGAATTGGGAGGGGAAAGGATTCGGGAAAAATCACAAGAGGGAGAGGGGTATAGTTCAATACCGAAGGCATGATTTCTAAATTTAAAAAAAGTGGGGCATAATGGCCACAATGTATTTTTTTAATAGATAATGTGTACCAAAAATACACATGATATTAAGCGGGGTGTGGACTAAAATCTCAACATATCAACAGGGGAAGGGAAGGGTTTAAAAGTTGCTAAAAACATCACGAGATTTATGGATGACCCTTAATGCAACCATATTTACGTGAACAGGATGCCACTACACACTAGCAGTTAGCATTATTAGACTTATGTAATAAAAATAAAAGCTTGCAAACACAGAATTCATGGCCTTTTTTTTGGGAATTTTGCCTGCAAACTATACTGCAGTCCTGTAAGATGGTCAATTTAATTTTTATATGACAAGTGCCTCTATTTCATCCACATAAAATAGAAAAAAATTGTCTATTTATATTAACTTATCGTCTATGAAATAGTTTCAAAAAAATCATGGTCTTGTTAATTTGAACTAACTTCCAAGTACCTAAACTAAGTAACTTACAAAATTAATTGGATTATCCACAGACAAATGAGTATCTAAAAGTTAATCCAGATGGTCACTACTGGTCGGCTGGTATTGAATGTTGGCTGAATAGCCATCTTACATAATGAAAACTTTGCATTGTATGCTACTTATTTTATAAAGTGACTTCTAACTATAATAGTAGCATAATTAAGTATTATTTATTATACTTGACTAATCCTTACTAATATTACAAAAGTGTAAATAACGCTATCTCTCTCCCTCTCTGTTTGTCACATTTTCATAGCTAAATGGCATGAATGGTTATGAAATATGGAACATAAATAAGCTAGTATAGTTTATCAATCAAACAATAACACTTTATTGACATCACATAAGTAATAAGACAATAAACACATAAGAAAATGGCACAAAAGGCGGTCTTATCGCTAAAAGCGATGTCCATCCATTTGAGAGCTACGATGCCATAGATAGACACACATCAAACTTACAACACCCCTCTTTTTGGGTTAGGGGTTAAAAAGATCACAATAAAAAAAAGAAACTACAGTGAAAATATAGCAATGCTTTTCTCAATCAGGCAATCATTTTGTTGCCCGGTGTAAGGTTTGCTAATGAAAACATATCCTGCCTAGACAAAGACTTAATTATTATAACTTTAATTCAATTTTACTAATAGAGATGCTTCTTCAAATGCATAGGTTTATGTGAAATCAGGTGCTCTACTCTAGGTACACTCCCTTTTGAAGCTTTTAACTCAATAACTGCCGATAACATGCACCTTGTGTTTTTCTACTCCCACACAGGTGCGGCTACACACGCCAGGCGTGTGTGTTAGCCCAAGTTTATTTACAACGGTGCGAAACAACATGCAGTGATTTGCAAGCACTTAAAAATACCTCAGCAGTTATTGTGTTAAAGCACTCTGCTTTAGGCACTGGAAATCATATCTAACCATTTTACAACTACCTAAAATAAACAATTATAAGCTTGTTCCATTTAGTAAATGTCCTTCTAGAACAACTAGCCAGCTGATGTAACATCAAAACAATATAGGTACAGCAATACTTAAAGATATAAAATATAAAAACTAACATTTTAAATCCATCATAAATAGGATATTTGATAACTGGATGGAATTTTTATATACCTAGATCACATAAAATTAATGGCAAAGTATTACTTTTTATGCAATAGGAAAAATTATCTAGTATTCTGCTTTCCTTACTTTATAGTTGTAGTATCTAGTAAAGTAAAAGTATCAGTTTATTTAGCATGCATTCATACACCTAGGTAGGTATGTCATTCACTATGTTTTGTTTACTTTCACAGAAGTATGTTGATTCAATTTTATGCAATTGTTTTTATTAGTAACAATGAATGTTTTGAATGGAATGTCAACTTAATTTTTTTTTCTCAAATCAACCATTAATTTGTCATTAGAATGCTCAATTAAAACCAGGTTTAACATTCTCAAAACAAATGAGTGTTACATTAGAGCTAAGCACCACTGAGTAATTTGAAACTGTTAGCCTCTAGAAAAAGTAGTAGAGACAACTTTCAGTTGCCAACTCATCTATGCACTAAATAACTAACACATGAAAGCTGGCATTAAAACAAGTAGTATGTTTATTAGAGCAAAACTGAGCTGGCTGTTCATAGGCAACTTAAACACGATAGCAATTGACCTAGATAGCGGGTAGTGTGTACCAACCTCGAAGTAAGGACTGCACGCCGAGAGGACCACTTTGTGCGCTTTAAGGG
This sequence comes from Lycia hirtaria, assembly GCA_947563715.1. Taxonomy (NCBI): domain Eukaryota; kingdom Metazoa; phylum Arthropoda; class Insecta; order Lepidoptera; family Geometridae; genus Lycia; species Lycia hirtaria. The sequence continues at coordinate 36,814,752 of OX387385.1, forward strand.
TCTGTCCCTCGGCCGCCAGGGTGCAGTCCACGTGCATGCCCTTCTCCAGTAGCGTGTCGAACACTGCCACCAGCGTCGACTGGTGGTTGTTCCACCGCAGGCAGAACTGCTGGTCGTCGTCCATGTTGCCTCGAGCCACTCGTCGCGCCCTCGCTTCTGGAACCACCCAACGCACACTACGTCTAAACCACTTCTAAACAACACGCAGTAACTAGGCCATTAGGAAAACTTCACCACTGTTTTACAAACATTCACCGTAACCACCGTTTCCGAGTTGCGACGCAAAAATTATCTCACCGATTCGCTTTACGGGATGAGATCACGCCCCGACTTATCTAAATTAACTTTAGGGACCACATATATGAGCCGTCGTAAGCGACGCGGCACAAAGAAAATGGCCGCTTTTCCAGCGAGACAAAAAATAAAATGGCGACGAAAATTCTAAGTTTTACTATTTTCTGGGCAAACTTTTCTTAGCATGTATAGTCGATTGAAGTTCTTCCCGTGACTATGAAGTGAGAAACTTTGAAGAAGTTTCGAAACAACAAAGGAACTTGAGCAAAACTTAACTTTGAAAGTTCTCGAGTGGAAATTTTCAAGATGAAAAGTCCTGCCAAAGTAGGTACCTAAGCCCGATGCGTAGCGTAGCCGTAATTTAACACTAATGTAATAACAAATCCTTACCTTAACTATTGCATTAACTGTATATCAATAATGTATCACAATTAGTTAGATTTTAGTATATTTTTGCCACATGAATAGCACATTTGCACACCCGCCAGCTTTCTTGAATGAAATTGAAAACAACTACGCTATGTTGCAAGTTTAGAGAAAGGCACCTTTACAAAATCCAACAACGAACGAAGTACAAGTTGGAAGCGACGCGAATGACCCAAAATAAGCTTTAAAATGTTGCCATTAACAAATATTTTAATGAGCTTAAAATAATATTAGACACTGTTTTAGATGTCCATAGTTGACCTTTAGACAAAAAAATACTTTCATGATTTTTATTTAATAACTAAACAGTTTAAAGAGTTTCTTTAATTATATAAAAATGACACACAAAGTTTTCGATCATGTTTAGAACAACTTGCCCTTGACCTACTTTTGCTCTAGAACATCTCGTGATTGCTTCTAATTTGTTGAAGGCTATTAATTACATTACAATGATTTAATGTATTGGCTTAACTCTAGTGACAATCTTTAAAATACAAATTCTACGTGAATTCTAATAAAAACATTTAATACTTTTTAGGAATAATAAATACCTACTATGGAAACACTCTGAAGTTAAATCGATAACACTGCCATCTAGCGGATGTTGGCATTAACAATATAATGATCTACAGCCACACATAATATTGGTACCTGCTACCATCGTCAGGTAGCGTTAACGTAATTTAAAAAGTTTGGAGAAAAGAAAATAATTATGTTTCCTCCTTCAAAGAAATTAATATTTTGTTCAACCCAAAGAGTATTGTACTAAGTTCAACCATACTCTCTACATGTTCAACGTAGATCATAAATAAAGAAAATATTATTTTTCCTGGTTATGTTTTTAAAATAGTAAGTAAGACTGGAATAAGAGTATCCTACATGAATTATTAATGATTCTTGATAATAAATATCTTCTTTACGTATGACGTGGGTGGGTACACATTTCATAATTTTAGTTTAATAAGATGATGCCTGGAAAAGGAAGTAACAAACTCTATTCTTGTGTATTCATAGGTACTATTGGTACTTTCTATGTACTCAGCACATAGTACATACACTGACTATGAAGAACAGGGGAATAGGAGGTAAATTGAAAATACTGTCAAGTTTTCATATTTTTACGAACTCAGTGAAGTTTTATTTTTTTAGGGTTCCGTAGTAAACAAGGAACCCTTCTAGATACGCCATGTCCATCTGTCTGACTGCGGCTTTACTCAAATATTATTAGTACTAGAAAGCTGTAACTTGGCATGGATATGCAATATGCATATTAATTACCCGCTCCAAAATCAATATGAAAAATTGTTGAAAGCTGTTCACCTCTTTTATTTATAAAAGTACCTACTACCTAACTATTCGCCTGTTGCTCACGGGTTTTAGTTTTTTACGGGTAACCTATTCTATTCTATTCTATATACCTATGTATATGTATATATAATAAGACTGTAATGGGTCAAATTCTGTACATTAAATATTTTTGAAAAATAAGACTGTAACAGGTCAAATTATATACATTCAATATTTTTGAAAAAATTTGATTGGAGGATGCATTCCTATCGATAAAGAAGCCAAAACAGCAATTTTTTAATTTTTTGTTTGTCGGTACGGTGTGTCCAAGTGACGGCGAAACTACTGGGCGGATTTGAACGAAATTTGGCAGGCTTATTACTTATATACTATGTAGAAAGATCTTGGATACTTTTTATCCTGAAAACTTTGATAGTTCCCCTGGCATATAGCATTAAATTACAACATTCAACATTATTGCGTTATCATCACTAAATCTCAAAAACTACATAAGCTACGAATCTGAAATTAATTTGGCATGTATGTTACTTATAGAGTAAATAACGGATTTTGCGAAATGGCTGAATTAAGGGGTAAAATTGGGGGTAAAGATAAAGATAAAAAATAGGGCTTACAACTATCTCTTTTTTTGAGTTTAAATATTGAACGAATACAGCGTTTCTGCCTTTTTCTGCGTTTCTGGGGTAAACGAATGTATGAAAGTTCCTGAGTTTTGATGTTAGGGGCATGAAATTTGGTATTTGGGTTAGATACTTAATAGATAATAAATTGGGATTGAGATTGAAATTAATATTTACGCGAACACATAAATATTTTGCGTCAGGGATGGCTTAAGGTGATAAAAAGGGGGTTGTCATTTTTTATGACTTTTTTTCATAAACAGACTTGCAATTCAAGCGAACTGCTGATTTTTTTAATCTTAGATTGATCAGGACGGAAGCGGGGCTGGAGTAAGATCAGACTGGGGCGATAATAAAGTTCGAATCACAGCGTGAGGGAGTGGGTCGATACGGGAACGAGTTGTGAGCAAGCTTTAAGTGCGGCAAGTAGTATATAGTGGTAGTAGCATAGGTGGAAATGGGACAGGTAAAGAAAACACAAGGACAAGAAAATGGAACGAGTGATGGAGTGAGATGGGAGTCCAACAAAGGATCTAGGTGGGAGCGAGACGTAAGTGGTATGGGAGCGAGGCGAGAGCGGAATGGGAGCAAGAAAAAAGTGCGGTGGGAGCGAAGTTGGAGAGGGAGAGGAGCAAGATGTAAACGCTATAAGTGCGAGGAGGAAGTGAAGTGAAAGTGAGGTAGTAGAGTGGGAGCGAGGCGGGAATATGGCAGAAGTTAGGCTGGAGTGGGAGCAGGTGACAGCAAAACGGGAGTGCGACGGGAGCAAGGTGGACGTAGAAAATATGTGAGGTAGGAGTGGAGTAGAAGTGAGGTGGGATCGAGACAGGAGCTGAACGTGATCAGGGCTGGAGCGGTTTAAAAAAGAGGACAGCAGTTTATTCTTCATTTAAATACGTTTGACCACATACTCGACACAAATAGTCGGCAGTTAGGTTGGAGCGCAGCGGATGTGTTTTCTTACGCGTACGAAGTCGCGAGTACAGCTAGTCCTAGCTAGCTAGTAGCTAGTAGGTAGTATCTATAATCTGTAATCTTACTTGCCCGAATTTGTTTTATAGAACTGCCTGATTCAAATTTCTGTTAGGTATATTGTATTCAGAAACATTCTTATTTACAAAGGTTCGGTTAATAGATATCTCAATTAAGAGATACACTTTTTACTTGAACTTACAAACAGCGGTCCACACGAAGTACCAATATGACAAAGTTTATTTTGGAATAAGTACCTAGCCGCGATTGACATTTAATAAAAATGTAGACATAACAGAGTAGCTTCCTGCCTCAGTTCTCAAAGCTCTCTCGCTTTGTTATAAAAATCAATAGCATTAGTAAGTTCGTAAGTACAAACGAATTATTCGAATCTCTTTGTGTGCGTCGCCGAGCTTTCAGTGTGCGAAAAACAAAAAAAAACCACGAGCGAAATTCTTGTAATAAAAATCAATCGGAGCGGAGAGAGCGGGGCCGCCTGGCGGGCGCCGTGGTGCCCGCGGGTGGGGTACCCGCCTCCTTCCTGCATACCTACACATCATGCTATATTGCAGCTACCCTCTTCGCTTCTATTTCATCTCAAGTTTCGCTAGCCCGCTCGTTTATGAGATATGTTTATAAAAGTTTTGTGGCTTATTTTTAAGTTTTTGTATGTAGAAATTTAGCTAGCATTTGAATGAATTTCAAATTGGAGAGAAGCGGTGCCGAGTAGCGGGTGTAGAGGGGAGCCGGTAGCTGCGGCAGCGGGCGGGAGCGCGGCCGGTTCCCGGCAAAAAGGCGTTTGTTTTTATTTCCTTGGCTCGGGAAAAAATCAGCACGCGCCCGCCCTGCACCTCCTAAACATGCGCCACGCAGCGACGCAGACTCAGCCGGGTGTGTGCCGAATTCACTTTCATTTGCGACATCTCATCGTCTCCCGAAGGTCACGTGCAGTCGCGGGTGTTTTGATAAAGTTCGCGGTGCATATGTGACGTGGCGCGCGTTTGCGGCGGCCACCGCTGACCGACTACGACTAGGTGAGTTTCGCGCCCTTCTCGTCTTCGTCGATCCGCTTCCCTCGCGTTTATCGGGTCTCGTTTCACACCGTCGTTCGCCGCCGGGAAGACGGTGAGATGAGTGAAAGTGACGGTGTGTGACGCGCAGACGTGCGTTGCGGCCGCCGGCTCGCAGCGGCAGGATAGAGACATGAGGACCACCGAGAGGGTTAAACGCGCAACTTTACATTCATTTAGTACCCAACTTTTGAAAGGTGTTTCGTGCAAATTTATTTACACGCTATGACGATTTACTTAAAGTAGGTCGTCCTGTAATACTAAATAGAGCCTTCTCTTTCATATTTATAATGTAATTTAGATATAAAGAAAATATTCTCTTATGAACTTGTTCAACAGAGTTAGTATAGACAAAAAGGACATGCAAACAATAAGAATAAAAACACTAGGGAGTCTCGTCTGGTCCTGTGGCGTGGACGATAGAAAGAGAGGAACCAAACTTTTTACTCTTCATTTGTGCACGAATGAGGAAAAATTCAATAAAGCTCGCTTCCTTTTATTTGTCTAATTGCCTACATACTCCTACTTATAGAACGCAGCCGATTCGATTGCTGCAACATTTTGAGGATTATGATTGGATATTTTTTTACAGCATACTTATTTACTTTCATAGACTTCGACATACCTAAATAAAATGAATTTATTTATTTTTAACCGACTTCAGAAAGGAGGAGGCGCATTTTGAAGTCGGTTCTTTCAGCTTTTTAAACTATTATAATTATTATTGTCGAAGTTTGACATGCTTACATACATTGAAGTATGAATGTGATGAGTTTGAATTTGAATATCAAAGTAGGTATACCTATAAACAAATTATAATAATTATTTGGTTTTATTTTCAAATTTTCACAAAGGAAATGCCTGGAAACGGACTGTTTCAAGTGAAATGCGAACCACCTTCTGATGACGAAGACAATTCTCCCCAGCTGTCTGATATTATATTTCCTAATAATAAGGTAAGAAAACGAGACCGCAATATAAGGTCATTACATGCTAACGCTATTCTTAGCTATTCATTTTCTCTACCGTTTAAATGTGAAAGTGTCGTTATAAATTTATGTTTTTTTTTGTACCATTCAACATGGATCTGTGTGGGAGAATACGGTCTAAGATGGAGAATGTTTGCTTATTCGTACCAAATAATAAGTTATAAGAGACTTACATTTTAATTGTTAAAAGTGTTACAACATGATGCTGCATATATAAATTTAATTTGAACACTCGTTTTAATTTTTTTGTTCTAGCTTTCTCTGCAATATAACTGTGTAAAAATAGAGCCCGCTGGTCAGAATGACGAAAATTCTTCAACAAATTTGTTACTCCATTTGCAGGTCAGTCATCATAATTATTATATATAATTATGTTGTAATAAAGTTCAAACTTATGAAAATAAAATACTTATCGGTTAGCCCTAGAATCACTAGATGATATCGCTATCCAAGTCGTAACTAAGATTAAATCAGGGCATGAAAACATTATTGACGTGATAACGTCTTATAAATCGATGAACGCCGGCTGCACGCACGAAAAAGCATGACTCATTGTCACGTTCCGCCTGAGCCGAGCGTGCAAGCAAGAGCGCGGAACAAGCGATAGAGAGCTACGATCGGCCTAAGCGGTTCGTGACCTTCGTTCGGCTTGTGACGCATTTATCTTAAGATGTTATCACGTAAATTATCGCCTGTAAACCGACTTTACAGACAGGCATTTTTTTATTTACTAGCATCGTACAATACAAAAACACTTTATTGACACCATAATAAAAATAACATTAGGTACATCGTAACATATTTTTATTCGATTAAACACATTCACTGTTACACACACATTCGCTGAATAAAGACTTGTCAACTTATATCAGACGGGAAATACATACTGTGTAACTAAAATGCGTTTATTAAGCGTTTATAACTGAAAATTATTTATTTATTTATTGCACATTGTACAGTTCTTACAATTAGTACTTAAACTAAAAATTGTATACAGTACAAGGACCCCGTAGGGGCGCTGCAATGTAGTGAGCCTTAGTTGTTCATCTAAGACCATTATATACATTTTTGTTATACTTGGGGTAACTACAGTATGGTAGTCAATAAATTTAATTTTATAAGAAAGCACTTTCCTACATTATAATTTGCACAGTCGTCATCTAGCTTGGAGGAGTTGGCACCGTTGGCACCTGCGGGCCCCGCCGCGACGCCGGTGTGCGTGAAGCAAGAGCCTGTCGATACCCCCGCTCTTACGCTAGAGATCCTTGAGTCCAGCCCACATAATACGGTAATCATTACAAATTATATTCAACCAAGACTTCGTTTTCAATTAATACCAGCCGTAAAATTCACATGATGTTCCTTGAAGGAGACTTGCCCGAAAGGAGTCTTTACCGTTAGGTACATTCTGCAAACAATGAATAACAACAATTTTTATTTTCAAACGTAATATTGCATTCATGTCATATAACTTATATAAATATATTATTTTGTAAGGAATGAAACAAAACTTTATTATTAATGTTAACATTCACTTATAGCAAAGTAAAAAAAAATAATTACATAGTATTTTTTTTATTTTCAGGGAAGTTCAATACTGGAAAGACATAATATGAGGATGATGAATTCAGAGGACCTTGATTCTGCGAATTTTACGCCTTTGTCAATAAAGGACGAGCCTTCATCAGAAGGAGGTCAGAATATCCATGTATAAATAATTGCCTGCTTGCTGATTAGCATTAAATACGCACGCTAAATAAAGTACCTACATAATTATACTTATTTTCATAAGGTTTTAATAAGGTTTCAATCTCCTGTTTTATTCGACAAAAGGACGTTTTTTAACCCGATTTTGTTAAATGGTATGCCAATCGATGTGTCTTCATATTCTGTATGTTATTAGACGTCACTGTAAATCCATACTCTCTCGTAAAAGTATAGCTGGACATTTAATAAGAAAAGCACCCTTCATATTTTCTATACATTTATTATAAGTTAAAACTGTATCTACTTACTTGTATGTTGATACGTAACTTTTACATTTAATTTTTCTTTTTTCACCTTTCTCTGTGATAACTATGATCTCTTTTAAGATATTTTTGCAGGCAAAGGTGGACCGTAATTCCTTACGAACACCTCCCTTACGGTTTTTGGGATATTTTTTTTTTACTTATACATATATTCTGTCTATTTCTTATTTACTAGTTCTTATATCGTCAATAAGTCTGATTGCATACAATTTTTAATATCTGATAACTTGTAACTTTCTGCCAAATGCTAAGTCTAGATTATAAAAATGACTATCAAAGGAAATATTTATCTATTCGATTTCCAGACTTTCAACAGCTAAGCAGTGACGAGACGAGCGATGGGTGCCGTGAAGTAGAGACATCGGCGCGTGGCAGCCCCAAGAGCTGGACGCAGCGAGACATGGATCAGGCGCTAGATGCACTGCGGAACCACCATATGAGCTTGACTAAGGTATCTGCCTACCGCAAATAAACTGAGCAATGACAACTAGAATCAGTATTAATAGAATGCCAGCATGACACTGATGAATACTGAGCTGACTCACTTACCTCTGCGAAGATCTTGCCTTTCGAGGGTGCTTAGTTATTCTACTACCTCTGCGGAGATTTTTTCTTTTTCATCCAGTCTTGTAGAAATATGAGTGCGTTATTTCGCTCAGTTATGAATTTGAGGCGTTTAAAAAATTGTAACTTGCTGCTTTTGAGTACCGATAGAAAGAAAGAAAATATGTAAAAATTACCATATCCAGGGCTCTGATTCTCAGTCGCGCATCGAGCCATTGGGGGTTTTGTACTTAAATGTAAATTGAAGCATATATTTAATCGATATTTTAGGCATCGGCCACATACGGAATACCTTCAACAACGTTATGGCAGCGCGCACACCGTCTCGGCATCGATACGCCTAAGAAGGAAGGCAGCGCTAAGTCGTGGTCGGAGGCCGACCTGCGAGGAGCGCTTCACGCACTGAGAGCTGGTGCTATCTCTGCTAACAAAGCTAGTAAAGCATATGGTGAGACATCACGATAATATAATGTTTAGTGCTAAAGATAATGCTTCTGCTCATTTTTTTTGCGATTTCGTAGCATAATACATATTAATATGATCTTATTTTACTTTTATATTTTCAAGCCATAGGTGAGAATTTTTCTTTGTCATTCACAAATTTTTTCGTACCTCTAAAGAACTGAAGACGTAAACAACGTAAGCGGGGCACTAAAAACTTTATTTTAGCTAGTAAAAAAGGTCGCCTAGAAATCTTAGCGTACAGCCCACGCTTACGCTCTCAAGATTTAATATTTTTTCATGTTCTTGGTTTTTGATTAAGATAGAGATTCTGTAGCCAAATTAAGAGACAGTGCTAAATACAAACCATGTGGGTGGCAGCCGTTACTGAGTCTATTTATAAATTGTAAAGTTGCGTCGCTAGGTATACCCAGCAGCACCCTGTACAAGATAGCGCGCCGCGAAGGCATCCGCCTGGCAGCTCCGTTCAACGCGGCGCCCGTGTCGTGGCGGCGCGGCGATCTGGCGCGGGCGCTGGCTGCCATCCGCACCGGAGCAGCTTCTGTGCAGCGAGCTGCTGCGCAGTATGGCATACCCACCGGTAACTGCTGTTTTCGATATACAATACAAGAACAATATGTCTCCTAGGAAATAAGTAGAACGTTTTACCAGATTTTAGAACTGAATATCTCGGCGATATAACTTAGACTTCATCAAGACCTACAATCTACATTTTTTTCAATGGAATAAAAATGCATTAGTAGTCTAAATATTTCTAGGAGTTAGTAATTGCTAGTTAGTAAACAAAACAAGAAAAATAATATTTACAATACTTAGTTGACATGACGAAAAATGTGTGATGTTTATTACATCAATAAATTTTCAACACGATTTCCAGGAACTCTCTACGGACGATGTAAAAGAGAAGGCATAGAGCTATCTCGATCAAACCCTACACCCTGGTCTGAGGATGCGATGGGAGAAGCTTTAGAAGCAGTCAGGTAAAACGACTTCTATGATGGGCACGTTTCGATTATAATATCGCTTTTATGAAAATACCTAATCCTATCTGTTTTTTAGAGTCGGTCAAATGTCAATAAATCAAGCAGCTATACACTACAACCTGCCATATTCATCCCTCTACGGACGATTCAAGAGATGCAAATATCTTACTCAGGTAACATTATTATTAACAAAATATAATATTTAAAATATTTTACGTGTAGGTATTTAAAAAAGTGTGTTGACCATGTTATTTTCGTCAATAAAATATAATTTTGATTTGTTATTATTATCTTTTTAATATAACTAACACAATTATTGATTTTTAGTCACAACCTGTAACACAAGAGATCCCAAATAATTCGGATTCAGCAGCCATTCAGCAAGACTTATCATATTACCATCAGATGCCACACATGCCACAATCAGACCACATCGTCCAAAACTACTCACACAGCGATTACGTTCAGCATACACCGATTCATAACAACGTAATAGTTCAAGATTCGTACGCGGGGCAAGCGATGTATTTTAACCAGGGCTTCAATGGCATTGCAACTAGCTGAGATTTTGACTCCGCTAATCAGGAGGGCTCTTGAGAGAAACGGGGTCAAATGGGAATGACTGGACGTTTGAGTTTGAGTGTGGGTGGAGTGAAAACATTGTACCGTTATGACGGCATCTGATTGAAGTAATTGTAAGTTATTTAACGAAACTTTGTCCAGAAGAAAACAATATACGTAACTATAATAAGTAATCTAAAGGTATACCTAACTTGTAAAACGGTAGGAATTTTGGAATTTATTCGTATAATATTTTTGTATACATTTAATGTTTCATTTTTTTTGGGTAGGTAAAGAAATCGGTATAAGTTTTATTGAGCATATTTAGTATTAACTTATAGATGAATGTTCGTGGTAATGTAGTCAATTTTTAAGACTTCAACATTTACTAAATGTCACTTCAGAGAGACATATAGGCGGCAGCACTTTGTACGTGGTAATGTGGTAATGGGTGAGGAAATAATGCCCCCTGAATACAACCCTGTTGTAATAAAATTATAATCTAAGTAGAGACGCTAGCCAGAATTAGAAATTAAGAATCATACTTAGAATGTTATTTATAATGTATATTAAAACTAATAATCTTCCAGTAATACGTAAGATATTCATTTATTATTTACTTACTTTAGTTTAAATGATAGATACACAGAATTCGCCCTATTTACAGTTAGTCTTTGGATAGATACTTACTTAATTTTTTATAGGTTTTATCTGTGCAGTAAATTGCCCAATATAAGTTACATGGGAGTTGGGAATTTAGGTGAAAAATCTTGTTTTGCTGTCGTAAAGTGTAAAATTGGTAGTTCCATAGAAATTTCCAGTGTATTGTGACGAGGAGTTTTGGCGACATCATGAAATACATACATGTTTCATCACTTTATTTCACTTTCCCACCCTCCTGCACGTTCATTTGCATTTTCCTAAGCTTATTGTATTACACAAAATACAATAAGCTTAGGAAAATAAAACAGAGTGGTAACATTTCTCTCACGTAATCACTCAATAAGCGATCATAATGAATGCGCCAAAAATCAAAATAAAGTCGTCACCTTACAGGGAGTCTGAATAATCATTGTGATATCACCATGTCATTCAAAATATGATCGATCTAGAAGAGCCTGTCGTCCAAACGTTACGTATTTACTAGACGTAGACCGTAGTATTTACTTTCTTTCCGTCTATGTAGATCTGTTTGGCTTCCTATTGAACTGTTGCTAGTTTTTAAGGAAAACTGTGTACAATTCAGTACATCCTCTCTCAGTATTCGTAGCAGTCTGTCTATACTGAGTAATTGAAACTGAGTTAACTATTTATAATTAGTATAACTTAACTGTAATGATGCCTATGTAAATGTTCAAAATAGCAATAAAACAAAGGTATTGTAATAAACTTGATAGACTGAATCCTGTTATTTATTTTGTCATATCGGCGTTGCTAATTTAAAAGTATGTTTAATATTAATATTAATACAATCACACGGGATTTTGTGGATTCAATTACAATTCTAAATATTGTTAAAAAATCTATAAAAAATATCCGAATATGTGACATAGGATATTTTAGGTTTGCAACGACAATATATTTCACGAGGGAAAAATCAAACAATCTAGTTGTACATAAAAAAGTCGCTTTATTTATCTACAGTTAGATATAAAATAAATTACAATAATATTTTTACTTTGTCATTCGGCTGCGGCGTCCGTTATTGATTTACAATCTTTGTAACAGTTAATGAACTCACGGTTTACCTATTTTCTTAGGTCCATGAATAAATTCTGAAAATATACTAGATAATTAAAAGTAGTACAAGAAAGGAGATAATATAATTATTTTTGAGCGTTTGTAGGCAGTAACAGTACAAAACTTTTGCAGACTCATACCGAACACACACTGCCACCTACCTTTAAGTAGGATAACTTTTATATAGTATCTACTTCCTACTAGATGGCGCTTCATTTATAATATACTTTACCGCCAACAGATGGCGTTAAACACAAACACTCGTATACACTACAGCGCTATCTGCCGTCAATTTGAATAAATACAAATATTATTTACAAAGATTCCACATTAGAAGGTCAATATGCATAGTTTCTTCTAAATCATTCTGTATCTTTAACAAGCAAAGTATGAGAAATTCGTCACTTTTCACTTACATATACGAATAATTACAGTTACGGTTCGAGGCGTCATTATAAGTGAAATAGAGACCATTTCGTCGCTCATGTTATTCTAACTATTTACAATTGTTTAGGGAGATCATAAGAATAGGTTTACGATTATTTCAGTTGTCGATCGAAATTACTTCGACTATACAGAATTTTAGTACAAAAATTGGTAAAAAACTTTTGTTAAACTGCATATCATTATAAAATTTCGTTAAGCCAAAGCAATTCGAATTCACTTGGAAAAGAGCTTCGATATAAATCAGTAAACCATTCTATTGTCTATGAAAAATATTTAAAATGTCAGTGAGTAACTACGGGATATACAATGGGATAGTACAATGGGATATTTTACTGATTTACATGTTATGTACGGTGCAACATAGATTATAATGAATGTAGATAATGTTCTTCGAGTAAAGAACAAGACAATACCAAGAGGCTTAGTGTAGTGCCACGGCCTTATCGTTGATCTATGAACGGGATAGGTCGGGTTAGGGTTACGGAAGAGGTTATCAATTCGTAGTATATGTTTTTTTCCTAACCCCGATCAAAGATCCACGATAAGACCTCTGTGATTTCTACATTCATTATGATCCAGGTGAATGTTGCGTGTAAGATTGCAGCGGCGGTCCGGACGCCACGGCCGTCACTTTAACATTACAATAGAGCGTTAGGTTATCGTGTTACTCGCTAATTATGCTATTTACGTATATATTCTCGCCGTGCGTTCGTTATACACGGACTAGACAACGCACGGCGGCGGGCGCGCGACCCCAACAATATTACACCTTGTGCAAACGACGGACTTTTAATATTTTTTTTCCACTGTAGGATATTACTCTTGTATCTTATAGGAGATTTTATTGCAGTTAAGTCGGAAATTAAGTAAAGTTCGTCGTTAGCGGTGCCTCTTACAATCCATAAAATATTTGAACCACTAAAGACGACGGATTTTATTCAGTGTTTTGATACTCCTGTCCTTTTTTATTATAGATTTTTTAACATTTCATTATGTACGTCGTTTGCGTCGGCTCTTACAGTCCATACGAGCAGACTCCTGGTGGAGTCACACCATCACACTGTCTAATGGCACAAGAATTCAATCACAACGGGCGACCACGGCACTGTTCACACTTGTCAGCGATTGGGAACAAAATTATGTAAATACAATCATTTTTAGTACAATGTATGAGAAGCGTAAACTGGGTTCCAATTAATGTTTGGAATTTTGCGCTGGAAGTTTAATGAAACATGACAAACGTCTTGATATTAATTTCACAGTTACTATTCGTGTCGACTAATGCATACTATTTTGTATATGCAGTACACATTTCAATTCACCGTTTATTGATAAAGTTTTCTGTAGAAAGTCTAGGCTTTTAAATCGGACAGATTCACTGTTTAACGTTAATGTTCACTGCGGAAGTCTATATTAGTTAGACTGGTCCACAGAGTAAAAAGTATATCGCGAGCGAGTACAAGACACCCGATATAGGGGTGTACAGGTGAATGTATGTTTCAGTGTGTTTACACGGGCCCGTAGTCCGAGAGCGGCTGCGCCGAGCGCGCGGAGGGCGCGGCGGGCGGCGCGGGCGCAGGCGGCGCGGGGGGAGGCGGCAGCGCGGGCGCCGCCTCCCCGCGTCACACGGCGCCCTTGACAAGCGCGCGGTGGTGCGGGTCGGCGGGGGCGCGCCCCCCGCGCCACACGCGCCGCCACGACTCCAGCGTCTTGCCGGACCAGATCCAGACGCCGGACGTGATGCCGACCGCGAGCGCCATGAAGTACTTGAGCATGAGCACGGCGTAGAGCGGGCGCGGGCCGCAGGCGGCGCCGCACGCGACGCGCCGCGACCACGCCTCGTAGCCGTGCGCCTCGTACGCGAGGCAGGCCAGCACCGCGCCCGCCGGCACCGCGTATAGGACGCTGAACACGCCGATGCGGATCATCAGTTTCTCGAGCTTGTCCGCCTTGGAGCCGGCGCCGAGCCCGCCCTGACGCTTGATCACCGAGCGGATGCGGAACAGCGAGACGAACCCGGCGAGCAGGAAGGTAGCGCCGAGGGCGAAGTATACCACCAGCGGCGCCAGCACGTACCGGCGCAGGTTCTCCGGGGAGGAGTTGCCCACGTAGCAGATGCCGGCCACGGGGTCCCCGTCTACGGCACCCGCGAGCAGCACGACCACGGTCTTGGCGGCGGGCACCAGCCACGCGGCCAGGTGGTAGTAGTGCGCGTGACCCGCGATCGCCTCGTTGCCCCACTTGAGGCCGGCGGCCAGGAACCATGCGAACGACAGCACCACCCACCAGATGGAGGAGGCCATGCCGAAGAAGTACACCAGGATGAAAACCAGCGTGCACGCGCTCGGACCCGCCGCAGACGTGCGCAGAAACGCACCCTCACATGCCACCTGCACACATACACACATGCAAGATCAGATGAAGCCTTACAACCACACATTAGAGCAAATATATATATATTTTATTCAATGTCATTATAAGCCATGATAAAGAGTCAAGAAACATGATTCGATGACAAATAAAAAAGAGCGAGCGCAGTGAGCGCAATGCTTTCGAGCATATTTTGATTTTTGTACGGAGAACAAATGTTACATTATAAGGTAGCTTCGGCTTCATCCTTGCTCATGCCACGACATCTGCGATCGCATTCTCATTGTCGTCATCATCATCATTTTCATTATTTCCATCTTCACCACTGGAGCTATTACGTCAGCACCCCAAAGCCTCGCTACGTTATTTTAAGGAGCTAGGTTGCTTAGGTAGATGCCGGCGGGGGGAAATGCACAATACACCCTAAGCGGGACGTCAGTGCAGGACTTATCGCCCCCATCTCGAATAAGAAATGTTACATCCTATTTAGCAGCATAAGCAGCTCATTTTATGCTTCAAGTTGTAGCAGTGCGATTGTTGGGACTCGAGGCCTCCTCTCATAGGAAGAGAGTTCAGCCCATACGAGCAAACAGTTTCGAGCTGAGCACCTGGAGACGAACATAGGCAACGTTTAATGAGCATCACAGTGTAAGATCATCATCTCAGCCACAAGAAGTACACTGCTGGACATAGGTCTCCCACATGGATTTACAAAAAGACCGCTTGGAAGCGACTTGCATCCAGCGTTTTCCGGCTACTTGTACACACTTGTTGTGATATCTTCTATCCACCTTGTGGTTGGTCTTCCTACGCTGCGCTTGCCAGTTCATGGTCTTCATCCGAGAACTTACAGCCTCATCGGCCATCAGTTCTACGAGCAATGTGCCCTACCCACTACCACTTCAACTTGTCAATCCACTGTGCTATGTCACTGACTTTTGTATGTCTACAGGTCTCTTCAGTTTTGATACGATCTCGCAGAGAGACTCCGAGCACAGCCCTTTCCATAGCTAGTTGCGTGACTTTGAGCTTCCTTATAAGGGCCATACATAGTAAGTGACCACGTTTCAGTGCCATATATCATCAGTGGTAGCACACACAGTGTAAGATACATATATGTAATATAGTATTACCTCGTCCCGTCCGAGCGCGAGCCTGGTGAGGTATCCGAGCGCCACCATGAAGTAGCAGGCGGAGAGGTAGACTATCGGCCGCTCCGGGTACTTGAACCGCTGCGAGTCGATCAGGAATGTGGTGAGCGTCATCAGCGTGGAGGCCGCGCACAGGCCGCTCCACAGCGACACCCACACCGCCGCGAACTCCTGCGCACACGCAACACGCACCGTCAACAAACACGGCACGCCCTATGTCCGGCCGCACTCAGTTCGAGTACAGGGACGGTGGATTCTGGATAGGGATACCAAAAATGTGAAAATACCATGAAAATAATAATGAGTGATGTTTTGTGTGGTACCTTCTCGTCTTGTGTGAAGAAGGGTCCGGCGCAAGGCGGGGCGCAGCCGGGCACGCCGGCCACGGTCGCGTTGGCGCGCGCGGGCGCGGCCACGAGCGGCGGGCGGCATGCGCACGCGCACTCGCCGCCCGCGCCCGCCGCACCGCCCGCCGCGCCCACGCAGTTTTTTGGATCTTTACAGTTCTTGTGGCGGTTTCGTGGTGGAGGACGCGGCGTCTCCTGCTCCTGCGCGCGATCGTTCTCCTCCATGCACAGGTGCTCCGGGTCTCCGAAACGCGGCAGCTTCTCGCAGGCCATTCCTTCCGGCCATTTGAAGCTGTATTTTTGCATAAGCGGGGCGCAACCGGCCCTGGCCCGCTCGCACACCGAGCGACAAGCGGGCAGCGGTTTGGCGTAGTCTTCGATGCATATAGGCGTGTACATCGAGCACAGGAAGAATTTTAAGTCTGGCGAGCATTTGATCTCTACCAGAGGCCAGAATTGGTGAACCTGGAATAGAAGAAAGAGGCATGTTACAGGTTTAGTAAGACAATAATTTGAGTCTACTATTTGTGCTCATTAATTTGCTATGCGTTTGCTGAGTGACCGAGGACTAGCCTACAACTACAACCGACTAGATCCCGCAGTTAAACCATCATAAAGTCAACTAGAGATGCCACGAATATTCGGCAACTATTCGGTATTCGGCCGAATAGTACGCACTATTCGGCCGAATACCGAATAGCAAATCATGTAAAAAAAGACACGTTATTTTACTCAAAATTATGTATTTATTTCCAAATTACAACATTTTAGTACTTAAAATTAATCAGTGGTAAGTTGTGATGGATAAAAACGAACTTTTCAGCATTTTTTGGTAGCAAACGATTGCGCTTTTCATCGTAAACGTTACCAGCCTCAGAAAATAACCTCTCACTATAAACGCTACTTCCAGGCGAAGAAAGATAAACTTTTGCAAATTTCGAAAGGTTCGGGTATTGTTTTTCGTTTGCTGACCACCACTTGTAAGGATCGGCCTTCCGATCTAGGCGAAATGTTTTCAAATAAAAATCCAACTCGTTTGCCACAGAATTCTTCTCCACGTCCTCCTCATCATTAGCATTTCCCATATTATCTGTAGCGACTTCTTCAAAGCAGTTCCAGAAACTGTCGTGTATTTCGTCAGTCCTATCATTTTCATTCAAGTTTCTTTTCTTACGCGCTGGAGAAGAATCGTCATCGGTACTACTTAGTTCATCAAAATTTTTTTTAGAGCTTCTAGAAGAATATTTTGTCTTGCTCTTTCTGCTTGAACCAATCCTAGAAAACTCGTTTTAAATCGAGGATCAAAAGGGGAAAATCAACGAGAAAAACAGGTTGTGACTTGTCTTATTCCAGCTAACGCGCCCCCACCAAGCATTCGGCGGCCGAATATTCGGCGCTTCGGCCGACAGCGTTGCCGAATATTCGGTATTCGGTATCCGGCCAATTCACTATTCGTGGCATCTCTAAAGTCAACTCATGTGGTGAAGAAATAAGCACTACACTTTTGATAAACGTAATAGGTAACAGAAAGACGCAAGAAAACATTTAATTCTATCCTACTTTAGGGCAATCACACAGGTTGATGTTTTCTAATGATTCAATGACGTAAGTCGTAGGCTATGGAATACTGGCTCTAGAACAGTACCTCTCCTTCTCTTCCCGTGGGTTACATCTAATAAAATAAGAATCGGTTATGGGAATCACGGAAATCCACGATCCCGCCGATTTCTATGTCCAGCAGTAGACTTCTTGTAACTGAGATGATAATGATTTATTTAATAGGAAAATCAACAGCTTTGTAACACATTGATTAAAATTATAACAACAACTTAGATATACATGAAAATGTTTAAGCTAGCTCGGCTAACACAGTGACATATATACAATTAAAATTTCTAGATGCATACTAGTTATTGGTACCATTCAACAAATAACATCTGCTCAACCGCTGCTTGGACGAGTGAATACTTGTACAGAATGAGTCAAGGTCATATCGCCTGCATTGTTTATTTGATTACTTATGATGATACATTAGATAGTGTTACAGACCTCTAGGCCGGCCTCCTCCTGCGTGTCGTGGTCGAGCGCGTTAGGGAAGGAGGTGAGGTTGTATCCGATGCCGCGGCACATGGGGATGGTGATCTCCTGGCAGCGCGGCTGCAGCGCATGCGCCGCGGCGCACGCACACAGCACCGCCACCACGCGCCACCACATCGCGCCGCGCTATACTGACACCATCTGGAACGAACAGACACTAAGTGTTACCACACTGAACGGGAACAACTCAACAGGCACAAGAGACTCCAAGAGCCAACAAAACACCAAGGCGCCAAGAGACCTATAAGACCAAAGATGCTGGGAGTGCTATGGGATGCTACAAGGGTGATGACCAGTGAGGCTATTCGCAACTTGTCATTCGGAATCGGGTCGGAAACTATATACACATTTCTGTCATTTCAATCAGACATGTTGTAAATGGGGCACATATGTCTCCGAAAGATGTGACCATGTTGGCTTGACATAAACAGATTTGTTTGTTCTTAAGTCATTAGTAATTCCTAATTATTTTTTAACTGACATAAAAAAGGAGGCGAAGAAGGAGTACTTCCTGTACTTCATAAGAAACGGTAAATGATATGACAAAGTCACAGTTTGTCAAACTTTTAAATTGCACGTTCCGCAGTTCAAAAATATTCAGATAAAAATGTACCCTATGTTATGTGGTGCTAATTCTATTTATTTTACTGTCGTTTACAGTCTGTAACTGTATATCGTGTGTACTAGTTTATTGAAACAGTCCAACAACAGCAATAAACAAATCTGTTCGATCGCAGCCCGAGCCATAAAATAACATTACTTGTTATCCAACCTACATAACAGTATCGGCGTGCGATCTCGTCGATATCGGTGCGTGCGATTACGTCGCGACTCCTGCTTTACAACCATACACTGATACAAGCGTGATGAACAGGAAGACCCGAATTAATCTACTGAACTAATGAACTGACAATAAACGTGAGTAATGAGCTCAGCCAAGGATGTGACGTTTTATTCTAGAAGATTTTATTTATTTATTTATAGATTTCAGGTAGCTTTTTATCATTGTTCGTCTTATCTTTTATCACTTATCGTGTAAAAGATTCAGATTGTATATTTTTGTTTTGTGATGATTGGACGTCTTACAGTGTTAAGAACAATTATGTATTATAATAAATATATGTTTCGTAGATAGGTTTTCCCCGGCTCTGCGTGGCAAGCCTCAAGTAAGGTAATCGCCCGACTCGTCTTCAGACACGACACGTTGGGCATCGCCGCTAGACTAGTGCCGTGACTTATAAACAAACAGTGACAATACCATCCTGTGTGTTTAGAAAGTGCAACACCAAGATATATAAGGCGAATAGATAAATAAATGGCTTAAATGGCCTTATGGATGTGGTATTATCCTCGAAAGTGCTGAGAACTGATATTTGCTATGCTTTTACTTCATATTCAATGAGTATGACCTCTCTATATTAAATCTCATTGGCTAAGAAAAGATATATCGCTCGCATTCATCTTCTACACACAATTTGTATCACATTTCTCCGGCGCCGCGCCGTTCATTTCCCCAAACTCGATAAAAAACTTTAAAAACATCACAAATCAGCTGAAAACTGTGGAAAGTTGAGAACTTAGTTGTTTCGGGTTGGAGGTTCGTCTTACCCGAGCTCCAGAGTTAGAATTAGTTTCGTTGAAGTTAAATAAAATAGTGGGATTTTATTTTGGGCGTAACACTAACATGCGCATTGCTGTGGCTGCAGGATATATTAAATAGATCGGTGCTCGTTCAATTGTACAGATTGGTTCCTATACTTTTGAGGAAATTATATCAGTAAAATGGTAAAATCTAATAAATATGTAATTGAAGGTTTCGTAGATTTTCGCGATTGTTAAGGATATTAAAATGTTAGTAACATGTTAAAATAAACATAATTTGAAAACCAGACTGAAAAAACTTTGCAGTGTCCGTGGTCACAGGTGAGACTAGATGACAGTTGTATTTTTGTTAAGAAAATACCAGATAAATGCCGATTATTATTTTAGGCAAATTTTTCCTATGTTCACCGAGGTTAGGATTTTATTAATTTAAACACCGGTTCCCATGAACCCCTTAACATCTTCTCTATTGAAGTTCGGCTTCTTGATTTTCATAGCCCCGCGTAACATTCTTTGATCAACGTCTCAAATTCTCTGTCTTCTTTCAGCAAGTGTCATTACGTGTCAGGAAAAAGTTGACAAAATTTGTTGAGCAATCCTCAACTTTGAGTAACTTTTTCGGTAAGACCCTTGGTGTATAAGTCATGTCATTAGCCAAGATTTGAGGATTATCAAAACGGATGTAGTGTTTTGGCTTATTTATGTAATAGTCCTCACATAAGTCAGACTTGTTAGGATTTCATTCTCAATATTTGCTTTAATTAGGTACTATGTTTTTTACACGTATACTGCTCCTTATTATTTGCCCAAATATGTAATTATTAAATAATCGTAAAACCATACTTCGTTACAAATGTAGTACGTATTTCTGGAGCTCTTGTGTTCTCCAAATGCGTGCCCGATTTCACAACTCCTGCTTCCCCATGCCCAATCCCAAGACAGGATATGTGTCAATCGCGTAATGCGCTGGTGTAATGTGTCACCTCATCTGTTCCCCAGATAGTGGCGGCGCTGGCTCCAGCACTGGCGGCAGTTAATGCGCTTTTAACGACGCGATACATCGACACGTGGCGCTGCCGCCCAACTAACTGATTTGGTAACGGTTAAAATTAAATTAGGAACGTTTAGTTAGTTGAATTTTATGCCGCCCTATGTGATGTATTGATTGCGAAACAAAAGTAAAGAATCCTAGAATGAACTATTGCATTTTTTAATACAATAAAATAAGTAAGACTTTTTTTTTATATGAAATGATCTAATTTGACCATCAACTCGTCTGATGCTAAGCAACGGAGTGGCCGAGGATGGAATACGTCGATATAAAAGATATGAAAATTCCATGATTATAGAAGTATATCTTAGTTAATTATATAGGTAAGCTACATGTATTATTCATCTATTTTTATGTTACTTTTAAGTTAAATATGTAAAAACACTGTTTAATAGCATGCTGTGCGCTCAAAGAGTGGATTACGGGAGTGGATTACCACATCAACAGCATGTTATTAAACGAAATATTTCCTGTAATCTGTAATGAGTGCCAAATAAATAAATAAATAGTTCTCAGGAAATAGAGAGGGTGGCAGGGAGTTCCACTCCTACCGTAATAAAAATATTTTTCTTCAGTATTTTTAAAATGCTTTTATTGTAAGTTAACATAATCATTATCTAGTTTACAAAATTAACATAGAATATCTCTGAATTGAGATATATCAATGATAGTAAAACTCCTTCGCATTTAGTGTGTTACATTACACAAGTAACAGGAAGACGCTGGATGCAATCCGCTTCCAATCGGTATTTTTGAAAATCCATGGGGGAAGCCTTTGTCCAGCAGTGGAATATGGTTGAGATGATGATGAAGATTTAGTGTGTGTTTTTTTTTATTCGTTCTCAAGTAGAAATTAACATGTCGGCAACTAACAATACCTTATACTTGTGATTGGAAACAAGCTCATAAGCTAATCATTTTAGTAGCTCTGTATTCCAATTGAGCGTCGCGACTGTGAGCCGGGTGACTGGACATTTATAAACAAACGCGTTTAATAGCAGCCCTGGCGCGGTATTCCCGGTACTGTTGCCTGTTAGCTGCCGTACATTACGCTACAAATGGACGCCATTCGCATAGACCAATAGCCGAGGAGACGGGATCAGGAGCGAGCGCCTTGCTATTTTTTCCTTTGCATCTCTCCAGCATGGTGATTTTTGCAAAACTGCCTTCAAAAATACTGTAATTTATTAATTAATACTGCTTAATTTCGACATTTAAAGGTAATTAAGTATATTAGTCGCATCCCGCGATATTTTTCGATCAAGAAATACTTTCTTAGTCGATATCTAACTTCACAAGCAACACTCTCCAAACATGGTGTTACATACAACCAGCGGCTTAGGCAGTACGTGGTCTGTCTGTTAGACACTAGGGCAACGCTTTTTAAATCTTTAAAAAACCTTTATGAACCTTTTTTTGTACCTATACAGGTTAATGCGATCAGAAAACGTACCTAAATATTGAAAAAAAAAAAACTTGTAAAATTTAATTTAATATTTTTAATTTAGATAAGTTTGACTTGGGTCCGACTGTTAACAACGAATGACACGTTGTTATTTGCGGCCATTATAATAACATAGATAGACCAATAAATAACTAATTTATCTGTCACTAGTAACTCATTATAATCGTCACTCGATGTTTGTATTTAAAAAAAAAAGAAGATTCTTCAAAAACTTGCACGCTCTGCCTTACGCTAGAATCCTTCACCTTTATTCGAGGTGCACGTTTGTTCTCATTCGAGTTGCAAGTTTATTCCGGTTCAGTGGAAACAGGAATACATAGTAATAGTACCCAGCACCTTATTGCCGGAACGTGTTGGTCTCTCGCGCCGTCGTCGTGGGACCTACCTATCCATAGTGCAGCATTAGCAGCCTTCCTGCGCTCGATATGATTGACTTATCGGGAACTGCCCCGTTTTATGGCCCACTAGTTTGAGAAACTATAGCATTTCCTTTTACTGCCTTTAGTGGGCACGTTCGCAAATAAAATGGTGTGCTTATGGTTTGTGAAATACGAATAAAGGCATCGAATGGGAAACTAACGCGAAATTGTATTATTCTCCGCTCGTATTTTCCAATAATTTTTGTGCAAACTTCTGTTGATTGAGCGACAAACAAATATTATGTTTGAACTCACGAAATATGATTTCGCAAATCGTCAGCGCAAATCTAGTTTGCTGCTCTGAAAAAAAAACGCTATTGTTTGCTGTCAGACAATTGTATCAAAAATGAAATAACTAGTATTTGTTCAGTAATTTTTGTCGGATGTTTTTATGCGAGAATTTAAATAAATCAGCGCTCGTGTCAATAGTTGTGGAGTGTGTGATTTTGGAACGGTAGCGATCGGCGCGTTGTTGCGGGGGCTGTCGCCCGTCCCGCTGGCTGCCGGCCAAACTGTTTACAAGCTTAACCACTAATCCTGTAGGCCAGGTGAGGAGATAACGCGGATGCAGCTGGACACTACATAATATAATCTTTTCGTGTGATTAAATGGGGCAATGGGTTATAATTACAAGTCACTTGATGGAAAGTCACGGCAACTTGGTCCACCAACATGGAGTACGATTAGAATCTAAAATACAATTAACTGATATGCTGTATAATATACAAATATGATTTATATTCATAGAAAGCAAGTACTCCTAATACCTTTGTTCCGATTTGGCAGCAACCTTACACCGAAATTGAGATCAGTGGCTAAATTACAAAAAAAAACAGATCTTAACAGTGCTTTACCTTTAATTACACTAAACAAATATTAATAATAATTATGAATCACGTTAAAAATATAAAGCTATATTTAAAATAAACAGCTAAATACGGATACGCATTTAGCCATAATTTGTAACATTTTTGGTAAAAATAACCTGTTATTTGGCTTTGGAGAGAGGAGAGCCCACTTAGAGTTCGAAAGCGTTCTACGTTCCAAGATTTGGCACTGAAGTGAATATACTTGAGCTGTAGAAGCTTTTAGAGTTCCGGAACGTAAATCTTCAAATAAGTATCTATGTCTAGAGTTACGTAAAATAAGAGGAGTGCCAAAGTGAAAAGAGATAATTAGAAAGGGTCGTTGTACTTTCCAGCTATTTTTAAACATACGTAATATGGCTAAAGTTTAATTTTAAAATATTCATGCAAACTATATTTTATTGAATACAATTTTATGAAAACGCGAGGCGAGCTGCCCGTAGTGGCTGTTTAGGCGAGCACATCCCGACTTAATGAAGGGGCGCAATAAAAAGTTTGAGTGCTACAGGCTTATAAAACGAATAGGTTATGAAAATGAGATGCGCATGTAATGGTATAGAATTAGGGAGCCATGAATAAAATTAGCCGATTTCTAACTAAGTGCTCGTAAAGTACCGCTAGATGGCGTCTATAAGTGCTATGGTAGCCAGCTCCGCAGCTGTTATAGAGATACACGCTAAGTAATAGTAATTACACAGTACACTTGATTTTTATCGCCACCAGTCCCGGGAATGTGACACGTCGTTAGTCGCCTGTAGAATAGAAAATCAATTCAAATAAAGTAACGGAGACAGGTCTGGGCACGTAAATCTACGTGAGTGAAACGCCGTTTGCAACTCAGACCAACAGATTTGCAGTTACTTCCATCATGATCAGATATTTCATGACAGAACTGCAGAAATTTGAAATGTCTGTTCAATTTGTCCGTCTGTATACTCGTAATACAAATTCCGAGGTTCGAATTTGAAACGAGCTCTGTAATAAACCCATAAGCGTCGTTGCGTTTCCCACAGGCCCGTATAATAAAACTATTATTGCTTTAATTTTAGTGCGTTATTTATTTACGGGAGTTACACAACGCGCCCGCGGCGCGGGCGGCGCGGGTGACCGCACTCCGACCGCAACCGCATCGCACGACGCGTCCTAAAAAGAGGGTAGGTAGAACCACGTCGCACCACCGCACTGTCGCTCGTCGAACGCTATTTTACGAGCGATCGCTTCCTGTGAGCTAAGAATATTGCAGAGTGCGTTGAACGCGTTCCATACACCGACCTGGACGTGACCTTTCACAGGATTACATCTCTGTACACCGGTTTCCTTATATTTATATATTTCATTGGTTATTATCGTCTTTAATCAGAATTACCCACTACTAGGCAAAACCTTCCATTTAAATGTGGCATCCTCCACGATCTTATACCAGTCGTATCCATTCTTGCCAACTTCCAACATTCTTTTAGATTTTATCGGAACACCTCGAGCAGACAAATAAATATGAAAATGGGATTCATGAAAAAATATTTTATGATTTCTAACTTCGAATAAAAATGTTTCGCTTCGAAACTATAAAAGCTTAAATCCGTTTTATTGTCGAATTTCCATACTAGCGATGGAGAATATGAAAATGTACATATGCCATCAGAAACTGCAGCAGTAAAAAACGTGTAAAATTGTAATTTACGATTGACGGACGGACTGGAGACGGGCCGCGGGGGCGCGAGGGCGCGGGACACTATCGGCTATAAACGGCGATATTTACCGTCCACGGGTGTAAAGCAAACAGCCAGTTGTCATGCAAACTGCTGGATCGCACTGGTCACTTGTTTTACATCGCTGTCTTTTTGGTCACGATCCTGACTTACACAGACACACATTTTACGACATGAAAGATACATTTTCTAGCATACTGATATTTTTGGTATCAATACTTGCAAATCTTGCAATACATTGACTGACAAACACTGAGTGAGACAGATGAAGTGCTATTTATAGCGGATCATAGACATTATTGTAGGCAGAAGTAACCATGTCGTCACATTTTACGGAACACGGTAATACTGAAATAACTGACGTTAAATAAAATTTAAAAAGATCATAGGTTATTTGATGATAAACAGCGTGAAAGATAAAAGCTCGCAAAAAGCGGCCCGTCTCGCGAGATTAGCCCCGCATGTGATGCCCTCACGGATCGTTAGAGACGTCATGCTTTGCACTTTTTTACTCGTTGCCGATGATTGATGCACGCCGGTTGATGGAATGATATGCCTCGTTTATGAATATGAATTAGTTGTTATATGTACTTTGTGTTTGAAATGGTTAATTTAAATTTTTTCATTAACACAAATCTGAGCGTATGATATACGTATGCAATCGCTATATCATCCACTGCTGGACATAAGCCTCTCCCATTAAACGCAGTTTCATCTTCGGTTTTTCCTTTCCAGCCACTGACTGCTTCACGTACGAGTAAGTATATCGTCATTACATCTCAGGGCGCCCTACACTAAGTTGGCAGTCACGCGGTCTCCACTCTAAAAAGCGTCTACCCTAGTGGTTATTAGTCTACTACTACACTCAGCTACGTCGGAGATTCTGGTTCTATGGCGAATTGTTTTGTTTCGAATACGACCTCTCAGAGAAATGCCGAGTATAACTCGATCCATAACTCGCCGAGTGAATTTAGATTTATAAGAAAAAAGAAGGTACATAATATGTAAAAAAGTATATATGTATTCTATCAACCATCTAGTTTCCATAGTACAAGCTTTGCTTAGTTTAGGCTAGATGGTGTTGTGTGAAATGTCCACCAATATTTATTTATTTACATATTCTATTAGAGCTGTATATTTCACCGTGGTTATATTGCTACGAAACGTTTCATAGCTTTTCAAATTGAAATAAAAAATAATACATTCTATTCAGCTCTTGTACTTAATTAAATATCTATCCAGTTGGCTTTCTCTGGTTTTCATTACGCCTTGCCATTGTCACAAAATTACACAGAAATGCACTGTACCATATTGTTAGGTAATTTATATTAGCATGTAGGGCGTAGGACTCGAACTGGGTTACCTAGGCAATGCATAGTGCTTTAATGAACGATAAATTAACCTATTCGATACGGTACTAGACGTTCATTATGTTCTACTTGTACATTGCTTCATTATAAAAGGACATTGCTCTCACCTACTCTCACCATTACAAGTCACATAGAAAATGTTTTATACGCTTTTTAGTTATTATTGTTGCTGAATTGGAACAAGTGCCTTTTTTATACGTTTTGGGTATTGAATAGGTATTGTGCAAGTACAGAATATTGAATGGAAACTGTACTTTAGCTAGAGTTGCGATTGATGCGGTACAATTAAAACTTAATAGGTTTTTTGTCCAGTGACAGTTACAATAAATTGCATGGCATATTTACTGTGCATGCTTTGGTTTGTATGTTTCTAGACTAAATCGTTATGATTGCTTTATCAATCGACTTCCAAAAAGGAGGTTCTCAATTCGACTGTTTTTTTTTAAATTATGTTTATTCAGAGATTACTCCGCCAATTATGAATTGTTTTTGATGATTCTTTTTTGTTTGGTTTGGTAATAACCTCAGAGGTGGTCGGATACAAATTTTATCAAAATTGGTTCAGTACTTTGGTTTTTATAATAAAATAACTGAAAAAATATCATCTAAGTAAACAAATTGCGTATTTTGAAGTCTATTTTTTTCAACTATAATTATAAAACCTAATGCGTAGTACAGGGCAGTGCGTTAGACCAAAGGGGACATAACTGGTTTAAAGGTTGAGAGCCATTGTATTTTCAAATCTAGTATTAGTAAAATAGTCTTTACTAAATATAAAATAAAATTACTATTTATTGCAGTATTTAGTGGACAATGAAGAGACATTTTTTGTTGAGTGTAATATTTTTATTAAAAAAATTGTTTAAAAAAATGTTTACTATACATATATAATTTCGAATAATAGCAAAAGACCTCGCGACTACAGACTTCTTGCGACATGTACATACATACCTATTATTGCAAAAAGTTTCTGGTCGCGAGGTTTACTGTTTGTAGAACTACTACTATAAATAATTATTCCATATCAAATTAATAGACACTAAAATAAGCGTTGAATAAAATAAATACTATTGTGTTCCATTATCTGAAGACCTCATTGAGTGGTCCCGTACAATAGTTTTTTTCTTTATACAGGCATCGTAAAGATGTAAAAGCGGTGTAAGGTATGCCTACAAGTGTATTATCCATTCAGTAGCAGCATAGTGGTGGCTATTGTTCGTTATCAACACTACGTGATTCACCCGGCGTCTCTCGCATGCTAATCACCCTCTACGTGCGTCGGAGACCGTACGCTAATATGTAAGCGCGGAAGCAGATTATCTGTATACAGAAAAACTACAGAAATGACGGGTGAACAGACTATGGGGTCAATTCTGTTTCACAATCTCTAAAAAATAATGATATTTTACGAAAGAGAGAGAGAGAGAGAGAGAGAGAGAGAGAGAGAGAGAGAGAGAGAGAGAGGTGAAGAAATGGGTTGAGAAACACACTACACATACAGAGAAAGTTAGTTTTGCAATTACAATATTTGTATATTATGAACATCATTTTGATGTGGATTCAGGAGAAGCACTAATTAAAGATAGGGTTCTTTCACACTCACAGCGTTCCTACGCGAATTCAAATATGGTAATGTATGTGTATCTATCCGTCTTCCATAAAATAATAAGACTGTAACGGGTCAAACTTTTGTACATTAAATATTTTTTGGAAATTTCAATATTATAGATTATATTGGCTTCTGTCAAAACAGACTTTTTTAAAACTTTGTCTGTCTGTCTGTATGTTATCCTCGATGTACGACGTAACTACTGACAGGATTTGAATATTTAGTAAGATTATTTCATATATATTATGAAGAATAATCTGTTATACATTTTATTTAAAAAAAAAATAGATGTTAGGAATTTAAGCAAACTTTAAAAATCAAACGAACTTACTAAGTGAAGTTCTGTGAAATAGATTCAAAGTCCACCCGCGAGGCGCGGACCGCGGTACTGCAGTTATCGAGCTTAGTAACTGGCAGGCTATGATTTGCGAATCGCAATCAGTGAGCTAGCAGCTCAGCAGCAGCAGCTGTAGGTCAACGGCTCCTGCTCGTCATTTCACGCTTGACAAATCAAACTTGTGTTCGGAAACGGTCCGTGGATGGGAAAACAGACTTACTGACTATTTGAGCGACGTTAAAAATCATCTTTACCTACATTCGACTTTATTACTTTGAAATAAAGATCAAAGAAGTCGTTTAAGAATTAGGTACTGTAATGGATGTATTAGGTAAATAAAAGATTATGGAAAACTGTTAAAATGATCATTCTAAGACTTTATTTCGATGATTATACGAAGTAGGTAGTTTCGGAAAAATTATAGTCTGCGGATTTGAATGAGTTAGAATGAGAGAGAACTTAGAATGAGTTTTTTTTGTTTTAGGGTTGCTAGGGTTGGATTTCAAAAATCGAGTCTGACTGTCGAATGAGGGTTATGTTTTCTGAGCACTATTATTATTAACGGGATATTTACCGTGGTTCGCGTTAATTTTGAGCTCCCGATATTTCGGCACATTTACATGCACCATGTTCACGGACGACTGAAGAATGACGAATGAATGAATGATGTTTCTTCAGTAGCCTGGGAACACAGTGCATGTAACTGTGCCGAAATGTGAAAATTAACGCGAACCACGGTAAATATCCCGTTAATAATAATAGTGCTTTAATTAATGAATTAATGATGATAGTTTAAAAAAAAATGTTTTTTTAATGCGAGCATCAATAGGATGGAGAACATTTATTTGTTACCACAACTTCACTTTGTTATTGTGGTTTTAGTACTTCTTACCTAATAGGAACCTGGTGGTAGTAGGGGTAGGTGTTGGTCGAGGGGGTCGCAGCCCGTGACCGGGTCAGCCCCCCTGCCTCGACCGTCCCTATTCGCCATTTAAAGTTTTTAATTAGTATGGTGATTGCCGAAACGGGCCGCTTTGATTGCCTTCCCTATTAGTGGTGGCGGCAGTAACACCGACTTCAACAGACCTACCAGTCACTATTTGTTTTACATAACTGACTGTAAAGGAGGATCCTGATAACTAACAAGCTCCATTCAAAATAACTGATAACGGTTTTATTCATAGACAGACTCGTTTGTTGTCTGTTGTGGTCTATGACAATGATAATTATATGGGTCAATGTTTGACTACAACTCACCTAATGGTGACGATGTAGTAGAATATGAAGCGCGCTTGGTATATTAGAAACCGACTATCC
Source organism: Lycia hirtaria (assembly GCA_947563715.1). Classification (NCBI taxonomy): domain Eukaryota; kingdom Metazoa; phylum Arthropoda; class Insecta; order Lepidoptera; family Geometridae; genus Lycia; species Lycia hirtaria. Next base: position 36,844,928 of record OX387385.1, read on the forward strand.
GACTTCAAAAAGGTTTTCAATTTTGTTGTAGGTACCATCACGGTTAGTCACAATAATAGTAATATTACGATACTATTCACGGGATATTTATCATACTTGTCATGCTCTGATATGCCGTATAAGAAGCACAGACATCTATGATAAGAAGCCTAAATAACTTATCTCGAAGAGACATAGGTTAATCTAAAAACAATGTCGTAATTATATTCAATATTTTATACATATAGGTACAAGAGAACGTTTCGTTCGTATTTTTGAATATCCTCTACGAAACGATGTTATTTTAGTATCTATTTCATTTAAATACTCGTAATAATCGTGTACGTATACGTAGGTACTTAACAATTAAGTAATCCGTGATAGTTAAATATCCTTCTCCGAATGTTACAAATGTTAAAACGGTACAGCTCATTTTGGTAAATAAAATATGTACAGTCGCGCACAACATAACTGTACAACAGTTTATTTGATTTAAATTATAGTTCTTCATAATCATCACAAGATGGCATGATCTGAAATTATTTACTATATCTATAGGAATAAGTAAGTAATAGTTGATAAAGAAAACCATAGACAAGACTACAAAATACAAACTAATGGCTGAGTGCCGCGGTTTCTTCCGCGTCGTGTAAAAAAAGGCGATTATGGCGAAATGTAGCCTGTGTCCGCCTCCAGGTTCTAAGCTATGGGTTCTAGTCTAGTCCCAAACGTAACGGTCGGTTTAGCCGTTTGAAAAGGTAACAAACAGACAGTTACTTTCGTTTTTATATCATTTAGGAATAATACTCGGGGAAATATAATGTATCTCACTGAGGTGTAAGGTGACATCACGTAACAAAATCGGTCAAGCCGTCCAGCCTACAAGAGGTTAATTTAAAATTACATAATCGTAAATAAGCACGTACAATTAGAAAACTTTACCCTTCTTTAGCAGTCGTGTTAAAATGTTCTCGAATTTAGGGTCAGCGATTTATAGGCCCCATATATAGCAAGTTACAAATGAAATATTGGCTTTATGAAAAACACAATCAACGAGAAGCAAACCAGACGTAAACAAGTGCGGTAAACAATAAATTTATTGAATCGTATTGCATTGTGGACAGCTGCACTCGGTGCATAGATGTTCTGCTCGAACGCTTGACCGGGGTGGAACATGGTGGAACGGACGCGTCTCGGTACCGGACACATCCGGACGTCCGGGACGCCACGCCGGACAACTTCTACTGCAAGTATGTCTTTGGTTTGTGTTGTTGGTTGACTGTTGTGTATTCAAGTAAATGCTTTGCACATTACTCACGCAATTAATTGTGATGAAAAATCGAACATAATGTTGTAATAAAACAAAATGCTTAAGCGTAATAATATAAGAACGTGACTGACACTAAAATAACCTAGTAGATTTGTGTTATTTTCCCTGAACAGAGACAATTTAGACATTTAAATAGTAATGAAACATTTTAGCCAGAAACGTGAACAACTAATAAACGTAATGTCCTCCATTTACAACCATTTGAATAACTAGAGCAATTTGAGTCAAACGTTTTTGGGACAGCTGTAATGACAACAGTTGGCAGGTATCTGGGCGATGGATGTTGCAAAATTTGCCAACTTTTTGTATTCATTATAGTTTGTACGGGAAAAAAAGAAACAAGGACGTTTCGTCTGCGACAGTACGGATAACGGTGCTTAGTTTGAAAGCGTCGAGACAATGGGACACTGCTGTCACTGAATAAATTTGTAGCTCTACAATTTATAAGACATCGCTCTGAAACTATAGGAATTTTCTAAGCGCATACAATGCTAAACTGCATAAATACATGCAAAACTACCGAGACGTATTAGTCTTTCCCGTAAATCGACATTGTAAGCAAAGCTTGACCGATCTGACATCAACCAGGCAGTACTTAAAATATTATTCGTTACTCCATTAACTACGAATGAAAAGATAAAAAGGAAAAGGAAAATGAGATTTGAAGGGTATCGAGAGACCGAATCAGAAAAATGGACGTTCATTTCCGAGTGACAAAATTCGCCGTCGGATCTCATAACTCAGTCCAATCTTTGATCAATTGAAGTGGAATTCAAATACCGTAGTCGACGCCAGCGTCGACGTTAGAAATGTCACTCCCTTTTGTTTCAAAGGGGCTTTTTTCGTATCGATCCCTTGCAGCAGGTAACCGGGAGCGGATGATTTATTGCTCGGCTTGTTTGTTCAAATAATCGATCCCCCGGCGAAATTTACTCTTTGCCCCAAAACAGGTCGTAAATGACAGAAGGTAGGGTCGTTTTCAGAGTGATAATAATTTTACGCATCTCGATTTAATGGCTCTAAACGAAAATACCCTGCGTGCAGTGTGTTGGCTCGCGGTAATATTTGGACAAAACGAGCGAGCGTGCTTGCTAAATTTCCATGTGAATTTATTGCAGCACTAAATTGAGGACTCATCGCGCCGTCTGACATATTGTTTATAATAAAACACATAACTTTCCGCGAGCTGGCGTTACTAACTGTGAGTCAAGATGATTCTGGTTATAGCATCATGATTACAATAACAATAATAAAGCATATTTTATTGTGTAGATAAACACACTGTATTGGTCTAAGTAAAAGTAAGGTGCAAGGTCATTAACATAGGCTATATAAAAGAGGACGGTAGGTGCACTGCATCGTATAAAAACTGCAAATAGGTAAGTAGTGCTGTCAAAAAACATGTAGTTTGGTTGTTACCAAAAGTCGTTACAAGGAATACTGTGTACTCAGATTGCAAGATAAGGTAGATAACGCGTTGATAAAAAAATATGAGTGTAATATCGAATCGTAATAAAAAATAACATTTTCTTTATCATTTCGAGTGAGATATGCTCTTTCTCGCAGTAGAGTTGTCAGCAAAAATGATTTAAGAGGTTTTGGGATTTTCATTTCTTTTTGAGAAAGATAGTAGATTGTAATAATTGAATTTGTTATGAAACATTTTTATTTTTTGACATTAAATACTAATATAATTTATAGATTTAATTTACTATTATTTTTTAAATAAAACACTTACTAGTTATTATATTACTTATGTAAATTTTTGGTATGTAATGTGGCGTATGGCATGATAAGTGAGACACCTATACCCAGCATTGGAATAGAAAAGGCTGTGGATGATGATTATGATGCCGATGTAATGTGGCGTATGGCATGATAAGTGAGAGGCCTATATCCAGCATTGGAATAGAAAAGGCTGTGGATGATGATGATGATGACGATTTAATGTGGCGTTGACAAAACTAAACATATTTTTGTCATCGCTACAGTCTAATAAATGATAGCGTTGCATGCACAGTAGTGCGTCGTCCCTCGGCCGGGCGATAGTCCACACGTCTCGCGTCGCTCGATACCGATGATCGATCACATGCACTGTTTAATTACGTACCCGCTATCGAATCGGATGATTTATTGATATTGCTCGCTATCGAATGATACCGAATGACATATAAAGTCTGATTTTACAACTCGGTTTGTCCCAGTTGCATAGCTGCCGGTTATTTGTCGGTAATGTTTGGATAGCTGAGAATTTTAAGTGTGTTGAGTAGGTAACACTGGAATGCATTATGGCTTTGGAGATATATCTTCTAATGTTATTTCCTTAGATGGAAATATCCTATTTCCATCCATTCTAATTTTTATTTTCATTCTCTAATAATCATTAGAGAGTGAAAATAAAAATTTGGATGTTTCCGACACAGCTCTATTTTCACTTGATATTTATCACGGCAGCCTTGAAATTAATTCTTAGATTAATAGGTAGTAATCCACTTAGCCAAACATGCATCGATCCTTGTCGAGATAGCTTTAAATTTTACTTATCTTACATTTTGGAAGTGGGCGATGTATTTTTTATTAAGGAATGTCCATTAACAGAGTCGTTATAATAAACAACGAGAAAATTAAAGACACATTTTAAAAATACATGAGTATATATATATATATTTATATACGAAAACGAGTTTTAAATAGGTAAGAATCCGATAGCAAATGTTGTTGTAGCTAATAATAGTTGTAGCTAATTAACAAGTCAAATATTTTATAAACAGTCATTGTGTAATGGGGAACACGACACGTGTGTGGCTGTGGATCCACTTGTCTTCAATAACAAATGTTATCGCTTTGTTATGAATAGACCGACTGTTGAATCGATTCACTTTGCTACTGTAAGTGCATGAAATACTCCTTGCATCTTCATATCTCTGAACAGTCCATTTGCAATTCTTTTTATAGGTATGTTTAGAAAACAAAATAGGTTTTATTTGATTGCTTTTTATAATATAATTTTATGATTTTTTAGTTTCTATTTCCAAGCTTCTGTCGATTCTCTTTATTGCGTAGATCATTATTTACCTGCATTTTGCTGCTGCAATTTTTATTAGTAATATTGTGTTCATTTTAGATTTCAGAACAGACATATTTTTCTGTTATATCGTTTTGATGATGAAGCAACTAGCCATTCCTATTTCTTTAATTACGCAATCGTTTCCATTTAATTTAAGGAAATATTATTGGGTTTCCTAAAAACTTGCCGAAGCATTCGAGGGAACGTTGGGGCTGCCTTAGTTGGTATAGCGTTGTGATCTTGGGTTTAGTTATGAGTAAAAAGTTGATACATACGAGTATTTTCGGTCTTAGAAGGGCCGTGTAAAACGATGGGTGGCCTGGACGAACCGTACGTATAAATAATTTGATAAATGGCAGCCAGGACGGTAGCCCAGCGGGCGTGCAACGCGTCGCTCGTTAATAGTCGACCGTCCCTTACCAGATAGGGGAATCCTACTGTATTTCCAAGGAGTCGTATCAGTCAGTAGGTACATGATAGACCTGATTCGGATGTAATAGGATGACTACATTTGCTATAATTACGTGGCTACTAGCTGTAGTAGTAGTGTCTGTACCTAATTTACAGTATTTCTTCAAGTAACGGGAAGTTTTCATCAAGAAACGTTTGGTTTAAGTAACAAGCATGTACGCTAACGATGATTATTTAAAGATACATTTTGCAAATACATATACTGGTATAGGTATATATACGAATATATTTGTTCAGATAAAATACAAACTTGTTTAATTCATGAGCTCATTATATCATTATTACATAATCATTGCCAACATCTCTCTCCAATCGTGTGGAGGACAGCAAAATAACAGCTTCAACAAGATGTGAAAACACGAATCAGTGATGCAGGTAGGACGGATGGAACGAGCCAACGAAGTATGCCGTGCTGTAATCCGACAGTAATGAATGCCAGCTCAAATTCGTTGGTGCTTATGGCTCGGAAACAAACAATGCATTGTCGGACGCGTGAATCGTGCGTGTGATCCCAGTGTTTGCTCGCAGCCGTGAGCCGGCAGCCCTGCTCCGCGCCAGCTCGAGGCCGACGAACCGTACCTTTATATCCGTTCAAATAAGCACTAATTATATTTAATGCGTTTTACCTGTAATTAGAAGGTGTTAGAGAATGTGAAACAGTGTTTAACGGTTTCGACAGAGTTTTTTAGGATTGTTTACACGATTACGTATACGATTAGACTGCTTTATGAGGTGCTTTTACCATCGCGCCCACGCTTCATCGCGAATACAAACACCGCACGATGCCCGATGTAATGATCATTGTAAACATTACACGGATTTTTAAACACTTTCGTGCGTAGTTGTATCTACAACGAGCTTTTTAGGTGGTCGTTACACTCCGAAATGGTTTTATTGAGCATTGTTATGAATTTTATTAAGAAAGAAGATAAATTAAGTCGATAAAGAGCAAATAGAACATAATGTAGATGAGAAATATGGGAATAAACCGCTATTATAAGCCAACGATACACTTGCAACGGGAAATTTAAATTTCAAAAAAGCTTTTTTGACCTTGTACCTAGCTTGGATAACTATTGTAAGTGATCGTGATCACGATGTTTGCAATAATAATCCAAGATTATTCTTTATATTATCACGCCAACTTAACAATCAATAATGAGCCTCGTTGCTTACATGTACCTACCTAAATACCGAGAAGTTGCTTGAATTACTAATATAGGTTTCTAGGTTAATATACGCTACACGATGTGTTATTGGTAAATAGAATGGCATGATAATATGAAAAATAATTTTAAATTGTCGCATATGATCAATTTGATTACAATAGATATCTGACTTAGCTACAAGGACGAAACTGTTTGAAATTTGAAATTCCCGCCGCACGCGTGACGGTGGATTATCATTATAGGAATTTTAACGAGGTGTAGAATTTGCGTCCTAAAATGTAAGTAAAATACGAAGAGCAAACACATGTGGATGTCGAGCGTGTCGAATAGATTCGCGGGTAGTTATCGAGTCGAGAGCCGGAAGATGAGGAAGGTGGTAGTGGTCGTAAATAAAGGCGTGACTCACTGCCGCTGCAGTGTCGAGTTATTTTCGAGCGAATAAGAAAGTGCATCGGCATCTGCAGTTACAGTAACGCATGCAGGTTTTACTGCATGGCAGTTTTAGATGCGTTTACTGTGTGTACCTTACATTACAGTTAAGTAAACTTAGGTACTTACGTGTGCTAAAGAGATATCTATTCTTGTTAGTAAAACCACAGAACATATACTAATACTACGGGGAAAACCCAGAAGTGTGAGTTATGGGTCTGGCTTTATTTATGTAAATGTATTTTGTTGCTAATCGGTATAATTGGTACACACAAAATAATTATTTTTTATGGATATTTAAGAAAAATTGTGAGAAGCGTTACATTGTTTTAACACACTTAGTTTTCGACAGTTAGGAATGTTTTAATTTTATTAACAGTTTTGAACCTTTTCAACAGCTAAGTACCTACTTATTTTCGTATTTTTAACTAGCAAATTATGTACCTACCTGTCAAATTACATTATGGAACCATTATTTTATATGATGATATGCAATATTAATGTACATTTCTTTGAATTTACGACTTTATTAAGTACGAATTAAAATAAACATTTGCTAATAAAAAATTTGTTTTGATATCACATCCATAAACGAATTCGCAAATATACATAGGTATACCTATATAGCTATAATCACATAAGAGATTGAACTGTTAGCCTCCTTTGAACAAAGATATTTTATCCATACCTACGTAGGTATTATACGTATATTAGGCCTTTGACTAATAATTTAATGTGTGTATCTACTTATGTATTAATCTGTATCATAAATGCGTGATGGTCAAATGACATCGCAAATCACGTCGGATGCCAGCATAAGGACTGGTGGGCCAGGCCCACCCCAGGATTTTGGGTTACCCATCTTAGTACATAGAGATCTTAGGCGCCCTAGAAAGTATCTCTACGATACGGCAATAGGTGTTACTGGATGTGACTCACATAGGAGTAGGACCGGAAAGATGGGGTGAACAAGAAGAAGCCTATAACCAGTAGTGGATGGATGCGGGATGAATAGATAGATAGATATGCAAGTACATAACAGTCTGTATGTTGTAATCTTAATTCTTCTGCTTTACTATATTATACTTTTTTACAAAACATAAAAAGGAGTAAGTAAGTGCGAGCAAAATATTGTTTAATTTATTTTATTAAATTAATTTTGTAAGTTTATATTATGTAAATATAGTGGTGGACCAGTTCTGTACACGCTCAATTAAAATACCTATAACAAAAACTTAAACTAAGCTGACTTAAAACCAGGAAGTTTTCTAGTAGTAAGAAAAAATAGTAAGAGTGCGTGTGGTACTAAAAAGGTTTTAGCAGAAAATACCTACTTCAATAATAGTTATTAGTGTGTTTGTAACAGAATTCGGCCCTAGCATGCTTTAGGTATAAAAATAAACGTAATTTTATAACTAGCTCTGCAGAGGACACTGAGGAGATCCGAAAATGTAGTCTTTTGTTTAGGTTTTCGTAATTGTTACTCCGTGAAATGAAACAAAACAAAATTATGTATAGCATACGCGATAAATCCATTAAAAATTATTTTATTTCAATTAGTTATTTGTTTTTTAAATTAAATACCTACTATCTTTCATAAGCTTTGACTTTTTATGGTGTACTAAAATTTAAGACCTAGGCCTAGCCTATATACCTAGGTAAGTAAGGCGATCCGTTACAAGTTACTTAATTTCAATAAAGTCAACGTAAGCAATTCTTCTCTCTAAAATTCTTATTATGAAACAAAAAACATCAAACTTTTAATGTGACATTATGACATAACGCTTTTGAGCTCGATTGCTCTTGTAAATCGTCTTTGTCTTGTTTACATTTTTCTGTTTAATCTTTATGCCCTAGTACATAATTTTAGATTGAAGTTATTTCAACAAACTTTTAATTGACTTTTCTTACATAAATGAAAACAATATTTAAACATGGAGTAGCGATTTGTTAACGATAACCGCAGTTTTTAGAGCAGTAAATAGTGTTAACCAGTTAAAAGAAACAGACATGGAACGCACCCGTTAACATTTTTAAATATCACCATATCTAGCAGTTATCGCCTCAAAACAAATCCCTACTCTTTATCTACGATACGGCAACGTAAATCCGACGGCATTGAATCAATACGAGATAAGTACCTACCGTAAAGCAAGGGGTCGACAGCAAACACGGAAACACAACACTTGCACTTTGCTTCACCGTCTTAAACACCTAATTGAATCCATGTTATCATTTAAAATATCGATCAGTCACACGCGGTGCGACGGCTCCACGACGCGGTATATTTTTACATTCGACCGATGAGGTATTTTTGATAGCCGTCTCGGTTTTATCACAGTATTCACGCGTTCGTATCTGCTGGAAATCGAGTACTTCTTTTTTAACCGATGTGAAGCTATTGTCACTGATCAGCTGTGCGATTGTTTGAAACAATAATAACGATATACGAAAAATGTTGCGCGAAAACAACACGTACCTTCACCGCGAGCTGCGGAATGAGACTGATTGAGTGAATGAACAAAATGGAGTGAGTGAGGCGAGCGGGGGCGAGACGCTCGGGGCCGGGGGTTGCCGAGTGCGCTTGTTTCGTCGCTACTGCTAGATGGCGCTACACGTTACAAACCTGTTAGTATATCTTTCCTCAAGAAGCACAGGCGAGTTGGCGGAGAAGCCCGCCCTTATAAATTAGGAAAACGTTTTCAAATTATTTTCCGTCAAACATTTACACAGCGAATCGCATTCGCGTCTCTTTCGATGTCCGGAATCAATTTGCCTGAATCCGCTTTCGCATTTTGAATTTCCACGTCTGTTTGTAGGACCAAACGACGTGACGGAAATTAATGTGTGAAGAGATTTAATTAGAAGAAACTCAATGTTTCTTCTAATGCGGAGAAATGTGTTCAATAAAAAATAATAATAATAACGGCCTTACCGAAAAACGTTACATAGCTTTAAGCATTGCCTAACATAGGTAGGTATTTTGTCAACTTCTCGCTGATGCATAATGACACTTGCGGAAAGAAGAGAGATAATTTAAGAGTTGGTTAAAGTTAAGTAACGTTTTCCGGCAAGGGCCTAAATGTAAACATTTTTGACTTGAATTTACGAAAATCACAAGTAGTCTAGTAAAAATAAGATTTGTGACAACATAAAATACACCTAAGTACCTATATTGTTATTTAAATGAATGTACTGGTGTTTTGAAATACATAATTGACACAATTTCATAATTATATTACAAAAAAGCTAATTTTGTTACCTTTACACGCTCAAACGGCTGAACCGATCGTTATGAAAATTAGTATAGAGATAGCTTTGGACCTGGAGACGGACATAAGCTACTTATCATCATCATAATCATCACCGTTTTTCATAACTACGCGAGTGAAACCGCAGAACGCAGCTAGTCTATAAATCGGGGATTATTCTTGATCTATGAATTTTAGTTATTTTCCTATCATAATTTCAAAGAAACAAATACTGTGATCAGCTCCATACAAATGGATTTATTTTTACTAGACTAAAGTGGCGCCGATTAACATTATCGCATCGAGTACGATGTAGCGTCCATACCAGCTTTTATCAGAAGGGTCGATCGGTAGACGAACTCATTGTCGATTTCTCATTCTTGCCTCGGGAGAAAATAAAAGAAAACGTCTATGGGCTTAGGTATTTAAGTTGCGAAACATCGTTATCAGCCAATTTATTTTGATTGAAAGTTTTTCGATCGAAAACTCATTCTGGCTGGAAAAATGACTCGACGAGTCAAGTGAACGGGTCGAGTCGTTCTTTAAAGTCAACAAGTCAATTTAAAACGATACAATTAATCGAACTATGCAATTTATATATGTAATTAATTAAATACCTACCTAGTCACTGATTGAGGACAACGAATAAACACTGCACTGTGATGAAGCTGGTTATAAATTAGATAATTTATGTCTAGATAGGAAATTAATTTAACGAACCTCTTCCATTACTAAGATGTCATGTAATATTGTAAAATATACTAATTAATACTTAGTATATGTAATATTTATACAGGTACTTTTACGTAGTTCAATTATCTTTTATAACAAGCTATTTGGTTTTTAGCTACTAGTAAGAGAACTAATCTACAAAGATTGGCTTTGTCAGTTTGTTTTTACGTTTGGTTTTTTGAATTGCTAAGTGGATTGTGATGCAATCTGATATTCCACTGAGTTACCTATACATTTTATAGTTTTTTTTTTCAGTAGCAGATAAAACTTCCGTATTCCAGCCATTTTGTCAGGTTCCAGCCAATTTGTTCATCATCATTAATTTATTAAAGTTTATTGTTACAGGTGCACTTTTTAGTTTTTTCATAGACAAGACGATGAGATGATACAGAGTAGGCCCTTCTGTGGCTTGTCTACGGGCAATTTTATTTGGAGCAAATACTGTGAATAAGATGAAAATACGATCCTTTCCAGTGCGATAAGATTGATTGATGTTCTAAGTTTATGGCACTGTCTGTTTCCTAATCAATTCCCTCGACAGTTGCTACTGACGTTAGAGGCTGATGACATACAACCCATAAAACATGTTATATTATTTGTTTACATTACATATTATCATTTCTTAGATTAGATAAATAAGGGTTAAGGAAAGAAGTGCTTGGCCACTTTTTCTTAGGTTTCAACGTACTTCTCTCTCGACCATATTACCGTCTCTTATACCTAATTAGTTGGAAGACAAACGTAGATCTATTTTGTATAAAACAATCTAAAAATGCACAATAATATACTTAGTACCTGAGTACTAAAATGGTTTCGGATTCGTTCAAGGAAGCTATTATCTGCTATTATTTTATTTTCTTAATTTTTAGGTTTTGTTTTACAATAAATATATGAAAACATAAATAATATATAAAAACTAGGGTGCCGTCGGCACCGGAGCCCCTGGGCTAAAGGTGCAAGGAAGCTTAATTATTATTTTCATTGAATTTATTTGAAAAGTTATACCTAATACCTATGTATATATTTTTCTATTGTTGAAAAAGTTGGTCTACAAGCCCGTTCACAGTTATTTTGGTTCTGATAGTTGTAATTGTTTTGAATAAACTGTAAAACGTAAAACTGCCTTCTGAGCCACACAGCCTGTAGAATAAAACTATTCTACGCACAGAAGACTTTACTTCTGTCTTCTGTGATTCGACAGGTGGTGTGACTGAAAAGGCTGTAAACGTAAATCCACCCACTGAGATTGTGGGTGAATTTAAGTTTTACAAAAATTAAATGAAAAAATGTCAGAGACAAAATAACTGTCACGGAACGAATTTATTTCTGTAGTTCTAACTATTTTTGTTGAAAAAAATATTTATAAGTTTTTTGATAGCATTTAAACTTTTGCACTTATTTTATATGTTTGCTTACATAGAGTTTCGTATCTTAGGTAAATAACTCATAAAAATATCGAAGCACCGCGTGAACAATAAACACATTCCAACAAAGTTTACGTTACCGAGTTACGACTGCTGTAAAAACAACTCGCAGATAACCACGAGTACTAGGAGACAATAAAACCATTACAACCTCGATAAAAACCATTCGATTCGTCAATTAAATCAATTTATTCGTTTCGATAGTGAGCGTTGACTGAACGCACAGACTCATTAGCGGGCTATCCACTTTTTATTGATAATTTAATTGTAAGTAAGTATTCGTTACTATCTATGACTGCAATAATTTGTTATGATTACTTAATTATGCTTAGATATAATTAATAACAGAGAAGGCATAATAAGTAGGTAATATTACGTGTTTAGTAAATAATAACACTGGACAACAAAATTTTAACTTTGTCGCGCCACATGGACTTGATTTATATTTTTTACTTGGAAGAGTGACTGTTAGTGAAAATAAATGATTTCTAAAATTCTAGACCAAGATTTTTTCAGTGATAATCTCATGTTTCATAGATTTCCATACACCAGATGTTATCAACACATCACAAAAAATGGAATGCTAATGGAAACAAAACTACTACAGTTTATTAATGAGGGTAGGTGGCTTATAGTATTAGGTATCAGAGTTCGTGTGGCATGACTAGGTGTTGGTTGACCAGTGTAATTTATTGAGAAATTTCTCCCCCTCGTATAATCCTAAATACGCCACAGATATTGCTGTAATACCTTCTGTGTATCTTTCGTTTAGTCCTAGGCAGAGCTTTTTATCTCCTTGAAGTATATTTTATATTTGCATGTTTACTTTCATGGAATTCAAATTAGCTGTGAAAAAAACCTGGAATATTTTAAAGATACGAGAACAAGTATCTGAAGGGGCGAGATCTGCGTCTATGCGGATTATATAGATTATTAATTTAGAAAAGATATAATAGTTACGGTAGATTAAACATTGTCTATGGCTTATCTACCTGCATTTTTTTAAACCTGAACAAAAATAGTTATTTGTTATGCAAGGCTGCAAAGTTGGTTTTTGGGGCGAGTACTTGTATTGAAACCTGAGCGTAGCGGGGGTTTCAAAAGTACGAGATGCAAAATAACTTTGCTGCCGAGTGAAACACAAAAATTTTCACCTCACTACAGCGAGGAAAACGCTAGTCCAGTGCTACCTGTGGCTGGTTAGTGCGATTATTCAAAGAAATGAGGTTGGCGCACTGACATGAAATAAGTATTTAATGCATTTTCAGTGGACTTGCGGTATAGAAAAGTATGGAATAGAAAGGTTCGAATTTTAAAAACTCTTTCCACGCTAGCGGACAAAATGCACTTTTCCACTCAGATTTCTAATGACAAACAGAATCTTTCCGAGCTTGTGAGGTGAAAAATTTTTTTTCATATCCGCCGCAATTCCAGTTGAAATCACAAAAATCCTAGATCGATGGCTAGACAAAAGTACCAGGCGATCATGAACGCAAGTAGGTCGCATCGATGAGACGAGCCACAGTAGCAGGAGTGCGCGTACACTCGCAAACAAAACAAGCGTTGTATACTTACGTGTGGCCACACAATGGGAGGTGGTCTTACCGGTCCGCGCTCATGACACTCAGTGTTTGATTAAACGGTGTACGACTCCCGATCGAAATCGTTTAATAATAATAACAACAGGTAGGTATATGGTTTATTCATTTACACCTTGTATCTACTTACATAATTTAATAAAAAACCTTGACAATAAAATTCTAGACTATGAGAGCTGTCAGTTTCGAAAATAACGAGCATATCTCAATTTATCAGCAGTTTGCCCTTCAGGGCTTAAAATATCCGCCATTGTTATTTACATTCTAAGACGTGGATCAAAACCATGTTTTATCTCCGTCTAAAATTCTACATCTAATGAGATACATTGTTTTAAAGTCTGTAGTTCGGAATAGTCTGTTTCGCTCCCGCATACCAACATTTTTGGAGATGTAAAATGACCGAAGGATCTTATAAAAAGAATGCTTTTTCGACAAAAATCATTTTGATCCAAGTTAATTTTCATACATGAAAATCATTTTTATGTTATGATCTGTAGAAATGTATTCGTAACATCTATTGAACTATTCGTAAGAGAACTAGAAATGCGATAACATTTAAATAAGTTCACCTGTTAGTATTTTTGGCATAAATCGAATTAGAAGCTTTTTCTTTTAGAGAGTGTACAAATAGTACATCTGACAGTTTTACCTTGAACTTTACCTCATCAGTTCTTCAATACCAATAACGAAAGAAATGCTTCACGGAATGTTCCTAGACATTTGATATCGCATATCAACTGACAAGCGAGCGAGTCCCACTTATGTTTTTTGGGACGACATTTACACTTCTTTGTTTGCATTATTTCTAGCTTTTTACCCGATTGCGCAAGATGGAGGATAACTGTTTCGGGCGTATGTTTATATTTTTCTATATTACCTCCTATAGCCTAAACGGCTTAATCGATTTTGATGTGCGAGGTATCATTAGATTCGTCTTTACTTACTAAGGGTTAAAGACTACATACTACATAATGTGTTTTTGCAAGAGTTATTCAAAAGAATGCTCATTCGTACAAATTTTACCACAATTTTGCGCATAATTTTACACACTCTTTAAGAAAACTTGCTCAAGATCAAAACAGTAAAACTACAACACTTATGCAGTCAAATAACTTTGATTTTCTTTCAACATAGATACCTGTTTTTAACATTTTTACGTTGTTATTTTTCAACCTACTTACTATATTTTCTGGCTAATGCTAAATAATCACATAATGTCAGCATCCTCTATTCGGAGCTCGTTCCAAATGCGAACGGATTAGCAGCAGATGGTCGACGGGCTTATGGCTCGCGCCGCTCGCGCATTCAGTCCAAACGTGCTTCCAATAACCGCTGACAACAATAGCTTTCTTTATTTATACTTATAAAGTTATAACGTATCTATAATAATAACTGCTCATAAATATTGTAAATGTTTTTATAATGAGTTATAAATACAACGCCTGGGGAACTAAAAACGGGTGCTAATAGTTAACGGTGATTTGTGACAACCCTAATTGAACGTTATTGGTAGGGTTGTGTTATGGATATTTTTATCGTAGCGAGTTGATATTGTAAGATTAAAGTTGGTAGTTTTAGGTAATAAATAATTATTTTCTGGTTGAAAGAATAATAAAAATGATTATAATATATAATAAGTCTGCCTTTCCTCCATACCGTCAGTCTCTAAAGTCCTGACATCTGCTAGTGTCAATCTAGATAAAAGGCTTTTACGCTCTAGATAAAGGCTCTAGATAAAAAACTTCTGGTTATATAAATAAAGATGAATAAACAATAATAATAGTAGTGATTAATAATAGTGATTGATTAATCAATCTATCACTATGACTATAGTCAAATTACTTGATTAATTAAGTAATTAATTAATTTAAAAAAATTAAGAACCTTCGTATACGTACAATGTTTGATGAGATAAATAAAAAATATATAAATTTATTTAATTTATTATGTATAATTATGATCATCATCAAATGTATATATCACAGTCATAGTGTATATTAATTAGTTATTAATAATATAATATAATAACTTATTATACATAATGAATGGTCATATATGACTAAATTGTCTTATCTAAAGAATGTAATAAATTAATCACTTTGTAGTTTGTACACAATAGTTTTCTAATCATCTTTTACCGTTTAAAATTTTGACCACAGAAAGAAAACGAAACAAACAGAAAGGTCCTCTATAATATACGGGTAGTGCGGGCTAAGCCACAGGTTACATAATAGTCAGTATTTAATGGGATGGTCAAGTGCGAACCATAAATCTCTTTCGGGACATTTTAGCTTGGGTAGCTTTGGCTAAGGATAATCTTAGCAATATCGTCCCGTTACGAAATAAAAGCATCAGCATAAAAAACGGCGCGGCTCGTGTCTCTGTCTCTGGACAACGTGCTTTAGACGATAGAAAAAATCAGGTTTTATTTTTTACCCAAGGATAAAGTAGAGTAGGCTTCTTCTGGTGCCAAAGATGTACAAACATTTTAATTGTGTTTTGCGTTGATATGAAGTAAGACATTATTTATAGGTTTGCCGACAAGTGATTAATGAATTTTGATTATTTTTGTTTACTTTACCTGATTATATAATTAACAATCATTGTGTGCATTCGGTCGTCTAAACGGTTTGACCAATTTTTATGTGCGTGGTGTCGTTAGATTAGTTTTTGGTTACATTTTTTGTAATAATAATAATACAACTCTCGAAAAATTACAAAATGCACTCTTTCGAAATTTCTAAAGAACTTGTTTGTAACGAATAATTGATTTTATGAGAATTGTCTTAAAAATTCTCATTTAAACACATTTTGCATCAACATTGAGCATACATTATCGTGAAAACGTACACTCAACATCATATCAAGCGTAAATTATGCTACGTAATCGCTCTTATTAATTGCAGTCGGGTATTTTATTTTTCTTTTATTATAGAAACTCTTAAATTTATTTTTAATTTTCACCTAACAAAGTAACTAAGTAACTGTACAAATTACAATCAATTTACAAATATGTATTTAGTTTCACTGTTCTAACCTCTTTTATTTCGTATTTATACTTCGAATTTAGAATTATATTTCATAATTCTTGGAATACTTTGTCACCTGCCAGTAAGTGTAAAGCCGCTGTCACACGGATCGGGCGACGGAATGACAACGCTCAGTGTGACGTGGCTTTACCTGGGACTCGGTTAATCCTGAGGATTTAGTTTTAGATCCGGGCCCTGATAGCGATGGCTCTCCGATGGAAGGTTTGGATTGGATCCTCACTTAAACATAATCATAAGTATTTACTGTAACGGAATAGTTAATAGTTAGCTTATTATTAACTTCTAACGGTTTAAGCATGGAATGCCCTTGCCCAATCCTCAAGATGGCAAAATGAGTCTTAAAAGAATTAATTCAATACAATTTTCAATATTAAGCATTAATTGCGAAAATTTGTTATTCGATTTTTTTTCGCAATTAATGTTTAATTTTGAAAAATTAAAAAAAAATAATTAAAAAAAGACAAATAAATGTATTATAATCGAATGTATAGAATTTGAGACACGTCGACGATATCTATGTCGGTATGTTGTGATAGGTACTATTTTGAATGTTAAAATATGAGACGGCATCAGAGAGCGTGTGACAAACAGACAAAAACAGAGATATCGCGTTACTGCATGTGATACTCCTGGGAGCCGGGAGTCGAACCTGCTGCGGTTACGGCTTCACACCTCGCAACCTGGGGGGCAATCACCATTACATCGTGATTACTCATATTTTATGTAACAAATACATAGCGTACACTATGTTAGTTATAAATAAAAATGCTAGCATAGTTTTTATCCGTCCCTAGAAATTAGAAACTATTATATTTTTAAAAAAAGGTACTAAATGTGGGTAACTTTGAATTCATATCAAACATTGTAAATAGCATTATTCGGTTCTTGATTTTTTCCCCAAGAAATTAGTATTGAATCGACTGTCAATTAAGTAATTTGACTACTAATCATTTGGGGAAAAAAATTAAAAACGCTATATGTATGTAAAATGATTGACACGGAGTCAAAGTTACCCATGTTCATAGTAACATTTGAGAGAGAAATGATTTCCATCCCGTAAACATTATGGGCAGTCGGGTAACAAGAGCGGAACTAATTGTTGACTTCCAATACAGCAACTATCTAGAATGGTATCTAGTATTAAAATTAACAATTTTTTAACGGATTCATTTTGGCTGCAAAGTGTTCGAAACGTCAGTCATAAAACTATTTATTTATTTATAAAGTTCACCTACACTGTGTACATCTATACATTGACCATAAAAATCATACAAATAAAATACAATAATTACAGGTGAAGTCATATTAATGGATGCTGCATTAATAAAAAAAATATATAGTATAAATAAATTATTTAGGTAAAATACACGCGATAAATCCGTTAAAAATAGTTTAATTTCTATGAGTAAGAATGGCGAGTATCCAGCATGGTGTCGGTCCGTGCAGCTGTTGGTGGCTGATGAAATCACTGCAGTAGGAAATATCTACCTCATTATCATACTGGGGCACGAGCGGACCCTTACTATCGGACTATCGAAAATCAGTGCAATAGTCCGATAGTAAGGGTCTATCGGACTATTGCACTGATTTTCGAGTAGAGTGCTTTTATAAAAGAAGTCAGTCCCAGAGAGAATATTGACTCAGGAATATTGACGACCTGAATACGTAGACGACGACCGAAATACAGTAAAAGCAATATCTCAAATGATTTTCGATTCTAGAAAGTTTTATTTTAATTAAAATAAATTCTTTTACATAAGAATGAAATAAAAAAATCGAGTGTTTAGTAGAAGTAATTTATTTAGATTAAAATTAATATTTTTTTGGACTTTTTAGATTGTTATTAATTGAAATTGAACTAGTAGTTCAACGAACAGTAGACCTCGCGTGAGAGCTCATTTGCAGCTCACCTTGGATTATCTGTACATATTAATACCTACATAAAGTTGGCTTAGGAGACCGTATGTAAAATTTTGGCTGATTTCGCAATTTTAAGTGATTTTACAGACATTTATTTCACGGCCAACAAACATTTTTTCCAAAAGTTTAAGAAAGATCAATTTAATTTGAATACACAATTAATAAAAAAATAGAATATGTTTAGATGCCCTTAGTTAAAAAAACAATGTATGTTCTTATAAAAACAAATAATAATTTTATAAATGGAGAATACGTAAAATCTAGAAAATTATTCAGCGTTAAAATGCATCAAGCACATCCACGCGCCCTCACTGTTACACGCAATCTGAAGTTGGTTGTATATTACAAAGGTAGGTAAACTTATTAAACTAGCCTAAACTAGGTAATCCTGTGCTTTAGGCGAGGTAGTGACTAGTTGTAAATTATTCCTCAGAACAATAGTAAGGGATTCGTCCACAGCCGGGCCGAATTAGCGAATGGCCAGTGCGGGCGCAGTGTGCGGGCCGTGCAACCTTGAACCAGATGGGTGCGCGTGCGCTGCGTGGTAAGATATAGGGATGGCGATAGCGTAAGAACCTCCCGATTTGATATTTGACTGGTAAATAGGTCGAATGGAAAAGTAAAGAAAAATTGGTGACATTTAAAACAACAACAAAAAAAACGTTTTTTCAACGAAACGGAATCCATAAAGACCTTGTTGTCCGTCAGTCCGTCTGTCTAGATCTAGACCTTCTATCTCGGGAACGCGTTTAGGCATCGAGTTGAAATTAAAACCATATACGCAGATCTGTAGTCCCTGGAATCTGTGAGAAAAACAAATTTCTCAGTTATCGTAAAAAAATATTGCAGCCGTATATGTCGCAAATTTCGACACTCACAAAGGAATCAAAACCTATAAGGCACTTCTCATTGACCTAGAACTACGAAATTTGGCAAAAAGCATTGTCCTAAAGTACACATAGAGGGAAGAATCCGAAAATGGTTCGTTTTTAATTTAATTACAAAAAAAAAGGGCTTTAAGTAAAGAATGAGAGTCCAAATTTTAAAGTGAGTTAACCGTATCATGTGGGGTATCATATGAAAGAGCTTCATTAGCACAAGCTAAAACAGGTTTTCAATTATTTTACGATGTAAGTACGATGTAATTTTCGGATTATAAACAAAAATGTTAATAAACATAATATATCATTTCCCTCTTTTATCAATGACTAGCTTTGCCCGGTTGTTCTTTTATCTAACTTGTACGGAACCCTCGGTGGGAGGGTCTGACTCGTACTTGTCCGGTTTCATTTCTTATTTGTCTTTGTGTGAGCTTTGTCAGCCGAGCTTCACGCGTCGCAATCCGTAAACGGAGAAAAAGTATAACGCGATGTGTGACGCATCGCTTGATGCGTCGCGTATTGCTCCGGGTGGCTCGGACTCTGAATGACTCGTAATTATAATTTGAGCGCTTCCAAACCTCTATTTATAACGTAATTATCTTGTAAAGCCAAGAATTTCCAGCCCTATATTTTGTCAGATAAACTATCTAAGCAACAAAAGCTATCATTTTCGAGTTGTGTCGATGAACACAATCACAACCTGCATTTCCATAAATAGATTAAGTGTAGCATGACTCACACATCAATACTGTCATCGGCGACTTCGTGTACTCCATCCTGTATCAAACCAGCACTACAATGTAAGGTGACAGCCCTAGGAGTGGTCTTATATGGGTCTAATCGTGGTCCCTACACGGTGGGCTTTCACAACCAGTGGCCAATTTATACCAGTGTTCGTGTTGCTCTGTTTTATAGTCTATGGTCTGGCTTTATGGCCTGCGATTGTCTATGAAATCATTGTGTAATGTTCTTAATTTGCCTCTCTATGAATGTTATTCATATTTTCGCCAGTTATGAACCGATTTTATTTTTTACCCGACTGTGTAAGAAAGAAGGTTATGTTTTTCGAGTGTATGTATGTTTGTATATAAGTATGTATGTATGTATCTATATGACAGCCTATAGCCTAAACGGTGTCATTAGATTCGTCTTCGCTTCCAGAGTGTCATAGGCTGTGTTTTTGGGTAATAATAATAATACATCTCGTGCATTTTTTTATCAGACCTGTTTGTACAAACTGTCCCACTGCTGGGCACGGGCCATCTTCTCATTGTGTGAAGGGTAAGGCTATAGTCAACCACGCTGGCCAAGTGCGGGTTAGCAGACTTCACACATCTTTCAAGATCATTAAGAATTCTCAGACATGTAGGTTTCCTCACGATGTTTTCCTTCACCGTTTGAAGTTGGCGGCAATCAACGATACGCACATAACTTCGAAAAGACAGAGGTGCGTGCCGCAGGATACGAACCCAGGACCTGCGGAACGCAAGTCGAATGGTCTCCCAACTAGGCTGCCGGAAAAAGGCTGCAGGGCTGATAAAAAAAACAGCTATTTCACGCATACTTTCTCATTTACTCTTACTTACCTACTGTCGCTAAAAGTTTTTACTATAGAAACATATACTAACCACCTTTTCTAAAACCTAGCATATTTACATACTTAGTCAAAGCATATACCACCAAATTCTAATAAAAGCTCAAATATATTTTTATTTCATTATAAATGTTACAACTACCAACTACATAGTAGAACGGAGTATAATGTGATATTGCTAATTCAGCCGGAGATATGGACAATATGGACATTGTCTTGGGTTGGATAATAACTGCAGTTGCTATATTTCATCTCATGCCAGCTCATACTTTAATGTAATCTGTGGCGCTGCCGGAAGTTCTTGCCATATTAGTTAGGTTGTTAAAACTAGCCTATATAATACATGTACGAGTACCTGTATTGGGATAGGTTATGTCATACGCTCTTAAAGGTTTTGGAGCGGCGGCGAAACTTGTATTTTCATACTTTAGACCAAACTCCGCAGAAGCTTCTAGTAAAACAACCTATAGGTATGTAATAAAATCGCCGCCAATTTCTGACTCTCAACTGAGGAATGACTAGTATTTATGATTGACTTATTTACTTGACTTATACTGACACTAGAACATAGGTATGTTATATCCTAATCCAAACTAATATTATAAAAACGAAAGTAATTAATAAATAATAATAATAAATATTTGTGGACATTTCACACAACGCCATCTAGCCCAAACTAAGCAAAGCTTGTACTATGGAACTAGATGGCTGATAGAAAACATATATACTTTTTTTTGTTGTAAATATATACATATGATACATAGAAACACCCAGACACAGAACAAACATCCATGCTCATCACACAAATGTTTGCCCTGGGTGGGGATTGAACCCACGACCTTTCAGTTCAGCAGGTAGACGTAAACACACTACCAACTGAGCCACAAGGCCAGTCAATCTGTCTTTCTGTCTGTTTGTTATTAAACGGCTGAATCATAAATCATAAAGAGGCAATGTTTTGTACATTAATAACTAAACGTAATTATCAAGCACCACCATAGAATTAATGTTATCTGCTTTACCAGCCTAGAAATCGTTCATTTACATAAACAAAATCGGGAAATAACATCACATAGGTACACAAAAATACACACAAAAATATATATAAAATAACCTCACTCTCAAATCATGCAAATATTGACTTCGAATAAACGAAAAACTTAGTTAAAGAATCGATCATTACAAATTTGGTACAGTACAGAGATGATTGAGGACCTGGAGAGGGATATAGGCTATTTTTTAGGGGGGCAGAGTCTGCGGCCATGTTGTCCCATATCTTACGTATAATGTGCGATTTTTTTTAGTAGTGTTTTATAGTAATATGCTAAATTTCTCGTATTTGTGAACTCACAGTACTTCTATGTCAAAATAGTAATAGTGCGCGAGCGCGAAAATTGTAGTGGTGTTTTTATAGTAATATGCTTTATTTCTCGTATTAATGAACCCACAGTACTTCCATGTCAAGATAAAAGTTTTTTTTAAAGGTTCTTAATATTAAATCATGGAAGTGATTTGATTCATTGATAGTGTTAAAGTCCTAGATTTTCATGGACCAGATTAATCAAACAAGTAACTGTGTTAAAAGGAAATACCCGACTGGTAAAGAGCGACTTAACGCTATCAAAAATTATAAATACAACCATTTGAATGCATTGATTGCCAATTTAATAATCCTAAATATAAATATATGACTTTATAGAAAATTACAAACATACCTACAAGAACGCGTAAAAATTTTTGGTTAGTGGCTATTTTTAGTGAATTATTTGCTCGTATTAGAAAGTTTACGGCACTTTAATGCTCAATACAAATAAAGATCAACATGAAACAATCATGCGCGAGCGAAGCGAGCGCGAAACTTTTTGAAGCATTTTATAAAATTATTGAAGCCTGTAAGAATTTTTATAATGGCCAGGATTGGGGGGGGGGGGGGGGGGTTGGGCCCCCAAACCCCCCCCTGCCTACGGCCATGTTGTGAAGATACCTACCTCAATAAGTACTTGACACTTGGCTTGTACTTGGCAAATAGGTACACTACCCGCGTGGGTCCAATTTAAAAGAAAACAAAGAAGTAACACAAGTCTGTGTTACTTTCGCTTTTATGAAAGAATTATGTAGATATAGACGGATAATTAAATTACTAACTTAAAACTACTTTACCGCGAGTTATACCAGTAAGTTTCTGTAATAGGTAGGCCTACGTATTTGGTATTGGCAGGTTACCATAACACAATATCGACTTGATTACGCGATCGAGTTTCGCTAACTTGGTAACTTGTTAGTGTTATGTTAACTTAATTAGGTGTTGTTATAAGTTAACGACTACAGACTGTATTACTTACTTTGGATGTTTTTCGATACCTGTTTTATTTATAAATGACGCCATGATAAGTTGTTCGGATCATCTAATGTTATGCGACGTTGTGGTCTACGATGGAGTGGACTTATGATATACTATATTTTCTAGTGACACACATTAATACCATGTATGGACATTATGAAGGAGTGTCGACAACATTATAATATTTTATTATGATATGACATTTGCGCTCTTGTAATGCTAATTTTCATTATCTAACTGACATGTAATCTATATCTCTATATATGCAAAAATCAATTGCTGTTCGTTTGCCTCGCTAAAACTCGAGAACGGCTGGGCCGATTTAGCTGATTTTGATTTTGAAATGTTTGTCGTACCTAATCCAGGGAAGGTTTAAACGTTGAGAAAATATCGGGTCCACTCATTGATAGGTGATACGAAGTGCGCCGGGTCATCTAGTTTATTATAATTATGAATAAAGAATATCATATCATAGAAGAAACCGAGTCATTCACAATTTGAAGATTTAAGAAAAAAAATTGGTTGTCTGTAAAGTCGGTTTACGAACAATAGTTTAACGTGACAACGTCATAACAAAACATTGATAAAATTATGATGATGATGTAACGGGACAATGAGTCTTTTTCGTGCGTGCAGCCGGCGTTCATCGATTTATTAGACGTTGTCACGTCAAAAAGAAGTATTATGATGTTAAAATCTATTATTAGATAGGCACCTATCACGGAACACATTAGCCGTACTCCCGCGCTGCAAGCCGGAGACCGTCCCTGCCAGCCTGTAATCCGATATTAATTTGCGCGCGCGCAGAAATGTGCTGACCCTAGATCGGAATGCGCACGAGTCGCATGATTAGCTCATTTACTCGTGCTGTGGATATTTCATTTGGTTTGGAAGGATAACGGATAATTTATATTTTAGATAGTTCTTGCATACACGCCCGCGTGTCTCAATGCTCATGAACTACAGATAGTTCTTGCATACACGCCCGCGTGTCTCAATGCTCATGAACTACAGATAGTTCTTGCATACACGCCCGCGTGTCTCAATGCTCATGAACTACAGATAGTTCTTGCATACACGCCCGCGTGTCTCAATGCTCATGAACTACAGATAGTTCTTGCATACACGCCCGCGTGTCTCAATGCTCATGAACTACAGATAGTTCTTGCATACACGCCCGCGTGTCTCAATGCTCATGAACTACAGATAGTTCTTGCATACACGCCCGCGTGTCTCAATGCTCATGAACTACAGATAGTTCTTGCATACACGCCCGCGTGTCTCAATGCTCATGACGGCATATCAGTGGTAGGCTTGCGCCTGACCGCCAACTCACCTCATGCAAGACAATTTTACGGCTTACGAAACGCACCAAAATAAAATACTCAGAGATACCTAGATTAAATCTATTATAAGACAGACATCCAGTTCAAGTCTTTGTAGATGTCTAAATTTTGAGTTACCTATCTATAATCCGAATTGTTAAAAACCGAATATCGTTTCTCCGAAAACTAGATTTATTTTTTCAAAAGTCACTTCATTGAATTCCACTAAGCGCATTTACCAACTCGACTAATAACCGAATCTTTGTAATACGAAAGTTAAAAATAATAATTAGAAACTCAATGACCCTAAGCTAATAATTGATATATCTAAAAACCGAACCTTTTTAAGAAGGTTTCTGGATATAAAACAGAATTCTAGCGAATCTAACCTAACAACTGTTCGGGCAAATTAAAGTAATGGCTAACAAACTTTATGGGATTAGAATCTTGTATCAAATAAAACTTCTGGAACCAGGCAGTTCTACGACACGGATTAGGGCAAGAAAGATTTAAACAAATGAATTTAGGATTATAGATAGGTTACCCTAAAGTTGATGTATCATTATCACTTCTCATATCGAACTGGTGAGTGCGCAGGAGTCGATTCCTCTTACGATGGTAAACAAAGCTCCAGGCCACGCGAGCCGGTATGTGGGTGGTTGTTTATCGACTGTAACCTAGGCTGCTAGTTTACTGCTGAATTGCAGCTGCTGATAATGAAACCAGATAAATGGCCGGGTTTGATTTACGCGAGTACTTCGTCATACCTA
The DNA here is from genome assembly GCA_947563715.1 of Lycia hirtaria. Taxonomy (NCBI): domain Eukaryota; kingdom Metazoa; phylum Arthropoda; class Insecta; order Lepidoptera; family Geometridae; genus Lycia; species Lycia hirtaria. The sequence goes on from OX387385.1 coordinate 36,870,259, forward strand.
GTTTAACTAGGCTTTAGCAAGGTTACGCAGGAACAGAGGGTGAGCTTTATCTGAATTACTCATTTTTACTTTCGTGTGATCGAGGGTATTTATTTCTCCTCTTTTTAGAATTTTACACCATGAATAAAACGAACAATTATGTTGTTAAAATATATTTTTGACGAATTATTTTCGTCCTTTTTTTGCCATATAAGACAAAAATATTAATACATTAATTTAAAAAGAGTCATTACTATTCTATAATTATTATTAAGCCAACAGGTGCTAAAACAAAAGACACCCTGTTATGGTGGGCGGTACTGTAAGGCTTATTACGTGTAGATGTACTAAGAGTTTCAGTTCCACTTTCCTAATGAAAACAGCAGAGGTTTTTTATACACGTTAAGCATGCGCTTGACCGCCAAGTTAAGAGCGCGCTTACCTAGAAGAATTCGGTCCACTCACGATCGATTCTGATCAGATGAGACAGATTGATTCTGTCGGCAGATCCCTCATAAAGCGTATTCCACAATTGCGTGAAATGGTGCGTGTGCTACATGTATCTTCGAACTCATCGTCATTACCCATTAAGTTACATTGTGGCCAAACGCAAGCCTAGTTCGTAAAATAAATTACAGTTTAAAAAACTAAAAAACACGCTACAAATTATTGTGGTCAAAATTCATTACATGTCTTTTCTAACAAATCCAAACACAGCTATGATACGATGTCCCATCATGAAGTTCTAGTTCATATCTTCCGGCTCCATCATCAGATCAGTTCGACAGTACCATATTATTGTATTGTCATCAGAACTACATACAGCTGCCAATTTGCATAACGCTACGATCCTTGGAAGATGGTTAAATTAGTTACCTTAGATTTCATTACATAGTTAGTTACATACAGGTCGACCTAATAAAAGCGTGTTAAAAATACAATTCTTATTCCAACGCTTAATATTTACATTGGTAATCTAAATCATTCAATATATTCATATGTACCTATTATTTATGAAAACCTTCGTAGTTGCAAGCCGAGTACACCTCAACTAGTTCAACAGAAAATAAGACACGAGTCGGTTCAACAACCGCGTCTCAACCATTCAAATAATTCAATTTTAAATTTCAAATAAGCTTGTACTCATAAAAACCAGCGGGCAGTCCTCGGGAATGAAATAAGACGAGTATTTAGCGAGAGAAGTTCTCACTCTGCGCCGGCGCAGGTGTCGTGATATCTACCTGTTTTTATTGGTTAATACACAAATAACCAAATATAATTTTTAAATTGAATTTATGTAACGGTCGCTCGGCAACGAGATACGTACGGGTTTATTTATTTAAGTAATTTACTTGGGACAGACAGAGCTGTATGATATTTGATATTGTGTTCGAGGAATATGGACACTAAATTGGATGGAGTGATTTAGTGTTAGAGGTGTTATCTGGTATCTCAAATAAAATAATGGACAATAAATTTAACGGTTCATGTTTCTAGCTACTTATGTTTCAAAGATTCTGGTACCTAATATTTTATTAATTGTGTAATTTTTATACATAAATTGCGCTCGACGCGAACGTAGTCTTTGTCTAGCACGTTTTCGAAGTTTAAAGTCATTTATTTGCAATAAATTGTAGAATTATAAGATCTTACATTATTTTTATAGCACCAGCCTTATTGGCATGCGAACTTACATTACTAATATTATTACTATAATTAACAAAAAACGAATCAAGGATTACGTTATATATCTATTTACACAATTTTTTATGACTGTAGGTATATGTATTCATCGCCGTAAATAGGGCGATGCCACCGGTGCCCAGGCACAGGGCGTAGACTCTGGGGGGCGCAAGAATGGCCAGACCAGGCACGACTCACAGAGATAGATAACTATTTCTATGGCAGGACTATTATTTTTTCGGTTTGCTCCTGATAAGTTCCCGCTGCGCCCCTAGTGCTCGATTCCAACACATACGTACATACCAGTAGCTAGGCCTATACATAGCATTGTTCTAGCTAGGGTACCTTATCTAAATAAAAAACAAGGGCGCAGTTATAGAATCTCGCACAGGGCGCCGAAATGGTTATTTACGGCACTGTATGTATTATTATATTTTATAGAAGAAAACGATTCTTATTTAAATTAGGCTATCTAGGTATTTTCATAGGTGCCTATTTATCTTAAAATCTTAGTTAATTTTCGTTGTAATGTATTTTTTTATAGTGGCAAGATAAGCAGTTGAACACAGCTCACCTGATGGTGTAGTCTAACAGGTATTTGTTCATGAAAATTCAGATTAGTATCTAGAAATCGCTTAGAAAGCATGATGAGGCTACAGGGCACAGCCTTAGAATATAGAAAAATACAGAAGGCGCGTCCAGATGCATTTACAAAATCCGTGCTGTGTCCAAAAACAAAAGAATCGTCCCGCACCCTTCTCACCTCTCACCCGCATAATGTTGCTAGTGTAGGCATTTTTACCCGTTGCTGTGGTAAATCGTGGAGTTAAAAATATATTAAAATAAAATATTTACTTTCTTAAACGTATATCATTATTTTTATAACTGTTCTCTTGACTTACTATTCGGATTAATCGGTCAAATAAATTATTTTGTGTTTGTATCTTATTATAATGTTTTTATAGTATATTACTATAAAAACACTAGGTACATTACTACACACTACATACAATTTTCGCGAAAAAACCATAAGCTATGCCCAAGTCCATTGCTGAGACCACTGAAATGAATTCCTGGCTACGGCCCTGGTAGGCTTTATAAGTTAACGGTTATAGACTACCACCACAAAAAAAAATACAAAATATCTGAGGAAAAATTTCGCACTAAATCCATTTAAATCGCAAAATCAATCAATATGTTCACAATATCAAACAAGTAGTTCTATTCTAAGTCCATATAGGGTGAACTGCAATTATGAAACGCTACCCTGAACGCTACTCGACATGCACTTGGCCAATTAATTTTTAATCGGAAAAATATATTTATATACCTACTCATTAAATTTACAAACTACTAACTAAAAAAATCGGTACCATGTAAAAGTAAGGAAAATCAAAACGTTGATATTGGCAACACCAACAAAATGGACGATTCTTTCTCTACGATGATCAAAGACCGAACAATTTATTAAATAAATACGTAAGATAATGTCAATTGTGCTACTTACACGTGAAATGTTATCCCATCGTGTTTTTTTTTCACCCCAGCAGTATTTTTACACGTAGGAACGACACATGACGGCATATTTGAATTAAATTGAACACCAACAAAGCTTGCCACTCGTTAAGACCTTCATAGAGCAACTGATCGCGCGCGCTTCAAACTACTCTATATATGAGTAGTTTCTGTCGCTTCAGTTCTAAGCATGTTCACGGTTTCTGTATTTTTCTATATTCTAAGGGCACAGCGTTAGTTGCTTGGCGACATATTTTCAATTCAAAGGCGTAGAGCGAGAGGGACAGCTAGTCCGCCGGCATTTACTTGAAATAAGTATATAAGCATATGCATGACCACAACCACCTTTACTTTGAATTTTCCCAGATAGGTTCTGCAAGTATGGTTTACACAAGTGGTGCAAGTACCAGGGTCGCAGAGCGCAGCAGGCGGTCGCAGAGGCGTCTTGAAATCGATACGGAGTATTTACGACTCGACGCGACACGATGTGTTCATCTTTTATTTGCGCTTCCTACGCGCACCCTGCCAATGCAAACTGAGTTTTATCACCTTGTCGCAATAAATAAAATGCAATTACAAATATAAAGTAATCGGGAAGTAGTAGAATATGTATTGTGGCAAAGTTCTTCAATGTTGACGACTTGGAAAGTCGAATGTATGTTACGATGCCTTTATGGAGACGTTTCTGAGGTGTAAAGGAAATGGAGAAATAAATGTTGGTATTTGTGTTAAGAATTGTAGACTTTTTTTTGGGGATTCCAACTAGTCTTAAAAAAAAATCTAGGCCTTATCTTTTAAGACTCAAGAATAAGACAACTATGAAATCGAAATATTTAAGTGTTTTCACGATTGCTATACAAAGCTGTATAGAGAAGATCCGAATGCAAGATGTGGGGTTATCACAACGGTTATCGTGGTGGCGCTTCACATGCGCGTTCGCGTATTCAGCGAAGGTTTGCCAAACTTGCCAAATCGACGATCCACCACACGTGGAGCCCAATTGCAGAATACAACGTACGCGTCTATGTGGCTCCTTTGATGTGCATCGAAAAACCAACAGCGACGAGGATCACGCGTTTGTTTGCCGAACCGATGCAAATAAAGCAAACTTTTGGCAATTGAACCATCCACATTCCACATATCGCAGGTTTGCCGAATGCGACGCATGTGAAATGACACTCAGGGTGACCAAGACCAAGTCGTCGGCAGTGCTTGAAACGTCAGTAATATTATTTAAAATATACGCAATAAATCCATAGGACCAGTTTCATATAAGATTGATTTTGAGAAGGAATATCGTTGTAATAGAGATAAAATGTTAGTTAAAGCCCACAAGGCCATTACCATAGCTCACGTCTGTAGAGTTCAACGACCGATCAATATTATATTTAAATGCAAATCGAACAGTAAACATTCACACCTCTCCATATTTACGATCGAATCGGCGCCGAATCGATATCTCCACGATACAAAATCGAGATGCGTCTGATAATGACGCTCTGCTGACCGTCTCCGTGACTCGATGTTTTAATATCGGTAATTTTAATTTAATCGATTGTTTTGACATTTTATCTACACTGTTTTGAAATTTCAATTTGTTACGCGTTGTCTTTTACTAATTGAATATTTTTTTATTTAAATTAATTGTTATTGGTTGCTGGTCGGATTTTGAAGTTTTATCATAATTATATTTAAACTGGGAAAGATAATTGTGTAATAAATATATTGATTTAATTTATTTTTGAAGCTTAAATTTACTAGTAAAGTATGTAAATAGGTCAAATCTACTTGCATCACTATACATCTAGGAATACATAGAAATGTAAGTATTTTGTATAAAAATATAAATAAACACAAGTAATCGTTTAGCACAGAGGATTAGCAAGTTGAAGTGGCCGTGGGTAGGGCACATAGCACGTAGAACTGATGGCCGATGGGGCCGAAAGGTTCTCGAGTGGAGACCACGCACCGGCAAGCGCAGCGTAGGAAGACCAGCCACGAGATGGACAGACGACCTCATACAAGTGGCGGGAAGACGCTGGATGCAAGCCGCTTCCAATCGGTCTTTTTGGAAATCCATGGGGGAGGCCTATGTCCAGTAGTGGACTTCTTATGGCTGAGATGATGATGATGATGGTGAATCGTTTCAAAACTAAAAAAAACTACCTACTTCAAAATACACAATTCATTTACTTAGATATAGTTATTTTGTTATAAAACCAAAATACAGAACCGATTTTGGTAAAATTTCTGTGGGACCAGTTGGAAAGTAATCCTTTCAAACAATAAATATTTTTCAAATTGGTCTAGGGGTCTTCGAGTAATCGGGGAACATACATTAAAAAAAATCCAACGAATTGAGAACCTTCTCCTTTTTGGAAGTCGGTTAATAAGTTCATTAAAGGTAATTTCGTACACTTAGGATTGCTATAACGTATGAAAATAGTAGTCCATTTTCAAGAATAAGAGCGCGACAAAGCAAATGCGCTAATCTTGTGAAGCCACTACGCGTATTCCTAACATGGAAAAAGTAATAGCCAGTAAAATATGCGTAGAGTGTCGATAGTTACGCTAATATATGCTGATTTAGAATATCCGCCGGACATCTATTTGCAAATTAGTTATAGAGAAGCGCCATTACACAACACAAATACACATATAAATGTGGACACAATTGTATACTCGGTAACGTATGCGTATTTTCATAACGTTTGGTTTATCCCAAAATGTTCATTATTAAAAGAAAATATATTGGTCTCTCACTTTTTATCTAACTTAGTGATTTTATATGTTTAAAAATTGTATAATGCGCGAGAGAGATAGCTGCTTTGAGCTCCACCAGCTCTAATTTACATTCATTCATTTTATATATAGAGACAGCTTCGCGACCTAACTCAGAGCCTTAAAACACAGGCCTTTCCTGAAACTATGTGAACAGGTGATTACAGATTAGGCATGACTATACATTTTTGAAGAGAGAATCAGCGGTACAGACAAACATGCCATCCAAGTCTAATATAACATCTAGCCAGTACAGTGTGTAAGTAACAAACGAGCCATAGACAGGCGCTATTTACCGCACACTACCGCCTCGTCCGAGGCATACTAACCACTTGTTTAGCCGCTACCGTACCGACGGCGACGGCATCTCTCTAATGGCAGCTACCTAACGAGCGGCGCCGTACTCATTAATGGTTATGATATGAGATACTGCTGTGACTAGACAGATAGTTCTTCTATTTTGAATATCTACCAGGCTGAATACCTGCCTGGTTCCTGTACAGCACTACACGCATTTGTAGCCACACAGTTGTAGCCATGACCGAGGAAAGTTTTTCTGCAATGGCAAGATATAGTTCTAGATTTCGTAAAGAAGGGACTCGCAACGTTTCATGTCTCTAGCTATGATAGTTTCAACTATAGAAAATGACGTGACACACAGATTCAAAATTGGACCTAACATACTGAGTCCGCTTGACAAGGTGAACTCTTACGCTCCGGCAGTGTCAAAATGCGCCTATCATTTTGGACACTGCCGAGAATGCGTGTCAACGCTCCTAAGGAAATAAAAACATTTAATTATTTTTGTATTTGTTTTTGGTAATGTTATCTTCGTCTAGCTAGGAGATGCCAGACGCCACCATGGCTGAAGAAAAATTTCTTTGTCAAGCCCTAGTTTCTAGGCTGAGATGTTGGGGCGTCACTTGTCTTACTCTGTTCATTGAACAGTCATTGTTCTCTAGGACCAGCTGTTTAGGATGTTCGCTGTCATTCTGTAACAAGTATCTTGAAAAATATCATCCAAGTAAACAAATTGCGTATTTTGGAGCCGGTTTTTTCAGTTTTTTTATCTATAATTAGTGTGTTTCTATGTATCAATTCACAAGTATGTATTTACTTGTGAATTTATACATAGATACAGAACACCTAGATACAGAACAAACATCCATGTTCATCATACAAATATTTGTCCTGAGTTGGGGGATCGAACCCACGATCTACAGCTTAGAAGGCCAAAAAATCATACTTGTTAGTCTTGCTGCAATAAAATATGTAACTAGTCGAGCGTCAAATCAATGAGCGTCCATTAAAGTTGGATCACATTTGACCAACAGATGCATTATTCAGGCGGTGTCGTGGCGAGCGCTTGACATTTTATCCGAGTATAGTTTATTTATTTATCGGCGCATATTTGCGAATACGAAATGCTATTTTGCCTACTGAATAACGATTGCAAGGGAAACCGTGTATCCTACTGGCGATTCGTTCTTAGAGTAATGATACTTAAGAGTGATGGGTTTATTTAGAATTCCGTTCATAGATGACATCAAAAATCTATCAAAATGTATGCATAACCATCATGTATTTAGAGTACTGTCTTTGTCATTCACATGATCGTTCAAATGATGTTCCAAGTGATGTATTTTTCATAGAGGAAAGAAGTGAAATTGTGCCAAATTTTGCTTACCTATCTCGGGTAGTGACGGACAGAGTGAGGTTAAGATCTTTAAGGCTTATTAAAAATTGGTCTCTTTCTGGGAAGTGAATATATGTAGTTTAAATAAATTCACTTCTCATAAAGATCATCATCATCTCACCCATAACAAGTACACTGCTTGATATAGGCCTCCTCCATGGATTTCCTAAAAAACCGATTGGAAGCGGCTTGCATCCAGCGTTTTTCCGCCACTGAGTATGGGGTCTCACTGAGTACTTGTATGAGGTCATCTGACCATGTCGAAGCTGGTCTTCCTAAAAAAATATTAAATTTCTACTATGTCCTACTTACTGTATGTTGATGTTCAAAAGCTCTAAGAATTCTCAATCCATTCTCAACATCTAATTTAGGTGAAACCGAATTAGACAGTTTTCTTGTTTTTAATTAATAAAATCTTTAATTTGCCCAAAATAGTATCTAGGGATACTGGGCAAATTAAAGATTTTATTATTCGCCAATTTAGATAATTTGTCATAGCTGTAGCTGTTAAAGCTCAATGTGGAGCAAGAAATAAATGTAGTAGTGTCAAACCTTACCCATTAAAAAAAAAAGTGTGGAGATCACCAAGTTCACACACGGCACATTGACTAACTTGCTAAAACAAAGTTTTGTTGTGACAAAAACATTATCTAGTTACCTATTTTGTGTGTAAGATTTTTATTTTCTGTTGTATGTTTTCTGTTACAATAAATTTCTGTCTGTGTCTATTGTATGCAGACCTATTTTTCTAAAATATTAAAAGTTTTCATTTTTGTTATTTTTTGCTTGTCTACCTAGTTATTGTATCCTGTTTTGACTACCCAGGGTTAAGGGTGCCAAGATCTCATCATAAACCTGTAAGTGTACCGTGAATTGAAAAAGTTTGGGAGTTTCTGACTAAGGCAGTTACAGTTGAGGTACGAAATACGAGATATATCACCGGCTCCTGACCATGACACCTGATTGTAATCTGTTTGCGGATGAATGGAAGGGTATATTGTCTGAGTGTTTGAGGTACTGCGAGAGGAAGGTGTGCAAGGTGAATGATACTATACAAAATGAAATTGACTTCCTGATTTAATTTTATACTACGGTTGACTGATCTATTGACATTATTATTAATTTTTACATTATTATTGATTAATTTAATTGATTTGTTAACTTAGCTAATGTAATTGGCGCTTCTGCCGTTTTTGTTAATGTAATATATAAAATAAATAAATAAATCATATAGTTCCTGTACTCAAAAACAGGTAGACAGAAAAAGGCTCAAAAATACAAAACGACACGTCGCCACAGCAAACTGAAACCGCGGAATGTTTGCATCCAATCGCCTACTAAACGCAGCCGAGCGGAGCAAGTCGCCCAGGCTCGCTGTTTTCGCACCGTTGTAGCACGACGTGCGTGTGACAGATGCTGTGCTCGCACCATTGCGTGCAATTCAGAGGAATCGATTGTTACCTACGTTTGACCAACAACTCACCTGATCGTTAGGGATAGTTTGGCTGAGGATGGACCACGTCGATCTATAAGATACTATGATTATGATGATGATAGATTTTGTTAGAATTTATTTATTCAATCAAAAATGTTTTTTATTCGTCGGATTGAAAAAGTAAACCTTTCCCAACTCAAAACCCAAGAGCGCTTTTTCTTCCGAAACTGCCGTAAGTATGCCATATTTAAGGGAGTCCGTGCTGTCCAATGATTAACCGCTAATAACCGGTATAAGAGCGGTATAAATTGTTGGTCCCGCGGGTGCCACTGTGACCAGCTCCAGGTGCCCAGAGATTTGTGGCAGTACTTTAATACTGCCGAACGAAGTGTCTCGCCTGAATTATTAGATTTTACTCATAATTTTCATCCTAAGGTTATACATAAATATAAAATTGTATAGAAAATATTTTTAAGAGAACGTTTTCTACACTATAGAGTGAATTTTATTGCTCGTGGATTTAATAGTGCTTGCGTTAACGATAATGAGTCCAAATTTGACGGGATCAATATTAAGTATTTGACATTTGGAAGTTCCGATGTTCATTTTTAGCTAACTCAAATTAGAACCTTTTATAACTAAACTTTTTAAGTAGGGTTTCTGTAGTTAATAAGGCACTTGACCTAAATATTATTTCGTTGGTTGAATAATTAAAGGCAGTTCAGTAAAACATGAAATGTTTTCACTATTTTTGTCAATGATCGCCTACAGCCTAAACGGCTTGATCGATTTTGATTTGAGGGAGACGTTAGATTCGTCTTCACTTCTTGAGTGTCATATGATATATATACATAATAATATAATATTTTGAATAATAATACATCTCTTTAAAAAAAAAAAACGTTTTTTCTTAACCTCCAACGAATTTTTTCGTAATAAACAAGTGATTTTACAAGATTTACTTATTATAATTAATTAAAACAATTACGGAAATTTTACGTATACTTTCCCAAAAAAAACGTAAACTCAACTCGAAACGACATAGTAAGTTGAACTGTAAAAACCTCTTTTCCGCAGTCGGAAATTTTGTTTTTCTTTTATTTATAGATACTTGTTGTTCTACGTACATATTTGTCGTCGATATGTCTCAATTCAATCTTCACCAATATAATTTTTAAGTGGGTAATTTATGGCCATTAATATGTTAATTTGGTGTCTTGTACTATTTTGGTAAGATTTGTAATATCTATAAATCACGGCTCCTAATAGCCATTGATGCGGCAACATCAAACATGTGTCTGTCACATATTTAATTATATAATTATGGTCGTTATGCCATCTACAGACGATGAATGTGTGATAATGACGGACACAAAACACACACATAATAAGGTGCTAAGAGCATCTGATGTCTACGAAGCAGGTAGATCAGAGTTCTCGTAGGCGGCTTACGAACGGAGAATCATTGTCGCACGGATTTTGCCAGAAAATTTCGCGTCTTTAGCAAATTTTTTGTTTTTTTTTCTCCACTACACATAAAGTAGGGATGAATATTTTTTCCCCATTGTGTGGGGTATCGTTGAATATTTAATCAAAAAACATTGGGGATGCGCGAAAACCATTTTTCAATTTAGGGATTTGTTTGCGAAATATTAAGCTTTGAAGTGTTTCGTTTTGTTAGTCAAGTCTCTACTGGCTAAACGGTTGACTTTGGATATAAAAAAATCTGATGAATGACTATATTTTTCTTTTTCTCCCAGTCTAGTCCAGCTCAAAATATGTTTATTTTGGACTGGACTAGAACTGGATGATAAACAGATTTTGGACTAGGTGTTTATAAACAGTTCAAAACGACACACATCCGGCGAGTCTTGTATTCGCATTATCCCGATCTGTACCTGGGAGCCTTTCCTAACTTTTTTTGGGGGATAATTCGGGTTCAAGTCCCGTCGGATGTGTGAATTTTTGAACTGTCTATAAATTTGTAAAATGAGACTTGTTCAGAATCAGAATATTTTATCGCATAAAAGAGTTGGTTTCAAGTAATTTGCACAATATTAGGTACATAATTATCTGTTCATTAGTTTTACTGTCTGTGGCTTAAAAATGCGTTAAAAACCTAACTTTTGTTTCTTTACCACACCACATCATTTTAAATTATCCCACATGAGGCCGCTATGCACTGTACAAACGTAACCCAACCGTCCAGTAACATATTTGTCCTCTTGTTTGTCTGCCTGCGTGTGTGTTTGCTTCTGTTTGTCTCTCTTTAAACAGTGTGGCGGCTCACATCGACTGATTAAACAAATATGCCTCTCTTATTAGAAGATGCCATGTTGGTGACGTCACTTCTGTGGTTTGCGGTTAGTGTTGCCAAGTTATGTTTGCAGTTGATGGTGTTGTTAAAGTTTGGAACATTAGATTCAGGTTAGTTTGATTGAATTGTTTAGTTGTAGCCAGTCTATGTAAGGATCATAGGGAAACAAAATTATGGGCATATTTGTGTTAAAATGATTTATGAGTCAATTATAATGGCATTTAAATAATTATTGAAATTAGTCAGTTTTATGAGTTGTCAATGTTGTTTAATGCTTGGCTACGGGTTTGTAAACTCAATCAGAATCCATGAGGTCGGCCAGTAGTGGACTTCTTGTTGCTGAGATGATATTGATTTTTAACCGACTTCCACAATAGATCTCACATAGGTCGCAGTGACATTTAAGCCGCCTATCGCAATAAAAAAAAAACGACTTCCAACAAGAAGGAGATTCTCAATTCGACTGTATGTTTTTTTTGTTTTGTATGTTTGTTCACCGATCCTTTTTTTGTTTAGTAGCTACCTACCTAATACCTCAGAGGTGCTATATAAATTTTAGCAAAATTGTTTCAGTACTTTTGTTTTTACAAACTTTGTAAAAACAAAAGTACTGGAAAAGTAACAAAATAACTGGAAAATGTCATCCAAGTAAACGAATTGCACATTTTGAAGACGGTATTTTCAGTTTATTAAACTACATATTTCGAATTTAGCATGATAGTTCGCGAGGTCGCGAGGAGCGAGCGAGACTCACTAAAGGAACATATTTCACATTTTTATTATCATCAATTCACAATTAAAATAGTTTTTTTCGAGATTTTGGAATATTTCGTTGTCATCAATGCAGATATGTGGAGCAAGATCGACGCACGCGGTCTTGTTGGATCCTACTTCAACTTATTAGTAAACGCTTCACACCTACAATATTATTATTAAATTCCACGTAAACGTATTCTAAATTATACTGTTCATAACATAATGTTACATAATCACAAGAGCTATAAAGTATTTGAATAAATGAATACCTCTATTGGCACATAACGAGAAGGATTTACAACTTCATTATTATTTATCAACCTTTATCCATAAATAATTGCGAGACCAGTTTCTATAATTCAATAAATAAATAATTCATTGCCAATGTAAATGTAATAAATTTGTAAATGATTTGTAATTTTTTGTTTGATTTAAATTAAATTCTGTTTAGTCAGCTTTCGGTAGGACTGTCTGTTTCTTGAGAATAACATATATGCTGTGTAATGCTCTTTCCTCTTTAGAAAATGCTATATTATGATGATATAAGCTTCCATTTGCTCAGGCACGGTTTTCGCTTTATCTATTTTAGTGTTTTCACACAATCTTTTCTGCTACATGTGCTTTTGACCAGCAGGATTACGCTCAACTCCTAATACTCATATAGTGATGCAAAGTTGGCTTGCCAAAGTTTTACCAAACTACGGCCATATTGACGACGTTTTAAACGTTGTCAATTTAGTCGCAGTTTGCCTACGTCGAAGACACTTACTATCTTGCCGATTCAAACTCTCCTTCTAAATCTTTGTCAGTACATCTGCTAATACCTACACTGCAACATTCTTTTATCGTATTATTCCTCATCTGCAATTTCTCCGAGCATTTTGACTTTCTTTTCTCGAAAGTACTCGTAATATAAGTATTGGTTTCAACAGCATTTATTGCTTGAGTTTCGGATTAATAAAATTGTATTTAAGAACCAAGAGCTAAATAAACCTTCGTATCAAACTTCTCGCATCAAACTGCTGCAACAGTGAATCGTCTCATAAAGTCATACGATAAAAACTTTATACGAAAACAAAGAGTTTATATTATTTCAATCCGAAAATAAAACAACAAAACCGGAAACTTCGCAAAAGCTTCCTTTACTCGCGAACTTTATTATTTTGAACTCAACGATTGTGGAAATAGCATTTTCTAAGTGGCCAGTGTTGCCAGCTCGTATTTTTCAAATCATGCGGCATCTAAATGATAATGTAGTATAAAACACTGTTGTCAATGTTTGCAAAAATGGAGGTTGGTAGCTTTTTTTTTAATGAATTAATATGTGTTATTGTGTGTGGTTTTACGGGTGTTTTTAACTGATAATAAGTTTTGTAATATTGAATCGTCGCCGGTGGCTCGAGACCGTTTGAGATGGGGTCTTTTATTTGTCACTTGTTTCGACAAAAGCGCAGCGAGAGATGTTGACTTTAGGGACGGTGACGGGTGACCGTCTCCGCGCGAGATAGGGACCACCTACGCATGGCGACTGTATGAAGAACGGAAATAATGCAGGGAGTGCATTTGGAGAGAATAACGACCGAGATCGCATCGACAAGATGGAGTGGAATGGCCAAGCTTTATGATCGAACGGTGAGTTTTACGGAAATGATACCACCACCATGGAAATGATACAGGTTATTCCATGTGAAGATGAACTGGGAACAAGATAACTATATTTTATAGTTCTTGATATATTTTATTGTAAGCTTACTATAGTATTATAAATTGCAATAATAGGCTTTCCTGAGAATCGGTAGATAACAAGTTAGCTTGACTACGTTTTCATCTCTTCTTGCATTAGATATTACTTACTACGTTATAAGCACCGAGGTATGTAGTACATATTTGTTGTGGTGTGTTGTGTGATGTGTAAGAAAATTATTTACATTTAGAATGTGCTATGTTTTTTTATAGTAAATACCTACCTACCTATATACCTACGTGATTTTTTAATTTCAGAAATAAATGTTTACGTGTGTTAGTGTTCACGTACGTAATAAATATTTTTCGTATATAAATTTATAAATTCTCCGTTTGTAAGTAGAGATAAGTCTATAACACTACAAACTATAGACATAGTTTAAAAACTGAAACAAACGATTTCTAAATGAGCAATTTTTGTTTTAAAAACCAAACTACTGAATCGATTTTGATGAAATTTTTGTGGGACCAATATGAAAGTATATTTTTCAAACTAAAAAATAAATAAACATAAATCGGTTTATAAATTACGGAGTTATGAGGAAATAAACAATAAAAAAATCTCTTCTTTTTTGAAGTCGGTTAAAATATATTAATATTAGTATATTAGTATAATAATTAGTTTGCTTTCAAAATAATATACAGAACATTGTTGAAACTCATAAAATGAATCGTCAAGTAAATGGAAACATTTCATTGGACAAAAATAATGAGTAACACTAATGAAATCATTCACACAGAAGCAATTAACATCAAGTCTCATTGCAAACAATCTGAATAATGAACGAGTCCAACTGGAATCGTTATCGATTACTCGTCGGAATCGAATCGAACGAGCCTCGCTCGCGTTGGCGTCGTGAGCGTGACAGATCTGCAGTCGATTGCAGCGCGTCGTGAGCTCGTGAGCTCCCGATGCTGTAATTGGAATGAACACGGCGCCCTCCACTAATGTCTCACTCTAATTATAACAATGCGCATGTTTTGACACTATGCAGGAATGTCTGTCGGCCGACTTGGGAGTGGTTACAAGTTGCAAGTTTTTTCGTGCAGTGGTTTATTCTATCTTTCACTTTGCTTACTGCAATTTAACTATTTTTATCTTGAATAGATTTTTATAAACCAGGTAAGTAGTTCATTTAGTTTAAACACTAGATATTTTTTAAGCTTTAATTCGTTCAAATTCTAGATGTTTTTGAGCATTCTCCAGGATGTTCGAATTTCTTGATGTCAGTTTCGGTATTCATTTGGCATGGAACAACATAACTTTTAACAAACATACTTACTAACATTATTTGATTTTTATCCGGTAACAATATAAATGTAAGTAAAGCTCAATGTAACAAGGCTCAGATAACTATGAATAAGACACGCACACGCAGAAGTGTTCTTTTTTCGAACGACACGGCTCGTTAGCGACGGGCTCGCGTCTCAGGCGCCTCGCGGAGCTGTCACTGGACGCACCTCCTCATTATCCTCCCGATTGACGGGGAACACCGGCCGAGACGGCACCACTACTCACGTGCGCCAAAAATATCGTCAATCCACACGCACTTCAAAATGATACTCATTTCGAGTTTTAAGCCTGTAGAAAGCCAGACGATCAACAGGTGGATACGTAACACGATATTTGGGTACGTAATAAGCGAGATGAAAATCGTTGAGATAAAATGACAGGATAGCTGGCGACAAAAACATTCAAGTTTCCTCGAAACCATCGCGCGGACGTGAGATATTTGAAGAGATAATATTAGTTCTACTGCGTTTCCCTGAACCTCCGCTTCTGGAAGCTAGCTCGTAGGTGACATATTAATTACTAATAGACGGAGATATCCTTCCACGTAGGTACGTATTTAGCTCACGAATTGACTTCGAAATCTTCAAGTATCGGCTAAAGATACGCGCCGTGATCGGAATCCGTTTGATGTTTTTAAAATTCGAATTGGAATGGAATATTTGCGTAACCGAATGCCATAAAACTCTCATGGCGATAATAAAGAATGGCGTCTGCTATAAATCTTAACCGAACTGACTGGTATGTGTTTTTATCACCGAATCGTTATTGAATCATTATGAATATTAATTTCTTGAGTCACAACAAGTTTTTATTGACAATTTATAAATCAAAAGAGTAAAAAAAAAATGAGGTTTTGAAATTATTTTTCGTATTTTAGTTTACTCAATGGGTGTGACTTCAAGTGACACTAGAGTGAATTGAACATAAAATGTCCATAGAAAATAACATAAATAGCCACTTAAAGACCTTTGTTCCCATTTTTTCGTTTTTTTTTTGCATTTCGCATCACAGCGTTTCACAGAAATTGAATTGTAAGTGGACATCGTGTTTCGACAAAGGCGGAAACGATCGATCACAATCGGCAGGTAAAATATTTACTCAAGGACAATTTGAGCTAAAAGTCCGATGCCAAAACCATAAAGGCGCAGAGGTGTCGACCGTGCCTTATCTCCGTTCCGTCGTCCCATGAAATTGACTTTGTCACTGGCCATAAATCTTTCCGCCAAAATGCGGGAAAAAAGTCCATGGCATGCTGGCATCCCTAGAATGCGTTCGGATTGAACGGATGTTTACACAATAAGCGAGGCGTCTGTTATAATGACTCACATTTTTTGCAAATTTCTTTAGAAATGTTTTACTTTAGTTTGGAGATTTGCGCGTTTTTGCACCCGTATTGTTTAAGGTTATTATTATTTTGGAGTTGTCAAAACTTTGTCCAGAGGTTTATTGTTTGAAATTATTAAAACACAAAAGATTTTCCTATCATTTTAAGGAACAGATTTTGGCAGTAATAATTATTTTGTGCTTTCTTTTCATTGTTTTATGGCAAAGTTTTATAATTTTATAAAACTTGGGAGTGGAATAAGTATTTTGGAAGCTACTCGTATTGTATTTAAAATGTGGTTGTTAGACCAATCATAAAAAAAAGCAGAGATAGAGTTGACATCCACTTCTTTGGAGTGATGCCAGTGAAGTACCCGCTATAATGCCAACTTTCTACTTTCGGACATAATTCTATTCCTGCAATAAACGTCTCCGGGACGAGCCACCTCACACTATCAATCCGGTCCGCATCCTATCGGATGTCTCCATCGGCCACACAGACCACACAGCCTAATCGGCCACCATTTTGACTCCACATCGAGGAGCGCGCCAAAAAGACAGAACATTGACATACGAGAAAAAGACATAAAAATAGAAATGTCTGGATTGTGAAAAAAGTTTCGTACCGTATGGCAAGCGGATTGCGGTGGGTTTGTTTAAGGCCGTTTACGACGGCCGTGGTTGTAGGCGGGATAGCATTATACGCTAGTTTTATGTTCGGTAATTTGAATTATAAATGTGTATGATTTGCGGTGCGCGCCGCGACACTTGACAATGGCTGCCGGTGATTTATTTGCCGACTCGAATGAGAAATCGTTTTATCGCTTTTCTAATATTTTATGGCTCGAGCTTGTAACCTTTTGAGAAGGCCTGAGGCGTTGCATTGTAGCAACCCACTTATCAAGGAGTTCAAGGCAAAGACACTCAAGGAGTTCGCTTTCTCCAAAACTAATTTTAAAGTAAACTGAATAACATAGACTGCTTTGTCCAATACTTTTTTAAACTGACTAATGAATAAGAAGTAAAAATTAGAGACCTGTACAGAGACTGAAACAAATTAAGAGACATGTAAAAGAGATGTAGAGGTAATATTTATCGAAAGCACAATAAATAATAGTACTACACGAAAGCAAGACCTGCTACATAAATCCCCGTAACACATAGCACCACTTTATCACACCACACCGCGACAAGACAGCGTCCACGGTCCACCTTCACCACTATTTCACTATTTAGCATCCATAAAACAAACAGACAATTCACAATCGGTAGAGAAAGCTAAAAATATCCCGAACCATGTCTCCGATGATTTATGTAACACGATGTTTATGTTCCTACCGACACGACAGGACGTGGTGGCTGGTGGCGTCTGCTGCGCTCATTTTACTTTACATTATTTACATAATAACAACAACTCAACCACTCGACCGAGAACTTATTCTCAATACAGGAAGGGTTCATTTTGAACGGAACAGGACGGAAGATAAATTTGTTGAGGTTTAAGTAAACCAAGTTATGCTTTCTGTTCAGTTGAAGGATACAGCCAAGAAGTGGCATGGAACCGCAATATTGCTTACTTGGCGTGGCTACGATCTGGTATGCTAAGTTTAGCTAAGCAATAATAGGTCTTATCTTCTTTCTGTTTCAGAGTATTGAGGATTAGAAGATTATGAAGTAGTTAACCACTTAGCAGATCCTACAGATCCTAAGATCTGCTCGCCACACGATAGATGTGATAATGAAGTTAGAATTCCAAGTTTGGAAAGATGTGATTTTTACTTTTGAAATTAGTTTATCTCTCGCAGTATTCATATTATTGACTCAGTATTTTTCCGTTTCCTATGGCTAATGGCTAATGACTTATAAGAAAAGGATTTAAAATATGAACAACTAGACTGTGCGAACTGTGCGACTGTGCACAGTATAGTGCATTGTAATATTCCGAACTTGAGTGATTACAGATACACTAAGTGCTTCTTGCAAAGGTAATATACAACTCATGTTATTATAAATAATGCGAGTTCGCTCGGATTTCCATCAGCACAATTAAAAATTCTACTAACATTAACGAAAATTTTAGAAATTGTTGAGCATGTTTTTATTATTGACGATATTTAATTATGCATAATTGACAATATAAAAACAGATAAAAAATTAAAGCAATACATTAAAGATTATTGATGAAAAGCTACTATGAAAAATAACTATTACTGCATGAACAATACGGAGGGTAAGTTTGAGTGTTATGGTAAGTGTAAGTTTGCATAGATAGAGCAATGTGGGTGCACAATACAGTGCGTAGGTACGAGTCGGCGCGGGCGCAGCCTTGTAATACTCGCTGTTTTATACTGCCGGTACTGACGGCTGCATCACTACTGAGATCAAGTTCTTGTCATTCACACAATCTTCTTCTTTTTTCATTCTTCAGATTCTTCCGCTCTTTCCATCTGCAGGCGAACAAAATGTGGAATGTTCTTTTTCAGGTTATCTCTACAATCGTTAACCAAGAGCGTTTTAAAATTGTGTTTACAAGCACCTCTCCGGGTTAGCAAAGCAACAGCGACGTTACTGATGTTGTAGGTTGTCCAAGGTGTCGGTTACCACTGTTAGCTTATTTACAAATAAAGAAAGGACAACCACTAAACAAACAAAGATATCCTGTTTAATAGTAAACAAAATAAAGATTAGTTACTGTTCCTAACAAAGCTGTTTTATTTATAAATAACGCAAATTTATGAAAATACTACTAAAATACAATGTGATCAACAATTGATACACGAATAAAAGCTAATAAATAGTAGACGATGATGTCAATGATGATTGACGACACTTTTTGTTTCAAAAGCATTAATTAAAGCATTTATTACAAGTTTGAATAGCCCGGTAAAAATAGACATTGACCCTTGCATTAATTCACAACAAGCTGAAAATTTACAGGCACGTAGGGGATACCATTATAATGAAATCCTGAAAAGTCCCCATTGATCCCGTGTGTGCAATTTTTTTTATTCAAGGTCAAAGGTCGCAAAAATGGATTGTTTGGATTTTTTTGCCAAACGGTTAGTTTTACGGTAAAAATAGCTCAGACTAAAATGGTAGATCAGGTAATTATCTATTAACATTGTCTTGATACTTTTTTCTCTAAGATTTACCATTTCTGAGAAAAAGCTATTCGAAAGTTAGCTGGAGCAGTATTCTCCATAAAATGCACATGTTTCCACGCTACCCATAATAGTGTACGAGGCGCGTTTTTAGGGTTCCGTACCTCAAAAGGAAAAAACGAAACCCTTAAAGGAGGAGGAGGAACGGGATCAATGGGGAATTTCAGGATTTCATTAGAGTGGTATCCCTTACGTGCCTGTAAATTTTCAGCTTGCTGTGAATTAATGCAAGGGTACCCCTATTTTTTGGGCTAATTTGACCGGGCTAAAAGCATTATTTGTGGTATCGACGGTACTTCAAATTACGCATGCAGATTTCAATACAGATTATAATTCTAGATATAAAACATCGTTAGAACGGCTCGGCGCAGGCGCGAGCTCTGTAATTACAATCACGTCTAATTAATAACTGCTACCGGTTTGTGCCCAGTGCCCACACAAACATCATAACCTAACTTACGCTCATGAATTCCAAATTTATCTCGATATATTTATGACCGTTTCTAAAGATAAATCTCACATGCCTAAACGAGACTCGAATAAATAAATATTGAATGTATTGAATGAGTCTGCTTGCTCATTCTGTTAAAGAGTAGAGCTAGCGGGCACTGCGGCTAGATGTGGGCTGTGGGTGGCGTAACCATAAACTATTTTTTAAAAGTAAAACATCTCAAAATGTCTCCTTCGCACGCCCCCTTCGGAAATCGATTGTCATTGTTGATGCGTAGGGTTGGAACTATTGGAACAGACTTTATATTGATGTTTAGTTTGTAACTCATTCTTAACTGTACTTGAGACTATAAGTAAGTACCTAAGTAAATGATTCTTGTAATTTTGAACTCACAGAGTTTTTACATACCACATTATAAAATTAATCTTGATAACTTAATAAATAGTAATTCGATTAAATACACATCTACTATTTCAAGAACTGATATTTGTTAACTTTTGATTGGTAACGTAAATTATTAGAAAGTTACTGCTCTGAACTGACTCTGCGCAACTACGGAAACTGTAATGTTATCTGAAATCTAAATTTATTTCAATCTCGCCACAAACTCGAAAGCAAATCAAATAAAGTCACACCATAAACAAATAGTAGGCACCTGCGTGGAATACGTTTGTATCGTTTAAAATTTGACTATGAGCCAACCCGCATCCCTGCGCGCGCGCTGCGGTCCAAACAAAATGTCCACGACACAACACTGTTTGCTTTGCTTGTCTCAAAACACATTCGTCACGCTGCCGACGGAATAGTTGACTACAGACAGACTTGTTTACTGTTGTTAATGTAAGGATTTGGAATAATCGAGCGAGGATAATCGATCTCATGGGTTAATGGAGATTTTGGATGGTTGGGTAAGACAGTAGCAGGGTTTCAAATTATGTTATAGAAAGAATGAAGATGACAATACATATAGATAAGGAAATACAATAATGTAATGTAATTTAATAACATATTTCGATTGGTTTCGCAGCTCAGTAGGTATAATGTCTGCCTGCTATGTCGTTGGTTCGATCCCCACCCATGACAAACATTTGTGTGATGAGCATGGGTGTTTGTTCTGTGTCTGGGTGTTTCTGTATGTATTTACAAAAAAACAGACTCGCCCATCGAGACGTATGTTCCGTACAAACTAGTAGATAAAAGGGGGAAATCGTATATTTTTTTATATTTTACTTCATAAACCGAAAAATATACATCGTAAAAATATTTAAAAACTAGTTTTAGCTTATACTAATGAAGCTTCATAATTATGATACCCCACATGATACAGTTAAACAACTTTAAAATTTGGACCCTCACTCCTTGAATAAAGACACAATTATTGTGATTAAATTAAAAATGTCCAGGTTTCGGTTTTTTTCCTATATGTGTAAAGAAAAGATTTTGGTAAAATTTATATGGGACCACCTCTGAACTTATTACCTACTAATAAAAAGAATCATTAAAATCATTTCATAATTGGCGTACTAATAAGGTAACAAACATACAACACAATCATACAGACGAATTGAGAACCTCCTTCTTTTTAGAAGTATGTTTGGCACTATACGGAGTCTGAATTCACCTAATCCCAAAAAGAACAAGTATAAGTTTAGAAAACTCAAAAACCTCCGACAATAAAAACGGCTGAACAGATTTGGATGAAACATAAGTAGTTAAGAACATTCTCGATGAAATCCTCTATCAAACAAAAAAAAAAACAAATCAAATCAAATGATCTATCCTTGTGAGAAGTATGATGCCACAGACAAACACACAGATATACAGATACACACATCAAACTTATAACACACTTTTTTTTGGAGGCTAATGACAATGCAAAGTAAGTTATCAAAGGTAAAAATGAACATAGCATAAATACCTATTACGTATGAAGAGAGTTAATTACTTGAGGTATCAGTTAATAAAACTGGGCTAATACTATGTATCTACTTTATCTTTATAACTCATTTCAAACAAATGAGAGATACTCATGGTTTCATAAAATGAATAAGATCAACTCAGTCTTGCGACGTCGCACTTCATTATTTCCATATAATTATGTAACTAACAATAACACATTTTAACGGATTCATCGAGTATATTTTATATGATAACAAACGAGAAAACCTTAGAAAACATTAACCAGCGTCAATTTTATAATGAACTGTGCAGTTAATATCCTTTACCACCTTATAAATTATAATTTCATGAATGTGAAATGTCAACGGCCCAATTACATTAATCTTAACGTTCATCTGTTCTTACAGCGACGAGAATTTCCAAGAAATTATTCCAATATTGAATTTTATGATCCGAAAACAAGCATAAAATTGAATTTGAATAAGTTCTATGCAAATAAATCTGCGTTCTGAGTAAACGAGGCTCGTCGTCGTAAATTTCGGTGTTGCAGAGCGATTCTTGGATAAAACCATTATAAAACCACCTCGAGAGGGCAATGACGAACGATCGACTCAGTATTACTACTGAAACTCACTTATAATTCACGATCACCAAGTGTGTAGGATCAAATCAAATATTTACTTCAGAATTCAATTTAGGAAGATCATTATTATTAACGACTGTTTTTTTAGGTTTATTTCTGGCATAACAAAAATAATTTTCTAGTTTTTTATCTAGTTTTTAAGAGTCCGTAGTTCGACCATCGTCCGTCTTGCTCATGCATACTCACAGTTTTGAGGATATAAAATGACGGAATGATTTTGTAAAAAAATGTTGTTTGTAAAACTACATCACAAAATATATTAAACAAAACATTCAATTTGATCCAAGTTAATACATAAAAAACATTTTTGCGTTAATAATTTCTAAAATTGATTTTTATGATATATTTGTGATGTTGTGTTTTAGTTTTAGATACGACGATTTTTTATAAGTTCATTTAGTCATCTTATACGTTCATAAATGTGAATATGCGCGAGAGAGGGACGATGGTCAATCTACGGGCTCTTGAATAATTTATCTTGATTGTAAGTTCTAAGGTGAGTACAATAAAGAAAGAGTTTATCTAATATATCCTTTTCAATTTGAGTTTTATTTAAGCACGTTAAAATAATAAAATGTTACGATACAATCAGTATTTTTACATTTCGTAATAAAAATGCAAACAAGTTTGAATCGAGATCCGTCTGTAGTTCCCGCTTCTCTATTAGTTTTGCAGGATTTAATTTGTATGCAAATGGGAGTGGCACGCAATATTAACGAGTTGTTATTAATTTGTAGCTACATAACTACAACGTACAGATACACTGCAAGTTGTTGGCTCTCTCACTAACGAACGACACGACGACGACGGTATTTACAACTGATTGCTTCATTCGAGAAGTAGTATTATTTGATGATTTTGTTGGATTGTCAAAATTTCTAAAATGTAGGTGAATATTTCACTTACGTAATTAAGTTAAGACTTTGAAAATCATTACACAATTTCATAATATTTGTCTGTACTTACATTTTAAGTAGCGGCGAATAAAAGCTGGTGCTCGTTTTGAATCTGTAACAAAAAAAAATTGTTACATTCTTGAATTTAATATAAGCTTCCTTAGTTAACATGTTTAAAATTTGTTAATATTAACAAACAAAAAAAAACATTAAATGAATAAATTTATTCGTCATAATAAACATTGTACACGCGCATTCATCAATTATGGTTCCGTCTCCAGCCTGCGACTGAGAACATAATTTTTAAAAAGGTCCTCCGTTTTTTCCCGGAGTGTAGGCAGCTGCTTCACAGTGGGGTACCATTTTTTCGACCATAAATATCAATTCTCACAATCCAACACACGCATTTGTATTTATTTAGGCGTTTCGACTTGTGGCGTATCACAAGGCACTCTCCCGGGACATTTCCTTTTCCTTTTGCAAAATTTCTATTGTAACGTCTTTATGAATGAGTAATAATGCCAAGATTTATTGTATTGCTTGTCCCTAATTTATTTTACCTTTATAATGTCAAAATATTATAAGATTTCGCCCGTTTTGAATGTAAATGAGAGTGTGGTGGTGCAATATGGAATGAAAGCTATTTTCGGAGAACATGTAATTAAACGTGTACAATGTACATTTCGGAGAATTAAACAATTCCATTCATTGATGTAACGACTGTTCTGCATTCAGATTCGGTAACTTTTACCGCGATCTATCAAAGCGTTTGCTAATGGAAATATAGAGCTTACCCAGGGATATCAAAGGCTACCCTGTTAGCGACCACAGAGCTGTACGTTAATGTTGTTTAGCTTGCTTCACAAACCTAGCCGTGTCTGTGAACATAAACAGTTACTCCGTATTTAACTTGCCACGTGCATCGTAATGATTTGTTTTCCCGCCATCTACTGGCTGCCATCTTGGGAACTTCGAAATGGCGGGAAATGCGAAATGGCGTCAATGAACGGAAGTTCGGAGAAATTCTGATATTAATGACTTAATAGTTAAAGTTTAACTGTCGAACAGCTGTCGAACGCTAAGTAATTGCTGGAATAATAGGCTCAGATTTAAATTGATCGGTTCGCAGCATTTAGAGGTAAGTGTAAGTACCTCTAATATTATGGGACGATTAATATTGGGATCAGATCAGTTTAATTTATTCAATCGTATTCGTATTTGTACGT
Organism: Lycia hirtaria; assembly: GCA_947563715.1. Lineage (NCBI taxonomy): Eukaryota > Metazoa > Arthropoda > Insecta > Lepidoptera > Geometridae > Lycia > Lycia hirtaria. The sequence continues at coordinate 36,895,057 of OX387385.1, forward strand.
ATTTAATTGATAAATGATAAATTCGTTTATTGAGATAAAAACGGAAAAAGACCAATTACAATTATCTCACAATATTCAAAAATTATTCTTAAACAATGTCTTAAACAAATGTCTGAGGATTACAAAATATTCATTATATAAATACAATATCATTTAAAATGTCAATACAAAAATGTCAAATGGGCAATACGCCTAGCATGTCATTACAAAAAAATAATTATGTCATACAAAGTAAAATATACCGTTCGGGTAAGTACTTAGAGTACCAAGTCAATAAACTCAAAGGTTATCGTCAAAGTCCAATGAATCATCAGGCTTTTTACACCTGTCCCATTGATCCAATTGATTTTCACAATAAGTCAAGGAGGTACTTAAAATAGTCTTCCAGTTATCACAAAAGATGTCACAATCAGGGTTGGCAGCAAGGAGTGCGTCGGGCACGATTCAGGGGCGACATAGAACGTGCTACTGTGCGACCGCGATCTACGTGGAACAGGTCATGCGGGCGACCACGTCTGTTTGCTTAATTAAGACACCTAAAATAAGATTGAATAACTAGCTGCAGTTTACATTTTATAATAACAGCCGCTACTCTCTACGACGACATTTATGTCAGGACAACATTCTTGGTTCGCTATTTGTGTTCAATATTTTTATACGAGAGTTTTTTGACCTAGCTCGTTATCAGAAAGCCATATTTCTAGATTATTACACCGGTTAGGTATCCTATATTTGCCGAGATGACGTAAACCCACTATCAGGGGTCACATGGCGCCGACGCGACGCAGATAGCGATGTTTTGATTTAAGATTTATAACTATTTGGGGTTTATCTTCGCTGTCATGAAATAGCTGTGTGGAAACTGGTGAATGGCTTTTATGGGAAAAAATGTCTAGTAGGAGTTATCGAAAATTTATTGTAGGGTTTTAAATAAATATTATCTGGCAAAGTTTCTAGAAAGATAAAGTTTACAAAATGATCGCAGGGATCTTTATTCGTGATCCAAACTCGTAAAATAAACATTCTGAAGTTTACAGGACATCCAATTAAATACAGAAACATCATCATTATAAAAGATCGCAGAAATCACTTAAAATATACAGTTGTTCAGTGGCCAAGCTCTGTTTAATCAGACCGTAGGAATAATTAGAAATCTAGCTGGTCTCGACTCAATTAGTTTATATTAATGAGCATAATGAGCAATAGACGGCACTACCAGGTTCTGCTTCCAATTTATACCGTCTCGTCGAGGATTGAGGGAATTAATTGGGAAATCAGATTGGTGAAGGTAATGTATGGTAATTTTACGTAAATAACTAAACCTATAAAAACTTTGCTCAGGACTTTGCAAATGCAAAAAACAAATCACTGCTCCTAGAGGAATTCAATTTTTAAAACACCATAAGTTTAGTTAAGTGTCCACTTAACTAAACTTATAGTACATATTTTAAAAATCTGCCTCTACACTTAACTAGCAACTAAGAAAAGATTTCTCAATAGCGAAAAAATGGAGGGATGCCGCTAGGACTGATAAAAGAGAAGACAGTACATGGAAAGTGTTAAATATTAATAAATGTGTTCATAGGTACAAAATAAAATAATACAGTGCCTTGGGAGCAGATCATCTGAGACTTGAGCATAAGGCAACATTTGATATATAACCTTACAAGTAAAAAACATGAACAGATAGAAAGTATTGTAGAAGATGATAGCAATAAATAAGGTTGTAAAGATATTACTTGTTTGTAAATAGATTACGACAAGGTAAACTCATTTCCAAAACGGTAAGAATTCCAGTCAAACCTAGAACATAGTTAGGAGTTTTGAAATAAGCAATCCCAATACTAACTATACGTAACTTTCAGCCTACAGCATGTAACCCAATCATTTGCAAAACAGTCTAACTTACTGGAATACCTCTGGGAATCAAAGTGAAAGTTCAACCCGACGTAACTACTTCAAAAACTTCAGGAATTCCGACCCATTCCAAACGAACCGGGACCAACTTCTAACTCCATAGCTCGACGACCTTCGGAGCTGTCATGTGTTTCATACGAAAATATTAATAAACAAAGCCAGTGTCGTACGGTCGTACCCACACGCCGATCTTATCTCAAGATTTATTAACGTTCCCTACTGACTAATGTTACTCGATACTGTAAAAAAAACAACCTCCTTACCACCAAACTCTAGCCGAACCAACATATCAGAACGTTTCGTTACCATCGCTGGCTTAACACCGAATCTATTAACAAGATTTTATATAAAAACGGATATGTGCGTGCACAAGAAGCTTTTATTAGGTAGTTTCAGGTGTTTTTGGTCAGAAATATGACACCACAAAATGTTGTCCGGTAGTATGAGCATCGATCTCTCGATAGCATCGGCAAACGATCGTTTTGGAAGTTTTTTAATTTAGCTACGTGTTCATAACTGATCGTATCGTGTCGGGATGACTGGGTCCAATGTAAATATTGTTTTATGGTCATCCGTTTATTTTTAAAGTAATTTTTAAAACAACTATTGTGACTTGAGCTTGGGTGATCTTGTATTTGATAGTTTTAAGTTGTATTCTTTGTAATTAAGTGTTCAGAAGGTTTTGAGTGATTAGGTGAAAAATATTTAGTGTTTGGTGCGAACTAAATTCTTTATTGAGAATGAACTTAAGTTTTTTTGGAGTAATAGCTCTCTTTTGTTTTTTCCGCCTGAGGAAATGTAGCTTTGTTATAGTTATCCATCCGCCATGCAATAGAGTGCAAGCTTTATCGTGTTTCACATTGAAAGGCGATGTTGCCAATGCAATTTCCTCCTTCTCTTTGGAAGTCGATTGAAAACCGAAAAAACTGACTTCAAAATATGCAATTCGTTTATAATTAATTTAAAATTATAAAAACCAAAGTAATGGACCGGTTTTGATAAAATTTATATGGGACCATCTCTAAAGTATTATCTATTACACAAAATCATAATTGGCGTAATAATCGTGTAACAACACACACAAAAAAAAATTACAGTCGAATTGAGAACCTCCTTTTTTGGAAGTCGGTTAAAAAGCACATCTAAATACATATTAATTAAATAACTACATATTTAAATAGGCTATTATATGCAATAGAATTTTCAAGACCAAATTTGGTTGTGCCAGCCACATACGGGCGCACAACCGAATATAGCAGGATTCGCCATTGACGGATACGTCAAGGAGGACATCATCATCATCATCATATTGAAATAGGCCAGACACAGAGGCCAGCCAGATAACACATTAAAGCATTAGGTTATCCTACTACCAGTCTGAATCAACACCGAGCTGCATCGTGCTGCAGCCTGCATTTACCTAAACATTGAAAATATAAAATGCAATGAAAAGCATGAAAAGAATGTTCCTTATTCAAAGCGTCGGCAAAAAGATAACCATGTCAGGTAAATGAATGCACCATTTGGATTTAAATTCCAGGTATTTTGTCTAGACTTGGGTGTTTATTATACATATACTCATACAGATAGCTAGAAAGCTCAATGCTCAATCTTGTCGACAAAGACATCATTTAGAACCTTAATATACAAGTCTTCACGGAAGTTTATCTATCTTAAATTTCGATATCTTCTAAAAGTTACATTGTAATCATTATTAACGGGATATTTACCGTGGTTTGCATTTATTTGAATAAATCTCTATATACACATAATATATAAATAAATTGCTGTTCGTTTGGCTCGCTAAAACTCGAGAACAGCTGGACCGATTTAGCTGATTTTGGTTTTGAAATGTTTGTCGCAGTCCAGGGAAGGTTTAAAAGTTGAGAAAATATCGGGTCCACTATACTATAGGTGATATGAAGTACGCCGGGTCATCTAGTATAAATATATATTACAACAATGACCGTGAAAGTTTAAAAAAATCTTCTTTTAAATTAGCCAAAATTAATTGAATTAAAGTTCTGTGTCCTGAATGACAGTAAAAAATAATCAAATGGAATAGTGACAAGTTATAATAATATTCATATCCTCGTTCTTAAAAAAGTAGGTAATTATATATCCTTGTTCTCTCTTCTCCCTTACGTTGTAATAAGACCAAACAGTACATTTACCATTTCTTATTCATAATTCCTGTGTTTGAATACTCGGAAACTGTCGGAATTCCCACGGTTCCTTCAATCATTAAATTCTTGATAAGTGTTCGTTTCGGGCCGAGTTTAAAGGCTACCTCAATATGAATTTGTTATTTCTTACGTTAAATTCGGTTGCAAAATCTGTATAGATAATATTTGATACAGCGATTTACTTTAGCTTCTGTCGCCGAGCGATTTCGGAGGTTTGAATAACAATTTCACAGAATTTGCACACTGGTTTATTTGCTTTCTAGGTTCTCGTACCTTTGAATGTGGGAGTTAATTAGTAAGCTTACGTCTGCGTAAGTAAGCCTACGTCTGTCCTAACCTTAAGATAATGTAGAGAGTAGAGACCACAATTTTCACGGTTTTCCTTGCAACAAGAGGTATCTTATTATTGGTGATACCTCTCGTTTTTATATGGACTACTGGAAATACATTCGATTGCATAGAATATTTCGTAAGAAGCACCTATTTATGCAATCACCAACCTACAGTAACAAATTACGAGAAAAGACTTTTCCTAAAGGAGCGTGAAAAATATATATATTTTGTATATTATGTAAAAGAAAACTTATTTACCTTATGTTCTTACTTAGCTTATGTACTTCTTTAGCTATTATACTTACTTTGATTATGTAACGTGTAAATTTTACGCACTCTTTCAGGAATAATCTCGTTCTCTACAACTCCTTAACTACTACTAACAGGAGCCACTACTACTATGTACCAGCAGAAAGTCGGCGAACTGCCACCAATTTTACATTGAAATGCAAAAAATCAGAACTCAATAATTTCGGTCTACGTTCTTGATGCGTACTGTACAGGAATGGAATTCTTTGCTCATTTTTGTGAGAGCTTCAATGTTTGAATTTTAAGGCTAGAGTAAAAAAATATTTTTTTCTAAATAGCCGAGCTCCACACCGTCGCTTAACATCAGACGAGATGGTGGTCAATCGCATATCTATCAAATGTAAAAAAAAAACCGTGTCACTGTGAGTTGGGTCCTGTTTCCATGACTAAGTCCGATCAATAATAACAGTGCGGTAGTAACCTGCTAATAACCGTTCTAGGGCTACAAACAAACACAACAGCCAACACTCGCCCCTCCTACATAAATCTCAAAGAATATGCCAACTGTGCAGTCGACGCTACTTTGGCAAGCGCAATCTAATTTCCTGTGAGGGTGTTCAAATTTGCATCGGCGCTGGCGAGACAAGGAGCCCCGGCGATGCTAATAATGCAATACTATTCCGGGAAATAGTTTTATTGCCACTGGACTGACACAATGGATATGAAACTGAAAATATAACTATTATTAATTGTGAAGGCACCACCGTCTCAAACCGTACATCTTGGTAACTACAAAAGATTAAAAGCTTATTTTTATAACTGTAATATAGAAATAAAAAAATATAACAATAACAGAGAAAGTTACTAAGTTGTGTGTAAAAGTAGACATGCAATGGACGGTCATGGTTGAAAACATTTATGAAAGTAGAAGATGCGAAAGATTAGTGCCAGGATTGGCACCAGCGACAGTCGTTGCTTACCACAAAAGGAAATAAGGCTTAACTGTATGTATCTACCTGTGCATGATACAGAATAACTCTTATTTACGAATACGTACGAATTATGAAAGTAATTTTTATTCTCAGGCTAAGTAAATAATCTTTAAAATCTTTGTCAGCTTAAGATCTACAGTGTAAAGTTTTGTCTGGAAAGTTCTACCAACAGTTCGTGTTAAAGTGTTTAATCCTAATTCTGTGTAACGACCATAGATTAGCGAGGTTAGTAACGAACGCCTCGCACGTGACCTGCGCCGTGCGCCCGCGCGCCCGGCAGCCTTCTATTGAGCTGCCTGCTTGCAACAGTACAGTACATAAGTTTGCCACTATCCCAATTTCCAATCAACTACAATCTTGGAATTTTCAAGATTAGAGTGAATAGGTATCTTCTAGGACGGCGAACTCCATCCTCGACCACAGCGTCGCTTAACATCAGGCGAATTGGTGGTCAATCGTAGATCTATTCTAATTTGAGTTAGGGGCGATAAGACCTGCACTGGCGCCCACTGCTAGACATATGCCTTCTCCATGGATTTCCAAAAATACCGATTGGAAGCGGCTTGCATTCAGCGTCTTCCCGCCACTTCTTCGAGGATAGTTTATTGTCGCATATCCTTGAAGAATAAAGACTTCAAGAACTGATTTGTTTGAATACGAACTAAGGCTCGTGCCAACACTACATCAGCCGTTTTCAAGGAATCTGTTCCTTGAAAACGGCTGATTATATCTGCGTAATGCGTACACCAGAGTGTACGCATTACGCAGATAGAGTGCAATAATAGTATTTGATCAGGGTAGGGTGGCGGGGGGTGGGGACTGGTGGCCTGCTGTTTGAATGTTTGCGAGATACGGTCTGTCGGTGACGCACGCGACGCGGCGCATGCCGTGCGACGGATGACTCACTGGAAGCCTTGCCAAGGCTTTGACTGCTCTGAAGAAATCAACAAGTAGAATAATTGAAGAAGTAAAAAAGTAACCACTTTATCACGGTATATATATTTGTATATTTCTATACATTTCCTGGCGTCAAATTTTTTTTTAACGCAAGTTTTACGATTGACCACCAATTCAGCGACTGTGTCGCCGAGGATGGAGCTCGTCGATCTACTAGAAGATATCTATTCACTCTAGCCTTGAGAATTCCAAGCTTGATTTTTTCTAACAGGCGCACAAAGTAAATAAATTAATTAATATTAAAAATAATTGGAAAATATTGATATAAAGTACAGTATTATTGTGTTACTACAAGGTCCTATAAAATTAATGTTGATTGAACATTTACAAGCATTGTTAATTTGAAAAAAACCGCCTACCTCATTGAAAATCGGAGATAATAGACTCAGAATAGGCGTAGCGTGAGTTATCCGTAATTGTCTAGTAATAGTAATTGTGTCTAGTTTTTGTACCCTTTTCTTTTACAAGTAGTGGATCGAGTAGAGAAAAAACTACAGAGTAATTTGAACAGGATAACCGAGCGGTCATAAAGTTTGGCCTAGACTTTACAACAGGTCGAGTCCTGGTGTGGATTGCCTTCTGTTTGCCAACTTTCGCAGCAGTTTACTAATCACGCAAGATCTTCTGATAAGGCTTGTTTTGTTTGGGTTCATGGAGAAAAAACATTCGCTTAAAATTAGTCTCTCATAAACAGACGTTGGTTGCCTAACCATTTCTTATGCTTTCATTGAATGCTTGCCATTCGATTGATCCGATTATTTGTAGTTTTGTTCCCACTACTATGTAAATATGAGCATGTTTTATCTATAATGCCTGAAGGTGTAACATATAATGGAAGCCCATTCCTCAACGAACCAACCTATGATCGGACGCTGATCGCTATCTTACAGAGGGCTAACCCCGTATTTTTACACGACTGCGTAAGAAGGAGGGTTATGTTTTTCAAGTGTATGTATGTATGTATGCATGTAAATATGGTGTGTAAGTATGTTTCTTTATGACAGCCTACAGCCTAAACGGCTTGACAGATTTTCATGTGCGGGGTGTCGTTAGATTCGTCTTCACTCCCTGTGTGTCATAGATTATAGTTTTTGTAATAATAATGATACTACAGTTTGTAGCCCTTACCGTCGATAGCTTGAGCCCTGCCCTGCTGCCGGCGGCACTCTAGGTTTAAGTTTTTACAATGATTCTATATTCTATATTTTATAATGATTTTATAATTATTCTCAAGAATACGCATTTATAATCTTTTATAGTAATTTTACGCATACTTTCAAATGTACACCCAACAACAACAATACGAAAAATGTACACTCAAAAACGTCTCAAGCGTAACAGAATCGTAAGTTTGACTGCAAAAACTGCCTTTCTGCAGTCGGGTATTTCGTTATTTTAGGGTTCCGTACCCAAAGGGTAAAAACGGGACCCTATTACTAAGACTTTGCTGTCTGTCTGTCTGTCTGTCTGTCTGTCTGTCTCCAGGCTGTATCTCATAAACCGTGATAGCTAGAAAGCTGAAATTTTCACAAATGATGTATTTCCGTTGCCGCTATAACAACAAATACTAAAAATTAAAAAAATATATATATTAAGGGGGGTCCCCATACAATAAACGTGTTTTTTTCGTATTTTTTTGCTCAATATTAAAAACGGTAACGGGTAGACGCTTCAAATTTTCACAGAATATTTACTTGTATATTACCTTTCAAAATAAATAATTAAATAACAATAAAGTAAATATTAAAGGGGGGCTCCCATACAACAAACGTAATTTTAAGCAATTTTTACTCGATCTTAATTAACAGGTAGAAACTTGAATATTTGTAAGTAAATATTTTAAAAATAAATACCTAATCAAATACATAAAAACTCACAAAATGAAAATAATCCGTGCATCTAAACGCGGTGCGAGCGCCGCGCCACGTTGTGGTGGTGGCGCGAGCGCGAGGCGGTTGCTAAGCAACGGCCGCGCGGGTAGCGGGGGAGGTAACATCACGGAGCGAGCCATAACCGCGCGTATTCGCGCGAGCGTCGTCATGCTGCCCGGATGTGTATCGAAAACCTACTAAGTTTGCAATTTACTACTTGGAATTTCGTTGATTTCTCGTTATTTTATAAACAGAACTAAACTTTGTAGTATTATAGATGATAGTACGGAACCCTTCGTGCGCGAGCCCGACTCGCACTTGGCCGATTATCTTAGATACTTGTTGTGATAGTAATTTTTTCCCTCGATTTATTTTACATGAGTGAGTGAGGCCCTCATGTAACTTATCCTCACGTTAACGTTATTCTATGAACAATAGATCATTTCGGGTAAAGTTCGCGTCGAAGGTTTTATCAGTTGTGTTGTACTGTAGGAGCGCGCGAGCGTACGCCTTTATATGAACACCTTTGCAACTGACAATTTAGCCAAGATATGCGAAGGGAAGACAATCATCATCATCAAATCATAAAGTTGAAGGCCTTACTTCTTACTTACAACATATACGTTGAGTACATCTCGTATAGTTCCAAAGCAACGAGTATTTTATGTTAAGATATTGGGAAGTTATATAAAACCCATTCCGCCATATTTGGCGTCCCTTTTCTAAAAAATTTCAACATTTCCCGCGGGAAATCCATCACCCTCCATGAGAGGGATGGAATCGACCGCCGACCCGCCTGTCTGCTTCCTACCAATTCCACGTTTTAACCGGTTTATGAATGCTAGCCTTATGCTTTGCCCTGCAACTTTACATGCAATTTCCTTTTGTGTAAAATTTCTGGAAACTAGATTCAACAACAAACAATTTAGTCCAGCAAAAATAATATAAGATATGTGACAAGTGTGACAACATAGAATAAAACTAAGAAATTTGTTATTTAAATGAAGGTGAGTTACGGAAAGAAAAAGTATGCTTTTTTGGTTTTATCAACTGAGGAGCTTTGTGATGAAATGCGAACCCGTGCTTACAAATATATTTGTCACAATTTCATAAAAATCCTAAGTAATATTATACAAGCATTATAGCGAAAAAATATCATCCAAATGGATGACATTTTTTCCATTTGTAATCGCAGAGCATAAATACAAAAAAAAAACAGTCGAATTGAGAATCTCCTTCTTTTTGGAAGTTGATTAAAAAGAGGTTTCACCTATGAATTCTTCTTCTATTATAACTTGCCAACTATTGCTTAAAATTACAGCTTTATTCCTTAATCTTATACACTCGAAAATTATTACTCTCCTTTTTGGACAGTCGCGTAACATCAATTGGCAAATTGAACGACGTACTTATTTCATAATAATAGTAGGAATCCTTCTTCATTCCTTGTTTGTGAGCAAACGCGCCTCGATACGCTCCTCGCGCTCCTATCCTGCTCGTGTTTGTCACTCTCGGTATACAACGGAACAATAAGTAGGTAAAGTGTCTTAGGATGACAAACAAACAGGAAATACCGATCAATTAACGCTAATTGATGTGTAAACAATTTAGCGAATGGAAAACAAGAGGTATTCCGTGTAGCGGGTGTTCCCACTTACCTACATGTTGCTAAAACGCTTGATTTATGCAAGAAATATCCTAACAATGTTTTCACAGATTTTATTAGTAGGTATATATAGATTACATACTATTCGACTATTGTATTATTTTTCTTTTTTTTATCAGCCCTGTTTGTACAAACTGTCCCACTGCTGGGAACGGGCCATCTTCTCATTGTGAGAAGGGTTAGGCCATAGTCTGCCACGCTGGCCAAGTGCGGGTTGGCAGACTTCACACATCTTTAAGATCATTGAGAACTCTTAGACATGTAGATTCCCTCACGATGTTTTCCTTCACCGTTTGAAGTCGGCGGCAATCAACAATACGCACATAACTTCGAAAAGACAGAGGTGCGTGCCGCGGGATTCGAACCCAGGACCTGCGGAACGCAAGTCGAACGGTCTCCCAACTAGGCTGCCGGAAACTATTTTTATTGCAGTAAATACAAGATAAAACGGGCACATTTTGCTATGAGAGATGAAATTAATCCCCCTGAGTTGTATTTAATGATTTTTAGTCAAAGTTTTCCCATTATATAAGGAGGTAAAGTGTGAGTTTAGTTGTAATTGACTCACTCCCACCTAGTACTAGCTAGCACCACCCAGCACCACCCAGCCATCCAACGTAGTCAGTCAGGCAGCACATTCTTAGTATCATTTTGATAAATAATACTTAACATTAATTTAAGCCGTGATTCAGTAAGTAGGTGCACTTAACAAAATACTTTCAAGAAGTTTTACTATGGAAACTAACGTGGTTTTCACACATTTCAAATAAAAACTATGGCTCACTCAAGTCTGTTTTGAGTCGAAAAATCCGATTATAGATTCAACCGCAATCGGCGGTCTTTTTCAAAGGAGCAGCGCAAACGTCACTCTCGGTCGGTGACACGCCTCGAACAAAACCTACGTGAGTTACCTACTCGTAGCTTTTATTTAAAACACTTTCAAGAAGTGTTTGAAACCTCAAACACTTGATAGTATTCGTGTCAGGAATGGAACCCGCACCCTCGTCCCTCGCAGTCAGCCGGTGACGCACTCTCCGTGCCGTCGGTCGGCGCGGATGATTGTGAAACCGTTGCAAGTAATTTAGAATCCATTTAGTTATTTATGTTATGGGTGCGACACTCGTCTCGGCCCTGTCAAAATGTTATTTATATTAATTTGGTCCAGGCCACAGACAGGCTGGGCCATAGTGGACAAGCGCGAGCGGGAGCGGGAATACAAAGATTAGGATTATATTATATTATATATTGAAATATTGTATATTAGTTAGGATTAATATATATATATATTAATATATACATACGAACTTCTTTTTGAGCAGGCGGTTAAAAATAACTTGGAAAACTTTTTTTTTGCCGAACCTGAATTAATTTGATAAAATTAACGAAGAATTTAACATTTAAGAATATAACACTAATTATTAAAATGCATAATTTATTTCATCATCATCATCATCATCTCAGCCATAAGAAGTCCACTGCTGGACATAGGCCTCCTCCATGGATTTCCAAAAAGACCGATTGGAAGCGGCTTGCATCCAGCGTCTTTATTTGATTAAATAAATTTTTTTTTTAATTAGGCGTCAGTTTTCCTGTTCAACTATATTTGCTATTTATAGACATATAACATAATAAAAACTAAAAATCAAATTCTTACTACGATTATAAGTTTTCTTTCATAATTTTCACTGAATTTCAAAACCAACGAAAGATCATTTAGCAATTTATGTAAAACCACTCCACTCCACTCACACAGACACAAGTGTGGAAAGAGGGATCCCAGTAATGGGAAAATCTATAGACTTATAATAATAATAATGTAAAACCGCTTCTACACAGGACTCAGTACCTTCCTGCCCCCGTTACCGTATCTACCAATAAATACGTAATTAATAATAATAAAGGACAGACAGACGGACGTAACTCAATCACAGCGGGCTCGCAACCCGCCGCCCGCGCCGCCGCCCGGGATGGAACTTTGATTGAGAGGTGAAGCCGCGGTCAACACTCAGTTACGGATGGACAGTGAAGGCATCACTGCAGAGATTACAACAAGACGATAAAAGGTGTTGGTAGTGACTGTTGTAGTTAGTGGTAGCGATACTAGAGTAGACCTGACGAGCACATTCTTTTGCAAAATTACTTATTGTACCAAGCTACCAAGTGCGTGTCGTGCCATGCACAAAGAAGGGTTCTGTGGGTGCATATTATAATTTATGTGAACTTACAACAGGGTCTTCTGATACTAAGAACATACGAGGTTACTTATGTTAGTTTAAATGAAATTTGTTCGAAATTGTCATTTATTTCTTCTCATAGTACATTTTGTAAGTTAAAAAAAAACCAAACTTACAAACATTATCAGTAAGTAGTTATATGTATATGAAACATTCCAACAACAGCTGCAAAGTTGATCGACTATTACTCGTTAAATTGTAAAACCTATTTAGTTGTGAGTTTACAGATTTCTAGTACTAATAGTTTTTGAGCAGAGCTGCGGACAGACAGACAGACAAACTGTAAGGGTTCCTTGTTTTCTAGGGAACCCTAAAAATGACAGTGTTCGCTAGGTCAACTGCTGGTATTCTAATGTCGTTCAAAATTAATTACCGAATGTTTTGCCAAATATAAGCATTACGCAGTACCACCAATTTCTCATTGAAATGCCAAAAATCCGTACTCAGCGATATAGGTCCATGTTCTTGATGCGTACTGCATATAAATGGAATTCCTTGCCGCCATCTGTGTTTCCTGAGAACTACAATCTTGTAATTTTCAAGGCATTTAGTGAATAGATATCTTCTAGATCGACGAGCTCCGTCCTCAGCCACATCAGGCGAGTTGGTGGTCAATCGTTGATCTATCTAACAAACAAATTAATATAGTTCAGCATTTCTGCATTTCGGGAACGGAAATCTAATGACAGGAAATCCAAAGATTGAAACCGAACTGCATTACTCGAAGCGATGTGTTTTTAACACATTCCGAGGCGTCAGTACATTAACACTGAATGAACACATCAAAAATAGCTCCGAACTGTTTCCTTTCCCAACAAGTTTATATCTCGCGGTGGGTAATTACCCGACTGCAGTAATGGACTCGGTTTCGGTTTCAGGATCCGGTTTCATGTTCACGCTCTTGACAGCTGCATTGTGTTCCATTTCTTCACTGTTTAGTTCTTAATTTTCGTTTCAGTATGCAGTTTTTAACGGTTGGAGCAAACTTTAAAATAATCTAATTTCTACACGAAAGTGTTAAGTTTTTATTTAATTTAAGGTACGAGTACGGTATACGACTTGATATTATATTTTAACTAGCTAGGTCTCACGGTCTAATTCTCAATATTAATAGTTCCAAAAGTATTTTATACTTAACGTTACTGACTTTTACAATGTGCCCGGGTAGAGAAACAGCTGGTACATTCAATGTTTTTCTTTTTCTCCCAGTCCAGCATGGAAGTCAATATTACATCTTACTCTTTTATCCTCCTTAACCTTTTAGTATCATTTCCCAGTGCCGAATTTACACTTTTGCCGCCAGTAAACTATAAAAATTTTGCCGCCTCTGGGTGTCCTCTGAAATCTGTCGGCCCTAGGACGCTGCCGCCCCTAGGCCACGGCCTATACGGCCTATTGACAAATCCAGGACTGCCCTTTCCCTTCCCGTATAACCCTCTGTGACGTTAAACGGCCTCATGGTCTTTGATGATCAGCATACCCCGTAAGGGAGAATAGCCGTTGTTTTATGGATATCGATTTTAATTCTACAAGTAGCAATATATATGCATAAAAATTTAAATTTATATAAAAAATTTGGTGATACTTTGAGTAAATCCCGTCAGCGCCCCATTCGCCACAAGAACAGACTTGTGGCCGTAAAACGGTCTCTTGCGAAATCCACGAAGCTGACTCACGTCATGGGTACGGAAGTTTATAACAGACTGCCCGAAGACATCATCGAGGCGTCCAATATACACATATTTAAGTCTAGGTTAAAACATTGGCTCGTCAATCAAGCGTTCTACGACTTTGAACATGAGTTCATGACTCTGCCTATAAGAAAGTAGTTGAACAAACAGCAAATACGAATGTATTTTTTTTGTATTTTTTTTTCCAATTATTATTGTTACATTTAAATTATTAGTTTTTTCAATTTTATTTCTTTTAATACAGAATTAAATACTATAAACTAATTTCAAGTAATTAATTTTATTTACTTATTATTTATTCTATTTGCAATTTATTATTTATTTTTTGACATTTAATTTGAATTTGTATTCTATATTGACATTTTTACTATTGTTTTCTTTTTGTGTATCTTTTATAATGACGTGTACCTAGTGTGTATCAATAAATGAATATGAATATGAATATAATAACTAATCTGATTTTTTATACATATACTTACATACAACCGCCAACTTACCTGATGCAGCCCCGACCTAATGCGAAGAAACCTGGGAGAAATCGATTCACTGGAAAACCCAGGAAACATCCGACGGTATTCAAGTTATAAATAAAATAATAATGACTTGTGTTAAACGCTGAACCCAAGTCTATCAACTTGAAGTGTACAAGTGTCTAGTAATACTTCTCTACAAAATAAAACAGCACCGAAGCCGGCGGCGGCGTCGCGTCGCCTGAACAAATTCAAATGAAGCTTGTTAAAGTAGTCTGATTAGAGGCCCCGCCGTCCCTCTTATTAGCCGTTGCCAAAATGTCCCCCTACGCCTCCCTATGGCCCTCTACGCCCCCTACGGCCCCTACGCCGGTATTGATAGGACGATCTTTGAAGTAAGTTCGCTGGTCCTCGTTCGCATTCAACTCATCTTGGGAAACTAAACTTTACTAGCCGCAATTTGGTGAAATACATACCTAACTAAACTATTTACTTATATCTAAGAACGTAAGATATCCACGGCGTAACGTTTTCCAGTCTTGTTTTGAATGTTAAAAAATAATGTTCTTAAAAATAAATCACATAATAACACGATAACCATAGAAAATGCAACATTTTTTTTTTGCAACAATTTTATTATTCAAATAATGCGAAATATTTCCTATTTATCTTTACTATTTAGTTTAATTCCCACAGTCTGAATTAATGAACCAATTTCCACTACCTATACCAAATAAGGTATCACATTAACCCAAAATCAAATTAGAAACAACTTCATTAAGAAGGAGAAATTAAATATTAATTAAATTTGTAAAAATGTTAGATAATATTCTGCCATCTCTGACATCTCTAGTAATAACTAATTTAAGAGTAAGCTGAGACCGTCGTTAATCAATAATGTGTGCTATGATTTAAAAGAATTTGTGTTCAGAGGAAAGAGTACAGAAATGATATTGGTGTGATAAACGATTTCAAAGTTGCCTAATTATAATAAACTGACTAATTAAATTCATTTGCGAGCTACTATCACAGTAGTGTACTATGCTACTATGCCATAGACAGAGACACTACGTTATGCGTCGGGGGTAAAAAAAGATTCTGTTCGATTCATATAAAGGCAAAACACGTGTCCATTAGTAAAGAGAAATACCTTGTATTTACTACGTAGATATCAGAAAACAGGACGTTTTACTAAAGATCCAAGGGACTGGCCTTATTCTAAAGCTTGCCAAGTCCTGGAACAGCGCCAGATTCGCTTCATTGTCCTCGATAGCCATCTTGGAAGACCACTATTTTGTTGTCATGTTTTTGTTTGAAATGACCGAAAGTGTATGAAACAATTGGTAAGTGATTCTAATTTAATTATGGAATTCTAAGTTGAAATTTTATAGTTTCATAAAAAAAAGAAAACGTGTTTTAGGTACTTATACCAATTGCCTTGTGGGTTGGAAATTACTTAAAGTCATTTGTAACCTCCGTCCCATAAAGAGATATGAGAGATGTTATAAGTTTGAGTGTGTATCTGTGTGTCTGTCTGTGGCATCGTAGCTCTCAAACGGATGGACCGATTTTGATCTAGTTTTTTTTGTTTTCGTTTGAAAGAGGATTTTGTCGAGAGTGTTCTTGTTATGTTACATCAAAGTTAGTTCATCGTTTTTAGTCAGGGTTTTTGAATTTTCTAAGCGTATACTTTTCAATTTAACTACAAAACTTAAGAGAAGTTAACCAAATCTTTGCAAAATCCCAAATAGAACATAAAAAATAACTTTAAAAATTAGCAAGGTTCAAACTTTTAAATACGGTCGTCGAAAGCTCGGTGAGCTAACAGTCTAAAGTTGCTAATTGAAGCTTTATTCAATATCTAGGAACGCTAACAGTCCATTAATAAAAAGCTAAAGTTGCTAAATGAAGCTTTATTAAATATAGGAACAGTCTCATTCAGTCATTACTCTTTAAGACTTCATTTTAAATGAATCGTAGAGAACAATTAGTTATATCGTAGGCACCTAATAAAACTTTCCAATCGGTTGATAGACTTAAAAATGCGTGAATTATCGATGATGCTACTTCCACCAATTGTACCATTGGTTCTATCGGTGACTCTGGTGCACGTTTGTTCACTGCCGAACATAATAATTGATGGTGACGATCAATACATACCTGGCTTGAACTAAGAACTGGCTCTGAAATGAGGCTGTCGGAATATGCTGTTAGGTGCTTCGCGACAGATTTTCATAATCCGTCAGTCAGTCATTCAGTCAGTTGGACATTAGAAAATATACTAGCGACTGGTATAAACTTGCTATAAATAAATAAATGTACTACCAACTCTATTGCGAGTTAAGTTTAAATATACATGCAGCTGTATGTTTTTATTGGGTCTGGAATACCCCACCCACCTACTTGTAATTGTACAGGTCGTCGCATCACCTGACCACACGGCGATTATGTATCTATTACACAGCACTCTGTATCTTCCTATATCACAATCCCACTAACAACAACTACTCACGTAGTCAAAGCCTACTTGTGAGTATTTAAAAATGACTCTTAACTACTAATTCTGCTTTCAAATCCCGTCCAGCTTTTCAACAAGTAAGCAGCATTGTGCCGTGAGCCGCGTGTCACGAGTGTCACGACCGCCTCCTAATTAGAGTCCGACAATCCGCTGATCCGGTTACGATCGAGATCAAATCTCACAATCAGATAATAAATCGATAACGAGACGTGGGTAGCCAGAAATCTAGCTTTCATTTGACGTTTGTAGATAGATTTCAGAGCTGTTTGATTTTGACGTTTGTAGTTCGTAGAAAGAGAAGGTTATAGAAGCAAAACTACTATCTCTTTTAATATTTCTGCATGACGCTAACAATATCATAACCTGCAAAGACAGAGCTTGTCATTTTTTGTCACTCTTATTGTGTTAATTTTTGGAAGCGATATGGCTGTTTGATATTGAATGCTGTTTCCTACTTAATACAATTTGAACTACATAAATTTGTTTTTAAAAATTGTAAAAAGAAAAACGATAAACACAAAGAATTCAATGTAAACTTAGCACCTAAAGAACGCTGATCAAACATTATAATTTCATGTATTTTTATGCTAACAGAAGGGTGTTAACTTTATTGTGAGCAATGTAGAATTTAGTTTTCGTGGTTTCAAAAGCATCAGTGAAATTAATGTGTTTGTCGCTGATACTTTTACTCGATCTCTATTTCCGTAGTATATAAGCCTTAGATTATATACCTCTAGATTCCGTGTTCAAATACTAGGCGCATCGTTCAATATGAAGCAAAAACGTTTTACGTGTGTGAGTGAGCCGCCTATCGAGGGTGTATTGCTTACACCATTTACATTTGTGTGCACGATGCTTGTGATACCAGTGCTTAGATATTTCCCCAAAACATAGAGACTTAAAAAAATATTTGGAGTCGATATTATTCAACCGGAAATTTAAACCTAACATTACTGTTGAAAGCATGAAAGTCCAAATTGGTCTCGTTTGCTTTGGTGTCTTAAGCACTTTCTGTTTCAGATGATATCTGACGAAGGTATCAGATGATTGCCACTGGAACACCCTGATGGAAAGGACTAAGACAGTCCAGTTTGGGCTCGTTTGCTTTGGTGTCTTAAGCACTTTCTGCTTCATATGATGACGAGGGTCTGACGAAGGTATCAGATGATTGCCACTGGAACACCCTGGTGGAAAGGACTAAGATAGTCCACTTTGGGCTCGTTTGCTTTGGTATCTTAAGCACTTTCTGCTTCATATGATGACGAGGGTCTGACGAAGGTATCAGATGATTGCCACTGGAACACCCTGGTGGAAAGGACTAAGACAGTCCAGTTTGGGCTCGTTTGCTTTGGTGTCATAAGCGCTTTCTGCTTCATATGATGACGAGGGTCTGACGAAGGTATCAGATGATTGCCACTGGAACACCCTGGTGGAAAGGACTAAGACAGTCCAATTTGGACTCGTTTACTTTGGTTTCTTAAGCACTTTCTGCTTCATATGATGACGAGGGTCTGACGAAGGTATCAGATGATTGCCACTGGAACACCCTGGTGGAAAGGACTAACACAGTCCAGTTTGGGCTCGTTTGCTTTGGTGTCTTAAGCACTTTCTGCTTCATACTATGACGAGGGTCTGACGAAGGTATCAGATGATTGCCACTGGAACACCCTGGTGGAAAGGACTAAGACAGTCCAGTTTGGGCTCGTTTGCTTTGGTGTCTTAAGCACTTTCTGCTTCATATGATGACGAGGGTCTGACGAAGGTATCAGATGATTGCCACTGGAACACCCTGGTGGAAAGGACTAAGATAGTCCACTTTGGGCTCGTTTGCTTTGGTATCTTAAGCACTTTCTGCTTCATATGATGACGAGGGTCTGACTAAGGTATCAGATGATTGCCACTGGAACACCCTGATGGAAAGGACTAAGACAGTCCAGTTTGGGCTCGTTTGCTTTGGTGGCTTAAGCACTTTCTGCTTCATATGATGACGAGGGTCTGACGAAGGTATCAGATGATTGGCACTGGAACACCCTGGTGGAAATTACTAAGACAGTCCCGTTTGGGCTCGTTTGCTTTGGTATCTTGAGCACTTTTTAATATGAAGTAAATAATTACGCTTCAAAAATTATATTTACAGTGTGCTGGTTTTCAGAACAAGGTTTACGGTGCCATTTGAAAGAAAAACAAATAATATCAGAAACTTATTCTATAATTATGATTATATAAGATTTCATTGACATTGACACATGTAATTTAACATGTATACATTTGATTGAAATTTCACATAATAGTAATATGACATAATGAGAATCTTGACATGGATTAAATTTAACATTGTAATTATACTAAAAGACAACCAGTAAATTTCTGCACTGCAGGATATAGGCTCATCAGCTTCTGCTGCTTGCCTATCATCAAATAAATAAATAACTTGACATGGATTAAATTGACATTGTAATTATAACTTGACATGGATTAAATTTTATATTGTAATTTGACATTGTATAATTAAAATGATAACTTTATATTTTAATTTGATTTTTCTGTAATAACAGTTTTTTTTTTGATGTAAATTTTTTAAATTACTCGGTGAGCCCACTTCCAGTATTGCATGCCTGTTGGAGAGGCAAGATTGTATAGGGAAAATCTAGAATTTTTAATAATATCTTTAATGTACCTAGTACCTACAAACTGCAATAAAATTATTTGAATTTGTATTAGAATTTGCATACCACAAATTTCTTATGTTAAAAATAATGACGAATCTGATTGGAAAACTATTCAATTTTGATGAAACTGAACATGCATATGGCCGCCATCACGGAAATAATATTGTCAAGGTGACGGTAGAGGGACACTTAAAATAAATAAATATATTAAAAAAAAAAACGACTGCGTCAATGTCTGCCATCTTTATTAAATTCATAGCAGAACTAATAAGATAGAAACAAGATTTTAATTTGAATATTTTATTTTCAGCGTTCCGACAGCGTTATCAACGCTGTCGGACGCATAACGGAGGCATAACACGCTCACTTCTCATAATTTGGTTGGTGATATAGGTAGAGCAACTCGAAGTGAGCAGATGCCTCCGACTGCGTTTGTGAACACTGTCAACTAAGATTATTCAAAACCAAAAATGTCGCCGCCTGTCACTTGAATCGCTCGGTCCACGCATCGGGGGCGGCTGTTGAGGATGCTGCGAATAAAAAACGCCAGAAGTATGCGGCTTTGGAGGTGAGGTATAATTTTGTACCCATTGCTGTCGAGACCATGGGTAGCTGGGGCACTGCAGCCAAAAGTTTGATTCACGAGTTAGGGCGCCGGATATGGGAAAAGTGTGGTGACCCCCGCTCCGGCTCCTACCAGGTGCAAAGGTTGTCCATCGCTATTCAACGCGGTAACGCAGCTAGAGTCATGGGTACTTTTGCGCCTGGTAAAGTTCGGGGCGGGCTTTTTGACTGAGCTTAACTGAGCTTACAGGTTTTTTTAATATATTATTAATTAAATGGCAGATATTGACGCAGTTGTTTTTATTTTAATATTTTTATTTATTTTAGGTGCCCCTCTACCGTCACTTTGACAATATTATTTTCGTGATGGCGGCCATATACATGTGCAGTTTCATCAAATTGAATAGTTTTCCAATCAGGTTCGTCATTATTTTAAACATAAGAAATTTGTGGTATGTTTTGATATTATTTGTTTTTCTTTTAAATGGCACCGTAAACCTTGTTCTGAAAACCAGCACACTGTAAAAACATATTTTGAAGCGTAATTACTTACTTACTTTTATGCAGTAAAAAGTGCTCAAGATACCAAAGCAAACGAGCCCAAACAAGACTGTCTTAGTAATTTCCACCAGGGTGTTCCAGTGCCAATCATCTGATACATTTGTCAGACTCTCGTCATCATATGAAGCAGAAAGTGCTTAAGACACCAAAGCAATCGAGCTTAAACTGGGCTGTGTTAGTCCTTTCCATCAGGGTGTTCCAGTGGAAATCATCTGATACCTTCGTCAGACCCTCGTCATCATATGAAGCAGAAAGTGCTTAAGAAACCAAAGCAAACGAGCCCAAACTGGACAGTCTTAGTCCTTTCCACCAGGGTGTTCCAGTGGCAATCATCTGATACCTTCGTCAGACCCTCGTCATAGTATGAAGCAGAAAGTGCTTAAGACACCAAAGCAAACGAGCCCAAACTGGACTGTGTTAGTCCTTTCCACCAGGGTGTTCCAGTGGCAATCATCTGATACCTTCGTCAGACCCTCGTCATCATATGAAGCAGAAAGTGCTTAAGAAACCAAAGTAAACGAGTCCAAATTGGACTGTCTTAGTCCTTTCCACCAGGGTGTTCCAGTGGCAATCATCTGATACCTTCGTCAGACCCTCGTCATCATATGAAGCAGAAAGCGCTTATGACACCAAAGCAAACGAGCCCAAACTGGACTGTCTTAGTCCTTTCCACCAGGGTGTTCCAGTGGCAATCATCTGATACCTTCGTCAGACCCTCGTCATCATATGAAGCAGAAAGTGCTTAAGAAACCAAAGTAAACGAGTCCAAATTGGACTGTCTTAGTCCTTTCCACCAGGGTGTTCCAGTGGCAATCATCTGATATCTTCGTCAGACCCTCGTCATCATATGAAGCAGAAAGTGCTTAAGAAACCAAAGTAAACGAGTCCAAATTTGACTGTCTTAGTCCTTTCCACCAGGGTGTTCCAGTGGCAATCATCTGATACCTTCGTCAGACCCTCGTCATCATATGAAGCAGAAAACGCTTATGACACCAAAGCAAACGAGCCCAAACTGGACTGTCTTAGTCCTTTCCACCAGGGTGTTGCAGTGGCAATCATCTGATACCTTCGTCAGACCCTCGTCATCATATGAAGCAGAAAGTGCTTAAGAAACCAAAGTAAACGAGTCCAAATTGGACTGTCTTAGTCCTTTCCACCAGGGTGTTCCAGTGGCAATCATCTGATACCTTCGTCAGACCCTCGTCATAGTATGAAGCAGAAAGTGCTTAAGACACCAAAGCAAACGAGCCCAAACTGGACTGTGTTAGTCCTTTCCACCAGGGTGTTCCAGTGGCAATCATCTGATACCTTCGTCAGACCCTCGTCATCATATGAAGCAGAAAGTGCTTAAGAAACCAAAGCAAACGAGCCCAAACTGGACTGTCTTAGTCCTTTCCACCAGGGTGTTCCAGTGGCAATTATCTGATACCTTCGTCAGATGCTCGTCATCATATGAAACAGAAAGTGCTTAAGACTAAGAGTCAATAGGTAATAAAACTCTTTCGTCACTCTTCCATTTTTGGACAAAAACAAAGCTTATCATTGGTAAATATATTTTATACCCTTGGCAACACCAAGCATTATGGCGCCATATTTCAATATTTTTTTATTCATTTTAAATTTCGGTTTGTCATTTTGATAAGAAATACATCAGAAAATTGAATATTTACTTAAGAAATGTGATGTTTACACACTTTTCTTTTTTCCTGGATGTTTTTTACAGAATTTTACAGCACAAACTAATATTTTTTTATTAAAACATTTATATTCGTAATGTAATCACGCGGCGAGCGCTCCTGAATGACTGATGGGCATTTGGCGGGGGCCGGGAGGGGGGTCGATCGGAGATGTCAATATCAGTGCCTTTTTAGTGGAAGTTTTTACTGAGCGCTTACTAGGCATCTAGACAATATATAATCTAAGATATAAGCATAATACCTATATGGTGACTTATAACGTGTATAGCTACCATGCTTGCCAGTAGTTTAATCTAGACTACAGAGCCTTTGGTTTTCCCCACGTGTAGCTAGACTTCAGAGCTTTTTATTTTGTTGTGTCTAGCCAGACATAAAAAAAAATGTATACACTATAGATCTACGATTGACCACCAACTCGCCTGATGTTAAGCGACGGTGTGGAAATATTTTTATTTTGATATTTTGCTAAACAAAGATCAGCTAACACACACTTTGTTTACATTTATAGCGATAGTGAAAAAATATTTTCTATAATACAGCACCTAAGAGGCCAATTAGTCAGTGCATTTATTATTTAAATAAATAAAAGTTGCATAATTACAACAATCCCGATATAAAACACAATCACAACACAACGAGCGGTATAGATCATTCAGAATCTTTTAATATTCTCATAGGCTTCGAAAAAGGCTGACATGAACATTATTTTTTATGGCCGCCGTTATTTTGAACACGTTCTGTGTTTACAATCGTGTTCACTTTATTCTTGCATATTTTATGTTGTTTTAAAACAAGTTCAGTAAATAAACATACATATAGTGACTTAATCTGATATGTACTAACATTTCCATTGCAATAAGGGCTTTATTAAGTACTTACCTAGAAATACCTTTTTAGTAGGTAGAAATATAGTAGATTACGCATCAAGGGGATAAAGTAGTGTTTTATGTCACGGGCGACATATTGAATTCCGAGTGTAACGTAGGATTCTAGGGTTAACTCTCGAGCGTAGTGAATGTTAAGAGATTTAAGACTAGAATCCGTAGTTTAATGAGGGATTCGAGCTCGGCCAAGACAAAACACCTTTATCCTCGTGGTGAATCCTTTATCCTCGTGGTACTTTTAATACCTGTGAGATAATAGGAAAAAATGGTTTTTAATCTAATTTTTTTTACCCAAACGGAGTGCTTTGTTGTTACTTTTATTGTACGAACTTCAAAAATTGCAAGAAGCGCCACCTTTATCTTTACGTATATGTATCCAGACATCTTTATAACCCAAATAAAATAGGGTTATTCTAGGCTAGTGTGCTGCATCGTAGATCGTAACGTCTTTCAAAACTAGCGAGATCAGTGGTTAAGCTCAAGCTTCCCATAATAAATATAAAAAACACTCAGTACAATAACGAGAAATCATTAAATGTAATAAGTAAATTTCAGTTGTAGTGTATTATGTCCTCTTTGGTTGCAGTATTCGTGCTTGTTTTTTTTCTTTTTATGTGTTCTATTCTCGCTTGCCAGTTCGATTTTAGCACTAGTTCTTTTGTTACGGGCTTTTGTTATGGTAGAAATATTAATTTGAGTTAGTTGAGACGTAAACATTCTAATAGGTATAAGTTCCAAATTCAAATAACATTATGTAACTGTGTGATATAATAAAATCCCATACAATATTAAAACTCTTGTGCCTAAATGACGTACTTTTGACCCTACACACGTATACGTTCGTAAAAGGAACATTATTGAGCAGTTGGTGTAAAAAATCACGTTACATAGGTACTAACGATTTATTTATACTTTGTATTTATATACATATTCTATTTGTATCAATAAATAAATATATCACCTGATGCTGCGTAATGGTGAATGAAAAAAAAACTCTGGAAAATACAACAGTAGTTAGAAACACATAGGCTCAAGCCCTGCATGTTTATTATTAGGGGTACTAAATAGGGCTAGCAACTACGCTGGTAAAAAAAAACGGTGATTGAATGTTTATCTAACTTGAGCAATAAATATTCTTAATTTGATTTAATACTGAAGCAAAACTACCAGTATCGTATACTATTTTATTTATTTATTTGTTAATTAATTAATTAATTATTTATTAATTTATTACTTAATTATCTTCATAAAAATAAAAGATGTGATTTCTTCGAATCGAATACACGAAAGCAAAGCTCAAAAAGCGTAAAAGCTCAAAGCTCATAAGTTGTTTCCACGTGAACAGACAAATCTGTCCGTGTAGAGTAAACAAGCCCAACGATCCGACACCATGTCAAAACCAATTATATGGAAATTTGGACCAAAGTAATCGGATTAAAGCAGGCCATTCACGGCCGGATATACTCGCGAGCGTAATGTTGTTATTGTTCGGGAGACTCCGATATTGTAAAGTGCCCTGTCTAACAAATACAATATGCTAAGAAAATTGTCTGACGCCAGTTATTAGAAACGAGCGGCAAAGGCTTGTGGAATTATTCAAAACTGTTAAAATTCGAAAGTATGATGTTGACGTCTCTTTGAACTTTCTAACGTAAGACGTAAACAATAAACACCCAATTAAATATTAACTTTGAACAAAAGCACATCTCGTGGGCAAACTTTGGTTAGTTTATTTAAAAATTAAAACAGCTGGTACAGTAATATAGAAGTTTATACTTAGCCGCCTGTGCTAAACGAAAATTTTTTTTTAACTTGTACGAAGATACAAAATCGAAGAAATTCAAATCCTAATGATATATCTGTCTGTAGTCTGTTTATTACTTCTTCACGGCTAAGCGGATGGACCAATCGTCACGTAAGGCACAAAGATTTATTAGGACCTGGAGAGGGACATATGCTATAGTTTATTTTCATCATCATCACTGATTTTCATCATTACTTGGGTGAAACAGCCGGTAGTAAAAAAAAGTAAAAAGCGCAGCTAGTAAAAAAAAGTTAGTATATAATCGAAGAACTTACGATCAGTAATAGAGGATTGCGCTTGAAACTTTCAGTTCTTCACCAGATATCTAATCCAACTTTGTAAGGTTTCGATTTTCTAATTTCCTTCCGAAGGTCTAATTTTACGGTACATTGGTTCTGGTGGCCTTTCCTTTGGATTATTGGATTAAAAGTTCTGCTTATTAACCTGATATAGACCTAACTTTTGCTCATACGAACTGAACCCCGGTAAGGAGGCTTTCTTATGAAAGTAAAAGGAAAATTAACTATTTCTGTTTCATGTTCGTCTATCTGACATTCTTGTTTTAATAAAGTGTTTTTTCCACATAAGGGTTTTTACTATGAGTTTTGAAGTTTTTTTGAGTATAAATATATAAATAGTAGAGAAAATTTTCACACCACACCATTTAGCCCCAAACTAAGCAAAGCTTGTACTATGGGAACCAGATGAATGTTAGAATTATAAATATACTTTATATTTTAACACACCTATGATACATATATACATTCAGATAGAACAAACATCTATGCTCAGTAGAAAAGTTTGCCCTGGGTGGGAATCGCGTACTACCAACGAGCCACTTTTAAGTCTCGAATATTTATTAAGGCAAAGAGTGGGGTGGCGCCGCTGTCTAACTCACCCACAACACCTTTTTTAAGATATCAAATTATTGAAATTACTTTGATAAAAATTATCTCTTTAGCTTCATAAAAATATCATTAAAATATACATATTAACAATAGCCGTTATTTTTATGTCTGTATTTATTTTGTATTTTGATCCAATTAACGTGTAAACGTCGAAAATTTGTCATTTACTCGTTTATTTCGGTCAAACAAACAAGATATAAAAATAACAGCTACAATAATTGTTAATACATTGTAATAGTGTTTATGAAATTGAAGAGAGAATATTTATCAAAAGTAATTTCAATATTTTAATATCTCATAAAAGGTGCAAGCGAGATGTGAATGCCGCGTGCAAGCGAGACAGCGGCAACACCCTAGTCTTTGCTTTAAAGGTTAGCTTTGAAAAAGGTTTGATGGGTTACATTTCGAAATTACGTGTTTTTTTCTAAGAAATTAAAAGAGACTGAGATAATTGTTGTTCCATCTAGATATGATTATTTAGACAAATGGACAGATAAACTCTTCACTCTTTACACCGCAAATTAATAAGAAGAAGCTTAAATGCTGTAAAATACAGGCGGTCTTATCGCTAAGAGTGATCTCTACCAGACAACTATAAATGAGTGTTGCGGTGTAACACATTCGGCGCCGCCGCGCCGGCGTCTCGTCGTCTCGTCGCGCCGTGAATAGTATGCTTTCCTTGTACTTCCTCCCGAGAGTGAGTGGCGAGCGCGATGGTGTCACAGATAAAGAGCTCCGTCGTTGTAGACACCACTGGAATGAAGATCATAGATTTATAGCGAGTGGGTGCGCCCGGAGAACGCTGGCTGTATGGAACTTATGGCAGTTTGCATACATTTCCGAGCTATCGGATAGCTATAAGGTGCGAGATGAGTGGCTTATAGCGTCTTTTACTTTAAAGGAGATACAGTATTACTTGTTTTATACCTAGGCACTTTATGGACGGTTTGGTTTTCACGCGACAGCTCATAGACAGCATATTTTTCTACTGTGTGTAAGTTTGTTTGTATATATAGGAATGGTAAACATAACTAATTTAATCGATATTTTATTTATTTATTATAAAAGTTATAAAACACCATTACAGTAGTTCAATATCTACCAATGCGATGAGATACTTATACTATTTTCACAGAGTGAGCGAGCCATCTCTATGAATTTTGTCAGATTGCAACTAAAGATATCAATTTCTTCAGAAACACAATTTAGCAGCGTTATCGCCCGTGACAGAAGCAAACTTCAATAAATTAGTCCTACTTTGCATATTAACCGCATATGTAACGCACGGGTCTGAGTAGTTAACACAGATGTCGTTAGTTAATATTTCTGATATGTCATGGCCTACTACTTGCAAACCTATCTTCCTTATTCCCTTATTGTAGCTGTTTATAATTGTTAAGAAACTGAAAAAATACAAATACATTTATTTCCAAAAACTTATAAAACATTTGTAACTACCCTCATTTTAAATATTTAAATAACAAAACACAGTTAGCCCTATTAATATAGTGTATCTGGCCAGTGGGGTGTTCCGTGAGCAGCCGTGCTAGGTAATACAGCTGCATTACAGCTGCTACTGTTCCAACCTCCAACTGTGTCACACACCATAACATCATACAATGGCAATACTTATACTTGAAAAAAACTAATGGAGTCAGCCCACGCGCCTACTACAAAACTACTGAACCAAAGTTACTGTTTTTTTATTTATAAAGGCAATGCTTGAATTACCTTCTTTCAAGTTCTTTCTAAAAATATGAAACAGTATAAAACAGAAACTAGATATGCTCATTATGCTCAATCATAATATAAAAAATTAACATAATACCTAGCAAACAACAAGACTGACTTAAAGTCATGTAAAAAAGACGAAAAGTGGGTAGGATTTTTATTTAGTCTGTTTGTTGTTCGCAGTAACAACAAACAGAGCAAATAAATATCCTACCAAGAACGGAAAGCTATCATCGAAAAGCAGCGAATGTGGCAACAGTGTCCTGAGGCCACAAATCGGCGATATCACCGCGTATCCCTCCCGCTCTAAGAAAGGAGCTGTTATCTACATCTTAATGTCGGGCCGAGCTGACCCGATGACGCTGATAACACGCTACTACAGCGGCCCACACAGGACACACGGCCACAGAGCATGCTTACAGAGGTCAAGCAGACATGTGCCTAACTGAGGGATACCTCTGAGAGTACTAGACTGTTAATTAAACGGTGTCATTCAGTTGGAAGCAGAGACCGATCGTTTAATATATTTCGACGTTCCTTTTCTTTCGTTCGTTTCTTTGGTTGAAATTGACGTGTAAATCGGTTTTACCAAAAATAAATGAATATGAATTTGAAAGTGAGTCTATTGAAATCGGCTAGCCCTGAGAAAGTTTACTTTTCTTAGTCTTAAAAAAATTCACTATTTAATCGAATCAAATTAAACGAGACGGCTAAATAATATTCAGGCGTATCGTTGGATGTTGCTCAAACGTTCCTCCAAATAATGTTCGGGCTAACTACACGTTCAACTAAATGACGGCGTTCAATCAAATAACTTAGCCATCTAAGAAGGCAGCTGATTAGTATCTGGTGGCGGCATATGGGGTTCAAGGTTCAAGCCCTAGGAGTAACTGTGAATGTCGCAGAGTAGGAACACAACGGAATGCTACCATTCTCAACGCGAAATTATGTCATAACTCATAAAACATCTTTACACATGTATATCAATGAATTTTGGTAACCTCAACTAAGAGTCAATTTACATTTCTGTCTAGGCCTTTTATATTCTAACTGTCGTGGCAAGAGTGGTCAAATGTCTAGCCAACCACACAAAACTTTATTGGTTCACCGATATATACTCGTAGAATTATTTTTTTAATACGATTGTCCTTCCTTAGAAGGTAGTCATTTATTCTTGTTCTTTCTCCATTCCCAGATACATTTGTCCCATCTCCGCTCGCGTTACACGCCTGTGTCCCGGCGAGGCCTCGTTATCTGCAGGATTATCGTCCCGCTGTCCCACTATCCCGCCTTTCGCCACTCCGACCT
This sequence comes from Lycia hirtaria, assembly GCA_947563715.1. Taxonomy (NCBI): domain Eukaryota; kingdom Metazoa; phylum Arthropoda; class Insecta; order Lepidoptera; family Geometridae; genus Lycia; species Lycia hirtaria. The sequence goes on from OX387385.1 coordinate 36,924,267, forward strand.
TTCTCTTAAACACTTTGGATCATCGGGTCTGCGCCGCCGCGCCGCGACTCATTCAGACGGGAACTCAATTATTTCACGAAACATGGAGTTTCATTAACGACTTGGTTTTACATTAAATCTCACATCTGTTTGTGCTGTCTGTTGTAGAAGAGCTGCGTTGCGAGACTTGGCTTTTTGTACATATAATGTTTTTGATGGGATCATTATAGTACAGAGAGATCATATCATTTTTGTATTTAAGCAGAGTTGGTAATAAACGCACCTTGTTCAGATTCCCTGGTAGACAGAGAGTTTGGCCACCGAGCGCTATTAGAATACAGCATGGGCTGCGGGCTCCATCGAAGTTGACCATCCAGTGGGGTATTTTTTCCAGGTCGCAGTGAATTAGTATATTTTTAGGGTTCCGTACCCAAAAGATAAAACGGGACTCTATTACTAAGACTCCGCTGTCTGTCTGTCCGTCCGTCACCAGGCTGTATCTCATATGTGATATTTAGACAGTATAAATTTTCACAGATGATGTATTTCTGTTGCTGCTATAACAACAAATACTAAAACAGAATAAACTAAATATTTAAGGGGGCTCCCATACAACAAACGTGATTTTTCCCGTTTTTATAGATAATGGTACGGAACCCTTAGTGCGCGAGTTCGACTAGCACTTGGCCGGTTTTTTAAGTTAACTTTTGAAGTGAAAAGTTCTTTAGGCGCGCTGAGTATTTTATTTCGCGGGTATTGAATGAGACTGAGCTGACACTTGGCTATATAACACTCGTTCGGGTAAAGTCGGCTCGATACGAGTACGAGGGAGCGAGAGAGATATAGTGAACGCGTCTCTTCTATACTGATATTTCGTTTGTTTTCACTTCTGTTGTGTGGTATTCAGGACACACATATTTTTAAAATACTAGATAGGACTGGGATTGACCGTCAACTCACCTGATTTTAAGCGATGTTGCGGTCTACAATAAAGCGCGCTTAATTAGACGAAACTGACTCACTTGCGACTTAAAGACACTATAACGTAATGCGCTTCACTTTGATCACTTTGTTTGTTTCTATCAGAAAAGTTGATGGTCAAACGTAGGATCATTCACGTTAAAAAACTCTTAATTATGTATTTGCTTACATTGTCTTACAAAGTAAACAATACAAGACACGCAGCCAACAAAGAGCTCTTATGTTATTTTCGAATCCAGCTAATAAAACTACACCTGTACCTATAATTTTACAACTTTTAAACCACTAAATAAATAAAACACCAGCAAAAAAAAAACAATATAAAAACGTATTATTAAGTAGGCAGCAACAGGCCACCAATAAAAGCATAAAAATATACCGCAATCAATAATAACCTCATGATCTTTACATTATAACCAATTCACACTTGGCCATTTAGTTTTATAACCCTTCATTAGGCCGGCAGCGGGAGCGGGAGCGGCCTGTAACGCGTTTACAATACCCTAATCTTGTGGCGGTTGGCTGGTACGGGGATTTACGTGTTTTCTGTTGGACTGTGTCAAAATAAAAACTTATTTTTAAAATTTTACGATATGATAGAAGATGTTATAAATCTATACCCATAAAATGAGTATTATAATTTATAATTATAGTATATCTTGAGTGATTAACTGTTTGATTAAACGTACAGCCTAAATGCTACTACAGACATGAAACTTGGAGGGATCCTTCCTTGTGAGCTAAATATCTACACTTCCACTAAAGATTTCTCCAAGAAGAGAAGCCTGGTCATTACATACAAGTGTTATGAATCTATTTAGTTTACTAAAAGCTTTCATTAAACTTAGATAAATAATTAATATGATAATAATTGATAATTTAGTATGTGTGGAATAGATTATGCTGTAACTTTGCTTACAGTTTGAATCAGATTACACAAGTATAAGTTTAGAAAATGCAAAACTCCCCGTGACTAAAAACATTACTTATTACAAGGGAGTGATATTGTTTTATTGTTGTTTTCATCGCTCCGTCACTTACCTTTAGGCGAATTGGAGCTCAAACGTAGATCTAACGTAGAACGGGTATTTTTACCTGACTGCGTAAGAAGGAGGGTTATGTTTTTCGAGTGTATGTATGTATGTTGATACATAATAATAATATATTTCTCGCAAAAAAGCGTTTTTTCGTAACCTCCAACGAACTTTTTCGTAATAAACAAGTGGTTTTACTAGAAATATTCTAAGGAATGCGTATTGATAATCTTTTGCAGTGATTTTACGCATACTTTCTCACAAGAAACGTGTACTCAAGAGCGTATCAAGCGTAACGAAATCATAAATTAGACTGCAATAACTGCTTTTCCGCAGTTTGGTATTTTGTTTTTATTTTAACATAGATATTTTTGTTCATCATCCATTCACATTTCACTGCGCAGGTGAAACCGCGGGCTCCCATACAACAAACGTGATTTTTTTGCCCTTAAATATTTATTTTATTCTGTTTTTTAGTATTTGTTGTTAGAGCGACAACAGAAATACATCATCTGTGAAAATTTCAACTGTCTAACTATCACGGTTCATGATATAAGTACAGCCTAGTGACAGACGGACGGACAGCGAAGTCTCAGTAATAGGATCCCGTTTTACCCTTTGGGTACGGAACCCTAAAAACAGATTTTCTGCATTCGGGTATGTTGTTTTTCTTAATATACATACTTGCTAGAACTCATTACGTTCACTTATGTGTATTACATTTCTGACTTGGACAAAGCTTCTTTGTCTGAGATTTCTGAGTAGAAAGATGTATACGGAACATACTAGTCAGGTAAGGATCGGACTGGTTTCTCTCATGAGCGTCAAGAGAGACCTCTTTTTCTCTTTACCTGATTTCAGGCTTTTTCCAGCTTTTTGTGTTTCATAGCATAGCTAGGTGTTTATGTACTGGAATACATATGTGTAAACTCGCAAAATTATATCACACGGAACATTCGTTCCTTTCCGATCTAACGGAAACCTGGCACTCCCGGACACCCGACCAAATCCCCATACAAACGTCGTCAGAAAATCTTTTGTCCTAAAATGATTTATCTAATGCTCATTTTGTTTTCCATAATGTTTATACCTATATAGGTATAAACATTATGGAAAACAAAATGACTTTGGAAAACAATAAAATTGGAAAACAATTATTACTTTATATAAAGTATCGCAACGATCAATATAATAATAATATAACGCAACATCTGTTAATATCCACAACAAAATGCTAACAATAGACGATACAACAAAACCTGAAGATTAACATATCTACAGAAGTGACTATTGAAAAATAACAAAGGCGCGTCAAAGCTGCTTTGGTACAAAAGAACGAAAATGTCAATCCGATAGTCGTTTGACATTGTCACTTGAATGGAAATCCTTTAGAGATGTCAAAACATTTGACGCGATTACCTGACAACAGGAACAAAAGTTGGCTTTGTGGACGTAACCTTTGAAGGACAGTCAATGTATGTTTCGATGGTAGTTACTACGTGTTTCAAGTATTTTGTAATTTGACGAGAAGAGCATATTGAACATGAAAGGTATTCGTCAGAACGGTAAACGCTGTTTTATAATAAATAAATTACACACTTTAAATGTAAGTATATTATTTTAATGGATTGTTGTTAGAATACAAATATTTATTGGCAATGAATAAAAAATGTTACAGGTAAATAATAGAGGTTTAATATGTTTAAAGAAAATGTTACAGGTAAATAATAGAGGTTTAATATGTTTAAAGAAAATGTTTGATTTCAACTAAATTAAAAACAAAGAAAGAATCATTAAAAAGAATTCATAATTGGCGGAGTAATCGCCGAACAAACATACAAAACCACAAACCTACAGTCGAATTGAGAACCTCATTTTAGGAAGTCGGTTAAAAACTTTAAAGGAGATAGGAAACTGGAATTTAAAAAACTAATTTCAACCAGGAACATTTGCAGTCTTACCGAAAAACGTTATTTAAATTTGAGCAATGCTCAACATGTATTGTGAACTTATCGCTGACTCATTACGTAATGACACTTGTGGAAAGAAGACAGAGAATCTGAGACATTGATTTTCGGTTAGGCCGATGAAGTTTTATAATTTAATTTGTCTATTCAACGAACTTAAAAGACAACAAAAACAATAAATGAAATGCTGTACATAGATTCCAACGTGTTAATTTAATGGAATCCTTCCTGAGTCGTCCAATGACGTACTCGACTTGTAAGGTAATCAAGGAACTACTAACAATCTACTAAAAATTAATAACATTGAAATGTTTTTTTAAAATATTTTACATAATTGTATGAGCTGACGTTTCCGTTAACATTTGTTTCATTTTAATCAGTAACAATCGCGAGAACCTTAGAAAAGAGTTTTAAAAAAAAAAAAAAAACATTGTCCGCCATGTTGTTTGAGTGACGATTTTGTAACAAATTTAGGAGACATATGAACATTGACGATTACGGGATGAAAATAATGATGACAAATATTACAAGTATAATATATATAGTTAAAAGAAAAATAAAACACGCGACTGCAGAAGAGCGAGTTTTGCAGTCTAAGATTTCGTTACTCTTGATACGCTGCTGAGTAAAAGGTATTCATTCATTCTTCAGGGCATTCTTTACAATAATTCTAGTAAAATTACTTGTTTTTTTTAAATAAAAAGATCGTTAGATGTTACGAAAAAAGGTATTTTTTGCGGGAATATTATTATTATTATCACAAAAAATACAGTCTATGAAACTGAGGAAATGGAGACGAATCTAACGACACCTCAAACATCAAAATCGGTCAAACTATTTAGGCTGTAGGGGCTCATATAGAAACATACATACATACCCACATACGAACGTACAAAAACTCCTCGGAAAATCTAATCCTTCTTTTTACACAGCCGTAGTCGGGTAAAAATAGACGCTGTTATCTGTTTTCTCATGCCACTAAAGATGATTATCAGCTTAAAGTCCCATGTCTGACTTCTCTTGTGTATTTAGTGCCCTTTTCGATGACATCCGGATTATAGATCCTTCGACGTCGATAAGAAATTATTTACATACCAGATAAAAGATTTTTTAAAATCTTTTATCTTCTAATAAATACTTAAAAGTATTTATTTTGTTGGATGTGATTTTGTACAGCTTTAAGTTTACTTAAGTAGGTAAGAAAGGTTCTTTGTTGGAGATAACTAAATACATAGAGTAATAGCAATTAGAATGATACGTTTCATTCATAATTACGTTCAGAGTTGATCCCAAAAATGTAGGAAAAATGTGAATATACATCACGACTTTACTCTCTTTGACATGCACATGACATGACATGACATGACCCACCTTCAGATACGAGTAGTTCAGATAACGGAGCAAATTTATGTTTTAATATTTACGTACTAAGGGTGCGAGATCTATTTGTGAGGCTACGGTGTCTGGCCGTCTGTCTGTCTATATGTCTATGTGTTGTACACTTAAACGGCTGTATCTTTTGAACGACGGTTTACTATGATGTAAATCAACAAATACTAAAAACTGGCCAAGTGAGAAACAAGCTTGCGTAAATCATTTTTGAAAAATATATTTTCGATAAAACCTCCTTGTTGATTCCACAGAAAAAAACGAAACATGACAAGTGAACGTTTCGATGACAGTGGGTGTCATTTGACATAAACTTAAAATATAATAGTGTTACAATCTAATAAAGAAAATAGGTCTGTAACACTAACCTACTTATTTGAACTTGATATTCTACGAGAACGTCTAGCATTTCAGGCTATGCCTACAGTAAAAAATATGTGAATATGTGAAGTCACAAATATTCTATATAAAGCATACTAGTTTTTAGAACACTGTATGTTTTCCAAATAAAAAATAAAATAAAATTGTTGAGTAATTAGCTCTGGTGTTATTATTCATGTTCATGAATTGTGTCATGCATAGGGTTCGGAACCCTTGGTGTGCGAGTGAAACTCGTTCTTTGTCAGATTTATAAGCAATTGCTTAGTTAAAAATCATAATTAAAATAAACGGGGCGACCCCCGCTCCAGATTGTACCTGATGCAAAGGTTGTCCATCGCCATTCAACGAGGTAATGCGGCCAGTATCATGGGCACCTTTGGCTATTTGACTGATTTATGTATTACATATTTATGTAATTATAATTTTGTTTTCTGTATATATATTTAAAAATTGTTTTTATGTACTTAGTCTGGCCATAAATACTGTTACAGTTAAAAATAAGAAAGATATTACATTTGAATTTGGAATCTGTCATTTTTATACGATTGTTCATTGGGTTTTCTAATTTTGGCGCCAATACATTGTACAATATTTTGCGATATTAAAATGGAGTGGGGTGATAAAGAGAACCGAATCGCTGTGATTGCATTACACAAAGTTGGCATGGAGCCAAATGCAATTTTTAAAACTCTCCATACGCTTGGTATTAGTCAAATGTTTGTGTACCGGGCTATTAATAGGTACAATGAGACCTCCTCTGTTTGTGACAGAAAAAGATCTGGCCATCCACGTAGTGTTCGTACGAAAAAGGTGGTCAAAGCAGTAAGGGAAAGAATTCGAAGAAATCCTGTCCGAAAGCAAAAGATTTTATCTCGGGAGATGAAGATAGCACCCAGAACCATGTCACGTATTTTAAAAGATGACTTAGGACTTGCAGCCTATAAGAGACGCACTGGTCATTTTTTAACTGATAATTTAAAAAAGAATAGGGTGGTAAAATCGAAACAACTACTGAAGCGGTACGCAAAGGGAGGTCACAGAAAAATTTTGTTTACGGATGAGAAAATCTTTACAATTGAGCAACATTTTAACAAACAAAATGACCGTATTTATGCTCAAAGCTCTAAGAAAGCTTCCCAATTAGTCGACAGAGTGCAACGTGGCCATTATCCGACTTCAGTGATGGTTTGGTGGGGTGTTAGCTATGAAGGAGTGACTGAGCCATATTTTTGTGAAAAAGGTATCAAAACATCGGCACAAGTGTATCAAAATACCATTCTTGAGAAGGTAGTTAAGCCCCTTAACAACACCATGTTCAATAACCAAGTATGGTCCTTCCAACAAGACTCGGCGCCAGGTCATAAAGCTCGGTCAACGCAGTCTTGGTTGGAAGTGAACGTTTCGGACTTCATCAGAGCTGAAGACTGGCCGTCGTCTAGTCCTGATCTTAATCCGCTGGATTATGATTTATGGACAGTTTTAGAGAGTATGGCTTGCTCTAAACGCCATGATAATTTGGAGTCCCTAAAACAATCCATACGATTGGCAGTGAAGAATTTTCCCATGGAAAGAGTGCGTGCTTCTATTGATAACTGGCCTCAACGTTTAAAGGACTGTATTGCAGCCAATGGAGACCACTTCGACTAAGCTTTATATTTATGTATTAAACTAACACACTGTAAAAGTAATAAATATTATTTGCAATAAAAAAATAATTTTTTTCTTCGTGACAATATTTATGGCAAGACTAGGTAGTTTATTTAAGTATGTAATTGTTAATAATTATTTATTAAAATGTATATATTAAATTCCATTTTTGTAAGCATTGACTTTATTATCACATTTGTAAGTAATTAAAATAACTTCCTACACCATGGCCAAGCTCACTGTCGGTAAACTTTCAGACTCTTTAGATAAGAATTCAAAACGCTAACGACGGAGCTATCACACTGAATACTAAATGTGAAGTAACATTCTGGTAAGTGTAATAAATTTCCCAATGACATGTATTACCGTATATATTACAATAATGACTACATCCTAGCCGCTAGCCCGTGGAGATATATCTCGGTGCAGACGCGAACTATGCAATATCCCAGTAGCCAAGCTGTATGTCTGCCAGAGAACGCATGGGGTTGCATGCAGTTGCTTGGTGGAAACAATATGTAAATGATGTTGATAGATCTATGGGACGTGGTGAGCGCGCCAGGTAAAAGTTTTGAATTTTAATTGTTATTTGTTTAACCATGTAATGATTTATTTCATAGCTAGCTAACAGTTTAGTTTTCAGTATCGCTGAGATCTTGTGTCTTGGAAAAGAAATAAGCATTATCCGTTTTTTCGAGTTTACCTTTACCGGACAATGTTTTCATATTTTTCTCTAAAATACATTACCTGTGTAAGGTATTGTATAAAAAACATAATATTGCACTGTCAAAGTGGGTAGCTGCACCACTTGCTTGTCGCGAAATAAATATCTGTGTAGACGTACTGTGCTGTTATTTATTAATATCCTCGAGATACTCTTCCTCCTGGTATTGTCTTATCGCCAGGCGATTTAACGGTCATTTACGTATTTATTTTATACATTTATAATATTAATTTTATTGATTTAATGATGATTTATTTACCAAATTACAATTCCGTACCTACACAATTTTAAATAAACATGTTGGTTGATAGAAAAAGCGACGACCCCCTTGCGGCAGAATACGAACCGTGTTCTATTTTATTTTTATCTTAGACTTCAGAAAAAAACATCCTCCCGTGTCTAGACTTGGCGATTCGCATACATTGTGTAGATAACGTATTTGTGTCGATATACATTTCAGTAAAGACAAAGAAGAATCCAGTGTTGACCTCCAAAAAACAGTAAAACAATAAGTTACAGGCACGATGAGGCGACTTGTACCGAGTGAGGAGGAACTAAGGCTGATGTTTGAAATGATTTCTATGTATATTGCTCTCTGTAAGCATTCGTATGAAAATATACCTCGTTCGGGAGCTTTATAGAAACATTGGGGGGAAATGACGGCGGTAGATATGGCAACACGGGAAAATCACGGGATTTGCTTTTGGACTGTGGCTTTGTTTGTGATGTGTACCTCGTCTTTTTGACGTCTGAAGAATCATAAAGCGTTGAATTTGGTGAGAGATCGAGAGTTAAGGAAAAACAAAAACTTGTTTATTTTGAATGAAGCTGAAATTATATTTTGAATATATTTCATAAATAATCTCGCTCCTTTTTAACCCCCGACCCAAAAAGAGGGATGTTATAAGTTTTACGTGTGTATCTGTGTGTCTGTCTGTGGCATCGTAGCTCTCAAACGGATGGACCGATTTTGATCTAGTTTTTTGTTTGAAAGAAGATTTCATTGAGTGTTCTTAGCTATGCTTCATCAAAATCGGTTCAGCCGTTTTTATTGCTTGTTTCGATAATCCATCTCCATTTAGAATAATTCCTAGTTTCGGCGTAACCCATACATTCATCAACTTTTTCAACCGCTCATTTCATCAAAAGACCCACTTTAATGTATTCTATCAGCCATTTACATAGTTTCCATAGCACAAGCTTTTCTTAGTTTGGGCTAGATGGTGTTAAATGTCCACAAATATTTATTTATTTTATTATTTATTGACCGACCGAATGAATGTGCCTATGAGATGACGCACAAAATCAACAATGAAAAGATTGTTGAAAATTGAATTTGCTGATCTATTGTATGTTGTTCATAGCGTCGCTGATCAGTGATTGCCCAAACTGTGAGCTCATCTACCTAATCGGGAAATTTTAGAACTAGTAGCAAGCGAGATAACGACTTCCTTTAACATTTGTAATATTATGTTGACATGTTTATGTAATACTACGTATATTTAACGTCTGTCTACTGCTGGATACAAGGTATATCCAAAACAACGCCAGATGGCACAATCTTATGCTTTACGCAGCCACCAGACGGCTTTCGCAGGTCCTCGAGACCGGGGGCCGACTGCATATCCATTATACGCAATGTAAAGCTTGTACCACTAGCTAGGTATATGGGAGGTGGTAAGGTAAGTAGTTGTTTAGATGAGACGAGGTGGATAATTCCGCCACATTAGCATGTCGCTGATGGGTTCTAATTGACATTCCGCGGCGCATGCGTGTCCGCGCTACGGGGAAGCGGCGAGCCAGAGCTCGGTACCACCACTACCACCTAGGGTTGCTATCTAGGCTAAATAACTTAACAAATATGAGATAAGCTGTGTCGGGTTTAGATGACAAATGTTATTTTAGTCCGACGAATATTCGATAGAGATAAAAAAAAACGAGCTTAAAATAGTTTTATTATACTTTTGGACTTATATTACCACAAATGCGTATCACTTTCATATGTACTATTGAGTACTAACTCGCCTGATGGTAAGCGATTGTGTGGCTGAGGATGGAGCTCGTATTACCCACTCGCTTTAGTTTTGTATAATCAAAGATTGTAGCTTTCAGGTTTTTCTTTTTTTTATAAAATAATAAATGACTGGTGTTGTGGATGTCGCCTGGCAAACCGTTAAATTAAAATGTGATTGGGCCATGTGGCAAGGATGCATTCTAACTGATGAGCTAAGATCGACTCACACTGGATTCCCGAAGACGTTGCGCTTGAAGGCCTAAAAACGATCCTATAAGGGTTCCGTTTTTTTTGAGGTACGGAACCCTAAAATTCAGTCTTACTTGCCCGATGTTCACGTGACGCTTGCTTCTATAAAAAGTTTTATTGCAAAAAGAAGTAATTTGTTATTTTACCGGATTATTGAATGAACTTACAAACATAAAGTTAAATGCATTCCGTTACACTTGACACGTGCACTTAACTTCGTTAGGTGATTATTAGCATCGAGGAAAATAATGATAAAAACTAAATAGCCGCGTGCCAGCCCTGGCTCGAGTTGTACCGGATACTGACGGGCTGCTAGAAAAACTGACACCAGACTGAACTGACTAGTAGCTGATAATGGCTCATAATAGAGTCAGTAATGCGGCTCCGCACCAGACACCTTCGTTCCTCTGCGGCGCGGCGGCGGCGGCCTCGTGTTACCTTCTACGCACCCGGGGACGAGTGCGGACATGGACCTGGCTGTTAGTGTTATGTCTTAAGCCAGTGGTTCGCAAACTTTTTTTAGATCACGGCTCAATTAAAGATTTAGGATTGTGTCGTGGCGCCTTTTTGAACACAAGAAAACTAACAAGTTAACGTAGGGATATTGACGAGTGATAAACCGAACCAAAAATTCGGCTACACGAAAATAGATATTGAAAATTATGATATTGAATGAGTATTCTTAGAGCTTTTGAACTTAAAGTAAATATAATCAATGAAATGAAATGAAATGAAATGAAATTATTTTATTCCAGATGTAAATCCATAACAATTAAATTAAATTAAAGTATAAAATTATAAAATCAAGTAAATAAAATAAAAATAATAAATAATTATAAATGAGGCTTTTTACTTGCGAAGTGAATTTAGGTGGAGCTTGTGCCTTGATAGGAACTTGGATTTAGTTTCCGGAGAAGAGTACACAGGAGCACTTCTTAATTCTCTATCTATACGGTGCACAGTTTGGGAATCCCTGTCTTATGCCATAGACACATGTGCCCCTGCATCAACTGGCAAAATGTTCTTATGTCTGTCTAGATATGGTCCTAAACAATAAACACGTTGAAAAACACGACCTGGACGCGAGTATCAGTTTAGGAGGATATTCCTCAAACCCGAACGAAACGCTTTAATATCACTTCCATCGTGCGAACTGCTAAACTGTAGTATACGCTTCCTAAGTAGGTCTTTTCAATAACCTGTGTGTCATTAAATCGCGAGTGAATCGTTTTTAGGGTTCCGTAGCCAAATGACGAATCCATAAGGGTTCCGTTTTTTGCCATTTGGCTACGGAACCCTAAAAACGACTGCACTAATTCATCATGAAACATTAAGGAACACTCTCGATCAAATCCTTTTTCAAACAAAAAAAAAACTAGTTCTAATTGATTCATCCGTTTGAGAGCTACGGTGCCACAGACAGATACACAGATTACACCAATACGCAGACACTCAGATACACAGTGTAACCCCCGCTCTACACTTGTGCCGTGAACGTCCGCGAACAGGCGTGAACATAAATGTGGAGGGTTTTCACGGCGTTCACGGCTGTTCACGCCTGTTCCCCGATCGAAGTCGGTTTTTTGGCCCGCGACAAAGGTTTCACGGCAGTTCGCGCCTCGTTCACGCGCACACATCCACATTCACGGCACCGTGCCAGTTTGCTCCTGACTATAGATGCGCACGGACGTGTAATGCGAGCTAAATGGCAGCGCGACGGATTAATATAAGTTGAGATAGTGAATTAGAAATTCGCTTATTTAAATATTACGACGCTGAACGTATATTGTGGGACTCAAAGCATCCACATCATAATAATAAAAGTCAAATTATGACGCCTGGAGAAGGATTAATTTTCAAATTAATATCGATCGGTTACGAAATATTTCAGTCATTCATCATCTTTTTCTCCAACGCTTTCGAACGATTTTCTTATTTTGTAGGTGTAAATAGTTATATGTTGCCACATCAAACAAAGTTAACGCAGCAGCAGTTTCGACGTCCGTTTCACGACAGGTTTCACGGCACAAATGAGTGAGCTCCGTGAATGTGGAGGGTGCGCCTCTGCCGCGAATTCGCGCCGTGAATTCACGGCGTGAATTCACGGCACAAGTGTAGAGCCGCGGTTATACTCGTCCACTGTTCAAGGCGATCAAAAATCGCATCGATTGCGTCGCATTTTTGGGAACCACATTTTCAAGCCATTTTTATAACCTATTTCTTTCATAGACCCGTGTTGATATTTTTCAGTCAATCTTTAACTGTATACAATTAATTATTATAAAATATAAGTCGCGGTAACTTCAAAGGCGTAGCCGTGAACTTCCCGACACGGGTCGTAAGATAAAGGGGCCGACATTTCTGGCCTTAGTATAACAAGATCATTCTGTTATCGTTTGACTTAATTAAGTAAAGAATAACAAAATAATAAGTTATCAGATACTAAGTAATGTCGTTTCGCAGAAATCCGTAGCGATATCCGTTATTTGTCTACTCTGCGATAACCTTTACGTTCTTATGAATATTTGTCAATGATATTTATTTGTTTATATATATGATTTTTACAATAACGGCCTTACCGAAAAACGTCACTTAACTTTAACCAATTATGTGTCTTCTTTCCGCAAGTGTTATTACGTATCAGCGAGAAGTTGACAAAATATGTTAGGCAATGGTTAAAGTTAACGTTTTTCGGTAAGGGCTGGCCTTACAGTAAGGCCATTTAAGTAAAACCCACGATATAAAAACGGCTGAATTGATTCCATCATAACAATATAGCTAAGAACAATATCGACAAACTAAAAAAAAAAACTAGATCAAAATCGGTTTTTTCTGGGGAGTCCGTGTCTACACAGTCAGACGGTGATTGGGGGTCAGTACCGTTCTAAGTCTACCCCTTTCGTAGAAGCAATGATGCTATTTGAGCTATAAATACGCAATTGTGAATAATATGAGGGCGGCGCAAAGCTGCAATTCGATGACTGCGGATCTGCATACTGAGAATCAGCCTAACAACGTGTGTCTTTACGAGATTGTTTGCCTTTTGTATCAAACTGCTTTCTGACTCTTGCTTGACCCAACCATCAAGAGATGGACTTTTTAGAACCGTATTATTATAGATTATTATTGAACGAAATATTGCATGTATGCCTATTTATGATATATAATATAATGTTCCTATTAAGCAAAAATGAATATGTTTTTGAATAGTTTATCGTCTATTACTTAGACTTTTTAGGCCAAATATGTAGAAATCATTTTCGGTTCAAAATGTTTCTTACTCCAGATTAAATCCATATCAAATTTCCTGGAGGTAGGTTCAGAAGTTTGTTTTTCCTTATCTATGTACAGCATTTACATATACAGTAGTTAGATATTTATAAACACATAAACATTTAGTTCGGTCTCGTCTTTACAAAGTGCAAGCTGGCTGACATCATATTTTCGAGAACTTTTAAAACACGACGATTTCTTAGCGACTCTTTACTTCTCGACTTCGTCACATTTATCAACTTGTTTAATTAAGTACTGACAGTTCGTAATGGAATCACCTCCGCTCTAAAAGCGTTCAAAAACACATTTTGCAAAAACTTAATGTTCAAGTTAATCGTAAACCAATCAACGGCGTGAATCCATCCCTCACGCATGTTGCTCCCCTTTTGTGCTGTCAGCAGATATATCTCGGGCGTTGTTGACACATTTATTGTCGGATGAGCATTACAATTTGTTCGTGCGCCCGCGCAGACAGAAATATTGTGGGATGAGTATGTATTGACGACGGTGTGGTAGCCATGTGCGACCGGTGTGGGGGCAGGTGGCGACGCTTTTTAGAACATATTGTCTTGAAGTGAGGTGCTGATGAGAAATTATTTATGTTAGATTAAACAATTACAGCTTGAAGATAGCAGACAGTGTGGTCGAAGTGAAATAGTAATTATGAAATGTGGGCTTATTCTGCAGAATAATAATTATAACCAAAGGTTGGGCGCGCCTGCGTGCGGCCGCCTTGTTGATGCCGCGCTGGCCACTGGTTGGAAGCGCGCACGCACATATATCTTCCCCTGCACAACATATTGTCTTGCAATGACAGGGAGCTACCTCATCGATCGCCTATCGATAACGTAAATTTCCCGCAAATCCCACAACTGACTCTTACACATGCTCGGGAAGAGAACCAGCTGGTAAGCTCTGTGTTACTTTTTCTCCCAGTCCAGATAGAAAGAGTTTATATAATACTGGTACATATACTCGTTATACAGGCTGACTGTTTGAACACTAGCAATATTTAAGGACATGTTAATAAGTTTTTTGAATATTTGTCTAACCGCCAGCTGTGATAATTTAACGGATTTAATTGCGGCCTCATGATGCAATGATCACAACAACAACCAACAATCGACATGACAAGTAGGCATCATCCACTCCCACTTAACCTTTAAGACCTCGATCATACAAAAAGCAAATAACACAGTTTGTTTATCTGTTACGAGTTTTTTGCCCGTTATATATGAATACAAGCTATCGACTCGCGGAACGTGATTATAATTAAATGTCTAGTTAATAACTTATGTTGGTATCCATTGTTTTTGCTCGCCTCCTAACTACTGAGGAATGTATATGAAATTCGATGATTTATTTCTATGTTTTTGCGTTTGCGTGTATTGACAACTTTTAACGCATGTTTTTGCGTATTTTAGAACTTAGATACATACGTCTAAAAAACTGGAACAATAGGAAAACAATGTACTCTGCAAAGAGAAATAGAGCGGCAACAAATAAAATATATAATGTTATTTTAAATATTTAACAAATTAGATTTCGATATATTTTTTATTAACAATTTCTATTTCGATAACAAAAAAAGTGACTCAAAATTATATTCTATCAAATCGCTATAAAAGATACCTTTCTTCTACATACATTGTTAATATTTTAATGACATTTTCAGTGTATAAAAATCCTAATGAAATTCTATCTCATACGACGTAGAAGTCCCTCACTGTGTCCATAAATCAAGCAAGGTAGAAGCGGAATGATGAAAGCACAGCTGAATGGCGTTCAATGAGAGATGCCTATGTCCAGCTGTGGACTAATTGAGTTTTGTTATTTCAATATTTAAAATGACCGTAACTACCCAGATACAAATGTTTTATAAGTTTTTGGAAATAAATGTATTTGTATTTGTACTAAGTGGGCTGCTGCTGCTGATGGTGATGATGATGAAAAATGTATGATTTTTATTGCGATTATATTTTATTTTACTTCTGTTCTGCATAACCCTATAAATATATATGTATCTAAGATAATTTTCAGTAGTTTTAAATAGCGTATGATTAAAATATGCTTATGAATTAAATAGTAGTGCAGCGCCGTCCCTGCATCCCAGATGTACTTCCTCTATCAATTAGGGTTGATCCTGAACATGCTATAATTAATTAAAAGTTAAAACCAATTACTACTAATTAGCAAACCTTGGATAATACAAGATTATTTCCTCTTACGGTGATTAGTGCTTGACTTGTACATAATCGGCCTTACCGAAAAACGTTACTGCTTACCATATTTTGTCAACTTCTTGCTAATACGTAATGACACTTGTGGAAAGAAGACAGGGAATTTAAGACGATGTTTAAAGTTAAGTAACGTTTTTCGGTAAGGCCGATAATTTATGAAAGTTTAGCTTTTTCACACAAGTTTCCCTCGCGATTTAAAGACACCCAGATTGTATCTTTCGGAATAGGTAAGAGACCGTAGTCATACCAGCAGTTGGCGGTCGAGCGCAAGCTTCGCATGGAATAACAAAATACTTTATTAATTTAGTACAAGAATTGCTTCGCACAAAAAACTGAACCTGTCAAAGTCGCCATCACTCCTTAGACCGCTGAATATAAATTATTAATAAACAAATACGTCGTGTTTTTACATCGATACCAATTATAGAGCGGTGTTGCGCATAGGGGAGCCGCCCGCGCCGGTTGTTCTTAGAATACCTACCAGTATGTGAATAATACAGAGTTGATATGCGTCAGACATGTCACACTACACGTCCGGATGAAGGAGCGATTAGCTCATTCCCTTTGTAATTAGAGATATGCTGGACCGTTAAAATATATATTCGCGGAAACGGATACGAATACGGATCATTGGTGTCAAGATTCGCGAATACGTACCTATACGGACTACAACTTTCTTATTTATTCGGTGTCGGTGTGCAAGATCTTGAAACGTTCTCTCGTTTAGAGACACTTTGCGTTTCTAATAGAACAATTTCTTCAGAATCAGAATGTATTTTATTGCGTAACTGTGTATACAAAGTGTTTAACTTAAAAATATGTTCCAACAGTAGGCCCTCACAGGCGTGCAATATTAAAATAAGATACTAGAGTTTTTTGTGTGTTTATTTGCCATGTCTAATCATTCATAGTTCACAACGTTAAACAACTTTAAGTATTTTGACAGGCGGATGGTTTTATTCGCGATTGCTGTTAAAATTCAATATGATGCTGATTCACTTGTGCCCTCATATTTAATTATTTTAAACTTTAACTTCTGCCCATAAAGTCGATTTTATTTTAGCTAATGAAGTGAAACTGGTATATGTAGGAAATGTTTCGGTGGCAGCTCTGATAAAGAAGTGTTCACATGTGAATTTCCATGTATTTTTGCATGGTGGTAGGTTGCTGGCTGGCTAGCTAGATACTCTAGGGAGTACAACTTGAACATCAATCGTTAGTCGAGACGAGACCAGTTGAGAGCTAGTTCCCATTCTAGTATTGGTGTGCGTATCTTGGATCGTACTAATATTCAACACTATAAAAAGTTAATGAAATGTCTAGTCTGAAAAACAAATTAGAAATAAAACCGGCCAAGTGCGAGTCGGACTCGTGCACGAAGTGATCCGTACCATTATCTATAGAAACGGCAAAAAATCACGTTTGTTGTATCCTTAAATATTAATTTTATTTTAATTTAATTATTTATTTTAAAGTGTATAATATAACTCAATATTCTGTGAATATTTCAAGCGTCAACCTGTTGCAGTTATCAAATCGAGCAAAAACGAGCAAAATAAGACCGGACAAGTGCAAGTCATACTCGCCCACCGAGGGTTCCGTATAAACTAGCAGATGAAAGGGGGAAATCATATATAGGTATTTTTTTTAATATTTTCCTTCATAAACCGAAAAATATACATCGTAAAAATATTTAAAAACCTGTTTTAGCTTATGCTAATGAAGCTCTTTCATATGATACCCCCATGATACGGTTAAAGAACTTAACTTAAATTTGGACCCTCATTTCTTGCATAACACGAAATCTGAGAAATTTCATTTTTCTTTCTGTAGCAAGAAACTTTGGATCAGCGTATATGGTTTTAATTTCAACTTGATACCTTCACTCGTTCCCGAGATAAAGGTCTTGACACCCGGACGGACGTACAGACGGACAGACAGATGGACAGCAAAGTGATCCTATAAGGATTCCGTTTTTTCCTTTTGAGGTACGGAACCCTAAAAAACACGTTTGTTGTATGGGAGCCCCCTTAAACATTTATTTTATTCTGCTTTTTAGTATTTGTTGTTATAGCGGCAACAGAAATATATCATCTGTGAAAATTTCAACTGTCTAACTATTACGGTTCATGACATACAGCCTGGTGACAGACGGACGGACGGACGGACGGACAGATGGACGGACGGACGGAAAGACAGTGAAGTCTTAGTAATAGGGTCCCGTTTTTACCCTTTGGGTACGGAACCCTAAAAACCACCGCGGTACGCAGTATTTTTGGCCCGGCACCGTTATAGGTCTCTGACGTCGTTATCGACGGCGATAAAGGATATCGTGTAGGTGTGTGTGAACAGGCCTTTAGAAGTATGTAGAACCTTGCGTCGTTATTATGACTCTTCTCATGATACATGCAGCTCGCTGGGTAAACCATCAACTCAGTACTCAGTAGTGGCGCTGCGAAAAACATTATTTATACTGTCTCAATGCTTAGGTATATACTATGATGAGGAAAAAACGTTCAGTTTGATACTTAGTAACAGATAATTATAGTTTAAAAATCAGACTTCAAAACAAGCAATTCATTTACTTTGATGACATTTTATTCAGTTATTTTGTAACAAAAAGTACGTCCAGTACTTAAATTTTTGGTACATATTTTTTTTTCATTTTTTACGATAAAATTTATATGGGACCACCTCTGAGGTACCCACCTAACAAAAAAATATCATCAAAAAGAATAAAAAAAATAAGATGATATAAGACCTTTCTAGTTGCACTCGGCATGCTTACTAATGTTCACTATAATAGATGGATAAAATATAACTAAGTGGATGTAATATTATTGGTTATTCAATCGTACATTAATTGTAATTGATGAGATAGATATATTCGATTTCATTACAATGTTTTCCACAAATGTGGCATTTTCTTGAACTAAAAGATAAATATATAATATCACTATGCTCATATTGTGTGGAAGTGAATAGGGGCAGCGGCTACAATACTCCACTAACACAGTTATTTGACAACAAGTTTCAATTTGACATACTTCCTACAAATTACATTATTTATGCCATTCATTTTGATTAAATGATATTATTTTTAACCACTGACCAAAAAAGAGTGCCTGTCTGTGGCATCGTAGCTCTCAAAAGGATGGACTGATTTTGATCTAGTTTTATTTTTGTATGATAGAGGATTTTATCGATAGTGTTCTTAGCTATCAAAATTAGTGCAGCTGTTTTGTATTTTCAACCGACTTCAAAAAAGGAGGAGGTTCTCGATTCAACTGTATTTAAAAAAAAAAAATGTTACCTCACACTTTCGACTGGGTGAACCGATATTAATGATTATTTTTTAATTTGAAAGCTGGTGCTTCCCGTGTGGTCCCATTTCAATTTGGTCCAGTTCTGACAATGTCATCCATGAGAAGTCGATTGTTTCAGTTTTTTAAAACTTTATTTATGTAATGTAATATTGACAGTACCTACAGCTTACATTGCAATGTTTTTTAACATGAAACAGGTAAGTTCGTGCGTTGGACAGCAATAAAGGTGCAGTTAAGACGAAGGAGCGTAAAATACAGATAACAGTATAGTGAGGCTGACTGCGCAGTGTGGCGTCTAATGTTAGTCTTGAATTAACATACACAAGTTTACAGCCGCCAGTGGTTTATGCGAACAACACAATAGTTCTTTGTTGAGTCTTGAGTCATGTGCAGAGATAATAAACTACAGTGGTTCCTTCCTCCAGAGAAATGCATGTAAAATGCGAAAATGCGAGATTTCATTTCTATTTCTATATAAAATTAAATGAGAAGTTTAGCTATTTGAAACTAAGAGGATAATAAAATTTAATAGAACGTAAGTGACGTACTTCTATAATAAGATTATTTTACTTCTTAAAACGTAAATTAAAACTTATTTGCGTATTAGGAAAGGTAAATTACTTTCGTAATTTAGTTGCAGATAAATATTATAGAAACAAGTAAAATATCAAGCTCATCCGGCCCCATCAATTCGTTTATCCATATTATAGCAGACTTCTATTGTGTATATGGTACCATCTTTGAATGTTGACAATATCTTTTGTTTATTCAACAGGGTAAAACAAATAAAGCTACATCGAATATTTACGTTGGTTTTATCCACAGACGTAACATTTTTTAGCTACTTTGGTTCTCCTAGGTAAAAAAAATAAAAAACATTGTAAGCGGACAAATGAAAGTTATCCAAAATTATTGTCACAAAATTAATTTTGTGATAAAAATCCTTTAAATGACCTTTTCAATGATTTTATGTGATCTTTAAATGTTTAAGAGTAACATTGTCGCACGCTATTTCATGCAAATAGGCAACGGCAAATAAGAGCATACTTATTTTTTTTAATGTTTTTATGAAATAAATAAAAAACATAAATTAATATCCTCTTATTTGTCGTTGCCTATTTGCCTTAAATAAAATAATTACATATTTAAATAAAAAACAATAATAGTATCCTCATAATAATTGTCGTTGCCTATTTGCATGGAATAGCGTGCGACATCGTTACCCTTAAGCAAATATGATAGGTATTTACTGTTTCTTGAAGTAAAATTGTGGTTAAGTTTAGAAACAAGCTCTGGCAGTAGTTTACGGGCGCGGCAGGTGTGGAGAACAGGAACACTTCAAACAAATAAAATACCGCGGGAACAACAGCAAGCATAGATTACAAAGGTAGGAAGGTATCTAGGTAGCCTGCGGTAGCCTGGGCTCGCTGGTTACCTACTGCAGGCACCGTGCCACGAATATTCAGACGTTACAAAGTTTTAGATTTCGTGTTGGTTCTTCGAGAAATCTTCTATCTAGTTATATAAAAATTTTGATTAAGTAGGCACTAGGTATCTTGCGTCATGCAGTAATTGTATCGATAATTGTAGATGTAAATTAATTGAAACTGTTTGAGATTTGGATTCTTAGTATTTAATCGCACAAAAAGTTTAGTTAATATTTTGATGTTCTAAAATCTTATTCATAGAAGTACGCCGGTAACAATGACATTTAATAAAGGCCGATAATGTATTATTTGAAAACGGGTGGTGATTTATGAAGGAAGATCAGTCACAAGGTGAACAGAAGGTGTCTTACAAGTGGCAGGATGACGCTGGATGCGGCCGCGCGGCAACCGGTCTTTTTGGAAATCCATGGGAGGCCTATGTCCAGCAGTGGACTTCTTGTGGCTGAGATGATGACGATGATGATGATGATGTAATGTCACCGCTTTCAACATAATCGGTTATGTGATGAGATCAGACGCTAAGGTTGAATAAATTGTATGGAAACAAAAACAATCATACAAGACAGTGGGAACAAAACTATTCAAAACCAAACTATTGCTGTAGTCAGGTAAAATAAATAATGATCTCAAGTATGACAAGTCAATACAGTTCCTCCCTCCGCAGCCCATCCCTTATGTCGCAGAAGCCGCCGTGAGTAAAGTGCAGTGTCAGCAGTGTTTACCACGGCACCCTGACGGTGCCGGGCACGGCGCGCCGCCGCCGTCACCCGCCAGTTCGCACCGTCCGCCGCCCGCGCCGCTTACGAGTGACGTTGCCGTCAATTGGAACTTATCGTGTTTCGCTGTTCGGTGCACGGCACCAGGGTTGAGCTGATCACTTACAGATGTATCTGATAAATCGCTATCTAAAATATTTGTGCTAGTAATGATGCTACACAGCATGTAACATAGTAGGATAACAATTCTTCCACTTCCACAATTGCAATAATTATTTTTTGTTCAATTAAGTGTAGGTTAAAATTAATTTAGTTTTATAACCTATACTTAATTCGAAGAGACTTAGTTTGTGACCCTGAACGGTTGAATCAAACCAAAGTGTGAAAGTGAATCTTAAGTGGCTTTCAGCTGTCTTATTTGGCTTTTCTTTTTGTTAGTTATTTGTAAAAGAACTCTTAAATTTTATTACTTTATCTACCTATTCTATTGTATGGTTCATTGTACCTACAGTCTGGCTCTGAGCCCATTGTTAAGGTAACTTTGGTAAAGTTGATATTGTATTTTACAACCTGCCCCCAATGCAATATTTATGAAGTCTTTTTTTTTTTTTTTTTTTCTGGTTTACTTATTTATATTATTTTATAATGATGATTTTATTAATTTGTTATTGTAATAATTCTTTCCCATAGATCAAGATGAAGGTATCACCCCTGATATCTAGTCGAAACCCAACACTAAGGGTACAATCAACTGAGCACACGCCAGCAAAGTGCACGGTGATGCGAGGTGACAACCCTGACGTCCCCTCCCCCCACCCCGCCAAGGGGTTCGCTTGCTCAGCTGACTGTTTGCGCACGATATTAGCAATTTAGGCTCGATGAATTGGTGTCAAGTTTCTGTTACTGATGAGTAATGGCGTTAATGTATATCGGGAAATTAATGATTTGACAGCGTTTTATATGGTTTTTATCGAACTTTACATTTATATTTACACATCTCGATGTTCGAATCAGAAATGTGGAAATCCGTAGACGTACGAAAGTCACCGATATAGCACAACGGATTTGCAAATTGAAGTAGCAATTTTTTTGTATTTGTTGTTATAGCGGCAACAGAAATACATATGAATAATCATCTGTGAAAATTTCAACTGTCTAACTATCACGGTTCATGAAATACAGCCTGGTGACAGACGGACGGACGGACGGACAGACAGCGAAGTCTTTTTTTTTTTTTTTTTATTAACAAATTTATTCTCCACAGACTCCAGGGTCCGTGCCTTTTATGAACTAATATATGCATTTATAACTACTTACATTTTTTTTTTTAAGTTATGCAAGAGGCGCGAAGTCTTAGTAATAGGGTCCCGTTTTTTGCCCTTTGGGTACGGAACCCTAAAAAAGATTCCAACAAATTGAGAACCTTATTTTTGGAAATTGGTTAAAAAGTAAAGAAGTATTGTATTTAAAAAAAAAACGACTGCAGAAAAGCAATTTTTGCAGTGTAACTTTCGATTTCATTACGCATGATATGCTGTTGAGTGTACGTTTTTATTTGTGAGAAAATATACGTAAAAGTGCATACAAAAATACATACACTCGAAAAACATAACCCTCCTTCTTACGCAGTCGGGTAAAAATTTAATCGAATAAAAGCGACTAATTGAGAAAATACGGAATTCCAAAGATGCCACGTACGTATCCCACTAGCTTCGTACTTATCACCTATACATTCTTGCATAATCTTTGACTTACGTAAGTATGTAAGTAACCAGTATGTTCTACCTCAGCTTCAATACAACACTATGGAACTTAATATACCCATAATATCCGTGACTAGACAATAGCATCAATTACCGCATACCTTTCCAATCGTCGTGCCAATACCGAACACGCTGCGGCGTCTTTAACAATTTCATGGCTCTCAAGATTTATAAATTTTACGGTTAATTACGGTATACAATTACAACAAAATATTTGAGAGAAAGAAACGGCAAGCCACTACCGTTATAGCTGTATTTGCATTTTGCGCGCATTTGCTAAAACAATACAACTCGTAAACATGGTGGATGCGCACGCGCAGCCGTATTTGTGTGTTAAAGATATTAGCCAACGGGAGCCGTTAGCTGGCACACTCATCACAAGCCTCACGGATATGTGCTTGGGATTGTTATTAGTCCATAGTCCATAGTATTTATTAGTATCAAAATACAGATACATATCATGGTATGTAGAACCGAGTTTACGAATACGTAATGTTACTGACAAAATCATAATCATTTTACTAAGTTTTGGTTTCATATTGTTTACACTAGAGTGATGAACTGGAGCTTGCCTAACGTTAGAGGTTATCAGCTCAATTATATTTAGAATTTTGAATTACTAAGGCAAATCTTGCACGGCAACTCACTTCGTTTGCCAATAAGAATCAGAATCAAATTCTTTATTGGCTTTAATATGGGGTATTATATTAATTGTATTACAACATAAATATTATCCTTTGATCTGCTTTCCTTATTTTGTCTTGAAATCAGGTAGCTAGACAGACAGAAGTCAGAAAATCTGATATTGTGTCGTGAAGGAAACATTATATAAACTTTTATTGTGTTTTTAAAGCACAAGTGAACTGGTTCCTTTCAGTAAACCAATCTCCATCGTCAACCGTATCGAAAGCGCAAGCTCATCTTTATAAATTAATATAAACAACACTACATAATAGTTAATTATACAATTATACATACAGGGCTCAAAGTATGTAAGTACTATAATTTATAGCCGATATTTCAATTTTCAAGGCATACTTTCTCCGAAGCAGTTAGCACCCGGAGCTGCGTCATGCACACGTGTTCATGCATCATGGATACACATCAGCATGCCATTTCCATTCACCATTGTCGTCCTAACGTGGGCTGGACGCCACGGGGGCATGCGACGGGACGTGGGTGCCAGGGTGCTTCTCTACTGCACTGTGCGGAATTGTTATGGACTTATTATATAAGAATGTTAATTGATGTCTATTCAAATTTTAATTCTACTTCGAGGTGGGGGCGAGAAGTCCTGCACTGACGTCCCGTTTGGGGTGTTTTGATGTCTATTGATGCTAAATTATTTTGATGTTTCTGTATGCGAGAGAAAAGGT
This sequence comes from Lycia hirtaria, assembly GCA_947563715.1. Taxonomy (NCBI): domain Eukaryota; kingdom Metazoa; phylum Arthropoda; class Insecta; order Lepidoptera; family Geometridae; genus Lycia; species Lycia hirtaria. The sequence goes on from OX387385.1 coordinate 36,948,774, forward strand.
AGAAAGGGACTTGAGTTTTAGATGAAGGTCTACTTATATAATGTAAGTACTTAGTTTCGTAGTTACAGCTCCGGAGTGCTCAAAGTAGTACAATTTCAGAGAAGGATATTGAATTCTTGTATTATGTTATCTTTCAATCTCCGCGAACGACCCAAGTGTTACTTCTTTTACTTTTACAAATATTTAAGATTGTTTAAATAGTTTACAGAAAATAGATAATTTGTTGCCGAGCTCCCTGACCTTTGACCGGCGCCGTGGAGGTTAAAAATTTAAGAGTCTCATAAGAAAAGAAATAATGTTTTGATATACTGATAATATTACAATTTTATAGCATTAATTATCTAAACAAACCAAAAGCTAAAAAAGATTAGGTAAATATTGGATTTTATTAATGACATAACTCGTGAATCAACATCAACACTACTAAATTGAATGCGTAGAATAATCATGTAAGTAACCAATAAGAAGTGATTTGTAAGCGAAGTCATCGATGATTATCAAATTGATAGCAGTGGACATCGGCGAACGCTACACGCTCGGAATACTGCATCGTTCCGAGTTCTGATTGGCATGCCGGAGGACTGCTGCCTGTGAGATACGAGGATACGGCGGCGGAATCGCTGATCTGACTGGATTATACTTTTGGGCATTTCGGTGGCGGACAATGGGAGGAAACTTCGATTAGTTTTAAATTGAAGTATTGAACGCGTGACCTTCGGATTATAATATGTGTACTGGATATGAATGAGCTTCGCCGTGGCGCCATTTTTTGTCGTTAATTTTTGGAGTTGGCGCATTGAAACTATAAAACCTTTTTATAAAACTAAATAATGGTGATGGCAGAATATTGAGCTGTCATCACCATAGTACAAGTTTTGCTTAGTTTGGGCTAGATGGCGTTGTGTGAAATGTCCTCCAATATTTATTTATTTATTGAACGTTATAGATAATTAGAAACATATTTTGTAAAAGATAAACACATTGATACACTAAGTTTATCAACGTAACGTGATGTATATACTAGTTTCAGAGTCTGTCTGTAATCAAATATTGCATGTTAAATTTGACCCACTTCTCGATTTTGAAGATCGAATCAGGATCTAGGGCATGGAAAAACCTAGAATTTCCTCGAACCTCGTTAGCTTTGTTGTTTCGGTGACATAATAACGAGGGGGTGAAGACGAACTCTCTGACGGAAAGTGAACGAGCTTATGCTATTTTTAGTGACCGTAAACGCCTTTCATTGCATTGATAAAAGTTTATTTTAGATTATCTTATACATTTTATAGAAATAACAGTAAACAAGTAATCAGTTCACCTTATGGTGAGTGATAATAGTCACTGGAAAACTCCAACACTAGAGTGATCAGTAGGCATTTTAACTATCGATTACTTGAATAGATATTATATTATTTTATTCCTCATTTGACTAGGTATGTTAGTTGTAGTGGACCGCTAATCGTACAAGCATTATCAGTCGGCTTTAAACCCTCCACACAATTTGATATAAGGTTGATGCAATTAGCGTCTCAGTGAAACCTTGTATCTTTGTTTAATTACCATCCTACATGTGTTGTGTCATTTGCATAGAACAGCGCTGAATATCAATCAGCGGGCTCCGCGATACTCGGCCTCCTTGAGACAACCTTGCTGCCTCGTCGGACTTCGGAGCACGACTAGATGCGATTCCTAGAACGATATGCACCCACCAATATACACTAACGCAGGTAGGTTATCGATGAAACAATATATGTATTTTGATAGAATTTACGTTGATTGGACTTGGAACTGTTGGAATGTGATAATTTTGGTGAATGGTAAAAATTGGTGACACTATTATGGCACACTTGGTGTTATGGAAACATTTGGAGAGATTGTAAAGGGTCCAAAAATCCGACGAATCGCTTCGAGAAAAAGTAGTCCCGGTGTGCCCGCTGGCTCATATGGCGGGGCACGGCTGTGTCCCTAGATAAGTATATGGTTTAGTTAAGTTATTGCATATGTGACATAGGATTAAAGAAAAAAATAAAATTAAAATTATAAATATAGTGGTTCGGTATAAATATAGTGGTGACATATGTGGTATGAAACTATGTCAAAATCTGTATAATAAGTTAGAATGTCAATAGTACAATTATAATCATTTCCAATTTGCAATTATCCTTCGGCACGCAAGTACACTTGTAAAAACGCTTAGCTTTGTTACGCTTATAAAAATGATTAGTTAATAAATGATAAACACATATAAAGATTAAAAAATGATTTTCGAAGTCATTTATAAATTTGTAAAAAAACCCATAAGTCACAAATTGCAGCCTGCCTTATACTCATAAAGCATGCTCATCCGGAACGAAATTTAAATACGAATTTTACGATTATTGCAGATAGAAATATAAAATATCTGTATACAAATTAGCAGATGGCAGAGACTTGTCTTCATGAGTTATGAGCTATACAAGTCTCGCACGGTGATGTGTAGGTATTTAACTATTTAGTGCGCAAGCGCATGTCTCGCCCACATCGGCGCCCGCGCGCGGCCGCACCAACCAACATGCTTAGCAATTGTCACCTTGATGCTGTAATGATGAGACAGCACAGATGGTACAAGTAACAAATAAGTTGCTAGGTTTTACCTATTTCTTTATTTAATCTTAAAAAAATAATCTTTAGAATTAAACATTTATAGTGAAATCGCTGTGAACTTGACTGTGGATCGCTCATTTAATTCAACCGAGAAAACTGTTTGTGTGGAGGTATGTAGAGAGTAGCGTACTACATCATCTTATGTATGTAAATTATGTCACTTGTATCATAACTCCCAAACAGATGAACCGATTTTGATAAATTTCTGGTCGAGAGGTGATTAGAATGCAGTTAGTTTAACTTTTAACTTCACAACGTATACTACCTCATCCTTATCCTCAGCTACGCCGCCGCTTAACATCAATTGGTTGGTTAATCATAGATCTATCAAATGTAAAAAAGAACAGTAAAAAGATCAGTCTTCTTTTATAATGAGAAACTTGAGATGAATTTGATATTGAGTAAGGAAGGTTTTGTTTTATGGAATGAAGCTCAAATGTTAGTTTATACATTTTTTATCACAAGGTAAATTATTAAACTGAGAATATTAACAAGTGTAATTAGCTTAAAACTCAAAAACCCCCGACAAAAACAAACGAATGAACCGATTTTGATAAAATATAGCTAAGAACACTCTTGATGAAATTCTCTTTAAAAAAATTATATCAAAATCGGTCCAACCGTTTGCGAGCTACGATGCCATACACATACACACAGATATACGGATACACACGTGAATCATATAAAACTCCCCTCTTTTTAGCTCGGGGCTTAATTAAAAAATGTAGAAATATACTACGATATTTTTGTATTTACTCATCCGAAAATATATTCCAATATTATATCTGAAATATAGCCGACGAAAATGTTTTTCAACAACAACTACGAAGTACGAAGCTTTTTCTAGAAATACAGCAGTTCTAGCGTAATTCATTCACGGTCGCTTCGTCGGCTCCAGACGGTAGGCGTTTCTGCGCGATTGGCGGCCCAATGGACCATCTTCGCGTCTAATCTATGAGCGTTAAGGCTGGTTATACACCCACTGCTTGTCATGAGTGACATACAGCCAGTTTTGTAGCCATTGTGTGTGGCCGGCTTTATGTTGCCTGTGTGTTTTTGTTGTTTGTTGTTTAATTTGTACTATTGTAGAGTTTTTGTTATCGTGTTTTTCTTTAGATTAAATTAATAGTCTCGTTATCCAGTTGTTTAACAATACTAAGTATAATATCAAAGGGGAAAGTAAGTAAAACAAAGGAGAGGTTTCAACATGTCGATGAAAAAATAAATATTGGTGGACACAACGCCATCTAGCCCAAACTAAGCAAAGCTTGTACTATGGAACTAGGCGGCTGATAGAATACACATATACTTTTTTTTGTAAATACGTACTTAAGATACATAGAAACACCCAGACACAGAACAAACATCCATACTAATCATACAAATGTTTATCCTGGGTGGGTACTGAACCCACGAACTAGGTACTAGTTGTACTTAAATGAGGTGTTGTAGAACACGATGAAAACTGCCTCGATTTAAATTTTATCTGAAAAAGAAAATGGTTTTCTTACTTGACTTTATCCTTATCGATTTCAAACGAGGTTTTGATGTAGGATGGAGCATGCTTATATAAATGGCTATGCGTACCTAATCTACATAGATTTGAAGTAACCCAATTTGTACTTTATGAGGAACATACGAGTCGTGTACAGTTTTCCATAAAACTTTTCTCTGTTTCATACGTTGTGCGTATAAAATTCGTCAAGTTTGGAAAATATTGTAATAAAACTAGTTATAAAAATTAAAGTATGACTATCAAAACTCAGTAACTATGACTAGGACTAGGATACTAAGTACTACCATGTAACAGGTATTTGTCTGTGACTGGCTTAACCTTAAACTATTCGTTCACAGCTGACTTTCTGCAAACTCATAGAATGTGTAGTGATAACACACGGACGGTGGTCCCGGCGAGCGACACCTTTACGACGTCCGGTCTCGAACCCGCGCCCGCGCTCCCCCGCACTACCCCACGCTCCCCCGCACTCCCCCGCGCACCCCTGCGCCTGACTCGGCACGAGCCAGCCACCCGAGTGTTTACAATAAATTTGTTTACGTTTACAACTCACTAGATAGTAGATAATTACGTTCCGATTCACAGGTCGTGGTTGGATGCGAGAGACATACGGCCTGAAAAGTTTGGCTGCTTTGCTTTCATTTTATTTTAAATTGTATTAATGTATTATTACTTAACACAATTATTTCAGGATTTTTAAAAATATTCATGAACAATGAAAATCTTAGTTGTATTTGCTTTGCAAATATTTATATAAAGTAAAACTATTGATTGTGAGACATGATATTGCAGAATAAAGATATATGATACGTTTGTAAGATAGCCGGTAGTGGTTGTTCATGATAATGATAATGAAGATATTGATTGGATTGAGAACGTACCATGGTACTTATACTTATGAACCAGCAGAGTAACTAAAGTGGATTAATGATTGTGGATTAGTTTCTGGTTGGTAGCTTGCTGAACTAGTACATAGAAATAAGAAATATTCGCAAAGCATTGGTGTATAGCATAGGTTTCGTAAGAAAATAATATTTATATAAAAATTCCTTTTACCTCGTGCCAGCCGTAATATGAATGTTTAGTTCGGTTTACGACAAGTTATCCTAAATGCAACGCGCTCGCCACACAACGGGCTCGTGTGTCACCAGCTCGTTAAACACATTAACGACTCCCGCGACCGCATCCGCCAGAATTGACAGCTGGCAGCAGATTACACAACAGTTACTCCACAGCTAGGCGTAGGTACAAGACTGCAGTGCCGCGTCTGTACACAACAGCTACTCCACAGCTAGGAGTAGGTACAAGACTGCAGTGCCGCGTCTGTACACAACAGCTACTCCACAGCTAGGTGTAGGTACAAGACTGCAGTTCCGCGTCTGCACACAACAGTTACTCCACAGTTAGGAGTAGGTACAAGACTGCAGTTCCGCGTCTGCACACAACAGCTACTCCACAGTTAGGAGTAGGTACAAGACTGCAGTTCCGCGTCTGCAAACAACAGCTACTCCACAGCTAGGAGTAGGTACAAGACTGCAGTTCCGCGTCTGTACACAACAGTTACTCCACAGCTAGGCGTAGGTACAAGACTGCAGTTCCGCGTTTGCTCACAGCGCACATTCTATCATGATTTACTGCTCACCACTTAAAATAGCCGGGTATTATGTACTCGTATCTGAGTATCCGCAATAATAATAATAATAAAGAATATGAGTAATGTGTGGGTTGGTTAGTACTTATTTAGTTATTGCCAGTTTTGTTGCACCAGATGTTGGGATAAATCCTTTCTGACCCAGCATTATGACTACTCCTTGTTTTCTACAGACCGGTCTATACCATTATGACCAGTGTAAAAATCGGATGCAATTGTTGTAAGTTCGATACAAGTTTATGTGAACATCTAATCCACATATCTAATAATACATTTTAGAGAACAATTCTTATATATTTCTATTACCTAAGGATCTGGAAAACGGCTCTAACAATTTTGATAAAATTTGGTATGTAGGTAGATTAGGGAATGGTAAATCGATCTAGCTATGTTTCATTTTTAGTGAACCCGGGCTAGCCCGTTTTCAGTTATAAAAATCCGAGCGGAACTCGGTCGCCCAGGTACCTAGTCGATATTATATTCGTCACAACTGCATATTTTGTATGGAAGTATTTATTTTTAGTAAATGAGAAACTGAGTACCAACCACTGTACTGAGTCTCATTGTAGATAGTATCTGTATAGTATAGTTGTTGTATGATAGTGTCTATAGTCGGATATTTCGGCTCAAAACAGACGTGAGTGATCCGTATTTAAAAATGTGTGAAAACCACGTTAGTTTCCATAGTAAAATCTATGTATGTATATGTAACAAGAACAATAGGCGTCCCAGAGATGATCTGAAACATCCGCAGTCCGCACATAGACGTGAATCCTCGTTTATAATACATGTAACGTAGTCTGCTGCTACTGTATCCGCACATTTAGATAATGTATGGTAAATACATCACACTACTAACCACTACCGCTGGATACAGTAGCGAATTTTCGAACTTTGTTGCACATAATATATTAAGCTCGAAAAGCTCTGCTCGAAGTGGTAGTCATGCGAGCACTGCGTGTGAGTTACACTGATCGGTCTTGTCTATGGTTAGAGAGCTGGATGACCTCAAGATTGGAGATTTGGACAGAGAAGTTCCTTATCGAGCATTTTTGTAAACTTTGAATGATTTTGTCTACAAGTACAGGTTTAGAAAACTCGAAAAAACCCCGTCAAAAAAAAGCTGAACCACTTTTGATGAAACATAGCTAAGAACATATTCGATAAAATCCTCATTCAAACAATTAAAAACTAGATCAAAATCGGTCCATCCGTTTGAGAGCTACGATGCCACAGACAGACAGATAGATACACAGCTCAAACTTATAACATTCCTCGTTTTGAGTCGGAGGTTAATAAACTCTAGTTAAACTCGATGAAGATAATTGTATTTCAGTGGTGTTTCACCAAATTCGAAAGATTAGCTGGTTGACTGTAGAATTCAGGAAATCATAGTAGAAATCTTAGAAAAGAACATCCCTTCGTTTGGCACTGACGGTTAGTTACTTTTGGTCTTACCGAAAAACGTTACTCAAATTTGAGCAATGCTTAATATATTTTGTCAAATTCTTGTTGACACGTAATGACACTAGCGGAAAGAAGACAGAGAATCTGAGACATCGATCAAAGTTTAGTAACGTTTCTCGGTAATGCTGTTTAACGGGATTTTACAGGTTTGTATTTGTTTCATTCTAATAAATATTGTTTATCCGCGATTGCTTAAAAAAGGTAAGTTACTTTATGATTATTGTTCAAGTAAGTACAAACTGTTGCAGTTCGTCACATGTGTGGTACTGAGTGTGTAGTAGGAGGCGGCCGGCTCGGTTGCCGGGAGGGTTTGTCCTCTCTAATCGAGAACTTAACTAAACCCCGGCCTAAGTAAATAGGGCTTTGTGAATGCGAGCTCTACGGATCCGACCTATATACCTACTAGTCAACTCTATGTACATCTACTTGATTTGTTCGCTAAGATTGCGGATAACGCATTAGAGTAGGTTTACTAAAGCGGTATCCACAAGTGTGGTACTGAAACGTGGTCTCTCACTAAGGGCCTGCACCGTGAAAGCTCAATATCATGCAACTAGCTGTATATGGACGTACGAAAGTCGCAAAATTTTAAACGATTAATAAAAATAACCAGCCTCGAGATGAACAGATGACCTTATACAAGTGGTGGGAAGACGCTGAATGCAAGCCGCTTCCAATCGGTCTTTTTGGAAATCCATGGTGGAGGCCTATGTCCAGCAGTGGACTTCTTATGGCTGAGATGATGATGATGAATAAAAATAACACAAATCAAAGTTGCTCATTTCAACTTTTGACTCACTCTCTTAATTGTAGAAAAGTACGATATAAATGAGCCACTTTCTACCGCTAGAGAGTAATACCCTGGTTCATACAAATTATATAGAAATAACTTTTCTTGTTTGAGACAGAAATCCGGATTATTATATTATACAGAGTGCAATTGTATTCATGAGGAAGCGATCGTGAGGGTGTTGTATACATACAATGTAAGCAGATTCTCAATTTTCTCAATTTCTCAAGCTCGTTTCGTTTTTCGTTCCATTTCTCGTCCCGTCAAGTCAAGACAAGTTAAATCAAGAGGCGTTCCCCGGGAACCTCGACCCGGGATTTCAACCTGGTGAGTCGGGGTGCCCGTATACTTTGACGATGTGCGTCGCGACGCGACCCGCTGTGGCTTACGATTGTTAGGAGTTGGGTCCACGGAGGTCGAGGTCTCCGGGTGATGATCCGCTGGATGGACCTGGGGATCCGACTTCTGGGGAATCCAGTCATGTGTACAAATACAAAACTTCCAAAAAAAAAATGTATACAAAAGGATATAAATAAAGTAGTTTAAGTTAGTTTGTAAGTCACATTGTACTTATAAGAAATGAGTTTACACAATAAAGATTAAAGCCTTACATCTTCCTCGTAGGGAAAATTAATCCCAATAGGTATAGCAAGATCTTAGAACATTTAGTGAAAGTAAGCTAACAGTGCGTACACTAAGTTCTGGATTAGATCGCTTTTCATCAAGAACTTCGTAATTTCCCTCTCGGCTGGAGACCTCGGCTGGAGACCGCGACAACCGTACGCGACGAATTTGTACGTCTATCGTAATTTCACTTTACACAAAGCGTGTTGGAATATTCCAGAACAGTTGAGATCAAAATAGACTGCGGTAATGTATGTATTAACATTTTTCAAAAAGAGGAGGTTCTCAATTCGTCGGAATATTTTTTAAATATATTTTATGTATGTTCCCTGATTAGTCGAAGACACCTGAACCGATTTGAAAAAATCTTTTTCGTTTGAAAGGGTATTAAATAGTCCCATAGAAATTTTACCAATATCGGTTCAGTATTTTGGTTTTCATAACTTAATAACTGAAAAATATGTCATCCAAGTAAACGAATTGCGTATTTTGAGGTGGGTTTTTATAGTTTTTTTAACTTTTTTACTTGTATTATGCCTTATTCGTAGATTTTGTTACCTATGAAGTAGATGATCCATGTGTATATTGTGTATGTGTATGTTGGGTAACAATAAATGTCTTCTGTGGTAATATGTAAATTCGCAGTGAGTCTAAACCTTAACAGCAATATCTAAGCATGTCGCTAAGTAATTACTTTACGGCAGTCAGGTGCTCGCCGACATATTTAGCTCTGTTTTAATTATGTTAAAATTCGACCCTAATTTGTCCCGCTAGGGGTTAATCTTTTTATATCGCGGGGCTTGAAAGGGTACGGTGGGGATTATATCATTAATATGGGGTTTCATTCATTTTGACGGAATCATCGTTAAATGTGGAACTGGAACCCAGAGTTCCACATTTAACCTTCTTCATTGGGATGTTCAGTCGTAATATTTGTTTAGGAGAACAAACGAATCAGTGATCTATATGTACTAACGTGCTAGTTGTCATGTTTTGAACACAACTTTGTTCATCGCAACACACCTTAAAGCTGTCTGCTAGCTAGGTAGTGACGTGGCGGCGATGCAACTGCGATGCGGCTTTGACGACCGTTTTGTTGTTTGAAATTACCAGTTTACATTGAAAATTTTGAGACAAATATAACATTTAGTTCAGTTAGTTCTTTGTGCCCTTTACTGCTATAGCTACTGTCTAGCCATTCGAATTAATCATCCACAATGAGATCACATCAACTTTCTAGAATCAGAAAACATGAAACTCAACGTTTTCACGATATCGTACACTGGGATATGTTGGTTGACGTCTTTAGAATATTGCATTTTATGGAAATATTCAGCATTTAGCATGATCATAGACAAATACAGAACTTAGTTCCGTATTGATCTGAGGTTCAATTATGAAACCTGGTACACCAGGCTTTGTGTCAATAGTAGTCTAAAACTAAATAAAATATCGTTGTTGTAACAGCTGCCTAAGTATAAGTTCTTATGTTCACTTTTTAATAAGATAAAGATAAAGATAATTTATTTGCATACAACACGAGAATTTTATACAACAAGTGCATAAAAGATGTTACACTAAATTTAGTCGCTTAAAATCATGTTGTGCCGATTAGGCGTACAAATGTCAGGTAGACAGCATCATGCACATGCGAAAAATTAAAAAATAATAATAATTATTATTTGTTATTAGATTAATACACAAACCAAAAATATCTATAATATGACAAAGCAGAAGCAATAAAAGATACACATAATGTCAAATAAAATCAAAATTTGTCATTTAAAAAATCATTGATAGAATAATAACACTTCTGCAATAACAATGCATTCAACTTTTTTCTAAATAAATTACTATTCTGGTCTCTTATTGACTTAGGAATCTTATTGTAGATTTTAGGACCCATACATACGATGCTATTTTGCATCAGTGCTGTCTTTCCTTCATGTACGCGCCGTTTGTCTTGGTCGCGCCTATTTCTTACAGTAGTATCAGATAGTGTGGGGAATCGCTCCCGGTTTGTTTTTACAAAAAGGGCCGTAATGTTCGGTATTTTCACTAAAATAATCTCTGTTAAACTTACATCTATTAGTAACATGTTGATTTGATCTTAAATCTAGGAATAATTTATTCGCAATGTGCACATAAGGAAACTAGCCGCCGCAACAACGCATGATAGCTTTGAACACGAGTTAACTATGAATGAGTTATAATAATTATTTTCTATACGAGGGTAGATTTCCAATCCGCTGCACCACTCCATAAAGATGGCATTTGCCGGCTTTCAGCCAAACGCACTTTGACGCATCATTTGACGCCGGAAGCGTTTGTCACAAATTGTTCCATTCATTCGCTTCACACTAAATTAAATGCACAAATTCTACAGATGAGATCAGGGTTGTCATGATCTATAAAATAGTAGTATTGAATTATTAATAATATATAAGCAATATTTTAATACATGAGCATATTTTTTTATGGATATATGTTATTTATAAACGTATATGTTATTGTAACATCGTCTAGAGAGTTTGTGGTCAAACATTGTATCTAATTGTTTTAAATGTTTCTTTGAACGACATTCAAATAAATATAACTTATGTTTGTTAGCAAATGTTTATGATATGAGTTAGAGGCTCTTTTTCAAAGGAGTAAAAAACATTTGCTAGATATGACAACTAACAACCGGTACTTAGTTTGCAGGCCATGCTGTGTTCTAGTTGAAAGGCGATGTATTCGAGAATCACGAGGTTCTCTTAGAGTGACAAGCGCAGTACATTGGAGGATTTTGACCAGTGGACCAGTGGAGTTGGATAGATATCCAGTCCTGTCCAGAAATTGATGATAAGAGAGCGTAACATAGTACAAGCGACTTTCTGATCTCGTCACTTAGTTGAATAAAAAAAGAATTCCGTGGCAACCCTAGGACAATCCGGGTAACCTGGGCACTGGCAGGGGTGGCACAATAGACACAATATTGTGATCAGATGTGCGCGGTATCAGCAAACAATTGTCGCATTAAGGCTGTCTTCTCACGGACCACTGACGGCCGAAGCGCGAAACTCTGAATGGACGATTTATTTGACGCTTGGTTAGTTTACGTTGTTTGGAACGACACGATATTCGCTCTGTCACTGCTGTAGAGTGAATACACGGAGGTATTATGCATTATTAATGAGGAAAATGTTAATATCGGACGGAATTGCTGCTCCACACCCACAACTATTCTAAGCTGTTGTAACTTGTGGGTATTAATTCCACACAGGATTTTTTATTTTCAATTTTTTTTTGGATTCTCGAGATAAACCTAAGACTAACTCTTTTGTTGGTTATATATTATCCCTTAGAAATTTTAAGCAATAATTGTACTTTACAAAACTAAGCAACCTACTGCAAATACTGAATTTAATTTACTTATTTGAAATAATTTTTAAAAACCATCCGATTTTGACGAAATTTCTATAGGACCAATTTTAAAGTAAGTATAATACTTTATTCCAAATCCATTTATAAATCACAGTAACAAAAAAAAAAATAGAAACGAATAGTGAACCTCCTTCTTTTTTGATGTCAGTTGAAAACGGAGCACAATATTATGCCGTACACACTCCGTAAATTTCGGCGAGCGCTGGTAATGTACGGAGGGGGAATGTGACGAGAGATTTTATTTGTACGACGGGTTTTAAAATGAAATGAAATGAAATATACTTTATTTGGAACTAATATAAAGGGTTACAATAACAGTAAGGGCACGATGCTACCCGCAGTAGTTTAACAAACTGTGTCGCGGGGAACATCGCCCACCTCCGGGGTAATATTACATTTTATATTACAGTTATGAATTGAATTTAACGTATATATTTAATTAACAAACTAGGATTTAGATCGAAACATAAAATTTTTACGAATTTTAGATTTACAGAAAATTAAATAAATATATGTATATAAATACAAACGCAACATTTTTCTAGTAATACTTCAAAAAATAAATTAGTTGTGTAATATTTGCGTGCCGTGTGGGTGGGAGAGTTAAAGAGGATGTGTGAGTGATGATATGTGTGCGTGAGGGTGTGTAAGTGTGTAAGTGTGGATGTGTGTGTGGAGTAATGAGTATGTGGTGTGAGTGTATACATGCCATTTTAAATATGTTCTATCTCAAGTAACAACTTTAATTAAGTTCTCAGTTTCTACATATGATAGGGATTGGAGCCAACCAACACATTTTGATTTACATTTATATAAGGGAAATGGATAAATATATAAATCTTTATCTACTCTGTTATATAATAAGGAGCTGATAAAATGATAATGTCGGCTAGCAGTAGCCGTACGACAACGAGTAATGCTACATACCTTGTCAGATCTGCGTTTATTTTGGATCAGTTCAGGATCTAAATTTAACTCTGATTGTTTCTTCAAGATTGTTTTTAGAATAAAAATGTGAACGAAAACGCACACCAAATCCCGTACAAAAAGACATTTTTTGTGTCACATTAAGACGCATTCACACCCGCATAAGGGCGCCTTTTACACACCGCCACACGGAACGTCGCTCCGTCTCGAGTGTTCGCACGACGCGCGGGTTCCGGCGTCACGTTTAATCACCCACATAAAGGAGCAGGGCGTTCGTGGCGTTATTGTTGGAATACTATTATACGACTTAAAGATGGAGACGATTGTACCTTTTGTGTTGTACAGCTGTTTGAATTTGATCTATATTCATATATTTTTTTGCAATGTGATATTTTTAAACGATTATATTATGGCAAGAAAGAAAGAAAAAAACTAGGAAATCGACAGTTATAATACATTTAATTTTATTTATTTGAATTAAAAAGTGAGAGGATAAGCTGTGTTCCTTTCTTGGATAACGAGTTTTAGTAAGAATTTCTATAAAACGCTGTATCTGTGATATATCACTGTACTTTAATATTTTGCGCTCCTTCTAACATGAAATTGTTAAAACTGTTATTTTAGAAGATATTTGTTTTCGATCATTATCAAACTAATTTTCTAATGTAACAACGGTTGGTAGGTACAAGGCTGGCTAGTAAGCGTAATAAGAACTCAACTTACCATTTACTCGTAGGTACTGGTAATTGCATAAGCTATAAAAGCTTTTACATCTTCATTCCAAAAGATAAAAAAAGCTAAGTAAATCAGACCCGGTATATTTATAGACAAAGAGCCAACCCCTTATTAGATTACGCGTCCATTTATAAATCGCAGTCAAGCTTCGTCGGCGACGACGGTGACCAATTCTGTACGATTAGTAATGAAATTAGTCTCCATTGGCCTAGAATCGCGCGCCTCACGGAAATAGCCCGGGTGTAAAGGCGAGAGCTTTATTTTATTTATGCATTCAGCATAACTTGGGAGGAATTAAAATGGATGTTGAATCACGTGGAATATTCTGGATAATCAAGTATGAACGTCGCTAATTTGATCAAGAGGCGAGAGGACGTGGGTGAAGTTTCTCTTTCTGTTAGTGATTTTTGATAATTTTCTTATGAGTTCAAGTGTGTTACATTTAAGTTTGTATTACAACGACGACGCAATGGAGGTAGATATAATAAGAAATTATAAAATAAAAAACACATTCCGGCGGGACAAAATTGCCACAATAGTGGCAATTTTGAGTCCCACTGGATGTAATTTTTTTTTAAAGTACACATTTGTAAACTCCTAAGTGTAACACTTCAAAAAACATTGTACTACTCTGATGTTGTTGTTGACATTTGTTTTAGGTATATTTTTAGTTTAATTATTGCTGTAGAAATAAAATAAACAAAGTAGAGTGATGATTTCTATATCACAAATAATGAATGGATTCATAGGTTTTATTGTTATTAATCAAAATTAAACAAATTTTAAGCTATTTATTGCGTATTTATTGGCATCTTCGTTTTCTTTACCAATTAAGGCGAGGCTTGTCCAGAAATTTAGGTATTTTACGCTACCTCAGTTTAGGGCATAGTTCCGCGTTTTATGAGAGCGCGAAGTCCGCACAAAACGTGGCGTACGTTTAGTGCGATACCGATCCGCCGCGCGCCGCGCCGCGCGCGAGTCTCGCCGCGCGGCGCGCGACTCGTCTGAGCCACATCTTCATTACATTGTAGTGGCAAGTAAGTTGTGATATACTGATATCAATCTATAAGCTTATTTCTTGAAAATCTATGAAATAATAATTTACTACTCGTACTCGTTCATTTTTCCGGGATAAAAGCCTAAGTATGTCATACTAAGTGAGTATATCTATCTCCATTCAACAACCAACTCACTAACTCACATAAAACACTAAATTATCACATTTATAAAATAATAGCTATGCTTCTGCGGTGTAACCTGCGTAGTGATGAAAAACGATGATGATTATGATAAAATATAGCCTTTGTCCTTCTCCAGGTCTTGAAGAATCTCCGTCCAAATTTACATATTACAGGTCAAATATATCACGTAAATATCTTTGACAATAGTGTAAAGGTCTATACAGGATGTTAGGTAATAAACACAAGCAGACACAACAAGGTTAATTTTATAATTATATTGCAATACCATTAGTTAACTGACTTCCAAAAAGAAGGAGGTTTTCAATTTGACTATGTTTTTTGTATGTTTGTTCACCGATTACTCCACCAATTGTGAATCGATTTTGAAGATTATTTTTTCTTTGGTAAGTGATTTCAGAAGTGGTCCCATATAAATTTTATCAATATCGGTCTAGTACTTTGGATTTTTATAACAAAATAACTTACAATTATTGTAGGTTTTAAAAAGATCCTGAGAGAGTTTACTACAAATAATATAAATAATAAGTTGTCTATTTTGTTTGTTTATTGATTAACAGATTTACAGATTTACAGATTTGCAGATTTACATATTTACATATTTACAGATTTACATATTTACAGAGTTACAAATTTAGAATCCGGAGTGTAACGAGGGATTCAATCTCGCCCAAGACAAAAACACCTTTATCCCCGAAGTGCATAATTTTACACCTAATGCGATTATAGAAAGAAATGGGTTTGAATCTACATTATTTAACAAAACAGAGCGCTTTGTTGTTATTTTTAACGTACAGCCTTGAAAAATTTCAGCATACGCTACCTGAACGGATTTTCTTTGATTCACATTATTATACCTACATTATGTAACAGAACGTCGCAATCGCAATTAAATTAGAGTTTTTCTAAGCAAACGCGCTCCATCGTAGACCGTAAACCGTGGTCCGTGGTGGACCGTGGTCAAGCTAAAGTTTCCCATAATAAAAATATAAAAAACAACCGTAGTACAATATCAAAAAATTAACAGATCTTTCAGTTGTAGCATATTTCATCTTCTTTGGTTGCAGTATTCGTGCCTGTTTTATTTCTTTTTTATGTTCTATTCTCACAACTATATCATAACTCACATGTCGATGTTATTACTCTCACATGGTGGAGTACGGGACAGATTATGCGAGTTTTCATTGACGGTCGTTCTGTAATATCAAAGTAAACGTTGTAGCAACCACACATTTTATCATTACAACGAGGCTAATGCACATAAGATATATTTTAATTATACAAACAGGTGCATTATAATTTATTTTACTTTTTTGCGTGAGGTTTTCACATAAATTGCTGGTCTACCTACCAATTCATACAAATTTGCAGTTACAAAAATATATGTGCATAAACCTCATTTTTTGTAAAATAAATAAGGTTGTAGTGCTCACTCAATCCTAGAAGTATTCAAATCAACTGGCTCTAATGTTATCAAAGACTCGTTGATTACTTCAAGATGCTTCTTTGATCTGCAATATACAAGAATAATGCTAACAAGGTCGATCACTGATAAATGTACCTAACTAACCTAACCTAACCTAACACCCTGTATTTGTGGTGGAAATATAAATGTTATGAAACTACCTATCTAAAATATTTTATACTCAAATACGTAATATATGTATACGTAAAATCGTTGTAAAAAGTTGAAGTGTGTATTTTTTTATTCCAGTAAAATTACTTATTTCTTATTTATCACGAAGAAGTTCTAGGTTATGAAAAAACATTTTATTTTATTTTTGCAAGAGTACAAAAAATGCATTACAAAAAATATAATATAGCATATGATATTCAGGGAGTAAAGACGAATCTAACGACACCTAGCACATCAAAATCGGTCAAGCTGTTTAGGCTGTAGGAGGTAATCTAAAAATATGCATAGTACATACATAGATATACACCCACATACACCCTTACATACATAAATACAAACATACATATACTCGATAAAGAACCCTCCTTACGCAATCGGGTAAAAATTACCTACCTACGCGCGGCGCGGGCGGCGCGCGACAGACGGCGGTATACCTCTAAAGGTACTCTCAAAGTCTGTGACGCGTTCAAAGATGCCGCGCCATATGCCGCCTGCCGCGACCGCGGTGTATTTTTACCGGACTGTGCAAAAAGGTGGGTTATGTTTTTCAAATGTATGAATCATATAAGATTATAAAAGCGAAATTGTCTGTCGTCTGTCTCTCTGTCTGTTTGTTACCTAAACGGCTAAACGGCTGAACCAATAATTATGAAATTTGGAACAGAAATTCTTTAGGACCTGGAGAAAGTCAGAATATATATATATTGACTGGCCTTGTGGCTCAGTTGGTAGTATGTCTACCTGCTAAGCTGTAGGTCGTGGGTTCGATCCCCACCCAGAGCAAACATATGTGTGATGAGCATGGGTGTTTGTTCTGTGTCTGGGTTTTTCTATGTATCATATGTATATATTTACAATAAAAGTATATATGTATTCTATCAGCCATCTAGTTCCATAGTACAAGCTTTGCTTAGTTTGGGCTAGATGGTGTTGTGTGAAATGTCCCCAAATATTTATTTATTTATTTATATATATATATATTATCACCATTATTCATCACTACGCGGGTGAAACTGCGGGATGCAGCTAGCATGTGTATGTATGTTTATTTATACATTTATTTTTTATGAGCCCTGTTTGTACAAACTGTCCCACTGCTGGGCGCGGGCCATCTTCTCATTATAAGAAGCGTAAGGTCATAATCTACCACGCTGGCCAAATGCGGGTTGGCAGACTTCACACATCTATCATAACTGTAATATTTGAACATCAGGTAAGAGTAAGTACATTTTCTTTATACGAGTATGAATAGAACTCATAGGTTTATGAACTGCGAGTGCGAGTGATCTATATAAATACTTACATGTATATTTCTAGGAAATAATAACTTGCAACTGGGTATTTACCTTTTTCGGGATCGCATCATTTCTATATGAGCCAAAATTTTGCGCTTACGCGTTCGCTTATTTTTTGGTTTCTTTGTTCTATGATTTCCCATAGTAATTTGTTTTATTTGGCGCGCGATGCAATCCGACACAGTACCGTCGCTGACAGTGGTCACCGACAGACTGGCGCGGGTGAACAGCTGAAGCAAGGCGGCGGGACGGTTGCTCGCGAGCAAACTTATTGTAAAATAAATTACTATAAAATAATGCACTAAACGTATCAAAAATGTAATTCTAGAGAACACTAAAAAAATGTAATAGCTACTTGACATGGTAAATTTGGTTTTGATGGCTTTAAACACTTTAGAGATAAATGGGAAAAATAAATAAAATGGCATATTTTTCAAAAAATAAAGCTATCGAGATTTTTTTCAGCAATCGTGTTTTTGTTTCTAGCGAAACCTAGCCAACAGATCGAAATTTTACATACAAAAAATTTGAGCTTGAACTAATAATACAAGTATTTTTTGTAAATTTTCAAAAAGCTTTGTTTTACTGCTTTTGCGGACTAGCCGGGCCTTAAAATCTATCCTAAAAAGAAATACCTTAATAAAACTTATATAATATATGTATAATCAACAAATCTCACAATCATGAAAAAATCCTCTCATAATCTTTTTTATATTTTTTTACTACCTATCTTCCATGAATTCCCGCAAAGTTTTCCGGCACGCTCTATCAATTCCGCCTAACCATTCTTTGGGAACTTGAATAAGATGAGAGTATAAAATCGCGATATCAATATCGAGCTTATCTTGTCGTCACGTCACGTCCGCGCCAATCTCTGGAATATGTCCGGCGTGCTGTCAACCTGACAGCCAGCCGCTTATCCCACTCTACCTATATTTTGACAAATTCATAACCAAAACTGACCTTTTTTTATCCGACTGCGCGTTGTAAAGGAGGGTAATGTGTTTATAAGTCTATGTTAGTGTGTTCATTTTAAAGTTATCGTCATTCAAAAATTGAGTGAATGTTTGAGAAGGTTATTAAACATAAAGTGCCATTCATAAAAGGGAACAAAAATAATTTGTACTCCTAAACATTATGTTGACTTGTAATGTTTGCTTTTTAATTTTCCTTGTATGTATAAAAAAACCGGCCAAGTGCGAGTCGGACTCGCGGACGAAGGGTTCCGTACCATTATCTATAAAAACGGTAAAAAATCATGTTTTTTGTATGGGAGTCCCCCTAAAATATGAATTTTATTTTAATTTAATTATTTATTTTTAAAGTGAATAATATAACTCAATATTCTGTGAATATTTCAAGCGTCTACCTGTTGCCGTTATTAATATCAAGCAAAAACGAGCAAAAAATCATGTTTGTTGTATGAGAGCCCCCTTAAATATGTATTGTATTCTGTTTTTTAGTATTTGTTGTTATAGCGGTAACAGAAATACATCATCTGTGAAAATTTCAACTGTTCTATCACAGTTCATGAGATACAGCCTGGTGACAGACGGACGGACGGACGGACAGATAGCGAAGTCTTAGTAACAGGGTCCCGTTTTTACCCTTTGGGTACGGAACCCTAAAAATTAACACAAAAGTCATTCATATTTTTATTTATATTATTAATCATAGCTTACAAATCTGAAATAACCTACTACAAAATACGCAATTCGTTTATTTGGATGAAATTTTTCTTGATATTTTGTTATAATAACCAAAGTACTAAACGGATTTTGATAAAATTTATATGGGATTACCTCTAAAGTATGGCTCACTAAATTAAAAAATAATCATCAAAATCAATTCACAATTGGCGAAGTAATTGGCAAAAAAAAAACACAGTTGAATTGAGAAACTCCTTCTTTTTGGAAGTCAGTTAAAAACGGATATTGTTTAAGATTAGAGAATAGTTTTTTCGGATGAAAAAATACTCAATATAATATGCGATATAATACTCAATATAATATGCGATATAATACTCAATATAATATCAATATTGATTGCGCACTGGACATTTAAAATTAGCTATTATTTGTTGAATATTTCTTACTTAGTACTAAAGTCATAGCAGTAAATCTCCCTCCAAAGTAACCTCCGGCTTCAATGTCACGTCACTGTGTGTCACGTAACTGAGTGTCACTGCGTCCGTGATGTGTTTACGAGTGTCGTGAATACGCGGCTTTATTGCGCCGTGTGGTCACACTAGTTAATCTCCGCTTGAATGGGTAAGTAATAAAATGTTTTTTGATTTTGTTCGGTGCCAACAACTTAGTTAATGTTCACTAAAAGTAATTTTACTGAAGCACACAATTAAATCTGTTGGCGCCGACGGAAATGTGTAAAATGTAATAAAATAAAATAATGTAAAACATGGTAACTAAAGAACATACTTAATGTAAGAAAGCCAGCAGCACGAAAAAGCGACATCGTCACATGGTTGATATTCCGAAAACACGTACGAAACGCTTTGGCTCCACTTTCATGTGCGTATAACCAAAATGTGGAATGCGCTTCTTGAATGGGTCTTTCCGAACAGATATATAATCTAGCTGTCTTCAAATCGCGAGTGAATAGGTTTCTACTAGGCAAGCGCGCTCCATCGTAGACTGTAACTGTCGCTTAACACCAGATGAGTTGACGGTCAAGCGCAAGCCTATTTACGAATGAAAAAAATATTTGAAATTTGTCATACATAAATGCATAAAAAAATATGTACATATTTTTGAAAATTTTAAATATTGGTATTAGTAACTAATTTACTGAGTTTTCCTTAATGTATATCCAGACAATTTATCATTGTTTCCACTCTGATAAATTTCCAAGCATAAAGATTTTTATAAGTTAACCTGTACAGTCACATTACTGGGTAGTGGGTAGGTACTATCTAATATATCAGAGTGATGAATGCAGTGCATTATCATACAAAGTCTTGAACTGTGTAAGTCTCAAATTCTTGCGTGACATGAACAAGTATTTAATGCAATAAATGTATGACAAATAACAAATATTAATTTTATGTAGATAGGCTTACGCACTAACGGAAGAAACGCTTTACTTGCAATTTAATTACACCCAGATTAAAAATAAAAGCGGAATATGCTTCCTGAGTACTGACTCAAGAATTCTAATCCACAATTCAGCAGTCCGTGCCATGAATGTTTTGCTTTTTAACCGACTTCCATAAAGGAGGAGGTTCTCAATTCGACTGTATAATTATTATTTTTGTATGTTTGTTCAGCGATTACTTCGCCAATTATAAAGTGAATTGATTTTGATGATTATTTTTATGTTCGGTAGGTACTTCAGAGGTGGTTCCTCGTTGGTTGTTCGTTGTAAAAAGTAGGTTGGAGGTTACGAAAAAGCGTATATTTTTATTTTTGCGAAAGTTTTATTATTATTATTACAAAAAATGTAGCTCAATTGAAGACCAATCTAACGACACCTCGCACGTCAAGTTGTTTAGGCTGTAGGTGCTCATAGCGAAACATACGTACTCCCTTACATATAAACATACAAACATACGCATACTCAAAAAAGATAACCCTCCTTCTTACGCAGTTGGGTAAAAATTTAGTTAAAGTGAGCAATATCATAGACAAATACAAAACTAGTTCTGTATTGGTCAACTAGTTCTGTATTGGTCAACTAGTTCTGTATTTATTGATGGGAATTTGAACACAATAAGGCGAAGCAATTCATCTAATCATCATCAGAAACCATCTAGAAGCTTGGTAACTACTAACTACATGAGCGATCGACTCGCCCGTCTATATGACGGATCACTTCCACTGTTGGTCAACACGAGCGCTGTGGTTTGGACTTTATTAGTTGACGAGGATGACTTTTAACTGCACTAGGTAACATAAGTGTGTGGCCAGACGGTGGAAGAGTCTGGGAGAGTGCCCACAGTCTGGCCGTAAGCGCTAAGGTGGAACACCGTGAGGTTTTAGTCGGTAGGGGCACCACCCTGGTGTCGAGTCCGACATAATCCGCCGCTCCCCCCCGGAGTGGATGGGTATGCGTAAATGCATTTCCTCACGTTAAAAAAAAAAAAAAAAAAAAAAGGTAACATAAGTGTCATCAATCATAGAGTTACGGCGAAGCTTCGAGTCGACGACAAGATGCAGCGTGAGACCGGAACCGATGGGATTCTCTTGTTTCGGAGGCCAATGACCACTTTGAATCTCTACTTCAAAAGTAGTAAGTATCAGAGATGTGGATTGGAGTGGCTACAATGTATTGGTATATATCTCGCTGGGTAGCTGTCAAATTATGATTATCAGGTAGTGTTAGTGCTAAAGGCAGACGCAAGCGTGCATGGAATTAATAATATCGAAATCCATATTTACAAACACGATCCGTGCGTCCTTGACAGCACGAAAACACGTAATGACGAAATTCCAGGTGCCCTCCTGCGACCGTAGCGGGAGACAGGAAATGAATTTTTGTTTTAGTGTTTCATATTAGTAATAGTATTGAAATGTCAGAATTACAACAGAGAGTCTTATTGCCGTGTTTAGGTCCATGTTCACCAAGCGAACAGCTCTGTAGGACCTGGCTCCCATCATTCAAAGAGCTGTGTTGTCTCAGGTAGGTATGTGGGACGCCAACACTAATCGCCACTTTCTGACGAACCGAGATACTTGGAGAAGTTCCGTCTGAAAGGTCGACTGTGGCTCTACAATATGCCGTAAATTGGTTGCCGTTGTTAGCCCTCGTTATCAGTGTCGCTTGTCATGTCCCGTCAGACTGATCGCCATAAATCAGGATGTAGTTAACGGACTCCCAATGAGCTCCAAATTGCAGCGGAGTGGTAAATGATGGATCGTTGTCGCTGAGAGCCGCGATGCCGTCTGCCGCAGCCGCCGGCGGCGCGGGACAGCGTGTGATTGATGGACTGCTGCTACTTACTGCTGGTACTTTACTTACTACTGATCAACACGAATGGATTCAAATAAAATTGGTCTACCAGTAGGTGTATTTGATCACAAAATTACCCCATGAATGTCTGTGGAGCTGAGGATGGAGGATATTTATTTAGAGGTACCTATAGGTTTCTTTAAAGTAAGTGTTTGTATATTATTTATTTATTTTATTTATTTGTTTTCTCCCTCGATCAACGAGCTCCATCCTCGGTCACACCGTCGCTTAACATCAAGTGAATTGGTCAATTGTAGATCTAATGTAGAAAAAAAAGCTTTGCTTAAAATAAAACAAGAATGTTCAGACGCAGCAATGAATTGAATGCATTTTTTTACATAGACCTTTAGCAAAACATGTCCGATATTTTGACTAAGGAAAGATCGAAGCCTCAGGATGAATAGCCTCACATCCACCTCGCGAATCAAAATGAAGTGGTACTGGTTGGAATAGGCTGCTCGGAAGAGCAACCTTTTTCCTAAAACTTGCTTTGGCCGCGAAATGACGATAGCAATATGACTGATACCACCATCTTTTTGGTAAGTGCATAAATGAGCGCCGTACATCGAAAGTCACCACGGTCCGTCACACCCGTCCACTCATCGGAATTGGAATATGAGACTATGGCTAATGAATGGTAATGACTAATGATTCAGTGTTTCAAAATAGCGAAGTATTAATGTAACAACACACAATACACAACCTGTCTAATATAATGGAACGGATCAATAAACTTCTTCAATTCAGTTCAGTGTTAACTGAAACCCATCCCATTACAGTAAACTATAAATATTTTAAAAGCACCAAATTGCAATACAAGAACTCCATATTCTGACGTTATGCTGATTTGAATCTTTAGAAATTGGAAAATCAGTACTTAATCGATATCATCAACATTTTAGTACTCGTACATTGAAATTAAACAACTTTCCACCATTGAGCTGTATGCACTTACGTACCAGAGAAGCTATCTGAAGCAAAATTATTGTCACATTTTTTAATAAAGTAAACAAAAAATCGTAACAGCGCTTGAATAAAATTACATTGTTTATCTACGATTATACGATACGATCGATACTTGCAACGCAGAAGTTTTACAGTTAAAACTCTCATCACAAGGTGCGTTAGCAGTCAAGCTAAAGCCTGTTCACGAATAAAAAATATCGATTTCTAACAATTAACACAATTATAGAATACACCCTTGCAGATATTGCCAATAAAACGATACCATTCCGCGGCACAAGCAGTGGTGGCAACAAAACGACACCAAGTCGCGATATTACACCTCGCGCATGCGCATCCGCCGGCATTCCTTCCAAATATAGCGCGCGCTTCCACAGCTTCCGCTCAAAACAACGCTAACTTAAACATAACAACTAACAAAATAAATTACACCGTAAAATTAAAATAATTGAGTTTAAAATCCACTGCCTTAGGTTCTATGAAATGATCACTGAAACCTGGAGCTTGCAACTGAAAATATACCTTAATATTAAGCAGGTTAAACTGAAAATTCAAACGTCACTTGAATTTATAAAGTGATCCAGAACGAAGCATTATCGTTTAGAAAAATAAAATTCGAGATTTAAATATCATTCAAGTAACTGTAAACTACTTTCAATTCACGAGGAAAAGGCAAGGAAAAAGCAACTTTATTTCAGGTTACAAAAGCTGAAATTAATGATAATTCATATCGATTTTCAAATTATTTTGTTCCGATGTAAAAATGTGAACAGCTATTGTGTATGAGAATTGAACTTTCAGATTTTATTTAACATATTTGTAGACTGACAACCTACCTACTTCCTAGTAGGTGCTCTTGGCATTGTAAATGCAATCGTAACATCCTGCCTCCTAATCATACATTAATGTATTTTTTAATATTATAAAAGCCAAAGTACCTAACTTTTAGGTCCTTCTGTCTGCTTGTTACATTTTCATTTCACGATTAAATACCTGTACCGATTATTATATTTTGTACAGATATAACTACGAGTAAGAACCTGGAAACGAGCATCTATAGGCTATATTTTATCATCATCATCATTATCACTGTCTTTCGTCATTGCGTGGATGAAACCGCATACGCAGCGCAGCTAGCAATATCCATTTAAAAATACTTTGTTTACCGAAACGTAGTTTACACAATCTTTTTTTTTACTCCAGAAATACACGAAGGTAGCAAGAAATAGCTCACAATACGGCAACAAATCACGGCTCCTTTCGAATAACAATTGTGGAACTCAATCCGCAGCAATCGGCTAATAAAAGCGGAAAATCAAAACAAGTGAGTGGAGTCACGTTCCACCGCGCCGCCGCCGCGGTCACAACACACGCTCGACCAACGCTCAACTTACATTATAAATTTGTTTATAAAGTACCTAATAACTACAGTTAGTTTGTACTCGTACGCTATCGCAATTCTATTTTCTATTTAGTATGTACAAATATTCAGTGAGTATAAGCAAGCCTACAACCTACCTATTTAGTATGTACAAATATTCAGTGAATATTAAGCAAGCCTACAACCTACCTATTTAGTATGTACAAATATTCAGTGAATATTAAGCAAGCCTACAACCTACCTATTTAGTATGTACAAATATTCAGTGAGTATAAGCAAGCCTACAACCTACCAATTTAGTATGTACAAATATTCAGTGAGTATTAAGCAAGCCTACAACCTACCTATTTTTAACCTACAAATTAAAAATGTTTCGTCCTGATTATTCAGACTCGAGCGCTTGTCGTTTCACATGTGATTATCTTTCTGTCTGTGGCATCGTAGCTCTCAAACGGATGGACCGGATTTGATCTAGTTTTTTTAACCGACTTCCAAACAGAAGGATGTTATCAGTTCGGTCCGTATTTTTTGGTTTGTCACCGATTACTCATCGTGTGAATTGATTTTGATGATTCCTTCACAAGGAAACCACTTTTCTAATTTCACATCACTAGGAGAAGTGGTTTACTTTTAGGCTGTTAATTGTGAGTTAGAGCGGATAGATAAATAAACTCTTTAGTTGCAGGTTTGCTCGCTGCTCGAGAGAAGTGAAAATCATACTTTTTAAGGCTTACTGCCAGTCATTCTATTCGAGCAGTCTATAGACAAACCACAGTCGCCGGGCTGCCAGTACTTTACCTGTTCAATATAACGACATTTTTAGGATGCTGATGCGACTGCCTAGATTTTGTAGTGCATCTGAGATGTTTGCTGAAGCACGTACGGATGACTTCCATGCGATGATACGTAAGGAAGTTGCATCTCAACAGCGAGTGCGAGGCAGTCGTAACAGTATCCTACAAATGATTGAAATAACAGGTTGCCTTATCGCTAAAAACTATCTCTTCTAGGCAACCATGTGAACAGTCGTTGGAGTAAAGCCTTAAATCGATGAGTTTATTTGCTTGATTACCAAATCGCAAAGTTGAAGAGTATATACTACAAGCAGCTAGTGAAGCACGCCTTGATGCATACCCAGGAAACATTCAACTTGGACTTGAAAATTATATAAACTACGGTTATCGACTTTAAAAAAAAAGAAAATTTGTAAAAAATTTCAATCTCGAGTGGAAAACGGGAGTGAGCCCCGAGCCCCTGCAGTGGCTTCCTGATGGCTCCTACACTAAAAACTCAAACTCATTGCTCGGACTCTAACCAACACGAAAGTTCAGCGCGCAATCAACTGAGCTATTGGAAACATTGTTTCAAACGTAATCGTTAATCGTTACGATCTATCTACTATCTAGCAACACAGCAAACTCTATCAGAGCGTTCGATGCACGCGCCGCCCGTCCGAGGGGCAACTGGCTAACTGCAACAGTCAACAGCAACGGAGCAGCAGCCAACTGCACAGCCGCAGCTTGATTGCTGATTGCTTGCTGTTCGTTATTCACCGCAGGAGTTAGCATACTACGTGATCGAGGGAACATAAACACTGTACAGTCTGTTTACTTCTAGTTCTATCGTGCCAGGAAAGAGGAACTAACGCGATAACGTCTTCAAGTATATACTAATACGGTATTCTGTGGAACTAAATAATGAAATAAGGACAACAGCGCCCTCAATGTCTCATTAGTTCTTTAGCTGAACAGACTCTGGTTACTTATTTCATGGTCGCTTGCACACTCAAATAGTCTGTTAAAGTCGTACTATGATGGCCCAGTGATAAGAATTCGTCGAAAATTATTTTAATTTCTTTTTTTTGGATTTCTTCATTGATAAATCCTTAATTGTGCCAAATGTTACACTCTTTACTCATTTTTCTAAATACGAATCCGAAGTTTACGCGTCATGTATTATTATTACATATAGAGATTTCGGATTGGGAGACTTTTAATTAGTAACTTGTGTGTAATTTCTACCTAAACATAATAATGCTAGATTCCAAACTAGTTCTTTTTATTTTGGTGATCATTTTTCATTCAACACCATCGTGCCCCAAATTAAGCAAAGCTTGTACAACGGCAACTAAATCACTTAAGTATGTTTTTTTTTTTTTTTTTTTTTTTTATTTGAAAAAATTCGAGCACCACAGACTCCAGGGTCCATGCCTTTTATAAACTAATACATTTTTTTTTTTTAGCTAACTTTACATATTTTTTTAAACTAGAGTACAAGAGGAAGACCTTAGTACTTAACTAATAACTGTTAATACTTAATACTTAAGTAACATGCACATGCACTTAAGTATGTTAATTTTTTTGTAAATACATACTTTTATTACATTAGAAATACCCAGACACAGAGCAAATTTCCATTCTTATCAAACAGAAGATGTTTGTCCTGGATGGGGGTCAAATCTACGACCTGCAGCTTAGACATACTATCAATTGTACTACTGCCGTGAACACAACTACTAAGCATGGTCTTTTTTTTTATACACTATAGATCTACGATTGACCACCAACTCGCCTGATGTTAAGCGACGGTGTGGCCGAGGATGGAGCTCGTGGATCTAGAAGATATCTATTCACTCTAGCCTTGAAAATTCCAAGATTGTAGGTCTCAGGAAACAGAGATGGCGGCAACGAATTCCATTCTTGTGCAGTATGCAACAGGAATGTGGATCGATATCGCTGATTACGGATTTTTGGCATTTCAACGAGAAATGGGCGGTAATTCGCCGATTTTCTGCTAGTCCTGTAGTGAAATGGGGAGGGTGGAATTAGGTCGTGAAGCTCTTGCGCACATTCCCCCAAATTCCGGTGATCATTGATTGATGGCAATTCAGAGCTTCGATATACTTAGTAGAAATTATACAAATTAGAGATAGGCATTAGATATTTTTGAATGTTTTACACACGATATTACACACATCCGGCGGGACTCGAACCCGCATTATCCCGATCTCTAGTGATCTGTATCCTAGTCTTTACCTTTTGGCCACGTGGGATGGTTCAAACTTTCGAATAGTATTTTTTGGTTAAACCAAACAAGCGTTGGTTTTAATAAATATGATCATTTCCAGAAACATGTAGTCGATATTTGTAACGTTTACCCGAGCGTGACAACCGACAGTAGAACGGTAGCCAAAACAAATGGCCCCCCAGTCGCCGTCTGCCAGCTCACACTGACCGGCAAACACGACGTGCCGTCCGCTGTTTGGATAGTGAGTTGTGAATCCGACTGTTCTACTCTGCACTCGACATACTGGGAGATCATCTGACTCAACTGTTAGGTATTACAAGTATTATCTCTGTTTCATTTGACATACATAGAAATATAGAAGATATATAGAAAATTAATTTCCAGCCCGAGCTCTTCCAACCTCACTGTAGATTAAGATACCTCATTTTTTATCAGCCCTGTTTGTACAAACTGTCCCACTGCTGCTGAGCGCGGGACATCTCATTGTGAGAAGGGTAAGGCTATAAGACTACCACACTAGCCAAGTGCGGGTTGGCAGACTTCACACATATTCAAGATCATTGAGAACTCTCAGATATGTAGGTTTCCTCACGATGTTTTCTTTCACCGTTTGAAGTTGGCAACAATCAACAATACGCACATAACTTCGAAAAGGCAGAGGTGCGTGCCGTGGGATTTGAACCCAGGACCTGCGGATCGCAAGTCAGACGGTCTCCCGACTAGGCTGCCGGAAACTTATGATGATACCTCCTAAAGATAAGAAATGTTAATATTAAGAATGAGATGCTTTTGTCTGTTAAGGTTTTAGAGTTTTTACTAAACTGGCACCAAGAAAACTATGACGTCTATAACTTGGTACTAACTCAGTCTTTCTATTCAGTTTTAAGAAAATAATTATAGTTAAAAAACTGAAACAGCCGACTTCAAAATACGCAATTTTGTTTACTTGGGTGACATTTTACCAGTTATTTTTTATTAAACCAAAGTACCGAACTGATTTTGATAAAATGTATAAGGGACCACCTCCAAACTGCCTACTAAACAAAAAAATAATCATCAAAATTAAGCGAAGTAATCTGTGAACAAATACCTATACAAAAAAAAAAACATACAGTCAAATTGAGAACCTTCTTTTTGGAAGTCGATTAAAGAAAAAAAAGGTGTAATTTATTGGCACGCGTATGAGTATTTTTATATTAATAACAACGTTGACAAACAAGTAAATTAAATCTTGAAATAAAAAGGGAACTTTCCCTACACGTAAAATGTGGTTTATTATTTTAGTAAATAGTAGACCAACTTATAAAATGTAAAAATTTATTCACAATAAGTAGTAAATGACTCATTCGAGTATATCCATTGCTGTTGTTAATTGTCAGACTTTTAATGTATTACATATTTCTGTATTTGTATGTAAAGTTGGTTTAGTATTCCTCTATGTGCCCTCAACTTTACAGAACTGTCATCACTCGGCTTGTCATGCGCATGAGTTGGTAATTTTTCGAGAAAAGTCTAACTTTTAAGTGTACTCGAAAGGTGACAGTTTGAAAAGAAAACAAAGTTCTGTTTGGATTCCTGACAACTGCACTGGTCTTGTAAGGGCTTGTGCAGACGACATGCCGAAAATGAATTTCCTACTTTATTTGAAATTATACTAGATTAGACTCAAGTTGAAAAGCGTACAAGTTTTCACACTACAAGTTTTGCTTATTTTGGGGCTAATAATAGTGTGAAAATATCCTCCAATTATTATAGTTTATTTATTATAGAAAGTGAAGCCCACCTATGGACAACTTCTGCGTATAGCTTAATTTCTTCTGTGACTATAGGTTGAAGACTAAGCAATTCGTCAGAGAGTTAAATCCGCGAACTTGTCTGTCATTTACGCAGGCTCTTAGGGCCTGCTTATTGTAGCATGTATTCCAAGTGTTGCTTATTTAGAGAATTGTTCAAGTAGCTGCTGTCAAGGGTTCAGAATTAGAGAGGAGCGCAAACAAGACGAGACTCGGAGAGCGAGTAACACGAGGACTGACACTGAGAACGGCATGACTTGTGAACACTGTGACACGACGCGAGTGGGGGGGGTGGGGGGGGGAGGGGAAGTACAAGTGAATCATTGTGTGCATATAAAACAAAATTAAGTATATCATTTACTTAGCCCTTACCGTATAGCTCCGTCTTTTATAAACCGATTTCAAAAAATATTTTTGTCTCATAGAAATTTAATCAAAATCGGTTAAAAAGTTTGATTTTAAAACAAAACTGCGCATTTTGAAGTCGGTTTTAAAGTTTTTTATAGAAAGGGCAGCAAATAAACAAGCAAACGACTCGTCCGAACGACAATTATCACCAATAATAGAAACAAAAAAAACATTTGGAACAACTACATATATTAATATCACTCAAAACACATTTATACGCATTTTACCCCAGCCACGCGGCCGTCACATTTATCCCATCATCTTCTAGAACCTTCCAATAACCCGGAGGCTGGCCGATATGAAATGTTCCCAGAACGGCGGGATTGCTGCGACACCGAGGCGCACGGCGGCGGGCGGCGTGGCGTGCCCTTAACGCGCCCGGACGTTTTGCTTCGATTCGATTTTGAGTCGCGACACGTGACACGGGTATAATAACCTTTTATTTTCCAATTTACGTTATTTTCCGGTATCGAGAGATGTCATCCAATAAATTTTATGATGATGGCGTTGATATAAGGTTATATTTTGTAAAAGTGACTTGTAAAGTGCAAAGAAGTAAACGTCATTTTCAACCCCCGATCCAAAAAGAGGTGTGCTATAAATTTGACGTGTGTATGTCAGGGTTTTTTGAGTTGTATACTGTATGGCATATATAAACTTGTGTGAAGTATTAACTTCACACAAGTTTATATATGCCATACAGTACTGACTAAAAGGAATTCAGAGTGAAGTTAGCGTAGGAGTTGGTTCATATGGCTTATACTTTACATTTGGAAAGGCTGTGGATGATGATGCCTAAGTGATTAATACGAATCAATTAATTTATATACAAAGGGAAAAACTTTGCTGAAATAAAAAACAAATCGAACTTGAACCACCTCTATCTGTTTGTTTATTGTATTTGCACGATTGAATGATAACCAAATTTTTGTTGAATATTTGAAGCTTTGAAAGAGGTCATAGGTTTGATTGTATCATCATTGTATCTATTTCCATTACCTTGGGGCTAAATGTACGAAAGACAGTATTAGACAATATTTCCGTTTAAGTTCCGAAACTGTGAAAGTCTACGTAATTTCATTTAGGAATATCATATTTTGGCGAAACGTAATATATCATATATGATTATTATGATTATGATGATATTCTATTATGATTATTATTCTATATTATTATTATTTTTGACTATTATGATATTTTTTGTTATATTATTATTATTTTTAGCCAATTAATTAATGAATTATTAATATCAAAATAGTTTTGTCAACCACCCTTTCACATGATTTATTATGAACTTGACTTGTAACTTGGGCGTTATGAATAAATTATTTGTATTTGTATTTGTATTTGTATCCCGTCATTTGGTCGTCTTCGTCCCGACCTTCATAGAATAGAATCTATTCTACAAACAGACCGTCCGTAATTTGATGTATACCTACTCTATATGTATAGAGTTTCCTTTATTTCAGATCTGAGGAAACACGGATCCTTACATTACAGTGAACGCCTTTTTGAACGAATATCTATCATGGCCTGATTACCTACTCTAAAACTGTCACGCAAAAGTACGCCTTAACGCTTGAAGAAGAAAGTTCAAAATCAATTGAGCACTAGAATAAGAATTTAGAAACCTTAATCGAAAAAGAAATCAAAGAACTCTGAATCAAGAGTCTTTGTGATATGGTTGAAATTTGATTGGATTTCTGTTAAGATTACAAAGAGTTTTTCGTGCCATAAAGAATGATCAAGAAAGCATTACTGTCGAGTTCTAAACGTTTTCCTAATGTTGTCCCACTGACTGTGACTGTGACCTTTGTTTTGACCCGGACCTTGTTTACCTTCGGGAGGTGGCAACATTTGTAGCGAAAAATATACTTATGTAGGAAAACTAACATTTTTGGCTCTGAAAGCGTTATTAATCTCGTATATGTATGGTATTTTTAGAATTACTATATCCATCTTGAGATTGTTCAACATAAGCGAAATTTGGCTTACAGTACATGTGTTCTGTAAACAGCTACAAAATGCCGTAATCAAATTTTCAAAAAAAAAAAAAGATAGGGGTGGCACTCCCTACATATAAAGAAGGGATGTTTTTTTTAATCAATTGAATAGGTCTCTTAAAATAAAACTATTTTATTTATATATTATTTTTCTTATTGTGAAAAAATTGTGTCCTCCCCTGCAATTGTAAACTATTGGACCTAGAAATTCATGATTAACCATAATAGTAGACCATATTAAATACTTGCAATGAAAATCATTTTGAACACTCTGGGGGTTGTTTGGATGAGATCGCTTTTAGAGATAAGACCCCATTTTCTAATGTGTTTATTGTCTTATTACTTTATGTGGTGTGGTGGTGGTGGTGTCCTATAAGTCTTAGAAATCTGACAACTAATTTATTTAAAAAGAAATTTAAAGCCTTGCTGGTTGAAAAATGCTACTATAAGATTAAAGATTATATAGACGATCGTTCCTTATGAACAAAATATTTTAATGTTTAGAAATTTTATTGACACAATTAATAAAAATAAAAAATAATTTTATATAATTGTATTATGACATGTTTAAATTGACATTTGATAATTAGGTATTTATATTAGTAGTTTTAAAGATCGATAGCGCCCTCTGATTTGCACGCCTCCTCAGGCATAACATGAAGCACATTAAAATTAAGAACACCAAAAGCATGTTATCACTCATGTTTAACGCAAATAAATTTACTTTGACTTTGACTTTGAATAAAGTGTTATTGATTGAATACAACTTTTCGAGATATAGCGATAAATTTGTATAAAACAAATAATTATAGTACATATTATGTACTGAAGTAACATTTTCGCAAAGTAGCTAAATAAAAAATATTGGCCGAGCAGTTTTCTTTTAAATTACAACATTACCTACGGAACCCTACTATACGTGTACTATACTATACGATACACTATGTACGTGTCTATACTATACGTGTGTATCGATACCGATTTGGTTTTTTTTTAAATTAATTTGAAAGATACTTTCAGAACGGCCCTTTAATTTCATCAAAATTGGTTCAGTAGTTTGGTTCAACTGGAAAATATATGTCTACAAGTAAACGAAATTAGATATTTTGATGTTCATATTATAATTAAATAATATTATTACTTATAATAGGCGGCCAAAATAAAATAGCTGTTAACCCACCTGATACAAATAAATTTAATTAGCGGCCAAAATAAAATAGCTGTTAACCCACCTGATACAAATAAATATAATAAGCGGCCAAAATAAAATAGCTGTTAACCCACCTGATACAAATAAATATAATAGGAAATTGTAGACGTAAACTTCCGTAATTAAAATCGAACTCAAAGTTAGCAAGCAGCAAGCCAGCGCCAGCGCTGCTGCTGTCTCGATGTTTTATATCGAAAGTTCCAGAGCTCCGAGTAATATGTTCGGGTGACAAACAGCATGTCTCGTTGGAGCAAACTTTTTGCCTACTTTGCAATTCTCCTGTCTAAACGGCTAAGCTTAATGTTTCGTGAAAAAATCTAATACTAACTTTTAGTTCAAGTTTTGATTAACTGGGAAAGTTTGCTAATAGTAGTTGGAACTATACCACGTGTGTATAGTGTGTTTTATTGTTAACCAGGCAAGTAGTAGACCATAGATAAGAGATGAGTCTTGAGCATTTCGGATCCAAGAAGTTTAGGTTAAAATTATATTTTTTGTTGTAATTAAATATATTCAAATTTTTTACTGATATAATTTTTTTTGACATCTCTTAATTTTTGTATAATTTTTTTGACTTATTTTTTTTATGATATATTAGTATGTTTATTTCGTAAGTAATATTATTTTTATCATAATGCCAACTCAGTGTAGATGTATGTCATGTAATTTATAATTATAATGTATGTGGACACAATGAATGTCGGCAATAAATGAATATAATATATACCTACAATAATGCAGAGACAGTAATTTTTTCACCTTTGGCGGGTTATATCTCGCACACATCACGTCGGAGAAAAAAATATCTAGCAAACCTTAGTTTAACTTTAATATACCTACTCAATCAATGATATCACATACGATGGGTTGGGATTGGAAATAAATTCATCCCTTCTATATATATACATATATAGGGTGCCACCCCCATATACCTACTCGTACTTATGTATATTTTTTGTTTGATTACGACAGTTTGTCGTAATCAAAATACATATCAACGAAATATACATATCAACATGCCAAATTTTGTTTATGTAGATCTGATAGTCTCTGAATAAAATAACTGTGACAGACGGACATGGCGAAATTATAAGGGTTCCTCGTAGTACTATGGAACCTTAAAAACGACCAGACAGACATTTATAATTTATATTATAATCGCTGAACAAACTAACGAACTATAAAAAACATAGTCGAATTGAGAACCTACTTTTCTTTGGAAGTCGGTTAAAAATTGGTATCACCTATCATGTTGCTATTGCCACGCAATTCCAATGAGAACCTCCTTTTTGTAACTTAGTTAAAAGTTAATTAACCATATCGTTGTTCCGGTTACCTCGCTGTAATCGGTTAAATTCTAACTTTTGAACTTTAATAAAAAATACATTAACGTGGATACAAGTAAACACGTCCGTTATCCACCCGGGAGCCGGGTACGCCGCGCCCGCGCCCGCCCCGGGTCCGGGAGCCGCGTCCAAACGGCTTCATTATCTGGGTAACACCGGCGGCGGCGGGCGGCGGCGGGCGGCGCGCCGGCCGATGGACGACCCACCTCACTACGTGACGATGGACCTGCTGCTGCCGGATGGACGGTTATTGATATTTTATTGGTACTTTGTACCTGTACCAAGAGTAGTCCTGGCGGTTGTGGCGGAGTTAGACAAATTGTAATAAGCTGTTTTATCTATCACGGTTATTGAGAGATCAAGTTTGACTTTGATCGCGGTAAAAATACTCATTTAAGTGAGTGTTTTAGTAAGTCTTATCAAACGAAGTTTGTTACGTGTTCTAATATTGAAATTGGAAGGTGGTTTTTGGTATAATTTTAATATTAACGTTTACGTTAAACTCAGACGTTCTTAAAAAATAGAATAAACATTTTATAAATGAATAGATAATTAATATAAAATGGAGGTGCATGTTTTTTTTATACATTATAGATCTATGATTGACGACCAACTCGCCTGATGTTAAGCGACGGTGTGGCCGAGGATGGAGCTCGTCGATATAGAAGATATCTATCAATTATACTAGAAAATTACAAATTGCAAATTTAATGTTTACTAAACAAACGTTGTTTAAATATTTTTTGCATAACTGTGTTCAACATACAAGTTCTGATGTTTGACAAAATTTCATAAAAATAGCTAGTCAGGTGTTTGTCGCTTTGTAATCTCAAACGAGTCCTAAAATTATGTTTCCACATTCTTCTTTTCACTAAAATAATCCCACTTGACGCCTTACTCGCCCATTTTTCAGCACCAAAACCGTTTATCGCCGGAACCACTTAACAAAATACACGCAACAGCTTAAAGAAAAACTTTTCTGAAAGCGACACTACCGTTTTTCCGCGAACAAAACGTTCTTGCGCTAAAAAATGTACAAACACTTGAGGGCGAGCCGTCGAGGGTTATGAAAATTTAACCGGGCCGGTTACAGGTGGCCGTTAAATTCCGGATCAGGATAATACCGGTATATTCCGGGTCTGGATAATGCCGGTATTAACATCCGGGTCGCGCCGGCTGCGTATTTCCCGGTAAGTGTGCGGTTTATTTGTACAAATTTGGTGTTCGACTGCAAATGGTCATGGACAGCAACAGCTGAAAGGATGGCGATGAATAAGTAAACAAACTGTACGAGTACAAGTATTGCATGAGAAGGACGGAATTCGTTTCGTTTTCTACACCTTTTCATGAAAGGAACGTAGGTTTTCCTTAACCTCTATGCCTTTTGTGAATTGTCCCAGAGCCAGACGTCGAGGAGAATAAAAGATTCAAACTAACTGACCCACAATAACAAGAAAACATGATACATTTGAGACATACTTGTAAGAATATTCTACTACTCAAGGAGATGTGAAGAATTCAGAAAGTCATTAATCCGAAGTTTGCAGAGTTGGCCTAATGTTATTGCATTGACTAATACAGCCATTTTACTAAATATTCCATAATTTTTCGAAGCTTTTTAATATCATTCATTCACGATATAATTGGTATCGTACAACTAAGTATACATCATGTGTACCTCAATTTTTCAGAGGTCCGGTGCACACGCGCGATGTTTCGACTGACAAATCGCCGGACGATATATTGGGATCAAGGGAGTTTTATCGAAGGATCTGAGAGGTAAGGGCAGGGCCAGGAGTGATCGTTGAAACGGATTCTACGATAGATGAAGGTACAGTCATGAGAAACGATGGAAAGTGGAAAAGTCAAACTGTAATGTAAATGTAACCAAGTAATTACAGTTCTCTGTTAACCTAAAAAACACATGAACACATGATGACGACGGGTTTAATTAACCGGCGATATAACCTCTCTCTTACTCCTCTAGTCCATCTGTCCAAGAAGGAGAGTTCGTTTTGAAGTGTCTATAATTAATTACTATCCTTTGTCTTTGATGAAGTATCCCTTTATAGACTAAACGGCTTTATCGACTATGATGTATAAGGTGATCTGATACATTCTGAAAATTATCATAAATATATCTTGCTAGTAAAATATCCGATTGCGAGATGCAAAGGAGTGTTACCTATGTGTTTAACAGCCTATGTTTGTTCCTTTGTATCTTTCCGGAAACTAAACGTGCGAGTTAATTTTGATGATTTAATATGTTATTAGGTAAATTGTCTTTATTGCGCGATTGTCATATTAGAACTGTAAAATAACAAAAAGTGCGTTACCATTTTGTCGCAAAGGCACAGGTCGTGCAGTTTGAAGCGACGTGGCTTGGATTTTTTTTAAGCTGTTACGTCGACAGTCGTTAAGTGATTTAAAATAAACGTCGGTGACGTAGTGCGAACGCGAAATGTATGTTTAAAAAATTACCCAAACCTATCTAGTAGAGTATCAAAATGAAGGGGTTTAAAAGGCAATTACAAAAATAAATTCAAGTCATAGGTATCTTTAAAAGTATTTTTTTTATCAGCCCTTTTTGTACAAACTGTCCCACTGCTGGGAACAGGCCATCTTCTCATTGTGAGAAGGGTTAGGCCATAGTCTGCCACGCTGGCCAAGTGCGGGTTGGCAGACTTTACACATCTTCAAGATCATTAAGAACTCTCAGACATGTAGGTTTCCTCACGATGTTTTCCTTCACCGTTTGAAGCTGGCGGCAATCAACAATACGCACATAACTTCGAAAAGACAGAGGTGCGTGCTGTGGGATTCGAACCCAGGACCTGCGGATCGCAAGTCAGACGATCTCACCACTAGGCTGCCGGAAACTTTTAATTTAATTTTAATTTTTTACAAAGTAATATATATGGATGAGTAAAAGTTATGCAGTACTGCAACATTGTGCTGCGATTCATAGACGAATTGAATACACTAAATTGAGATTATTATAGTGCTAATTTCGTTCTGAACAACAGATTACATACAAACAAAGTTGTTTATAAAGATTTTGTAGTAGTATGAAGAAATTGAGATACTAAAAATCGAGTATTAGTACATTTTAGCCAAAACGAATCAGAAATGTATAAGATACCCAAATAATAAGTAGTTGTTTACTAAGTACTGGCATACTCTGTATTGTACAATCTAAGATCAAATCCCCTCGTTAGCCAGTATTTTTTATTTTATTAGCGTATATTATCGTATTTTCTTTTACTGAAAGTAATATAAAAGTGTACATATATAACGCATTATGTACATTAGGCCGGATGTCGTACCGGAAACGTGGCTCTGCCGGAAGTACACCTCATTTCCGGTATCTAAAGCTTTCATTGGCATGTACTGGAAAATACTGGAAATGCCAGATTTTAGGGCGAGTTTTTATATTTTATTAGTATCCGAGTAAAGATGTTCTTACTGTGTAATCATTCTCAGTTTGAAATCGTTCACCGGTGAGCATATCTATTGTTATAATTGAAACGACAAAAATATAAATAAAAGAAACGTAATCCTAGTGTAACAAGTATGCTGTGATTATTATCTTTTATGTATTAATTTTTATGTAGGTACTAACTCTTAAAAGAAAAAGTGAAAAATGTACTGTGAAATGTTCGATTTAAATTTTATAATATAGTACTATTGTCGATTGTCAAGTCGTTATATTTATTAAATGAAGATATTATGTAATGTTGATGCAATTACTATAAATGTCGGTAAGCAAAACATTTGATACTTAGGTAAATTAACGGAAAAGTTGTTAGATGCTCCAATGATTTTATCTCAAATAACTGGACTTGGTTTTACAAGAGATCTTACAACTCTTCTGCGATGGAATAACTCTCTCGCATTGCGATACTTGGATGTTCTTACGTTTTATGTTTTTTACTGGATTTATTTTCCATGTTTCATTCCCGCCAAAACTTTGTAACTTAACAAGTATTTTCATGTTAAATAAGGTTTTAACACTGACATACTAGCTAAATCAAATTGCCTTTAGTGGGTTTTGATCATAATTTCACAGTTTCACTAATATTATACCATATTTAACATATACCTAACCAATTCCACAAGCGCAACACCCACCAAGCGACCGACCGACGAGCAGAACAAATGGCTCCAATCGAAACAACACTTCAACCAGTAATGGTAATGTCGAACTACCCACGCCGCCGCCGGCGATATCTCTAAGCCCTGTATTGTCACTCCGCTCCGCAGCGACTGCACAGACACAGGGCATATCGTGTTACCTACTATAAATTACCGACCAAATGATACATAATAAACTCTAAAATTCAATATGGTACTGCTCATTTCACACTCGAAATTACAACTTACACTTCTCAGCGCATTTTGATTTTATCAACTTCTAAGGCAAAAGGGATAAAGTTCAAATTGGAAAAAGGATTTGTTGCGCGATGGTAAAATTGTGATGGTTATTGAGTGCCGTGTAGTATTTTATGTTGAAGTTTACGAGTCGATATAGCGTTACACAAAAAGGAAAATAAAATAATATTATTGTGGTCTCAACTCTGAGATTCGCTCGGTTTTATGAGGGTTTTAACTTTAGCATTAATTTATAATGAAAATGTAAAAATAAATTACAGTTTAAAAAACTAAAAAACACGCTACAAATTATTGTGGTCACAGTTCATTACAAGACTTTTCTAACAAATCCAAACACAGCTATGATACGATGTTCCATCATGAAGTTCTAGTTCATATCTTCCGGCTCCATCATCAGATCAGTTCGACAGTACCATATTATAGTATTGTCATCAGAACTACATACAGCTGCCAATTTTCATGACGCTACGATCCTTGGAAGATGGTTAAATTAGTTACCTTAGATTTCATTACATACAGGTCGACCTAATAAAAGCGTGTTAAACATGCATACCCTTGCCATGCATTCCAAATCATATACTTACACAAAAATTCATGTCTAATTTGATCAATTTTCGAAATTGTAAATCTTGAAGATTCTACGATTACAACTTTTCTTGACATAGCGATAAATATGGAAAACATCAAGACGTTATTGTTCAAAAGTCATTCACAAACAACATGTGTTAGTTTAATAATAATAAGAAAGCGTGTATACTCAGAGCACTCACGCTCACTAAAAAGCTTCTTCTTGCGGCGGCTGTGTGTGGCTGCGGTCGCCCTCTTCCCTCAAACATGGTTGACTCGGCTCGGGCTGGCACATGCGTCAACTCGTGAACGGGTGCTGCTTGCGGGAGGGAGCTGGACTGCTCGGCGTATACACGCATGCATGTTAGTTAAGTGTAAATTAATTGTCTTCCTCTTGCATAGCTTAAAAAAAATGTAAGTAGTTCTAAATGCATTTATTAGTTCATAAAAGGCATGGACCCTAGAGTCTGTGGAGAATACATTTGTTAAAATAAAAAAAAATAAAAAAAGTCATTCACCCTTTTTCACACCTGTTTTATAAGCACATCAGTTTTGGAACTGTTTGTGTGAAAAACTCTACTATAAACGTGTCTCGACCTTCGTCCTTAAACTTGGCCCAGACGAATATTATTGTTTGTCGCGAATCGTGAGATAATAAAATTAAAAATAATAACTGCGCGTACGGCGCGGGCGCACGGAGGTATTATAGAACTTTATGCCGCCATCTGCGAAATTATTTACATATCGTTCGATACGGAGTGACTAACTTTACGCTAGTTTAGGGTGCGATGGCTTCGATAATTTTAGTGTTGACTTACTGTGGAGTTTAATATT
This sequence comes from Lycia hirtaria, assembly GCA_947563715.1. NCBI lineage: Eukaryota > Metazoa > Arthropoda > Insecta > Lepidoptera > Geometridae > Lycia > Lycia hirtaria. The sequence continues at coordinate 36,989,572 of OX387385.1, forward strand.
CTGCTAAAAGAATTAATTCCTATTACACCATCCTATTTATCGTGCCTGTCGGCAGGGACAGGGTGGTGTAATAAGAGACAGGGTCCTATTCGGTCCCGATCTCCATATTTTCCAGACAGGGACCCGATAGACAGAGACCGAGAAATCGGGTAGTGTAATTACGTCTTAATATCGTGTTTCCCTTCTGTTGGGTAGCCGCGACATGGATACTAGCAGCGGTAGTGATCGTCATGATGTTGAATTGTTTTTTAACCCCCGACACACAAAGAGGAATGTTGAATAAATAATAAGTTTCATGTGTGTATCTGTATATCTGTGTAACTGTCTGTGGCAACTCTACCTCTCAATGGATGAACCGATTTTGATATATGTATATATTTTTTTATTTCAAAGAGTGATCTAGTAGGGGAACAGAGGGTAATGGGAGCCAGAGGGTAATGGGAGCGGTGCGACTAGAGACAAAACTACAGCTCGTATTCACTTGGTTGGCACTCGGGCGCCTTCGGCACGCTGCGATCGTTTTTCCCTGCGGTGCTAGACTCGCCAGTGCCACGTGTTGTGTGGTCACGGACGCTTGTCGATTTTTTGGTCCGATGCCAAGAAAAAGGGAACGCACCAATACGAAAGCGTCTGTAAGAAAGACTAAGAAAATGTATCGCAGGAAAAGGAAAAAAATTAAAGAAGGCAACCAACAAAAAAGCAAAAGTAAAAAGAGTAAAAAAGAAACTTTTTGAGGATGAAACTGACACGTCTGAAGAAGAAGACGTTGAGAATATTTGCGACGATAAGTCAGAATATTCAGAAGAAGAGACATTGTGTGCTATTTGCTGTGACACATGAAAAAATAACGAAATATACGGTAGTTCTGGTTTTGACAGCCCGGTTGATTATATTTGCGTTTTTTGCTTGGATCCTTAAAGTTAATTGTTATAAGGTTACGTTTATATTCAAATTTATATGAATAAGTGAGATTTCAGACTGACATAGAATTTTTTGGGGGGATTTAATAATAAAGTAGCTCTCATTACACATATGGGAATTTATAGGCTCTCATTTTCCGCAAAGTCGGGTAATGAGAGCGATTCTGTTTTTTTCTTTAAAGTTTATCTGTGGTCAAATGTCTAATAATGTAATGTTAACGCTGTGATTAAATGATAGTCAAATGAGTAAGGATTTAGTTTCTATTAAAAAGTTTCTAAAGTATCCATAAATTTGCCTTTAATTGAACTTTTTCCTTAGTAGGCTCCAATTCCCCCCTTCTCCCCTATTCTTGGTAGGTAGTAGCTAATAAGTAAGTGAGTGTTTCATCAAAATTGATACAGCCAATAAAGGGTACAGCTGTTTTTTAAATTTACTTTTATCAGGTGCAGTTGTAATGGCCTCACCATATCGCCATTTTTCCCGTACCATTTTGTTATTTTGCACGGAATGCGTTGTCAAATAAGAAGATGTTGTTACAAAGCGTTTCATAAAATTATAAGAAACACTTTAGTTCCACATTCATCGTGCGAACTGCTAAATTGTGGAAGACGCTTCCTGAGTGGGAATATATAGTCTGGGTGTCTTTAAATCTCGAGAGAATTATATTTACTATTGACTACGTTTTGTGAAATAATATATGCAGTAAGTACAATATATATATATATATATATTTAAATTTGCAGCTTCACAGTGTAGCGTCGAACCTGCAATATGCAAATCAGTTGGAAGATTGTTTCTCCCTGCGCCAGCATGTACGTAATAACCGAGTCGTTACCTCGCAATGAACACACTCCGCGTTTTATGACACCAGCTAGAAACCAGACAACTGTTCGCTATGGACATTCGCTTTCATTAACTGATATACCTAACAGTGTAATAAACGACTACATATCGCGTGAGATTTTTTGCAATTAAATGCTCTTTGGTTTAAGTACTTATCTGGCAAGAGAGAATTATTTTTTACCTGATTACCCAGAAAGAAGGGCAAGGTTTTCAGTATATTTTAGTATCTAAATATGACTTCTATTGACTAATATTGACTGAAGAAGACTTAAAAGAATGAAGCGACAATGATCCATGGTGGATATTCCAAAAATCAGTTTTAGTTCTACTTTTATTGTACAATCTTCTGGAATTCGCTGCTTAGTGAATTTTCCCCGATAGATATAGCTTGCCTGCTTACTGTCCAGGGCCACCATAGATTTGGAAACCAACACTGTCTACGTAGTCATATCTGCACACTACTGCTTAGCCGTTCAATAACTGGAAATACTTTCCTCGGGCGTACTCTGCAAAAGACTACAATTCTAAAGCTTTGCACGTTCGTTAAGTTTGTCTTTTGAAGCCAAACATATTGTACTTTCAATCGTAATCCTAACTAATATTATAAGCATTTTAATAAATAAATTTTAAGCGAAAGTAGCTCTGTCTGTCTGTCTGTCTGTCTGTCTCTGTGTCTGTTACCTCTTCACGGCTAAACGGCTGAACCAATCGTAATGAAATTTGGCACATTTTTTAAGACCTGGAGAAGGACGTAGGTTATATTTTATCATCATCATAATTTTTCGCCACTACGCGGGTGACACCGCGGGCGTAGCTAATGATCTCATTAATATAGCCCGACTATAACAAATCGATTGTCAGCTCATTAATCTAAATTTACTAATAATAAAATATACTTAATACCTATACTAACTAATATTATAACCCTTCCCCTTTTCCCTGTAGTTGGATAAAGAGTGCTGCAGTATCCATAATACACCAGTACCGGACACGTTCATCTGTGACTAGTCTCATGGACTCACCATCCTGACTAATACTAAGTAGGTAGGTATTGACTAACGTTTCCCAGAACAGACAAAAACTAATCCAGAATGGATGTTTTTTACCAACAGATAGACGTGATTAATGTGGAACCAGTCGTATGGAGTCAAGTGGTTTCTGCGCCGCGCTGGGTGCACATGTATGATAAGAGTAGGTACAGTTCGCGACACACTCAAATACCATTCTGGATGGATTATAGTATGTTAGTCCTGAGTTAGTTCCTTTTGGACGTCAATTTTTTGACGTTAAATATATAAACCTTAATCTTGAAAATTCCTGAGAAATGTAGGTAGTTAATGTTAATTTAAGGAGAGGAGAGGACTTTAAAAGGTCAGGTTAGGTTTCAATTTTTAAGACGCATCACACTCATACCTTTCCACATGGATTCTCTATGTAGCACACTAATTGAAGCGAACCCCTCATCATTGTGTTGACAAATAACAGCACCGACACCGACACCGACACCGACACCGACAATACCGATTTGATTATTATTATACATGCAACCGATCACTACGAGTAGAAGTTTAGTAGAGATGTTGTGTGTTATTTCCGTTTACTTAGATAGAAAACAATACATAAATTACACTAATACATAACAGAAGCTGTGCTTGGTTTGACATGTAAAAAACATACAGACCGGATTGATAACCTCCTTTTTAGGAAGTCGGTAAAAAAATGTTGCTTTAAGACATCAATAATCACTACACAGCTAGTATGTCGGGTTTGAAGTCTGAACATCGTTCAGAGCGGTTATAAAATTTGGTGCGAAATATAAATGATGGTTCAAGATAAGACATCGGTAGCGGTTATGGAAAAACAGCAGGTATACGTCTGGCGTCTCTACACATGACATGTCAATGTTTCCGAGGAAAAAAGTAACTCTGCTTTACTTCGTTATTTTGTTACTATATAAGTATGTATTTTAAAGTTGACATATTAGGCATATGACCACGTCTCCCTTGACGTTAAATAAAATCGAATATTTACTTAAAACTGGCTTACAAAATTACAACATTTTAAGAATCTAATGTGTATTTTAACATCCTGTGTAGCGAGTAAAGGGTCGTCGAGGTGAAGTAAACCCTTATCGTTAAACAACCAACGTTAATCAATACAAGAGGCGATACAAATTTTACGACAAAAAAAAGGAAAATAAATAAAAACGAGACGACATTTGTGCGACAAGATGGCGACGTCAAGTGGGCAGCGCAGGCGCAGGTAGCAGGGTAAGAGCTCTTGACGGGGTAGTGATGTACTTACTTGCACAGAGATTTTTTAATGAATAAGTTCAAAATTTACAAACAAAAAGCCCTGAATGATTTATCAACTAAGATATTTTTAGATGCAATCATTATGAGGACATTACTTGTTAGATTATATCAATATTGACTTGTAGACGAATTGCAAATAAATACACAGATTATAACCAAAGGTGTAAATATAAAAGTTGGCACATGAAATTGATACACGAATACTGACACACCACATTTAATATTGATAGATATAAACATAGAAACTACATATAAACTACATCTCGGGTTGAGTCAAGCCGATTATCTTATTTTCAAATTGTTAACATTTAAAGTATTAATTTATTTTTGACATTTTATTTATTATTTTGAACTTTGACATATAATTTTACATGACATTTATTAATAATTAATATTCATAAACAGGACATTAATTGTATATCTTACTTTTTTCCAGTTGTTACTCATTGAAATTAAACCATTTCACCTCAGTCTCACCCTTGACAATTTCAATGACATTTTTATTATTACTGTATTAATAATTTTGTTGCAAGTAGTTAAAAAGGCAAATCTTGGAACAATTTTATTAGTTGTTTTGTTTTCTAACTATTTAATTTAAGAGAACATACTTTGTAAAACGACTTGCCTAGTACCTATAGCGATTTTGTTATAAGGCCAATAAACAATTTGAATTTGAAAAAAAAACACAGCTGTTAAGAAAATCATGAAAAATTATTTATGAATTTATAAGCTTTGTGTAAAGTATATACACAAATATATCAGCAAATACACAAAATTACTCCATTGTAATCCCATATCAACCACAACAAGCACTACAACAATTTCTATCGACAAAATTGGCGCGAAAGGCACATCACTATTGACCGTGTGTTTAAATTTATCAAACACTCAAGATTCTTATCGTGACAGGCACATCTTATTTGTTGGCTTTAAAATGCTCAATCTGGGGCTCCGGGCTCCGGACTCCGAACTCCGGGCTCCGGGCGTCCGACAACAAAACACTTTTATCCTTTTTGGAACATTCTCAAATGACTCACATTGATTTGTTGGCAATTTAACGCAAAATGGACGTAAAACTAATTGTAAGCGTTGAAGCGACGCGACGTACGGACGTGTTTATTTTATTAATTCGGGTAACAATTTGAGGTAATCGTAATTCGATGAGCTTCCCAGAAATTACTGCACTTTTTAGGGTTCCGTACCTCAAAAGGAAAAAACGGAACCCTTATAGGATCACTTTGTTGTCCGTCTGTCCGTCTGTCCGGGTGTCAAGACCTTTATCTCGGGAACGCGTAAAGGTATCGAGTTGAAATTAAAACCATATACGCAGATCCATAGTATCTAACTGCAGAAATAAAAATAAAAATTTCAGTTTTCGTAAAAAAAAGTTACAGCCGAATATGTCGTAAAAAATGCACATTTCGACACTCACAGAGGAATCAAAACCTATGGGGTACTTCCCGTTGACCTAGAACTCTGAAATTTGGCAAGAAGCATTGTGTTAGAGTACACATATAGGAAAAAATCTGAAAACTGGATTTTTTTAATTTAATCACAAAAAAATAGTGTCGTTATGCAAGGAATGAGTGTCGAAATTTTAAAATGAATTAACCGTATCATGTGGGGTATCATATGAAAGATCTTAATTAGCATTAATTAAAACAGGTTTTTAAATATTTTTACTATGTATATTTTTCGGTATAAAAAGGAAAATAAAAAAAAAAATGATTTCCCCCTTTTATTTACTAGTTTGTACGGAACCCTCGGTGGGCGAGTCTGACTCGCACTTGTCCGGTTTTTTTTTTTAATTTTTAGTAAGATACAGAAGTTGTTTGCTGTCATCATTACTGTCACCAGTGCTTAGTGCTTGCGTTTTGCTGCAATGTTATGGTAGTCCTCCTTTTTTACCCGACTGCATAAGAAGGAGGGTTATGTTTCGAGTATTTGTATGTATTTATCATATTTTACAGCGATTTTACGCATACTTTCTTACAAAAAACGTGCGTCGGGTATTTTGTTTATATTTGAATATAGATAAGTGTTACTCGACTGCTCAAGAAGGAATCTTATGTTTTTCGGTTGTTTTTCTTTATGTTTCTATATTACCTCCTGCAACCTAAACGGCTTGGCCGATTGTGATGTGCGAGGTGTCGTTAGATTCGTCTTCACTTTCTGAGTGTCGTAGGCTATTTTTTTGTTATAATACTTAATTAACAATTACATTTTTTGTCGTGTTGTATGCAAATAAATTATCTTTATCTTTATCTTTATCTTTATCTTACATATCTCTCGCAAATACACAAGTGATAAAAACAAGATAAACAAGTGATTTTACTAGAATTATTCTACAATATGCGTATTTATAATCTTTTACAGTTATTTTACCCATACTTTCTCACAAAAACGTACGAATGTACGTTAACGCTGTTGAATAACAGCGTTACAAGCGTAAGGAAATGGTAAGTTAGACTACAAAAAACACTTTTCTGCAGTCGGGTATTTTGTTTTTCTTTTAATATAAATACTTGTACCTAACTGCACAAGGAGGTTCGGCGAAAGTACCTCGTATACCTATATAAAAACATAATTACATACAAACATACATAAACTCGAAAAACATAACCCTAATAAAAAAGCACTAATATTCCATACTTAGAGTAAAGACTAAGAACGATCAAAGAGCACAGTGTGTCTCGCGTCGCGTTACACATGCGTGTGCACATCTCTGGGCACTCGAGCCTGGGTGGCTGGACCTTATTTATAGACAAATACTTCTATTTTCCGCGGTCTCTGTATGATATTTATATTTACATAATGTAGTACTTTTTTTATAAAATTTTTTGAAACCGTCATCTGGTCGGATGTGTATGTGTTCTCTGTGATCTCCTACACAAATAGGGATTATTAATTTATTATATGTATTTGAATTTGATTTATCTAATGTATTATGATTTATTTAAATTTTATATGTATGTAGTCGTAAATTGTGTTCATACCTGTAATCATATTGTGTAATCTTACTAGTAACTCTGTAATTACAATGCAATTTTCTTGTTTATGGGTCAAAAGTTACCCGAAATAAATTGATTTTATTTTAATTGTCGAATATTTACACTCCGCTTGCCACATTACATATTATGTTGTTATTGTAAATTCATAACTACGGAATGTGTAATTTATTTTCATACAACAATTTAGTTTTTCCAAATACTATTTAAAAATGTCTAATGTATAAAAAAAAATAATTTTGTAATAATTTTGCTAGAAAGGATCCGATGCAGCGCAGTATAATCAGTCGGTTTTAGTTTCTCGATCTTATAGCTTGTATTGTTTGGTGTATGATGATGAATAAGGAATCATCAAGTACATAATCAGAAAGTATAAAAAGTAAAATATGTGTTATATTAACTACTTAGCTCTGCTTAGTTTGGGATAGATGGCGTTTTGTAAAATATCCACCAATATTTATTTATTCATAATAATAAACGTTTATTTCAGGCTATTAACTACCCATAATTATCAATAAGACATACCATAATTTAAAATTAACTCATATGAAATAAATAAATGTAGTAAAAAAATAGTGTATACGTATTAATTTATTTATTTGTAATATCTATTTTGGGACTTAAAAACTCTTATAACCTAACTTTGCCAAAACCTAATTTATCGAAGTAATTTCCTATCAGTTTAGTGAAGAGGTCAGAACTATGAATAGAGCGCGGCCGGCGCGCGTCGGGCGGACTCGGGCGGCACGTGTGCAGAGTTGTGCACCAGTACCTACCTACGGAGCGGGATTACGTTGGTTTAACTGATCGGGGAGATTAGAACATCCTTCCTCATTTACAGCGTGCCACCGGCCGCACCCGGTCAGCTCCACTCGCCTCACTGACGGAGAATTTTGATTAGAAACATATAATTGTTTAAAACATGCTCAACAAAACAATGAGAAAGATCTATATTTCACATCTGTCAGTCGTCCCGCGATGGCTCAACTTTTTAAGCCCCGAACCAAAAAGGTTATTATAAGTTTGACTTATGTATCTTTCTATCTATGTATCTGTCTGTAGCAAGTAGCTCTTATGGTCCAATTTTGAAATTGTTTTTTTAGGGTTCTATACCTCAAAAGGAAAAAACCCTTATAGGATCACTTTGTTGTCCGTCTGTCCGTCCGTCCGGGTGTCAAGATCTGTACTTATATCTCGGCAACGCGTGAAGATATCGTGTTGAAATTAAAACCATATACGTAGATCCATAGTCTTGCTGCAGAAAGAAAACTCAAATATCTCAGTTTTCGTAAAAAAATGTTACAGCCGAATAATTCGTAAAAAACGCACATTTCGATACTCACAAAGGAATCATAACCTATGGGGTACTTCCCGTTGACCTAGAACTATGAAATTTGGTAAGAAGCGTTGAGTTAGAGTACACATATAGGAAAAAGTCCGAAAACTGAACATTTTAAATTCAATCACAAAAAATAAGTTAAAATTTTTAAAGTGCTTTAACCGTATCATGTGGGGTATCATATGAAAGAGTTTAATTAGCAAAAGCTAAAACAGGTTTTTAAATATTTTTACGATGTATATTTTTCGATTTATGAAGGAAAATATAAAAAAAATATATATAATTTCTCCGTTTTATCTACTAGTTTGTACGGAACCCTCGGTGGGCGAGTCACACTCGCTCTTGTTCGTTTTTTTTTGGTTTGAAATAGGATTTAATCGAGAGTATTCTTAGCTTTCAGTTAGCCTTGTTTCATCTAAATCGGTTCAGCCGTTTTATATGTCTGCGGTTTTTAAAATTTCCCAACTCGTTCAAAGTGATAATAAATTGACGATACATTTTGCAACTTCATAACTAACCTACAACTACAAAGAATATTGTTGTTTCAGCTGACTTTCCGCAGGTCAAGTTTATTGCTGGTATTGAACCCATTTTGTCGTGATCTTAATTCAACTGCACCATCATCTGAATTAATATCATTAGGTACCTTTATATTAGCGTTTACAAAGGCCTTTCGGGCGACTTAATAGCTATGACACTAGGGCTGGCGACTCTATACGTCTATACGATCTTACTTACTTACTAACGTGATTGTTTCGTCAGGGAATACCGTCCGTAGCGTTGTAAGTTACAGTCTAGCAGTCTACAAATAGTCAAAACGAAACACGTAAACATGTTTGTGAAAGATTTTTTAGCGTTTATTAAGAGTAGATGCTAAAACCCATTTTTATGTTGTTCATAATTAGCCGGCTGCCTCTATTCCAGCACTTTACGTGCACATAAAGAAGGCAATCGAGATAACATTAAAAGCTCAAAAGCTGACGACAATGTTGCAAAGCGATCCGTGGTCTGTGGGCCAAGTTATCTGCAGTGAACGACTTCTTAACCAACAGAAACATGATAAGGTGAATTGTTCAGTCTACACATTGGCACAAGTTATGCCTATTAATACTGTCAATCAATTCATTGATGTTGTAATTTTGAAAGGGTCAGGCCCTTAAGGATGCTATTTGAACGATCACAAGTTCTCCACTCGCAAATTGCTAGTCTATTATATAGTAGTAGACTATGAATTTGTCAAAAAAAGTAGCGAAATCCTATCAGCGAGTGGTGAACGGGTGTAGTTCAAATAGAAGCCTTGAGACCCAGCTAGCGTTTAGTACTCTTGCGCATGTCAGCGAGCTGTCTGACAGATAGATTCTGTTATCACCTGGGTATCTTAGTATTTCAGTAATTATCTCCAATTATATAATTGTTTTGTTTGAGTGAGAGTGTGCTGAATGTGCTATTTGTTTGAACTCGATTAGAAAGTGTAAATCATTGTACAAAATGTAGCTTTAGCATATGTACATAAAGATGAATATTTTCTGTGTTCAGATTTAGACTAAAAAGTTATCTTCTAGATTTCGGATTCGGATTCAGATTGACGAGATCCCTAAGAATATACCTTTTATGTTTAAAATGCGTCAAATGGTTTGCGCTTCGAAGGAAAATACCTATGTATCAGAAGAATAGAATACAAACGCAATATTTGGAATAAAACATGGGTGTGTAATATTCCTTGTAACCACGTGACAGATATATGTTGTCTATTGCGAGTCGGTTGTCGTCGCGTGCGGTGCGCGTACGAGCGCGGGTCCAGGGTGTGGCCTGGCCACCCACCGCGCGTGCCCAGTCAGCATGTGAAATGGCGCACGTTGTAAAGATAAGTGCGTCTACGCATGCGGTGCGACTGCGCGGCGGCGACTACAACTCACTCTCGATTATCTGTTAGTATTCTTACTAAAATTACGAGATAGCTGGTTACGAGAATACTAACAAATAAACAAGAATAGAGAGATATGTCTTACTGTAACATTTCATTTGAAACAAACATGGACAAGTGAAGTGAAGACTCTTAGTACCTATAATATAGATACCTATAATTGTTGGGTCCCCGCTGACTTTATATCCGCAAAGTTGTTGACAAAGACTTAAGAGCAATGGTAGGCTGTGCGTTGTCTGTCATCCAGTCAGCCACGCTGGGCAAAGCCTTTTAAAGATATTGATGACTCGATTGGGCAGTGTTATGTTTCCATATTTTTTTGTATGACAATTGAAAACATAAAACTGTTCAAGCAATTTCCTACTAAATATCTAAAGGCTGAATATGAACGTATTATCTCTCATTGAAAGAATATGTGCAGTTCAAACATTGACCTAATATGTACTACTTCAAACAAGTTTTTTTAAAGACGGTTACAAAAAGAAGTCCGTTATACATCTCTAGTTAAACAATATGCATACATTGTTGTCCAGACACTTCGTTTCAGATCATTTCCGACTAGAGCAGGACAGCTCCACACGCGGCCCGCGGTGACGTAAGCTCGTGTCGAGCGATTTATCGGTCGACACCCGCTCCGTGTCGGAACTTCCGGCTGCTTTATATCATCAGAGGAGACTCAAGTGCCGTGAGGAAGACATGGTTTCACTTACCTACTTGACTCTTTACTCGAGTATCTGTAAAGAAATAAACCAAAGTTCAGTAAGTAGCAGTTTTTATTGAACGTTCGACCATCAGCGGCTGTACTCTAATTCATGAGACTATTATTCCCCTCCATTATCGGATTGCATTCCCCTGTACTCGATACAAATGACTCGAATGATGACAATCGATTGATGTCACCGTTCCGTGCTCCGAACCATTATTGGTAACGATATAAAATTACATACTTACGTTATTAACCTACCGAGTAAGGAAATAAAAGCTACCCAACTCTATTGGACTAGTTTATAATAGCTAAATATAATACAAGTTTATAAAACTCAAAAACCTTGACAAAAAAGAAAACGCCTGAACCGATTGAAGCATAGCTAAGAACACATCTCGACAAAATCTTCTTTCAAACAAAAAAAACTAAATCAAAATTTTATTGTAAATCCGTTTAAGAGCTACGGTGCCACAGCGCACAGGCAGATACATAGATATAAGATACACACTTCGAACTTAGAACACACCACTTTTTGGGTCAGCAATTATTGTTCTTTTTATGAACTTGGATTTTGATTTGTTTAAGAGCCTTCAGAATAGCGTCTAATATTCACAAATACGAAACCAACGGATATAAAGAGCATGTATACAATATAGATTAAATATACATGCATAATAATATAAATTAAGCTCAAGGAGAGATAATGTACAGCAGGACATTATCGCTGCTTGTAGGAAAGGTTGGATTGGCCTTTCAGCCATACTATCGCTTACCACTAGTGAGGTAAGTAAGCAACTCTGAATAATATATTAATTAATAAATAAATAAATTAATTAATATATTAATTATTTATTAATATATTAATTGGAATGTGAAAATGTAGTATACAATAAGTGCGTATTTACTGCGAAGCAAATTCATAATATAAGTATCCGTGCTGTACTCGTAAGGTGGGTATGGGTAGGCAGCTGCGCGTGTAGAATGAGTGAGTGTGAGGCCCTTCCTTACTTATGGACGGGATTTGGTTTGGGCGTCGCGGGGACTTGAATAATCATGCTAATACTTTCCGAGTAAGCTTTCACCCTGAATTAAATACAGTTTTGCGTTTTATAGGACTTTTACACATGTATTCACTATTTCTAGATATTTGTGTTAGTTATCTATCATACCATTACATAAGGAAGTTATAATTATTGGGCCACTATATTATTTAGTAGGTTAGGTTATGTTAGAACATTAAAAACACATCGCGCGAGCCGAGCGAGCGTAGCGAGCGTGCCGCGGCAGCGGCCGGCGAAGCGCTAAATAATATGTTTAATGGAAATATGTATTCGGTTATCTAGTTCTTTACGATAAAATTTTGTTGTTGGTAGTTAAACTGTTAATAACCGTACTACTGAGACTTGTAAAGTCTCAGTAGTACGGTCAGCCGCCATTAACCGTACTACTGGGAATTAAAAGTCTCAGTAGTACGGTCAACCGGACTGGCAACCGTACTACTGGGAATAAACGGTATTTATTCATATAAAAGGAGAATTCTACCCTGAAACATTATCTAGTTTCAATATTTTTACTCCAGAATATCACCCAATTTTGATATTTCTACCCCTAAACATTATCCACTTTTGATGTTTCTGCTCCTAAAGGTAAAGAATGTGTTAGAAGGGCAGATGGCAACTATCCAACTATTCTCTTGTTGTTTAGAAAAATGCTCGTTGAACTTACAACAATTATGCGCTCAATGCTGACGTTTAGTTTAGCTGCAAATGTAACAGGAAACAGGATAGCTATGGAAACAGGCTTTGCAAAAATACACAGTAAATATGAACATATGATAAGCTTTTACCGCAGTATTTTGTGCAATAGTAGCAGCAGTATTATTTTAGTCTTTATTTCTGCAGTATCCGCATAACATCCCCGAAGTCTAATAAATGAGTAAAAGAGATAAAACGTGTCCGCGCAGTACGAGTACGTGCTACGTCGGTAGACACGGCTTCCTAATAGCACGTACTCGGGAATCATTACCGAAACAATGGAAAATTGCGTGTTTTAGCCGAACAATAAAAGCATGAATTGCGGCGCATCACTAATGTCTAATACAATTGTGCCGAGTGCTGTTCATGTGGCGGCCGCGTATGCCCCGCTAGGGATGGAGTTGGCTATCGATGAATTCGATGTATGTCGAAAAATACAAAATGTAACGGCGAGTTAATAAAAATTGTAATCATATCAGGTTTCCAACAAAATGGTGCTTAAGTATTAAAAATATCTCTCGTGAACCTTCATTAGTGCAAGAATCATGTGCAACAAAGTTTGCAAGTGACAAGTGATTTATAATCTAACCATTTCTTTTAGAAATGTAAGTACATACAGTCATTTAGTTTTCCAATCAATAAATTCAATTTAATTTAGATACTTATAGTTTTCAATATAATCATACATATAAATTATATTGACTGGCCTTGTGGCTCAGTTGGTAGTGTGTTTACGTCTACCTGCTGAACTGAAAGGTCGTGGGTTCAATCCCCACCCAGGGCAAACATTTGTGTGATAAGCATGGGTGGTTGTTCTGTGTCTGGGTGTTTCTATGTATCTTAAAGTATATATTTACAAAAACAGCCATCTAGTTCCATAGTACAAGCTTTGCTTAGTTTGGGCTAGATGGTGTTGTGTGAAATGTCCACAAATATTTATATTTATATTTTATATATATAGTATAAAAAAAATAACAAATTAATTTAATCGGCAATAATTAATAAAAAACATACTGTAGTGAATTTTGTTTTAATGTTACATATTATTATGCTATAAATTCTACTGGTTTGTCATGTCTTGAATGATACAGCGGTAAACTAACAAAACACTTAACTATTACAAAGCTATTAGGAATAAATTACTAATAAATACAAATCCACGATCTCCGCCTTCCTTCCCCAAAACATTCAGATCTTATCAACCCAATTCTAAGAAGCTATATCGATACTAAACCTACTTTATCGATATAAAGCATCGATAAGTAGCCAGCCCTTTCGCGCCCCTTCGGTTCTTGTCATTAGGGGTGATCCATCAAAACGTCCGCCTGGATTTAGGGTGAACGACGCGTGCGCGCTAGCCTCGAGGGTACTAGGGGTGAAAAGGGGGGTAGAAAGGGGGGAGGGTAACAAACAAAATTAGATATTCGTACGGTGTCCCCGCAAAGCGGTGAGTGCACCCTGATTGATTGCTACAGTAAAGATACATTTTTTTATTACGTTCGTAGATTGTTTGGTTACGTATTGAATGGATGCTTTCATTGCTTTCATTTCGGTCATTGCCCTTTGTGTAGTCGGGGTCAGTGAACCCTGCAAAGTTCGGGAATATTTGATGTAGTTATTAGGAGTTCTCCGAATCGGCGGAGATCGCGTGAGAGTCTAATAACTCTAGGGCTAATCATACCTAACGAGTTTTGGATTGTTTGTTTAAATGCTACAAACTTAATATCAAGACGTTTCGAGTATAGTGCTGTGATTCATGAAATGTTACAGGTTTTTGTTACAAAATGTAAACATTATATTTAACCGACATCAAAAAGGAGGAGGTTCTCAATTCGAATGTATTTTTTATATTTGTTAACGTATAACTCCATCATTTATAAACCAATTTAGAAAGTTATTTTTTGTTTGAAAGGATATACTTTCAAATTGGTACCATAGGAATTTCATCAAAATCGGTTTAGTAGTTTGGTTTTTAAGTTAAATATGCTCATTTTGAAGTCAGTTGTTTATTTAACTGTAATAATTATTACATTACACAATACCTACTAATGATTAAATTACCTGGAAACCGAGATTCAACAAAAATAAGAAATGAATAGGTTTTTAGGGATCCGTACCTCAAAAGGAAAAAACGGAACCCTTTGGATCACTTTGTTGTCCGTCTGTCTGTCTGTCAAGATCTTTTTTCTCAGGAACGCGTGGAGGTATCAAGCTGAGATTCATATCAAATACTCAGGTCTACTGTCCCTCAGAGCTGTGAAAAAATCAAACTTCTCAGTTTTCATCAAAAATAGTTACAGCCGAATATGTCGCAAAAAACGCATATTTCGACACTCGCAAGGGAATCAAAACCTATGGGGTACTTGCCGTTGACCTATAAATTTGAAATTTGGTAAGAAGCATTGTCAAATAGTACACATAAAGGAAAAAAAACGAAAACTGTAAATTTTTAATATAATCCCAAAAAAATAGGGTCTTTATTCAAGGAAGGAGGGTCCAAATTTTAACGTACTTTAACCGTATCATGTGCGGTATCATATGAAAGAGCTTTATTAGCAAAAGCTAAAACAGGGTTTTAAATATTTTTACGATATATAGTTTTCGGTTTATGAAGGAAAATATAAAAAAATATATAATTTCCCCCTTTTATCTACTAGTTTGTACAGAACCCTTCGTGGGCGAGTCTGACTCGCACTTGTCCAGGTTTTTCTAGGCAAGCGCGCCATCGTTTACCGTATCTGTCACTTCATCATCAGGCGAGTTGACGGTCAAGCGCAAGCCTATTTTGGAAAAAAACATTTATACGTGTGTAATCGGATAAGGTAAGAAACTATCGTACCGCTCCTGAGGCCGTTCCTTTTGATGCATGTAATTCATGTATTTGTTTTTACGATAATGTGATTCATTTAATGTAATTGGTTTTCAACCGTATTAATTGAATTAAATGGGTAAATAAATAAATGTAGCAAGAGTTTCTTCTTAGAAGTTGGTTTAAAAAGTGGCGCTTACTTTATGAGAAGATAAGATAGATATCATACTATTTGAAAGCATAGCATTAATATAGATAGGTATCTTGAATAAATTACTTTCTCACCACTTTTACAATGGACCAATGTAAGTACCTCAGTTTGTAGTGGAATCTACTGCATCGCAATAAATAAAACATAAAAGCTATAAAATCTTACTTTGTTGCTGAAACTTTCTCCAAGAAATTCCCGAGTATCCGCGTCCGTAGCGAGTTTAAAACTACCCACTTCATCTTTATTTTTAATACGTTATTTTTCATCGCCAACTCTGATACCATTAATTTGCAAAAGTTTCAAACTACTTCAACAACAAACAAACAATGCAAGTGCAGAATATGAATATACAGATGGACAACGATGAAAAAATTAGTATTATTCCTACTTAGTTCTTGTGCGAACCGTTGCAATGTTGTAAAGGTGCGCTTTAACTGATCGTATATTTTCTTTAGAACTCGTAGTTTTGTCCTGTAAAACAATGTCTAGCTTTTGCACGAGGCTTCACCCGCATACAAGAGTTTTCACTTTTATGGTTTTATTAAATATTTAATTGTTTTTTATCTGAAACTGAAACTATGGAAGTTTCGAAAGTAAAATTTTCGCAAGTGACTCACTCAACCAACACCATTTAAGTTTTTTTATTTTATTCCGAGAATCGATATTTAAATTTCTGTTACCTAATACAAACGGTGTCGGGACTCTATTTGTGTTATGATGCAAATTAAAACAATATATATCGAGTTGTTTCACAGCTTTTTAGCTTGTGTCGTCACAATTATCCTCATAATAAATATTCATCTCAAGTCTGTAAGCCCAGTGATATAGGCTGAATGTTCTTTATCAGCCGTCGCCTTCAGTTACTTCAAACAAAACAATTATAAAAATGGAGAAGTTTTAAAATCTTTGAATCAGCATTTCCCATATAAATTTATGTGTGTTTGTATATTTCTATTTCATTTTATTAACATCAGTTATATATGAACATATTAATATATATATATTTAATAGTGACTACAAGATGGCTCTTATAAGTATTCGTTGTCTCTCTTTTTGCATATTCTTTGTTTGTAAGGCAGGCGCAAAAAGAGAAGCAATCGGAACGTCTCGAAACATCGGCACCGGAAGTTGGAGCTCATTTGAAAGAGAAACAAAGCCTTGCGCCATCCGCCCGCCGCGCGCCAAACTAACTACTTAGCCATCGTAGTATTGGAACTACGGTTCCAATATTAATGGAGTGGTAGATTTCAATGCATGTCAACGTAATAATAGTTCATGAGTATGTTTTTAACCGACGAAAAAACGGAGGAGGTTCTCAAGTCGATGTGTTTTTTTTTTATGTATGATAAAAATGAGTAGTATGTAGCATGCATGTTTTTGATTACTTATGTATATATATATATGCATAGTAGCATGTAGTAATTAGTAGATTAAAGTCAAAAAAAATATAAAATAAATACTTTTTACAAAAAAAGCCGACTCAAAATTATTTAGGTATACTAAAATTACTTTATGAACTTAGTTATTAAAGTTTAATAAAAAAAGGTTTATTATTTAATGCTTTTCAGTTTTTACGGAGGTTTAATTTTTTACTAAAAAGTTTTTAGAGTAAGCAATGAAAACAAAAATTTCCCTGTTTAGCTATTAACGACAAGGCACACTAAGTAAAATGCTAGTCATTACTGCCTTATTAATTTAACTAAGAAGTGTGTGCGGGGCCCGACACATGCACCTTGCGCCACTCCCACGGCTGCAGCGATACACAGCTCTAATGACGGCTTTCTGCTTTCCCCGAGGAATTGACATTCTACCATGTAGCTTGAAGAGCCAGTCAAATGTTAACTGTACGTGTATGGCGACAAGGTTTACTATATAATGACAGAAACGTTATCGAACGGCTGAAAATGTGGTTACTCCATTAATCAAGTGAAATCGTTTAAACATTTATGTATCAGTGGTTCTACGAGTAGTAGACCTTGCGAGCACACCAATACGCTAGGGGCATATTCACATAGCTCAATAGATATATGCAAGCACATTCTAAAATAGTCAATTATTCGTTTCGTTCACTAGTCAGGGTATTTACTTTCACGGGGCAATACAATCTAAAAACTCTTATTTTCTAAAAAAAAAACACCAATACGGGTAAAATCGAGGAGCGAAGTGACTTATATAAATTAAATTCGTCAAGAAATACTTTATTTAACGAAAATATAGTAATGTGTAGGTTATTACAAGTTTATAAATCTTGTTGGAATACAGAAAGATAAAGTACCACTTTACCTTTTGCTTTGTTAGTCGTAAACTGAGTAAAATAAAAAATTTCACCGTGCGAGGATCGAGCTAGATTTGGAATTTAAGAGGAGCTATACAACTTGTTACTCTACAAGCTACTACTGTAAGCTACGGACATTAAGGGTCATTGTAGTCGTCATCGTTATGAATAACATGCAACTCAATTTAATGGAAAAAAAACTGACGCATTCAAAAAGTTTGTTTTATATAAAATTTTGATAAAATTTAAACATCTTATTTTCACTATTTCCGGTCGAGTCCTATAGTAAAAGTTGTTTATATGTTAAATGGCCTATTTAATTTAGTTATAATGAGAACAATGACTTTTAGAATATATTTTATGCGTCCCGTACAACATTTGCATTCCGTATTTAGTTTTTCTTAATACTAATAAAATTCGTTTACCGGTATTAAATATTTAATTCCAGACCCACCGTACGTACCCCTGGCTATATAGGTGGCACTCGTGCGCTGGGTCCTAAAGTTAAACGGTACCACCGACTAATGGTGATGTACTCGTAATATCGAAATCTATAGCTGACAATTGTAAAAACACTTAATGTAATGGCTGGTAGATACTATATTTCTTCGTATAAAAATGTTGCGTATGTAAAAATAATTTTAGTAATCGGGACAAAATTGTGCTGTTGGAATAATAATCATTTTTATTCGTTGGTTAACACAACACTCGGTTAACATTTTAACAGACAACATTGTAACGGATTGCGTGTATTTGTATTGTTACAGAAGTCTAGACAAATAGACATAGACATAGACAGAAATTTGTTGTGACAAAAAACTTACAACACTAAAAATAAAAATAAAATTCATACATCATAAATAAAAATCATACAAAAAATATAAATCATACACAAAATATATAAATGTTTTTGTCGAAAACGTCAAATACGTCTATTTCTGATGCGTTCACAGAGTAGTTGGACATTTATGATTAAACTTAGCTTTAGAAAGTATCCTTAGAGAAAATTATGCAACGTTTTACAAAAACGCAGTAAAAAATAAAATGAGTTCTGGCATCTCTTAATAATAATAATAATAAAGGAACTAACGGAACTAACCTGTCTGCGTATCGTTTCAGAATGCTGCCTTTGTTCCAGGCCCTTGAACCTACCGTCACCGTTTCAGCCCAACGATTATCGGATCAAGTGCGGGCTATCCACCGGTGTAAGCTGCTGGATCAGACCGTGCTTGATCGGCTCCGCCTGGAGGTGCTCTCTGCTCGTCTGACTTCTTCGTCGGCGCGTGACGCGTCGCCTCTCGCGTCGTCGCCTCGGATACTGGCCACAGAGCCGCAATCGGAGGTGACACTTGCGACATCGACGCACCCCGTTGTTGACGAGGAAGATAGTGCGGGTATGACTGTTTCCATTCATGTGAGTGAGCAATTGAGGAGCACTTTGGAAGACACGATTTTACAATATAGATTCGCACTCGACTCTAGGCCACGTCTACCACGTTTGCCTACTCATAGACGTAATTTAGCGTTAATGGGAGCCCTAAATGCTCTTTTAGCTCCGTATCTGCGGACTAGCAGAGATTTGGTTGATACCCACTCGATTCTATACTGCGGTGCCATCGCGGTGTGCCGTGTTGCACGCGTTAAATTCCCGGACATTAACCGTGCACCACGGCGCGCCGGAGATGTACCTGCATGGCAAGTGAGAATCGAGCGGCGTATTACTACGTTCAGGACTCTCATTGCAAAGCTGATCTGTTTCAGCCGGGGGAATACTCGCCCCCGAGTAATGCGTTTCGTGGCGCAGGCATTTGCGGGGACCGGTATTAGGTCCCAGCACTACTTAGCCAATGTCACGGAACGCATCGACTACCTAAAACAGAAAGTCTATGCATGGGCAAACCGTATTCATCGCTACAGAGAGCGTGTGAATAGATATTGGCAGAATCGCCTTTTCCAAAGTGACCAAAGGAAGGTGTACCGAGGTTGGGAAGGAACCGAACAACGTATGAGCGACGGACAGCTACCAGACGCAAGCGCCATGACTGATTTTTGGCGTGGTATCTGGTCGGTGCCCGTCGAACATACGGAGGGTGATTGGATGCGGGTTGTCGAGCGCGAGTGCGATATCATCGAACCCATGGGGTCTATTGTAATAGACCCCGTAGACGTTAGTTGTGCGATCCGTACGACACAGAACTGGAAAAGTCCTGGGCCGGATGGATTGCACAACTTCTGGATAAAATGGATTCGATGCTCGCACGATCGCTTGGCCACACAATTTCAAGAAGCCCTCGAGCTTGGTTCTCTACCAACCTTCATGACTACCGGGGTCACCTTCCTGCTCCATAAGTCCGGTAGTACCACGGAAGCTAAGAACTATAGGCCCATCACATGCTTACCCACCACCTACAAGCTCCTTACATCTATTCTGAAAAACAAAATTAATGCGCATTTAGTCGCTAACAACGTTTTGGCCTTTTCTCAGAATGGATGTAAGGTTGGGTCCCGTGGTACTAAAGAGCTTCTCCTCATCGATACGGCTATTAGCCAGCAAGTCAAGCGGAGTAAGGGAGCACTCTCTGCTGCTTGGATTGATTACAAGAAGGCTTATGATTCGGTGCCTCATTCATGGCTTCAAAGGATCTTAGAGTTGTGTAAAATTGATACAACTCTACGATCCTTCTTAGTTGCGTGTATGAGGCAGTGGACCACAGTACTTCGCCAACCGGGCAGTAGGGATGGGTCCTTAACACCGCAGGACTTGATAAGGATTGATCGTGGCATTTTCCAGGGTGACAGTTTGAGCTCACTGTGGTTTTGCCTAGCACTGAACCCTCTCAGTATTTTACTGAAGGATTCAGGGCTAGGCTATCGGCTTCGTAGAGGGGGTGAGATCATTTCTCACCTGCTGTACATGGACGACCTCAAACTTTTTGCACCGAAACGACAAGATTTGATGACGTTGTTAAAAACTACAGAGGTTTTTAGCAACGCCATTAAAATGGAGTTCGGTGTTGATAAGTGTGCGGTCGTGCAAGTACAGCGGGGGAAAGTTGTAAATTCTCCGAACTTACAACTTTCTGAGACAATGACCCTCAGGTCTCTTTCCGAGACCGAGACCTACAAATACCTTGGTATGTCAGAGTCGTTGGGTATAGCGGTAGAGGACATAAAAAAATCGATGAAGGAACGTTTCTTTTGTCGCCTGTCAAAAGTACTTAACAGTCTTTTGTCAGGTGGCAATAAGGCACGCGCTTTCAACGGTTGGGTGATGCCTCTACTGACATACTCCTTTGGCATATTAAGGTGGACTCAAACTGAGCTGGACGCCCTGGATAGGAGGGTCCGTCATCAACTGACACTACATCGCATGTTACACCCACGCTCGTCTGTTATGAGACTGTACATCCCGCGGAAGTGGGGGGGTCGTGGCTTTTTAAACGCCAAGAACCTTCACAACCGTGAGGTGTGCAATCTCAGGGACTATTTCCGAAACAACGAGTGTGGTATGCATTGTGATGTAGTGGCAGTTGATAAGGGCCTGACGCCTCTCTCCTTGGCAAAAGAAAACTGGCGCAAGCCAACGGTGCTCAGCATCGAAGACCGCAAAGACGTATGGAAGAGCAAGGAGTTGCACGGGCGGTTCTACAGGGTGTTATCAGGACCTGATGTAGACCTGCCTGCATCGGTGAACTGGCTGCGCTTCGGTGACCTCTTTGGGGAAACTGAAGGGTTTGCCTGTGCAATTGCAGATGAAGTTATCAAGACGAACAACTATCGGAAATATATCATGAAGGACGGTACGGTCGACATTTGTCGGGCATGCCACCGTCCTGGAGAGTCTCTCCGACATATTGTTTCCGGTTGTTCGCATCTTGCTAACGGCGAGTATTTACACAGACACAACCAAGTAGCCAGGATCATCCACCAGCAACTTGCCCTTCAATATGGCCTTGTCGAGTCAGAGGTGCCGTACTATCAGTACGCACCAGCGCCAGTTCTCGAAAATAGCCGTGCTTTGCTCTACTGGGATCGTTCTATAATCACGGACAGGACTATTGTTGCCAATAAGCCTGATATCGTGATTGTAGATCGGTCTCAGCGCCGGGCAGTGCTCGTCGACATCACCATCCCACATGATGAGAATCTCGTGAAGGCCGAGAAGGACAAGCTCAGCAAGTACCTTGACTTGGCTCACGAGATAACCGCCATGTGGGATGTTGACTCGACGATCATTGTCCCGATAGTCGTTTCGGTGAATGGTGTCATAGCGAAGAGCCTCGACCAACATCTCCAGAGGCTCTCGCTCGACGGTTGGGTCAAGGGTCTGATACAGAAGGCAGTCATCCTGGACACGGCACGCATTGTCAGGAGGTTCCTCTCTCTGTAGCCCCTACCACCGGCAGCTTGAGCCCCGCCCCGCTGCCGGCGGCACCCTAGGTTTAAGTTTTTTATAATATTTATATTTTTGTATTTCTATTGTAAAAAACTTAGATTTAAGATGTAAATTGAATAAAGAGTATAATAATAATAATATTTATTTCTGAAAATTTTTAGTGTTTTACAAAGTTTCTATTAATTACTTAAATACTTAATACTTAATCTTGTAGGAGCATCGTGTCCATTTGTATTTGTGTCCTGATTCTTGATCGATTGCAGCGACGCTGGCGTTTGTCCAAAACATGGCACGTTTTATACGCGCACGGAGAAGATATGGCGGCCGTCTTTTGGAACTTTATTACTTAAGTGTGAGACGTTATACTTTGATACTTTATTTAGAGGTTGTTGAAACGTGTGTCTTTATTGCTAAAAATTATAACGCGTTTAAAGATACATACTTTAAACACTTAAACTCTGATTTTTAAACTTGGTAGATATCAATAAATATATGAACAGAATATTGTTATTTTTCTTTTCTTATTTGGCTTTTCTTATACTAATTGAGAATTAAAAATGTCTTCTTTCAAGTAAATTTTTTAACTTTTATTACGATTTTGGCCAAACAACAAACAACGAAATAATCATGAAACGTACAATTTGTTTGTTTTCTTGCAAAAGTCAGAGAAAAACATTTGTTCACAAAATATATTATAGTGAAAGTATGCAGCGACCTCCCATCGAGGATATTTATATGGTATTCGTAGATGGGCTACGGTGCTACGAGTCCATTGTGCTACGCCGTAGCCGCTGCGATATATTACTACGGATTGGCGAGTAGTGTGTACGGAGGTGTTACGGATTGTTCACGAACGGAAGATTGTGTGATAAATATTAAGGGTGGGATAATAAATTGCTTACGTTGGATGTTGCGAACAAAACAGATTACTTTTGCTCTGATAACTTTATGAAGGTTTTGATTCAAAAGAGTTGTTACAAAACAAGCAATGACATAGACTCGAAACCATAACATACCTACTCAATAAAAATAAACTTTACACCTTTTGTGTATATTGTGTATTTTTTATTATTTGTTCAAATTATTGTAATTACATATATACTTTTAAATAAAACTAAACTAAAATAACCTAAACAAATTAAATAATAAAGATATACAACTTAAATAAACTGAAATTTTGAATAAAAAAGTAAAAATCTAAAATGTGTTGATGCCCGTGTGTGCCCGCCCGAAGTTCCTAGAACGCTACTTCCCACGCCGAATCGCTAGTTAAATTCTTTGTGTATTATATTTTTTTTCAAATAACAAGTACTAACAACAGTAGACTTCCAGCAATTCAAATTTATATTTTTTTCGAATTGATATTTTTACCTGAAATTTGTGTGGAATTTAACGTTTCAAAATCGTCACATAATTGATGGAAAATTCAATAAACATACATGATGCAGTTACACATCTTTTAAACTGATTTCTAGAAAGAAGGAGGTTCTCAATTCCACTGTATGTTTTTTTTGTTCAGTTATTACTTTGCCAATTATGCATTGTGTTTTATGATTCTTGTTTTGTTTGATAGGTAATACCTTAAGTGGTCTCATATAAATTTATCAAAATCAGTTCAGTGCTTTGGGTTTTATAACAAAATTACTGAAAAAATGTCGTCCAAGTAAACGGATTGCGTATTTTGAAGTCGGTTTTTTCAGTTTTTAGGGTTCCGTACCTCAAAAGAAAAAAACGGAACCCTCCCAAGTAGCAAAAGGTTATCTAAACTGGTCATACAAGATATCTTGAAGACAAAACGGGCATTGTCTCAACTTCTCTTGCTCAAGCCCTTAAGATATCTACTAGATATGCCTCAAGACATAGTTTAGTAAAAGTGGGCACAGGTTTTCAGACAAAGTTAAGGGGGACTTAAGAATACTTTGGAAGATAAAGTTAAGCTATAGTTAAGAATAGAGGTATTAAAATGTTCTACAAGTTTTCTTTAAGATATCTTGTAGATTAAATTAAAACTGAATTTAAGCTTTAAAGAAGTTTTTAAGTTATCTTTAATTCAAGCTTAGGGTACCAAAATAGATTTAAAAAATCTCACATAAGAAATAATTTAGTCTTAGTTTACTTTATGAAGTAAATTTTCACACAAATAATGGAGTATTAGTGAAATAGATTATGAAAATAATCGACGAATTTGATAACTATTTATGTGCATCTAGAAATGCGTATTCATCTTTTTGTATACCCAGAAACATAAAACGCATGTTAGTTTCTCGTTGGAAATGACAAGATAATTGTCTAAAAATAACGGGCCTCATAAATAACTAAGAAAAAAAATAAAAAAACGCCATAATTAATATTGAAAATATGAAATTTTATGTAGTATGACACACAATGATTTAATTTTGTTTATATTGTTGCTTACTATTACAATTAAAAACTGTTAAAAATGAATTCGAGGTGAATATAAGGAAATTAGAGGTATTAAGATATCATAGCTGATGATGATAATGATATTTCCATTTTCATAATAGGATACAAAATGGCGTTAAATGTAATTTGTCTAGGTGAAGTACAAGTTTAATCAACATTGCCTTAAATAGAAATAGTTAAGGTAAAGTAAAATCAATTCTGTGTTATTGTACCTATAGTTAAGGAAAACTATCCTTAACTTAGTCTAAAATAGATCTAATGAATAAATCATTACTTAAGTATACTGTTACGGGCATAAGAACGGATGAGCTTAAACAATAAAAAAAAATTTTTTTTTGGAAATAACTGAGCTCCACATGGAAATAAAATTTTACGTTTTGAGTGAAATAGTACCTATGCCTAACATGCCGTTTATCATTATAAAAGTGAAAAAACTGTCAGTCATAAAAAAATGATATTTTCGTAACTTCTAACAAACGTAATATATGTGTAAGATATAATATAACGTACATAAAACTTCGGTAGGTATAGATTTCTCGAACAGTAATAATCAATTACATTTGAAACAAAAATACAATAAATTTTCTCGCTATATTGATAAATGTTGTTTGCATTGATAATCCGCAATGGCGCTAGTTTCTGAGGGTTGCAAATTTTAATGTGAGAGAGTTACTGTCAGCGTGGGTAACTTTACACACACTTTTTCATATTTTTTACGATATTAGAGTATTAATGTATGAGTCTAATAATAGTTTACTTATTTAAACGCGTTCTTTCGTGGTCAATTTTAAAGTAAAGAAGTAACAAGTCCAATAGTATAGAAAATATTTAAGAAAATCGCGTTTAAATGGCTTGTCAAAGTTAAACCCGAATGTGGGTAAAATTGACTTCCGTTCATTTCGATAGCGGAAAATCTTCATAAACGGTCATTTACATAATTTAGGTTGGATTTATTTTACTCATGTTCATTTTCTGGGAAATGCCATTTAAAAACTTTGAGCTACAAGCGAACGGAAAAAATAAAATAGTTTAATTGCATTTTTTTACTAATAAAATAATTTCTTAAAAATCAAATAAAGCCAAAAAATTCTACATTCATTTGAGTGTTGAATGACCTCATTATCAAATATAAGTTCTAAGATAAATAGTGAGTACTTAATATCAAATTTAAAATAGATTCACCCCATTCTATGAACTGCATAAATACTTACCTATTGTTTTCTTTATGTTTCTTGAGTTCTCTTTTGTTTGGTTTTTAGAAGACTAGTTTTCGGGTATGTACTAACTAAAATCAATTTTAAAAATCGGTCAAGTGCATGTCGGGCCTAGCGCAATGTACGGTTTCGTAGTTCCATATCACAATTTATGTCTATGTCAATATTATGCGAACTTAAAATAGGGTTATTTGATACTTACTAAGAATATTCTAGTTAAGCTAAGTTGATAGACTCGTTATTACTCTATACTCGTTAACTTGTAAAACCTACTTACTTGTGATATTTTCCTTACAATTTCGTTAGGGAAATTAATTGCTGGATTTTTTCAGCATACCTATTCGACAAAAACCATTTAGCTGGTAGAGGGGGAGAGACACTTGACCCTAACAAAAATTATCATTTTAAAGCCTGATATTTTGCAAAAGAGACGAAGACAAATATGGAATACTAAATTGAATTTTAATATATTTTATTTTATTTTACAAGGGTACCTCCCTTGTAATTACTCTATTCCCATAGAAAGTGTTTTCAAGATACATTTTTATTACGCCGATAAAGTAGTAAAATTTATTTTAGCACTTGATAACGAGGCCATAGAAATGTAGAAAGTGCTAAAGTAAAGCAAAAAAAAAAAGACGTGTGGCACTCGGAGACTGCCGCGGTAAAGCTATTGCATAATAGCTTTACGCGCGGTGTGTTAGTTTATTTTCGTTACGGAATTTCTGGATTCGGTCTCCACGCTCAAGGCCCGCGATAGAAGCTATGCAATAGCTTAAAAGTATATCGCCCTATTTTACGACTTCCATTCATTATTTGTAAATTGTTGAACACTATAAAACCTTATGTTTTTTATTTGATTGTTCTTTTGCGTATATATCGTCCTTCTAACCTTTTCTTACTTAAAATTTATTTAGCGTAGAAATAATTGAATTAAGTATTCGTAATTTTACACTGACCGAGACAATTTGGTTGTTGTGACTAAATTCAATCTGAAGTTGGCATCTACAAAAGCATGTTTACTTAATAAAGACTCAGGCTATTCTTTATTAATCAATAAAGTGTTAAGTCGATCTTAAAATAATCAAAGTAGAGTAAAATATGTATTTTCGTATCTATTATAAGAAACACTTCAGACAAATGGTTTTGTAAATACTTAACTTTGTATTAAAATATTCAAAATTTACTAAAATAGCCCAACAAAAAAAGTATTTTACTTTGAAGATAAAAAAGATTCAGTGAAATAATATTTAAGTAAGTGTTAAGTCGATCTTAAAATAATCAAAGTAGAGTAAAATATGTATTTTCGTATCTATTATAAGATACACTTCAGACAAAATGGTTTTATAATTACTTAACGTTGTATTAAAATATTCAATATTTACTAAAATAGCACTACAAAAAAAGTGTTTTACCTTGAAGATAAAATAGATTCAGTGAAATTATATTTAATTCATTTTTATTTTTGTAAACTCAACTTATAGACATAGTTTAGACCAATTAGATTTGACTACTATCCTTGATTGCTACTTGGGCTTATAGGACCACTTTGTTCTCCGTCTGTCTGTCCGTCTGTCCGGGTGTCAAAACCTTTATCTCGGGAACGCGTCAAGGTATTGCGTTGAAATTAAAGCCATATACGCAAATCCATAGTATCTTGCTGCAGAAAGAAATATCAAATTTCTCAGTTTTCATAAAAAAAGTTACAGCCGAATATGTCGTATAAAATGCACATTTCGACACTCACAAGGGAATCAAATCCTATGGGGTACTTCCCGTTAACCTAGAACTATGAAATTTGGCAAGAAACATTGTGTGTACACATATAGGAAAAAAACCGAAAACTGGACATTTTTAATTTAATCACAAAAAACAGTGTCTTTACGCAAGGGATGGAGGTCCAAGTTTTAATTAACCTTATCATGTGGGGTATCATATGAAAGAACTTCATAAGCATAAGCTAAAACAGGTTTTTAAATATTTTCACGATTTATATTTTTCGGTTTATGAAGGAAAATATAAAAAAAGTATATATATTTTTTTTTATCAGCCCTGTTTGTACAAACTGTCCCACTGCTGGGAACGGACCATCTTCTCATTGTGAGAAGGGTTAGGCCTTAGTCCGCCACGCTGGCCAAGTGCGGGTTGGCAGACTTCACACATCTTCAAGATCATTGAGAACTCTCAGACATGTAGGTTTCCTCACGATGTTTTCCTTCACCGTTTGAAGTTGGCGGCAATCAACAATACGCACATAACTTCGAAAAGACAGAGGTGCGTGCCGTGGGATTCGAACCCAGGACCTGCGGATCGCAAGTCAGACGGTCTCACCACTAGGCTGCCGGAAAAAAGTATATGATTTCTCCCTTTATTTAGTTTGTACGGAACGCTCGGTGGGCGAGTCTGACTCGCACTTGTCCGGTTTTATTTTAACTATAATTAATTGAATTTGGTTCAAAAGGATCATATCTTATTACCATACTTGTATTTACTGCCTGAAATATCACAACACATGTTAATAAATCAGTAATTCGCATCCCCGTCTGACGTATCTTTAATTATTTATTTCTCACGTGTCAGTGAAGCGTGTGAAGAAGTGACGGGACGTGTACTCACATGTATTCGTATGAACCGGCATCTACACTGTACTCACGTGTGTACCTCTTTACACTTGTCGAGATAACGTTGCTTTGATGTACAAACGTTTTATATTTAATAGAATAGCTAAGAACGTGCCTGAGTTTTGTTCTTGGAAGAAAACAGGGGTCAAGTAGATAATTATTAGTTCAATCTTGTTTTTCTGGCACTAAAGTAAGGACAATTCGAACTAATCTTTTTTGATTGTCCCTAGAAGGCGTTCGAATACGGTGCGGCGAAGCAATAAGGAAGACAAGTTTGCAAATTAAAAGAAAAACAAAATATTCGACTGAAGAAAAGCGGTTTTTGTTGTCTAACGACAACAACACTTACTAACAAATTTTACGACTTCGTTACGCGTAACGAATTCGCTAACGTAAGTCGAAACGCTGTTGAGTAACCGTTTTTTTTTGTGAGAAAGTATCGTAGTTTTGTGAGAATGTAAAAGTACTACAAAAGATTATAAATGCGCATTTAGAATAATTCTAGTTTTTTTTTTGTTTATTACGAAAAAGTTCGTTGGAGATTGCAAACAACACATTTTCTTATTTTTGAGTCATATTATTTTTATAAAAAATACAGCCTAAATAATCCCCTGAGTGCAGGGAGTCAAAATGAATCTAATTACTCCTCACATATTTTTTTACACAAATAAGTAGGTGATCATATAGAAACATGCATATTGCATACATTCGAAAACATAACCGTCCTTCTTACGCAGTCGGGTAAAAATGAGAAAAATAAGTAACGATGGGTCGGAATATTGGAATGGTAGTTCGGGCACGCTAAGATAGATAGTCTATTAGTAGTTTAAGCCAAGAGTCAGATGAGGACAAAAAATTAATTAACCTTTTTGTTTGATTTTGTTACTATTTTAACGAATTTTAAACTTCGCCAAGAATATACGCTCGTAATTCCATTGTATTAGTACTATCACTTAGGTTGTGCGCTAATGTTAGTTATATATTAATACCATATCTAACCCAAAACAAGAAAAACCGCACATTTCACGATTTTTCCCTTCTATACCCATCCATATACATAAAATAAACCCCATTTCCATCCATATCTCGTCTCTGAGTGACTCCGGTTCATTTTTTAACCGACCGCAAAAAGGTCGAAAGCCCACTTAAATTATTCACACGTCTACTGGCGGGTTAAAAAAGTGAAAACGTGGCATATTCCACCCCCAGCGTGACAAACGACTTGACCTCGCAGGGTTGACTCGAGGCTTATATTTTACAAGATTAGGTTAGCATTTTTGGGTTAGGTTGGTGATATCGCTATGGTAAATGGAGCTATGGTAGTAATAAGTATTAAGGTAAGGTTGATATCAGCAAATATCAAAATAAATAAAACACAAAATGTTGTTTTTTAATATTTTTTACGAAATACATTTGGAAATTCTATCAATATACATAGCCACTAAATAAAAAATACTTCTGATACAGTTTCGATACAAAACTGAATTATTCCTCTTTATCTATAAATAATTAAAATAGATTTCGAATCGACTCAAAATCTGATTGATTGTGAATACTGGTACCACATAGTGTCATTATCTAAAACGTGCTCCATCCTCGGCCATACCGTCGCTTACCATCAGGCGGGTTAGTGGTTAAACATATATTTATTTCGTAGGCATAAAAATTTTTGCATCCGACCTCCTTCGCCCGTATAGTACAAATATCACGCTTGTAAAAATGTTTATTCAAGCCAATTTAAAACTTTCTGCTAATATAGATACAATTATTACCCACTAAACTATTTTCAATAAAATTAGTCAATTTTCTTGTGTCTAAAAAAAGCTCACATTTTCACCAAGGGACTATCCCTTGAAAGCCAAACACAAACACATTTTCACCCAATCCTTTCAATCTATACGAATCTTTTCAAACGCACACCTTAAAATTGTACTCGAAAAGATTTCCACTCCGCCTTTACAGCCGCTGAAAGGCGGCCTACCTTCGCTCCTACCGCGCGAACGCACCCGACGGAATCCTTACAAACGGTATCCAAGATTATTAATGACAATCCTACACCACAGATAGCTATTGATTACGGACCCTAAGTGAAACCCAATGGAGTGAACTCGCTGATACAGGGTGTACCAGAAATAACACAACAACAACTATACTCAGTCAAAAGTAGAGACAGTGATTGAGTCATTATATTTGTACAACAGATTTTATAATAAATAACAAGTTATAATTTGATTATAGTAGAGTAGTATTCAGAGAATTCTGCTCAAAAATAGACGTGAGTAACCCGTTTGTTCAAATAAAAATACAGAACTGCACAGTTTTTGTATAAGTTAGTATAGAGCTAGCTTCTAAACATGTGTGCCTTTGATAAGTGTATGCCCACGTATTACGCAGAAACTAGAAGTCCTATTGCAAACAAAGTTTATTTAATAAAATATCTCCCAACTTAGGTGTCAATATAACTTTTATCAAAATTGGCTCAGTAGTTTTCAAGATATGTACTTTTTAAATTTAAAAATATGAATGGTTCAAAAACGCTAAACAAACTACTGGGCGGATCTGAACGAAATTCGGTAGATTTATCACATAAATACTATGTCTGGCATACTTTATAACGCTAAAATTAGGCGTTAAAATAGTAGTGAGTGATATGTATTTGAAAATACAACGAATTTGCTCAATGAAGTTTTGTGAATACAATTTTCAGTAATTATTACTAAAAAATAATAAATAAAAGTAATTTAAAAAAAATTTACCGACTTCAAAACAATCTAATTAACTGAAAAGGAAGAAAGTCAAAACTAGGCGTCTACCTTAGGTAGGTACGTACTCCAACAATTTTTTGGGGTCGGTGTCTATATAGAACTTAACTGGTGATAATGTAGGGCCTGACACCGACCGGCACTTACTTAGGTAGACGCCCAGTCAAAACTGGGCGAAAAAATGAAAAAACACTCGAAATAAAACGAAAAAATGTCAAAACATTTTTTCGTTTTATTTCTCCCTTTTCAGTTAATTAGATTATCTTGAAGTCGGTTTAATTGCTTTAATTATTTGATAATTTTTACCTTTGATGACAATGCGTATTTTAACCTCTTTAGAGAGAGAAAAAAATTGTTTCAATAACCATGTTAGGTATATAGGGTATAGTTATGTAAATAAATATACAAACATGGACATTTAGACGTGGATTAAATAAATATACAAACATGGACATTTAGACGTGGATTAAATAAATATACAAACATGGACATTTAGACGTGGATTAAATAAATATACAAACATGGACATTTAGACGTGGATTAAATAAATATACAAACATGGACATTTAGACGTGGATTAAATAAATATACAAACATGGACATTTAGACGTGGATTAAATAAATATACAAACATGGACATTTAGACGTGGATTTATATATTTATTTATATTGTATATAGTTTATTTCGGTTAAAGTAATAGTTATTGTTAATAAATCACAATAGTGTTCTAATAAAATCAGTGTTCAATGTATCAATTGTACAATTTTATAAACAGAGTCGTGTGTGAAAGAGACATTTTCTAAATCTGGGCCATAATTATTTTTTCCCGAATTTATTCATCACAATTATGAAGCACGTGGAAATGATTAAATATTTTTATTTATGAACCAATTTGTCATGATTTCAATTGAAATGCACAAGTATAAGTGATATTTAATTCGTAATGAAAGCCAAAGTTATAAAGTTATTATGCCACGTTTAAATTGTATATAAAATGTATAATGTATTAAGGAAACATGATTATTACGTATAATATAGAATTTTTTTTCACTAACCACTTTGCCACTCATCTATACAAATAAATAATTGAAATCCTTAAGTTTTTGATATGAGTTCAAATCGGACCTACGAAAAGAGCATCGGGGCGTTTCTTTATGGTCCGAATCGACCTATTCCAAAATATGTCTTGGGCCATTCGCACCGCACCAACCACTGCGGTGCGAATCGGCCCATTCAGAAACAGTACATGGGCGATTCGCACCGCGGTTCGAATCACATGCGGTGCGAAACGCCGAAGTACCCAAGCTTTTGCACGTGTATTTAATGTAAACGAGTGTCGAGTACATTCATATTGTAGCAGATATAATATCGTACATATGCGGCTTTTCATTAAGCTGTGTTGTGAAATAATGGGAACAAATACGTACATTCGCATTATTTATTACTTGTGGCATAACGTGCAATGTGTGCTTACAGACAAATACTTAGCTTATTACGTATTTTATTGTCACATAAATGGTCTTACTGAAAAACGTTACTCAAAATTGAGCAATGCTTAACATATTTTGTCAACTTCCCGCTGATACGTAATGACACGTGTGGAAAGAAGACAGAGAATTTGAGATGATTTGATCATGGTTAAGTAAAGTTTTTCGCCGGCAATGCTGGAAGTATATAGGTAAGTACGAACAACACACAAGGAAGTAACATGTTAAGAAAGTCACTTTAAGCCAATATTACATCTCACCCTATAATCTCCTGTAACCCTCTAATACTCCTCCTTTCCATCTAACCCTCTAACCGCGATCAAATGTGGCGTCAAACAGCCCCAAGGTTTCATTTTATGTACGTATGTAAAATATCACAGAAACAGCACAATTCTTCTTCTTTCATTCCTGTTCATACGTTACCTTGAAAAATCTTTTTAGGCGATAAGATTGTGCTGTCGGTTATTTTTATTATCTAGTCTAATTTTGTGTAGTTCTTATGCTTTCCGTGAAAATATATATTATTGGTTTGGTAATATATTATTTATATTCATTATTGTTGGTTACAACAATATAGTTTTTTTGGAATATTTCAGGCGTGTGCTTGTTTTGTCACATCCTGTATGTCTCGGTAGGTCTCTCCCGAGATAAGTACCGTGACTCAGTGGTATGAGCGGCGGATGTGGGTCGGCTGAAACTGCAAGTTGTGCTTATGTCGATATCAGCAAATGGCACAAAGAGAACTCGTTTTCACGAAGGATTAGGATATTTCTTTCTACGCTCATTATTGTTGTTTTGCTCAAAAACTATTTGCAGCTGTATCGGTAAACGCTTAGCGTTTATTTTATTATATTTTTTTTTTATAGAAGATAGATCTACGATTGACCACCAACTCGCCTGATGTTAAGCGACGGTGTGGCCGAGGATGGAGCTCGTCAGCTCGTCTAGAAGATAACTATTCACTCTAGCCTTGAAAATTCCGAGATTGTAGGTCTCAGGAAACAGAGATGGCAGCAACGAATTCCATTCTTGTGCAGTACGCAACAGGAATGTGGATCGATATCGCTGAGTATTATTTACGAAGATCTCTTTTAATTTTGTCATGTCCATATAAAGTCTAAATTTTATAGCCGTATTTTGATTCGATTTTTTACATTAAATAGATCTGTAATTGACTGCCAACTCGCCTGATGTAAAGCGACGGTGTGGTCGAAGATGGAGCTAATCGATCTAGAAAATATCCATTCACTCTAGCCTTGAAATTCCAAGAGTGTAGTTGTTAGGACATAGGGAAGGTAGGAGGGTATGGTAGGAGGTTCCACTTCTGCAGTTAAATGTTAAGCACCGCAACAATGGGGCTTGCATACCATACATACAGAATGTTTTAAATTTTCCTGACATCTAAACGTTTGCGTAGACTTTTTGACTGCTCGAAACTTGTAAACATTTCGCCCCCAAAAAACTCGCAGATGACATTAAGCATTCGTGTCAGGTGAGAGTCGCTCCTAAAACAAAGCTTTAATTACAGCTGCCTATACATTCACCCCTCCCTCCCCCTCCTCGCGTCTAGGGCGTTGATTTATGCCGTTACTACCGCGAAATTATTCCTCCCTGATATGCAAGAGTACAACATTTGTAAAGAAACCACTTCTATCAAAGCTTTCCTCCATTCCGGCCTTAGAGACGAAACTCCCATTCTACGAACTGCGTGACATTAAGACCAAGGCCACGTTCCAGGTATTACCTGTCTCTATTTATTTATTTTTTCTTATTTATTTCTTCTTTCGTCTTCTGCTCGCCCATAGTACAGATTCATCCCTAACTAAATTTCTGTAATAGCAACGAATGACCATCATTTAAAAATAGTTAAATTGAATGGCACACATACGAGCATACACACAAGTTAAATATTCAGTAAAGCACACATTCTAAGTAACTCTGCACATATCCTCCTCAGCGTTGATTTACTACCCGACACTTTTTACCTGCATTATTTACAATTACGTCACAGAACTATAAAATCTAACCACAAATAAATAGAGTTCAAAGTTTGTTGAGTTGAAACTGGTTAAAATTCACGTGCTAGTATTATTCAGTAATTGCATAGAGGTAATTGTAGTGGATCCTGTGGTTGTCATTTGTTTGGCGACTGTCCTTTCTGCGTCGGATGTTTGTTAGTGTTGTTGCAACTGAGGCGTTTTGTTCGAATACAAATTTAATTAAATGTTTTTATGGATAACTGATTTCGTAAGTGAGAAATATTCTTCTTACAGCAATCGTCAAGCCAGTCTGAGGCATTTCGACGGATTACTCTGACAAGCGCTGCTCACTTAGTCTATACGAAAATGGAAGGAACCTTTGTAAAAAAAAAACAATTGTCAAACCTTTTTAGTGGTAGGTAAAGAACTAGTTCTTATTCCAGGTTTTGCGTACCTACCTATTATATTTGATTATATGACAAGACAACGACTTTTAATGTAAAGACTACGAACTTGCATGATACAAGGTACACAATTATAATGTGTGTCTGTACACATTCCTTCGAGTATTTCATGAACTCCTTATCAGCTGCGTGTCACATTGTCGTTCAAAGCTTCCTCCGGAGCTGCTCCTCATTCCTCGGAGGATTTCCGACCAACATTTTATCTAAACAGACATTATTTCTCACTCCGCGCCTCAGGTATAGTATGGCCATAAACTCCTTAGAGTCAGGCTTACCTCGCCTTACCTTGTCTTACCCTGTTTTACGCCGACGGTGCTTAGTGGCCTCAGTTGCGTCGTAAACCAAATTCGGCGTCACCCGACCTGATATCTGAGGGACGTTCTGAGGTAAGCCTGAATTATCTACAAGCTCCACACATTTACGGTCCTAAGTAGGCGACTAAAACCTGAAGAGCGTGTAGAGGAATAACTTTGTTTACATTGTTGTTCCTTTTCTGATTTATCTGTTTTCGTAGTTCTTCCAAATTGGCCTTCTTGTATCGTGACATGGGTGGGACGATAGTAGGTACGGTACGACCAACAAATGCGACAATTAACAATAGTCCATGTGCGTACCTCGGACGCAAGGCAGCCGTTCGCTTCCAAATAAGGCATAGCTTGAAGTACTGAGCAATTAGTGCATGAAGAGAATAAATAAATAAATATTTGGGGACATTGCACACAACACCATCTAGCCCAAACTAAGCAAAACTTGTACTATGGAACTAGATACCTGATAGAACACATATATACTTTTTTTTTTGTAAATATAATATACATGATACAAAGAAACACCCAGACACAAAACATTTGCAGGTAGACACACTACTAACTGAGCCACAAGGCCAGTACCTAAAATCATTGATTTTATTGGCTGTCTGACAGGAGCCATTCGATTATATTATAACATTTAAGTGTGGAAGTGACAAATAAACACACACGCATCTACTCGTACATATTAGCACTAGCGTTTACAATATAAGTTGACATGGTGTGCTTATGGTGCAGTTTATACATGTTAGCAATCCTATTAAAACTATAATAAATTGAAGCGAATAAACTCATTCAATTAAAAATAGCTCTTTTTTATGATTTACTTTGAATTTAACTTAAGCTTGGCCGGCAACTCGTTTCAAATGAAGCGACGTTGTGTACAGGCTCATAGCCATTCTCATGATAATTATACGTGTATTTTCATTATTCCTTGTTTGCGTATCGTCCAATAAACTTCATGTAGCAGACGAGGTGGATCGATGCGGCGCGAGGCTTTGTGCCGAGCCGACAGGTGGAAACGACGCGGTCGGCCGGCGCGCTACCTACATACTCCGTCAAAAGTGCGGCGCGACCAACTCATAAAGAAGGAAATAGGTACGTTATATATATATTATATAATTTATATACGTTTTACGTTTTATTTATTTTACGTTATAACTTTACAAGATCACAAAATATGTATTTAATATGAGTAACTTATGAAACTTTACGGTATAATGTATAAATGACAATATTTGGAAGACACAAATCATATTGCAACGAAATTTGTTACTTGTCCGTAATATTTTGTGTCTCGACGGCCCTATAAACCTTACTCACGTTTTAAGATTTTTTTAAATAGAACTGATGGCTAGAATTAAATTAATTATTTATAAAAGATAATATTGTTTTTTAAATTGTTATTTATTTATTTAATAAGTAAAAAGGATAGAATTCTGTATTTTGTATGTTGGATAGATCTATGATGTTAAGCGACGGTGTGGCCGACAATAAGATGGTAAAATGGTAAATGTATAGTCACAGAATAAGATCAATAGTACTATAACGTAGTATGTATTAGCACATCGAGTAAATTGTTTCTACGGAAAAGAAATAATATCGTATAGGACAACCGATTTAGTCCAAGTGTAGACATGACTCATTATGGACAGTCTTGCGCAGGACTCATGCATAGTTATTTACTTAACATTTTTTAGATTACAAAATCACAAGGATTCTTCTATATCGTTTGTTGATTATTTCATGCGGCAGATCCATTAAACGTTATTTATTTCCCCGAAATTCAGCATTTTGTTTCACACGCCGTCAAAACACACACAACTGTAGGTAATATGGTTTTCCAATCTGCTACAAGCAATCTTGAGTCGCGAGGCGTCGCGGGTTGTTTCCGAAACAATTGTTTCACCTTATTCCTCGTTGTTGCCAAAGGAAAGCTTTCGGAAAACGGCTTTCCTCGAGCTCGTTTTATTTCGTGTTGAATTCAATTATAGGAACTAAGAAAATGTGAATGTTTGTTGGTCGGTTTCTCAAACAACCGCCGGCCGCCGTTGGCACGATTTTAACATTGCTTTGTAGCAATTAAATAGTTTTTGTGTTGTTCACTGGAATTTAATTTTGTTGTTCGCGGTTTTTTGTTTGTGCAAATATTGTTTTTGTTTTCTTTATACACGTTGTACAGATATTTTATCGCGTTCTTTAATAATGCCGTGTTTGACCACCAACTATAGTTTAATTGTTATGTGAATTCCGTACAAAGTAAAGTTTTAAATAAGTATATACCTATTTAAACTGTTTTGTTTCAAATGTGTGTTTATTATTCAAATAATATATTATAAAAATGAGGTTATTATTTATATTATTCTAATATTGCTAATATGTTCACCAAAATCAAATTTTACTTAAATTTGCCATATCTAGCGGTGACTAAAAAAATAACACTCACCGTGGCAAATAGTAAGTGTTATTTTTTATTAACCACTGAAGCCCCCACTGTGGTCTACGATGGAGCACACTTGCTTTCTCGCGATTTGAAAACACTTACAGTATAAATAGGCACCAGTTTTAGTTGTGTCCAATTTAATTAAATAATCGGTTTCAGTGTCTGTTGTATAAACATGTTTAATAGCATGGACACAACACAGATGATAATTGACTAACATTTCCAATATAAGCGGAATAAAAGCGGAAAGAGCAGGAGTGAGCGAAAACAGCGGCGAAACGCGGAAATTACCGAGTGCCTTGAAGGGACTCACAAATGAAGTGATTATGGGCACGTGCACACTGCGGCGACTCCAGTGAATACACTTATTTATTTATTTACAATTGCTTTAAGATTTACAGTTATAAGAACCAAAACATTTTTAAGACACCTTTACAGTAGTACCTAATAGTATTTAAGGTACACTTAAAGGTTACTAGAAGGTCATTTTAGACTACTTAGAAGGTAACGGAAGGACTTTTAACGTGGAACCTACTATAAATAGCAGGTAATCCTAGTTAGGGTAGGTGCTCAAACTGCACAGAGTAACCGTTAAAAATAACAAGAAACATTGATTTTGAAGATAACAAAGTTCAAATTATTTTCTGCATTTTATGTATCGATCATAAAATGGAAAATATGCTCAAATGGTGCATGGAAGAATTTAAAGTCTTAAAAATATATAGCTGTTTCAATATCGAACTGATGTAATGAAAAAGGCCTCTTAGAAGTTATCTTAGAAATATTTAGTAGGTAGTAATGTAGGAAATCCAGGGAGTTAGGAATAGGATGAGGTCGTGCGCATTATGGAATTAGGACACAAAGGAACACTTGCCTTAATTTTGGGACGAGATATACTTAGAGAGATGTGAGCATTAGCGATTATTTCAGAGAATCTCATTAGGTACATATATAGTTATTATAAGAATTTACTTTTCGGAAAATAGATATAGAAATTATGTATTTATTTCTAAATATGCGAGGTCTACAGTTCATAGAATTACTGAATAAATATAACTCAGGGATCATGTAGCTTGTTATTAGAGAAAAAAAACTGTTCAATAATTCTAAATATTACCTCAAACCAACACAACAAACTTAAAAAATTAAAAACTTGATAAGAAATAAAGAAAGAAACAATATACCTACACAACTACTAACAAAAACTAGCTATACCGCAAGCCAATAAAGATTTAAAGATAATCCCAATGTAGAGTATTTGGATGCACTACTGCAATCCATTACCAGTTGGCAGCGTACCCAGCATGCATCATTGTTCCGTTCAATGGTAACGCTTACCATTCAACGGAAGTTAAGTAA
The DNA here is from genome assembly GCA_947563715.1 of Lycia hirtaria. Classification (NCBI taxonomy): domain Eukaryota; kingdom Metazoa; phylum Arthropoda; class Insecta; order Lepidoptera; family Geometridae; genus Lycia; species Lycia hirtaria. Next base: position 37,029,135 of record OX387385.1, read on the forward strand.
CGACAAGCGACGCTGTTTCGTCGGTCACCGCGTCCACCAGGTGCGTAGCCAAGTGCGTAGTGCGTAGCGTACAGATGTTATTTTTTCAATAAAATATTAATTTAGTTAAACATTATATTTTACTAAATAAAATACAAATATTGCTTATAATGTTATTTGGCGTATTTTTTTTTTTTCATTTTACACCATCCTTATTTTCCGTTAGCTAACAACAATGTACGCTTCGCCGAGAAAGCTCAAGACAGTAAACGCAAACGCGTAAAATATGTCCTCACTCCGGCGGCTAAACGGTCTCATATCTCTTATCTCGTCGGCGCTAATAAATAATCCGCGCCGAGCTGGCTGCCATGAATATCACTTACACGGGGAAATACTCGCACATCCCAGCGATTTTCTCCTTCAGGAACGGTTTGCTACAGGACCGAATGTAGGTAAGGGATCGTGGGGGGCTTGCCCCTGTCGGTTTTGTTACAATACAGCATGGAAATGATCTGTTTTATTAAAAATATACATATAATTTAGTTCTGGTTCTATTACAAGGATAAGGCCAGTTCCTAAACCTGCTTACAATTAACAAAATGAAAACATATATGTAAATATATGCTTTCTAAAGTTTTAAATTATATTATATGTCACCGGAAAATAACAAGATCTGCAAGTTTATAAATTTCCTAAAATTTTCTAGGAAATTTATAAACTTTCGTAGGATTCTAAACGAGAGATAATAGTACATTATGATACAAGTGTGCTAAGTTGGTCATTACAGTCGAGGCGGAATTGCAGCCCGAGCCGAAGGCGAGGGCATAATAGAGCCGAGAATGTAATGACCATAATGCACACGCGTTTCATACGACGTTTTTCAACACACTTGCGAGGAGAAAACACCCGGTTATAACTGAAATATTTAATTATTGAAACAATATCCAAAAATCAACAGATGTTTCAGTTGTAGCATATTTCATTCTCTTTGGTTGCAATATTCGTGCCTGTTTTATTTCTTTATGTTATATTCTCGGTTGCCAGGACGATTTTCGAGTGAATTCTTTTTGTTATGGGCCGTTATGGTAGAAGTATTCATCTCTGATTGGACTCTGACAATCTAGTAGGCTTAGATTGTGCGTGCGCAGGTGCCCTTGCATTGGTTGTAAACAAAAGACACTAGTGCGTAATAGAAAAGTCAAAAGCACGCGTGTTTAATAGGATACTTTTCGGCCGTAAAAACGGTTGAATAAGGGCCACTTTACGAGCAAGTGTGTTGAAAATTGTATTATTTTACGGTTAGGTAACCTAATCTAACCTAACCTAACCATATAAATTTACCACGAGATGTCGCAAATTGATAAATTCACGAAAATGTGGGCGTAAAATAATACAATTTATCTCTTGTTTAGAATCCTACGAAACTTTATAAATTTCCTAGAAATTTTTAGGAAATTTATAAACTTGCGAATCTTGTTATCTTCCAGTGACATATATATATTAAGTTATCATTTGTAACCTTTTCTTGTCTATAAAATTCTATCATATAATATTTACACTATATTTTAAAATAAATAATTATTTTCTCTCTATATACGATCCTGAGTCCGTTCCAGGTTCTAGAGCAAGTTGTAAAAAGTAACGCGCTCTCTTTGTGGCTGAAGCGGCTCGATGATGTTTAGACGATTCTGATGGCGAATAAATTATGCATCCTATGGTCTGGAGAGATGCTCCCATTGATTCCGCGTTAACCTAATTTGGCGCGACATGGCTCTGCCGAAGGAAATGGAAATATTACTGTCAGTCAACAATTTATGGGGATTTTTATGGTTATATGGAATTCGAGATGGTTATGGGACGAAATTGATTGATCAATCAGAACTAACCTTGAGCATGTTGAAAAGAAAAACAAAAGCCTGAAAAGAAAATACCACTATGTGCTATTACACACAGTAGATATAAAGTCGGATCTTTACATTACATATTTACTAATAGTTTTACAACTTCACGATCACAAATATATAAAAAATTGCAAAATTACTTGTTGCAAAAAGTATGCACTCGCTAGCTCTACTGCTCATATTCGAAACTCTTGTTTAAAATTCTGTATCAAATATTTTTGCCAATTAATATGAAAATCTGCCGACAAATGGTCTCGTAGCAAACTTATTCTCTTTCCAACCGATATTTTATAACATTTTATCGCGACAACCTTTTTAACGATTTTGCTCATATTTAAAATTCTCGTTTAAAATTAGGTACCAAACATTTTTAGTAAATATTATTAAAAACGGTAAGTAGATGGGGCCGTAGCAAACTTTGCCCCATTTTGGGAGAAATACATTAAAGACGACAAAAAAATTATAAAATGGAGGAACCTATGTACCAAGTTTCATCAAGATTCGTCGTTCACTATGACCTGTATGCGAGTACCAACAAACATCCGGACAGAAGAACGGAAATCTTGCTAGTTGATGCAAAAACTTTCATACACTTCGTTCACACAGTCAATAAGATAATAGAGAAAAGGCATATTATGCCTAAAACTTAGGAAAAAACTACAAACTTATCTATGGCACGTCTCAAAAACAAAATTTAACGTTTCAGGCTAACTGGTCAACGGCCCCCCGCGCTATTAAGATAATTTTGAGAAAAAAACTACAAAATTATCTTATTAAGTTTTTTTTTCATTTATTTTTCTTGCATATATTTAGGTTTAGTATATTTACTAGAGGTAATCATAAATCAAGGTAGTATAGACAGGCTAGCGAAACAGACATTTTTCTACCTTTGGCAGCCTATAAGGGTAAGGGTATGTAAGGGTTTATGACTACGGTGGAAGAAGATATCCCCTTTAGCTGTTTTCACAAATTTACAACATTATAAAGCGTTTTTTTTGTGGAAGACACCTACCTAATTTAAAAACAAAGTTTCCACTCCACTCACCACCATGAAATAGCACAGAACACTAAAAAGGAAGTTAATATCCCAACATTCTTTCATTTCCATTAAATGAAACAAGTGCGCCCGGAGTCTACAGAATGCTTCCACAAAAGATATGAAAGAGCCATTCGCGTCTCATAATAAAATCAATACAAAATATTAAAACACAACGCGAGCGGACCAAATACTCAATAAAGTGCCTAAGGACTGTATCCAGTTATCCACTGTACAAGAGATAGGTGGAGATTTCTTAAAAAATATTGAGTATTTTATTTTCAAAGTTTGATGAAGTGAAGTTAATGTTCATTGATGAATAAATGTTATGGTATAAAAAAAATGCAATGAAAAGTCATGAATGTATGAAAAGTGAGCTTTGAAAAATTTCTCAGCATTCGTCTTTTAGAGAAAATCCTGTTATACACGAGATGGAGCAATGTGAAAAGCTATCAAGATTTATCGCATTTATGTAAAAGTTTAACAAGAAAATAATCTTCAATAAATTAAAATTAAAAAAAACAGATAGTTAGGTAGACAACCATTCCCTTTTCACATACGTTTTTTCTATACAAAGAGCAGCAAACAAGCAGCTCGCCTAATAAGCGATAGCCGTCATCTATGGACAACTCCTAAATCAGTAGCATCGATGTTGCATTGTTAGGCCGGAGAAATGCTTGTAGAATTTTTTAAAACGCTCTTTGTTTAAGCTTGGCAGAAAAAAACCTTTCGAGGAAGGACATTCCACATTACATAATGTAAATATTTTGAAGGAGAAAAGAACCGAAGTCTTTTTAACAACAAACGACAAGACGAAGAGAAGAATTCTGCCTCCCATACATGGGAGAAAATCTACTGATTTTCTTCGCACGTCTCCGCATAGTGTACACCAACCTTAATATCGAGTCGCCTTCTTAATAGAGAAAAACGAAAGAAGATACCGGAATAAAGCATTCAATTTATTTTTATTCTTCCTCCCAACCTTGAAGATAATTGTGACATTCGCCGTGTCCCGACGCCGCCCGTTGCGGATTCCGACTCTGTCCCGATCGACGTCTCGGCTCCGCATGTTGGGTACATTTGCTGATTTGTTACTTATTTGATTTCTATATTAATACAAGATTGGGCAGAAGTCGCAGATTTTTTGGATTCAGTAGTAAGATGATTCATCTTACATTTTAATTGTATAATCCGTTTGTCTGTATTATGCAACAGCCAATTTTCAGAGATCAATTGCATCATTGTACATAACATAAATTAGTCGATAAGATGTATTCTAAGAACCGCTTGGAAATAATTATTATTGTTTTAGAAGAATTTTCCAAATCGTTATCAGGGTAATTCAAAATTCAAAATTTCATTATTTCGGGCCAATTGCACCCATAGAAATTTCACAAAACACATAACAAAATCATACAATAAATCATAATTATATAATTAAAATATAAAACCAACCATAAAAAACCATACCAAGTAACCAAGTAATAACTATAAAAACCAAGTAATAACCATAAAAAATACAACCGACAACCTCCTCCTTTTCCGAAGTCGATTAAAAATTGAAAACTTCTTTCACGATGTCAATACGCTTGTTATTCCTTTCGGTCGCTTAAAAGTAAAAAGGCGGCAACACGTCATTCTAGAATAAACCGGCCAAGTGCGAGTCGGACTCGTGTACGAAGGGTTCCGTACCATTATCTATAAAACCGGACAAGTGCGAGTCAGACTCGCCCACCGAGGGTTCCGTACAAACTAAATAAAAGGGGGAAATCATATATATTTTTTTATATTTTCCTTCATAAACCAAAAAATATACATCGTAAAAATATTTGATCCATTCCTTGCTCACCACTCGGATCCAAATGGAGTGGGGCTATAGTAGCGGCGCCTCCCACTCGGATCCGAGCAAGCGTCCCGTTTATTTTGTAGTAGTCAGTAAACCATCGGCGTTTGAGGCAGTCAATGTTGCTTTGCGCGGCCACTCTGTATTTAATCAAAATTCGCCTAAAAAGTGTTGGTTCCCAGCTGAAGTGAAGGGTCTGCAGGGAGCGAAGAATGTGCTAAAATCCTGTTTTAGCTTATGCTAATGAAGCTCTTTCATATGATACCCCACATGATACGGTTAATTCACTTTAAGATTTGGGCCCTCATTCTTTGCATAGAGACACTATTTTTTTGTGATTAAATTAAAAATTTCCAGTTTTTGGATTTTTTTTCCTATATGTGTACTCTAACACAATGCTTCTTGCCAAATTTCAGAGTTCTAGGTCAACGGGAAGTACCCCATAGGTTTTGATTCCTCTGTGTGTGTCGAAATGTGCGTTTTTTATGACATATTCGGCTGTAACTTTTTTTACGAAAACTGAGAAATTTTATTTTTCTTTCTGCAGCAAGATACTATGGATCTGCGTATATGGTTTTAATTTCAACTCGATACCTTCACGCGTTCCCGAGATAAAGGTCTTGACACCCGGACAGACGGACAGACGGACAGACGGACAACAAAGCGATCCTCTAAGGGTTCCGTTTTTTCCTATTGAGGTACGGAACCCTAAAAAACGGCAAAAAAACACGTTTGTTGTATGGGAGCCCCCCTGAATATTAATTTTATTCTATTTTTACCCAACTGCGAAAGAAGGAGGGTTATGTTTTTCGAGTGTATGTATGTATATTTCTTTGGCACGCTCTAGAGCCTAAACGGCTTGTCGTATTTTTATGTGAATGGTGTCAATAGATTCGTCTTAGTAGTGAGAGTGACACTTGGTACTTCAAAATAAAAAAAAAACAAAATTAAGGATTTTTGGCGGCAAAAAGTAATCTCAAAAAAAAAAAATGTTTTAAAAATACATCGAGTGTGGTATCAAAATAAAGAATATTTAACGGTGATTACGAATATAACTTACAAATATATAACTTATATGTTTTATTGGAGTTTGGAATAGGAAATCCTAATAAATCACATCACACTTCACACATAAAATAAATGCGAAGTTTGTGTTAGTTTGTTACTTCTTCACGGTAAAACGGCTTGACGGGTTTGGCTGAAATTAGGCACACAGGTAGTTTATAATCTGGATTAACACATTAGATACTTTTTATCCCAGGATTCTCGCGGGAACGGGTAAAACAGGATTAAGCCTATTCCCTACCTCAAAAAAATCACTGACAACTGTTCCATTATAATTATTGTGTTTTAAGGTAAGGAGGGGAGGAGGGGAGGGGAGGGGAGGGTAAGAGTAGGAAGGGAGAGGTTCGGGGGGGGGGTTCGAGTGTATGTATGTATGTATATCTGTATGTTTCTATATGATCGCCTAAAGCCTAAAGGGCTTGACCGAATTTGATGTGAGAGGTGTCGTTAGATTCGTTTTCACTTGCTGAGTGTCATAGGCCAAATTTTTTTGTAATAAAAATCATACATCTCTCACAAATATAAAATAAACGCGTGTTTTTTGTAACTTCCTACGAACTTTTTCGTAATAAACAAGTAATTTTACTAGATTTTTTTCTAAAGAATGCGCAATAATCTTTTACAGCGATTGTACGCATACTTTCTCACAAAAAACGTACACTAAACAGCGTATTAAGCGTAAAGAAATCGTAAGATAGGCTGCAAAAACCTCTTTTCTGCAGTCGGGTATTTTGTTTTTCTTTTAACATTGATACTTGTTTAGTATTTGTTGTTATAGCGGCAACAGAAATACATCATCTGTGAAAATTTCAACTGTCTAACTACCGCGGTTCATGAGGTATAACCTGGTGACAGACGGACGGACGGACGGACGGACAGCCAGTGAAGTCTTAGTAATAGGGTCTCGGAACCCTAAATAATCGGCCAAGTGCGAGTCGGACTCGCGCACGAAGGGTTCCGTACTATCATCTATAATACTACAAAGTTTAGTTCTGTTTATAAAATAACGAGAAATCAACGAAATTCCAAGTAGTAAATTGCAAACTTATAGGTAGGTTTTCGATACACATCCGGACAGCATGACAACGCTCGCGCGAATATACGCGCGGTTATGGCTCGCTCCGTGATGTTACCTCCCCCGCTACCCGCGCGGCCGTTGCTTATCAACCGCCTCGCGCTCGCGCCACCACCACACCGCGGCGCGGCGCTCGCACCGCGTTTGGATGCACGGATTATTTTCATTTTGTGAGTTTTTATGTATTAGATTAGGTATTTATTTTTATAGGTAGTAATATTTCTAAATATTTACTTACAAATATTCAAGTTTCTACCTGTTAATTAAGATCGAGTAAAAATTGCTTAAAAATTACGTTTGTTGTATGGGAGCCCCCCTTTAATATTTACTTTATTGTTATTTAATTATTTATTTTGAAAGGTAATATACAAGTAAATATTCTGTGAAAATTTGAAGCGTCTACCTGTTACCGTTTTTAATATTGAGCAAAAAAATACGAAAAAACACGTTTATTGTATGGGGACCCCCCTTAATATTTTAATTTTTAGTATTTGTTGTTATAGCGGCAACGGAAATACATCATTTGTGAAAATTTTAGCTTTCTAGCTATCACGGTTTATGAGATACAGCCTGGAGACAGACAGACAGACAGACAGACAGACAGACAGACAGACAGACAGACAGACAGACAGACAGACAGACAGACAGCGAAGTCTTAGTAATAGGGTCCCGTTTTTACCCTTTGGGTACGGAACCCTAAAAAACATCCTTTGATAATTTACCTTCACCAAAAGCTCAATATCCAAATACATGACTACATGCCATGATCAATATTCAGACAGTAAAGTGATTAATGTCCACAGTCCGGCTCAGTAAGTACGGCTACCGTCCATTTGATTACAGCAGTTAACTGCACTAGTGTCGGGACAAGCGGCTGCGTTCGGCCAATAATAGCCGAACTCGGAATGCCCGAACAAAAACCGGATTAATCCGGTTATAGTCTGCTAATAATAATAGTGTCCCCGTAATCCAGCGTGATGGATGACAGCCCCACCCTCCGGACACCCCTTTTAATTGCCTCGCCCGTCACTCACACAGAATTTTCGATTTATATTATAATTTCGATTCGGTTTCGGCTCCTTGGTTTAATAAAGGTTTTGTCCGTAGTATGTGTGATTCCTTTTTGTGTTGTTGGAAATTTTGAAGGGTCGGATGAAAGGCTGGTTATTTGCTTAATCTTGATGGATGCACTTTTCATTGCATTTTTGGCGTTTGACATGCTAAACCATGATCGCATATAAAGAGAAACTACACAAGCAATATTATACTGTTACAACCTTCCTATAGTTTCGGCTTTAAAATACTGGAATTGTTGTACAAAGTCTGATTTTTTTCCCTATACATTAATGAGATCTTGTAAAATAATTGTTATTTAATTACGAACGTGTAAAATAGTGATACTTACTTTAATTTATATTTTATACGTCACTGATCACTTAGTTTCCTAGAAAAAGAACAATCGACTAAAGAAACAAAGACCAAATTGAGTTACGAAAACCCAAATACGACCAGTTATAATTATGTAGCTTCAAGCAATATATTTTAGAATCCTGTAATCGCTTAAGAAAATAAAAAGTAATACAATACTTTATAAAGTTAGATCTAGTATAATGTCTAGACTACAAAATGTTAGGCTATTTATCTCCTGCAGCGTAGGCAGGCTAGAGCAGGACTCAAGCTAGAAAAGTGGTCGTAAAGTTTCCACGACGCGTGGAGTAAATCTCTAATGTTTTATATTCTTGGTTACATGGACACAGTATATACACAGTTACCCAACTGTGGTAGGTATGTTAATTCAATAAATTTTTGAAAACATAATAAAAAGTGGCCGTAGAAATTCAACGACGAACAAAGGTCGAAGACGTAGGCGGATTACAAGACTCAAGTGGAGGTGGTCGGGACACTTGGTCAGAAGGGAGACGGACGGTGGACTACAGCAGTCACAGTATGGTGGCCGCGCGGCGGCAAGCGGAGCACCTGGCAGACCTCCAACTCGACGGTCAGGTAACATTTGTCGTTGTTCGATGTCGACAAGGCAGTGGGAAGACGGAAGATGAAACTGGCACAAGACCAGAAAGAATGGCGTTCTAAAGAGGAGACCTATACTCAACAATGGGTGGACAATGGCAGATGATGATGATTATGAATAAGTGGCATAGACCGTGTTGACTCCTGTGTAATATGACTGTGACATATGGACAGACAGACAGACGGAAATTGTTAATTTATAAGGATTCCTCGTAGTTACCGCAATTGTCATAATACCAGTGAGAAACTGACAGAATAATTTGAACATTGATACAAGTTTCACGTACCTGTGTATACGAGTAAATGTTGTCATGTCCTTCTAACATTCTTAGATTATATATAAGATTAGGTAAGTAAAAATCTGATAAATATAACATCCGCACAATGTACCATTTGTTGCTTCCAAATTAAATTACTGAATAGCCGTTTCAATATCCTTTCATGTCGCGACCGATATTTATTTCCATTATTCTTTACATCAATATTTATCGAAGCTGCAAACAATCAACACATCTGCGAAGCTTGACCTGTCATTATCGAAATTTTGTGATACCCGCCCTTATTGCAATTTAAAGTTTACTGCACAAGAATTAAGACTCAACATTTCGGATATTTTTTTAATTTGCAGCAATAATATTTGCCATAGGACTTAAAACGTTTTCCCTTTGTTGTAAGGGTAATTTTAGTAATATAAATGTAAAAAGACGAGGTTTTGATGAATGCGTGGCCCACAGATGCGAGTGACGTGGTGTCGGATCCGTACGCATCCTTGCAGTGGACGGGTGAGATAGATGATATTGGCTCAGAGGTGAATTTTTCATTGAACTTTTTTCACATCTGATTGTATTACCGATTTTTATGACTTTTCCTGAAGTTTTGAACAATTGGTGTGACTCCAGTTTAAAATGAGAGTCATCGTGACTGTTATATAAAATATGTACTTACATTACATATAAATATATGTACGTACATTTTTCTGCATACAGTTCTGAGTCAATAGGTTATTATGTTATTACAGGCAAGCACGCTCCATCGTGTACCGCAACGTTTCGCTTGAGGTGGTAAGATTTCCATATAAATGTATTTTTACCAAATATGGTCGACATGAGAATAGTTTGCCACGAGATGGACTGATCACCTCAAACAAGTGGCGGGAAGACGCTGGATGCAAGCCGCGCGCAATCGGTCTTTTTGGAAATCCATGGGGGAGGGGAGGCCTATGTCCAGCAGTGGACTTCTTATGGCTGAGATGTTGATGATATAGTGATATGAGTATAGTTTTACAATGAAGTAATTGGCTTTAATATCAGTGGTGTAAGTATATATCAGTATTTTATTGGTGGTATTTGTCAAAGTAAATATTGTTAAAGTAAAGGTCATATTTGTTAAAGTAAAGGAGAGATCAATAACAAATTTTATTCAAATATTTTTTTATTAAAAATTATGAATAAATAATTAATTGATTTTTAGCTCTTAATATCAACCTTTTTCTTCAACAAATTTAATGTGGTTTCCATTCAATTCAAGCTTAATCTGATTTGAATCCAAACCCATCGTACAATAATGCAACCGCGCTACACGCTGAGTTATCACTGCTAATTACAACATAATTCTCTATACCTAAGATTACTAAATATGTAGCTTAGAAAGGCTGTGTCCACACTCACGTATGTGCGCCTCCGTGCGTAATTAGATTCCCGCGTCCGGGGCCCGGCGCACAATGCGCTGTGATTGGTCACGCAGCTGCGCCTTCGGACAACTTCGGATAACTTCGGAATCTTTCGCCTTGTTCCGAACTACGTGTGCAGTGCGCTCTGTATCGGGTTAATAGATGTTTGATTAGATTTGTGAAACTGTTAGTAAGTATGTCGGATTTATTGGATTATTGAAGGTTTATTGCAAAAATACGATTTGTTTTTATTTCCTGAAGGAGTAATTTTTCCTCTAATATCGTCTTATATTGATTACAGATATATACAAATTACAAAATTCTTTATTGTTTTTTATACATAGTACAGAGAATAGTAATAACCCTGCCTACTGCTTCACTGCTTTAACCATACAACTGTGTTGCAGCAGACAGTGTCTTCCCAGATGGCATTATAATTTAACAAAAAAAATTGACTATATGATTCATTACACTACTTACGTTATGTTTTTTTTTTTTTTTTTTTTTGATGATATAGGTGTCTCACATATAAATAATTCATAATAAATAAATAAAAGTTGTAAGCGACCTACATCCAGCTTCTATCTGCCACTTGTATGAGTTTGTCATCTACCTTGTTGCTGGTCATCTTAAGTTGTGCTTGCCATTTTAACATTCGTTTTATTAGATTTAAATTTTGTTTAAAATATTTTCCTTATGAATAAATTTTCCTACATTCACCAAATAAGTACTTATTTTACTTAACATGAAATTAAATAAGCATAATTAATTAAATAATAATAATTTCTTCTTTATTTATGTCGCTTGTTAGTTTCCCAATAACGGCCCAACTAAACAATAACAACAATCAACCTGTTTTACACCGTCAATTACAAGTGTAAGGGTGCGTTCACACGTGACCGCGCGCCGACCGCTCGTTACGGTGTATACGCCAGTTGCATAGCAATGAGGTTCGAGGATAGAGTTCAGTAGTGCGCGTATAAACTACATCCAGTCTCTCATTGATCTTAGAGAATAGTTTTATGTACGATCTTAGAATTTTTATTTACTTGGGAATTGTTGAATAGATTTTTGTACAAAATACATATTTTTTTGTCAATAAATTGTTTCAATAAAATTGTAATAGGTGAAACTGAGCTACATTGAATATATTTTGAGAGTTTCAATTGATGAAATATTTTTTATCGATACTGGACCAAAACAGTACCTAGTTTATATCGCTTCAGCCGCGTACGTAACTATTGTTTCGTAACTAGTTATTCTTCGTACGAATATTATTTTTCTCAATTCGAATTTGATGGACACAGAAATATTAGATGATATCGGTCAAAATTTGAGATTGACCACAGGGTGCAAAAAGATTTCGCATATTTTTATCGTAATAATTTGGTGTTAAAATCATTACTTAATATCATTTGAAAATCAAACGACTGAATTAATTTAGTTAATACTTTGTTAACATGTACGAATATTCTATCAATTTTAGTTTAAAAAAAAAATTACCAGTTCCAACATTATTTTAATGGGGTCCTGGCTACTGTCCTTCTGTGGGCAGTGGGACAATTAAAACAGGATCCGAAAATCTGCTCTTAAAAGTAATATAAAAATTCACACCTACAAACGAGTAAATCACAATCCGTTCATGACGCAAACCTTCAATAGAACCTCCAATCGCACACGGTTCTCCAGTAACTACAATGTAATCTGTAGTAATATTCGCACGCCATAACTCAGAATGCGCTCGAGCGGTGAGCAATTAAAATTCATAGCTCGTTGTACGGCCGCCGGCCGCCGCGCGACCTGCGCCCCGCGTTCTGCGGGCTGCGGGCTGGCTGCTCACGTGTAGACACGCCCTAATCAAACGAGTGCTCGTGAATGCACGCTCCGAATTTCGCAAGTTGCGATTAATTTCAGTATGAATACATGTAATTTGTGGAACCTGTCCAAATCAATCTTTAAATAGATAATAGTAGTAAGCACAGAAGATACTGAAGGATATTTTAAATAATGTTATTACTTAAAATATCCTTCTATGTGTGTATCTTGTATGTGTGTACTGAGATTATATTATAACCTTTAAATATAATGATTGTATTTTAAAGGTATTTGGATATTGCACAGTAATGGAACATTGAGTAGAACATGGCATTCGACTCATATTAATCATAGCGATTAAATCTTAACCTTAATAATTTTATAGTTTAAAAAACTGAAACAACCGCCTTCGAAGCACGTTATTTCGTTTACTTGTAATATTAGTAAGGATAATAATTAAACAAGGCGCTCAAGAAGTAACTCTATTTTCTCCTTATACACATTGGATGAGGAGTAAGTAGGTTTTACTTTTCAAGCGCAATAAATCCCTCACGATTGTAAACTTTTTAAAGAGACCTCTCTTCACCCGCTCGTTTCTTTTTCAAGATGACATTTGTCATTGAATGTCATATGCTTCGTCGTCGCAGATTAGAAAATGTGCAGATGTTTAAACGAAAAACCTAAACATTTGACACTTTTGTAAAGAAAAACGTGTCAGTGGAACTCTGCGATTCTATAATCTGACGCACTCACTCAGGAATCCAATGAAAATATTTTTACTTTTACAGATTATTCAGAAAGTAATAAGGCAATGTTTCTTATATAATTATGGGACCAACTTGGGAGCTTTCTCTATATGCCAATTAACGAAAAACAAAAATTGGTTCAAGAATTAGAGAGAAATTCGTGTTCATACATAAAAAAAAAATATACGGTACGAATTGATAACCTCCTCCTTTTTCGAAGTCGGTTAAAAATTTAGAGGTCGTCTCATTATCTACCTACTCGTACTTAGAAATAATGATGTTTAGTTGATGAAACGTCATTTTACTAAATTAAATTTGTCAAACATTTGCATATAAGTACTATAAAAATATAAAACTAGCTGTGCTCCGCGGTTTCATCTGCATTGCGATGAAAAACGATGACAATGATGATGAAATATATATAGCCCTACGTCTGTCTCCAGGTTATGAGCTATCTCTGTACCAAAACTCATAACAATCGGTTCAGCCATTTGTGCGTGAAAGATGACAAACAGACAGAGAGACAGAGTTACTTTCGCTTTTATGATATTAATCAGGCTAACGTAATACATCATCCACACTATGCAAATAAGATAGCTTTAATGTGGTCTACACTTCCACACTACTAATATTTATTTATTTATGTTATTTAGAAAGAAAAAGGAAAAAAGAAAGGTAAAGTTTGTGTAATTATAAAGTTTTCATTCCGGAAAAAATAGATTTACAAATCAGCTTAGAAGTCAGACAATTACTAACTGAGCTAATAAAAGAGGGAAAAAAATCAGATTTGGCATACATTACGGAAGCGGGGCGTGAGTGGGGTAGGACCAGATTTGGCATACGTTACGGAAGCGAGGCGTGAGTGGGATAGGACCAGATTTGGCATACGTTACGGAAGCGAGGCGGGAGTGGGATAGGACCAGATTTGGCATACGTTACGGAAGCGAGGCGGGAGTGGGATAGGACCAGATTTTTTCTACGATGATGAAGTCGCGGCAACAAGTACATACAAAGTACACAACGTAGGAAAGGCTACAACTCACCTGAACGGTAAACAATGCTGGAACCCGGAACCGATCGAGTAACACAACTTGTAGTCTATATCGTAAATATAAACATTTACCTCGCTCGCACCTTCACTCGGACATAACACACGCGATTACCGACTCTACCCCCTTACAATAACGTCTATATCAATAATGATGTAACACGCACGCCAGTGTTATCGAGTTGTCCAAACACAGTAAAGCGTTAAGAAGTAGCGTTAAGAGTTAACGATTGTTTAAACGGTTATTTTTAACGGCAGCTTTACGAGTGCGCGCCTCTGCTTTACTTATAATTTATGATTATTTTTATTAAGTAGTTATATTAGGTTAGAAGATAATTTTAATATTAAGATTAATATTCTGTAAAGTGTTACGTTTTGATTAGAAATTACTAGAGTAAATAAGTTCACTAATACACCAAAATCACTACTTAGGTGCCTACGTAAGTACACTATTTATGAGTTAGGTAACATACACATTCACTACTTTTAAAATACTTATAATGTTCGTATTCATCGCGATCGCTAGGGCGGGCTAGCGGGCGGCGGGCGGCTTGGGCGCCGTTGGGCGGCGAATGAGCCTCTGACTCTCAGTTCGGGGCTTAAATCCTTTCTGGAGCAGTTTACTTGGTTATGGGACTTCTGTACTTATAATATACTTAGGTTAGGTAAGTATTTACCTATCTTAATTGAGAAAGTGGGTTTGTTGGCTTACTTGTTGCTTTTCTGAGACCACAAAAATTATGTGACACTAAACTTATGTACACTGTTCATAAACTTGAATGTACAGTGTGTACGTGATCTTATTTTTATACTTTTTTACTGTAAAATGTTGAATTTATGACCTGTAAATAGTGTTCACAATAAATATATTGTGATTACAATTAAACGGAAAATGAAACGTTAAATATTTTATCACAGAAATGTATATTATGATGAAGAGTTATCAATGTTAAGGGTTCATTTTGTACAATATTAAGTTGAAAATTTTGTTTATTTATGAAAAAGTATGAACTGTTCCATATAAAAAGTTAATTAACATACTTACTGAATTGCACAAAAGAAATTCTAACAGGGCAGCTTATCGAGAGTAACAAATATTTTTATTTTAACAAATATACAAATATTTGCTAAAAATATTTGAGTACCAAAAATATTATCGTAGATGACAACCACACTTTACAACTCCCGGAATAAAGCACTAAATTCCAACATTTTTATTGTGTTTTTAAATTAATTGCTCATAAAATGTTTACGACCGAGCGCGCGACAAAAATCGGTCCAAATATTTTGACAGCAATATTTTCTTTGTTCTAAAATCAATTCGCACCCTCGCAGTATACCATTATACTACCACAAACTTATCTAGCTCGGTGAGCAAAAATAGTACTAACAATCTCTAATTAAAACATCCGTCTAACTATCAATGAAATCTATAGTGGCGCCGCTGCAGCCAAGACATGTGACGTTTGTAGAGTAGTTTGACTTCTATAGCAATCATGTAACTAACTCAATAACTTCCCTATTCGTATTTATGGGGGTGTAAAAATGTAAGGAGCTCGTTGAGCGGCTCTCGACAACAGGATGGAAGTACCGGCTTCATTCGGCCAATACGAGTTTTATTGACTGTCTTTGTGTTCGGTTAATTTATAGCTGATTAGGGTAAATACTGTGTTGGTTAACTATAAATTTTACCAACCCCTGTAACTGTGACTACTAGGATAACATAACATGGGGGTGATAAATAAAATAGCTTCATGTACAGGGTGTTTGTTTACTAGATGCCTGGATATGACTATAGCTAGGCTTGTACAAAATATTTTTATGCATATATGACTACGGTAAAAGCTTGTCATTTTTTACGACTTCAAAAAGAAAGAGGTTAACAATTTTGCTGAATTTTGGTAGGATATACTTTCAGATTTTGACGAATTTTCATTTGTTTTAAACAAAATCGCGCATTTTGTAGTCGGTTTTCAGTTTTTTTAATAATAATTCTTAATTATGATGTTTAATAACGAATCGATAATATGGTAAAATTCTGTACGAGCAATGTTCGGTGTCGATCTACACAACAGTATAAGTTTCAAATATTTTTTCATAAGACTTGATATACCTTTTAAACCCCGATCCAAGAAGATGGGTGTTTGCCGCGTGTATCTGTATGTCTGTCTGTGATATCGTAGCTGTCGAACTCATGGACCGTTTTTGTTTGAAAGAGGATTTCATCGAGGTTGTTCTTGGCTATGTTTCATCAAAATCGGTTCAGTCGTTTTTTTTCTGACGGTTTTTTTTTAGTATTCTAAGCGTATACTCGTTATATGAACAACGCACGCATATAAATTTCTTAGTAAAAGTACATAACATTACATATAAAAATATGGCCACATAAAACCCTCGTATTTTGTAATAAATGAACCCTCAGCATGTTACCATTAGTTTTATTTTCTTATAAACGCGTATTTTCTCCAATTTTCCTCAATAGTTCACGTTAAAGCTGTATCGTACGTCGGCGGCGAGGCGGCGCGGCGGGTAAGTGGCGTTTAATTAAAAATACGTCAGAGTGCGGGTTCAGGCCCGCCCAGCATGTTGGGAATGGAATGAAATGTTGCGTAGTAATTTACTAACATTCATTAAGGACGCAACTATTGCTACTAAAATCTTTATAACAATGATAGTTTAGGCTGAAAGGCATGACTGTAAGTCTGAATTCCAACCATTAATTCAAAATGGCTTGAAATTAAACATCGCTATCGATCATAGCGTAGTACGATGGTGGCAGACGACGTGATCCCGACCCGCATGTCTTGGATTACGCTGCTGTCTAACGGATTGGGTCAATATTTTGTAATAATATAGAATATGTGTACCTATTCTACATTACGCCGCTAGCTTTTCTTTATGGTCTGGAAATAATTCAGTGAGAACGTAATTATACAAATGATCATAAATAAATGAGGCCAGTCTACATGAATCCTACATTTTCCTTTTCAGAGTTGAATCACAAATAAAGTTGATATAGCAAATAATGTAACCAATAAAAACTTGGGACTTGCAGCCTTACATTAACATTAACATTGGTTAAGAATTAGACTATTTGTTTTATTTTTGTATTACATAATGTTATTATATTTATATGTGTAGATATTTCATAAAATGTATACATATTGTCATTTTCTTTTATTTGTATGAATAAAAGAGTAAGTTGAATAAACACTAATTAAAATACCTAAACAAAAAACTTTAACTAGGATGTTTTAGTTCTTACTTCTGTTCTGTTTTCGGCTCCATAATCAAACTAGTCCATGATACCGTATATATATGCCTATTAATTGATGTTATATATACATGTCACATTTAGGGTGAATATCTAGTGGAAGTTGTAATAATATTGTTTCCAAGCTCTTTGTGTCATCCATCAGCCGTCGAACGAGCGGCGCGTTCGAAATAATACTACGCGAACTTAAAATATTATAATAAATATTATTCTTAGTACAACATGCGTCATATACTCGTACCAACTAAACAGTATCGCAAAGTTTAAAGGTTAACACAGAGGACACACAAAACTGCTGCCCGTAGCACACGACGTAGGACTTCCCAGCACACCGTAGCACCACAGTCTGCAAATACATACAGTCGACTAAAGGACTGGCTTTGTGCCTCAGTTGATAGTGTGTGTGCCTGCTGAGCTTGTAGGACCTACAAGCTCAGCAGGCAGACATACTATCAACTGAGCCACAAGTAATGTACAATGTAGGTCGTGGGTTCATTCCCCACCCAGGGCAAACATTTCTGTGATGAGCATGGATGTTTGTTCTGTGTCTGGGTGTTTCTATGTATCATATGTATATATTTACAAAAAAAGGTAGGTATATATGTATTCTATCAGCCATCTAGTTCCATAATACAAGCTTTGCTTAGTTTGGGCTAAATGGTGTTGTGTGAAATGTCCACAAATATACAAAATAAATAAATATATATATATATATAAAAAAAGGTTTGCGTTTTTATTTATTTTAAAATGTTAATTTGACTAAAGCCTTGCGAAGAGGCGTGCTGTTTAAATTGTCTACTAATTTACCACCGGGTAGTTACAGATTTCGCTTGTCAAAAGCGTTGAACCATTGCTTGTTTTTACACTGTCGTAGCGCTGTAGCACCTCGTAGCACTTAGTACCTTTATAGCCCTCGTAGCGCCCTCCGTAGGCAGGACAAAAGTTTGGTTCACAATTATAGTTTGTTTCACACAAGTACGAGTATAATAGCTGACCGGGAAATTAACATTTCACGTCTCATTAATGTTTATTCCGTATATTCCCTTACCTAATGAAAAGGGGCAGGAATTATAATTTAATTCATAACAAGTAAAAATTAGACTGAAATATAGGTATTTCTATTATAATAATTTGAATATATATATCTATATTTTTAAAGAATATTGAAATATATATATAGTTCCAAAAAAGAGTTCCAATATATATATAAGAGAAAATAGAGTCAGGAACATAACATTTTCTTATGTAACTGAGTGACGAAAAATACATTTCGCTAAAACATTGCCTTGCTTGACAGTTGAATGAAATATTAAAAACTTAATATTTTTCCCGGAGGATTCAGCAAAAGAGCCATGCTTCTACAACAAAAAACATTTCATAAACGTGCTTGCACAAATATCAAAAATCTTACCACAAATGGTGAACCTGACACCGCCGCCGCCGGCCGCGGCGTGTCGTTCGCAATGCCAACTTTTATTTCATAATTTTTTAAAGGTATGTGATGTCTGATTCGTTATTTTGTGCTGTCTATATGTCCGTAATGTTTACAGAATGTCCGAAATTCTTTCATTCCGGTGTCAAAGGCCGCCTCTTGTCGCATTGTGTGAATTCCGCTTTATTTCAAAAAGGTAAAATGACAAATATGACATTTATTATTTCTATCAGATTTATAACAAATAGAAATAATATAGCTGCTGTCTATAATAACTTTTATAATATCCTAGAATTATTTATAGTTAAATAAACGGCCAAGTGCGTGTCGTGTCACGTGCAATGTAGGGTTCCGTAGTTACATATCATAATTTATGTGATCATAAAACAGGGTCTCTTGTTTGGTATTACGAACATAAGTGTTAACTAATTATTTTAAGTTGATCGACTATAACTTGATAACTTATAAAGCCTACTTAGCCATGATAGTTTTCCTTTTAATTTCATCATATATAATACTAGCATGAATATTTTCATATCTCCAAAGTCAACCGTTTAGCCAGTAGAAGGGAGGACGCATGACTCTAACAGAAATTATCACAAAGCTTAATATTTCACAAACGAATCTCCAAATTGAACAATGGTTTTTACACACCCGCAATGTCCCAACCAACCATATCCCACACGATGGGGTAGATGAGAAAAAAAAAATTTATCCCTACTTTACGTGTAGTGTGTACAAAATTTCATAGCAATAGTTTTTTTTTCATAGTTTTATTCTACGGCTTTCTTCTCTGTACCAAATTACAGCTTTCTAGTATTTATAGTTTTTGAGCAAAGCGACAGACAGACCGACGGACAAAACTATAAGGATTCCTTGTTTACTACGGAACCCTAAAAACTGGCGGCGTGTGTCGACCCACATTCAGTATAAAGTTCCTGATTTCTGCTGCGAGAAATGGAATAAAATAACGTTGTGAGAAAAGTGACAGACAACCCATAATTCCTGTGATTAAGTAAAGATGGTCGCAATCAGTTGCACGGTGATTGTTTCGCATGCGAGCCGAGATATTCATAGGAGCGAATCCAAAATCGCACTCATCTCGCGTACGCTCTGCGACTTGAATCACCCCACTGCTTTCGCAAAACTAGCTCTATAAAAGTTCAAATTTTATTAAAAGAAGTTGAAGGTATATTTAATCTCTGTAATCAATTGCCGCAAGTGTGTCGGTAGTTAGCTTTGTCACGACACGCCCCAGCGCCGAGTCCCGCCGCGCGCGCCTGCTAGCTCGTAAACTGTGTAACAAATACGGACGTTAATTTATTACAACCGCACACGATACAATACCAAATCATAAAATACTATCACACTAATATTCTGAGGACGAGTGAGTGAGGGTGTGTTTGTGTATGCTTGTTCGTTACTCATTCACACCGAAACAGATCACCAGATTAGAAATATCAAATAATTACAGGCCGCAATCTCTAAACTGAAACACAATGGTGCTCTCAACACCATATTTTGTAAGTAAAACAACGAAAATATTTCTTAAATCAACAACAATTATCAGAAAAATTTGCAGAACTTTATTCAATTTTTGTAAAAAGAAAATGTAAAACACGAAGCTGTAAGGGTTTGGAATATTTCGTTGCAATTGTTTACCATTGTTGTTTATAACGAAAAGGATGCTCAATATGACGAGTTCACCCAACACGCATCATCAAACCACCGTGTGATAATGAAATGTATATTTTCTGTAGGGTAGCAGAAAAACTGTTTATGGGTAGATAATAAAATAACTATTCTAACTCATAACAATTAATTAAGCCTCATATGTCACGTATAAATTAATGACGGCCATCATGAATTATCACACCTATCCAAGCGACACGAAACATTTCAGTCGACTTAAATATACAGTCTATGGTGGCGACACCGTCGAATTTACAACACAAAATCGGTTTCCATTCGTCAGAAAATTAGTTCCTTCTTTTGGCCACATGCATGATTAAATTGGCAGAGACACCGTTGAGTATGGTTAGTTAGTTTACGGAGCTAGTGAGGGATAGTTTATGGGATATTACGTGTGGAGTGCGATACATGTCCCTTGTAATTGCATATAGTTAGATTGCCCCCTAAAGAATTGACTGCGTGGCTTGGCTTACAATTACTGTTACTCTATTTAACAAGTATAAGTTTAGAAAACTCAAAAATCCCCGACAAAAAAAACCTAAACCGATTTTATGAAATAATTGAAACAGCTAAGAATACTCTCGATCAAATCCGCTTTCAAACAAAAAAAAAAATAGATCGAAATCGGTCTATCCGTTTAAGAGCTACGATGCTACAGACATACACACAGATAAACAGATAGGTATACAGATATACATGTCATTTTAAACTTGTAACACCCCTCTTTTTGGGTCGGGGGCTAAAATAATAGGATTAAACTAGTTTTTTTTATTCGTTCACGCTTGCATTTGACCACCAACATGCTATTGTTAAGGCCCAAGTGTTCGCTGGCGCCGCTGTCTCGCTCGTACGCTAATGAAAATGAAAATGAAAAATGTATTTATTTACAACTTAATTTGCTAGAAACAACTATATCTGACGGCTGCCTTACTAAGCGCAGCCTGTATCAAGGCAACCTGTACGCCTGATTACAATATTGGATTAGGACAATCTCGTCATGACAGTTTATTATTTTTGTTATTACTTACATATTATATGAGGATATACATATTATAAAATTTATCTAAATTTATACATAACTACATATTTATTACAAATCATATGAGAATACCTATATCTAAAGTCCATATCAATTCAATCTATAATTTTTATTTTTGTATTGATTTATCGTATCTTTCTCAAAATGTCTTCCGTGTCATCGTAAGATAGTGATTTTAACCATGCCACTAATATATTGTTTACTTCTTTAACCTTTTTATTTTGAATATCGCAAAACTTTGTGACTATATTGTAGATCGAAGCACTAATAAAATCTCCAAAACGCTGAGCAAACCTCGTTTTCACGGTAGGAAAGGGTATTCTGTAGACACGACGATAATATATCTCTTTTTCCCTACTGCTAAAGTGTTAAGTATGTTTTTCGCGCGTATCTTGTATGTCTGTAAATTTCTTGATTACCTCGTATCTTCCAAACGGCTATAGAGGTACCGTTAGATTCGTTTAAAAACCCAAGTGTCCTGGGCCTAGATAGATGTTTTCAAAAAATCAAAATGGCGGATTTTGACGCTAAATAGTTTTTTTTTTAAACTCATACTTTGCTGAATTGATTTTGTATATCTGTTATTTTGACCGAAATTAAAATCTAAATCTCATACTTTCCATGCTTAGATATTTATCTACTTACCAAACCTAGCTAGCAAAATGAAAACTGTTCTTAATATTTTATACTTAATAGTGTTCTTACGGAGCTAAAATACGTAAATTTATCAAAGTGTCAATAAATATATTTCTAGAAAGAAAAGTATCACTTGCAAATGTGATAGCAGCGCCACCCGAGCCTTTAGTGATATTGCGGTCTACGATGGAGCGCGTTTATCTATGTCTTGTAATATTATCTCGGATATAGACTATAATAATAAGAGTATGTCGTTGAATACTTTGAAAACAAAACCCTTTTAAACTAAACAAACAAGATTATGCGCATGTCGCGCTTCTACTCGGTTCACTTTAAATACACAGCTTACACAATCTACTCGAAGGACCAGCGTAACTAGAACTATTGCATTAATGCACCAATTCAGACCTGCATTTGTACGTTCCCAAAGGATTATTTATCGACACGCGACTCTTGAACAAAGTACCTACTCTTACATGCACGTGATCATAGTTCTAAATAAACAACTGACCAAGTGTTTTTTGCAAAACAACTTACATACAGACATATTATATACGTATAAAAATATGCGCCTATTTTCCCTTACAGAGTAAGTAAACCGTCATGAGACCTTTTGGTGCGACATTTGACCGTTAGAGGGTTATATGAAAAGAAGAGGGTATTACAAGGCTAGAGGGTTAGATGAAATATTGGCTTGCTTTTATGTGATTTTCTTGGACAAAAATTAACATACTGTAAAGTATAATATTGATTACTGCCTACAATTATAAATTATCATCATCATCTCAGCCACAAGATGGACTTCTTGTGGAAACAAACCACCCCATGGATTTCCAAAAAGGCGTCCAGTGTCTTCCTGCCACTTGTACGGTTACGTTTGCCTGTGCCAATTCTATGTTAACAGAATTTTAGACAAAGAAAAAAAATTAGATAAATTGAATAAGTACTATCGAAAAACACTTTCTGAAAGATTCTAGTCGTTGTAGATTTTTTCTTCTCTTTATTTTTACAGTAAACCCGTTAATATCAGTATGTAAATCCACGAGAAGAGTGGAGATCCCGGTGAGACGGTGTTGACGCGGCGGCGGCGGCCCACGCGTGGGAACTTACCATCCGCGTCTGGTGGGAAATATGCGCGGTACTATCTCAAAATAACACTGAGATAGTTTATTTACGTATTAAACTTGAAAATATATCTCTTTAATTATAGTTTCAAAAATCGGCCAAGTGCTATTCGGACTCGCCCATGAAGTGTTCCGTAGCAGCAAGTAACATAATATAAAAGTTCTTGTAGTTCGTTGTAACTTTGATCGATGTATTAATAATAGTGTATTTTTTTTAATTAAGTTACTGATAAGTAAACATTGTAATTAGGTACCTAAATGATGGGACTTAGATCTAACTATATGCGAGCCCATATAGGCTTGTGATAGCTAAACAAGCTAATATAATATTCCAATTTGACAAGAAATATTTCCTAAAATATTATCAATTTGTGTGCCTCCTCGACGATTTATGACGTATTAAAAAAAACTACTTACTAGATCTCGTTCAAACCAATTTTCAGTGGAAGTTTGCATCATATTTTTTTTTTAGTTTTATCATTCTCTTATTTTAGAAGTTACAAGGGGGACACATTTTACCACTTTGGAAGTGTCTCTCGCGCAAACTATTCAGTTTAGAAAAAAAATATATTAGAAACCTCAATATCATTTTTGAAGACCTATCCATAGATACCCCACACGTATGATTTGATGAAAAAAATTTTTTGAGTTTCAGTTCTAAGTATGGGGAACCCCCAAAATTTATTGTTTATTTTTTCTATTTTTGTGTGAAAATCTTAATGCGGTTCACAGAATACATCTAATTACCAAGTTTCAACAGTATAGTTATTATAGTTTAGGAAAAAAGTGGCTGTGACATACGGACGGACAGACAGACAGACATGACGAATCCATAAGGGTTCCGTTTTTTGCCATTTGGGTACGGAACCCCAAAAACTGAAACAACCGTCTTCAAAATACGCTATTTCGTTTACTTGGATGACGTATTTTTTCAGTTATTTTGTTTTAAAAACCAAAATACTGAACCGATTTTGATATTAGATGTGTCATCAGAGTCTTCCTCTCTCCCTGAGTGTCATACATTATATTCTGTGTAATTTACGACCTCTCGCAAAAATAAAAAAATGCGTTTTTTTGTAACCTCCAACGAAACATACACTCAACCATAACGAAATCGTAAGTTAGAATTAAAAATCTCTTTTCTGCAGTCGGGTATTTAATATTTTCTTTTAAAATAGATATTTGTTATCCAAAGGCTTGCGCTGGACCGCCATCTCACCTAAGCGGATGCTAAAAGAAGTTGCGTACAAACACACCTCAAAAACATTATCCACCTTCTTATGCAGCCGGGTAATGATGAATGTTCTCCATTCATAAGCAAAGCGTAAACAATTACACATGTATCGAAGCATATTGTAATCTAAACATCTGCTACCGTCGGCAGCGTCGCGCACGCACCGCATCCTGCCGTCCGGAGCCAGCGAGCGGCAGGCTTATCGCCACTTCCGGCCGAGCCAGCCAGACGGCGCGCTGCGTCTGACCTATCCTGATCTATCCACTCACTAAACATGAACAAGTAAATATTGCTTAGCTGTTTATTTACTACATGTGATTTTATTTGTCAAGTGTTATTGTCATACAGGACAGGCATTTGACTTCGTCTCAACTAATGTTAACTATGGTGTAGTCCAAGATGGTATTTAGACTAGACTCGGAACTGACTCATATTGCGAGGTAGCGGCTACATAATGTTCTAGGCAACAGACTCATGCGACATCCACGTGATACCTAACCATCGGACAAATACGATACGATATTTCTTACAGAATTATAAAACTCAAAAATTGTATACGGAAACCTTATCAGTTCGCTCGATAATTTTACTCCAGCATGGGATGACGTCACATACATAATTGTGAAATCGTATTGCGTACGAGTTATAATGAGATATTAATTAATATTTTAGTACCATATTTTAGACGACTCGTGACAAGCATCGGTGGTTCAGTGGTAGAATGCTCGCCTGCCACGCGGGCGGCCCGGGTTCGATTCCCGGCCGATGCATGTATTTTTGCATTTTGCACGCTTACATTTTTATCATTATTAGATTGTTATAAAATATCGTGTACCGTTTACAAAGTAAAACAATATAGTTACATAAATAACTAAAACATGATCAAGGCAGCAGGATTAACATGAACGAAGCGGTAAGCGCGCCCTGCAGCGCGGGGACACGTTCGAGCGCACCCCGGCAGCCGATGATCCCTGCTGATTGATTGCAGCCTGCGGGCTCCGCTCCCGGCTCCGGTCCACCGGGGATGCGGGATCCCCGGAGTAAATATTGTGTTTTGGTACAGAATACCTAACATTCTACTGGATGGATTAAAATAGTTTTGTTTTTAGCAGAAGCCCGAATCAATAAAAAGCAATATTATAAGTGCAATGTTACATAATATTATTTTATCGTACTCAACGACATTATATCTAAAAATCGCTGTGAAACGTTATACTCGTAAGTGTGCATTCTTTAGAATAGTTTTAGTGAAATCAATTATTTACTAAGAAAAAATTTTTGGAGGAGACGAAAAAAGCGCGAGAGTCGTATTATTATTAGGGTTCCGTACCTCAATAGGAAAAAAAACGGAACCCTTACAGGATCACTTTGTTGTCCGTCTGTCCGTCTGTCCGTCTGTCCGGGTGTCAAGACCTTTATCTCGGAAACGCGTGAAGGTATCGAGTTGAAATTAAAACCATATACGCAGATCCATAGTATCTTGCTGCAAAAAGAAAAATAAAATTTTCTCAGTTTTCGTAAAAAAAAGTTACAGACGAATATGTCGTAAAAACGCACATTTCGACACTCACAGAGGAATAAAACCCTATGGGGTACTTCCCGTTGACCTAGAACTCTGAAATTTGGCAAGAAGCATTGTGTTAGTTATATGTGTACATATAGGAAAAAATCCGAGAACTGGAAATTTTTTATTTAAGCACAAAAAAATTGTGTCTCTATGCAAGGAATAGGAATAGGCATAGGCCCAAATTTTAAAGTGAATTAACCGTATCATGTGGGGTATCATATGAAGGAGCCTCATTAGCATAAGCTAAAACAGGTTTTTAACACATTCTTCGCCCCCTGCAGACCCTTCACTTCAGCTGGGAACCAAAACTTTTTAGGCGAATTTTGATTAAGTACAGAGTGGCCGTGCAAAGCAACGTTGACTGCCTCAAACGCCGGCGGTTTACCGACTACTACAAAATGAACGGGACGCTCGCTCGGATCCGAGTGGGGGGCGCCGCTACCCTAGCCCCGCCCCACTCGGATCTGGTGGGGAGCAAGGAATGTGTTAAATATTTTTACGATGTATATTTTTTGGTATAGGAAGGAAAATATATAAAAAAAATATGATTTCCCCCTTTTATTTAGTTCGTACGGAACCCTCGGTGGGCGAGTCTGACTCGCACTTGTCCGGTTTTTTATTTTTTTACGCAAGATAGGTTTACGATTGACCACCAACTCGCCTGATGTTAACCGACGGTGTGGTCGAGGATGTCAGAGATATCATTATTATTACAAAATTAGTTACCTTAGATTTCATTACATGCAGGTGGACCTAATAAAAGCGTGTTAAACACATAGACTCTGACACTCAGGAAAGGAGTAAACCAATCTAACGATATCCCGCACATCAAAATCGGTCAACCCGTTTAGTCTGTTATATAGAAACATACATACATACACTCGAAAAACATAACTCTCCTTCTTACGCGGTCGGGTAAAAATGCATTTTAAATAATATCGTGAAAATACGAAAGAACTACAAAACCAACAACCATTGATCAGCTACCTGTCACATGTTATCCATCACCTTCTTACGGTGAAAGTGGTCGCAAACACCATCGGCTCGCACAAAGAAACCAATACCTGTATCAAGCCACAGTACACAGTAGTACACAGTGTATGTTCAGTAGGTAAATACACGTAATACGTATGTGCGGACACTTCAATTCTAACTGCAATCACACCCGACTAGTGTCAATAGTAAACCAATCGGCGCGCTCCGCCGTTAGGGCTGCCTACTGATTCATCTGTCTCACAGATTTATAATTACCTACATATTATATCGTGAAATGGCTGGAGTCAGTGGTTATTATGCCGACTTTGAAGTACTTTTTTACTTCATCATCATCATCTCAGCCATAAGAAGTCCACTGCTGGACATAGGCCTCCCCCATGGATTTCCAAAAAGACCGATTGGAAAAAAGACAAATTGCAAAAAGACCGAGACCGGCTTGCATCCAGCGTCTTCCCGCTACTTGTATGAGGTCATCTGTCCATCTCGTGGCTGGTCTTCCTTTTTACTTAATTTTAAATATTTATTAATCAAATATAAATGTATGATTTGCACGATCTTTAAAATATTATTTTATGAACGACGAATTGAAAATATCACAATTAAATTAATTTACCAAGTGTCTTGCTTGCAGTGCATAATATCGATGATTTCAACCATTTTGTGGTTACACCTAAATACATTTTCGGATACATCGCAAAATTCGGATTTTGTGCGCTTCGTCTTCCTTATTCTTTAGTTTGAGGGTTGACCCCTATATTGAATAATCGCTTACAGCGTAATTTATTTCACATTAAATTTCAGAGTTACAATTTAAATAAAATAGTACAATCTTGTTGCCTCCAATGTCATTTATTCGCGTATTTCTCAGCCGTAAGTATAACCACGTTAAGGCTGTCCCGTTAATTTCTGCCTCAACAAGCCAGTTCTTAGTTAATCCGGTTAAGGGACCTCTGGCTCTAATTATTGAGCTGGGAAGTCAGAGGCCAAGGTTGGAGGGAAGAGCTACGGTCTGCCGACTCTCAGATTTATGTTCAAATTATTTGCTTTAGGTTTGCTGCTTTTCTACGAAATTACCCTATAAGACGTAGAGTAGAAGCATAATTCTATGGAGATTTTGATGAAGTAAGTTATATTTTTATTAATACGAAGATTAAGGATAACAATTGCCACTGCGAATCATTGCGACCTTTACAAATCTATTGTGATACAATTAGATATAGGTCAGGTATTGATAGGCTATGCTGATTTTGAACAAAATTATCATATTTATTTTTAATAATGCCTGAAACAACTTATTTAACCCGATAGTATCAAGTAGTAATTACAATACTTAGAAAAGGTGACATTCTCGTCGAAATTGATCGAGTTTAATTTCAATTTGATTAAGTAAATATACATATAATATTTATTTCAAACAAGTATGTTTATTAAAAGAAAAACAAAATACCCGACTGCAGAAAAGAGGTTTTTGCAGTCTAACTTACGATTTCGTTTATCTTTATACGCTTTTGATTGTACGTTATTTGTGAGAAAGTATGCGTAAAATCGCTGATAAAGAATATAAATGCGCATTCTTTAGAATAATTTTACTAAAATCACTTGTTAATTACGAAATAGTTTGTTGGAGGTTATGAAAAAACGCATTTTTTTATTTTCGCAAAAGATTTATTATTATTGTTACAAAAAAATATAACTTAAGACTTAATAACATAAATCGGTTAAGCCGTTGAGGCTGTAGACTGTCATATAGAAACATACATACATGCCCAAATACATACATACTTACATACATACACATGAAAAACATAAACCTCCTCCTTACGCAGTCGGGTAAAACAAGGCAGAATATCTGTAAACATTATTTTTTTTATAGAATAGGTGAAGCAAAAAGGCAGACCTGATGGTAAGCGATAACCGTCGCCTATGGACAACTGCAACATCACTGACATTACTGTTGCTTTGCTAACCCGGAAAGGTGCTTGTAGACACCCTTTTTAAAACTCTTTTTAATATTAAGCAATAAGCGACAAAATAATATCGTAACGAATACTATGCAATTAATGTGACTTAGCCATGCACTTACTGTCACTAACGCGTTCAAGATTAATTAAATGACGTGATATGGCATTCATGAAGGTAACAGTGGCAGCCCTAACGCGAGTCCCGCCCCGCCCGGCGCCGGCGCGGGCACGCTCCCTGGGGAGCACACCGCACTCTATGCCATCGACTCCACTCACGTGCAGGTACAGAACAGGTGACAGGTAGACGGACAAACACGATCATATTAATCGAGTTGGCGATCTCTAGGAAGAAGTTCGCACGAGGAAATGGAAAATCTCAATTTCGAAGTCAAATTTATAATAGGTATTTGCAAGTGTTTTTATTGATGATGCGCATAAAATGTTTTGATTATGAGTTTGTGATTTAATTAAGTGATGAGAGAAGCTTAAACTTCACGCTTGCCTGTATTTTATGCGTAAAAGTTTATTCCCTACGTATATGAAACTGACCTGATTTTTTAAAGAATATTCAAATTTATTCACTAAAAGTAGTACAAATATGAGGCTCTGTTCTGGAATCTTGGCATATCTATATGTACCTCTCACCACAGAATACTTAATAGCAAGGCTCTCGCTTGCATCGAGCACTGTACGGCGCGCGGCGTACGCGCTCTGCCAATATTAGAACAGGTGGACCGAACTCATGCTGGGAATCACTTGAACAAGCTCTGTTCGAACGTTTGATGGTGTAAACACTGAACTTGGTATTTTGAAGGTAACATTGAACACTTTTTGTTGACATCGTTCATTCGGAACTGGGTTGTTTAAATTTTTCCATATACACATTTTTTTTTTTCAATTCCAAAATATCTTTATTAAACATAAAATATTACGTAGTGAACAATTCCAGTGTACGTGAAATCCGAGAAATATAAGCAATTAAGCACGTTTTAAACACGTTATACACACCGGTCGGTATAGTGCGAGGCGCGTCACCGACCGAGAGTGACGTTTGCGCTGCTCCTTTGAAAATGACCGCCAAATGCGGTTGAAACTATAGTCGGATTTTTCGGCTCAAAACAGACGCGAGTTACCGTAGTTTTTATTTAAAAGATAAGAGATCATGCATACATTTAAATGCATAACATAGTTTGTATACGACATTACCGCGTCTACGTTTTTGAGCTGTCTGGAAAATCAAACATTTTAAATCTGACCGCAAATCCTTGAAGACGAGCTGCAAAGTTCCAAATCTCACAGTTCGCAGCGTCCGTATTCAACATTCCCAGCTCGGCTGCAACTCGGGAATGTTCCCGAAAGTTTCTCCGACGAATCGTTTACGACACCACTAGCCGATTGTTAAAACTTCTCCATCAAATTTGATTATTATAGTTCAGTCCTTGGGGGAAAATAAGGAAAGAAAAAACCTAAAAGCTGCGAGTAAAGTACTGAACGTTGAAACTTTAAATGGATTTTCAACTGACTTTATAAATTTTTAATTCGCCGTGAGTAAAAGCTTAATTACTGACTATCAAAGAGCCGAAGAACTCGAGCTAGGACCGTATCTATAGGAACTACTTTTTTCTCAAATAGTCGAGTTAAATTTACTCAAGCGCTACACTTGAGTAAATTTAACTTTTATGAGGAAATACTTATTTTCCCGACAGACTCATGTTCACATTATGAACGGGTTTCCCAACATTTGTGATACAAAAGCATCCGATGTAAGTATACAACTTCACGCTTTTGAACATCGGCGAATTTCACGTATCAAAAACACATCGTCGACTGAGCGAAACGTAAAAAGCATTCGAGTCAATTCACCTCGGTGGAGATCTACACGATAACATTATCGTGTGCGATACACTCGCGTTCGAAAATATATCGCTTTATCGAGAAGAGAGAGAGAGGTGTACGATAGTGTGAACATTGTTATCGTTTCGCATCGCAACGCAGCGGAGCGAGGACTAATTACATCGGGTTCGATCTTCGTGTTGTTTGCAGACGAACAGTTTTGGTGCCCGACAGAATGGAAACAAATCAAGATTATTTATTTATTTAAGTGTACAAAAAAGAATATAGGTTTACGTAATACTAGATAACACGTGACAATCGACCAGAACCAGACTATAGTCCAAAACATGTATACATTATAAATATGGTATTCTATTGGTTAGGGTTAAATATTAAATAGGATAGGTTAGGTTATTAGATTATGATTTCGAGTTGGAGGAAATTATTAATTTAATTAAGTATTAAAACCACTGATTACTAATTAAACCGAGTTAGCGAGCCCAATACTTTGCATTATTTGTAACTACGATCTAACGCCATGATTTAATTTCCCTCCAAGTTTTATTTGGTTATTAGACTGACAGACTGTACTGCAAGCAGTGTGCTGCTCAATAATATTGGGCGTGTCAGTAAACACGTGAAGTGAAATGGAGAGTCAAAATATTAATTTGTTGGTGGATATTCTAAAGACTCGTACGAAACGCTTTAGTTCCACTTTTATTGTGCGTACCGCCAAGATGTGGAACACGCTTCTCGAATGGGCCTTTTCGGATAGATATAATCTGGGTGTCTTTAAATCGCGAGTGAATAGGTTCCTTCTAGGCAAGCGCGCTCCATCGTCGCTTAACATCAGGCGAGTTAGCGGTCAAGCGCAAGCCTATTTTCGTATAAAAAATATATTTATAATTTTAATATTTTGAGGAATATTTATCCTATTCATCTGAAAGTTACTAAAATATTCGATATTAACGAAAAAGTGAAAATTGTTCTGTGTCGGCATCTTTACAAAAAAAAGCAGGTATATGTATTGATGGTGTTGTGTGAAATGTCCACCAATCTACGCTCGTGGCGTAGCTTGACTAGGTGTTCCCGAACGATCACCAATGTTAAGCAACGGACGCACCGGTCAGTCATCGAATGGGTGACCGTGAGTGGCATTTCTTTCTGAGAGTTACCGTGGGTCGGATGACTCGTTAAATTGTAGGTCCCGGTTGTTCAGCAATCGTCAAGCCAAGTCAGAGGCCTTTCGGCGGCTTAATAACTCTGACAATAGGGCTGGCCACTCAGTCTATACGAACTTACTTATTTACCAACATTTATTTATTTATTAACTTACAAAATAACTTTCTTGAAGGTAACTACGTTTTCACGGCTAAATGGCTAAACAAATTACTGTAAAATTGGATGAATATTCATATTTTATTTTATTTTTACTTTATTTTTTATTTTATTTTTACTTTATTTTTTATTTTATTTTGACAGTATAATTTTGAGGTACTAGATACTGTATGAAATATAGTGTAGTTTACTGAATAGTATATAAGTATTGGGTAAACTACATATACCGTAGGGCACGTTGCCATGCCACGGTATACACGAGGTAGCTTCGTACCTAAGTATTTTGACAAGAAATAATTGGATATCTTATTACATCATTTTGGTTCGTTCGTTTTCCCTGCATGTACACAATCCAGGTAATATTATAATTATAGTTTAAAAAACTTCAAAAAGCGCAATTCGTTTACTTGGATGACATATTTTTCCAGTTAATTTTGTTAAAAAACCCAAAGTACTGAACCGATTTTGATAAAATTTATATGACATCACTTCTGAAGACCTACCAAACAAAAAAGAATCGTCAAAATCAATTCATAATTGGCGAACTAATCGCTGAACAAACATACAAACATACAAAAAAACATACAGTAAAATAGAGAACCTCTTCCTTGTTGGAAGTCGGTAAAAATCCCAACTAAATCATTACCATCTCGTCAGCGGGAGCCACACACGACGTGAAAATGCGCACTAGATTGCTTTATCGTTTTATTTCGCGCCAGTTCCGCTCCGGCTCCGGGCCGATTCCGCTCCGATACGGCTCCGATTCCGCTCCGATACGGCTCCAATTCCGCACCGACTCACTGAGCGACTACAATAAAAATAACTGACGCGCGGGTTTACATGATTCATTTGACAACTAAATAATCGGGAAATTAATAGTATGGATATTTCGGTTATCATAATATTGTTATATAATTATTACACGCCCAAACAATAATATTACGTAACATCGTAGTACATAATATGTCATTGCGTAACATGCAAATGAAAATCGAATATTTTAATAGTATAGGATAACTATACACTAGCATCGTGAGATAAACTTGTGGTAATTTGATAGATTCTATGATTGCATAGTTTTTATAGTTTCTGTTGCTGTATAATTTTAGTATTTTGAACTGTGCAAATCGAAGGTAATGTTTCTTTTCCGATTTTGATATCAAATTTATGTCTATATTAGTTACTGGTAAGATTACTTAAGTAAATACTCCATTCAGTTTTAACACTAAAATACCACTCTATTCAAACTACTGTGTATTACAGACACATTTAAATAAACGGAAAAATATGCCAATAACAAGTGTGTCATACAAAGTATATATTATGTCGTAAAACTACCCTCCGCAGGCCGACTCCATCAAATGTCTATAAAACGTTTACAAGGGAGGGGGAGCGTTTTACTTTTAATCACGTTAAGCTTAACTAATACGTGTGATTTAATGGTGAGAGTTAGTGTTGTAGTGCAATACTTTCTTTATTTAGTTTTAGACCTTAGAGAGGTCTATGGCCGGAATTTTAGCAATGAAAACACCTTATAGGGTAAAAGATGTATGTAAGTACATCGTGTATGTATTAAGTTCATTGCTGGTCATAAGCATCCCACCCATGATTTTCCAAAAGGACTAGTTGGAAGCGGCTTGCATTCAGCGTCTTCCTGCCACTTGAATGAGGTCTTCTTGCGCTTGCCGGTTCGTGGTCTCCACTTGAGAATTTTCGAGCCCATTGGCCATGAGGTTCTCTACCCACTACTACTTCTATTCAACAAAACTATAATTGTTATTAATACACAAACGGATATCGTAGCTTCAAAGAATTCAAATTAGAGCTGATATTTGACAAAGTCATTGCCGTTGCCCAGCGTACAAAAATTCGATATATCAATATGTAAATGAACAGAATGTCTTGATGTGCATACATACGTGCCGAATGCACTGCTATTTGAGAAGAACACCATTAGAAGCTCGTTCAGTGCGTCAGTACGAGCACCCCTCAGTAGAGTCGGCGAGGCTGGAGGCGGGAGAGGGCCCTAATTCAATATGCATCGTCGCCGTGATTCAATTTGGTACGTTTTACCGCGCGGATGGGCCTCGCCAGAGAACTACAACTGGAGTACGCCCCTCGTTCACACAGGTACTACAAGAATTACAGAATGAGTTATCAAGTGCACATGGCTGCAGCGATGAAGCAGGAAAAGAAAGACGTTACTCCCGTTACTCAAACAGATAACTTAGTTATTTGTTCAGTTACACTGTACATTTCAATTTAATTCTCTTGAATCTTGTCACTTTTCTCTATTGGTTGTATTGCATTGTGGAAAGCTAATTTGTCAGAATCAGAAATAGAATCAGAATGTAATTAATCGAGAATCTGTGTATACAATAAGGTGTTTCACTTTAAAAATATGTTCTAACAGTTGGCCCTTACGAGTAAAATGTGTGCAATATTAAAATTAGTTTTAGCAAATAAAATTTAATAATTATAATACTACATGAGTATGTTTTTTTTAATTATTATACAAGTTAAATGCACTACTAATATCTAAATGAATTACATTATGAATGAATTATTTACATTTAGGTACATATTTATATATGTATTTATATGCTATAACATTTTAGGTACATATAAGCATCATAGTCGTTGAAAAACGCCGGTTTTGAAAATTTTAATAGTTCAGTTTTTGTCATAAATGAACATTATTTGTTCTGCTTCATCGGCCAAAAATACTTTTTCACAAAATGTTTCGTTGTTCTTCTATTATGACGAAATTACGGTCGAATTTGTCTATTGTCATCATTTTACAAGTTACGAAAATTGTTGCTTCCGCGCCGATAAATAAAATAGCCCAGTAAACAATTTTCAAAGTCCGCCTGACCAGCAGTTACTCCGTTAGTTAAAAAACTGTGAAAAATTATTTATCATAAGTAATGCTATTTATTTTTGAGTACCGCAGTAGACGACCAGCCTAAGTAAGACAAGTAAATGGTAAAGTTTCAGGTCTGATAGCTCGAAGGAGCAGCAAAGGAACTTGCAAGGAACAGAGAAGTAAGTAATAGTCAATCAGAATGGAAATGTGTGCGGAACCTTTGTAGCGGCCGGACACAGCTGTCGCTTGGCCGTAACAAGTACTTTGGTTGAGTAGGAACCTAATCACTATATTGCATTTCCTAACATGCTTGTTAGACGCAATATACAGATATACATTTGACTAACAACTAGTCTGATGGTAAATAATGATATAGTGTCTGTCATGCAGAATTGTTCTCAGAAAAAAAGGAAGGCTGCAATTGAGTTCTTTTACAGAAGTTTAGGAAGTAAATCGTAGCTTTTGTATTTTTGACATGTTTACGAAAGATATTTGTAAAAACAGTTGCATTTTAGATAAAGTATCATTGAAAGTACTGTATTTTCCGTAAAAAATATTATACAGCAATCGAAAAATATCAACATCCCACAGAATTCGAACCAGCAACCTTCACTGTTAGTTTCGGGGATGCTGCACCAACTTATAAGTGCGTGGCACACTAACTTTTCTGAAATTATCTTTCATAAACCAACCGTACGTTATTGGCGCCACCATGATTGATACAAGTGTTCACTGTAATTAGAATGCTAGAAGAAAATGATGAACGTTCCAAAACAATGAACCGACCGAACTACCGTGACTAGTCGGTAGTCGGGCAGCGCCCCTCCCCCCCCCTCCCCCCCCCCCCCCCCACTCGTTACGTCGTTACGCCGCGTGCCGCCGTTACGTCGTCGTCGCGCCGTCATCTACTTGATTAGCTTCGTCTGAGATGGACACGACCGTTATTTGTCTAACTACTGACATTACGTGTTCATGTGGATTGAGGGCCGTGACTTAATGTACTCTATGACCTTCCTTCCATTACCTAAGACATAGATGTGATGAAATCCAGCTCAATGTTTCCCATATTACTCAATACAAACAAAGTATCCTAAGTAGATATCCAAAGCGACCACGAATAAGACCATCTTAACGGCAATATTTTGTAACCTTGAATAAATTACCCTCAAACCTTGGAGGGATTGTTCTAGTTATCCAGACTCAGACGGTAGATAACCTTGGACAGGCCAGCTGTTCCAGCAGCTCACTGACTATTCTCGGCTACGTGTGCTGGTCAATCCTGGACTACACTATCATCATCATCATCACTACACTATCACCACAAATAAAAGAAAAATGGAAATTTGTGCCACAAATCACTGGATGTGTACAAATTTATTAAAGTTGGAAACATTTAACTGTCGTAGGGTGTGTTATGTTTTATTGCTTGTACGAACAAATTTACACCGTGTTTTATGACTCATAAATAATACGCGTACACTCGTAAAAACATGACAAATATTTTCACTTTATTTTTTGGATTTAGTTTATTCTCAATATAATTGAAATATCTTGAAAGAAGTTATTGAATCTAAACTATCAAAAAACACGGTATAAATGTAGCACAAATCAAATACTTATTTTACTCTAACTTGCTTAGTTTTATACATATCACTTTAAACAATAATAGACATAGACATACATTTATTGTAACAAAAAACATACAATATGGAAAGTTTATATAATACGAACCAAGATATGATATATTTATGACTCACAGGCTAGCCATAAGACCACAGCACACACTAACTGAAATTTTTGGCCTAAGGTGGTGAGCATGCCTAGCTTGGAACGGGAAAGGACTCTCAAATAAGAATACAGCGCACATATACCTATATATGTAGACACACTCTAAACTGAACCGGCCGGTTGGACCCTAAGCTGTCCCTTAACATCAAACGAGTAGCCAATCAAGTACAATCCTTTCTTAAAATAAATAAAAGTATGAAATATCCGATGTTTTGCCAACTCCAAGACAGCTCTCGAATGCCGTCGGACGTCGCTCAAACAAACCAATCTCACAAAACTCGTTAAAGCCGAATCCTCAAACCTTTGAAACAAAATAAGATTCTCGCTAATTTTACATCTCGGGCCCTTTCCGCTTCCCTTGCAGGATTTAGGCCCGTCCCAGTGTTGTTCTGATAAAGTAACTTCATTATAAAAGAGTTGACCTGGACCCCTGATGTTAAATAACTTGCTGACCCTTTTTAACATTAACGCTGGACCGTTTGGTAATTTATTGCGGACAATTAGGTATAATTACGTGTCTACCCTTTTTATAAGACATATTACAAAGTTGGGCTTAAACGTGATTTACTTTAGTTGATTTCATTTACAAATCCGTACTCAGCGATATCGATCCACGTTCTTGATGCGTACTGCACAGGAATGGAGTTCTTTGCCGCCATCTCTGTTTTCTGAGACCTGTAGTTATCAGCCTTGAAAATTCCAAGATTAATAAAACGAGATTTCGTTTTGCTGTTTCTTTACTCACCTACTGTTTGCTTCTTATAAAGAGTTTCCCGAGCAGGTTGCGACCCAAACACCACTGACAATAGGATCGACGTATTGTCAGACGCGATATTATCTCGCCTCAATCTGAAGCCGTCAAATATTGACCTTGTCCTTCACCCCTCAGTTATTGGTAAGTTTCTCCACTCCCCCGGTCTCCCCCCGCTTGGTACCGTCTTCCCCCGGGGTAAACACTCCCCAACACTTCTTATGTGTGGTTTTAAATTGAGCGTCTGATTCGGGCGTTATGATGTTAGCTCCCAATCGGTTTTTGATTGCGAACCAATAGAGTGCGGGATTGGGAACGTTTTGTTTTGATTCTAACATTTGATAAGAACAAGAAATAGCCGTAATCAATAATCGAACAACGAAATAAAAGCATGAAATGCGCGCACGCGCGTGTGTGTGAGAGATAAGAAAAATCATGTTATGACTTTTGTATGTGGTGCCAAGATGGTATGTACTTTATTGATTTTTGCGTGAACAGTTAAAGTCAGCTAGGTGGCTTTAGGGACAACTTGACGGATCTCTGAATTGAAAACTAGTTTTAGCACACCCCCAATATTTTTTAATTACCAATCCAACGATATGCCATACCATAGCTTGGACGACAAAAAATCATTCGCACTTTACGTCTAGGGCGGTTCCCTATTTTTTTATACGATTTAATTTTATCACTTTTTTTTTATCAGCCCTGTTTGTACAAATTTTCCCACTGCTGGGAACGGGCCATTTTCTCATTGTGAGAAGGGTTAGGCCATAGTCTGCCACGCTGGCCAAGTGCGGGTTGGTAGACTTCACACATCTTCAAGATCATTGAGAACTCTCAGACATGTAGGCTTCCTCACGATGTTTTCCTTCACCGTTTGAAGTTGGCGGCAATCAACAATACGCACATAACTTCGAAAAGACAGAGGTGCGTGCCGTGGGATTCGAACCCAGGTCGAAGTGGACGTGTCGTTGATTCGATCGCAAGTCAGACGGTCTCACCACTAGGCTGCCGGAAACTTCACTAAATTCATCTAAATCACTTTTTAGGTGTAACTAATATATATGCTCATACAAAATTACAGCTTTCTACAACTGTGCTATTAGCCGCGAACTGACAAACAGACGGACGATATGCATGTTAATTAAGTGTAAATTTAAATATTGTCTTCCTCTTGCATAACATAAAAAAAATTAAGTAGTTGTAAATGCATATATTATTTCATAATAGGCACGGACCCTGGAGTCAGTGGAGAATATTTTTTTTTAAATAAATTAAAAAAAAAACCGACGGACGGACGGACAAATCCTAAAAACGAAAGCAACTCGGTCCCCCGGTGTATCGTCGCCGTCGTCTCCTCCAAGCGTTTGGACCGCTCACTCTCAAGTTGAATACAAAACTAGCTTAGAGACGGAGACATACTACGTTTTATCATAACCAACGTTATCACAACTCAAGTAAAACTGCAAACTATGGCTATTATTAACCAGGCTGACTGTTTGAACACTAGCAATACTCAAGGACATGTTAATTAGTTGTCATACGAAACAAATGAAGAATTAAAACCGAAACAAATTCAAAAAGAAAACTAAAAAATCTCGGTTAAAGTTTTTCCCAAGGTTTCAGAATTTATGGATGCTGCGCAAGCTCTGAGCGACCATAAGTCACATACATAACTATGTAGGTACGTTGCGCAGTGATCGCGCAACTTGCATGTACTCTCAGCGCGCGTGGTTTGGCTGTCCATATTTTTGTGTTTGCTAAGATAATTAGGTCAAATGTTAACCACCTATTTTGTTTGATTATTTGGAACAAGAATCGAGTACTGAACATCCTGTATAAATATTGCTAGTGTTCAAACAGTCATCCCGTATAATTATTTTTTTGGACATTTGGACATTAACATTATGGAGGTGCGCACAATTAAACTTGAGCTAAAGCGTTTCATTTGAGTTTTTGGAATAAATCATAAACAATGTACCTTATTCGACCTTCTTACCATACGATAATATAAAAAAATTACAATAGATCCGTTAAAAGTTGTTAAATATCAATAAATAAGGTTGAAAATTTAAATTTGTTTAATTTTGCATAGAATTAAAAAAACCTAAAATACAACTTTTATTTTGTAACAAATTTTATTTTCCATCATAAATTCTCAAATGATTTAGCATAGCGAGCGCATCTCTCGAGCATCGCTCTTTCAGAAAGTTTCCATTTTATAGCGGAACGTTTACAAAAACCAGTTTCTGTAAAACCATTCGAATGTAAATTATAGAAATTCGCATTTCTTTAGAGAGCTCCGTGGAAATGCAGCGTTATTGAAGCAAATCACGACGTTTCAGGGTGTCGCAGTGTTGGAGGTAAAACATCGTTGTCTGTGGTGCGACATCGCTTGTGACTCAACGGTGGTGCTTCAAACATTGTAATAATAAAATAAAAGTGTGCTTGAAATGTTCTTGATTCACCTTAGTTTTCATAGATGTGTAATCACATAAACGCAGCGTAACAAAGCTTCAATGGAGCGACGATATACTTGTAATATACGCAAACAACGCTGGCCCGAAATAATATACAAATAAGGAGATATATTGGCTGATATTTATTATTAGTTGCGTAATCTTACTATTAGATTTACAAATATTTTTTGTAATTTTTTGCACGTTGTGCGACCGTCGTCCGTCTCGCTCGCGCATACTCACATTTTTGAAGATAAAAATGAATGAATGTACTTTTAAAAAAATCGTCGTTTGTAAAACTAGAAAATAACATCACAAAATTTCGACAAAAATTCCAATTTGATGCAAGTCAATTTTCATACATAAAAATACTAAATGCGTTAATAATTTCAAAAAATATTTTTTGGTCGAATTTTTGGATGATGTTTTCTAGTTTTACACACGACGGTGCGACGAAAATTATGCGCGAGCGAGACAGACGATGGTCGGACTACGGACTCTGAAGATACAGTTTCAAGATGCAAGCACAGACGATCCGATTAGTCCGGAGCGGTGACGTCACAGCGAACATTCAAAGTACTAAAAATTTAGACGAACACGCGTACCGTACACACAATCGAACAAAGTTCGCTGCATACTCGAAACGAATACGATCAATTCCGATTCGATCGTCTGGTAACACTGTCTGGACTATCCTGGACTATCCTGGACTATCCTGGACGAATGAAAATATTCTCAGATAAGAAGATATTTCCGAGTTCCACGAGATAGAGATTTAGAGTGTGGAGCGCAATTCATCGCCGCACAAGGCCTATAACTGATACATTTTCGAACGGAAGTAAATTGTTGTTGAGAAAGGGACGCTTGTCATAAGTTAAAAAAACTAGCTAGCATAAAAATTAAGTACTGCTTCTGTAGTTTTATTGTAACGACATTCCTAGCTTCACCAAAAACTCATATCACTTCACCGTTTCGCAGACAGACAGAGAGATTTATAATATGATATGCACCCGCCGCCGCCGCCGCCGCCGCCGCCGCCGCCACCGGTGCCGTCCGTATGAGCTCCCATATTTACACCCGAGGCGGGCTCCGTGGGAACTAATGCAGTTTTTCCTTATTTTTACATGAGAAAGAAACTTTTGACTCGTGTCACGAATGTAAAGTATTAGTTCACACAGTGTGCTCAAACACTAAACATGGAAAACAATATACGCGACTAACATACATACAAGAAAAAATAACACAGTCGAATTGAGTACCTTCT
Organism: Lycia hirtaria; assembly: GCA_947563715.1. Lineage (NCBI taxonomy): Eukaryota > Metazoa > Arthropoda > Insecta > Lepidoptera > Geometridae > Lycia > Lycia hirtaria. Next base: position 37,070,594 of record OX387385.1, read on the forward strand.
TCTTTTTGAAGTCAGTTAAAAATGAAATTGAAAACAATTTTTTTAAACTAGTTTGTAGTATATTATACCCCCGATCTGTAAGTATTATCGTAACTCTAAAATTATGTGTTTTTGTTATTTGATCGAGAATATATTGAATAGCTATAACTGAACTGAATGTGGTCTGCTATTTTTAGTATTGTAATTTTTTTAATGTTTCAATAATAAACGATTTTATTCGTCGAACATTTTTAATCAGATAATTTTCCAAGTGTTCATTTCCAAGGTCCATTTAACGGGAAAATTAAGTTCCAACTTCACAAGAACTGATTAACTTAAGCTCTGTTATAGTCTGAGAGATAACGCAGCGGACATTTTGTATGAAAAGAATAACTTAATAATAAGATTACAGATACATGAACGAGTTTTCTGCATTTATTAGAAACGTTTTAAAATATTTGAATGTTGGGCGTAAAAATGAGGTAAACTCAAAGTTATTATTCAAATCTATGTTACCCACCTGACGAAAGAGTGTAGTGTTTCCTCAGTCAAAATTAAACCGATTGATGGTGTTCTACATAAGGTGTTATTAGATTAGTATGTATCATTAACATGTTATTTATTGTCATAATAATTTCAAGAATTAATAATAAGAAAGAACTTTTTCCAACTGTCAAAGAAACGTTCACTTATAATTTTTTACCAAGTAGGAGGTTTATCTCACACAATAATTACCCAGTTAAAAAAAAATGTAAGCTTGTCTCGCTCGTAATCAGTTTTTAATTTGTAGATTTATATCAAAGTAAACCTTACAATCTTGCCAATTTTGAGACTTGTATCTATTACCCTTCAAATAATACAGCCGTTTAAGTGTAGGACAGACAGACAGCCAGGCACCGTTAGCCTCACGAATAGGCAGGAACCCTTAGTGCGGAAACAACAAAATTAAGAACAGTGTTCTATGCTAGCTAACTATAGTGTAACTTATATCTGTAACTTCACCGAAGTCGCTATTCAGAGTCCTCAACAAAGCCTTTATCTGACACAAATATGTCTTTCAGGAAATAAATAGAAAAATAATATACGTCATAGGTATATGTATACTCATTTGTTGGCATGATTTACATCAGAAATATGGAGGTACTCTATTTACACCATCCCCCTAAGCTCCATTTGTTTCAGAGATATAATCGCTGTTTAATAACTAATTTCCATCCGCATACAAATTAAAACATGAGCGGAGAAACTTTCCAAAGCTCATCGTCATGAGCCTACAAAAAATAGCGAAACAGATTCCTCATCTCACGACAGAGACAAAAAGTAAAGCACGCATAATAAGCCGCATTATATTCTGATCAAAATTTCAGTCTCTGACCGGAAGTCGGCAACCGGAAACGAAAACGGCCGGCAGATGGCGCATTTTCCTCTTATTGCTGACCGCGGGACAAAGCCTGTCGCTTTATATTCTTTACCGCGTTCACATTACGTTCGGTCACTCCAAAATGTACTTTACGTCGTTAAATTTAGATGTACCAAACTGAAAAGTAAAGTTTGTTAGTATTTTGAATTATGCAACTAGTTTATTCTACCATATTACGTCTACCCGCAATTTGAAGCAAAGTTAACTTTATGGCTTTCTTTTAGAGATTATAAGCTTGTTGTTTGTTAAAGTATGCAAGTAGTTGATGTACAGGGGGAGTAATTTGCGTAGGTTCCGTAGGTTTAATGGCGTTCCGTGAGGTGGAATGGAACCTTTTCAAGTTGTCCCGCGATTGTGCAGTTCGGATAATTGATCTAACTAGAGGGCTGCACGTGCACGCTGCCTCGAGCCGCCGCGACTGACGGCGGACAGACAAACAGACAGACAGGCTTGGATCATTTTAATGAGAACTCAAGTTGAAAGCATCTGTTTTCTCTGTCACCACCAAATAGAAGAATTTGCGCGTCTGTTGATCAACCCGGCGGAATTCATCATCTAAGCTGTTGAAACCTTGAAGGTAACTAAATAAACAAGGATCATCAATGAGAGAACAATAGCTATTGTTTTGGCAAAAAAATCTACAATAGCAAACTGTAATGTTGTACTATAACAAACAAGAAAACTTTCCAAAAGCTAGCCGTTTCCAAGTAGCTTATAGTTTATTATATCAGCCAGCATACTCGATAAATATTGAATCGAGCTAGACGTTCGACTGAACACCAGCAGTCATCGCAGTCGATTAACGGCAGCTATTCGGATTTCTATTCAGCTACAACATTTATATGTTTCTATGACTAAGCTTTTGTGAAGATATCATTTTATTTATGCTATTATTACAAAGTTTATTTAACTGGCCTTGTGGCTCAGTTGGTAGTATGTCTACCTGCTAAGCTGTAGGTCGTGGGTTCGATCCCCATCCAGGGCAAACATTTGTGTGATAATCATGGATGTTTATTCTGTGTCTGGGTGTTTTTATTTAACATATGTATATATTTACAACAAAAAAAGTATATATGTATTCTATCAGCCATTTAGTTCCATAGTATAAGCTTTGCTTAGTTTGGGCTAGACGGTGTTGTGTGAAATGTACCTAAATATTTACATTTACATTTAAACTTATCATATGTGTAATTCTGACTTACTCGTAACATGTGTGTATGTTATTCAAGGTTAATAAATATTCTTATCGTTTATGTGATGAGGCTGCTGCAGCTAGTGATTATTCTAATAGAAGCGAAACACCGTATTATTTAAGTAGACACATAATCAGTAAATATTGCCCTTTCTATTTACAAAGCAAGCTAAGTAACCATCGTCGTAAGACAAATAAGCAGCAGTAGGCGGTCCGAGTAGGTTTCTATTCAAGCCTCAAGGCTACTCGAGGAGAGAAATGTGCCGATAAATCCTCGGACTGTAAATAATGCGACGCGTTTTATATCTGTTTAGTTCTCATTGCGGACACAGTGAAGGCACCAGTAAGGGTGCTGGTGGCGTATCTGTTTAGTTCTCATTGCGAACACAGTGAAGGCACCAGTAAGGGTGCTGGTGGCGTATCTGTTATGGTTACTGAAGATTCTAGAGTGACTCGTTATTCTACCATGAACTGGCTTATAAAGCTTTCAGTTGTTTAAATGGATACTCTCATAATTATGGCATAAAATATATTTTACTTCCTATTAGAAATAATAAGATTGCATATGACATATAACTGTTTAGTTTTATAGATAAAATTGTGGAATAAACTTCCTGAGTGATTTTTTCGATATTATCTATCTGGGTATCTTTAAATCGCGAGTGAATTGGTTTCTACTAGATGAGCGCGCTTGATTGTAGACCGAAAGATTGCTTAACATTCAGGCGAGTTAGTGATTAGGCGCAAACCTATCTCGTATAAATAGGCATTAGAAAATTACAATTTCAGTTAGAAAGAAGAGTCATTCGTGATCATCGATTTGTAAACTAAGGTTTTTTGTGGGCTTTTCGAATATCTTGTGCATTTGCCATAATCAAGTAAATAAACTAGAGTTATTCTCATTATATTGAAGCCAGACAGAAGTCCATACCAACAAAATAATTTTCTATCTAATCCATTTCTTAAGTTCCGAAAGATCCAACCACTTAAAATCATGAAACAAAAAAAAATAAGTATATTTTAGTAATTGTTTTATTAATCCGATTCACTTACTGCATGACAATATATTATGTTATAAGCACTAGTATTCTATCCAACTTTTTTACGATGATTTATTAGGCAGTCTATCCCGGACATAAATAAAGGGAAATGAGTTATTTTACTAGCCTAATAAATAGCCTGTGACTGATATCAGTCTACGTTCTATTCAATAAAGCTTTTAACGCGAGACTAGCAGTTCTAGATATTTACTTAAGTGTATTGTACCGAATAAAACACTATCTGATGTACTTTCCTAAATCACTAATCTCCAAAATCTTCAATTGTTATTAATTGTCACAAGTAATCGTTTAAAAAACTGAAAACCCGACTGCAAAATGCGCAATTCGTTTACTTGGATGACATAATTTTTCAGTTATTTTGTAATACTTAACTGATTTTGAAAAAATCTATGGGACCATTGGGACCACCTTTCAAACAAAAAAGATTTTTTCAAATTGGTCCAGGTGTTTTCGAGTAATCGAAGAACATACATAAAAAATAAAAACTAAAGATTCCAACGAATTGAGAACCTCCTCCTTTTTGGGAGTCTGTTAAAAATCAATCACCTTCTATGCCTTACAATGTTCCACAGGGCTGTTTCCGCTTCAAACTATACAGAGTATATAGATACAACCACAGACCACACTGTGGATACAACAATAATAGGAATATTGAAATAATTTCCGTATATTTTTGGGTTGTTACAGAGGATATACCCATAGTGCTCCAGTCTGCATGATCTTAAATCTTTGGAACTACAAAGGAAATAGAATGAATGATCGCTGGAAGGTCATCCCCTATATTGAGAACAGGCTCTGTAAACACATGAAGTAAGCAAATAAATATATCTCACGCACAATAGATGTTTTCCTCGCAACCTCTATACAATACTCTTCGCCAATATACAGTAATAAAGTATCTGAGAACTTTTACATCAGTCCTGCACAATGTGACCTGTAGGTAGGCCGCAATTATAATTATAAAGATACTAGCGGGCCTGATCTTTTGGATTTGTATGTCGTTCAATGTAAGGTAAACTTACAAATTGTAACGTATATTCCTTGTATACACAATTAATCATACAGCTCACATTGACAAATTATGTAAGAAAATTGCTAGTGGAAATTATGCTTTGTTTAAACTTAAGCCGTTAGTAGATAAAACAACTCTTATATCGGTATATTATGCATATATACATTCTGTGATTAGATATGCTGTTACAATTTGGGGAAATGCTATAAATGTTATTAAAGTTTTAAGATGTCAAAAAAGAGCAATTAGGATAATTGAATGTCTGAAAAAGCGTAGTTCTGCACGAAAATATTTCAAAAAAAACAAAATAATGACGGTGATATCACTTTACATATATAATAGCCTACTAGAAATACATGAAGCTGATTTACAGCAGAATAAAGATAAGCATACGTACAATTTAAGAAATAAAGAGAAGTTGTATATCCCAAAGACTAGGTTAGTAAAAGCAGAAAAACAAGGGCGTCACATCAAAATATTACTGTATAATAAGCTGCCAAATTGTATTAGCAAACTTGATTATAGTATGTTTAAACATAAATTAAAATCTTTCTTTGAAAATAACCCTTTTTATAAATTAAGTGAATATATGGAAATGGATCTTCCAAAATCCTCATTTTTTACAAATACAGAGCAAGCACAGTCACGCGTAGCAAAAATATAATAATATTTTGGTATTTGTAGTTGTACTAGTATATATACTTAATTAACTAGATAATATATTTTAAATGATAGGTATTGATATTTTTGATTATTCTTGTTTTAACCGTTGGAGTCTTAAAGCAAATGTAATTAAAATTTATTGGATACCATAATTTAAATTAAATCGATTATATGATTTTATTTATGCTATTATCATAAAATTTAATTAATTTATCATAATATGTGTAAATCTGACTCATAATATGTGTAAATCTGACTTACCTGTAACATGTATGTTATTCAAGGTTAATAAATATTCTTCTTATTCTTATTCTTGTTTAATAAAAAGGCTCATAAATCCTGTTAGTTACAATAAATATGTACCTACATGACACATCGAGTTATCTGATTTTAGATTTCTATTTGTATTCAAATTAACCTTTGTAAAATATGTCTATATTCAGTCGTAATTTTTACAATATATTGTTGAAAACCATTACTACGAACCGATCAAGCTCACAGGCGAATGGCGAGTTACTTTTGTCCTGCGGCCCTGAAGTTGGGAAACCGTTCTGCTATATCACTTAATAAAAGATCAAAGACAATGCCCTAAGAGGGGCTGCCCCCTCCTCGCCCCTCCTTCACCCCGTCACCCTGAAGATTTTAAGATTAGTCACGGAGAGTGATGTCGACTATAAAATCACTTGGACAATTCAGGGCTTTAAGTGTTGACTTTAATGGCTTTAGTGCTAGAACTTAAAGTTGCTATTTAAGCGGTCTATTTTGCTTACTTAGGCAAAGTACTTTGTCTTAGACAGATGCAGCTATCGTTTTAGTTACACTTATTGGACTACTAGCGTGGGATGTTATTCAAGAGATCTATATTCATTAGAGCATTCTCAGTACCTTACATAGCCACTTCTTTGAGTTTATTTTATTATATTTTCTTGCACTAGCTCACTAACGCATCTTATGTTACACGTCAAGCTGTGAAGTCTATAATAGAGTACTTGACACTTGTGCTTCGGTACCATGTGAGAAAATGTAGGCGAGTTGGAGTCAATCGTAGATCTAACATAAACAAATGTTCCGATATGAAGTATCTACGTACATTCGAGATACCCATCAATGGATTTATTTTAGTAAAAGCCAGAAAAAGTCCAATAAATTAAAACAACGCGTTGCACTCCGGGAGTGCAGGCGGAAGTGAAAACTAAAAAAATAAAATAGCAAAAAGACTGGCTCGTGAAGGATTTGAACCTCCGCCCTCCGATTGACAAATTTAAATTGATATCGGTGCTCTAACCTACTGAGTTAACGAGTCTTAAGTGCATGTGTCGAAAATAAGCATTCGGCGCAATGAAATTACGTCACGCTAGAAGGACAAACTTGTACATATAATAATGAACTTTAAATGCAGAACGTTAGAATAGGTTTCTGACTGTCCGTCTTGGGATCTGACGATCTGACGAGAGTTTAAATTTTTTTACCCATCCCAAAAATGCACAACGCCGCCGAAGTTTTCACTTCAAAAATATTTATGACAACATAAAAGGCAACTAAGAAAATTGTTATTTAAATGAAAGTATTGTTGGTGTTTTGAAATACATTTGTCATTATTTCATCATTAATCAAACTAATATCATAAAAGCGAAATTTGTTATGATTTATACTTTGTTTATTTATATTCCATAAAATTAATACTTCCTAACCCGATCCCCATAGAGTAGTAGTAATATTTGTAAGAAGTGTTCCGTACCATTCGGGCTCCATATTGCGGGTTTAATACGAGATATGGTGAGCCGAGTCCCTTGTGTAGCTGCTCTACGGCGTAGTTCTCTTCGAGACGTAGACTGTAACGGGCGTAGACCTGACGTACACTACCAAAACTTATTTATTATGTTCGATTAATAGAGGTACTTCAATTAGTTAGACATATTATAAACCATTCACTACAAGACACTGCAGATAATCAGCGCATTTTCGCCCATTTGATCATTGAAATGCCAATAATCGGTACTCAGCGATGTCGATCCACTTTATTGATGCGTACTGCATAGAATGGAATTCTTTGCCACCATCTCTGTTTTTTTGAGAACTACAATTTTGAAACTTTCAAGGTTAGAGTGAAAGGTTATCTTCTAGAGTGTATAGATAGCTTAACATCAGGCGAGTTTGTGCTCATTCGTAGATGTATCTAAAATAATAATAAAAAATGAAAAAATATATATGCGGCTCAAACTTCCAACAATTATTGTCAAACACAAAAATATATATGCGGCTCAAACTTCCGACAATTATTGTCAAACACAAAAATACTACTTAAATACTTTTATTAACGTTTTGTTTCTACCTTCTTCTTAAGTGCAGGTTATGCAATCAATAAAAATATAACACATCGACCTTTTGACATTTCAACCAAGTTGTTGACCAGCGAATGCGAATAAGTAAACTTTAAAATGGTATTTGGCAGTGAACAGAAGAAGACTTCCTGAATAGCGGTGGTGGTGGTAAACCGGGCTCATTACGTCATTATTTAATCATATGAGGTTAATATTTAAATTTAAAAAATTGGATTTCTTTGTCTGTTCTATAGTTCTCATCGTTGCATTTAGAGAGGCTCCGGCGAAAGGGCAGGCACGAGTACAGCGCCAATATCTCTGATGGAATACTTGTTACTCGTCTACTCGCGCGGAGAACTCGCTCTCAAGTACACGGGGATTAACACGACTCATCATCATCAGGTAATACAGAAATTATCTTCTTTGTCTATAGAGCAAACATCCTTGCTTCAGAAATACTACTGGCTGGAATTAAAGACATTTATTTTTTGTGTCGCGTATGTGACCTGACGAACAAGTTGCTCACCTGACGTTAAGAATAACATTTGCTCATATCAGTTCAATAATCTCAATAAAACTTTGAACTTTGACAACTTAAAACCATGCAGTGCCACATATAGTTTGTATGACAAAGTATAGATATAATCAATGATCAGTAATCAAAACGTGAGTGAATTGGTTTCTGCTAAGTAAGCGCATTCCGTCATGAACTGCGACGTCTCATAACATCAAGTGAAAATAATCTGTGCTAGCAAGAAGTCCAACCAATGCACTGATCACTCTAAGATATCTCACAATATACTTTGATCCATAATGCAAAACTATATGTTTGTCGGTACATTTAGTATCAGCCTTGAGTTTGAGGCCCACTGCAAAATGTTTGCAAATATTCACTAGGGTCTGTTTATATATGGAACTATCGCAGCAAAACACGGTTACTAACGTCTGGAAGTAGATAATACTATAGTATTATGTGGTCTCGACTGAGCACTGTAATGAAATACGCACAGCAGCGCCCTATGCCGCATTAGTTCTTTAAATGAACAGACACTATGAGGAAATAAACATTTGCTTTACATTAATTGAACTGGATCCACCAGAGGATGGAGAACCTCGATCGTGGATCCTAGTGGATTGCATGAGACAGTACTCTGTACTACTTGGAGGTTAAACAACTGTTAACGTTGTAATGTAGTACCTCTCCAGGTCTTGCATATAACTTATTTACACTTACACTAAATTTCAACGTTGTTATATAAGTCACCGCCGCTAACTGCAATATCAAAAAATCCTAAGTTTGTAGTATTTGCCTCATATTAACAATAATAAGGGAAATAATAATTGTTCTCGAATCTACTTACAGCTTTATCTCAATAAGACTATTGAAACTATTCTAGTTTTATTGCTGCTATATAGAAATAAGGTATAATAATAATTTGTTGCAGTATGTTTTCTGTTCGCCTGTACTTGAAGGCGCAAGCTTTTACTAGAAGTTGAGGTGTCAGAGCGTGTGCATGACACAAGGACGAGCACGTCGTGGTAGAAGCGCGCGGGAGCGGCGCGCGGGGACGCGGCGCGCGGGAGCGGCGCGCGGGGACGCGGCGCGCGGGAGCGGCGCGGCGGCGCACAGGGACGGTTACAGGGACACGCGTTATATCAAATAAATACATATAATTTCTAAGGTTTTCGTGATTGTTACTCATTTAAATTAAACAATTTTTCGCGTATATGTTTATATAATTTTATGATTAGACGTTAAATCAGTTATACCCTTAAAAATTGTTTTATTTCAATAAATAAATACTATTTAAAAAAAAATTATCACATATACATTAATAGAATAATAGTCTAAAAACGGCCTGTCTTTGATCCACCACTAAAGTTATTTGTAAATTTGACGTAAAAAATATTTTATCTTTCTTTACAGAAATCGATAAACAAAATAAGCAAAAATACTTACGAGAATATAGCTGATAGAACTGAATTTAAAAGCTCAATGATAATATTCAAATATTGACTCGCGTTCTAAGACACGAAACTCTATTCGTAATACTTAAGCGTAATTCAGAACGCAAACTACAATAAATTAACCAACATTTAATAACAGCTTAACACATAGTACTCAAATTACAACTTAAGTGGCTTGTGTTTCGAAAAATAGTAATTGCTTATACTACAATAACCACACGTCTAATCTAGGATAGATGTACTTGAAAGGGAAGTGAGAAAAAGAAATTTACTTGTGTTTGGATTGGAAGAAAAGGAAAATAGTCGGGATGAATTGCAAAAGAAAGTACTCAACATAATTAACGAAAAAATGAAAATTGAATGCAATCATCCAGACTTTGCCGATATCAGAAGATTGGAAAGGAAAAACGAAAAAAGTTGACCAGTATTAATATGCGTACATTCATTAAAAACCAAAATAAAGATTCTTAAGACCAAAAAAAACTTTGGAAAACACAAAAATGTTACTGAAGACTTTCCACCAACACTACTAGGTACTAATACAAAACGAAACGAAACGAAAGGAGCTACGAGAAGAAGTTCTAAAACTACGAGAACAAGGAAAGAAAGCATTTATAAAATAGTAATTTTATACGGTAACCGCACATCAAGATTTGAGGGTGATTGTACAAATAAAAAACATAAAAGAAAGTTACCTCAAACACCAGAACACGTAGGTAATGCATCTATCGATATATTGATCCTACGAAGAAAATGACAACTAACAACCTTGCATCCTACAAGTATGTAACACGACAGCGGCGAACAAGCGATAACAGTACATGAGTTGGCGGCAGCAGCTTATACCCAATAATAATTATACCTACACCATTAAAAACAACTTATGGCATTTATCACTAAAAAATATGGAGACATCTCCATAAGAGAACATTTTTGGGTTAATAATAAAATCTAATAATATCTAAAAATGATTTTTTATGTATGAAAATTAACTTACACCCAAATATTTTTTTTATTTAAAACAGTCCTGCTTGTTATTAAATCCGGTCTGTTGTTATTAATTATTTTATGTATGAAAATTAACTTGGATCAAATTGAATTTTTTCCTGTACTTTTTATCCCGGTATTCCCGCGGAAACGGGTAAAACAGGATTAAACCTATTTCCTACCTCAAAAAAATCACCGACAACTGTTCCATTATAATTGTGTTTTAATGTAGGGAAGGGAGAAAAGGGGAAAAGAGGGGAGAAGGGAGGGGGAGGGGGAGATGTAGGGAGAGGGGAGATGAGGGAGAGAGGGAGGGGGGAAAGCCAAGTCCTGTCAGTGAAGATGAGTAACATATCACAGAGACAGAGATGTATGTTTGTACAAGTATGTATGAGGGTATGTATGTATGTTTCTATACGACAGCCTACAGCCTAAACGGCTTGTCCGATTTTGATGTGCAAGGTGTCATTAGATTCGTCTTCATTTCCAGAGTGTCATAGGCTATAATATTTTTAATAATAATAATTACATCTCTTGCAAAAATAAAAAAATGTGTTTTTTTGTAACCTTCAACGAACTATTTTGTAACAAACAAGTGACTTTACTATAATTATTCTAAAGAATGCGCATTTATAATATTTTACAGTGATTTTACGCATACTTTCACACAAAAAACGTACACTCAACAGCGTATCAAGTGTAACGAAATCGTAAGTTAGACTGCAAAAACTGCTTTTCTGCAGTCGGGTATTTTGTTTTTCTTTTAATAAACATACTTGTTTAGTATTTGTTGTTATAGCGGCAACAGAAATACATTATCTGTAACAATTTCAACTGTCTAACTATTACGGTTCATGAGATACAGCCTGGTGACTGACGGACAGACAGCGGAGTCTCAGTAATAGGGACGCGTTTTTACCCTTTGGGTACGGAACCCTAAAAATCAAGATAAAAATTAAAACTAATTCGACATGTAAATCATTACATTACACGACGGACATCGTATAGCATCCGTCAGGTGTTATAAAAGGTGTACACCCCAGATCCGTCCCTGTGCACTCATCTCAAACTCCACCATCTCCGCTTGATAAAAGGCCCCCGATGAGTAATGTTTTCGAGTAAACTTTCTCTTCGCAATATTTGTTTTTGAGTAAACTCATTTCATAAGATTCGTTAATATGTTGAGTGCGTTCCGGAGGCGGAACACGTGTTCAGGCGCGTGTCATCGCGGCATTCCAGGATCTCTACCTAGTCTTAGTCTTGAAACAAATCCCGTTTGAATATCTTATATGTATTACACTTGGGGGTTAAGCAAACAGAGTCTAAACGGTAGTGCGAACGAATATATGTATGTATTAGTGATATATCAATTACTATCTACATGTCAAGAGGATCTCGTTAGATGGTTGGGTCAAGGATCAAATACAAAAGGTACGGTGTGTATGTTTAGGAGATTCCTCAGTGTGTATCCCCCACCGCTAACAGTTTACCCCTGCCTCACTGCTGACGGTCCCTAGTTTTCCAGTTTTTTTATATATTATAGTTTTTTCTATAGATAGATAGATAAACTCTTTATTGTACACACCTTAGAAACTTACAATCAAGATAAGATATTTAAAATCTAGTGTAACAACTGGCGGCCTTGTCACTAATAGCGATCTCTTCCAGGCAACCTTACTCTCTATAAAGAATATTAAATGGATACGATATTCTAATCTATTATAAATCATGCGAATAAAGCAGAAGAGGACGCACATGGCAAGGACATTCATTGGAGATTACGGCCGTTTAACTTAGTACCTAGCAATGGGTAATAATGAAGGGAACGTGTACTGAATCCTCGGTGTACGTGATCAAACTCGTGCTTAGCCTCTTTTATTATTTCGTTAAGTCTAAAAAGAAAGATATAGCTGGAGTAGCTTTTCATTTCGCCCGACAGAATCCCGGCTTAGCCGTAAAGTGCATCTTTAACAAAACCGTCTCTATGATACAGGCATTAAGCGAAGTAAGGAAGGCATTAAGTGCGGCTACAACTCTCTGATGTCATTTGTCAAGCCGGGCTTCGCAGCTTCTATCCAAAACGACTATCTACAACATACAAAGAAATCTCAATACGTTTGTTTGTCATATTATTGATAACGTCGAGATTATTTCTAGATAAGCGCGTTCTACTTCCGTTATATACGAGTTTTTCCCATTTTATTAGTCAATTCCAAGAAAGACTAAAGTTTGTGGAGTCTACGTAGTATAACTATATATTTTAATGTGATGTGGCTGATATTCGTTTTTACCTCTATGTCTATATATCATAATACAGATATAAACCCTTAGAGACCGAGCGTATATACTTATATATACAGTATACAGCTCTTTGGCACACAGAACACAAACCGTGCTCATTATTATTATTTTCATTTTTTATACATTATACATCTACGATTGACCACCAACTCGCCTGGTGTTAAGCGACGGTGTGGCCGAGGATGGAGCTCTTCGATCTAGAAGATATCTATTCACTCTAGCCTTGAAAATTACAATATTGTAGGTCTCAGGAAACAGAGATGGCGGCAAAGAATTCCATTCTTGTGCATTATGTGGTTTTTAAGACATAATATTGTTACGTATTTGAATTTGCATATTCTAACATAAAACTTTTTTGTATTTATTATTATTAAATTTTAAGTTAGGTTATTTTTTCAAGTGATTTAGTACATTTCAGCACAACTTTGTAGAAAAAATACTATAAAAAAGTTGCTTTGCAATAAGATTATGTTTTCTATATTTAAACAAACCCTGATCAAACGTTTTAAAAATATTAACAGAAAAATAAAAGGGAAATTTAAATGTGTCAAAAAATCAAAAAACTGTGGGAAAATAAGTAACCCGCGAGTGAACCCTCAACACGCAGCTAAGCTCAACCAAAAATGCAAACATTATGCAAATGGCACCCAGTCGTGGGAAGTTGCGTTATGCTGTAAAGTGGAGTTTTTGTGCGAATTTCATAAGAAGCGGCTTGAGGGTGAGATGGCGAGCGCCGGGATATCGCTCGCTTCTTGTTTCCACTTCAACCGGGTGTTTCTTTCTTATTTTCTTCTTTTTATATCCTCTTGTGGATGATTCAGTATTGCTTTTATTATAAAGAACTGTTAGCATTTGTTTGCGAAGTGTTTATTAAAGATTTTCTACTTGAGAGTTTTGTTAGATGAAAAATAAGTTTCATAAGCTTTGTAAAGTTTTTGTTTTATGTCTTTATTTTATCTTGCATAACGTTCTGATTGTGAATATTTTGTTACCTAATAACATTGATCTACGATAAGACAAACAGGTCTAGCTACCATAATATCGTTAATAGTTTTTTTTTTTTTTTTTTTTATTTAATTTTATTCTCCACAGACACCAGGGTCCGTGACCTTTGTCATAGTTACAAACTATTGTTTACTAATTATCGTTACGGGAAAATGATTTTATTTTAATTTAAGTACTTATTACTATGTTGCGTGCATACCACGAGCAAACCAGCGACCCGCAAGCAGCACCCGATCACGAGTATGACGCATGTGCCAGCCATCGCCCTCCTCAACCATATGTTAGGGAAGATGGCGACCCGCCACACGACGCCGCCGCAAGAAGGAGCCTTCGATGGTGAGCATGAATGCTCAAGGTGTGCACACAACTCTTATTTCTAACTACTGAAATACTAGTATTTCTGTGAATGCAGTCACTGGTAGAGCCCGGTTTTAGATGGGGTTTCCAGATTATCTGTTTGCCCTCGTTTGATCGGACTCTATCAGCGACTGCACTCACATCGTCTAATTACATAAATCTGTCGCCTACTCTCGGCCCAGGGCCTCCATCACCGCCGCGTTCCGATCTTTAATGGCCATCTCTAAATTGTACTCTCTGATGGTCTGCGGTGAAGCAGCCGACGCACGCCGCACGAATCGACTGATTGCATCATATTCGGTATCATCAGCGTAATACGTGAAAGACCCGGTATGCCTCGATATCGCAACAACCGCGTGTGGGACACTCTCGTGCAGCTTCATTTTCGCCTTGGTCTTGATGGCTATAACCGACTCGTATGTTAGTCCCTGAGCTTCATGGATTGTAAGGGTACATGACCCCACGCCTTCCCCATAGCCTTGGCTGATAAGGGTCTCCTTTTCTTCCTGTGTATGTACTAAGAAGAGGGTGTTGGGGAGGGCGCTGGGTATTTGCGCACCCTTATACTGTCTGTGCTCTAGAGATCTTATACGGGGAGTTGAGGAATATATACCGGAGTATATTTCCCTCAGCGCATACGCAACATCCATTGGGTTCCGATGTGTGCAGAGCAACTCCTGGCTGATGGTTGTGACCAGGTTTGGGCGATGGTACCTCATTTCGAAGAGATTTTCTCTATCGATATAAGGCAGTTGATTGACATCTCCGATGAGGATGAGTTCGCCAGCACCAGACAGCCGTGAAGCCATTATTATAGCTCCAAAATGGTTCATAAGAGCTTCGTCGACCATGAGGCGTCTGAAGCTCTCTCTTCCAAAACCATTCACGAGTACAGAAGCCATGGTTCGCACCCTGGTTTTCACCAGATCTCCGATGCGATGCGATAGCTTCTCTCTCAGATCTTTTGCTGCCTCTGTCGTTGTTGTGATGATAGCGTCTCTGTCCACCTCAAAGTGCCTTATCACCCATGTTGTCTTGCCACAACCCGGAACTCCGTTTACCCATTGTATCTTTGGTACTGCCCAGTTTTCCCAATTTGCCTCGACATCTAAGTTCCCTTCGATGGTTTTAGCCATCTCTAGGATCTTGTCATCCAGCATTACCTTGGTGCAGCGGGCTATAACTACTAATGGATCATTCGATGGTATCGCATATTTCGGTCTTCCTGTTCGCCCCGTCTCGGCCTCATTCAGCGCCACAAAGCCACTTTTTGCACTATAAGCTGCCATATATTGTCCCTTCATGGTCCCTCTTATGACTTGGGATGTGTCGTTATTATATATAGCTGCTTCTGCCTGCTCGAGTCTTTCCTTTAGGAAGTTTTCACTTCCTAGCGTGAAGAACTGAAGGATGGTATCACAGTTCCTGAGGTTGACTTTCCTTGTCGCTCTCAAAGTAGCTAGGAATTCAATGAAGGCGTTTTTTGCGTGGCTCTTTGGCTCCGAAGCCAAAATGTAACGGGGAGGGTTGACCTGTCCCATGTCGGCTCTTGTTCGGGCTACCTGAGGCTGTGAAGCTGATCTTAGTGTCATCGCCGTCGAGGGAGGTGGTGATTCGGAGCAAGTTCTGCGCTGCAGTGCTTACGAGAGCAGCGATGGGACCCACTCTTCTTTCTTGGGTACTGCTTCGATAGGCTGCGACTTTTTCAATCGTTAATAGTTAAAGACTTAAAGTTCAAGTTATAGCTTGAACTAGTTTCTACTCACCCCACCACAGGCATAGCAGAAAGTCGGCACACTGTCTATTTCTCATTGAAATGCCAAAAATCCTTACTCAACGATTTCTATCAATGTTCTTTATGCATACCATCGAATATGCAATCGTAGAACCTAATATTAAAAACATCAGTCCAATGAGTTTGACTGTAGGTGGGTAATTTAATGATAAGCACGGTAGCCATGTACAGCTGCGTATTGAAGCAATTCTGTGTAGCATCGGACTGTAAAGCGCAAGCGTGACGCTTACCATCAAGGGAGCGTCTTGCTCGTGAGGTTACTTAGTTGTAAAAATAATAAATAAAGTTACACTTGCTACAAGCAATAGGGTATGCAAAGATTTTTTTTCGGTTTTTTAAAATATTCTTATTTGGTAGATCGGGTAATTTAAAAGAGCTGATTTCAATATTTTTGAATTCTGTTTAGTAGTCATTTTTTAATATTTCTTAAAGAAAAATTTGTCATGACGTCACAAATTCTGAAATCACAAACGTCTGAATAGAATAATAACATGATTATATTTTCGTAAAAATACGCACCATATCACCATTGTAAGAGCCCAAAGTATATAAATATGGTTTAGAGAATTCGATATGGTTTTGGCAGCAACTTATGTTATATTTTTCTTTGCATATCCCATTGTTGACTAAAGGCCATAAAATATTAAAGCAAAATTAAGATAAAAAATGTTGAAAGAAATTGCTTTTGATTATTTTTTGTGAAAGCGGCTAACTCGAGACACGGATCGTGTTCGAATTATGTTTAATTGCTCCCCGCGGACTCAATTTAGTTCCGGCGCTAACGGGAACACTTCAAACGAACGATTTTTATTTATTTCTTGCTTATTCAAATTGTCCGATTCCTTTTAAGTGTTAATTTTAATAATTTTTGTTTGTAATTTTATTCATATCGTTTTTCGTAACTTTTACTTTAGTAAGTAAATCTACCCATTAATCTACGTTTAAAAACAAGAAACATAAATGACATCGTTGCGAATGCGAATGGATCATGTTGACAAAATAATCTTACTTACTGTTGCTCAATTTATTCTAGACTTGAAAAGTTTGTTTTTTAAAAGCTGTATTTTTTAAAGTTATCTCATACATAATAAACTAATTAGTTATCTATGTTTCATGCCCAGTAGTGATATCTAAAAGATTAGAAAAAAATACTGTTTTCAAGGATACTCTCCTTAGCAAAAAATATGTAGCACTCGGAAAATATTTCGATTTATGTTCGTTTTATGTGGATTAGACCCAAGTTTGATTTGTTCTGTCATAGAATACATAATAAAACATTCCATTTGAAGACTCAACTTTATACGATTTAATTAAACAACTCCCAAAGCTCGAGAGTGGATAAGAAACTGAGTTACCATCAGTTACCATCACAATGACGTTAACGACTGCGGTTTCAATTGCGATGGAGGAAATAAACAAAAGACAATTAACATAGGAAACAAAAGACGCGCGTAACTCACTTGTTTACTCTGTATTGTTTGTTGCGACGCTGACATAACTTTATTAAATTGAAAACAGCTAGATACAATATCTATATTGCTGAGTAGAACGTGCAAGAGTCTGCTGATCTGCTCTGGTTACCTGTTAGTATATCGTCGAGCCATCTTGCTGCTGGACGTCCCACGCTCCGGTTACCTTGCAGCTGGACGTCCCACGCTCCGGTTACCTTGCAGCTGGACGTCCTACGCTCCGGTTACCTTGCAGCTGGACGTCCCACGCTCCGGTTACCTTGCAGCTGGACGTCCCACGCTCCGGTTACCTTGCAGCTGGACGTCCTACGCTCCGGTTACCTTGCAGCTGGACGTCCTACGCTCCGGTTACCTTGCAGCTGGACGTCCCACGCTCCGGTTACCTTGCAGCTGGACGTCCCACGCTCCGGTTACCTTGCAGCTGAACGTCCCACGCTCCGTCTACCTTGCAGCTGGACGTCCCACGCTCCGGTTACCTTGCAGCTGGACGTCCCACGCTCCGATTACCTTGCAGCTGGACGTCCCATGCTCCGGTTACCTTGCAGCTGGACGTCTCACGCTCCGGTTACCTTGCAGCTGGACGTCCCACGCTCCGGTTACCTTGCAGCTAGACGTCCCACGCTCTGGTTACCTTGCAGCTGGACGTCCCACGCTCCGGTTACCTTGCAGCTTGACGTCCCATGCTCCGGTTACCTTGCAGCTGGACGTCTCACACTCCAGTTACCTTGCCGCGCCTACCATTCGATCAAAACTTTACTCCATCTATCATCATATCGACTAGCAACATATTCTGCCCATTTTTTTTTATGATAGTTGGTACTACAAAAGTACATAGCGTGGCTATGGATATGCTGTGGATTGATCTGCCTACATTTTTATACAAAATATAAAATGCATATAACAATATTTCATAATTATGAAACAAAGTACCCGCACATAGCATACTCGTGCGTAACAGTTGTATACATTTTGCATAGTAGTAACACATTAAGTAATTATCATCTTTTTTTAAACTGATATTCTTTCACAAAGCGATATTGACGATATTAAACCATATCCGTGTGCATGGTTATACATATACATGTAAAAAAATAATTTTCGTTATCATGTTATTCGAATGATAAAAATTGGTTTTAATTTGAAAATCTTTTACACACTATTAATGAGTGAATTGAATATAGATTGTAATAGGACTATGTATTACTATTAATGTTTTCTGTGATAGGATTAAAAAGTATGTATAGCTGAATGAACATAACATAGAATTGTATTAATTCCTATCACATTTTACTTTCGAAAATAAGCCTCATAAATTGATGTACTACAACACGCCACACACATGGTGTCACTCCCTACGCACGTAGCACGTAACACATCGTAGCACGTCCGTAGCACTGGTAGCGCTCGTAGCGTGTCCGTGGGGTCCGAGAGGCGATATTTCACGGGAACGCCTCAATTTGTCGTCATTACGCATTTACACCCCCACTCTCTTTCCCGTGGGGTGAGGCTTACTCGTAATCCTAGTGTTGGTTAGATATTGAGTGTGAAATGTGTATTTCAACAACCATTCATTTTATAACTAAACTTTGATAACTATAAAGCTATTCCAATCAGCAACCCCAACTAAATTATTCACATTATTGGAACTGATCGAATCACTTCTAAGTATATTATTTTTTTGCATGAAAATTATACCCATGAAAATTTCTTCTAGATTCTAAAAAATATTTAAACTCAGTTCAATCTAACGGTTTTCGTTTTAACGAACTGAGATTTTTGTTTGTATTTTTATAATCGTTTTTAAATTTTTATTTTGAATTTATTTGCCTATTACTAAAACGAAAGCTCGAGAAAGATCAAAAGATCCATCCTTCTGTCGTCAGACCATTCCTTCGCAGACAGGTTATGTAAATTTAGTCTTAAAATGTTCCCAACTCAGACTAGTATTCTTATTATAACGAGGTACATTACATAGACTTGAATAATGTAGATAACCTTTCGTCTTGAATTTCAAGGAAACTTGCCCGATAGTACATTCGGATAATGTTAGTTTTATACGCTTTGAGAAGGTTTCTGCAAAATAAGTAAAACTTTTCCCCTGTTTGCCTCCACCTTCTACTCTAACACTGAACTAAAATGTAATCGAAATAAGTATTGGTGAACATTTCACACAACACCATCTAACCCAAACTAAGCAAAGCTTGTACTATACAAAACTAGATGGCTGATGGAATACATATTATAGTTTTTGTTTTGTAAATACAATATTAATACTTAATACTTATGATACACAGAAACACCCAGACACAAAACAAACATAAATGCTCATCACACAAATGTTTGTCCTGGATTTATATAACACCTCACATGTCGAAATTCATCCACCCGTTTATGCAGTAGGCGTACTCACATTCATACACACATACTAATAATATACATACGTACATGTGAAGTTATACGACCTTCATTTACATTTCTTTTATAAAGAATTATCTTTGTGACATGTTTCATCTGTCACATGGAAAAATACTCACGTCAAGTAAAACTTATTTAACATTTTAAATATGTAAAAATTAATTAATAAACCGTATTCGTGCGTATATTACTTTCAAACAGCAGTTTTCTTAATATGGTAGCAGAGAAAATATAAGAAACCTGTGAGTACCTATACCTACAAGCTTACCTGTCATGTCCCATATAAAAATTGAGCCCCTAAACAGGGATAACTATGACACATGGAGCATACAAGCGGAAGCTCTGTTGGTTCGGCAAAAATTATGGAAATATATTGATGGTCACGGTGAAGATACTACAGATAAAGATGGCGATCGCCAAGCACGATCAGAATTGATTCTCATGATCGCTCCGTCTGAATTAAAACAAATAAAAAAATGCTCTACAGCGAAAGAACTATGGCAGAAATTAAAAGACATTTATGCTAGTAAAGGGCCAGCGCGCAAAGCGTCACTTTTAAAACAATTAATATTGTTAAAACTTAACAATAATGATGTGCGTACCCACCTAAATAAATTTATGGAAATAGTAGATAAGCTGGCTGACATGGAAATCAATATCAACGAAGATTTGTTAACGATCATGATGTTATACAGTCTTTCACTTGATTATGAAAACTTCAGGATTGCCATTGAGTCACGCGATGTTTTGCCCAAGCCAGAGCAGCTTAAAACAAAAATTATTGAAGAATGTGACGCACGTCACAGTGTACAAAATAACGATATTGTTAATGAACATGAACCCTCTACACAAGAAGAAGCTCTTTATGCATGCCAAGTGTGTAAAAGAAAGGGGAATATATTCAAACGCAAAACGCATAAAATCTGTTCTGACTGCTGGAAAAACAAATCTAACAACGACAATATGATTCAAAAGAATAATTTTGTGACCCAGAATTGTTTTCTTGCACTACATGAAAAACCAAAAGAAAATAAGTGGGTATTGGACAGTGGATGCACGTCTCACATGACGGGTGAACGTAAATTATTCAATGAGTTAGAGTCACAACAATCGAAGAAATTAAAATTCGCAACTGAGCATACTACTGAAATTAAAGGAACGGGAACAGTGTCCTTTATTACAAAGAATGGCAAAGGAATTGCTCTTAACCATCTGAGAAAGACACTCTATGTACCAGAATTAGATACTAACATAATGTCGGTAAGTAAAATCACAGAAGCTGGCTCCACTGTACTGTTCATTAAAAATAAAGCAATCATTAGTAACAAAAAGAATAGAGTTACTATTTATGCCTACAAATGTAAAGATGGCTTGTACTATGTTACACCAGATGAATATGAACAAGTGAATATGGCTAATGACAAACATAGTAAATCAGCTTCTAAAAATTCAGCTGATGACGACGTAACGCCTAAAAATGCAGTTTCTGCGAAATCAAAATGGTCAAATATTGAAATATGGCACAAAAAACTTGGACATATGAATGCCAAACACTTAAAAAATGCGCTTAAAAAGGAGAGTTTGATTGGATTAGATTTTGATTCATCAGAAACTTTGGAAGATTGTGATGCCTGTATAAAAGCAAAAATCCATAGAGTACCTGCTTCTCCTTGTGATAAGGCAAATGCAAGAACATCAGCACCGTTGGAAATTATCTACAGTGATGTTTGTGGACCTATACAAACAAGCTCTGTTGGAGGAAACAAATATTTCGTAACTTTTATTGACGACTTTACTCGATATTCAAAGGTCTTTATTATAAAACATAAAAATGAAGCATTCGAAAAATTTAAGGAGTATAAAGAAATGGCAGAAACATACATTGGAAGAAAAATAAAATACTTGCAGACAGACAATGGTACAGAATATGTAAACAAACAATTTGACGACTATCTAAAACGTCATGGTATACAACGAAGACTTACTGCACCATATACTCCAAACCAAAATGGTGTTGCAGAAAGAAAAAATCGAACACTGGTTGAGAAAGCAAGAGCAATGCTAATTGCAGCAAATGCACCTCTCAAACTGTGGGGTGAGGCCATATTTACAGCAAATTACTTGGCCAATAGAAGTATCAATAGCGCCATTGACGATGAAACACCATTTTATAGATGGGTTAGCCGCAAACCTTGCATAAATCATCTGTATGTCTTTGGCAGCAAAGCTTACGTGCTGATAAAAGGACCTAAGGAAAAAGAACATAAATTTAAACCTAAGGCCATAGTTGGAGTATTTGTCGGTTACTCAGAAACTTCAAAGGCATTTAGAATATATGTTCCATTGAAAAATTACACCATTGTTACAAAAGATGTTCGAATAAGTTCACTAATGTATTATAATGAACAGCTTTCTGGATCGTTCAACAATCATGGGCCCACACTAAATGAACTTCAATACGACCAGGAGCTAAGTTCAAACACAGATAGTGATCATCGTATTATTGAACCATCACAACGAACATCTCCATCTATGACCGAAGATACACAACCATTGCAACAAATATCTGTACGTCCTAATGAAGAAGCTGAAAATGCAAATAATGAAAGTGACTATGAATCACTTTCTGGCTCTCCTCGTGTCACAAGTGAGGAAGATAACGATGAACCTTTAAATGTCCACGTAGAGCTACAAACAAGGTCTTTGAGAGACAGATCAAATATCACCGCCCCTAAACGCTTTGATGATTATATTCTGGCAGCAGCAGAAGAAATCGAAAATCTACATAAGCCTAGAGAACCTATAACTTTTAAAGAAGCGGTGCAATCTTTTGATAAAGATAAGTGGCAGGAGGCCATGCAAAGCGAAATGACTTCATTGATGGAAAACAATACCTGGAATGTAGAAATTTTACCTAAAGGACGCAGAGCCCTACCATGTAAGTGGGTTTATAAAATAAAAATGAATCCTGATGGTTCTATCGAACGTTACAAAGCCCGACTGGTTATAAAGGGCTATTCTCAAAAAGCTGGAGAAGACTATGACAAAACGTTCAGTCCTGTTGTTCGCTTAAGCACTGTTCGAACCGTGCTTGCCATAGCGGCTCAACAAAATTTACAACTTTGTCAGTTCGATGTTTCAACTGCTTTTCTAAATGGCACATTAAATGAAGACATTTACATGAGACAACCTGATGGGTTCCATGATGGTACACAACGAGTATGTAAACTGAACCGTAGCTTATATGGTTTGAAACAAGCACCGCGTTGTTGGAATACTTGCATCGCCACATTTTTAATGAAATCAGGTTTCCACCAGAGTGAAGCGGATCCGTGTTTATACATCAGAATTCAACAGCAATCCAAAGTATTTATCGGACTTTATGTTGATGATGGACTTGTTGCTTTTAATACCTCAGCGGCAGGTGAGGAATTTATCAAAGAATTGAAAGCAAGATTCAAAATAACCACCAAACCTGTCAGTTATTTTTTAGGTATGGAAATAAATGTGTGTGACGACAAATCTATCACGTTGAGTCAAACGGCGTACACCAAGAAAGTTCTTGAAAAATACGGAATGACTCACTGCAAGTCTGCGCCGACGCCTATCATTAAAGAAAATGAAAATGACGAGAGTGAAAGCCAAGTCATTGATAGATTTCCTTACAGACAAGCAGTAGGTGCCTTGGCATACTTGTCTGTAGGAACTAGACCAGACATTTCGTACGCAGTGGGGATAGCTTCAAGAAATCTTGCAACTCCTACTAAACATGATGTGATGCTTGTAAAAAGAATTCTTCGATATCTGAAAGGCACTAGTCAAAATGGACTAACTTATACAAACAAGTCATCTTTGCATTTAGACTGCTACAGTGACTCAGATCTAGCAGGAGACTCGAATACTGGCAAATCAACTTCAGGAATGGTTTGTTTATTTGCTGGAGCGGCTGTAAGCTGGAAAAGTCAGAAACAGACAACTGTTTCCATTTCCTCAACAGAAGCGGAAATTATAGCGGCAAGTGAGGCTGCTCAAGAAGTTATATGGATGAATGGGCTTTTAAGCAGTCTTATTAAAACGGATAAAGCAATTCTGCATCTCGATAACGAGTCTGCAATAAAACTTGCTCACAATCCAAGATACGAATATCATAAACGCACAAAGCACATAAAGATAAAGCATTTCTTTATTAGAGAATGTGTTAATAATGGAGATTTCAAAGTGGCAAAAGTATCTTCGAATCTACAATTAGCAGATATGATGATTAAGCCTCTGTATGGTCCCAGACTGCAACAATTATGTTCTCTCTCAGGACTGAAGAATTTATCATCTGAAAATTCTTAAAACATTGGAGGATGTGAAGTTATACGACCTTCATTTACATTTCTTTTATAAAGAATTATCTTTGTGACATGTTTCATCTGTCACATGGAAAAATACTCACGTCAAGTAAAACTTATTTAACATTTTAAATATGTAAAAATTAATTAATAAACCGTATTCGTGCGTATATTACTTTCAAACAGCAGTTTTCTTAATAGTACATATAATACATACATACATATTCTCGAAAAACATATCTCTCCTTAGGTAGTCGGGAAAAAACCTTATATTTCACAAGATGCAGTTTCAGTGCACAAAACTGTTCCAATCCGAAATTAGAACTAAAATGACGTAGCAAGCGAACAATTTTAATAATTTGTCAGTTCCTCCGAGAGCAGACACGAATGAGCCGCGATGGGACGTCAATGCCGATTTACATAACTAAGGCTGCAGCCAGGCGCCGGCGCCGCCTGCAGGGGCGCACCTTTAATGCGGACCTGAATCCGTGGATTAACGCATCTAAATATATTTAAATTTGTTGTAATGACTGTATATTCGCAGTGAGTTCTGAGTGTATTTTCGCTTGACTGAAAATCGTTTAAACAGCATTTCTGAATCCTCTTCATACTTTTACCTCGGTATTTATTGATGTGAAAGATAAAATCTATAAACCTTTATTTATTTGTTACGAATAAAATCTTCAATAGAAAAGATATTTTGGACCCACTCAGCAGTGGGTGGATTATGATGAAAATCCAACTATTTTTTTACCCGATAGTGCAAAAAGGATTTTTTTGTCTCAAGACAATTCGTAAAATGACTAATTATAATTAGTTCATTATAAAATAAAATAATTAACTTCATTATAAAATAATAATTATTATTTTATAATGAAGTTCGTACAACTCTCGCTCCAAAATCTATGTTTCAATCAGTTTTAAGACCCAAACCGAACTGTTCAGATATGAAGGCCGGTAGCAAAACAGCAGGGGAGGTCAACCTTTATTGGATTACGGCGGCAGGGGTGGCCAACCGTGTTCTGCACGCAACACACGTGCGATGCAATTTGGGGCTGCATGTAATGAAGTGGGGTTTGCTACCCCTGGATAGAGCAGGCTTATAATTGTGAAGGAGTGAAAGCGAAGATAGTTGCAATATTGATCTTGTAATTATTACAGCTACAGTGATATTCTATTATTATTTAATATTTACTAGTTTTAGAAAACAAATTATTTTTACCCAACTGCCCAAAAAGGAAAGTAGTGTTTTGCGAATGTATGTAAGTCTATAAGTATGTATATATGTAATATGTATGTACGAGTTACTTATATTTGTATAGTTACCTCCTTTAGCGTAGACGGCTAAAATGATTTTGATGTGCGTGTTGTCGCTTGAATGCTTGCTTTTATACTTACCTCGTGTCATTGGCTACATAGATCGTTTCACTATCACATTGCTAGCTTACCAGTTATCGCTCGCCGGTTGCACTGGTTCACAGCCCTTAGCTATCTGCAACAAAATGCAATTATTGTTAGAAATGTGTTCTCACAAGAAAGGCGTCAGTGCGTGACCTGGCGTGACTTGATCAATTTCCTCTTTGTTTTGAATCTGCTGCGAGTAAATTTTGAATCTGCTGCAAGTAAATTTTGAATCTGCTACGAGTAAATTTTGAATCTGCTGCAAATATTTTTTTACTGTAGAAATAGTAATAACGTACCCACAAAAGATTCGCTACGAGTGATACCAGTATAAGTTCTACTTTGTCCCATTTTACAAGCTTTTATTTAACTTGCAATGTTTGTATGTATGTGTGTTTGGCAC
Organism: Lycia hirtaria; assembly: GCA_947563715.1. Taxonomy (NCBI): domain Eukaryota; kingdom Metazoa; phylum Arthropoda; class Insecta; order Lepidoptera; family Geometridae; genus Lycia; species Lycia hirtaria. Next base: position 37,096,680 of record OX387385.1, read on the forward strand.
GAATTCTGGAAACTAAATTAGAACCACTTCCCGATGTACGATTCGGGTCAAATTTGGTGTACATATGTATCTTCGATGATAATTAGAATACTATGGCACCGAGGAGCTGTTCTGATGATGGAGCCGGAAGACGGCCGCATAGGACAAGATAGACTTTGTGAAGTTGATAGATAATCGAACTAGGGATAGTACCTATACTAAAACTCCAAATATTATAATCTAACAGAGAGCTTATCTGCCAATAAACTATTATATAGTTTGGCAGAAAATTAATGTACCTATGTAATAAAAAATCGGCCAAGTGCGAGTCGGACTCGCGCACGAAGGGTTCCGTACTATCATCTATAATACTACAAAGTTTAGTTCTGTTTATAAAATAACGAGAAATCAACGAAATCCCAAGTAGTAAATTGCAAACTTATAGGTAGGTTTTCGATACACATCCGGGCAGCATGACGACGCTCGCGCGAGCACGCGCAGCTATGGCTCGCTCCGTCATGGTCCCCCGCTACCCGCGCGGCCGTTGCCTAGCAACCGCCTCGCGCTCGCGCCACCACCACACCGCGGCGCGGCGCTCGCACCGCGTTTAGATGCACGGATTATTTTCATTTTGTGAGTTTTTATGTATTAGATTAGGTAATTTTTTTTATAGTTAATATATTTCTATATATTTACTTACAAATATTCAAGTTTCTACCTGTTAATTAGGATCGAGTAAAAATTGCTTAAAAATTACGTTTGTTGTATGGGAGCCCCCCTTTAATATTTACTTTATAGTTATTTAATTATTTATTTTGAAAGGTAATATACAAGTAAATATTCTGTGAAAATTTGAAGCGTCTACCTGTTACCGTTTTTAATATTGAGCAAAAAAAAATACGAAAAAAACACGTTTATTGTATGGGGACCCCCATTAATATTTTTTTTTTTTAATTTTTTGTATTTGTTGTTATAGCGGCAACGGAAATACATCATTTGTGAAAATTTCAGCTTTCTAGCTATCACAGTTTATGAGATACAGCCTGGAGACAGACAGACAGACAGACAGACAGCGAAGTCTTAGTAATAGGGTCCCGTTTTTACCCTTTCGGTACGGAACCCTAAAAAGTAGTTTTTCTGGAATAGTTGCTTTATTTATTTTTATTTTTTATTTATTATATATATTTACTTAGGTATATTATTTTTATTTATTATATAAACTCATCGAGATTGAACTCGTTTGGATTTGTTTTGTATAAAAAAAATAATCGGCCAAGTGCGAGTCGGACTCGCGCACGAAGGGTTCCGTACTATCATCTATAATACTACAAAGTTTAGTTCTGTTTATAAAATAACGAGAAATCAATGAAATTCCAAGTAGTAAATTGCAAACTTATAGGTAGGTTTTCGATACACATCCGGGCAGCATGACAACGCTCGCGCGAATACGCGCGGCTATGGCTCGCTCCGTGATGTTACCTCCCCCGCTACCCGCGCGGCCGTTGCCCGCCTCGCACTCGCGCCACCGCCACACCGCGGCGCGGCGCTCGCACCGCGTTTAGATGCACGGATTATTTTCATTTAGTGAGTTTTTATGTATTAGATTAGGTATTTATTTTTATAGTTAATATATTTCTAAATATTTACTTACAAATATTGAAGTTTCTACCTGTTAATTAAGATCGAGTAAAAATTGCTTAAAAATTACGTTTGTTGTATGGGAGCCCCCCTTTAATATTTACTTTATTGTTATTTAATTATTTATTTTGAAAGGTGATATACAAGTAAATATTCTGTGAAAATTTGAAGCATCTACCTGTTACCGTTTTTAATATTGAGCAAAAAAATACGAAAAAAACACGTTTATTGTATGGGGACCCCCCTTAATATTTAATTTTTTTAAATTTTTAGTATTTGTTGTTATAGCGGCAACGGAAATACATCATTTGTGAAAATTTCAGCTTTCTAGCTATCACGGTTTATGAGATAGAGCCTGGAGACAGACAGACAGACAGACAGACAGACAGACAGACAGACAGCGAAGTCTTAGTAATAGGGTCCCGTTTTTACCCTTTGGGTACGGAACCCTAAAAACATGCGCTTGTGTTTTTGACAGTAACATCGTAATCAGATGATTGTGATGTCTTACTAACGTATTACATAAAAGATTTTCCATGGTGTAATAATTTTCCATTACGCGAGCTAAACATTACTTATGTTACGACGTAGCGTAATTAAAACGTCCAAAACATCGTTTACAATTACATTACAGTGTACAAAAACACGCAAACACGCTGTGAGCTCGTTCCCAGCTCCCGGAATATAGCCGAGCCGCTCTCGATTGTCACAATAAATGGATTTGTCGGAATTACTTGTTTGTTTGTCCTCACTTGGAAACTCATCTCGAGTCGAGACGCGGCTGCAGGTGCTGGCTGCTTCCTGTGGATTCACTCGGGAACTCACCAACCAGATTTTAAATTTCTCGCTTTCCCGTGACAGTCAACGAAATTTTTTGACTTAGTACTACTACTAGACTTTTTGACATAGTTTAAAAGTCTATTTGTGGCAATGCACTGCGCTCGTCACTCCGAGATATAACACTTTGAATTTCTTTATTCTCGTCGGAACTCCATAATGCTCACGAATTATATAGTGCTTGGTAATTCAACAACTGTCAAAGATGTGGCATTTCTCTAAGAAATAAGCTAACTTTTGATAATGCAATGAAAAGCTTTACATGTAATTTAATTATATTTTTTAAGCAAACTAAATAGAAAAAAGTCTAAGCTGAATCTTTTTTTTTATTTACCAAACAATTTGTTCTGCTCCATACTTGCAGTAAATCGGTAAAGTACCTACATTATTAGCTACAGCAGCTCAGTGCGACTGTGTGACTACCGATGCGGATGTCTTGGTTCAAGTCCCGCAACATGCAACTCATTTCGAAGTTATATAAATACGTACACCTTCAAATGATGAATAATCTAGAAAAATCTAATATTATAAAAGATATGTGAAATTCAATCAACTATCGCTTGGTTAGCTTAGGTTTGTAAAAAGCCGAACCTGTACGTAAAAAAACAGAGTTAATAAAAGCGAAGCGTTTTCGTAGTTCATTCGAATCATGACAAATCTCTGTTCATTCCAACTGACAGTCGTTACATTTCCGGCGTGACGGCGGTCGGAGTAAACAAGCTAACGGATAACGAATCGTTTTACAGCTCTCAGTTTCAGTAAACACTTCCGCCGTTATCTCGTTAAACGGCGTCGCCTTGTCGACGCGTCTTTATGGTGACTATCGAATATATATATTCACCGTTTAATCTATTATTGTTGGTTTTGCAAACTAAACTTATATTCTCTTGGAAAATATAATCTTTGAAATCGAAGATTATGATAATCCGACTTTCTAAACCGGTAACTACCAAACAATGTGTTTATAGTGAACTTGAGTAACAGTTAAAACAGAAAAACTGAGTAGTTTTCCATTTAATGCGTTTTTATTCGGTTAACGAGGTATTGGAGCGGGCTGACGACACACGTCAGACGGCTGATCTCTTCAAAACCTGACAATTCATAACAAAAGTTAACTTAAATGACAATACCAATAATGAATAGGTTTCTTCTAGGCAAGCGCGCTCCATCGTAGACCGTAACTGTCGCTGTAATGTACTGGAATGTGTTAACACATTCCTTGCTCACCACTCGGATCCGAGTGGGGCGGGGCTATAGTAGCGGTGCCTCCCACTCGGATCCGAGCGTTCATTTTGTAGTAGTCAGTAAACCGCTGGCGTTTGAGGCAGTCAACGTTGATTTGCGCGGCCACTCTTTACTTAATCAAAATTCGCCTAAAAAGTTTTGGTTCTCAGCTGAAGTGAAGGGTCTGTAGGGGGCGTAGAATGTGTTAACACCAGGTGAGTTGACGGTCAAGCGCAAGCCTATTTTCTCTTATCTTAAAAGTTTATTATAGTTAATTCACCAAATCAACCTAAGTATTGCTTCGAAAATATACACATATTTCTATAGAACATAGAAATCCAAGAAACTTTATAAATAGCTGTATTTTGTGTACCTATTCTGAAAAATAATGACCTCCTCCTGAAATATATTCGAAAAACATGAGACGAAACTAAACCTTTTGTCTACAGTCGTGGCGTCTTTTAATTAAATACATAATTGCAATAACGAGGGAGCAACTTGACAATAAGCTATCTCTCGCTGACCCCGCGCCCCGCCCTCAGGGCCGAGGGGGAAGGAGTATTTTTCTTCTTCTAGAGATCTCTCTCGTCTTTTTGGACAATTTACAATGAGAGAGAAATTGTTAAGTGAGTTATGAAATGAACAGTCTTGCTTTCAGCTATTGTTCTTGTGCATTTGTTTCTTTTTTGGTTGTCTACTGTGAAAGGAGGATCCACGGTGAAAGGAGGATTTATTACTTATGCTTATTTATTAAATTATTATGTACCTACCATAAAAAATCATGAAAAAGAATAATAACATGCGATCATTTTCAAATTAAAAGTAAACACATTGCTCCTCATTGCTCATTATAAATAACTAAGAAATTAATCATCTGGTCTAATATTTGCAATTTGAAAGTTTTTATGTCCATACTTGCTGGTTCCTTCAACAATACTCCGTCAAATTAGTGTATCTAATAAAAGGTGTGTGTGTGTGTGTGTAACAACTAAACCAAATGAACACAAACTCGATACATTTACCATATGTATGTACTAGTACTAAATCATTATAGTAGAACCTTTATTTACGTTCGTGTAACATTTTCATAAATAACTAGCGGACCCGGCGAACTTCGTTTCGTCTAGAAGTCGAATGTCAAATCATCGTCAATAGTCACAAAACCGACCAAGAGAGAGTCGGAGAGTTCTGAACAAAATTTCGTCAATCAAGTACATATAATTGTTAAGAGTGCTGCTACCTAGAGACATCGTTTTATTTTTCCTGTAAAGTTTACGTAAACGTCTATCATGTCAAATTATTTTAGATAGTTGACCCGGTGATATTGTGTAGTCACCAAAAGTTACCAAAAATCGATATGAAGTGAAGTGAACTTACCGTGATTAACAAACACTTATTAGCAAACAAAAAACTACTTAGTCTTTAAAACAAAACGAACTTTATCAAAAACATATAAAATTATTATTAACGCGGTTATGTGTTGTCACAGATTACCACAGATTCTTTTGTTTTAAATTGAATGACGTTGACATTCGTTACGCGCGTTTTTTAAAATATGCAAAATTAAATGTATATTTTTCAATCTTTCTGAGAGATTTTCTTAATATTTGTTTCCGTAAGAACCTTGTACAGAGTATTAGAAAACTACAAAAAAAAAATAAGCCAAATCGGTCAAGCCGTTTTCATGTTATGTCGTGACAACGGAAAACGGGTTTCATTTTTATATATAAATAATAGATATTATTAGTGTATGTTTTTTCAAATCAGCCCAGTACCTTTATTAAACTACATATAAATACCTAAACCTCAGACCAATGAAGGTTGCAATATAAATATAAATATAACAAATTCAAACATAACTTTTCCCAAAACATAGGGGCGCTAATTGCTTCAAAATTGCCCATAAAACAAGCACAAGTCATCCACTACGCGCTAGCGCGGGCGCTTAACTTTATTTACGCAGCCCGCCGTATGAAGTCTCGCGTAATTTCTTGTAAGCCTAATTACTCACGAGCTTATTTGCGCCTCGCCTCGCCTCGCCCCCTCGCCTCGGTTTGCCTCGGCCAGTTGAAGTGGGCAAAAAAACCTTTAAACTTTTTCAAGGGTAAAGTTTACGCACGTCTCGACTGCTTATTAATTTTCTCTCGTTTTATGAAATTGCTTGTTTTCTCAGCGCGAAAGTGGTTTTTATTTGCGTTTGTTTTTTGAAATTATATTTTGATTGTGTTGATATTTCTGTGAATGGGTCGCGTGGGTATGGAATGTAGGTGAAGTGTGTCGTTTTCATTTTGTTATAAATTGAATCACTGATATCACTTTGTTATGTGATATGTGATATCACTTTGTTATTTTCTAAATAAAGAACATCAACGAACGAAACTATTGTACCTACTTGGATCAATGAACAAAATGGATGTGTATGATATAGTAGCGACATTAATACTACTTTATGGTATTTCTATAGATAGCAGGAAAAATAGGTTGGGTTATTAATAAATGAACTATGTATTTAAAAAAGAAAATTTAATGTTAACTAATCAAGTCTTGCAAATTCTGTAATGGTTCACCAAGCTGTAATATATAAGTTTGGTGACGGCTTCGTTTCAGCCTCTTTCACACTTACTATATTTACATGAAGCTGTTTCAATGTGAACGAAAAGGAAATGCGACGTACTCTATTATTGCTTTCTCTCTTTACGCTATCTTAACACGTATTTGGCTGCATGCAATCTACCACTTAATTATTAAGATATTGCAGCCTCAAACCAGTTTCACTTACGGCAAGCCAACCCGTTAACGACACGCCCACGGCGTCGCACCACGTCGCGTCGGCTGCGCGTCAAAGCGACGTTAGATCGCAATTAAGGAGGCACAACGACATTAATTAAAGCGTTCTTTCCTGGCGACGCCTCGCTTCGTCAGTCTAAACTAGCCTTTAGTGGAAAATAAGTTTTAATTAAGAAATTTGGAGGACGCGCTCGCTAGTTGGTTTGTGTAATCCTGTACGTTTCAGGTTTCAGAATATAATTTTAACGAGCGCTTTTAAGATTTACGAACGATTTAAATGTGCAGGTTAATTTTATTAAACTAATAAATGGATGCCGAATCTTCTAACTCAAAATGCATCAATGGGGTGTGTAAAGTTGTTCAAAAATATTAAAATTATATTCTTAAAATAGAGAAAATTTCAAGAGTTTAATTTTTATATCAAATCATGTACTGTAAAGAACTCCTTTTACCTTATCACCTCGGAAATAATACTTTCCCGATCCAGAAAACTGCGTAAAATGCCATTTATGATATCCCATAGAGTCTGTTCAGAGAAATAACGCGGTATTGAGCGCGCTGCTGTATTTCGTTATTTGCTCGAGAACAAGCGCCCCTGCCCCTGTTCTGTCCCTATTTCATAATTGTTGTTAAATCGAAACGATAATTACCTTATTTTGCAGCGATATCGCGATAGTTCTTTGTCCAAACAAATTGTAGTAAGGTGAAAGACAAGAACGAAGGCGACGCGAATGGTAACGGGGGAATATTAATTTTTAACCGACTTCCAAAAAGAATGAGGTTATCAATTCGTCTGTATGCTTTTTTGCATGTTTGTTCAGCCATTACTCCACCAATTCTGAGTTGTTTTTGATGATTTTGATTGGTAGGTTTAGGTTAGTAGTTAGTAGGTTTTGATGATTTTGAGAGGTATCCGTATAAATTTTATTAAAATCGGTGCAGTACTTTGGTTTTTATAACAAAATAACTGAAAAATATCATCCCAGTAAACGAATTGCGTATTTTGAAGTCGGTTTTTTAATATTTTTTTACCATAATTATTTGAGATACCAACTGATTGAAGTCGGGTTGTAATTATTTGATTTAGGTACTCGTATGAGTATCCTTCGCTCTAGATCCTGGCAGCGCATTTTGTTTGTCATTTTGTTGCACTAGTCTATTTAAGTTCTTTGTTATTACTTTTAAGGTGTGTACAATAAAGAGTTCATCTATCATCTATCAGCGGCTTTCTACTAAAATATCCTGGAATGTAAATAATAATAAAAACATGTTCTGTTTATAATTCACATATTTTCCAGAACATTGTCCTGAAACGACGCTAAATGAAATGCTCGGCTGGTCACTGGAACATTGGAGGTCGAGTCCGGACCCTGGCTCGTTACAATAAATCACGCAGGAGTGCAGATTATAAATTTAATATTCATACAGTGATGTTTGCGTTACTTCCAGCTGCTCCAGTAGAGTTCACAGACGAATTTTCATTTAGTTTTACTTGACATATTGTCATTGTTTCAGTATCGCCATGTCCGTCAGTTTGTCTGTCTGTCTCTGGTTTTAATCAGACTATTAGTACTAGAAAGCTTTAATTTGGCATTGACATACATATTAATCACGCCTAAAATGTTGTAGGATAAAATCTTGAAAAAAAATTATATGGTTTACCTCTCATACATATAAAGTGGGGATGAATTATTTTTTGCTATTCTCTCCATCGTGTGGGGTATCCTTGGTTAGGTAATCAAAAAATATTCGGGGGTGTGCGAAAACCATTTTTCAATTTAGGGATCCGTTTGCGGAATATTAGCCTAAAAAATATGTAAGTACTCTTAGTCAACTCCACTGGCCGAGAGCGGGTTGCACACTGAACTCTCATATTGAATCTAAAAAATATAATATAAAAATTCATTTATTTGCTGATATTTAAAAACTTAAGTAATAATTAAAAATTAGTTTCATCATCATCTCAGCCACATAAAATCCAGCGCTGCATACATCAGGCCTTCCCCATTGATTTCCAAAAAAACTTGATGGAAGCAGGTTGCATCCAGTGTCTTCCTACTTGTATGAGGTCATCTTGTAGCTGGTATCCTACACTGTGAATATATATTATATTTATATTATATTGAACATACCTATAAGCATACCTACATACCTTTAACCCTTTGCTTAGCGTTTGTGGACTATGAGAAAGCCTTTGATTCGATCGAGACCTGGGCGGTGCTTGAGGCTCTCCAGCGATGCCGTATTGACTATCGGTATGTCGAAGTGCTGAAGTGCTTGTACAACAACGCCACCATGTCAGTCCGAGTACAAGACCAGAACTCACAGGCAATTTCATTGAAAAGAGGCGTGAGGCAGGGAGACGTTGTCTCTCCGAAACTGTTTACCGCCGGTTTGGAAGATGCCTATAAGCTTTTGGAATGGAAAGGGCTCGGCATTAATATTAACGGCGAGTACATCACTCACCTTCGGTTTGCCGACGATATAGTAGTCATGGCAAAGTCGATGGAAGAGCTCAGTACGATGCTCGAAGACCTCAACAGAGTTTCCCAACGGGTGGGCCTCAAAATGAACATGGACAAAACGAAGGTTATGTCGAACGCCCATGTAGTGCCCACCCCAATATCTGTGGGGAACTTCACTCTTGAAGTTGTTGACGAATACGTCTACCTAGGACAGACGGTCCGATTAGGCAGGTCCAACTTTACGAGGGAGGTCAATCGTCGTATCCAACTCGGCTGGGCAGCATTCGGGAAACTTAAAAGCGTCTTCTCGTCCAATATTCCCCAGTCCCTCAAGTCGAAAGTTTACAACCAGTGTGTGTTACCAGTGATGACATACGGCACTGAAACGTGGTCCCTAACTATGGGCCTTATAAGGAAGCTCAAGGTCACGCAACGAGCTATGGAGAGGGCTATGCTCGGAGTCTCTCTACGAGATCGAATCAGAAATGAAGAGATACGTAGACGTACAAAAGTCACCGATATAGCACAGCGGATTAGCAAGTTGAAGTGGCAGTGGGCAGGGCACATAGCACGTAGAACTGATGGCCGATGGGGCCGAAAGGTTCTCGAGTGGAGACCACGTACCGGCAAGCGCAGCGTAGGAAGACCAGCCACGAGATGGACAGACGACCTCATACAAGTGGCGGGAAAACGCTGGATGCAAGCCGCTTCCAATCGGTCTTTTTGGAAATCCATGGGGGAGGCCTATGTCCAACAGTGGACTTCTTATGGTTGAGATGATGATGATAAGCAGGGAGTCGTAAAATTAATTAAATACGTAGTTTAGGTTCCGGTATAAAACTGACCATGAGAGGTCGCAGTATACGTCCCGTTTATCGTAACCAACTTGGTTTAGCCATGCGTATATGCTTTTGCAGCTATATAGATATACGCAGCTTTCCTTACGATGTTTTCTTTAACTGTTTGAAACTGGTGAAAATTAACAACAGCCAATTGTTACACTAGTTTTATATTGATATAATTTATTTCGATAAAAGTTTATCTAATATTATATCTGCGTATAATATAGAAAAACAAATTATGAATTGTATGTTATTATTGGTCTCTTCTTATTTTAATTTTATTGTATGCACAATAAAGAGTTTACCTATCTATGTAACTCACTACACGTAACTTGGAAAGACAACGTCATACACTACTTTAAGTCTACTATTCCTGGGTACAATTTTGTGCTAAGTAAGTAAGTTTATGTTCAAATAGAACTGGCTCGAGGTAAAGAGACCTTTAACCCTTACATTTCCATTCGGATAGTGCTGGCGCCGCGTCCATCCCTCATGGCAGTGCCAGATACCAGCCTCAGATCAGGTGTTTATACGCTGGACCTTACCGGCCGTGCCGCTTGCTCGGAGTATACCTGGATTTTCGCGATAACTGAAAATTATTAGCTAAGCTTAGCTTAGCTAACTAGAACCTACAGTAAGTATAGCAGAAGGTAATATCTTTTCCGTTCTATGTTTTTTTTAAAGTACGTTATTGTTTCTATTTGTACACGCTAAAGGTAATGTAATGCAATTTATTCGAACACATTGCTTCCGAATACGTTGCGTTAACAAACCACAACAGTTTTTGTGCTAGACCTACAGTCTCATGCTACCCTCGTCGGCAGCGGCTGGAAATAGAATTGACAATAGAAAACATATAGTTACATTATTTTGCAAATACAAAATACATTATCCTAGAAATGCTCCGAATCGGGCAAACCCTTCATTTAGAAATCCGTGTTTTTTTTTACATGGATTTTGTCGTACACCTTTTTCTGAGGTTAGCTAACTAACCTGTACGAACGCTTAAACCAGTACAAATAAATTTAAATAATAGAAACTTAACAAATATAATATGTAAGAATGAAAATGTATTGAGCTCTGTTTGATTGGCGCTAATATGTCGAGGTGTTCATTTGCAAAGCAAACCTTTGCAAATTAGTACCTTCTGCTTACTTACTCTGTATGTATTGTTTGTATTTTCTTTATACAAATAACTTAAAGTAAATATTATTGTTAAAGTGTAATTGTAAATTGTATTGTATTTATGAAATTAAATAAATAGGTAATGATATATGATCAAACTTATAATGGAGATGGCACAAAAAAAATGTTATTTGAAGAGTGAGCTGGCACAGAATACTTCAATAATACGTACCAAATACATAGAATTGGTAAGACTTCATATTACATAGTTATAAATGCATATATTAGTTCATAAAAGGCACGGGCCCTGGAGTCTGTGGAGAATAAATTTGTTAAAATAAAAAAATAAAATTCATATGTCAAAATTTAATTTGTGACATGGATTTATAGCCCAAAGACACACATGAAAATAAATAATGCTGTATATGAGATAATATAAAAACACAATATACCTGAAAAACGTTGCTCTCCTTTTTGAGCAGTTGGACATAAAATTGCATAATTCGTCGGTTGAATAACTGTGCACATGTTATTAGCACTGAGACCTGAGATGCTAATAAAACTGTGCAATATTCGAGGTGCTTGACTGGGTGACTCGACTATGCGCCGTTATCGGCATCTCAAACGGAGGCGGCATCCGCATAGCCTTTACCGAGCCGCCGCACCGCGCGCCGGCGCGGCTCACCTGGCAGTTGGCAGGGCTGGTACCTACAATTACTAACTGACAATAAAATGGAAACTACGCAGCATTCTTTCCTCATTTAGTAATTGTAGGTTAGTATTAGCGCTTAGACACCATTTGATTAACGAAATAGGAAAATGTGTGCAGAAAATATTACAATAATATACTCTCATATTATTATACCTATATTATTATAGCTTTATCATCATCAAAACACAATCTATAATTGGCGGAGTAATAGCATAACACACATACAAAAAACAACGAATTTAGAACCTCCTTCCTTTTGTAAGTCGGTTAAAAATGATCGCTACGGTGACAACCCTAGAGTGCATTAAGGTGTAGGGTTACCACCGACTCGCGGGTAGTTCAACATGAACGATCAGGCAGCGGGACCATGTCCAGCCTTCACTATATATGTACCTTTATAAAATAGCTGAACTACTCGTAGTTGATACATTTGAATTTAAAATTAAATCAAGGAAACTATTTTACTCGTAATTGTACATTTGGTCCACGAACCCGCCTGAGCTAAGAGATTATGACTGAGAGTAGAGTTAGTTAGAAGAAGAACTCTTTTGCCCTCTTACCTTGAAGAAACCTCGATTTAAAAACGTTATTGGAGAATACTTGACCAGAAAGCGTGTTCTAGTTTTAGAGGTTTTTGGAATATCAACCATTATTTATTTATTTATTTAATTAAATTAATACGGTTGAAGACCAATTACATTAAATGAATCACATTATCGTCAAACTTAAAAAAAACATCAAATAAATAATTTTAAAAATAAAACAAATTATTTAGTCAAAAAACATAAAAGAAAAATAAAATATATTTAACTTTAAGTAGGTACATTCATTCACACAGACTCACAGAAACTCAAACACACTGACAGTATTTCCTTCCATCCATCCGCAAACAAGTCACAGTGCCGGTTTGAATCCAAGAGCGCATTGAGTGTAAGTACTAAGAATACGAGGGAGAGGCGAGTTAGCATGCGCCACGGTGCGATGGCTAACCATGAAACAATGCCATAATAAATGTAGGTATTTATTAAAGATAGACATCACTTCCGGACTCATCTGAGGGCGGCTCGATATAAAATTACTCTATTATTATTATACTGAGCGCAGTGCGTGTTTTTCCTAAGATTCTTTGTTCATAAAGAATTGGCTATCTAGGTTTGCTTGAAGTGTTCAGTATAAAGAAAGCAAAGAGCTACAACTTATTTACGGTTATGAAGTAAGGTAGGGAAAACTTGATTAACTATTAACATTTACGGTTATTTTTAATTGATTATCAGTAAAAAAAAAGAAGGATCTTATGTTACTTCACAACTTCGTCATTCATAAACCGATATGGAATTATTTACTTGAATATACTTTCTGATTGATTTCACAGAAATTTCAAACGTGTTTTATAATTATATTCTAGTAAAACTTAAAGCTTTCTTCGGTGTCGGCCTTCGGGTCACGCAGTCCGTGGAGTCCCCTGCACCGGCTGCGAGCCTGAGAGTCCCCTGCACCGACTGCGAGCCTGAGAGACCGACACCGAGGAAACGATTTAAATTTCACAAACTAAAATGAGAAATGTCACAGAACAAAATGAGACACAACCGACTTCAAAATGTCACAGAACAAAATGAGACACGACCGACTTCAAAATGTCACAGAACAAAATGAGACACGACCGACTTCAAAATGTCACAGAACAAAATGAGACACGACCGACTTCAAAATGTCACAGAACAAAATGAGTCACGACCGACTTCACAATGTCACAGAACAAAATGAGACACGACCGACTTCAAAATGTCACAGAACAAAATGAGACACGACCGACTTCAAAATTCAATTTCGTTTACGTGGATGACATATTTTTTTCCAATTATTTTCTTTTGAAAATCAAACTACTGAACTGGATCTGATTATTATTATGGGACCACCTATGTAGTATTCATTACCTACCAAACAATTATTTTTGAAGTATGTTAAAAATAGTCGTGATTGTTTTATGTATGTATATAAAATCGTTTCCAAGTATGGATCCCGCAGTAACTGTAGTGGTAGTGGTTCCCAGAAGCGCAGTAAGCCGAGCCCCCACTCCGAGGTGTGAACTCCAATCAAGTGACACATAATACCTGCTGTCGCGCCCCTCGCCTCTACGGTTACACTTTAGTTTGAGTTTATATATCCACTTTGTTATCTTGGAGACAACAGCTAATGAGAACTTTTAAGTATTTTACATCATCAGCTGTAGCCATGATTGCTTTATAAAACAATGATATATCGCATTCAAAATAATGATAAGATATGAAATGGTAAAAGAAAAATAATTCGACTAAATATTGGAGGTGACTGATTATTATTTACTGCACGATATCCTAAAATCTGCGAACTTTTCAACGGTACTTTTTATTTTTGGCATATTTGAATTAGAATTGAATGATAAGTTAGAATTGTAATAAACTAATTCTTTTAAATAATATAATTATAGTTGACAACACTGAAACAACCTACTTCAAAATACACAATTCGTTTACTTGGACCACATTGTTTCAGTTATTTGGTTATAAAAAACAAGTATGTTTATTAGAAGAAAAACAAAATACCCAACTGCAGAAAAGCAGTTTTTGCAGTCACCTTACGATTTCGTTACACTTGATACGCTGTTAAGTGTACGTTTTTTGTGTGAAAGTATGCGTAAAATCACTGTAAAATATTATAAATGCGCATTCTTTCGAATAATTGTACTCGTAGTAAAGTCACTTGTCTGTTACGAAATAGTTCGTTGAAGGATACAAAAAACAACGCATTTTTTTATTTTTGCAAGAGATGTATTATTATTATTACAAAATATGACACCCCATATGACTTATGGCCTATGACACTGTGGAAATGAAGACGAATCTAATGACACCTCGCACATCAAAATCGGACAAGCTGCTTAGGCTGTAGGCTGTCATATAGAAACATACGTACATACCCTCATACATACAAACATACATCTCTGTCTCTGTGGTATGTTATATGTTACTCATCTTCACTGACAGGACTTGGATTTCCCCCCTCCCTCTCTTCCTCATCTCCCCTATCCCCCCCTCCCCTTCCCCCTTCCCCCCCCCCCCCTTCTCCCCTCTCCTTACCTTAAAACAATTATAATGGAACAGTTGTCGGTGAGTTTTTGGAGGTATGAAAATAGGTCTAATCCTGTTTTACCCGTTCCCGCGGGAATACCGGGATAAAAAGTATCTTATGTGTTAATCCAGATTATAAACTACCAGTGTGCCAAATTTCAGCCAAACCCGTCAAGCCGTTTTACCGTGAAGATACATACATAGTATACAACATAGAAATATACATACATACATATATACACTCGAAAAACATAACCCTCCTTCTTTCGCAGTCGGGTAAAAAGCAAAGTACTGAATCGATTTTTATAAAATTTATTTCGGACTTTACCTACTAAGCAAGAAAAATAATCATCAACAACAGTTAATTATTGGCGGAGGGATCGCGTAACTAACACACAAAAAGAAACAACATACAGTCGAATTGAGAACCTCCTTCTTTTTGGAAGTCGTTTAAAAAATTGTTGAGTAACATTTGAACACAGTTTATTAATCTGTTTATAAGTCTGTTTATTTGAAGATAGCACACAATATGTTTTTTTTATAAAATTACCAATATTTAAAAAAAAAATGTAGATTGTGACATTGGTAAAACTCTGCATTATAAGCTTATAAAACAGGTACGTCACTCGTGTCTCTTCCGTGAATGACCAACAAACGGTCAAGACCTCGTGTAAAAATCCCACGAAAAAGCCTCACGATCGAGCTTGTAAAATTCTTATGAAAATCGCTTCCACCAGAAGTGTATAATTTCGTGGAAGCGCGCCCTTCCCGTCAAAAAAGCATCGCCGTAGCCCCCTGGTTAATATAAAATTATAATAAGTAGAGGTGGAGTGGAGTGGAAGGGTGCACCGGCCGATATCACAGTGTTAGCCGACGACGAAACGACCACATAGAAAGGAAATATTTAAATTAAACTTCCTTATAGAGAGATTTTTAAACGACTTTCAAAAAGAAGGAGATAATTATAATAACTATGATTAATACAGAATCGCTATTGAGTTATACGTTTTGCCTGTCTAGTCAATAAAGCCATTCAAGGGGTTCCCGACCATTATAAAAACTCCTTCCCCCTCCTATGAGAGCTAAACCTATGGCTACGGCCTTTCTCATAGGATTAGGAGTTAGAGTAGAGTAGAGCCTGATCAGAGTAGAAGTCCTACATTTAGATGTAGCACCGTAGAGGACTTCTGCTCTCTGCTGCTACACAACCTCCAATGTTATATAACATATGTGATATAGCACTGATGCTATGCTTACACAATATATCCCCTCTTCTGCTGTAGCTGGTTGTATCTGTACCGCGGCGCATCGGTCCCGGTGCGGGAGGACGGCGGGCGACGCGCGGGACGGACGCGGCGCCGGGTCGATCCTGTGGGAATCCCTACACGGGAGCCGAGGTGTCCGAGTGGAAGGTTACTTCGCACTTCTTACATTAACTTGATGAGCTTTTTAAAATATAATGTATCTATAGTTTCTTTGCAATTTGTATGCGTTCATCATCATCATCTAAGCCACAAGACGTCCGTGCTGGACGTATATTCCGAGAGTCCAGGATCTCTAGACGTTACTTATTTTGTGACGAACAAAATGTATCGTAGGTAGGTAGGTGTTGGTAGCTATTCTTGTTGACACTCTTGTTAATTATTCCAGTATTTCATAGTAATATCCGTACTAAAGCCGGGTCCACAGCAACGCCATTAACAATCTAACATGCGTTGTTACGCTTGCCAAATTCCATATGCGTATATTATTTCTAACTTCTCTTGCTAAATTATCCCAACGGTTAAAACACATGGAAATATGCCAAATCTTTTCTGTTACAATGAAAATTTAACTTACTATTAATTTGTTTGTTACAAAAAATACACAGTTAAAATATAATTTAGACTGGAACTTCTAATAATTGAGAAAATTTTCATACTCTAAAATAAAAATATTATTATATACACAATACATATCACACTAGCTTTATAATGCTCTCTTCTAATTGTAATTTTTTGTGGTGTGTACGATAAACAGTTTATATATTTATATAGCAGAGTGTACATCAAAATCGGTCAAGTCGTTTAGGCTGTAGGCGATCATATAGAAAAATACATACATACAAATATACATATACTCGAAAAATATAACCCTCCTTCTTACGCAGTCGGGTAAAAACGAACATTTTCAAATTTTTCACTGAAAGAATTGTTTATTATGGCCTAACAAGAATTCTTATTGAAAAAAAATTTGCTCCACATTTTTATGCGTACTACACGGGAGTGTAACTCTCTGCCACCTACTCTACTTGCTTCGAACTTTCTTGCGGTTTTCCAGGCTAGAGTGAATAGATATCTTGTAGATCTACGCGCTCCATCCTCGGCCACACTTTCGTTTACCAACGGGCTAGTTATTGGTCAAACGTAGATCTATTTTGTATAAAAAGGTACTATGAAATTTTGACAAGACGGAATACGAGACATTTTTTATTTTAACGTTTTGTCACAATAAATCAATAAGTGACATAGATCACTTGTCTATGACTACATACCGATTTTTCCACAGAATCAAGGGCTACAATAAAAAACCAATAAAAGAGTCATAGTAGTTGATAACTCCCCGGTATCACCGCTGTACAGCTCTACCTGGCTCTCCATAAATTAATTCCGCAGTAAAGGGCGGGTAGTTAACTATCGTTTACCATTTTATGGGCGTCCTGCTCTATCGCACTCGTGAAATGAAATGTTTAGTTACTAACTGTGATTATGACTTTACTTTTATGGTGGAGCGTTTCCTTAACCGCTTCATATCCAATGCGACACAAAAAAGGAGAGCCTGGTTGAAAATGAACCGAACAACTTTTTTATAAAGACCTCCTGCTCTTTTTATAATAAACAAATGGTTTGCTTGTTGATGGTAAGCGTCTATGGACACCTGCAAATTTGGTGGTATCTTAGTTGCTATCCCGGAGAATATTTTAGAAAAGTATTCATCAGATCTGGATGATCTTATTCCCATTTTTAAATAAATCTCCCCCTTATTCCCCCTTATACTTTTTTTTATGTAGAAATAGGTTTGCGCTTGACCGCCAACTCGTCTGATGTTAAGTGACGTTGCGGTCTACGATGGAGCGCGCTTACCTATAACAAACCAATTCACTCGCGATTTAAGGACACCCAGATTATATCTATCGGGAAAGACCCAGTCAGGAAGCGTATTCCATATTCTAGCAGTCCGCACGATGAAAGTGGAACTAAAGCGTTTCGTTCGGGTTTTTGGAATATCCACCATGAAACAGTGACGCTTTTTCGTGTTTCTGACTGTCCGATAGTAAAAAGGGCAAGGGGGAATTATATGATGCAGATCAGATGCACACTCACCGAAATGAATCCGATAAAAAAACGATAAGCTAGCAACTTTGCGGCGGTGCTCCAAGCTTTGGAGTTTTGCACGGACCTTAAAAAGAAAAAACGGAACCCTAATAAAACTTTAAACTTTATTTATTGATTTTTATTTACTAGCACAAGCTAGCATACATTTTTAATTATTTTTACGATGTGTAAATTTCGGATTATGACGAAACATGTTAAAAATAAAAGAACCCCTATTATAAATGACTAGCTTCGCCCAGCCCTTCTTTTATCAAGTTTATACGAGTCTGACTCGCATTTGTCCAATTTTATTTTCCTATCCGAGACCTAGAAACTCAGAAAATGACATCGTTGGGTCTCGTGGTGGCTATCTCCAAAAAACGCTCGAAGGAAACGGTCTAATTCCATTTTTATCGTGCGTATTACCATGTGCTATGTTGTAAAAAGGACATAAATAAAGTGTAAGTATTTCTCATTATCTTTCTAAAATTACATATAATATATCTATGCTTACAAAAGCAATAATATTTTTTACGTTAAAAATATAATAAATGTGCCAAGTTCAATAGCGCCTTGTGACGCTCGTAGCTACCGGCGTAGCACATGACAGCGTTGCTATGACGACGGGGTCAATGACCCACACCGCCGGTGCACCACTACCTGACATTTTCTAGCATTTTCCAGAAATTTCTGGACGTAATTATGGACCTTAACACTAAATTATACCTATTACTAAATTTATGGATGCATGGATGTTTGTTCTGTGTCTGGGTGTTTCTATGTATCTTAAGTATATACATATTTACAAAAAAAAAAAAAAAATATATGTATTCTATCAGCCATCTACTTCCATAGTACAAGCTTTGCTTAGTTTGGGCTAGATGGTGTTGTGTGAAATGTCCACAAATATTTATTTTATTTATTTTATTTATCATAATTTTGAGCTTTTTCTTACGATATAAAAAAATCTAAATTGTTTTGTTACACTCTGCACTCCGAGAAAGAGGCTCAAATTTTAACCAATGAAGAAAAATGAATACTCATATCCTGTGTAATAAAATTTTAGTTGTAATACTATTAGATAACTTTGTGTACCAATTGTTCAAAAACACTCATGCAAACACAAGAAACTTACCCTTCACGGCGTTCCGTTAGATTTTGATCAAAATATAGTTTAATGAAAAATTTGTTCATATAGCTAATTCGTATACAACCAAGCCACTGAAATCACTTACACAAAGTTAACCTACAT
Source organism: Lycia hirtaria (assembly GCA_947563715.1). NCBI lineage: Eukaryota > Metazoa > Arthropoda > Insecta > Lepidoptera > Geometridae > Lycia > Lycia hirtaria. The sequence goes on from OX387385.1 coordinate 37,116,001, forward strand.
TACAACTATACACTATAGTAACACTACCATAAACTTTTAACCCATATTTTTTTCTCTGCGTTAACCCCTGTCCCACACTGGCCACTTTTAAAAAGATAATAAATACATTTCGTAAAAAGTTCCAAATCCAAAAACCGTAAATGGAACAAAAACGTTCGCGTGCCGGCACATGTCAACGAATGCGGCCGGCTCTCCAACGCACAAAACGGACAAAACATAATTTCACTTACTGAAATAAAAATCAAACAAAATTAATTCGTATTACAGAGATATAAAAGCTACGGTTAAAGCCGGTAGCTGTTACAAAAGTTGTAAAATCGAATACCATTTTCAAAATTTGCTGCGGAAAACTGGCTTTTCCACTGTCGGTGTAAATGCCAATTTCCTTTTCGTCTGCCTATTTTTATTGCATTTTCAATCTTATGTGCAACAGGAATAAAGCTAAATTTACTTCCCTCTGCATCTTAGACAATGCGCCACGCAATGACGTTTGCAATGAACAGAGATGGAAGTGGTAAATGTGTAAAGTGTGAATGAGAGGGGTGTCGAGGGTAGTACAAGGGTTGCATGCGAGTTTCAAACGAGACGGGGGCTATAAAGGATCGATCTTGAAGATGATTGTACTCCATAAACTTGTTTGAAGGTTAAGGGCTGCTAAAATAAACAATTTGGGATCCAACCAATTATGTTTTCCTCGGTTCGGTCGAAAAATCGGTTTAGTAATTACTGAAAAAATTTCGTCCAAGTAAACGAATTGCATATTTTGAAGTCGGTTTTTTTTTCAATTTTTTTTAACAATAATTATGTATAAGTACCAACTATATATCAATGATACTCTCTGCCATCTCTGTTTTCTAATTACTACAATCTCGGAACTTTCAAGGCTAGAGTGAATAGATAAGATCTTCTAGATCGACGAGCTTCATCCTCGGCCACACAGTCGCTTACCATCAAGCGAGTTGGCGGTCAAACTTAGATATACATATTTAGTATACTTAAAAGAATTAAGTAAACACAAGAGTATCAAAACAGATAAACACCTGAACAAATGAAAATGTGTTAATGTTCCAAAGGTAAACATAAATGTAGAAACAGCTTATCCGAGATTTGTAGAAACGAGTCAAGATATTCATTCAGCTAACTCCTTCCGCTCTCGAATCGAAAAGATTCCTTTTCAAACGACACTAGAATCTAGGGTTGTCAGAAAATAAATAATTTAATATAAACCTCTGAACTAAAACGAGAAATTTACTGAAGTGTTATAAAATTGATTGAATCACACGTTACCTACTTTTCACAGCTCATTTTTAAAACTCTAAAAATTAACATAAATTTTAAAATAAATATAAAAGACGATATTTTAAATATCGTTTTGCTTTTATTTTAATTCAAGTAGTTTGGAATTTGTAAAAAACAAATAAATACAAAAATAATATTTAAGTAAGTATGCGTTGTTAAAATAAATTGTAAGAACAACAAAGTTATCATATATTACACTAGATTCCACGGTAAAGATATTTAGTCGCTTTTTTCAGTTGTTGTACCTTTTTGAATACATCGCTACACTTAGAAGTCAACTGTCAAACTGTAATACTAAATATCAAGTAAGTATAATACCAGTATAGAGACGTGAAGTTGAATTTCACATTACTGTTTACATAAACAATAACGTATGAACGTATCTAATTTAGTATATTTATGAACACGTCACTCGGCTTGTTAAAAGCTTCTGCTGCAACGCAAGTGTTCCGGCACCTGCCCTGCTCGCCTGCTGCTACCAATAGTGCAACTAACTAGACCATTTGTTCCGAACTAAATAATATCAACATTCAGGCTAGGCATGTCAATATCACTCATTTGACATAGCACAGCGGATTAACAACTTGAAGTAGCAGAGGACCGGGCACATAGCACGCAGCGATGAGGCCGAAAAAATCTAGTGTGCAGACCACGCACCGGCAAGCGCAGCGTAGGAAGACCAGCCACTAGTTGGACAGAAAAATAAATATATAAGTAAATATAGGCAGGTAGCGCGCCAACCGGTCTTTTTAGAAATCCATGGGAGAGAGGTCTATGTCCAGTAGTGGACTTCTTGTGGCTGAGATGATGATAATTATTTTATCGTAGTTCACAAATAATTTTAAATATTTAAAAAAAGTTAAAAATATATTTTTATATATGTTACTGTAAAAGCCCGAACATTGGTAAATCTTAGGTTTTACCAGTAAATCTTAGGGTTTACCAACACGAGTCGGTAAATGTAAAAATATGTAAAAAAGAAACGATTTGATCGGACTTTTACCATTAGAATTTAGTACATGCTAGGTTTTACCAGTGACGGTTGGTAAATGTTGGTTTTGGAAATAAAACAAAACTAGAGTGTATATACACACTCTAGTTTTGAAACAAAAAAATATAGTTCTTAGGAGATAAAGAAGATAGCAGAGAGTTCCACGATGATACGTATAGGTAATTTGTTATATATAGTTATGAATGTTCATGCCAGCCCTAGACAGCGGGCGCGCGGCGGAGGACGCTCACCAAAGTGAATGCGTGATGAGGTCGCCTTCACTTGTTTACTAGGTTTCGTTCCCGGCGAGTTGCGAACTCAGCTCAAACTCAGCTCGAACTCAGCTCGAACTCGGCCCGAACTCGACGCGAACTCGACCAAGTGTGTATGAGCCGCACTTCAGGCGCAAGTTCCAGATGCAAAGTTAAGGATTAAAAGAAGATCAACTTGTTGTTTGTTGCAACGTTTATCGCTCTTAAAAACTGAAATTATTTCGGATTTTCAACTGATAACCTAAAGACACTGATATCATACTCAAATTGATTCAACATTTATTTCTATTCGCCCATTTCAATATTTAATTCGATCTATTTTGTTTTCGCTCATATTTCGCCCAATTCATAATATCACTGTTTTAAGATTGACTAGCTATCAACTAATATTTTACGACAGCTCATCTGATATTAACAATGTGGTAAAATAAATAATCACGCCTAGCCTGGAATAGAAACTAGCTCCCAAGTGAGGCTCCCGCCGAACAAATATTTAACAAAAATTATCTGACCTGACCGTTCTCGTATGTATAATCCTTTAAAATCAATACAATATCGGAATCCTATAAAAAAAGGTTCGCAAAATAAAGGCAAATCCAGTTTCCTCCAGTGAGTCGCTTCAGAGAACATCAAAGATGTTCGTTAGAGCCATCCGTCTGTACGTGGTACATGACGCTGCTCGGTGAATACACAGCCGCATAGAGACGAAACATCAGGTGGTCCCATAGAAATGTTATCAAAATCGGCTCAGTATTTTCGTTTATCAAAATAACTGGGAACAAAAAAAAAGTCATCCAAGTAAACCAATTGTGTATTTTGAAGTCGGTTTTTATCAACTGAATTGAACATGCTTAGTAAACACATCAATTGAACAGAATAGGTCTTTAAACACACGATAAACATAGTATCAAAGGACAAACTTGCCAGTTTTGTATAGTTTATAGTTTTTTTAAACGATTACTTGTATAAGAAGCAGGTCAGTGGAGTAGCACTTATGTTGATGTTATAATATGCTATGTTATGTACTAAATATTACAAATAACGAATTAAAACAATTAGAAATAAAAAAAATGCAGTGAAGAAAATTCGGTGCGTAAATGTGACATTTAACATCCAGTGTTAAACAATATCAAACACTGGATGGTAACGTTTGGTCTTGGCAACGCCAGCTAAAATATTTCAATCTGGTATAGACTTTTATTTGTGAGTATGCATGACTCATTTTACGTGTCATTTTGCTTGTTTGTCTTTTTGCGTAAGTACATACATATAAACAATAAAGTAATACATAATTTTACATTCGCGTCCCCAAGCTATTCAAGTTTGCAGTCCCCTATGACAGACCCGGATGATGCTGTATATCAATTAAAATAGATACTTGCGTATAAAAAATAAGCAATAAAATAAAAAAACATTCATCAGTCTTACGTAAATAACTTATTTAACCTAGCCAACCTAACCAACACGCTATGGTTGCGCACATAGACAAGGTACGGTTAGTCTATGGTTGCAGGCTACCTCTTCATTGTGAGATCGGAAGAGCAAGCCCGACGCTATTCAAGTGCGGGTTCACACATCTACGAGAACGTTAAAACTAACAGACATGCAGGTGGGGCGCCCACCATCTTTGAGAGTCGACTTTCCCATCTCTGCTTGGACCATACATTTACAATATCAAAGACATAGGTACTGGTTATTCACCTAGGTAACCGTAACTTACAAGATATTACAGCATTACAATATCGCTATAATATTACTGCTTTTCGTTGTTGTGTGACTGCTGGCACATTTTATAATATTCCCTTGAAATATGACTTGTCTATCAGCTTAGGTTGAGTGGTTGTCGAGGATGACTCCTGAATGTTCTTACAGTGTGTCGACATGATGTGAACATGTGCGGTGACCTGTAACACCTGTCCGCCGACGAGTCGACTCCGCGGCCCGCGCACCGCGCCGCCACCGCGCCGCCACCGCGCCGCTACCGCTGCTCGCTCAGGAAGAAACATCTCGCAAATGTAGAGCAACGGATATTGTCCTTTTCTTTCCATACCTATATATTGTGATTTGTTGCTGGAAGGACCGTAATCTACTTCATAAAGAAGCAAAGTTCTCGGCTCGAGCCATATTTATATCTAAAAAGTTATATATTCACACTCTCTCATACTCTTATAGGATCACTTAGTTGATATTCTGTCCGACTGTCTGTCTGCCTACTAACACCCTATACTCATGAAGACTTTTTTTTATTTTTTATATACTTTATAGATCTACGATTGACCACCAGCTCGCCTAATGTTATGCGACGGTGACGGTGACGGTGACGGTGTGGTGTGGTGGTGGTGTGGCGGTGGTGTGGTGGTGGTGGGTGGGACTGGTGTGGTGTGGTGGTGGTACGGTGGTGTGGTGTGTGACTATTTCTCTCGTGAAGATGTCATGAGAAAATTGATATCAAAAACCTACGTCTGCAGTCCCTGAAGCTTTAGAAAAGAATGAAGCTTTTAAGTGAACGCAATTATAAGGAGACATAAACTGGCTTTATAAGGAGCCATAAACTGTTTTTTTAAGTCTTATCTTCACACTCCCTAGTACATCAGAACCTGTGCACTCACGTTGAAATTGAAAATTTGGAGGTGAAGCATTTTTTTAACATTTGGCTGTTATAAGCTTTCAATATTGTAAGTAAAATTAGAATTAGATATTACACGATATTATAAGAAAATATCTCTGACAGAGATTAAGTCTAGGAAGAGTTTAGCAAGTCACCGCATTTTTTTTTTTTTAAATGCTTTCAATATTTAACCATTTTTATAGTTTAAAAAACTGAAACAGCCGACTTCAAAGTAGCGTACTTTGAAGTACTTCGTTACTTGTAATATTAGAAAGGATTAGGATAAGTACATAAAGTTTATATCATCATGCTCAGTCGGGTAATAATTAAACAAAACGCTTAATCGTCGAAGCAACTCTATTTTCACCTTATACACATTGGATGAGGAATAAGAAGGTTTTGATTTTCTAAATCCTTCACGGTTGTAAACTTTATAAAGAAACTCTCTACACCCGCTCGTTTATTTTTTTGCCAAGAATGAGATTTGTCATTGAATGTTAAATATCTTCGAAGATTACAAAATGTGCAGATATTTATACGATAATCCTTAACATTTGACACTTTTGCAAAGAAAAACGTGTCGGTGGAACTCTGCGATTCTATAATCTGACGCACTTCACTCAGGAATACAATGAAAATATAATTTTTAGATTTTGTTTTAGATATTATTCAAAAAGTAATAAAGCGATGTCTATAAAATAATTATGTGGCCAACTTGGGAGCTTTCTCTATATGTCAATTCAAGAAACACAAAAATTGATTCACGAATGACGGAGTAATCGGTGAACAAACATACAAAAAAATATTAAAAAAACATACGGATCGAATTGATAACCTCCATCTTTTTGGAAGTCGGTTAAAAATAATTACTATAAGGACACAAGAAGTACTACATTTTTAAAAGTGATCTAATGATGTAACATTTTAGGTAGGTATATACTGCCGTATATATTTAACTTAAGAAATAAATAGTCACATAATTTTTAATACTGTAGTTCTTTCAGATTTTTGTGTAAACATTTGTAGAATAAAGGAATTGTTCCACTGGGGAACCCATCCAAGAGGGTTAGATAAGTGGCATTCTAATTTTGTGAACGCCAGTAGAATAGAAAGTAAATGTATGGGGTTGACATTAGCTAACGAAATGTCACGTGACGTCACGTCACAGTTTCTTACCATTTCGAAGCGAAAGCGTTTGTAGAAATAGAAACGTTTGCCACTTGTCTAAGCCTACAGATTTGTTTCCCACTGAAATTCCACAGAGATCGCCTAGCTATAATATTATTCCCTCTTTATATAATGTTTCTGCATTGTGGCCTTTTAATAAAGTGATGTATATCTATCTATTTAAACTTTTCAAAAGTGATCATATTTAATTTGAGACGGTCTACCACTCGCCTCAGTATTTCCGCGTCTCACCTCCCTGCACTCTAGCCACAGCTTAAGCAGCAGCTACTGCGTCCCCCTGCTACTCGACCCCCGCGACCCGAGCCCCTCCGCCGCGATTCCTCTAAAAAGCCATTACGGTTGCTTTGATCTACGCCGCGCTTTGATTGCACCGCTCTTCGACTAACCACTTATAAGTTAAAACTAATGCTTGTCGTATCGGGGGTCATGAGCCAGACGTACAGATAAACCTACCTCAAGGACTGTAACGGTGGATTGGATCTAGAATGGTGGTTTTCAGTTAGATTTCAGATACACATCTTTAATGGTGGTGTTATAAATAAATCACATAATTCAGTAATAAACAGAAAGAAAATCTGCTTCCGGTCCATTTTATAAGTTTACAATTTCTTCAATTAGTACGCAGACTAACCATATATGTAGTTACCAATATTGTTGACTTATCTTGTTATCTTTTGACATCGCATTTTATGCAAACATCGTTAACTTATTTCTCACCGAAATCGTAAAAATTCGTACTCAATTATTTTTGACCAAGAAGTGCAACATTGGAATTTTCCAGGAGTGATAATTATAGTGAATATTTACATATTTAATCCTGGTATCTGTGATCATGTTATATGAAAGTACGGAAGCCTCGGTGTGCGAGTGAAACTCGTACTTTACCAGATTTATTTTTAAAGAATTTGAATTAGTTTAATTATGCATGATGTCTCCTTTCATAAATTATTATTTCCTTTTCATTAAATTTCTTTAATCAGAAATCCACCGCGGCGACTCCCTCAGGTTTATACAGTGAACAGCTGCTTAGACGTTACTCTGAGAAGACAGTAGATATGACATATCTTACTGATCTTTCCAAGCTTGACAGCATTTTATGCAATGTAGTAAATATGCTGACGAAATAATCTGCGCAACACGCAACAATCATCAAGTGCATAAAGAAAATATTCTCTCCGTGAATCTTCATACATACGTCATAATTAGCTGGTTTGTAACACGACAAGTCGCGGCAACTGCCGTGTACGTCACGCCACGTCACGTCACGTCACGCGGAAATTAGTTGGCAGTCTACTTTGTGCCTTTGACACGTGAATAGGATCCCATCTATTGAGAGCTGGATCCGAGTGCTTTTTGTTTCCGTGGCGCCGTTTTTGAAAAGTTTTCCAGTTTTCTTTTTTCCTGTAAGCATTAATTTCGCAATGTAAGCGAGAATTTCAGTGAAGTGGTACTTATACCTATTACAAGCGTAATTTCGATTTTCAATGACAATGTTTTCGTATCACTAACGCTTTTTAACCGTAAAGTATCTCGCCGTATCGGCTCCGTCACCAGACTTGGTAAAGTGGAAGTGACGCCGGTTGCCGCGGGCTCCGTCACCAGACCTGGTGAAGTGGAAGTGACGCCGGACAGTTTATTTATTATTAAATATTACCACGCTGCGGCGGAAATAAGCGGAAAACGTGTGTCAGACCGGATTACAGTACTCAATATCGTAGCAAGTGATAAAATATTATATAAATATCTCCGCCTGTAACATAAGTAAAAAAAGTAATTTAATTTAATAAACCGACTTCAAAACAATCTAATTAACTGAAAAACACACCCTTCTCACAATGAGAAGATGGCCCGTTCCCAGCAGTGGGACAGTTTGTACAAACAGGGCTGATAAAAAAAAAAAAAAAAAAAAAAAAACTGAAAAAGGAAAAATAACACGAAAAATTTAATCAAAACTGGATGTAAGTAGGTACGTACACCAACTATTTTTTTGAAGTCTGGATATGGTCATGGATTAAACGGTGGACAGACCATTCGACTACGTTTCATGCCGTATGAGGTAGTCTGCTCACGATCGATGCGTGCTTTATACGGTACGACTTTTAGACGGATAAATACATTTTATTTTGATCATTTCCGGGATTTTTTAGGGTTCCGTAGTAATATGTTCTATAAACTGCTATAAAACGCTGTTAAAATTAAAGAAATTTTAACGTATTTATCGCGTATATTTCATATAATCTTATGACATTGCGGTCTCAAACAATTTGCAAAAAAAAAAAAAACAACAAATATCATTGTAAAATTTCCAAAAAAGTAGAAAATGGGGGTGGCACCTCCTGTATACCTAAACAAGGAATGGAATTTTTAATTTGAACCTCACTCCATCCTGTGAGGTATTGTTGTATGGTTGCCTACAATCCGAATTGTGAAATATCGAATTTCCCCAAAAACGAAAAATATTTTTGTCAAAACATAGTTTACCGAAATTCCGAAAGCTTATATAACAAGTAAGTAATACAGAAACCTAACATACCGAACATAGGTTCCGAACATACTTGTTCGGGCAAATGAAAATTATGGCTAACAAACTTATTAGGTTCTATTATTCGTGTCAAGTAAAATATTCGGAATTTCTATGAAACGGATTCGGTCAAGTAAGATTCAAACATATGTATTTCAGATTATAAATAAGTAACCAACTCGGCTAGGCTGGTACATAAGTTAGAAGACATTTACAAAGTGAGCGAAAGATCGAGTATGAAAATAAGGTTTTAAAATGAATCCGTGGTGGAATTTCTGCGAATCCCTTTGGTCCAGAATAGGCCGGAAGACGTGGTGCCGGGCACCTTCGGTCGCTCGGTCGCTCGGGGCGCGACCCACATCCTTTCACTGCATTTGCCGTATCTCTGTTTACCATCGCAATCCTGCTGACTAAACACCGACACACACTGAAGCACCTTTCAACGGCACTTCTCAGTCTGTCTCGAGACTCCTGTTTTATAGTGACGTACTTTTAAACAGGTACCTTTACTAAATAGACATCGGATTAATACTCCTAACTGTAGAACGAGTCTTGAAATCACCTACATACCTATTAAGCATTGTCCATTCATCACCTGAGGCTTAAGGCGGGGGGATCACGAAATATTACAATAATTCATAAACAGACACCGACCTCAAAAATAGTTGGTGTACGTATCTACTAATAGTTAGTGTACGTACCTACTAATAGTTGGTGTACGTACCTACTAATAGTTGGTGTACGTACCTACTAATAGTTGGTGTACGTGTCTACTAATAGTTAGTGTACGTAACTACTAATAGTTGGTGTACGTGTCTACTAATAGTTAGTGTACGTACCTACTAATAGTTGGTGTACGTGTCTACTAATAGTTGGTGTACGTGTCTACTAATAGTTAGTGTACGTACCTACTAATAGTTGGTGTACGTGTCTACTAATAGTTGGTGTACGTGTCTACTAATAGTTAGTGTACGTACCTACTAATAGTTGGTGTACGTGTCTACTAATAGTTGGTGTACGTGTCTACTAATAGTTAGTGTACGTACCTACTAATAGTTGGTGTACGTGTCTACTAATAGTTGGTGTACGTGTCTACTAATAGTTAGTGTACGTACCTACTAATAGTTGGTGTACGTGTCTACTAATAGTTGGTGTACGTGTCTACTAATAGTTAGTGTACGTACCTACTAATAGTTGGTGTACGTGTCTACTAATAGTTGGTGTACGTGTCTACTAATAGTTAGTGTACGTACCTACTAATAGTTGGTGTACGTGTCTACTAATAGTTGGTGTACGTGTCTACTAATAGTTAGTGTACGTACCTACTAATAGTTGGTGTACGTGTCTACTAATAGTTGGTGTACGTGTCTACTAATAGTTAGTGTACGTACCTACTAATAGTTGGTGTACGTGTCTACTAATAGTTGGTGTACGTGTCTACTAATAGTTAGTGTACGTACCTACTAATAGTTGGTGTACGTGTCTACTAATAGTTAGTGTACGTACCTACTAATAGTTGGTGTACGTGTCTACTAATAGTTGGTGTACGTGTCTACTAATAGTTGGTGTACGTGTCTACTAATAGTTGGTGTACGTGTCTACTAATAGTTGGTGTACGTGTCTACTAATAGTTAGTGTACGTGTCTACTAATAGTTGGTGTACGTGTCTACTAATAGTTGGTGTACGTGTCTACTAATAGTTGGTGTACGTGTCTACTAATAGTTGGTGTACGTGTCTACTAATAGTTGGTGTACGTGTCTACTAATAGTTGGTGTACGTGTCTACTAATAGTTGGTGTACGTGTCTACTAATAGTTGGTGTACGTGTCTACTAATAGTTAGTGTACGTACCTACTAATAGTTAGTGTACGTACCTACTAATAGTTGGTGTACGTGTCTACTAATAGTTAGTGTACGTACCTACTAATAGTTGGTGTACGTGTCTACTAATAGTTAGTGTACGTACCTACTAATAGTTGGTGTACGTGTCTACTAATAGTTGGTGTACGTGTCTACTAATAGTTAGTGTACGTACCTACTAATAGTTGGTGTACGTGTCTACTAATAGTTGGTGTACGTGTCTACTAATAGTTGGTGTACGTGTCTACTAATAGTTGGTGTACGTGTCTACTAATAGTTAGTGTACGTACCTACTAATAGTTGGTGTACGTGTCTACTAATAGTTGGTGTACGTGTCTACTAATAGTTAGTGTACGTACCTACTAATAGTTGGTGTACGTGTCTACTAATAGTTGGTGTACGTGTCTACTAATAGTTGGTGTACGTGTCTACTAATAGTTGGTGTACGTGTCTACTAATAGTTGGTGTACGTGTCTACTAATAGTTGGTGTACGTGTCTACTAATAGTTGGTGTACGTGTCTACTAATAGTTAGTGTACGTACCTACTAATAGTTAGTGTACGTACCTACTAATAGTTGGTGTACGTGTCTACTAATAGTTGGTGTACGTGTCTACTAATAGTTGGTGTACGTGTCTACTAATAGTTGGTGTACGTGTCTACTAATAGTTGGTGTACGTGTCTACTAATAGTTAGTGTACGTACCTACTAATAGTTGGTGTACGTGTCTACTAATAGTTGGTGTACGTGTCTACTAATAGTTGGTGTATCTACTAATAGTTGGTGTACGTGTCTACTAATAGTTGGTGTATCTACTAATAGTTGGTGTACGTGTCTACTAATAGTTGGTGTACGTACCTACTAATAGTTGGTGTACGTGTCTACTAATAGTTGGTGTACGTACCTACTAATAGTTAGTGTACGTACCTACTAATAGTTAGTGTACGTACCTACTAATAGTTGGTGTACGTACCTACTAATAGTTAGTGTACGTACCTACTAATAGTTGGTGTACGTGTCTACTAATAGTTGGTGTACGTGTCTACTAATAGTTAGTGTACGTACCTACTAATAGTTGGTGTACGTGTCTACTAATAGTTGGTGTACGTGTCTACTAATAGTTGGTGTACGTGTCTACTAATAGTTGGTGTACGTGTCTACTAATAGTTAGTGTACGTACCTACTAATAGTTGGTGTACGTACCTACTAATAGTTGGTGTACGTGTCTACTAATAGTTAGTGTACGTAACTACTAATAGTTGGTGTACGTGTCTACTAATAGTTAGTGTACGTACCTACTAATAGTTGGTGTACGTGTCTACTAATAGTTGGTGTACGTGTCTACTAATAGTTAGTGTACGTACCTACTAATAGTTGGTGTACGTGTCTACTAATAGTTGGTGTACGTGTCTACTAATAGTTAGTGTACGTACCTACTAATAGTTGGTGTACGTGTCTACTAATAGTTGGTGTACGTGTCTACTAATAGTTAGTGTACGTACCTACTAATAGTTGGTGTACGTGTCTACTAATAGTTGGTGTACGTGTCTACTAATAGTTAGTGTACGTACCTACTAATAGTTGGTGTACGTGTCTACTAATAGTTGGTGTACGTGTCTACTAATAGTTAGTGTACGTACCTACTAATAGTTGGTGTACGTGTCTACTAATAGTTGGTGTACGTGTCTACTAATAGTTAGTGTACGTACCTACTAATAGTTGGTGTACGTGTCTACTAATAGTTGGTGTACGTGTCTACTAATAGTTAGTGTACGTACCTACTAATAGTTGGTGTACGTGTCTACTAATAGTTGGTGTACGTGTCTACTAATAGTTAGTGTACGTACCTACTAATAGTTGGTGTACGTGTCTACTAATAGTTGGTGTACGTGTCTACTAATAGTTAGTGTACGTACCTACTAATAGTTGGTGTACGTGTCTACTAATAGTTAGTGTACGTACCTACTAATAGTTGGTGTACGTGTCTACTAATAGTTGGTGTACGTGTCTACTAATAGTTGGTGTACGTGTCTACTAATAGTTGGTGTACGTGTCTACTAATAGTTGGTGTACGTGTCTACTAATAGTTAGTGTACGTGTCTACTAATAGTTGGTGTACGTGTCTACTAATAGTTGGTGTACGTGTCTACTAATAGTTGGTGTACGTGTCTACTAATAGTTGGTGTACGTGTCTACTAATAGTTGGTGTACGTGTCTACTAATAGTTGGTGTACGTGTCTACTAATAGTTGGTGTACGTGTCTACTAATAGTTGGTGTACGTGTCTACTAATAGTTAGTGTACGTACCTACTAATAGTTAGTGTACGTACCTACTAATAGTTGGTGTACGTGTCTACTAATAGTTAGTGTACGTACCTACTAATAGTTGGTGTACGTGTCTACTAATAGTTAGTGTACGTACCTACTAATAGTTGGTGTACGTGTCTACTAATAGTTGGTGTACGTGTCTACTAATAGTTAGTGTACGTACCTACTAATAGTTGGTGTACGTGTCTACTAATAGTTGGTGTACGTGTCTACTAATAGTTGGTGTACGTGTCTACTAATAGTTGGTGTACGTGTCTACTAATAGTTAGTGTACGTACCTACTAATAGTTGGTGTACGTGTCTACTAATAGTTGGTGTACGTGTCTACTAATAGTTAGTGTACGTACCTACTAATAGTTGGTGTACGTGTCTACTAATAGTTGGTGTACGTGTCTACTAATAGTTGGTGTACGTGTCTACTAATAGTTGGTGTACGTGTCTACTAATAGTTGGTGTACGTGTCTACTAATAGTTGGTGTACGTGTCTACTAATAGTTGGTGTACGTGTCTACTAATAGTTAGTGTACGTACCTACTAATAGTTAGTGTACGTACCTACTAATAGTTGGTGTACGTACCTACTAATAGTTAGTGTACGTACCTACTAATAGTTGGTGTACGTGTCTACTAATAGTTAGTGTACGTACCTACTAATAGTTAGTGTACGTACCTACTAATAGTTGGTGTACGTGTCTACTAATAGTTGGTGTACGTGTCTACTAATAGTTGGTGTACGTGTCTACTAATAGTTGGTGTACGTGTCTACTAATAGTTAGTGTACGTACCTACTAATAGTTGGTGTACGTACCTACTAATAGTTGGTGTACGTGTCTACTAATAGTTAGTGTACGTAACTACTAATAGTTGGTGTACGTGTCTACTAATAGTTAGTGTACGTACCTACTAATAGTTGGTGTACGTGTCTACTAATAGTTGGTGTACGTGTCTACTAATAGTTAGTGTACGTACCTACTAATAGTTGGTGTACGTGTCTACTAATAGTTGGTGTACGTGTCTACTAATAGTTAGTGTACGTACCTACTAATAGTTGGTGTACGTGTCTACTAATAGTTGGTGTACGTGTCTACTAATAGTTAGTGTACGTACCTACTAATAGTTGGTGTACGTGTCTACTAATAGTTGGTGTACGTGTCTACTAATAGTTAGTGTACGTACCTACTAATAGTTGGTGTACGTGTCTACTAATAGTTGGTGTACGTGTCTACTAATAGTTAGTGTACGTACCTACTAATAGTTGGTGTACGTGTCTACTAATAGTTGGTGTACGTACCTACTAATAGTTGGTGTACGTGTCTACTAATAGTTGGTGTATCTACTAATAGTTGGTGTACGTGTCTACTAATAGTTGGTGTATCTACTAATAGTTGGTGTACGTGTCTACTAATAGTTGGTGTACGTACCTACTAATAGTTGGTGTACGTGTCTACTAATAGTTGGTGTACGTACCTACTAATAGTTAGTGTACGTACCTACTAATAGTTGGTGTACGTGTCTACTAATAGTTGGTGTACGTGTCTACTAATAGTTGGTGTACGTGTCTACTAATAGTTGGTGTACGTACCTACTAATAGTTAGTGTACGTACCTACTAATAGTTGGTGTACGTGTCTACTAATAGTTGGTGTACGTACCTACTAATAGTTAGTGTACGTACCTACTAATAGTTAGTGTACGTACCTACTAATAGTTAGTGTACGTACCTACTAATAGTTGGTGTACGTGTCTACTAATAGTTAGTGTACGTACCTACTAATAGTTGGTGTACGTGTCTACTAATAGTTGGTGTACGTACCTACTAATAGTTGGTGTACGTGTCTACTAATAGTTGGTGTACGTGTCTACTAATAGTTGGTGTACGTGTCTACTAATAGTTAGTGTACGTACCTACTAATAGTTAGTGTACGTACCTACTAATAGTTGGTGTACGTGTCTACTAATAGTTAGTGTACGTACCTACTAATAGTTGGTGTACGTGTCTACTAATAGTTAGTGTACGTACCTACTAATAGTTGGTGTACGTGTCTACTAATAGTTGGTGTACGTGTCTACTAATAGTTAGTGTACGTACCTACTAATAGTTGGTGTACGTGTCTACTAATAGTTGGTGTACGTGTCTACTAATAGTTGGTGTACGTGTCTACTAATAGTTGGTGTACGTGTCTACTAATAGTTAGTGTACGTACCTACTAATAGTTGGTGTACGTGTCTACTAATAGTTGGTGTACGTGTCTACTAATAGTTAGTGTACGTACCTACTAATAGTTGGTGTACGTGTCTACTAATAGTTGGTGTACGTGTCTACTAATAGTTGGTGTACGTGTCTACTAATAGTTGGTGTACGTGTCTACTAATAGTTGGTGTACGTGTCTACTAATAGTTGGTGTACGTGTCTACTAATAGTTGGTGTACGTGTCTACTAATAGTTAGTGTACGTACCTACTAATAGTTAGTGTACGTACCTACTAATAGTTGGTGTACGTGTCTACTAATAGTTGGTGTACGTGTCTACTAATAGTTGGTGTACGTGTCTACTAATAGTTGGTGTACGTGTCTACTAATAGTTGGTGTACGTGTCTACTAATAGTTAGTGTACGTACCTACTAATAGTTGGTGTACGTGTCTACTAATAGTTGGTGTACGTACCTACTAATAGTTGGTGTACGTGTCTACTAATAGTTGGTGTATCTACTAATAGTTGGTGTACGTGTCTACTAATAGTTGGTGTATCTACTAATAGTTGGTGTACGTGTCTACTAATAGTTGGTGTACGTACCTACTAATAGTTGGTGTACGTGTCTACTAATAGTTGGTGTACGTACCTACTAATAGTTAGTGTACGTACCTACTAATAGTTGGTGTACGTGTCTACTAATAGTTGGTGTACGTGTCTACTAATAGTTGGTGTACGTGTCTACTAATAGTTGGTGTACGTACCTACTAATAGTTAGTGTACGTACCTACTAATAGTTGGTGTACGTGTCTACTAATAGTTGGTGTACGTACCTACTAATAGTTAGTGTACGTACCTACTAATAGTTAGTGTACGTACCTACTAATAGTTAGTGTACGTACCTACTAATAGTTGGTGTACGTGTCTACTAATAGTTAGTGTACGTACCTACTAATAGTTGGTGTACGTGTCTACTAATAGTTGGTGTACGTACCTACTAATAGTTGGTGTACGTGTCTACTAATAGTTGGTGTACGTGTCTACTAATAGTTGGTGTACGTGTCTACTAATAGTTGGTGTACGTGTCTACTAATAGTTGGTGTACGTGTCTACTAATAGTTGGTGTATCTACTAATAGTTGGTGTACGTACCTACTAATAGTTAGTGTACGTACCTACTAATAGTTGGTGTACGTGTCTACTAATAGTTGGTGTACGTGTCTACTAATAGTTGGTGTACGTGTCTACTAATAGTTGGTGTACGTACCTACTAATAGTTAGTGTACGTACCTACTAATAGTTAGTGTACGTACCTACTAATAGTTGGTGTACGTACCTACTAATAGTTAGTGTACGTACCTACTAATAGTTGGTGTACGTACCTACTAATAGTTGGTGTACGTGTCTACTAATAGTTGGTGTACGTACCTACTAATAGTTAGTGTACGTACCTACTAATAGTTAGTGTACGTACCTACTAATAGTTGGTGTACGTACCTACTAATAGTTAGTGTACGTACCTACTAATAGTTGGTGTACGTGTCTACTAATAGTTGGTGTACGTGTCTACTAATAGTTAGTGTACGTACCTACTAATAGTTGGTGTACGTGTCTACTAATAGTTGGTGTACGTGTCTACTAATAGTTGGTGTACGTGTCTACTAATAGTTGGTGTACGTGTCTACTAATAGTTAGTGTACGTACCTACTAATAGTTGGTGTACGTGTCTACTAATAGTTGGTGTACGTGTCTACTAATAGTTGGTGTACGTGTCTACTAATAGTTAGTGTACGTACCTACTAATAGTTAGTGTACGTACCTACTAATAGTTGGTGTACGTGTCTACTAATAGTTGGTGTACGTGTCTACTAATAGTTGGTGTACGTACCTACTAATAGTTAGTGTACGTACCTACTAATAGTTAGTGTACGTACCTACTAATAGTTGGTGTACGTACCTACTAATAGTTGGTGTACGTACCTACTAATAGTTGGTGTACGTGTCTACTAATAGTTGGTGTACGTGTCTACTAATAGTTGGTGTACGTGTCTACTAATAGTTAGTGTACGTACCTACTAATAGTTAGTGTACGTACCTACTAATAGTTGGTGTACGTGTCTACTAATAGTTGGTGTACGTGTCTACTAATAGTTGGTGTACGTACCTACTAATAGTTAGTGTACGTACCTACTAATAGTTAGTGTACGTACCTACTAATAGTTGGTGTACGTACCTACTAATAGTTGGTGTACGTACCTACTAATAGTTGGTGTACGTGTCTACTAATAGTTGGTGTACGTACCTACTAATAGTTAGTGTACGTACCTACTAATAGTTAGTGTACGTACCTACTAATAGTTGGTGTACGTACCTACTAATAGTTGGTGTACGTGTCTACTAATAGTTGGTGTACGTGTCTACTAATAGTTAGTGTACGTACCTACTAATAGTTGGTGTACGTGTCTACTAATAGTTGGTGTACGTGTCTACTAATAGTTAGTGTACGTACCTACTAATAGTTGGTGTACGTGTCTACTAATAGTTGGTGTACGTGTCTACTAATAGTTAGTGTACGTACCTACTAATAGTTGGTGTACGTGTCTACTAATAGTTAGTGTACGTACCTACTAATAGTTGGTGTACGTGTCTACTAATAGTTGGTGTACGTGTCTACTAATAGTTGGTGTACGTGTCTACTAATAGTTGGTGTACGTGTCTACTAATAGTTGGTGTACGTGTCTACTAATAGTTGGTGTACGTGTCTACTAATAGTTGGTGTACGTGTCTACTAATAGTTGGTGTACGTACCTACTAATAGTTAGTGTACGTACCTACTAATAGTTAGTGTACGTACCTACTAATAGTTGGTGTACGTACCTACTAATAGTTGGTGTACGTGTCTACTAATAGTTGGTGTACGTGTCTACTAATAGTTAGTGTACGTACCTACTAATAGTTGGTGTACGTGTCTACTAATAGTTGGTGTACGTGTCTACTAATATTTAGTGTACGTACCTACTAATAGTTGGTGTACGTGTCTACTAATAGTTGGTGTACGTGTCTACTAATAGTTAGTGTACGTAACTACTAATAGTTGGTGTACGTGTCTACTAATAGTTAGTGTACGTACCTACTAATAGTTGGTGTACGTGTCTACTAATAGTTGGTGTACGTGTCTACTAATAGTTGGTGTACGTGTCTACTAATAGTTGGTGTACGTGTCTACTAATAGTTGGTGTACGTGTCTACTAATAGTTGGTGTACGTGTCTACTAATAGTTGGTGTACGTGTCTACTAATAGTTGGTGTACGTGTCTACTAATAGTTGGTGTACGTGTCTACTAATAGTTGGTGTACGTGTCTACTAATAGTTGGTGTACGTGTCTACTAATAGTTGGTGTACGTGTCTACTAATAGTTGGTGTACGTGTCTACTAATAGTTGGTGTACGTGTCTACTAATAGTTGGTGTACGTACCTACTAATAGTTGGTGTACGTGTCTACTAATAGTTGGTGTACGTGTCTACTAATAGTTGGTGTACGTGTCTACTAATAGTTAGTGTACGTACCTACTAATAGTTGGTGTACGTGTCTACTAATAGTTGGTGTACGTGTCTACTAATAGTTGGTGTACGTGTCTACTAATAGTTGGTGTACGTGTCTACTAATAGTTGGTGTACGTACCTACTAATAGTTGGTGTACGTGTCTACTAATAGTTGGTGTACGTGTCTACTAATAGTTGGTGTACGTGTCTACTAATAGTTGGTGTACGTGTCTACTAATAGTTGGTGTACGTGTCTACTAATAGTTGGTGTACGTGTCTACTAATAGTTGGTGTACGTGTCTACTAATAGTTGGTGTACGTGTCTACTAATAGTTGGTGTACGTGTCTACTAATAGTTGGTGTACGTGTCTACTAATAGTTGGTGTACGTGTCTACTAATAGTTGGTGTACGTACCTACTAATTTTTCGTGTTATTTCTTCCTTTTCAGTTAATTAGACTGTTTTGACGTCAGTTATTTTTTTTTTAATTACTTTTATTTTTTCTTTGAATGCACGATTTGTAAAATGTAAAGTGACGCGTGACTTACTGGCCCCTATAACTATTATTACAAATTATGAGCATGAAATTATAACTGTATTTACATTAAAAAGTTTTCTCTGCAATATCTCGGATATTGACGTCGGCACGGTCGATACTCGTTCATTATTGCCCACACATCGCTGTTAGTTTACTCCCTTCATTCCTTCACTAAACCTGCCTACAATACAATTAAACTCAAAGCCGAGAAAATCACTAGTAAAATGATAACATTCAATATTGACCCTTGTGCCAACAACATAGGGTCCTGTTGAAGATGATTGTGTATGTTTAGGGCTCAGTAAGCGGTAATACTGACGGAAAACTCAATTTCCGGCGGCGGGCGAGGATTCCGCATGATTCGCAGGTAGCTGCACGTCCGGTGACGTCATTAGCTAAGGAAGACCTGAAAGTACGAAGCGTACATGTACATTACTATATATAACACTTCAATAATACTTCTATTATTAACATGTATCGTAAAAGAAAAAAAAAACGAATCAGAAAAGCGATTTTAACAGTCTAACTTCTGATTTCGTTACGTTGTTGAGTGCACGTGTTTTTTTTTGTGAGAAAGTATGCGTAAAATTGCTTTAAAAGGATATAATGTTATAAAAACGCTCTCTTTGAAATAATTGTAGAAAATCAATTATTACGAAAAAAATTGTTGGAATTTACAAAAAAGCGCATTTTTTTTGTTGCGAGAGTCGTATTATTATTGTTATCACAAATGTAGGGAGAAAAGACAAATCTAACGACACCTCGCACATCAAAATCGTTCAAGCCGTTTAGGCTGTAGGAGGTAATATAAAAAAACATACATACATAATTATTATACAAACATACATATACTCGAGAATCAACCCTCCGTCTTGAGCAGTCGAGTAAATTACACAAATTATTTATGTAATTTACTTAGTTACACAAATTAAACTACATATTTCAAAACTCTTAAACAGCTGATCTATTTTACATATTATATTATTTTGGAAAAATACGGTTATTAGAGTAATAAAATCACTTTTTTTTTTTTTTATTAAGACACAAATTTATTCTCCACAAACTCCAGGGTCCGTGCCTTTTACGAAGTAATAGGTATATGCATTTATAACTACTTACATTTTTTTTTTTAAGTTATGCAAGAGGAAGACAAAATTTTAATTTACACTTAACTAACATGCATGCGTGTATACGCCGAGCAGTCCAGCTCCCGCAAGCAGCACCCGTTCAGTTGACGCATGTGCCAGCCCGAGCCGAGTCAACCATGTTTGAGGGAAGAGGGCGACCGCAGCCACACACAGCCGCCGCAAGAAGAAGCTTTTTAGTTAGCGTGAGTGCTCTGAGTATACACGCTTTCTTATTATTATTAAAATAACACGACGGGGACAAATAATACATACATGAATATCTTGTATAAAATTACTTCTTTATTTTTGATAGTCTTAGATAAACACCAACAGCCTAATTCTGATACTGCTAGCGCCATCTGTTAGAATATACATGAACTGTCTGAAGAGATACATTGGCGAATCAATAGCGAACACTACCGATATTACAGACTTCTTTTCGATAAATTAATTTAAAAAAAACCGGACAAGTGCGAGTCAGACTCGCCCACCGAGGGTTCCGTACAAACTAAATATAACGGGAAATCTTTTTTTTTTTTATATTTTCCTTCATAAACCGAAAAATATACCTACATCGTAAAAATATTTAAAAACCTGTTTTAGCTTATGCTAATGAAGCTCTTTCATATGATACTTAATTCACTTTAAAATTTGGGCCCTCATTCCTTGCATAAAGACACTATTTTTTGTGATTAAATTCATTTTTTTTAAATAAAAACTACGGGTCACTCACATCTGTTTTGAGCCGAAATATAGTTCCGCTTGCTGGAACATTCCTGACACTCATGAGAATTCTAGTGAAGAGGAACTTCAGCTGAACCGACGCAAGACGACCAGCTTCCCACCCTAACCCTTTTGCAACCGATGACATCACGTGCGGCACGAGCGGCACGTCGCAGTGCAAGGCGCGTCACCGACCGAGAGTGACGTGTGTGCTGCTCCTTTGAAAAAGACCGTCGAATGCGGTTGAAACTATAGTCGGATATTTCGGCTCAACACAGACGTGAGTGACCCGTAGTTTTTATTTAAAAATGTGTGAAAACCACGTTAATTTTCATAGTAAATGTCCAGTTTTCGGTTTTTTCCTATATGTGTACTCTAACACAATGCTTCTTGCCAAATTTCATAGTTCTAGGTCAACGGGAAGTACCCCATAGGTTTTGATTCCCTTGTGAGTGTCGAAAAGTGCGTTTTTTACGACATATTCGGCTGTAATTTTTTTTTACGAAAACTGAGAAATTTTATGTTTCTTTCTTCAGCAAGATACTATAGATCTGCGTATATGGTTTTAATTTCAACTCTATACCTTCATAAAGGTCTAGAAACCCAGACGGACGGACAGACGGACAACAAAATGATCCTATAAGGGTTCCGTTTTTTTCCTTTTGATGTAAGGAACCCTAAAAATGGTCTATAAACATCTGATTCTTGATATGAAATAAATTGATTTATTAGAAAAAAAAACATAATTTACTATATCTAGTACTTTCCACCATACCTAATTCTCACGAGGTTTTAGTAGTATAACTATTATATTATTATTCTCACTTAGTATAATTTTATTCTCAAAGTTTAATTTATTTGAAAGGTTCATTTAAAAAAGTACTAAATATTGTTTATTAGCAATAAACCATAATAAAAATGTATGAAGCAAAAATGTGCGTTGGCCGGGAATCGAACCCGGATCAACTGCTTGGAAGGCAACTATGCTGACCATTACACCACCAACGCATCTGTGTAGGTTAGCGAAATTTATAGTTACTATACTAAACCATACATAATACCTACAGAAGGTTCATCAATGATGTTTAACACATAATTAGGTTCAAAAACTGAAACAACCGACTTCAAAATGGATGACATATTTTTCCAGTTATTTTGTTATGAAAACTAAAGTACTGTACCGATTTTGATAAAAAAATTATGGGACCATCTCTGAAGTATGCCTACCAAACAAAAAAGAAACATTAAAATCAATTCATAATTAGTGAAGTAATCGCGTCACAAATATACAAAATAAAATCAAAGTCGAATTAAGAACCTGCTCGTCTTTGAAAGTCGGTATAAAAAAATAAGTTTTTGGGAGTAGCGAACTGACACTGCGTAGAAGGAGAAGACCCTTGTTTTATGATCTGTGGAGAAGACTATCATTTATATAATTGTACTACCTCTAGGTATCATTCATTGTCACTATTTTGAATGTATATCGCAGACAGGACGTCTTTCACTTTTGTCTTTCAAAAGTTTATATTAGATATTTGCGATGTGCATATTTTGTGTAGTCAAAATAAATTTATATATCTTGCTATGCATTTGCATTTCTAATTTTTTTTTTAAATTAAGCACTAAATCTCGACCCATTCCTAATCCATCCAAATTCATATTCCTAACTCGACCCGCCAAAATTATTAATTAAAACTAAAATTAGGCTGTATTTAATGACTTCCGCGCTAAGGATGCGGGAGCCTATTCGTAAGGCTACGGTGTCTGTCTGTCTGTCTGCCCTACACTTAAATGGCTGTATCTTTTGAACCAAAATAGGTATGAAGTTGAAAGTACCTTTACACAAAATGCATACAACTAGTACAACGTGTTGTATCTACTAGAGCACTACACCAGCACATTCTAATCTTCGTACAAGCGAGCGGCGAGCCACTTAGCCCGTGCTTTGTGATTATCGTCCAATATAACCACAGCAAAACGTCAAAGGTACCAAAGCTAATTATACATGGGATGACACTAGAGGAGAGGATCTCAACGTAACCCGGCGGCGCTCAGCGGGGACAATGAGGCCCGCCGGCGCACGAGTGACGCGAGCCGCGGGGGAAGCGTCGAGAGCGCCTCTGTAATCAGGGCTAATAGAAGCGCGTGTGCTTTGATCTGCGCCTCAAAGCGAGGAGGGCCAAACTCGCGAGACGAGCTGCTCTAGAACTGCGAACGGTTAGAGAGGGACTGTACTTGCCGAAAATAAATGTGAGTTGGACGAAAGAAAATAATAATAATCTACCTTGAATCAAAGGTTAAATTATTTAGTAAAAAGCTAGGCATCCAGAGTAAGGTTCAGTGGGACTTCATACCGCGGCAGGTGCTCACCTTGTATCAAGCGCATATCCGATTGTGCAATGTGTATGGGTGCTGATCGAGTTATAGGTCACGATGAGCTAGCAGCTGAACTGAACTTTCTTCGGCACAGTCTGTAAATTAATTACATGATCTTTCGGAGAAGGTACATCTGAGCTTTACAACCTTATACTAAATTTTCCTTTCTAAAACACACAGACAGCAAGCAGAAAGTCTTTAACAGAACAAGTTGAAAGTCGGCAAACTTTCAACCATGCATTGTGGATTTGGATTTTTCTAAGGTTTGGACCTAACGGATTAATTCTTAGTATCTAATCCAGACCGCCAAGGAAAGGAACAAACTGCATACTTCTTGGTTTTCTGAGATATAAAACTTAAACCGTTTCAAGGTAAGAGTGCATCTTTTGAGTCTGCGAGCTTTACCTTAAACCCTCGTTGCTTTTTAACAGGCGAGTTGGTGGTCAAACGTTGACTAGTTTGAGTTGAAAAGAAAAACATGATTTAATTATTAAAACAAAAAAAAAAAATATCAATAGTGCCAAACAGAACATTTAAGGATACTTTAGACACTTCATAAAGAAAATACAAATCTAATGTCATCTTGCAAATTTACGAGTATATCATTATTTAGGATACAAAAATAATTCTAGACGAACACAAATGTGTCTTTGGGTATGGGTAAAAAACTATTTATAATAATTACAAATGAAAGTGATAACGCATTTAAAATATTTGTTATCGTTAATGTAGTCTGTCACTAAACTGTTTATTTATTTTATTTTATATATTTATAAAAATAGATTAAATCAGTATAACTGCGTAAATGCTGCTGTTTATTTAAACAACAAATGGTGAAACTGAAGTAATCGTAACTATATACATTACTTATTAAAATAAATAAATGGGGAAAAAAAATACGGTTTTTAAAATCAAGTAAAAACACAAATAAGACACACCAATTGTTACTGACTATTTATGATTCATACAATAAATAGGTTCATTACATATTCGTCAAATCTTTCTGTTATTAATGTATCGCATAATATTAGACAATGCAAGAATATTTCCACTCAACTCAATAACAAGCCTCTATACCTAATCTAGAGTTTCCGGCAGCCTAGTCGGGAGACCGTCCGACTTGCAATCCACAGGTCCTGGGTTCGAATCCCACGGCACGCACCTCTGTCTTTCCGAAGTTATGTGCGTATAGTTGATTGCCGCCAACTTCAAACGGTGAAGGAAAACATCGTGATGAAACCTACATGTCTGAGAGGTCTCAATGATCTTTAAAGATGTGTGAAGTCTGCCAACCCGCACTTGGCTAGCGTGGTAGACTATGGCCTTACCCTTCTCATAATGAGAAGATGGCCGGCGCCCAGCAGTGGGACAGTTTGTACAAACAGGGCTGATAAAAAAAACTAATCTCCAAAGATATTGCGCCGCGTCTAGAGCTCCTTAGCCCTACCATATTGCAAGGTAAGGCACGGAAACGCTGAAGAGTCTAAGTGTTGCAAGTGCAATATTGTTTTCATTCTGCTTTGCGCCCGCGCCGCCGCCGCAAGCCGCGGCCCGTAATTGATTCTTTTGTGGTATAATTGCGAGCAGATCGCATCGGGCCGAGTGCGTGTGGTCCCTCAGACCGGCATTCATATTCAACGGTTAGGTGACGTTTAGTACTCCGCTTTAATTGGTTTTCTTATTTCCGGTCACGGAGGGATTGTTTGGTTTGATGTTAAAGCTAATTATGGATGGGGGTTTTAATTAATTGAGTTGGAGTTGGAGTGGCCCAGACAGATAATAATTATTATTGTGGTAGAATAAAGGCGCTGTCAAACAAAACTGGGTAAAGTGAAGCTGTGGTGAAGTTTAAATGTTATATCTTTTCTAAAGATTTTCACAGAAAAATGTATCGTATCAGGCGTTATTCTGCAGAAATTCATATTCAAAAACATAAATCTAACATAGATATCTAGTGTTTTTCCGCTTCAAGAACAAGACAAACGGAACGGCTTGAAGCGGAAACACACTGGATATATAAGTTAGATTATGTTTTTGAACATTACTTTCCGCAAAGTAACGCCTGTTTTAATAAATTTTATAAAAACACTACTGCCTGGTCTAGCTGAACAGCTGAACTTTACATCTTGAAGCGGAAACACATATATAAGTTACATTTAAGTTTTTTTAGATTTCCATAGTTCTAATTAATTAACTTTTCAAATATCATAGCGATTTTTTATTTGTAATCTTCTACTTTTTAAAATGGAGATTCATTAAATAAAGTATTTAAGTACTTTGGGTGCAGTAACGTATAAAATAATTATAATAAAATAGATCATTATGGATAGCAGTGACACGTTAAAGCTACCTTGGCCCCTAACTCCCATTACAACTTCCAATAAGTTAGAGTCGGTTAAACTGCTTATTAACATCTTATTAATAACTTCAAACGTCAAGTTCCACTATCTAATCTTCCTCAAAATATGGGCGAGCGACAATCACAAACAGTCACTGTACGAGTAGGTAGTAGGTAT
This sequence comes from Lycia hirtaria, assembly GCA_947563715.1. Lineage (NCBI taxonomy): Eukaryota > Metazoa > Arthropoda > Insecta > Lepidoptera > Geometridae > Lycia > Lycia hirtaria. Next base: position 37,142,078 of record OX387385.1, read on the forward strand.
AGGTAGTACAGTCAAGTCAACAAATCAAGACGCGTCCATAAAATGGAAAGAAGCACGACTGATAGCCGTAATCCAAAATTGTAACATCACAAAGTATAACACAAGAGTATTTACCCAACCCTTCCGTTATCTGCAAACACGTGTAAGCAAATAACGAGTATGTCGGCCAGAAAGGATATAATCCGGTTATTCATGGACTTATCGGAAGCGTTCCGAGGTAAATAGTTCTATCTCGGTTGGCGACCGCTGACAGTGATGGATACGACGCTATGTTTGGGCTAGCTGATATCGTAAAGGTGTGCTTATTTGATTTTATATAAAAATGAGCTACCTTTCGGCTATCGCTTTACAGTTATACTGGGTGCCCAAAATACTTTATTTTGAATATTTATTTCGTTTCCGGTTATAGCTTTATCTAATTATAGTTATATAAAGGTCTGGAAATTAACTTTCTTCAACGAGGCTTTTTTACCAAGATTGAAGGCTTACAGAGATAAGTATTGTAGCATTAGATTTGGTAGAGTTAGCGGCTTGGCTCTTCAGATTCAGTCAGATCTCATCTGATATCTTTTTGTCAGTGAAAGTGGCATGACAATGCGACACATGGCAACCAATTTTACATGAAATGTTTTTGGTGGGATATTATATTACGTAATACTATGTTTACATAACTAAGTAAACTTTATTTTTTATCTTTATTCTTTAGAGACCACTGTATATTTAACATACGATTTCTGGCCTTGTATTGTTGGCTGGAAGAGATCGCTCTAAGCGATAAGGCCGCCAATTAAAAACCTAGCCTTAAGTACTTAATGTTATCTTTCTGTAATTGATATTGTTATCATGTGGTTTTTAATAGTTTATACTATCTACCGATCTATCATTTCATACTAAATTTTTTTATGATGCGTAATTTTCGGATTAAGACTAAGAATGTAAAAAAACCGGACAATTGCGAGTCAGACTCGCCCACCGAGGGTTCCGTACAAACTAGTAAATAAAAGGGGAAAATCATTTTTTTTTACATTTTCCTTCTTACTCGTATACCGAAAAATATACATCGTAAAAATATTTAAAAACCTGTTTTAACTTATCCTAATTAAGGTCTTTCATATGATACCCTACTTGATACGGTTAAAGAACTAAAATTTGGACCCTCATTCCTTGCGTAAAGACACTATTTTTTCGTGATTAAATTAAAAATAACCAGTTTTCGGATTTTTTCCTATATGTGTACTCTAACACAATGCTTCTCGCCAAATTTCATAGTTCTAGGTCAACGGGAAGTACTCCATAGGTTTTGATTCCCTTGTGAGTGTCGAAATGTGCGTTTTTTACGATATATTCGGCTGTAACTTTTTTTACGAAAACTTAGAAACTTTATTTTTCTTTCTGCAGCAAGATACTATGGATCTGCGTATATGGTTTTAATTTCAACTCGATACCTTCATGCGTTCCCGAGATAATGGTCTTGACACCCGACAGACGGACAGACAGACAGACGGACAACAAAGTGATCCTATAAGGGTTCCGTTTTTTCCTATTGAGGTACGGAACCCTAAATATATAATTTTCCCCCATTTATCACTTGATTATAGTGAGCAAATTATATTTTTTTAGCTCTAGCTACTCACTCACTTTGCTCACTAGTCCATTTACTTAGTTTGTACGGAACCCACGGTGGGCGAGTCTGACTCGCACTTATCAGGTTTTATTTATTATAAAGAATATTTTATAAATTAATTAACAAATACTTGTATTAGTTCCTGTACCAATGTACGACAACGTAACAAAATATGTAAAAACAATAACAAATTAAAAACATTGAGAAAATAATATACCTATATACCTACCTATAAATATTTTCTGAAGTTTTAACAAAAGTTTGCATTTGATCGTACGTACGTTTCCACATTGATGATAAATTTAAGTACGTTTTATTAGTAATTTTGTTCCTATATATGTGTATGATAACTATGTACTTTAAATCTTTAAATTTATATTATTTAAAAAGATACGCTCTTAGTTTGTTATATTATTTTTATCAAAATGTAAAAAGGGCGAATTCTGTGATTTTTATGAACAATATTTAATCAGTTTTGTAAAGTTGGTTTGATTGTTAATATTGTTAATACGCGATTGCTGGTAAGCGTTAGTACAAGTAATTTGCTTTACCAGTAACTATCATTGTTGTGTAGTTCACCCAATAAACTCTAAATGAAGGCCAAATTCTGTAGACTATCATTGAGTCGTGCTCCAATTACACAAGTATTGACCTACTAAAGACATTCATTACCTATTCAACTCCAGCATTAGCCTTTCAATTTCAATTGACCGATAGAATATTCCAGTCAGACCAATTAATTGACACATTCCAATCGTCTATATTTGCTTCAATTATACGAAAATTATGAAGCAAATCTAAACTTTACAGTAATGAGTTTGAGACCTATAGACCAGAAAACCATTAACCTTGGTCCCACAAAACCCAGAGCAAATGAAAATACCTAATTCGTAAGCAACCCATTTACACCTCAACAACGCAGTTGGGTAGCTTTAAATTATCACAAATTTATATGTGCAGTTGAAAAAGGGCGCCAGTAACTAATTTGTGAACAAAAATAAGCAGAATAAAATAGTTTAATTATTTGGCTAACTTCATGGAAAAGTTTGTCCGTGTACGAGCACTGTTTGAGGTAAAGAAAACAAACTAGTAAAATTATTATCGACATACCCTCTTATTTTATCATTATTTAGTAAATGCTAATGTATGTCGACGTTCATAGAAACCAGAGTGGGCCGTAAATCTGTTCGCAAGGCAGTTAGGAGGCCTTGATGGACTATAGTTACATCTGTTCAAATAAACACTCAGTAGAATGTGCTAGAATTATGACGGTCTGCGCGAGCGCAACGCGTTACTCCTACTACTTCTTAGATTAAACAGAAACAAATCGATTTATTAATGGTCCGTTTATGTTTCAGCGTTTAGTTTTATATAAATCATTATGACTTGCTGAAATCTTAAATGTATAAGCAAATTATCTTTATTCATAGCTTTAATAACATCACATTCGGTTCGGTATAATAAATGGGCTTGTAATTTTATTTATTATTTAAGTTAAAATCTTACCATTCAATTTCTGAAGCGATATTGTTAAAATTATCAATAAACTAGTGGGTACACACTACCAGTGCATCTTGGTTAGACATAATGTACTCTTATTTAAAAGAAAATCCAAGAAATTTCAAATTTATGAAACCTGCCCCCGTATTCTGAACTCATTCGGTTTCGGAGTTCAGAATACGGAGGCTGACCCTATTCCGGAAATTAAAAAAACTTGTGTCGTTATTTTCTTATCTTATTTTTATAACATTCGCACCTTTGTGATTCCTTCATCTCTTCTACTATCTCTTCTCTTCATTGATATACTTGATAATAATACATTTTAGTTTTTAATAAAAAATATTAATTTAAATACGTCGTCGGAAGCAACAGTGTATGGTTGCGATTTTTTATTCCCTTTTCGGAATTTCTCCGTTCGCTTGCAAAATAAAATCACACGTGAAATTAATTGTACATGTTTGAGAAAGCTGATTTTGCGTACTTTTGAACCATCAAAGAATACTAATTACAAATGACATAATTAGCTTATTTAGATAGCTCGTAACTTACACGTTAAAACGAACGTTAATAAAAACAATCAGTCATAAAGTTTCTCGGCCTATCTATCAGATTTCCTATTGATAAAATATGTAGAAATTCGAATAGTTAGCACCACTCGTTGGTTTTGCAAGTGATTTGATTTTTCAAAAATGCCTCTTATTTATATAGCTTGAAAGTTAGACCTACCACATACCTATTATACTAATTCTCAAGCGAGTAATTCAAAACTCGCACCCCTGGACTCAACCTTACCTACATTACTTTTTTTTTTGGTACGATATTATATTAGAACTTACAGTACTTATTTGTTACACTTCATTCAAATTACCTACAATAGAATTGACTTCTAGGTTATATAAGATTTCTACCAGTATCCAGTAATTTTTCACCAGTAGTTTTTTTTCATAACATATTGGCTTAGTAACAACTTTCTAATTCTCTACTTACATCAAGTTTCACATTCCGTCGCCTTTTCAGAACAGGATTATGTAGTAATTGAAAGGCGGTTTTGAATGTTACTGGTGGCGCCACCTAGGTGTTTAGAGATCAGTCTGTCGGACGGACCACGAGCTCGCTGACAAGACGGGTTGTAATTTCGTTGATCGCGTGCGTGTCTGCCAGTCTGCACTTCACTTCCTATTGCTGATCGTTCCGATCCTGGCGCATGGGGGTTACTCTAAAACCTTCCAAAATTATATTAAATATACGTGCAATGAGTAACAATCGCAAAAACCTTAGACAAGTATGTATTCATATTCATTATAATTACTAATAGTAGTTAATATTTACTTATGAATAATTTTTGGCTAGTAATGTATAAATAAAATAATACTTTTTATATTTTTTTATACCAAACATGACGTATTTACCCAGACTGAAAAATGAGGTGCGTAATTTAATTACAAATAAATTACTGTTTAAAAAACTAAAAAACACGCTACAAATTATTGTGGTCAAAGTTCATTACAAGACTTTTCTAACAAATCCAAACACAGCTATGATACGATGATCCATCATGAAGTTCTAGTTCATAGCTTCCGGCTCCATCATCAGATCAGTTCGACAGTACCATATTATTGTATTGTCATCAGACATACAGCTGCCAATTTGCATGACGCTACGATCCTTGGAAGCTGGTTAAATTAGTTACCTTAGATTTCATTACATAGTTAGTTACATACAGGTCGACCTAATAAAAGCGTGTTAAAAAGATTTAATTTGTCTCCATATACAGTCTAAAAGGTTCAATTGATTTGAATGGGTTAGATGTTGTTAGAATCGTCGTCACTGTAGCACACGAGTGTTATAGGTTACATTTTTAAAAATAATAGTTCCATATTCCTTGTAGTCAGCTAAAAATGTTCCTGGTGTCTTATAGTAAGCCCCGCAAACCCCCACAAATCCGTATTGCTGCGCTAAATATGGCAGGCGTTGAGGATTGTCAGCTCAGCAGCGGTTGACGTTGAGCGCTGAGCGACCCTGCCTGATGACCTGTCGTCAGCTGTCTGCTGCTGGGAGCGAGCCAACTCCAACGTCATGAGTCGTCAGCACCATAAAGCGAGTTATTTCGTCAACAAGTTTAACTAACGGAAGTTAACCCATCCAGGCAAAGTAAGCGGAGCGTAGGACGTCTAGCTAGACTCTGAGATATGTCGACGATATTGTAACAAACGCGATTCGAATGGACTCGATTGGCACAGGACTTGACAGATGCCAATATACGAGAGAACCTATTATATCATTAATTTTCAAACACATTTATTCAATTCCACTTTCGTCGTGCGGACTGCTATATTGTCGAATACCCTTCCTGAGTCTTTCTCGATAGATATAATCTAGATGTTTTAGTGACTTTATCAGTTTACAAATAAGATATTTTTTCTTAGATTTAATATTTTTTCACGTGTGTATACATCGGCTTCAACATCGCTTCCTATTAGATAGTCTGGTAGGCGGACAAGAACAAGCCTATCACCGCTAAAATACAAAAAGTAATTTAAAAAATGCCCAAGTGCGTGTTGTGGCACGCGTCTTGTAGGGTTTCGTATTGCACACCATAATAACAGGGCGTCTTGTTTGATATTATGAACATAAAATTTTCATTTCTTACTTCTGTACCTACCTTTTTGTAATTGATAGACTCGCTTAGTCAATCGTAGATCTATTTCACATAAAAATTTATAGATCTTTTTAAGAACATGTTTTCGTAATTTATTTTAGAATAGGCATATTTTTAGCTAGTTTTGTGAAGTTCGAGAACCTCTTAGATCACAATATACTGTTTTTTTTTATTATGGGCAACCTTTAAAACAATATACCTAAGTAGAAACTGAAATAACTAAACTACTACACAAAAAGCATATCGATTACTCCAGACCGATAAAGGTCTAAAGATAATCCAAATGCCACTACCAGTTGGCAGCGTACCGAGCATGCTACCACATTGCATACTAACAAAATACTGGTTAGATTTGTTAGGACGAAAACTACTGTTTTCTTACCTCTGCCTCTGTTCAGGTAACTTCGAGCCTACTTTCCGAATGACAAATGAATAACCAATATAGCAAAAAGACGCCCCCGGGTGGGCTTGAACCACCAACCTTTCGGTTAACAGCCGAACGCGCTAACCAATTGCGCCACGGAGGCAGATAGCAAGGTTGTCGAAATTACATAAGTATACCTACAACAACTTTTTGTGCGACAAAGAGCATGTTTTATAGACGCGTCGTACCTTAGAACCTGTTTTCTACCTGAGTCTTGCCTCCCAAACACCTCAGCACAAAATAACTGTGTCGTAGCGTGTTTCTAACCAATAGACTCTCGAAGATAAAAAACTAACACAGTTTTAAGTTGGGAATCCACGGCCGGCTAGTTAAAGTTTTATTTCTAAAGTTGAACCTTTGTGTTTGAGGTTATGTTGACAAGCTCAGGCAAGCTAAAGATTTGCGACTCAAATAAACATTACTAGTGTTGTTGATTTCGTATTTGTGTTTGATTTATGTTTTATTCAAAATAACAAAGTTGTGTTTATACGTAAGATTAATTGAATGTGTGTAGAAAAACAATAACAGTGAAGTGACAGTTGTGTTATTAGAAGTAAAAGTGAACAGTTTTAAATTAAAAAGTTTGTTAATTAGTCATCATTCTACCTGCAAAGAAGAAACCGTCAGTGCCAATGGCGAACCGAGGCCCTGGCACTTGCTGCACGTCCTCAGTCGAAAGAGCTGGCTTACCAGGCCTTCTGAGAGACCTCCAGCGTCTTTCAGAAGACCAGGAGTCAGCGGACATCGTCTTCATCCTCGGAACAGCAGAGGAGAAAGTCTTCGCTCACAAAATAATTTTAATAGCAAGGTGAGTGAGTCCAAAAAGATTTCCCGTACCGGGAATCGAACCCGAGCCTCCTGGGTGAAAGCCAGGTATCCTAGCCACTAGACCATACGGGAGATGAACATACGGATGAAATTTCTTTTTATAAGCTTTGATGATACATTTGACATGTTTTATAGGTGTTAATAAATTTGTGTCGCTAGTCTCGTCTTTATATCAACGAAATACAGAAGAAATTAGAGTGTCATAAAGGATTTCGTCAGCTAACTTCATTTTCTTTGCTTTAAAAACTAAAAATAACTAAATCAATCTGGAAAGCCAAAATTAACCAACTTCTAATTTTATCCTAATATTTATTAATAATATTAAGAAACTTTGCTAATGCTTTTTGTATTACCGACAAATGACATTATCTACGATATTTTGGTTCTATCCATGAGCGTAGCTATAGCTTTCTCATCTGGGTCCGCGGGTACAAAATTTTATAAAAATATACTAATTTGCCTCTTTATTTGCGCAGACTATAGACGAGTACTAGTTTCTAAACGTCAATGTTTATATAATTATAAGTTATAAACATTTAAATACACGAAAATTAAATTACGGACAAACGTATACCTGTAAATAAAGTGTAAAAGTAACGTCGGAACAATATAAATTCATATTAAAGTAGAGGTACCCTATTACTTCACCCGTTTTCACGAGTGCTCAGCATTTGGATGACTCAAGTAAACAAAAACATAGATAATAAGCATACGCGAGCGAAGCGAGCGCGAACATTTTAGTAGTGTTTTTATAGTAATATGATTTATTTCTCGTATTAGTGAACCCGCAGTATTTCCATGACAAAATATTACCTAATAATGAGCGAGCGAAGCGAGCGCGAAATTTTTTAAGGTTTTTAAAATAAAATCTTGGAAATAATTTAATTCATTGATCGTGTTAGAAAGTGGCCCAGATGAACCAAACAAGTATGAAAGTGTTTAAAAAAAATAAATATCCGACTGGATGAGTAAGACTGACTTACGCTATCAAAAAATATAAATATAACCATTTGAATGCATTGATTTCAAATTTAACAACGGCACTTTAAGAGTCTTGTTCGATCTTTTCGAAATTATTAACGCAAAAATATTTTTTTATGTAAAATTGGCTTGGGTCGAATTTAATTTTTCATGGAATAATTGTGATGTTTTTTTTTCCGTAAGATAGATCTACGACTGATCTCCAACTCGCCTGATATTTAGCGATGTTATTTTCTTGTTTTACGAACGAAGATCTTTTTATAAGTTCATTCAGTCGTTTTATATCTTAAAAAATATGGGCATACGCGAGCGATCGCTTCGCTTTGGCGCGCGAAAAATATTGAAGCAAATTAAGTAAACTTTAAAAAAGAGCAAGGATTTTTCATAATTGCCAGGATATTTTGGGGGAGGGTAGGTTGAACCCCTAAGCCCCCCCCCCCCCTGCTTACGGCCTTGTTCACAACTTGTCGGATTCGGAATCGGCCTGGAAACTATATCTCCATCTCTCTCAATTTGTATAGATATGACAGAGATGGAGTTAGGGTTTCTTAAAAAGTATGTATATTAAAAAAAACAAAATACCGACAGCAGAAAAGCCGTTTTTTGCAGTCTAACTTACGATTTCGATACTTTTAGTACTCTGTTGAGTGTACGTTTTTTGTGAGAAAGTATGCGCAAAATGGCTGTAAAAGATTATAAACGCGCATTCTTTAGAATAATTCTAAAAAAATACTTGTTTATTACGAAATAGTGCGTTAGTGATTACGAAAAAACGTTTTATTTTTATTTTTGAAAGAGATGTATTATGATTACAAAAAATATAGCCTACTTATGACACTTTCTAATTATAGACTAACTTTCCATAAATAAAAATAATAATACAACTCTCATAAAATAATCAAGAGTATTAGGAGTATTATTTAGAGGGTGTTTCCTCGAAAAAAGGGGGAAGTTTGCTGTGACACCACTTATTTTTAACCCACTTCAAAAAAAGGAGGTTATCAATTCGACCTGTAAGTTTGTAATATTGTCAAAACTGTGCATTTTATGTATATATTCTAAGTAGATGACAATCAAGCAAGATAATCTGTCTAGGAAAAGATATTTTATTATAAGTCCATTTTTCTTCCCGCTTTTTATTCAAAGAGATCGCAATTCGATTCGAAACTAATACCTATAGATCCCTCGGCGTCCATTTCCAATGAATTATGTATTGTGAAAGTATATCTCGCCGGGATTACTGGAAAAAGCTGTCGTCTGCAAATTTACATGCAAATAGGAGTGACATGTGGGCAGAGGCCGTCCGCCAGGACGGCCTCTGCGGCCACGCGCGGAGGGCGCGCCGGAACTCTGGAAACTTCTTGAGTTGGCTAACTTATGCGGAAACTTTACTCCACTACTGTTTGTTACAACTTAGGAAATTGGAAAAATAACTCGGTATTTATTCGCTTCGTGCTGAAAGTTTCTTCCTTTTGATGTATCGTTGAAGTTTCGGGGGGTTACTGCAGTCTCCCGAGAGTATTCATTGTTGGTTCTTATTTGCTTTCCTTTCATTCATTCATTAAGGAAAATCCTTTTTCCTAAGGAAACTCTAAGCTGTATACGGTATTAAGATGAGAAAAGAATCAGGTCCTGTATCTTTATCTCTTCAAAACGCACATTTGCCAGCAGCGACTACCTACTAGCGCTGTGTAGAGTTCAAATGCGGAACCTCGTCAGTTGCCACGTCATGCATAATTATTATTTTACTTTATATTTTCTTATATGTAAGATAAGTAGATGGCAGGGTAGAAAGTCATGGTACTTGTTGTACAGAAATTTGACAATTTTGTCCTTCTCGAATCCAATATGCGACTGTGGTATGTGATATGTGGATCACATTCAGATCCACCGAGAGCGGTGACAAAGGCATCATCATCACCATCATCAGTCCACATCAGTCTGCTGCTAGACATATATCTCTCTCAACACACGTTATTCCTCTCACAGCCTGTTCCAGACACTGCATAACGAGTATTGTTACTGCATCTTCTTTCGTTATAATATTATATAGCCAAAATTAGTATCAGTGGGGCTTAGCAGGTCTGTAGCCAAGAGTTGTTTGCATCCCCGACCTCGCCATTACCATGGTCGCCTTGGCCTGGCATGCCAACCGGAAACTAGTACCTACGGTATATTAGATACCGATTCATTTGTAAGGGTACAATACCTACAGCTGTACTGGAGCGGTGACGCTGAAGAGGTTATGGTAGCCCCCTTCTTGTATCGGATATCTGTTAGTTTTATGAATATCGGAGGCGAACAATACCTATCCGGCAGCTACAAGCCATACGACCATATTTTATAGGAATTATCTCGGATCGGGGTCAACTATTATGGCTTCGGTTATTTGGGGCGGTGACAATAACAGCTTTCCTATCACAGTATTTTATACTGGAGACAGACGCTGGAACTTTTATAACAACACAAAAACCTATTTATCCTGGTAAATACGTTACGTACCTACTTGAAAAAACACGGTACATACTAAGGTGAAAAACACTGTTATATCAGATGCAATAATTTAACTACGATTACACTAATTACTTAATATGTATAATATCGAACAGCACAATCACCGTGCATTCAACAAGACAAAAAAGAAGGTAATAATATAATTTCTCATTAGTTTTTTCGGCAATTGGGTATGTAAAGAAAAATGTAACATATGCTGATTCCAAAACCATTTCGAGATTATATGTCTATAAACCATATTTTTTTATTTAGGGCACATAAAATGATGAGATCGCGCAAATTTTTGCGAAAATATAAAAAATATTTGATCTTCAGTTGACCTCTAAAATGTAGTAAAATAAAATGTAGTTTAGTTAGTAAAAAAAGATGAAACTGACAGCATTGGCATTGACAAGAGAGGCAATATCTCTATGACAACTGTCATACCAAAATAAATAAACAAAGAAAAGAATTATTTTATGTGTTTGGTGCTCTGCTACTCTATTCATTTGTATTACATTAATTCTGTTCATTATCTTTACGACGACCTTGCTTTCCTACCGTTGATTGATACTGCATTTACGTTGACCACTGCTTTGTTGTAAGAAACTGTTTGCCTACTGATTGGATAAATTATGGATAATTTTGTACGTGCCGACTCTGCTAACTTACCTAAGGTTGAGAATCTTATCATTCTGGAGTTCATCTCAACTAGCGGCAAGAACAACATCGCAAAAATCCGAGGAGCTAAAGAGCTAAAACTTATGAACAATGCCAGGATATGAAATAAAAGTGATTGACAGTACATAACTTCTTTTTTGAAATGATTTTATTGTGTTTAATTATATACCAATTTCATTGTAATTATTTATGAGATTATTTTATTTACATTTATACATTATTTATTTTATTCTGGTTCCTTTTTCTGGTTCATTGTACTGCAGCATCAATGCTTCGCCCAGGAACTTAGTCTACGTTAACTTGTTCACACCAGTCTTTTAGAGGTTTCCTTTACTTGAAAAAAACAGTTTATTAGGATTTTTGGCACGAAAGTCGAAACATTTCACAGTTGTAGTTTCTGAATAATATTGTGAATTTGTTTCATTTCAATGCGCAAACACAATCGCGAAGACCTTAGAAAACATTAATTAATTACAACGAGCTCAATATTAATTATTCTTTTTTTCATTCTTTATGTTTACACAACGTATTTGTTTTTTCAAAACACAAACCGATGATCTCTTGTATCAGTGAGACAAAAATGAATATAGGTACATGTCACTGTCAAGTTGACGTATATGTATTTTTTAGTTCATGTTGGCTATCACAACATCTTATTCAGTAGGTACGATGACGTCATCTTTCCTACGGACGATTTTATCTTTAAAAAAATATTAAAAAATAAGTACTGAACAGAATAAAAAAATATTGAAATTAGTTTTTCTAAATGATCCATTCTATCATATAAAAATATAAAAAAAATACCAAAAAAAAACTTTACATACCCAATTGTCTACACCATCGAGTACAGTCCACAGTTATCCGCTACATGTCTTGTACCTTTTTTCTTTTTTTTATAGAAGATAGATCTACGATTGACCACCAACTCGCCTGATGTTAAGCGACGGTGTGGCCGAGGATGGAGCTCGTCGATCTAGAAGATATCTATTCACTCTAGCCTTGAAATTCCAAGATTGTAGGTCTCAGGAAACAGAGATGGCGGCAAAGATGGCTGCCTTGTAGTATTATGTCCACAGTTATCCGCTACATGTCTTGTACCTTGTAGTACTAAGTCTGAGAAGAATGACTGTGACATTCGGACATGGGGAATTTATAAAGATTCTTCGTAGTAGTTTGAACCCTAAATTTGAAAAGGACCCTATAAGACGGTTTCATTGTTGAAAACATTATTTTCCTGACAACATAGCAGAGGTACTGTAATTTTAATGTTTGTCTCCTGTATTCTGGTATGGTCTATTTGTGTAGACTTTCAGAGCAGGTGTAACCCTGGAGCCCAGCTGGAGACGCCTCACTTTACATGATTAATCACCCAAGTTTGCAACTCGTGGCCCCCACGCCTGCCAGTTACCGCGCGAGGACCGACTAACCTGAACTGATAAAGATAAAGATAAAGATAATTTATTTGCATACAACACGAGAATTTTATACAACAAGTGCATAAAAGATGTTACACTAAATTTAGTCGCTTAAAATCATGTTGTGCCGATTAGGCGTACAAATGTCAGGTAGACAGCACCATGCACATGCGAAAAATTATAAAATAATAATTATTATTATTTGTTATTAGATTAATACACATACCAAAAATATCTATAATATGACAAAGCAGAAGCAATAAAAGATACACATAATGTCAAATAAAATTAAAATTTGTCATTTAAAAAATCATTGATAGAATAATAACACTTCTGCAATAACAATGCCTTCAACTTTTTTCTAAATAAATTACTATTCTGGTCTCTTAATGACTTAGGAATCGTATTGTAGATTTTAGGACCCATACATACGATGCTATTTTGCATCAGTGCTGTCTTTCCTTCATGTACGCGCCGTTTGTCTTGGTCGCGCCTATTTCTTACAGTAGTATCAGATAGTGTGGGGAATCGCTCCCGGTTTGTTTTTACAAAAAGGGCCGTTTCTAAAATGTATAAACACGGAAGTGTAAGAATTTTATACTTTAAAAAATAGGGCTTACAACTATCTCTTTTTTTGAGCTTAAACATTGAACGAATACAGCGTTTCTGCCTTTTAAAAATAATAATTTTATTTGTTGAATTTCCCCAAAAAATAATCCCGTACCTCAAAATTGATTCAACTAACCCATAGTAGGCTTTAAGTAAAGATTCTATATTTAGAGTACGAGCTAGTTTGGCGATGGCATATGTTTGGCTACTTATTCTTTTCGAAAGGTGCTCTATTTGTGATTTCCAATTCAATTTTCGGTCAATATATAATCCAAGAAATTTTGAGCTTTCTACTTCATTTATAATGTTATTGTCATATGCTAAATTAATATTACCTTTGTTTGTTTCTCTTTGTCTAAAATGCATTATATTTGTTTTATTTAGGTTAATTTTTAAGTTATTGTTACTTACTTGTTGTTGATACTTAACTCATAGCTTATTAAGTACCGATTTTATTTTATGAACTAACGCTTTCACAACTCAATGAAAAGCTATTTGAGCCCATACCTAATAAAATCAAAAAAACATTTAATTCAGACTCAGAGTCCTTATTACACATATAAATTATTATTAAAATAGAAATCAAACCTGCAATATGGGTTAGTTCAAAACAGTATGTCTTTATTACCTTTGAATTATGTTCTTTACTTGAACATCTTTATAAATAGCTCTGCTCAAAAACTTTTATAAAGTCGAAAACGAGGAAATTAGTAACGCTGTACTGTACAGTACTATACAAGTGACCTTCGATGTGGGACTTCTTTATCACAGTTAAGTTCTCAAATTAAATAATCTTAAGGAACTTAACGGATATACTTTCAGGTTGATCCCATAGTAATTTTATCTAAATCAATTTAGTAGATAGATAGATAACACTTTATTAAAAACCACATGACAACAAGATTACATAAAGATAGCAAGAGATAAGAATAGTTTAGTAGTTTGTTATTTAAAACAAAATAACAGGAAAAAATAACCTCCAAATAAATGAAATTACGTATTTTGAAGTCGGTTCTTTAAATTTTTAAACTACATCATTATAAATCAAAATCTCTGAAACGAAAAATAAAACTTATTTAAAAATCCGAACGAAACGCTTTAATCCCACTTTCATCGTGCGGACTGATAGATTATGGAATACGCTTCCTGAGTGGGTTTTCCCGATAAATATAATATGGGTATCTTCAAGTCGCAAGTGAATTAGTTTCTTCTAAGTAAGCGCGCTCTATCGTATACCGCAACATCGCTTAACATCAGGCGAGTTAGCGGTCAAGCGCAAACTTATTACTACATAAAAAAGACTGTAGTGTTCAATCTCTTTTCTATTAGTTATCTCATAATCATTTTAATAGATATAATATACTTATAAATATATACTTATATTGGTATCATAACCGATACAGCCTATACCGCATTTTTCCCCACGTTCAGTCCCTGTTTCTCCGCCGTCGCCTCTATCAATCATCCCCTTCTTAATAACAATTTATATTTTTACTTCTATTTTGTTGCTAATTTTGTTTACAGCCTCGCTGTTACCATAATGCTGCGTTGTTTGGTACACTGCCACCAGCTTATGGTATACACTGAAATGGGGGAGCTACCGTCGCAATTTCTTCTACAAACTCGTAAAAATATGAAGAATAATGTATGTAGTTCCATCTTTGACCACTTCCCAAATAAATTAGTCACTTTGTAATTCTTAATTCGCCTAAGCTCGATAACTTGGGCACTTAATTTTTATGGTCGCCTTTATAAAAAAAGAGTAATTTGTATTAAAAGCTGTAAAAATATCAGTTTATTGTTTATTTCTTCGTTAATTGTTGTTTTTGTTTTAATATTTAACAAATTAGGTCAGCATCTTTCGGAAGTAAAAGAGGGAGATGCAAATTATGGTTTTATCATAAGCAGATTCCTTGGAATCTTGTGATTATGATGCTAATGCTGTTATTTAAAGCTATAAAGGGTTTACCTGGTCGAGTGACTAAGTAATAAATATACAACGTATATACAGTTATACTCTGAACCATAGGTCTGAAGTCTGAACGGTTACTTCTAAATACATGAATTTAGTACGAATCTTTCAGTCTAACAAGGAAAAACAAAATAACCGATTGCAGAAAAGAAGGTTTTTGCAATCAAACTTACGGTTTCGTTACTTGATTGACGCTGTTGAGTGTACGTTTTTTATTCATTTTTATTTTTACAATTTTGGAGAAATTAACGACCTTAACTAACAGAGTTATTCATCATCATCATCATCATCTCAGCCATAAGAAGTCCACTGCTGGACATAGGCCTCTCCCATGGATTTCCAAAAAGACCGATTGGCGCGCGGCTTGCATCCAGCGTCTTCCCGCCACTTGTATGAGGTCATCTGACAGACTTATTATTATTACAATATTTTGTGAGAAATATAGTTAATATAATATTATATTATTTTGTGAGAAATTATGCGTAAAATCTATATCAAACAATATAAATGAATTATTTACAATAATTCCAATAAAATTACTTGTTTATTGCGAAAAAGTTCGTTAGAGGTTACGAAACATAACGTTTTTTTTAATTTTTGCGAGACTCATTATTATCATTTTTACAAAAAAATATAGTCTATGACACTCCGGGAGTGAATCTGAAGACCAATCTAATGACACGTCATACATCAAAATCAGTCAAGCAGAAATATATAAACATAAAAAGCAAATAGAAACATACTTATGTACATACCCACATACATACATATATACCTGAAAAACAACCCTCCTTCTAACGCAGTCCACAAGAAGTCACTACCAATCCATAAATACTTTTTTTAAAGATATTTTCAAATTAGCAAATTATACCTAAACCATTGGTTACATTGCTTAAAAAATTATCGAACTTAATTACAGCAGGGACGGTGTAAGGGTGGGGGTGAGGCCGCGAGGATGGAGGGGGTGATTGATGGCGCAATGACGAGAAACCGAGGCATTAATTGTAGTGTGCTTAACCTGGTTACAGAGTTGGCCAATAGCACGAACTTAAGTTTTATATCGAAAACCGAGCAAAAGCCTAGTAAGAACGTTTGTGGCGCCCTCAATTGAGTATAAGTTAAGTTGTGGTACAAATTATCGACTACTTGGCCTACTTCTTGCAAGGGTTGATTTAATATTAAGGAATGATTCACAGTTTACTTATCAGGTTCGTATGTACAAATTGCTTTTTTATTTATTTATTAATATACCTACTTGATAAAAAGTTCGCGGTACAGGATTTAGCGCGCGCTTGCTTAGATAAAATCTATTAACTCATTTCTATTTATTCTTATGCAGTTCCTATGCATACGTACTTTTTTTTTGTGGTTATGATGACGGAATTAGATTTTTATCATCGACTATATGGGGGATATTTGATCTTGCCTTTCAAGGCACGCCAAATGTCAACTCAATTCAGATTTTTCACGATTACACAGCTATAGATATCTAAAATAATACAAGTAACATTAAAAGCATACAACAAGTCACTAACCGAATTACAATTTTATTACAAAGCAACCTTTCAAAACTCGATACTCACAGTCTCACACCGAAACCCCGTAACACAATCATACGCTGCAAAATAAATTAATTCAACAGTCAGCTCCGTGTTTCACTTACAATTTACAAACTTATTCAATTCACAATGCGTGTAGTATCTACCTACAATACATACCTGTTTAAAAGCGACAAAACCAAAGTTTCAACCGCTCGGCACTAGACGTACCTATTTGTTGAAATAAATGGGAAAACTTTGGTTCAGTTCCGTACTCCGCGTGGGGAAAAACAATGCGTGTATTTAAATCAGCGCCATCTATCCGTGAGTGCAGTAAGCACCGGCGATGTAATTACAAGTTTTGAATGACACGCGAGTAGAGATTGCAACCCGGTATGTTTCTCAACCCGGCCGGGCCCGGTATCATTCGTCGTCAACCCGGTTGGCGGGTTGATGTGTTAGCGATGAAACCGTTAAAGTATTTTATGAAAATGTGCTATATAAGAATGGAAAAGGACAATGATTCAAGGTTACGAATTAATATTTATTTCTAACTAGCAAATCAACAATAATCAGTCTCACTCAGTCTCAAAATCTCTGGTTTAATAAAATTTATTACTTTTACATAAGGACGGAATAGTAACATTAGTATTAGTAATTATTAATTTTTATAAGTTTAAGCAAGCAGGTATTTCTCTTTACTCGTTATAGTGTCCATTAGAATAAGAAACTAATAAAGCTTAAAACACTAAATTTGTCATAACAACTTAGATTACATAGATAAATAAACTTTGGTAGCTTTTGTATTTGGTAATACCTATTTGGTATTAAACAAAACAAATTCTTATTGGCGCGTCAGAATGGCAACGTGGCAGCTCGCAGCGATTATCATGCGAATTTTCTATGATTTCCCGCGCCGCGGTTTTCATATCTACCGGGCCGGGGCCGGCTGGGCCCGGTGGGTGTCTTAAAAGGCACCGGGCTCGGTTTGCAATCTCTACACGCGAGCCGCTCGTTTGGAGTGCCTACAGTTCTTTTGTGATTTTCCGAGGGTTTTCTTTCCGTTCTAATGCTACATACATAGATAGGAGTGTACACAAAGTTTACATGGATTACTATTTTAAGCTATGCGATTCAAGTAAAAAAAGAAAAACGTTTGGCATGACTCCAGTTGATTTCTGATTCCCGGCAGCAACAGTCCGAACCAGGCCGCCACATCCTCGATCATAATCCATCAAGAATTAACTTAATACAACAAGTTGCAAAACTGAGCACAATTTGTATCTTGCGGCTGCGTGATTGATGAGCGCCGACGCGTCACCGCGCGGCTGACGCGCCGTCAGCACCGACAGCGGCGTCAGCGCGCGGCTGACGCGACATTAGCGCGATTAATAGATGCTAGCCGCGACCTGTCGTCCGCACTGACGCACTACGATTAATCTACTTTTTGCCGCTTGTTTAGGTTTAGGGTGGCGATAAGGAAAGGCTGGAAGTGGCCTGATAACTTGGCAGAATTCACGACGTAAATATACTGTGTAATACAAGACAAAGCTGAAGAGGTTCAGTACATTCATTTTTATGGAAATCCGACTAATATATTAATTAATAATTATACTTTAAAGAACTAATACAACCGACTTTAAAAGTTCAAAATATGCAAATTTGTATACTTAGATGACATATTTTTCCAGTTATTTTGTTTCAAAAACCAAAGCATTGAACCGATTTTGATAAAATTTATATGGGACCACCTTTGAAGTATAACCTACCAAACAAAATAAGAATCGTCAAAATCAATAAATATTTGGTGAAGTAATCCTGTAACAAACATACAAAATATACATATGACTATATGTATATTTTGTATAAAGGAGGAGATTCTCAATTCGACTGAATTGAGAACCTCCTCCTTTTTAGAAGTTGGTTAAAAAGTAAGAATTGGCTACCTTCTGTCTGTCGCTCTATTACGATCAAACAACTGAACAACTGCTATGAAGTTTTATTCAGAGGTAGCTGAGAACCTAGAGCCGGACATAGCTAT
This sequence comes from Lycia hirtaria, assembly GCA_947563715.1. NCBI lineage: Eukaryota > Metazoa > Arthropoda > Insecta > Lepidoptera > Geometridae > Lycia > Lycia hirtaria. The sequence goes on from OX387385.1 coordinate 37,160,843, forward strand.
ATTTGTGGTACATAACGTTTGCTGAAAATGGGAAGTACCCTGAAAAAGGCCACTTCATGTCTTATTCAAAATAAAAAATAAAATCAGCCCTATTTGTATAAACTGTCCCACTGCTGGGCGCGGGTCATCATCTCATTGTGAAAAGGGTAAGGTCTACTAAGCTGGCCAAGTGCTGGTTGACAGACTTGACACATCTTTAAGAACATTCAGAACTCTCAGACATATAAATTTCCTCACGATGTTTTCCTTCACCGTTTAAAGCTGGTGGCAATCAACTATACGCACATAACTTCGAAAAGACAGATGCGTGCGTCGTGCCGTCTTTCATGTCTTATTCCTAACATGCAATTTCATAACGCGCCAGCCTAAGTCAATGAATAGAATGTCGGGGCGCACGCACTCACCCAGTGAATGTACTTTCACATACTCCGTGAATGTGGGTTCCCTATACATTATGATTGAGCATTGACATCGGTAAATACAGACAGATTACAGTGATTCACTCATTGAAAATTACAGCCAGTTTCCTGAAAGGGCACGCTGAAAGAAACTCTGAAAGGAGCTAATTTGAAATTGAAACCTGAAATTTCTCCTTTGATACTGAATTAAGTTGTAAATCATATGTTTCCGTTCTGATGAGCTTAATGTCTACTGGTAGTCTGGCGTGTTCGTAAGTCGTAAAATAAAATTATTGAATTCGCTAATTTTTAATGTAAAATAAATCTATTACTTAAATAGTGAGTATAAAATTTGTCTTCCACGATGAGTTACTATGTAAAGGACGACATGAGTAAAAAAAATAAAAAAAAATATATATATATATATATATAACAAAATGGGACAATCAACCAAAAATAATCGGCCAAGTGCGAGTCGGACTCGCGCACGAAGGGTTCCGTACTATCATCTATAATACTACAAAGTTTAGTTCTGTTTATAAAATAACGAGAAATCAACGAAATTCCAAGTAGTAAATTGCAAACTTATAGGTAGGTTTTCGATACACATCCGGGCAGCATGACAACGCTCGCGCGAATACGCGCGGTTATGGCTCGCTCCGTGATGTTACCTCCCCCGCTACCCGCGTGGCCGTTGTTTAGCAACCGCCTCGCGCCACTTCCACACCGTGGCGCGGCGCTCGCACCGCGTTTAGATGCACGGATTATTTTCATTTTGTGAGTTTTTATGTATTAGAATAGGTATTTATTTTTATAGTAAATATGTTTCTAAATATTTACTTACAAATATTCAAGTTTCTACCTGTTAATTAAGATCGAGTAAAAATTGCTTAAAAATTACGTTTGTTGTATGGGAGCCCCCCTTTAATACTTACTTTATTGTTATTTAATTATTTATTTTGAAAGGTAATATACAAGTAAATATTCTGTGAAAATTTGAAGCGCCTACCTGTTACCGTTTTTAATATTGAGCAAAAAAATACGAAAAAACCACGTTTATTGTATGGGGACCCCCCTTAATATTTTTTTTTTTTTAAGTTTTAGTATTTGTTGTTATAGCGGCAACGGAAATACATCATGTGTGAAAATTTCAGCTTTCTAGCTATCGCGGTTTATGAGATACAGCCTGGAGACAGACAGACAGACAGACAGACAGACAGACAGACAGACAGCGAAGTCTTAGTAATAGGGTCCCGTTTTTACCCTTTGGGTACGGAACCCTAAAAAAGAAGAAGATACTAAGCTATAGCAAACACCGACACTTTCCCTTTCTTTATATTTCCAATTTAGGGCCACCACTACCGCCACGTAGAGGTCTTTGATGGCCATTTTGAGGTTGTAGTCTAAAATGCCATCGCCCGCCGCACAAAACGGCTGATGGCATCTCCTTCATCATCAGCGTAGTAAGTGAAGGCCCCGGTGTCCCTCGAGAATGCCACGACTGTCAGTTTGCCTTTGGTCTTGCTGACGATGACCGACTCGTACGTCAACCTTGTGCTTCACGGATGCTGAGATTCGTGACCCCTGAACCTCCGCCATAATCCCTCCCTGCTAAGGGCTAACTTTTCTTCTTACAAAAAACTCACATTTAACAATCACGTGTCAAATGTCTGTCGTAAGGCCGCAAATATATACAAGCAGTTAGCAAAAACGGCGAAGATAGAATGGGGGCTGAATTCCGAGATCATCAGAACAATATACATTGCAGTAATAGAGCCAATTATCATGTATGCTTCGAGCGTATGGGCACAAGCTGCCGACAAGATCATGATCCAGAAGCAACTAAACACTATCCAGCGTGGGTTCGCAAAGAAAATTATCAAAGCCTATAAAACGGTGTCTCTCAATGCGGCACTGGTATTGTCTGGACTGCTTCCATTGGACCTTCGGATCCGGGAGGCCGCTGAGCTGTACCAAGCAAAGAGAGGCAGACCGACAACTCTGGATTATGGAAAGAAGGAAATTGAAAAGCGCGTCAGCTTCCTAAATGCCCAGCATCCGGCTGAGGAAGTTGACATAGGTTTTTACTGTCTGAACGATATGCTGCCCGACACCCTGGAACAATATCGGCTTCCAGATATCCAAATATATACGGATGGGAGCAAATTGGAGGGAAAGGTCGGTGCAGCATATACATACTGGAAAAACGGAAAAGAGGTTAAGACGAAAAAGATGAGACTCGAATCATTCTGCACCGTCTTCCAAGCCGAGCTATACGCACTCTATCAAGCCTCTGAGCTTCTATTGAGAGAGAAGCAAGGTGCGGCGGCTGTGCTGAGTGACTCGAGATCTGCACTCCAAATCGCCCAAAATGCAGACAGCTTTCACCCGCTGGCATTCGAAATAAGGCGGAATATAGCAGCCCTAAAGATCAGGGGATGCGATGTCCGCCTGTTCTGGGTGAAAGCGCACGCCGGACTTCTCGGAAATGAAAGGGCCGATGAGCTGGCCAAACAGGCAGCGCTCAATCTAAGAACATCAGCGCATTACAATAAATGCCCCATTTCATATGCAAAGAGAGAGATTAGGGTAAAAACGATAGAGAAATGGAGTGTTAGATACACAAAAGGAGAGACGGCAGAAGTAACTAAGCTCTTTCTACCAAATGTTTCCGAGGCGCATAGAATCCTCAAGCAAGTTCAACTTACCCCAATCCTGACACAGGTAATGACCGGCCATGGAGGGTTTTCTGCTTACTTGAACAGGTTCAAGTGCAAGGACAGCCCTTCATGTGTCTGCGAACCTGAAAAAGAGGAAACAGTGCAACACTTACTGCTGGAGTGCCCCAAATATTGTACCGACAGATACGACCTGGAATCGAAAACAGACATGATGTTGACGGAAGCTTCATTATGTGAAATGATGGCCGGAAAAGATACCAGGCCGTATCTGTTGGAATTCTGCACTAAAGTGGCGAAGGACGCGGTATATAGAAATTGGACACGGGAACAATGATCGTTCTCGGGTCCTATTTAAAGATAAAATTGCTATGAAAAATGTGTAAAACACATAGTTCTATGGTCTATGAGTTGTTACACATGATGATAAACCGGAATAAACGTAAAAACAGTCGATAGTGTTGTAAATAGAGAAAATGATAGACAAAACGAAGCGAAAAATTCAATAACATGAAATTTAAATACACAGAACATACATAAATAAATAATTGAACTCATAAAAATCGGTATAACAATAAACGCACTTAACAGAATTGGGTATACATATATAGAAATCAAAAAAGAAGTATCAAGTAAATCAAATAAATTATAATAATTAAATTTGAGTAAAACACGGCACAATAAGTTATAATATTGACTAGTGATATATTTATATTATTAATAAATAAACTTTGGATATATATTTCTATTGACAAAAGCTATAGATATAGCACAAATTCTAAAAGTGGATCAAAATTACAAAACCTGACTAAGGTCCCTGACTATATTGGGGGAGAATTTTATAAAGAAAAAAAAAAAAAAAAAACTTCTTCTTGAGCGTGGACCAAAACAAAGTTTTAGGGGCGGTTTTGGATAAATATACCATATTCAATTAGCTTTGAAGCATTCTTTATACTTCCATACCGTTATATTTTACCTACGTAAGCGATTGCATTGTTGTATTGAAAGTAAAAGCTTCAACTATCGACTACACAAGATTGTTAGAAACGCTTTTTTGTTTATATTTGGTGCGAGTGCATTGTGCGAGCGACAAATTGGAGCCCTACGATTGGCACCTCCACGCGCCTGCCGCTGACGGCCGCTTATTATCAGCGGCGGCAATACTCTGTGCTCATTATTTTTATATTGGCTCAGCAAACAGTAGACGTGGTGGTGGCTGGCCGAGTCAGCCTTTTATAGAATAGAGCCATAATCCAAAAGGAAAAAATAGTTGTCGGACTAATTGTCTATATAATATTATAAGTATATATATATATATATATATACATGGTCAATATTAATAAGATACCTAATAAGTTACCGGATATTGCCGTGATAATGTGATACACCTCGATACTATCGTGATATTCGCGGATCGCGTGGTAATACTGAGACCAATTTAATGACATTTGGACTTTAAAATTATTCTAGCCTTTTAAATAAAATAAACTAATATGTAGAACCACGCAAAACTTAGATTTTAGTGTTCTAGTCTTGTGTCTGGTCCATGCTAGAATTCAATAAAATACCCACGGACTTTACATTCACGTCCTTTCAAAGACTCAAAAAATAAATAAGTACTCTTAGGAGCCCACCGAATTTCATTACATTTAATGTCAACACGATTGGTTTTAAGCGGCACTAAGTTTATAATCACAAGCGCTCGCTAGCACAACTAAGCCCCCGTCACAAGCACTAAGTAGGAAGTAAGCGCACCAGGCTAGCGGAGGCACTTTACCACTTCTTTCATATTTGTAGTGAAGTGATTCAACACTATTAAACTTGTCCTTCGCTCACTGCTGCGCCTCGGTCGGATCGCTCACGGACGCAGAAAAGTTTTTAAATATCAAGCTTCACAAGATATGGCCGTAGTTCTTTTGAAGGAAACTGCTGCTTATGAGAAATTAAAAGTTTGTGCCGAGAAGTGTGATGGTAAAATAAAATAAATAAATAAATAAATTGAATAAAATTTTTGTGTTCATCATAACGAATAACTTTTACGATGGACGAAATTCAAATTCGCAAAAATAAGCTGTTTGCTGTTCCAAACATTTCCAATCGAAGGTTAACGAAATATTTTTATGGAAAAACTGATTGTTTTGACGTATTAATAGCTATTAAAAATTAATCAGTGGAAAAAAGTTAAACATAAATCTCAAAGATAATTATGTAGGTATGTCTAAAAAACGAAAGATCACGAGAAAGGATGAGGCATGTATTCAATTAGCTGGACATTTGTAATTCTGTACACGACAGGAGCGAACTAATCAGGTGTCTGACATTTGTGTCGCGAGTGGCGGACATTCTGGTCAAGTGTCCAAAACTTGAGTCGCGAGTCGCAAGTGGCGGACATTCTGATCAAGTGTCCGACACTTGTGTCGCGACTCGCAAGTGGCAAACATTCTGATCAAGTGTCCGACACTTGTGTCGCGACTCGCAAGTGGCGGACATTCTGGTCAAGTGTCCGACACTTGTGTCGCGACTCGCAAGTGGCAGACATTCTGATCAAGTGTCTGACACTTGTGTCGCGACTCGCAAGTGGCGGACATTCTGATCAAGTGTCTGACACTTGTGTCGCGACTCGCAAGTGGCGGACTTCTCAACAGAGACGAGCCTCTTTTTGCTGACGACACGCTGATAAGGTGAATGATTGAGACATCATAGTAGTAGCTTTCTTTAAGTATTGAGGAAGGCTTATTGCTCTACATCATGAAAATAACTTACGGGTTAGGTACTCAAGTTTATCTTTGAGTCGAAATCTTCGACTATAGTTTCGAAGGTCCTTGCGCGGGAGAAGTTTTTTGTGTCCTGAAAGTGTGTGAGGGAAACCATAAAGATCAGTAAGCGTCCCACCTTCAATAGAGACGGAGGATGGCACTTACCCATCTGAAGCCTTGCCTTCTTTAGAGCTCGCGAGGATGATTCTGTGATTCTGGTGGAGTCTGGTAGTGACATGCGAGTTTCGTGTGCTGGAATAATCCCGTCACGCTCTGTTAAAATTAAATATCATAGAGCTGCTACCATCATTATACCTACTTTTGTTTATAATATAGCGATGTCGATATCGGGCCAATATCGAAACAATAACAAAAGAAAATCTCCTCCGTTCGCCAATTAATTGATGTATGTGTTGCTAGTGTCGATGTCGGCGGAGTAAACCGCAGTTTATCTCTCGCTCGCTGTTAATCAATGTTTAAACCCTTGATTAGGGCCGGACGTGCGATTGGTCCGCGCGCCGAACCGTTCGTCTTCAGAGACAGCCGGCTTTCCTGACGTTTTGGGGAACTTCGGATCCGCCTGTACCCTATCTACCTACTTATATTTGTATAGGATCCTTGATCTGACATTAAACTGAACATTTATGACAGACATTATGACGGATGATGAACAATGAACAAGCTTTTTATTCAGGCATTTTTTTTTTGTATTTTTGTTGGATTTTTTTATCTATGGTATATATGGATTAATATCTGAAATAAATGAATTTGAATTAGCCAGATTTTAAAATCTGTTTTTTTTGATAGACATGGTCCATTCTCGGCCACAAATTCATTTAGTACCAAGCGAGTTGGTGTTAAATTGATAAATCTACTTTATATAAAAAAATGTGGCAAGACGTTCATCGTTTCACGCTTATTCATAACAGTCCAAACTCACATAGAACTGTGATAATCTAACAGCAAGCCCCCTGCGGTAATGTACTGAATTTCTCACTTTGAGGTTCTACCTCATGCCCAGAATTTTTGCAAAGTAAGGTCATATAGTGACCTTATTTTGCAAAAATTCTGATTTGGAATACTAACTAGCCTATTAACTCATGCACTTGCTCATCTTTTGAACGATTGGTTACAATATACTTACCTCCAATGATATACTAATACCTACAAAGCAGGAAAGAGTTAGCAATTATAAACCAGAACGTTTAGAACTATTTACATCCTATGACATGACATTAGAGAAGCACAGACAGGCCCAACGATACCATAATAAATCGTTAATTAGTCCGTTTAGGCAACATAAGCTAACAGGCACATACAAATACCTACATCGAAAATATACTCAAACACGACGATGATAGTTAGAAAACGTTAGTCTCCTTTTTGGGCAGTCGGGTGAATGATACTAGCAATGCTAGATTTTGAAAAATCATTAAGTACTTATCTACATTGTAAGTACTCGTATATAACTTACATTAGTACATATATTTGTCTTATATGACTGTAACATAACATAACAATGTATATGAGAAGATAATATCCGGGGGCGCGGGCGCGGGCGGCCAATTTGTAACAGTTCGCGGCTGGTTCGAATCACCATAGTTTTGATCAAAGTTAAAACATTCCTAATAGCAAATCCAATCAAGCCAGCGACAAGTGGGAGGCGGCGGCGGCGGCGGCGGCGCGGGAGTCGCAGGCGGCGCTCTGGGCCCGCGTTCCTTGCCCTACTAGAGAGATCATAACTCACTAAGAAGATATGTATTACCAAATGGCAGATTATTATTTTGTTTACGGACATTCTCTTAAAGTCAAATCTAAGTTATCTATTGTCGCGCGATCTTTTTACACTAAAATAGGTACGATTTTTTCAGTCTTGAAGATGTGTGAGATCTGCCCAACCGCAGTTTGGTCAGCGTGGTGGGCTAGGGTAGTAGACCGATTATGATGACTCATATATACAGATTGTATCGTATCAATAGTGTTTGAAAAATAAAATATAAAAAATAATAGTAAGGCTTACTTTTATTTCTGAAATCCTCAAATCAAGAATAATGATTTGTGGTAAAAATCAGAATCTCATGGTAAATTAAAAGGTAATAAATTACAGTTTAAAAAACTAAAAAAATACGCTACAAATTATTGTGGTCAAAGTTCATTACAAGACTTTTCTAAGAAATCCAAACACAGCTATAATACGATGTTCCATCATGAAGTTCTAGTTCATATCTTCCGGCTTCATCATCAGATCAGTTCGACAGTACCATATTATTGTATTGTCATCAGAACTACATACAACTTCCAATTTTCATGACGCTACGATCCTTGGAAGCTGGTTAAATTAGTTACCTTAGATTTCATTACATAGTTAGGTACATACAGGTCGACCTAATAAAAGCGTGTTAAAAATACAATTCTTATTCCAACGCTTAATATTTACATTAAATAAAAGATTTTGACTCATACTTTATGCCCCAACAAAATAGAAGTCAAAATCAAGTCAAAATTATTGTTTTGTTTTACTTTTTTAATTTACCATGAGATTATGATTAATCACATAAATTATAATATGAAGTACCTACGGCTAACAATGATGCATTGTACGTATAGCTATAGATATGATCGAGAAGTTGCTTCACTTGAACACGGGGGTCGGTCGCTAGTGGCGTCGAAACGTGAAAACTCTAAACCCTATACCCTTAAACGTTAAACTCTATACCCTTCTAATATGAAAGGTACTCTGTGCTCTTACCCTTCTTATGAGAAGATGGCCCACGCCCAGCTGTGGGTCAATTTGTACAAATAAGGTTGATAAAAAAAAATACAACAAGAAAAAGCTGTTTTCTATATCTAATATTAGATTTCGATAGTTATATTTGATATGGTTAGGTATATCATTAATTTCTATGACTCTACGACGGTTTTCTTTTTCCAAAATTTAAACATTTAATTTTTTAGCTTCGAAATTATCGCGAAATTTGAAAAAATCAAACCATAGAAATATATTTATAATTTAAATCAGATAAAAAAAACCGGACAAGTGCGAGTCAGACTCGCCCACCGAGGGTTCCGTACAAACTAGTAGATAAAAGGGGGAAATCATATTTTTTTTTTATATTTTCCGTCTTAAACTGAAAAAATATACATCGTAAAAATATTTAAAAACCTGTTTTAGCTTATTCTAATGAAGTTCTTTCATACGATAACCCACATGATACGGTTAAAGAACTTTAAAATTTGGACCCTCATTCCTTGCATAAAGACCCTATTTTTTGTGATTAAATTTAAAATGTCCAGTTTTCGGATTTGTTCCTATATGTGTACTCTAACACAATGCTTCTTGCTAAATTTCATAGTTCTAGGTCAACGGGAAGTACCCCATAGGTTTTGATTCCCTTGTGAGTGTCGAAATGTGCGTTTTTACGGCATATTCGGCTGTAACTTTTTTTTATGAAAACTGAGAAATTTGATTTTTCTTTCTGCAGCAAGAGACTATGGATCTGCGTATATATTTTTAATTTCAGCATGATACCTCTACGCGTTCCCGAGGTACAGGTCTTGACACCCGGACGGTCGGACAGACGGACAGACGGACAACAAAGTGATCCTATAAGGGTTCCGTTTTTTCCTTTTGAGGTATGGAACCCTAAAAATCAAAATCGGTTAATGTTTAGGGAATAGTTTTCTCCTATCTTCATACATTTCTCTTCACATTTTTGATTTGATTAAAAAACTATGTGCTTACACGGCGCGAAATCTAATTCATGAGCATCCTTCAAGCCTAGGCCTTCATCTACACATGCTACCTACTGATCACATGGGAAGCAACATTTTATAATGACACCGGGAAATATGATTGCTTCTGTGAATATTAAAACAAAACAAGGTTTATTTATTGCTTCTGTGCATAGGTATTAAAACAAATTAAAGATTTTTTGGATCTTTATACCAAATCGATCAATCCCACAGATTGTGAGTAAGTCTACTAGTTGAATGACGTGGATCCGCACTCTACTCTTGATCATTTTTTATAAAAACATATGTACATTCGGCTAGAGCTCGCCAGATATCGAGCGCCAAGCGTCCGTCTATCGAGGATAGACCACGTCGAAGAAGATCTATTTATTTACTCCAACCTTGAAAATGAAAAATTTGCAGGAAAGGAAGATGACAGTTCCATTTTGTACATTATGAACCGAATTGTTGCACAGGTACGGTCTTACTCATTTATCCAGCGGTGTAGTGCGCCGTGACCCCGCCTGCAACTGATCCTTCACTCGATTGAATATAACTCGCGCTTGTCTCACTCGCAGCTTCTCATTACCTTCATCTAACGTTGATGTACCACGACGCGACGTCGAGCGGATATTACTTACTATAAACCTGTTGTTAACTCACTTTCACATTCCTGTTTTCAATTAACTACCTAAATAGACCAAAGTTTGAAACAATGCCATCAAGCATCTGACGGTGGTTCTGTAGCGGCGTAGGATGTTCACACGGGCGCTCCGCAAGAGGGTGCGATTCTAACCTACAACCTTATTTTACATGGAAAGTTCTCTATGCTATGCCATAGCATAGAGAACTTAACTTAATATACCTATATACCATAGCAGTTAGCGCACTCTGTATTCTGTGAGCTAGCGTCTCTGGTATATGTATACTAAGTTTTACTTTGTATCAAAACGTAGGAGGATCAATTCACTGTGGTCCACGGCCTTGCAGGAATAATTATCTGAACTCTGTGTCCACGGCCCTTAGTTATATTATTTACATAATCGCATATGGCCGCGGGTCAAAGTCAATACCTGTATAAAGAAAGAAATAAATAATCATTTATTTTGGCACATTATACACTACAGCAACAAAATGATCAATAGATAGATTTATTCAGAGCAAGAAGAGAAAAATATAATAAATATAATAATACAATAATAACTAGCAAACGAAATAAGCATTCGTCTGTGTAGTGTGCGCATACGTAGCAATGTCACTTGGCCCTTACCTACTGGGGGAATGGAGGATCTATATATCATTCTGGGCAACGCATGCTTACCATGTTCGATCATTTTTTTTATATGGTAATAGGTTTGCGCTTGACCGCCAGCTCGTCGATGTTAAACGACATTGCGGTCTACAATGGAGCGCGCTTACCGAGAAGAAACCAATTCACTAGCGGTTTAAAGACACCCAGATTAAATCTATCGTAAAAGACCCACTAAGTAAGCATATTCCACAATCTAGCAGTCCGCACGATGAAAGTGGAAATAAAGCCATACCAATCACCACTGCATACAACATTTAAACATAACTTTACAGTGATAGAAATCGCCTCTAAAATATTTAAATCAGGTATTCTCCTGACCAGTGGAAACCTCCCTCCTTTCTGCCCCCCAGGAACACGGACTCGAGCCCGCGGCCAGCGCGGCGTGCTTCGACCAACTTCGTGCATATCTTACCAACTCGACGACAAGTTCCCTAGCGATGTCGTGAAGTATTTCTTCAGAGATTATCGGCTTTTAATTACCCTGTGAAAGTGCACACAGCTGCTTTGAATAATACGCGAAACTATCAACTAATAAAATACAAAACTATTATAGGTACCTACCTAAATTATAATAAATTAAAAAAGGTTCGGTTCAATTCAATTCAATTCAATTCTTTATTTTCTCCATAGACATCATTAGCAATGTTCTTGGATGCGTCAGTTAATACATTGCATGTTCTATTTCTAATAATAATAATTAAATTAATCATATAATAACAATTCACTAAGTAATAAACATAAAATGTCACTAATAAATTAATATGTGTAGGTATATAGCAGCTGTATAGGGGCATTGTCATGACTTATATCTAGTATATATTATAAATAAAAATAACTGAATACGCAGTCTGTTGTCAATTTGAATTATAATTAAAATAGAATTGAAATAGTTTAAAAATAATTACAAAATGTCACTTTAAATATAAATTTAAAATAGGCATGTTGCAGCTGTATATGGGCGTTGTCATAATTATACAATTATTCAATAATATATAAATAATTAACAACAGAGTGCGTAGTTTGTCACCTTAATAACCATGCTTCTTTGTCTTTGACATAGTGTTCAACTGTATAATATGCTTTTTGTGTTAGCGTTGTTTTAACATATTTCTTGAATTTATACTCATTTAATTCCAGCACTTCTTTTGGGATTTTGTTGTAAAATCTTATCGAATTTCCCAGAAAACATTTGTTGCTTTTTTGCAGTCTAAAATATGGTACTCTTAATTTATCTTTATTTCGCGTGTTGTAAGTATGAGTAGCAATATCACTATTTTTAAGTTTTTCCGTATTTTTTCGGGTATACATAATGGCCTCATAAATATATAACGATGGCATAGTCATTATACCAATTTTTTTAAATAACTCTCTGAGCGAATCTCTGGGTTTCAGATTATAAACAGCTCGAATAGCTCTTTTTTGTAATATAAATATTTTATTTATATCGGCCGCTGCACCCCAAAGCAAAATACCGTAACTCATAATGCTATGGAAGTATGCATAGTACACTAGCCTTGCAGTAGCAACATCCGTTAATTTTCTAACTTCCCTTATCGCATAGATGGCTGAGCTTAATCGTTTGCTAAGAGTGTCAATATGGGGTCCCCATTGTAGTTTTGAGTCCATCGTTATACCTAAGAACACAGTAGTTTTAACAAGTTCAATTGGTCGACCCATTAAATACATTTTAGGTTCTACATATTCAATAGCATTACAAAGCGAAAACTTGACACACTTCGTCTTTATCGGGTTTAACACCATGTTATTTGCTGAGAACCAATTACAAACCATATCTAAAATATCATGAATATATTGAAAATTATTACATTTCCTTGTTATTTTGAACAATAGAGATGTATCATCAGCAAAGAGTACTATGTCATTAATCATTTGTTTTTCTATTAAAAATGGTAAATCGTTTATATACACCAAAAACAAAAATGGTCCCAAGATTGACCCTTGAGGTACCCCCATTCTAATCAGAGAACCTGTAGACTGTACACCATTTACTGTTCAGCGGTTTGATCATGATAAGACAACAAACAAACAGAGACCCGTATGTTACTTTTGCTTATATATGTATAGTACCAAATTTGAATTAGGATACATACCTACATACAAACACTCAGGGAAAATGGCCGAAATCACACAAACCTTTATTCCTAAGATTTGTAGGCCGAACCTGTACAAGTACATACTCTTTGTAAGCCGAACCTGTACAAGTACATACTCTTTGTAGGCCGAACCTGTACAAGTACATACTCTTTGTAAGCCGAACCTGTACAAGTACATACTCTTTGCCTGTAGATTTGACTGAGCCTACTGACACGACTTTGTGTCCCCATAAAAGTACATAAATACCTAGCTACGAAATATGACAAATATTCGTACCTAGTCATGGGCGTATACACAGGGGGGTCCAGGGGGTACGGATTCGACCCAAGCCAATTTTACATCAGAAATTATTAACGCAAAAATATTAACGCAAAAATATTTTTGCGTTAATAATTTCTGAAAGATCGAACAAAACTCTTAAAGTGCCGTACTAATAGAAGCAAATCAAAAAATAATCACTAACCAAAAAAAAAAATCTGACCAATTTCTGACTACCAAGGAAGTAGCGCGTAGATATAATTATGTTTGTAATTTTCTTCAAAGATAAATACCTTAATTAAATTTAGGAATAATAAATTGGCAATCAATGCATTCAAATAGTTGTAAATATATATTTTTGCTAGCGTAAGAGTCACTCTTATTCAGTCGGGTATTTCATTTTTTCTTTTAACACATATAGAATAGAGTAGAGTGGAGTGGAGTGGAGTGGAGTGGAGTGGAGTGGAGTGGAGTGGAGTGGAGTGGAGTGGAGTGGAGTGGAGTGGAGTGGAGTGGAGTGGAGTGGAGTGGAGTGGAGTGGAGTGGAGTGGAGTGGAGTGGAGTGGAGTGGAGTGGAGTGGATTGGAGTGGAGTGGAGTGGAGTGGAGTGGAGTGGAGTGGAGTGGAGTGGAGTGGAGTGGAGTGGAGTGGAGTGGAGTGGAGTGGAGTGGAGTGGAGTGGAGTGGAGTGGAGTGGAGTGGAGTGGAGTGGAGTGGAGTGGAGTGGAGTGGAGTGGAGTGGAGTGGAGTGGAGTGGAGTGGAGTGGAGTGGAGTGGAGTGGAGTGGAGTGGAGTGGAGTGGAGTGGAGTGGAGCAGATTAGAGTAGTGGAGTGGAGTAGAGCAGAGTAGAGTAGAGTAGAGTAGAGTAGAGTAGAGTAGAGTAGAGTAGAGTAGAGTAGAGTAGATTAGAGTAGAGTAGAGTTTACTTCAGTCATGCAAATGCTGAGCTCTCATTAAAACGGGTGAAATCTCCCGTAGAAAACTAAATTAAGCTAAATGTACATCTAGTTTAATATAAATTAATAATGTTCCCACGTTACTTTATACATCTTTATTTACAGTTATACTTTGTTCGTAGCTAAATTTTCGTGTATTTTAATGTTTATAACTAAGATTGACGTTTAGAAGATTGACATTAAATAAAAAACCGGACAAGGCGAGTCAGACTCGCCCACCGAGGGTTCCGTACAAACTAGTAGATAAAAGGGGGAAATAATTTTTTTTTTATATTTTACTTCATAAATCGAAAAATATACATCATAAAAACATTTAAACCCTGTTTTACCTTGTGCTAATTAAGCTCTTTCATATGATACCCCACATGATACGGTTAAAGTACTTTAAAATTTACTTAAAATTTTAATTTAACCCTCTTTCCTTGCTTAAAGACCCTATATTTTCTGATTAAATTAAAAATATCCAGTTTTCGGATTTCTTCCTATATGTGTACTATAACACAATGCTTCTTGCCAAATTTCGTAGTTCTAGGTCAACAGGAAGTACCCCATAGGTTTTGATTCCTCTGTGAGTGTCGAAATGTGCATTTTTTACGACATATTCGGCTGTAACTTTTTTTTATGAAAACTGAGAAGTTTAATTCTTCTCTCTGCAGCAAGATACTATGGATCTACGTACATATATGGTTTTAATTTCAACTCGATACCTTCAGGCATTCCCGAGATAAAGGTCTTGACACCCTGACTGACGGACAGACGGACAGACAGACAGACAACAAAGTGATCCTATAAGGGTTCCGTTTTTTCCTATTGAGGTATGGAACCCTAAAAATGTCTACAGACCCTGACATATATACAAACAGAAAAACTTGTAATTTTCAGTGAAATGAAGTTTAAAGATGTTTTTCCATCAAGGAAACTTTAAGTAGTCCATCCACACTCTCATAGCATGCACTCCATACTACTCTCTCTCTCTCTCTCACACACACACACACACACACACACTAACACTCACTTGCAGGGACACACATACTACTCAATATAACATAATTATGTACTACGACATTTGGGAGTAATTTGATTTGAACCTGAGTACCTACAGTGAAATTGTTTTCATTAGATTTAATTTAATTTTAACTTAGTTTAATTTAATTTAATTAATAATTAATGTGTAGATGATTTATGAATTAAGGTTTATAATTGCACTGTATTCAAAAACTTATCACTTAAAATATATAATAACGTAAATCTAATTAATTGATTAATTTTTGTAATAGTTTTTATTTGATTATTTTAATTATTTTTTCTCTTTGAAAATTACTGAACATTATTATTAGTTAGCATAATTATTATTAGTTACAGAAATTTAAATTGCAGAATCTATTGCACTTTATAAATGTTATGGATAATTTTTTTATGGAATTTACTATTTGAATATAAAGCCGGAAATGTGTACCAATGTCAGCGCTAAAACTCACATAATAAACTGTCCAACGGGTATCCAAGATACAGGCTTTGCCTAGTTTGGGGCCCGCAGGAACAATAATATAAGGTTATTGGTTAATTATTTAAGTAAGTAATTAATAGAAACTTTGTAAAAAGCTACAATTTTCAGAAATAAATATTATTATTATAGGTATTATAGAAACCAGTACTCGCTGCGTATAAACTGCGCAAATAAAGAGGCAAATAGTAGTATTTTTTTGTAAATTTTTGTATCTGCGGACACCCTCCATGAGAAAGCTATAGCTACGCCCATGTACCTAGTATCGCTGTTAGCTATGCTTGATATTCTGTTGAGTGTAATTTTTAATAAAACAGTTTTGTATATATAGAGTTTGAGTATAATGTATTTCTTTTGTGATTGTTTCAGATGCAAAAGTTTCCAAAACACGAAGCGCGGCGAGGTGTGTCGTATCCCCGGATGTGCGGTGACGCCATCTGTGGGCGGCCTGCCGACACCTATACGGATGCCGCACGTACAGCCGGAAACATTTCGCTTGTTCATTCAGTATGTTTACACTGGAAAGGTACAAAATTAAATCATTTTATGTCCACTTGTACAAGCTACAATATTACCTTTTGTTTCACCTAGAGCCTGGCGTCCTATGACAACGTATCGTTTTTATGTATTTATCTATTTTAAAATGTTAAAGCGCCATCTAGTGTTGAGTAGCAAAATCTTGTCTGTTAGTTTATGACTAACTTATAAAAGTACTATCAAAAACTGTCAGATGTCGCTAAAAATAATTATATTGGGTTAATAAAATAATATTTTCTTGTAATGTTTTATTTAGTTACTACTGCAAGATTCAGGAGTTTTCGAAATGATGACTCTAGCTGCTGACCTCGGTGTGGAAGACCTTCGAGCAGCCTGTGAAGATCACGTCACATCTACATTGAGCGTAGAAAGCGCTTGTACTTTATTAGCTGCAGCTATGGAAATTCAAGATAGGCCTGGTAAAACACCCACACATTGTACAATATGTTTAATCAAACCATATATTTATAAATTTCGCTACTCAATACAAGGTGCGATGGTGGTGTAATGGTCAGCATAGTTGCCTTCCAAGCAGTTGATCCGGGTTCGATTCCCGGCCATCGCACATTTTTTACACCCGAAAAAATTACAAAGTTTTTGTTGACTTATTAATACAAAGATTTTTCCAATTCTTCAACATGGAATAATTGTTCGTTTACACCGTTACTTTTCTTAGTGATCAAGACATATCAAATAGTTTATTTTGATGTTTACTGAACAAAGATAACATTCAAAACCCTAACGTCAATGTCAAAACTTCTTCTTCTTCTTTTTGTCCCCTCACAGGGCTTCGACTCGCGCGGTTTGCGCAGTTGGCATTTTCAAGTTTCGTAAATATTAACGTTTTAGTTTAAAGTTATGGAAACGAGTCATGCGAAAAATGTCAAACCTTCCGCCCGCGATGGAACATGGATGGAACGCCACTTTTGGAATTTTTGGCGGGAACGTCCTTAAGACATGTTATTGCTCTATTTTATTTTCCTCAACTTGTGTTATTTCGAATATTAATGCGATAAAAATGGTGGTGTTTTATTAATTAAGTGTTCGATCAATTGCGTAAGTGTGGGCAAGTGAAATAAAGTAGTGAAACGTGTAATTTCACGTTGTCGGCAAAACTCCATAGAAGCTGTCAGTATAGTCGTCACCACTTTACTGAAGCACGACTTGAATTTGAAAATGACTGTTTTTTGATATTGACTTTGATTGTGACATGACTTTTTTAACTTGTTTTATTCAAGAAACTTGAAGAAATATTTTATACTTGACACTGGCAAATGCTCTAAGCGGGCACAAATGCATTTTTTTTTTAAAAACGCCACTTTTGTACCTTTTTTTTAACTGTTTACCGGCTCTGGATTCTGAGTTCTTTGAGCCAAACTTTTTTATCTGTTGCTGACAATCGCCATCTGTTAATTTTACAGTAGATCTACTATTATTACCATATTACTTTATAATTTGTGATTATTACAGAACTCTACTACTCTTTTCTAGAGCTAGTATTTTAAAATTCTTACTATTAATTATTATAGAAAATAAAATTATACAAAAGCAATGAAATAAATAATATGCGAATAATTTATGAATTGTGCAAATGTGCGTGAATAGAATAAGTCTTTATTGCAAACTGTGAAATAATATATCTTGGTAAATTTATATCAGTGCATCATGTTCACGTCTTCTGAATATTTACTTTAAAAATCTATTAAGATATAATATGTTATAGGCAACAATTTCAAGTATTCTAATCAAATATAAAAATAGAAAAAAACGTAAATATTTATTATAAGTATGTATATTTTTATTTTATATATAAAAAACCATCTTACTTGTAAACGCTCACTAAGCACATTTTAGTTAAACAGTATTTAGTTCCGTTCTCGCGCGTGACAGTTTCCATCTGATAGAAGATGACAAGTCCTTATTCAGTGAATAAGATTTATCATGCGTTTATCAGTGACACTGACAAACATTGCTGAATAGCCTCGGAAATAGGTTATTTTTACTTCGTTTTTAACCCCTGACCAAAATGAGGTGTGATATAAGTATATGTATATATCTGTATACCTGTGTATCTGTGTGTCTATCTGTGGCATTGTAGCTTTAAAACGGATGGATAGATTTTGATATTTTTTTGTTTAAAAGAGGATTTCGTCGAGTGTTATTTTCATCAAAATTGGTTCT
This sequence comes from Lycia hirtaria, assembly GCA_947563715.1. Lineage (NCBI taxonomy): Eukaryota > Metazoa > Arthropoda > Insecta > Lepidoptera > Geometridae > Lycia > Lycia hirtaria. The sequence continues at coordinate 37,179,270 of OX387385.1, forward strand.
GCCTTTTTTTTTAAACGTCAAATTCAAAGTAAAATTTGCGTTTAAAACGAGTGACAACATGCGTTTTGTAGTAAATGAAATATGAAATAAATAAATAATAATAGTTTATTTGAAATAATATGATTAATTTATAACAGCTATGTTTAAAATATTAAACATATTTTAAAATCAGCCCTGGCAACATCGTTTTGATGACGCTTCAACGCTTGCCGCTTGAGGAAGCCATTCTGTTTGGTTTCTTGGCGGTTTTTGTGTTAATTTTACGAAACTAAAGGATTATCCAAAACATACCATGGCGTACAAAGGCCCTCCGAAAGTCCAGAAGGTGATGGTGCAGCCCATTAACCTCATCTTCCGCTATTTGCAAAACCGAAGCCGGGTGCAAATTTGGCTCTACGAGAACGTGAATCTCAGATTGGAGGGACACATTGTGGGATTTGACGAATACATGAACATTGTATTGGACGAGTCTGAGGAGTACCACGTCAAAACGAAGAAACGCCGCTCTATCGGGAGGATACTGTTGAAAGGCGACAATATTACTATGATACAAAATGTGAACTCGAGTGCCGCTGAATAGCGTAATGTTAGGTTATAAAAATATTGTTCTAAGTGCACCTTCATTCCTAGTGATTTTATGTTTAAGTGTCTTTATTATCTGATTCCACTCAGTGTCGACAACATTTTGTGTTAATTATATTCAGAGTTAAAATTCATCTCAATGCTGTATACGACTATTCATTCATAGTCAAAATAGACCTTTATACAGAATAGCGCTATAATATTGTGACAATATTACCTCCATGTATTCAACATTGACTAAAGACAATGTTGAGCATTTTCAGTAATTATAATAGTGTGGGTAAACTTAAAGGTCTTGTAAATTTGAAGTAAGCCGTAATATTTTTAATAAACGTAAGGTTTAGTAAAATAACTTTATTTTATTTTATCAAATCCTGCTAAAGTTCCTCTTTCAAGCAAGACTGCAATGTTGTGTGTTCCATAGAATCTATTTATTATAACTCAAGCTAACAACAATTTTGGCTCATGCAAGGCTAATATAAGCTAACGCTGATACCCATTGACCTTGGAGAATGATTTGCCAATTTGAAGGGTCACATACACATCCAAATCTGGCTAAATGTACATATTACAATTTACATTCCTGACTGCCATTAGCGAAGCATGTTGATTGTAGATGATGTTATTTTTCCTAAAAAAGAAAATTTTATTATATCCTTGTACACTGTAACTTTACTTTTGGTGCCTGTGAGATAATAAGTAAGTAAGTTGTTATCTTGGAAGTATTATCTGAACCTAAATAGAAAGTTCGAAGATTTCAAGATTACACTTTCATTTTAACATAAATTACAGAAAATCTGAATTAAAACAAAATAATAGAGCTAATAATTAATAATATTTATGATCATGATTCCATGTGACAACAGTTCCTTTAATCTGTGGATCTCTTTAGGTTCTTACTTTAGATCTTGCATGATTGCATGGTCATTTAAATTTGTTTTGCGAGGTCAAGCACCCACAACTTTTTAACTAAAATATGCCACTGATTGTACAAAGTCAAAAAGAGCTAAAGAGCTGGAGCAGTACCTCCTCAGTTTATATCACCTAATACTAACTAGTTGTTATAGCAAATTAATGAAAGAAAAAAACGGTCAAGTGCATGTCAGACTCGCCCACAGAGGGTTCCGTACAAACTAGTAGATAAAATGGGGCAATCGTTTTTTTTTATATTTGAGTTGATTGAATGAAAGGTAAATTGCGGTTTACGATTTATGATGTATTAAAAAAAACTACTGATTGATTGATTGATTATTTTAGAAGTTACAGGGGGGGACACATTTTTTCACTTTGGAAGTGTTTCTAGTGCAAACTAGTTTAGAAAAAAATGATATTAGAAACCTCAGTATCATTTTTGAAGACCTATCCATAGATACCCCACATATGGGTTTGATGAAAAAAATATTGAGTTTCAGTTCTAAGTATGGGGAACCCCCAAAATTTATTGTTTTTTTTTCTATTTTTGTGTGAAAATCTTAATGCGGTTTACAGAATACATCTACTTACCAAGTTTCAACAGTATAGGTCTTATAGTTTCGGAAAAAAGTGTCTGTGACATACGGACGGACAGACAGACAGACATGACGAATCCATAAGGGTTCCGTTTTTTGCCATTTGGCTACGGAACCCTAAAAAGAATGTAAAATCACAAGTATTTATTTCTAAGATAGGATTACAAAATCTAAGTTGATGTTCAGACAGATATCAAGTTGTTGGACATGGGCCTCAATAGGCTGGTAATTTAAGACAAGCAAGCTGCATAAGCTCAGCAGGCAGTATTTTTGACTACACTACTTTAAAATAACTAGTTTCTAGTTATCTGACTGATAGCAAAACATGATCACAATATTAGAGGTGGGTGAATATTTTCTTCCATAATATTATTGAATCATTCTGTCTCGTGCCAGATGTCTATTCATTTAGTCATAAAAGTTTGAGAGTAAATTATTTGTTTGTGTATTATAGCCTGAATGTTAATTTTAAATGTAGATGCCAAACTTCCACATAACTTGTTTTGGAAACCGTAATCAGTTCTTCATCCTTTTATTTCTTTTCATATTGATTGTGTTAGTAAAGTACTAAACTTATTCCATTAAGTACAAATTATTCTGTGTGATTTCACTTTCATAGTAATGAAACCATATTCAACCTATCATGACTACATTCCAGGGGGCAAGAGTGCATCATCATTCATGGAGCGCTGCATCACATTCATCGGAGACAATGCAGCCGACTGTGTCAAGACTAACGCCTTCCTTAATCTGCCCAAGGAAGCACTGATCAAGCTCATCTCTTCAGATTTTGTTAGTATATTCTTGTAGTCCATAACTAGTCAAAGCAGACACATTCTACAATTAAGTCTTAACACTACAAGTATGAATGATCTAATTGCTCAACTAAACCTTTTAGTATTTTGTCGTGCACCAAAAGAGATAATGATCATTATCAACCACAAACTTATTCCTTTGTTAAATCTGTGGCATCAACAGTATAGAACTATATGCACTCTGTCTATACCTAGTTTAATATGTCAATCCGAGTTTAGCGTCTGTATATAGTGACTTAATATTTATTGCGTCGTAGTAAGAGTAGATATGTCTTGATTTGACTAAGTTTGGGTGTTTTAAAAATATCTAGGTATAAAATGATTTCAAAATGTGTTAGGATTTCGACACTCTTTCATAACTTTAAAGTAAGCAAGCAACAACAAACAAAACCAGTTTTTGACTAGTCTTGCAGCTCAGTTGGTTGTATGTCTTACCTGCTAAGCCATAGGTTGTTGGTTCGATCCCCCCCTTGTGTGATGAGCATGGATGTTTGTTTTGCGTCTGAGTGTTTCTATGTATCTTAAGTATGTATTTACAAAAATAAAATATATTATATAGGTATATTCTATCAGTCATCTAGTTGTCACAGTAAAAAGGTTTGCTTAGTTTGGGCTGGATGGTGTTGTGTGAAATGTCCACTAATATGTATTATTTGTAGTGTATTGTGTGGTTTACAGCTGTGCCTAGAAGAGGAGGAGGTCTGGCGTTGCGCACTGGCGTGGTCCAAGCAGCGCGCCGGCGTCACGCAGCCGACCGCGCACTGGACGGACGAGGAACGCGCACGTGTCTGTCTCCACCTGGCGCCGCTCATGCATCACGTGCGACTCTTGCTCATCGGTCAGTGTCACTAGTCACTACAACTTGTAGACTCACCAAAAAGGAAAGAGTAATATGCATCTTTTTTATTGTGAACTATATCTTTCTTTTAATTTACTAGTCCAGTCTAGTTCAGTATTCCATAACTCATCGAATGATATTGTATTCTCGTATTCACGTAATTCGTAGTACCTACTTAAATGGATGACCGAGCTCCGCTCGGATATTTTTATGACTAAAAATACGAGCAAACCCGGGTTCGCTAAAAATGAAACCTAGCTAGATCGATTTATCCTCGAATATACCTACATACCTTTCATCAAAATCGTTGGAGCCGTCTCCGAGATCGTGTCTTGTTCTTCAGGAAAGTTCACATCTAAGTTCTCTCATTCTCGTTCACATGTCCATGTCGTTCACTGAGTTAGTGGACTAAATGAACTACATTGGAAGATAAGTTCTACATGAGATAGTTGTATCGTAACTGAACTAGAGAAAGAAGGAAGAAAATATGTGAAGTAGTCCAATCGAACGATTCATTGATGAAGGACGGGTGTTCCAGACAGCGCCGTGTTCGCGGAAGAGGTGGAGCCGACGGGCGCCGTGCCCATGGAGCTCTCCCTGGAGCGGTACCGGCGCGCGGCGCTGCACTCGGCGCCCTCGCACCCCGACAAGAGGACGCAGCCGCGGTAACACGTCCTCTCCTCTCCAGCTCTAACTAGAACACTCCATCCTGAGCGGTTACAGGCCGCAAGTGCAGTGCAGCGGCAGTGTAGCACTCGCGCTATGCATTGCTGTTACTACTTTGTTTTTACTTACTGTAAAGCAAATAGAACCGAAACGAAGTGTATCGAACGTGTATCAGAAACGAAGAAATCCGTAGACGTACATAAGTCACCGACATAACACAGCGGATTAGCAAGTTGAAGTGGCAGTGGGCAGGACACATAGCACGTACAACTGACGGCCGATGGAGCCGAACAGTTCTCGAATGAAGACCACGAACCGGCAAGCGCAGCGTAGGAAGACCATCCCCATGGTGGACAGAGGATGCTGGAGGCGGGAAGACGCTGGATGCAGGCTGCTTCAAACCGGTCTTTTTGGAAATCCATGGGGGAGGCCTATGTCCAACAGTGGACTTCTTGTGGCTGAGATGATGATGATGATGAAGGCAAACAGTAGGGTGATGCCGCTATCTCGGTCGCGCGCGGTACATTTTTGATATAAAATTATTGAAATTACTTTTGAAAAATATTCTCTCTTTAACTTCAAAGGAACACTATCACAATGTATTAATAATGAATACCTGTTAATGTATATACTGAAATAAACGTGTAAGCGTGTAAATGTTGTCTCCATCCTACTCTTTACTCTTTGCCTGTACTAAATAGATCTTAATTTGATCACCTACTCGGCTGATGGTAAGCGACATTATGGCTGAAGATGGAGGACGCCGATGTAGAAGATGTTCACTATTGTTGTATTTATACGAACTTCTCGGGCTAAATATGTGTACATGTGTAAAATATCGTTACACACAGTCCTGTGCAGTATGCATCATGTGGACCGAAGTCGTGGTGTAGACATCGGATTGTAGGCCGTCCAATGAGAAATGGATGAACTGTTACTGGCAACATAAAGCTTAACATCAAAATGTTCCAAATTTCTGACAATATTGAATGCCCGAAGAGGGTAAGCTGATAATTTTATATAATGCACTATCACCTAGCATACCTGTAAGTATTAGCTATCAATAAATATATCTGAATCAGAAGAGCGAATTGTTCATGTCATTTTTTTTTTTTAGATTAGAGTTTTTTTAAATTATTTTTTTATTCGACGATAGGCTTGCGCTTGACCGTCAACTCACCTGGTGTTAAGCGACAGTTACGGTCTACGATGGAGCGCGCTTGCCTAGAAGAAACCTATTCACTCGCGATTTGAAGACACTTAGATTATATCTATTCGGAAAGACCCATTCAGGAAGCGCATTCCACATTTTGGCAGTACGCACAATGAAAGTGGAGCCAAAGCGTACGTGTTTTCGGAATATCAACCATGTAACGATGTTGCTGTTTCGTGCTTCTTACTGTCCGATAGAAGAAAGGGAATGAGATCATGCAAAGCAGACGCACACTCCGAAATGTATACGATAAAAAACCGATCTTTTTTGTATGCAAGATTAATTTACATTTGACCATCAACACTGTGACCGAGGATGGAGCTCGTCGATATATAAGATATTTAGATATCTAGCCTTGAAAATTCCAAGACTATGGTTTTCAGGAAACAGAGATGGCGATCCAAATCTCCAATTGATGAAATAATTCCAAGAATGTTTGTTATTACATTCCAGGTTGGCCGTGAACATGTTCACCGGATCCCTGATCCTGCAGCAGGAGAAGAGCGCCTTCCAGTCCCTCATCAACAGCTGGTAACGTCGTCCTTGTCATTACACCCTCCTTCCTTCCATCCTCTTGCAGGGTTAGCATGGAACGTACACAAATCATCTTTATACCGTTTTATCCACCTTTCAGAGAAAATAAAGTGTGCACTTAGAACTGACATACCAACGTGGATAAAAACGGTTTTTAACCGACTTCCAAAAAGGAGGAGGTTCTCAATTCGTCGGTTTTTATTTTTATTTTTATGTACCCTGATTACTCGAAGACACCTGGACCGATTTGAAAAATTCTTTTGTTTGTTTGAAAGAGTATACTTCCCAGGTGGTTCCATAGAAATTTTATTCATTCAGGTTCAGGATTTTGGTTTTTATAACAAAATAACCGGAAAAATATGTCTTCCAAGTAAACGAATTGCGTATTTTGAAGTCGGATTTTTTAGTTTTAAGTTTTTAGGAAACGGTATTACATACTATCTAGGTAGAACATTAGAGTTCAAAGTATAATGTTAAATGTGAACGCATGGTTGTGCGCGTGCGCAGGTGCGGCGTGGGCAAGCAGTCGTGGCGCGTAGTGTACCGCGCGAGCACGCACGGGTACTCGGCGCGCGCCTTCCACGAGCACTGCGACGGCGTCGCGCCCGTACTGCTGCTAGCACAGGTCACACTCACTTCACTAATGTAACGTACTAACTGCAATGACAGTTTCTAACAGAAGGACGCGAGACGCTAGCTCGCAGGTGGAGCCGCACGAGTCCCCCGGACTCAGCGGGACTCACGTTTAGTTGCACTTCGACCATTGTTGTGATGCTCCTGAATACTTGCATCATCGGTAATGTCACTATGTCGATTTTAAATTCTTTGAATTACGCGTGACTAGGTCCAAGTTTCTCGGTTGCTACGCAAGCACGTCACGAATATAGTAAGTAATAAAGTGATGTTTCGGGATTTAAGGAGTGCGGCCCACGTGGAAACCCGCGTCCCACGAACATCTTATCCAGAGTCGAGAGTCGACGTGTTGACTCTAACAAAAATTACCACTTCTAAAGCTTAATATTTTGTAAACGGTTTCCTATACGGAACCCTAAAAATGAGTTAAGACAGTTAGTGATTCAAGCATCGAGTGTGATATTGGTAATGATGTATGTGTGTGTGTGTGTGTGCAGATCGGGCGCGGCGAGGTGGTGGGGGGGTTCTCGGAGGCGGGGTGGAGTGGGGGCGGCGCGGGAGGAGGTGCCGGGGGGTACATCCCCGCGGAGCGCGCCTTCCTGTTCTCGCTCTCGGAGACGCCCGCCAAGTTCACGCTGCACAAGAAGCCCTTCGCGCTCTGCTACCACCCGGAGTGAGACGCCTCGCATCACCACTCAACATCATTTATTCATTATATTATACAATATCTCATACAAGCAGCGGGTAGACGCTGGATGCAGGCTGCTTCCGGTCTTTTTGGAAATCCATGGGGGAGGCCTATGTCCAGCAGTGGACTTGTTATGGCTGAGATGATGATGGTGATATTCATAATTATGTTCGTCATAGCTCAGTTGGCCTAGCCTTCTAAGCTGAAGTTTGTGGGTTTGATCCTCAACCAGGATAAATATTTGTGTAATGAGCATGGATATTTATTCTGCGTATTTACAGAAAATATTATTTGTATTACTAATAATACTTAATGAGTTATATAACACGCGATCAGTATTATCACGCGATCCGCGAACATCACGATAATATCGCGGCAGTGTCGAGGCGTGTCGCAGTATCACGGTAATATCGCGGCAGTATCTTGGCGTATCACAGTATCACGGCAACATCGCGGCAGTATCGAGGTGTATCACAGTATCACGGCAACATTGCGGCAGTATCGAGGCGTATCACAGTATCACGGCAATATCTATATTAGGTATCATGATAATATTGACCGTGTAATGTAACCTATTCTGTACTATAGATTTACATTGTATATGCATGTTCAAAGTTGTTAGTTTTCAAAAAAAAGTACGTAAGTACTAACAGTGCTCCGCGGCTTCACCCGCGTAGTGATGATAAACGACGATGATACAAGATAGCCTATGTCCTTCTCCAGGTAGTAAAGAATCGCCTTTCTTTCTCTGTCCGTGCTTGAGAAGTGTATGTGTAAACAGTATGAATATGTTGTGTTCAGTTGCGGGCCGATATTCGGCGCGGGCGCAGACCTGCTGCTCGCGCACAACTGTAACCTCAACACAGAGTCCTACAGGTACAGTACATAATATAGATGGCGCTTATCTTATTGAAATCTCTGAATGTAGCCACGAGCCGTCTTACTTATAAACGCAGGTCTTATCTTATTCACTGAATAAGGACTTGTCACTTTCTATCAAACAGGAACTGTCACGCGTGAAAACTGAACAAAACACTGTATTACTAAAATACGCTTATTCAGCGTTTATAAGTAAGACGGGAGATGTGGTACGCGTGTGGCGAGCGGACAGTGCTCTACTCTACTCTACTCTTTAATAGAGCTTATTTATGTATTAAATTGATTAGAGCATATCGTCGTTGTAAATCTAAAATCTCCGGTTTTTTTTTCTTTGAATATTTTTGTAGATGTAGACGTATTTTTATTTGTGACAAAAACAACCACAACAATAAGCACATGAAATAATCAAAAACAGTAGTTTTTGAGAGTGACACAAACTGCTCCAACTCAGCATTCGCTGGTTGAACTAACCGGCGCTGGTTTTCCGTTGGGAACGACAGGTGGCGCCACGCACGCACGCGGAACGAAACTAAAATACTTATAAAAAATAATAATACTTATAAAAAAATATAACTTTGGCGAGGCATCTATAGTAATAGTAGTAAGGGAGAAACAGAAATGATATACTCGTACTACAAAATCAGAAATATAACTTTATATTTTGTGTGGTGGTTTCATAGTTATAGCAATATATGTTTATAAGGTTCCGTAGTAAATAACGAACCTTAAAAACCTATAAAAAATATCCGAAAAAATATTTACACAGGTTATTTTAGATTTGCAACGACGATATTAATAATAATAATGTACATTTAAACCTGACCTGCAGCGGAGATCAATGAACATAGTGTAAGTGGCCTCTTGCACTTACGTATTTATTATTAATTAATTGCGCCTAGCCTAAGCGTGGGGTTCCTCACTACACTGGGGTCGCTGGCACTGGCACCAAAGGATATACAAGTGTAACTTTAAGAAACGAAACTTTATTCTAATACTATAATAATTAATCCCAAATAACTAAACCTACAGCCACACAAGTACTGGATATCGCCAGTGCGCAGTAGCTGACGTATCACTGACATACTTTACTCTAGCATACAAAATCCGCTGACATGCAATTCATTCACACTTACACATGCCCCTACAATATAATTAGTTACTCGCAGTTTTCCATAAATTATATCAAAGGACTGGAGATAGTATTATTTTTCGGGATAAGAAGAAATCTATGTGTTAATCCAGGATGTCAGCTACCTCCATACCAAATTTCATCAAAATTGGTTTAGTCGTGTGAGCGTGAATAAGTAACAAACATACAAACACGGTGAGAAACTGTCGCCTTTATAATATGAGTGTGATAGCAGCGTGTGTTGTCTCCGCAGCAACCTGCACTCGTACGGCGCGGAGGCAGGCTCGCAGCCAGCGCTCACCAGCGAGTACAACTTCACCGTCAGAGACTACGAGATCTTCACCACCAGCCACAACTAGACACCCCGGCCCCGACGCCGCCCCGGAGGACGCGCGCTGCGGAGACGCAAGCGAGGCACGCTTGCACCCACTGTCATCACGTCTTATACATACTATATTATATTCAAAGAAAGACAAAATACCCGACTGTAGAAAAGCGGGTTTTTTGTATGTTTGTTTGGTAGGTACGAGTAATGAGTAGTTTTTCCTGACCTCCTCAAGAGGAGGTCAGGAAAAACTAGTTTTAATAAAGCATCGATTTAGTAATAATGTTGTTTTGATTGTGCCATTTATTGACCCCTATATTTTATATTGCCTGTATATTAAGGAGATATTTCTTCAAGGCTAAATTTTCTTACAGATTCGAACTGGCGCACCTTAAAAGCGTTTATGTTATTTAAATATAATATGTATACTTATATTGACTGGCCTTGTGACTCAGTTGGTAGTATGTCTGCCTGCTGTGTCGTAGGTCGTGGGTTATGTGATGAGCATAAATGTTTGTTCTGTGTCTGGGTGTTTCTATGTATCATATGTATATATTTCCAAAAAAAAGTATATAATTATGTATTATATCAGCCATCTAGTTTCCATAGTACAAGCTCCGCTTAGTTTGGGCTAGATGGTGTTGTGTGAAATGTCCACCAAATATTTATTTATTAATGTTTGTTCTGTGTGGGTGTTTCTATGTATCATGTGTATATATGTATATATATACTAAAAAGTATATTAAGTATTCTATCGGCCACCTCGTTTCATAGTACAAGCTTTGCTTAGTTTGGGCCAAGGCCGTAGCCAGGAATTAATTTCGGGGGGGTGTTAACAAATATCTATTTATTTATTAATATATCAAATCAAATTGTTTATTTGCCAGAATGTGCCAGAATATAATTGACATAATGAACCACCTAAATATATATGATTAGCAATATGCCATGCGGTACATCGCTATACAAAAGCTAAGTAAGTGCCTAGTATACACGTTATATTCAACATCGCGATATTCTGCTGTGAAAATCTATTAAAAAAAGAGTAGGTACTATATTTATGATTTAGACCAGTCGCAATAAATCAATAATAACTACGTAAGTGCAACAAGGCCACTTACAGATATTTTCCAAAATTATCAATGTCCTTTTTTATTCTATCAGCCATCTAGTTCCATAGTACAAGCTTTGCTTAGTTTGGGCTAGATGGTGTTGTGTGAAATGTCCACAAATATTTATTTATTATTATTTATTTATATAAAATTGTTAATTATAACTATGTCTAACAAGTGAATTTGCTATGAGAGTGACACGCACCAGAGAACGATATTCCCAACTACTATGGTGATACTCTGATGTGTACAGTATGCATACTCAACAGTAAATATGATACGTTGGATCACAATTCACGCGGGCAGCTTCCGTGACTTAGTATTTTTGATAACAGATAAATGGACAGTTAATGTAAGTTATTTATTATTGGTTTTGGTGCGATAGTTTTCCGTACACGAATGAACCCGCGCCGAGTAAATAATAGTACCTATTACTTTACTAGTATTACAATCTGCTAATATTATTAAAGCTTTGTGCCTGTGATCTGCAATTTCACTCGCTGTCGTTCGTTATCAAACAGTTTTTTTAGTTTTTCCAGACTTATCACTATTACGTAGTAATAATACTAGACATGTGGCGTGTTTGGTACAAATATACACTTGCTTATTCAGTTTCAAACAACGCTAGCTTGTAAACAGTGCTCTGAGATGCTGAAGTTGCTAATCTTCATTTGCTTAACATAAGCTTTGTTAGACTGTAAGGTACATATGTTTACTTTAGATACATAAGCTAAAAAGATTAAAAGATTAATTTTGATTTTATTAACTTTATTATTGTCAATTATAAAATAAAATGTATATTAGCTAATTTTCTTCTGTATTGTGAAAGGAAGGGATGTAAGGTGAATGACGAATATGATCTTGTTTTTGTTTAATCTTATTTGACATTTTACATTTGTTTTACGTTTTTTAATTTTAATTTTTGTTCTGACATTATTATTGGATATTACGTTTTAATAATTAATTGTATATATTTTGATTTTATTAACTTTATTATTGTCAATTATAAAATAATATGTATATTAGCTAATGTAATTGGTGAATACCGTTTTAGATAAATAAATAAAAAGGTTAGATTGTCTAGTTGAATAAAAGTAATTTTCATCATACTAGTTCGTAAAGTTCGATTTCCAAGGCTAATACTAGCGTGGAAGAGTTCATTTTATTTCCTAGGGTGGAAAAGTAATTTCAAAATTTGGACAAAACAGAGCTACAAATTTTCATTAGAATATATTTGTTGAAGAGGTTGAAATCTTTGTACAATACCTTCATAAAATGAAAACAAATGGTTCGATTGAAGTAGGTCCTATGTTACCTGATAGATACACATAATATTATATTAAAATACCTAACTGACATGTTGTGATGTTAAATGTTAGTAATATCTACAATTATTTTTTTACTACTACCATTTACACGAAAACTGTTTGAAAGTGCGAAGAATATTATACAAATTGTGCCAAGCCTATAAAAAAAAACCTTCTTCTTTTTTTTACACGAGTCCGCGTTTGACCACCAACTCGCCTGTTGGAAAGCGAAGATGTGGTCGAAGATGAAGCACGCAGAGTTAGAATATACCTATTCACTCTGACCTTGAAAAGACCAATGTTGTAATTATCATGGAACAAAGAAGCCGGCAATTTGTTCCACTCTTTCGCTGTACCGATAAGAAACGTAGAATTAAGCCGTTTAGTACGAATATTGGGTAGATCCACAATATAAGGGTGGTAGTGTGCTGATTTTCTACTTGTTCTGTGGTAGAAAGGAGATGGTAAAATAAGGTCATGCAGCTCAGAAGCACATTCTCCGAAATGTATCCTGTAAAAAATTGACAGACTTGCTACCATGCGGCGGTGTTCCAGACTGAGTAGCTTTTTAGTAACTAGCATATCGTCACCAATGAGTCGGAAAAACTTCTGCAGAAAAACAGTTTTTGTAGTCTAACTTCTGATTTTGTTATGCTTGATACGCTATTGAGTGTAGTAATTTTTTTGCGAGAAAGTATGCGAAAATAGCTGTAAAGATTATAAATGCTCATTCTTTCGAATAATTTTGGTAATGTCACTTTTTTATTACGAAAAAGTTCTTTGGAGGTTACGAAATAAACGTTTATTTTTATTTTTACGTGAGATTATTGTTATTGTAAAAAATATAGCCTAAGATACTCAGAAAGGGAAGATGAATCTAACGATACCTTGCACATCGTAGTCGGGTAAAAAGCAAACAGACATGATACTCGACGGTAAAATACAACTTTCTAGCCTAGTACAATACATAAACTAATTTTAAATAGGAAGAGCCTTTATTGTTTGCAATAAAACAATAATAATATACTTACAAAAAACAAAATAGGTACTTACCTACCCAACTAAATATGAACGAATTTCGTAGAGCAACTCAGGTACATATACATATTTGCGCAGGATATAGTAATGAGTATACGTTTTTACGAGAAAATATGCACAATATACTGATAATTTATTTAAATGGACATTCCTTAAAATAGTTTTTGCAAAATCAATTTTTTTATCGAAAAAGTTTGTTGGAGATTACGGTATTCCGTTATTCGCATTATTTTTATTTGTACGAATGTTGTATTATTACAAAAAAATACACTAAGGATGGAAGTAAAGACGTATATAAACTAATGACACCTCAAAATCTCACATCAATATCGGTCAAGCCTCAAAAGCTTGACCAGCTTGGCAGTTGGAGGTACTTAACTTAGAAACATATAACCAGCCCTCATACATATTCGAAAATTATAACCCTCATTTTTAGGGTTCAGTACTTCAAAAGGAAAAAACGGATAGGATATTAAGAATTTATTAATAAGTTCGTATAATAAAATTGTAACCAAAACGCTTCGTTTGGATTCTCCTCTTGCGCAAATTGTCCCTTCTATCTAAACCACGGTCAAATGTGGCGTAAAACGGCCTTATGGGTTTTTGATGCTCTGCCAACTCCATATCTAAGGGAAAACAAGCGTAATTTTATGTATATATTGGTATATATATTGGTCTCTAAACAGCCACTCGGTTCGTCTAACTAACCGTACATCTACACGGGGTCCGTCGTCATGGACACGGTGTTCTGTATGAGTAAGCCCGTCAATGGTATGTGTAGACTCGTAAGTGGCACTTGATTATCTCTTTTCCAGGTGAATAGAAATGAAAATGTATCTACTACAGCAGCCTAGAACGTTGGAGAGTCAGGCGATAGAAAAACTACGAGACTGGATCGTAATACAAGGCGTGAAGCTGATGTCGCTGGTATCGGCGCGACACCGACACGACGCTGAGACCGAGCCGGCGCTCGCGCGCGTCAGGGACTGTCTGGAGAGCAATGTGCCCAGGACGGCACATGACTCGCTAGCGGCGGAAGTAATCAGAGCGCTGGCAGAACTCTTCTAGAGACCAGTTACACCTCATGTCACGGACGTATTATAGAAACAATATTCACTAAGAAACTATCCTCTCTAAAGCTAGTCCACTTTTGAATTGAAATATTTACTTAACAGATTGACTACAGTACAGTCTAATCGACACACGCTCGCGGTTGAATGTAAATCTTTATGACATCGAGAATGTTAAAGTAAACATTATATCAATTGTTCAAATATAATTCAAATCTTTGCTTTTTACCCCACTGTACAAGAAGGAAGGTTATATTTTGCGAGTGTAAGTTTATAACTATGAATGTACATATGTATGTATGCGAGTATCATGGATGTTTCTATATAATCACCTACAGCCTAAACGGCTTGCCAGATTTTAATGTGCGAGGTGTCGTTAGATTAGTTTTTACTCCGTGAGTCTTATAGGCTACATTTTTTTATGCGAATTCATAACCGTTAACAGCAACTTTGCGCATACCTACTTTAAAAAAATACGCACATTCAACAGCGTATCAAGCGTAACGAAATCGTAAGTTAGACTGCATAGCTCGCTCTTCTGCAGTCGGGTATTTTGTTTTACTTATAAAATAATAGAAATGACTACTCACGGAATTTTTAGAACACTGATTTTTGAAGTGTCTTTTCCAGACTTAAGTACAGTAAATTTGGGGAGAGTAAAAAAAATCCGTTTCGTAGCCTATTTTTTGGAGACGCGCCTGTGGCCCTAATGGTAAAAGCGTCGGCTGGGATATGCGGGAGCAAGTCTCGTCGAGTACGGAACTTTTTAACTAGCTACAAATGTGTTAATATATACAAAATTCAATTAAACCCCAACCTATATAAAAACATTCGGAGCCGGAAGTAGTTAAATAAATTAATCGTGTAACTTTTTTATAGTAACAGCACAATGAGCGGGCCTCGCTCGAAGCCGCGGAAAACCCAGCCAGCTTCAATCAGACGCCTCGCGCCGTGCATAATCGATAGTGGTCCGTTACTGGCTCGGTGAGAGAGCTGTCCGTAGTGGACTCATTTCTTTTGTCGCTTCATAAACTAGCTGTTCTTGACGACATAATTAAGGCTGTGCAACACTATCTCGCTAATAAATTAATAAATATTTGTGGACAATTCACACAACACTATCTAGCCCAAACTAAGCAAAGCTTGTACTATGGAACTAGATGGCTGATAGAATATATATATACTTTTTTTGTAAATATATAGAAACACCCAGACACAGAACAAACATCCATGCCCATCACACAAATGTTTGCCCTGGGTGGGGATCGAACCCACGACCTATAGCTTAGCAGGTAGTCATACTACCAACTGAGCCACAAGGCATTAGCCTTGTGACTAATAAAAAATAGTTAAATAACTGATATATAATATATTTTTTTATTTATTAAATATATTTTTTTTAAGTTTTTTTGTCGGGGGCTTATGAGTTTTCTAAACTTATACTTGTTAACAATAATAAAAAAACGTGACAAAATTTCGTTATAAAACGGGCCAAGTACGTAACGCGTTCAGTTACTCATCAAAATTTAAGTACCTACCTACTATATTCTCAGCATAGTACCTAACTACGGAATCCTGACACTTAAGGACACCTTAAAAAGGGCTGCTTGCTGCTATAAGCCTATAATTTACAAGAAATTTTATTTTTTATCTATTTTCTATTTACTCCATTCATTACTAATTTGGTACTCCATTCTTTTCTTCTAGAAAAATGAAAATTCCCTACATATTCTCAAAGTAATCAAACGAATAAAATATTATACATTTTTAGCTGAAATCATTGCCAAACCAAAGTGATAGATAGATAAACTCTTTATTGTACACACTTTAGAAACTTATAATCAAGATAAGATATTTAAAAACTAGTGTAACAACAACACGGTCGCCCAAGATACAGCCTAGTTTGGGGCCCATAGGAATCGATTTTTTGATAATTTGTAACTCTTTTTAATTGTATCTAATTGCATAATATTGTATTTCTTATTCAAATAAATAATTATTATTAACTGGCGGGCTTATTGCTAATAGCGATATCTTCCAGACAACCTTAGGATGGAGAAAAGTGCTCGACCGATGTTAAGTAACCATTGCAGGCTGGACCGTGCTTTAAAGATGAACCTACTTCATCCGCGATTTAAAGACACCTGGGCTTATATCCATTTGGAGAGGCCCATTCAGGAAGTCAATTCCACAATTTGACCGTACGCAATATAAGTGGTGTAAAAGCGCTTCGTTCGAGTTTCGGAACATCAACCATGAAACAAAGTCGCTTTCAATAAATGGAAAAAGATGTAAGAAGCTATGAATAATGGTGATGATATTTGTAATTCTGAGTGGAGTGTTCCACAAGGTAAGTGCTCCCGTAGTTCTCGCGCGCAGCGGCGCGGCGCCAGTCGCTAGCTCTCGTCTCTTTCTACGCCCGCGACTGGGTTTCCCTACTCACCCGCGACTAATTGCCATTTTGATAAATAAGAACAATAGTTCATTGATTGGTTCCGCACTGAATTGCAACGATTTGATTTGGCCTGGGGTATTTAGTTTCAGTGCTCTCGAATCATATCCTAACTAGCGTAGCATAAATGCTACGCATCGAATTCGTTATTCGTAATAAGTTCTGCGTCTGCGCTGTCGTACAGATGTTTCAGCGCGACTGTCAGTGCACCTGGCGTCGCTGATAGATTAGAGAACAGAGCAGCAACCAGCTCTACGGCACTACATTGTACCATTGTATTGTCATCAATTCATTCTCTTTATTATTTTGGTCATTATTTGATATTAGCGGTGAGTTTTATCCGACATGATTTGTTTATTTATTTCAAAAAAATAACATAATAAATATAGTTACACAATTTGTGTTAATTTTTATTGTTTGCCTCTTCCATGTGTATAAATATGGATTAATATTTGAAGTAAACGAATTGTAATCTTAGTATGATCGAACCATTGGAAACCGTTTCCAATTTGATCGTACATCACATCACAGTCGTGAACCTTAGTAAAAACTAAAAACGGTGTTATTTTACAATACCTGTACAATAGTAGGGGAACCCGTGCACTTGTACCCTAATTACACCTGACTAGCAACGACATAATTAAAATAATCCTCCGGTGTTGTCTCCGTGCTTGTACCTAATCAATTTTCCAGTGAATGGTCGCCCCTCGTCGCTCGCCGGCCGCCGCTCGGTGGCTCGCCAGCATGCTCAGGTTTTACCAGAGCGTTGAACCTAGCTTACTCGTGTTCGATTACAAACAGCCTAGGTACAGTCGCTCGTAGATGGTTAGTGGCTAACACATGCCTAACGACTTGAAACTGGCAGTCCTCAACACGACGCGTTGGAGTCCATTGAAAAGCGGGCTAAGAAAGTCCAAATTCAACCAACGATTCTCTTATTCGGGTTGAGATCCGAGGCCTAGAACATAGCCGGAAAATTGTTAATCTATCCGTTTTTTGTCAAATATATTTCGATGAATTCGGTTCTTGTTCTATCGGACGGCAAGAAGCACGAAAAATCGTTTCATGGTTGATATTTTAAAAACTCGAACGCAACGCTCCACTTGTATCCTACGTGCCGTCTAAATGTGGAATACTTTTTTATTTCGAAAGATCAATTTCTTTCTAAATTACAAGTTGGCCTATCAGTAACAATAAATTCAGGACAAGAGTGTACCTGTCATATTGTCATCGGCACTCTTTGACATTCTTTTATCAGTCTTTTGTATTTGACCTTCACCCTGTGTTGTGATCGCTGAGACGTTTCACTATAATATTGGACTTTTTTAAACTATCACGGTCATTCATTAAAACACTATTATTATTAACGGGATATTAATAAATATCCCGTAAATATCCCGTTAGTATAATAATAGTGTTTTAATATTGGACTTACCCTGAAAGTCAAGCCACCGAGCTTCAACAAAGAGGGTTTAAAAAGGGTGTCTACAAGCACCTTTCCGGGTTAGCAAAGCAACAGTAATGTCAGTGATGTTGCAGTTGTCCATAGGCGACGGTTATCGCTTACCATCAGGCGAGCCGTCTGCCTCTTTGCTTCACCTATTTTATGAAAAAAGTAGCCTAGGTCAGGTTATATGGCCTTAAGAAATCTTAAATTGTAACTCTATGAGCAATGACATTTTCATCAAAGTCTATGAGTATGAATTATTATTGTCAACAAATTCTTATTGTATACTTACTTGTACACAAGGTAAGCAATACTCGACAGAGCCTGCATTACTGAAGGTTCGTTCATCTGGTTTTCCCTCGGCTACCTCGCGCGCGGGCGCGGGATCCCCTCGGTGTCACCTGCGCATAATAACATCATGTTCTAGATAACTCTGGTACTTAAACTGTTCGAACCGAGAGATCTAGATAATGGAGTGCAGTTTCCTGTCAGGGTTTCCATGTTGTCGCGTGCCGTGAGCCGCTCGGTGCGGCGCGAACACGTCGACCTACGCATGCAGCCCGCTACATGCAGGCGCCGGCGCCGGCCTGCGAACATTCCTACTTAACATTACGATCACGAACATTTTATGGACAATTTTAAATCTTATTTTGATACCGTTAATTTATTCATGTTGCAACAAGTAAGTTTAGAAAACTTAAAAAACCTTCGACTCAAAACATAGCTAAAACACTCAATCACGTGTTCTTTCAAATATAAATAAAAAACTATACTTATCAAAATCCAAAAAGGTCCATCCGTTTGAGAGCTATGATGCCACAGATGTCAAAATACCGACAAAAGTGGGGTGCTATAAGTTTGACGGGTGTATACAGATTACAGATACAAACGTCAAATTAATAACGTCCCTCTTTTTGGATAGTAGATTAAAATTATACAGTTTCAGTAGGCTTTCACAGCAGCAAAAATATTACATACATACGTATCAAATTGATAATCTCCTTTTTTTAAAGTCGGTTAAAAAAGTTAGAACCTGGTAGAGAATCACACAGAGTTAGAACCTGGTAGAGAATCACACAGAGTTAGGAAGAGTTAGAATCACACAGAGTTAGAACCTGTTCGAGAATCACACAGAAATAGAACCTGGTCGAGAATCATCAACACAGAGTTACTTATGGTTTTACAATATTAGTTAGGATTAGGATAAGTTATGATTAAGTTAGAATTGGATTAACATAATAATGAAAGTAAGTAAGTAGATACAAACAACTGTCTAATATTTATAACAAATAATGAAATAATATTTCACATACAAAGATAAATTGGTACCTACTTTACCTACACTAAAATGATAGTCACTATTACAGTTTTGTGCGTAAAATGATAATGTGTAATATTATGTTAATGTATAGTTTCCTTGTTCCCGTAGTACGAGTACGAGTAATGTTATCAGGACGACGGCGACGCGAGCCCGCGCAGAATAAATATATGTCCAAGGTGTGTCAATGTTGTTATTAATGTTAGATCATTTGTCATGTAGGTACCTACATAGTATTGTACTTCTATAGAAGGCCGATCATGTAATCAGGCTCATTTAATTCTGCCGATATACTTTTTACTCGACTGCGTAAGAAGGAGGGTTATGTTTTTCGAGTGTATATAGGTATGTATGTATGTATTTATTTATGTTTGTGGGTATGTATGTTTCTTTATAATCGCCTACAGCCTAAACGGCTTGAATGATTTTGATGTGCGAGTGATTTTTCTTCACTTCCAGAGTATCATGGGCTATATTTTTTTGTAATAATAATAATACATTTCTCGCAAAAAATGCGTTTTTTGTAATCAACGAACTTTTTCGTAATAAACAAATGGTTTTACTAGAATTATTTTAAAGAATGTGCATTTATAATCTTTTACAGCGATTTTACGCATACTTTCTCACAAAAAACGTACACTCAACAGCATATCTAGCGTAACGAAATCGTAAGTTAAACTGCAATAAACAGCTTTTCTGCAGTCGGGTATTTTGTTTGTCTTTTAACTTAAATACTTGTTTATGTTAGATCTACGATTGACCACCAACTCGCCTGATGTTGAGCGACTGTGTGGCCGAGGATGGAGCTCATCGATCTAGATGATATCCATTCATTCTAGCCTTGAAGATTCCAAGATATTCTTATACTATCGATTTATTCGTCAATTGTGGATCTACAATCTTGAATTTTTTAAATAGTATATAGCTTCGAGGTGGTCCCATACCTAATTGTTTTCATCAATTTTGGTTCACTAGTATTGGTAAGCCTCTCCGAAGTCTCCGATATTGTATAATTTGTTCGAAACCGTGATTAAACCGGCAGTTCGTTTTTTAATAGAA
Organism: Lycia hirtaria; assembly: GCA_947563715.1. Taxonomy (NCBI): domain Eukaryota; kingdom Metazoa; phylum Arthropoda; class Insecta; order Lepidoptera; family Geometridae; genus Lycia; species Lycia hirtaria. The sequence goes on from OX387385.1 coordinate 37,199,883, forward strand.
TATAAAAATTTATATCTATACTTGATAAATAAAACAAGAAAACTATCCTGGTACAAAGAGCGCTTTGAAGGGTCTAATATGATAACTGGATAGCATGCAGTGATTATCTGTTTCACCATCTTTGTATAATTCTGTGGTAGGTATGCCCAGTAATGGTATGACAATAAAACATTCGAATCTGAATCTAAAAGGAACGTCTACAAACATCAGCGACTCCACAGTTCCAGTAGTTAGTTACTGCTTAGAGCCGTCGTCTGCTTGTTGCGTGAACCAGACTGTGTGAAGTAGCGGCAGTCCATGACGGGACTGAATACCATCATACTGCAGCAAACATACATAACTATGGAAAAATATGACAAACTTGTTTTGAATTCTCCTAATCAAGCATCCCGGCAGTTTTACGGAACAATCACTTTGTATCAGGTGAGTTGCAATCATATACTTATCCTAAAGTTAGTAAGTTAGTCGTATAGACTGAGTGGTCAGGCCTAGTGTCATAGTTATTAAGCCGCCGATATACCTCTGACCTGGCTTGACGAATCCATCGCTACTCTCAGGATTCAAACCTAGAATCCTTCGCTTGCTCTGGATTCAACTGTCAGACACTCGACGGTAAAATACAACTTTCCAGCCTAGTACAATAAATAACTATTTCATCCCCTATCTCGGAAAGAGTATTTTTGCTCTTCAATATCTGAGTGCAAAAGCCGTTTTTATCCGCTAGAGGATAAAGTAAATTCAAATTTCGTCGTGTGCACTAAGTTTGGGAATTCAAACAAGTGAAAAACCTAAAATGAGCGATTCTAGCGACGAAGAAGTTTATTTGATCTCAACAGAATTGACTGTTAATAATGCGTAAATGAGCTTTCTCCCTCAACAATCACGCGAGAAGTATTTGAAACAGTACGATATGTGTAACACGTGGCGATTAGCTAAAGGAGCCAAAACTTTCTCCGAAAACGTTTTGCTGGCATATTTTATTATATTATCCGAGACCAAGAAATCAAAAGAAATCAAGCACTCTATATGGAGTACATATTCAATGCTAAAAACAACAATAAAGATGAAAAAAGGCATACATATCGACACCTATCCTAAATTAGTGGTATTTTTAAAAAGAGCCTCATCTGGTCATCAACTAAGTATTATTTGTTATAATTTAAAGATTATTCTGTAATACTTACCTATCATAATGTAGTAGTTAATACCTAAACTGAAATAAAAGTACCTATCTTATGATTAAAAATGTTTTTTTTTTTGCATTTAGTCATTTCCTCGCTGAGATGGGATGAAAGTTACGTGTTGCACTCGAGTGCAAAGATTTTTCACCTCTTGCTCTTTTGATTCCCTCGCTAACGCTCAGGATTCTAATTTTGAATTTTAGAATCCTTCGCTTGCTCGGTCATCAAAATTGAGCACGCGGTTAAAAAGCAACTTTTCACTCTTGTATAACTAATCCCAAATAACTATTACGATGTATATTTTTCGATTTATGAAGGAATAAAGAAATATATAATTTCCCCCCCTTATCTACTAGTTTGTAGGGAACCCTCGGTGGGCGAGTCTGACTCGCTCTTGTCCGTTTTTTTATATAAAACAACCGGGAACTACAATTTAACGTGTCATCCGACCTACGGTAGCGCTCAGAAAGAAATGCCTCTCACGGTCACCCATCCGAAGACTGACCGGTCTGTCCGTTGCTCGACATTGGTGATCATTCGAGAACATCTAGTCAAGCCTCGCCACAAGCGTACGTCTATCCTGTAAAATAATTTGGTTTTACCGTCTGGTGTCTTGGGATGACGCGAGCCCAGCCTCGCACAAACAAGCTGACTCCTCTCGTGTGTGGTCACATTATCTGTTAGAACTTTGCTACAATAATAATAATAACAGTATGACGTAGAAATAAGTCGGTGATCTCTGGTGTACGGTGGTACGAATGTAACGTCAAACAGTTCATGATGTTTGAATGTGACAATTTGACTCGTCATATCGGATAACCTTAGAATCCCCAGTATATATATTTTATAATATTACCCTACGCTTAGAACAGATATAATTCAAATAAGAATAATGAATATTTATTAACCTTGAATAACATACATGTTACAGGTAAGTCAGATTTACACATATTATGATAAATTAACTAAATTTTATGATAATAGCATAAATAAAATGATATAATCGATTTAATTTAAATTATGGTATCCAATAAATTTGAATTACATTTGTTTTAAGACTCCAACCGTTAAAACAAGAATAATTAAAAATATCAATATCTATCATTAGAAATATATTATCTAGTTAATTAAGTATATATACTAGTACAACTACAAATACCAAAATATTATTATATTTTTGCTACGCGTGACTGTGCTTGCTCTGTATTTGTAAAAAATGAGGATTTTGAAAGATCCATTTCCATATATTCACTTAATTTATAAAAAGGGTTATTTTCAAAGAAAGATTTTAATTTATGTTTAAACATACTATAATCAAGTTTGCTAATACAATTTGGCAGCTTATTATACAGTAATATTTTGATGTGACGCCCTTGTTTTTCTGCTTTTACTAACCTAGTCTTTAGGATATACAACTTCTCTTTATTTCTTAAATTGTACGTATGCTTATCTTTTTCTGCTGTAAATCAGCTTCATGTATTTCTAGTAGGCTTGTAAAGTGATATCACCGTCATTTTTTTTTTGAAATCCATGTCATATGTACACATAAAATAAATATGTCATTGCTATTATTATAGGAATATTCATGTATTTAGAAGAAAAAAAAAGTATTATCAGAAGTGTACAATGTTCATTGCATGATTTTTAAAATGACATGTGTTAATTTTATGGAAATTCTTTTTATCTTTGATTATTATATTTTTATTTAATTTAATATAAAATTATTTTTTGACATCAAATTATTTCTATTTTATTTTTGTTATGTGCATGATGCTATCTCCGTAACACCTGGACACCGCGCGCGACGCGACGTAAGTAAGCAGCTGAATAATATTGCAGGTCCTATGTAAATAGGGCGAATTCTGTGATTGCAACATATTTCGAGCAATTGTTGCATAAAATGTTTGTATTGTGCAAATAAATTATCTTTATCTTTGTCAATATTAGTTGATTTAGTTTAAAATTGATCAATTTAGTAACTATGACCTATAACATGTACCTAATTCACTACACTCACTAAATGTGTCATTCTCGTAGGAATGATTACCGTCTGGAGGAAGTGTTTTGTTTGTTATATTAATTAATTCAATTAACACATAAATTATGACGTATATTACGAGAAACATGTTAGTAATATCTACATAACTTTGACCTATACAAGTACATATTGGTACCTAAGTGTAACATAATAAATAATTATACTCGATTCCCAATACGTTTGTTTTCCTCGTGGTACGTATACTGTAATCATGATAAAATCTTGGTTACTTTGATAACGCCCTTGTCTTCAAACTAGGGAAAAATATGATTTATATTAAAAAACCGACAACACACCATCATCTTTAAATTTAAAACAAGTTATGTTTCTCTCTGCTCTCTTAGAAGGTCTAACTCAGGAATGAATTGTACTTTATCTGTTTGTGAGAGGTATAATTAATTAGATGCCTGTCACGGCTGTAAATTATACTAACATTTGTGTTTATAAAAAAACCGGACAAGTGCGAGTCAGACTCGCACCCGTACAAACTAGTAGATAAACGGGGGAAATTATATTTTTTTTATATTTACAAAATTTTAACCAAAAAATATGCATAGTTAAAATGTTTAAAATCCTGTCTTAGCTTGTGCTAATAAAGCTCTTTCATATGACACCGCACATGTTATGGTTAAACTTTAAACCACTTTAAAATTTGGACCCTCCTTCCTTGCATAAAGACCCTATTTTTTTGTGATTAAATAAAAAATGTACAGTTTTCAGATTTTTTCCTTTATATGTACAATGCCAATGCTTCTTGCCAAATTTCACAGTTATAGGTCAACGGGAAGTACCCCATAGGTTTTGATTCCCTTGCGAGTGTCAAAATATACGTTTTTTGCGACATATATTATTCAGCTGTGCAAAACTGAGAAATTTTATTTTTCTTTTTGCAGCAAGAGACTATGGATCTGCGTATATGGTTTTAATTTCAACACGACTTTCACGCGTTCCCGAGATACAGCTCTTGACAGACGGACAACAAAGTGATCCTATAAGCGTTTCGTTTTTTTCCTTTTGAGGTACGGAACCCTAAAAATAAAGTTTATCGGCCCTCGCCCTACGTCCCGAAGAATTTCTCTGACATATAGTTTTCAGCTGTTGGCATCATGGAAACGGCGTGTATTTGCAACCTGCCCTTCAAGTTAATCCAACAAAAATGTACATGTATGATATTGAAAGCGTATCCAGTCTATTTTGCCTTTTTTTGGCATTTGTAACACAGTGACGTGTTTATACGTAGGTATAATATAAGGCATATAATGTAGGTCATGTTTATTTCCTTCGCACAAGGCCGAGACGAGATCGCCGACCCTCGACGTCACGCCGCGCATATTCATCACCTCTATGCGTGATACTTGATACTTTTACCTTTGGCTCGAGTTCTTGAGTTTCCGCAGGAAAATCTGTCCGCTTGCCATCCAGTTTGCTGTTGGGATAGGCCAAGTGGGTTACCACAATCTTAATAGCAATTTTATTTCGATATTACTTCGACCTTTGTGTTGCTCTCTCAACTGTAGAAAGAGCGAGACAAGAGTCATTGTATTATTGAAATAAGACGCTCGTGTTATTTCAATTCGTTGTAATATGAATTTAAAACTATTTTTTTATTGCCGGTTCATGTTTGTGTTGCTCGTCTAAGTTCCTATAGATGCCGGGGTCTCGATAGATTGTGAGTGAATCAATTTCTTCGTTGAACTGATATGTGTGACCGCGAGATGTGGTCAATCGCGAACTTATAATTTTTTTTAAAAGACCTACTCTACTGACATTTACCATAATTTATAAAATATCGTGTGGCAGGTGTATGGTCCACATGGGATACAGAACATAATATATAGTTACTTTGTACCATTTGAAAACGAATGATAAATGATAAATAAATGATAAATTCGTTTATTGAGATAAAAACGGAAAAAGACCAATTACAATTATCTCACAATATTCAAAAATTATTCTTAAACAAATGTCTGAGGATTACAAAATATTCATTATATAAATACAATATCATTTAAAATGTCAATACAAAAATGTCAAATGGGCAATACGCCTAGTATGTCAATACAAAAAAATAATTATGTCATACAAAGTAAAATATACCGTTCAGGTAAGTACTCAGAGTACCAAGTCAATAAACTCAAAGGTTATCGTCAAAGTCCAATGAATCATCAGGCTTTTTACACCTGTCCCATTGATCCAATAGATTTTCACAATAAGTCAAGGAGGTACTTAAAATAGTCTTCCAGTTATCACAAAAGATGTCACAATCAGGGTTGGCAGCAAGGAGTGCGTTTAAGTGGCGACGGGCACGATTCAGGGGCGACATAGAACGTGCTACTGTGCGACCGCGATCTACGTGGAACAGGTCATGCGGGCGACCACGTCTGTTTGCTGGAACCCCGGGCTCGTCCGGTACGAACAGTACGCATAGCAAGTCGTGCAGACGTATAGAATCGACGGACCCCCTAAGCGCCTTACAGCAGATAGTTAGCTGGTCTAACATCCTTCTAACTTCCAAAGAGTTGTAACCAAGCTGACCGAGCAGGAATTTAGTTGGGTACAGAAACGGATAGTATCCATAAATTTCCTTATATAGCGACCTTAAAAAGGCCTTTTGGACTTTTTCAAGCATTCGCGCGTAGGTGACATGATAGGGGTTCCAGACACAAGCACTCGATTCAAGTTTGCTTCTAACTAAGGAGTTATATAATGTTTTAATTACTTCAGGATTTTTAAAGTCTCTAGCATTCCGTAGGACGAAGCCAAGGCGCCGGTAAGACTCTTTTGCGAGTTCTGATATATGATCATGAAAAGTTAGACTGCGATCAAAATTTACTCCCAAATCTTTGATACAGTTAACCCTATTTATAGGTACGTTGTTTAAATGATAATCAAACTGTATTGGATTTCTTTTACGATCAAAGGTCATGACGTTACATTTACTTATATTAAATGTCATTTTATTTCTCACGCTCCATTCGTAAATTTGATTGATATCATCCTGCAATTTCAGGCAGTCACTAGAAGATTTAATTTCAAAAAATAGTTTAAGGTCATCCGCATACAAAAGACATTTGGCGGTAGATAGTACATTAGGTAGATCGTGAATCATCATTTGAAAGAGTAACGGACCAGTGACAGAACCCTGGCTTACACCAGAACTAGTGCAATATGGTTGAGATACATATGTACCATGCCTCACATATTGACACCGGTCCCTCAAGAAATCGGCCATAAAAATTAAGAAATCGCGAGTGAAGCCAAACGTAGATAACTTATGCAATAATATATCATTATCAATTTTATCGAAGGCCTTTTGAAAATCGAAATACACTACATCAACTTGTGATCCACGATCCATAGCGCTAGATATATAGTCTGTTAAGCACAACAGGTTTGAATTTACTGATCGGCCCGGCCTAAATCCGTGCTGCTCTTCGCCTATCTGTTGTTTTACCTGGCTATATATTTCATTGTGCAGAATGTACTCAAAGATTTTGGCAGGCGCACATAGAATTGCGATTGGACGATATTCCTCTACTACGGTTTTTTTATTATTCTTTGGGATGGGGGTTACCCTTGATAATTTCCACTGTGTGGGGTACTTGCCATTTTTAAGCGAAAGATTTATAATATGGTGTAGTGGAAGAATTAAATGCTTTTTACCAGTTTTAAGGACAAAGCTAGGTAAGTTATCCGGACCAGGTGAGCTTTCTATTTTGAGCTTATTCAGGGCTCGTTCGATATCTTGGGGGATCACCGTGGGTAAACTAACGTAACCGCCTTGATAGCCTAATGCAGAACACTCGTCAACATTTAAAAGTGGCGTGTTATTTAAAAAGACGCTGGAAAAATAGTTTGCAAACGCTTCTGCAGATTCAACCCCAGTAAAAGAAACACCTTGATACGAGACACAGGGTTCGAAACCACCCTTGGATCTGAGTCTATGCACGTGGCTCCAAAAATGCTGAGGGCGCAGCCGTAAGTTTTCTTCGATAAGAGCAGTATACGATTTATATGCGTCTGAGATACGGTTCTTCAAGCTATTACGAAGATCTGTGTATAACTTGTATGATGTATTACATTTCGACCTCAACCACACCCTGTGCAATCTCTTTTTACGCCGAATATCCTTTATAATATTTGCATCAAACCAAACCGGAAATCTGTTGGATTTAGCTACTTGTCTTTTCTTTTTAGGAACAGTTAAGTCAAATAATGTATAGATAGTATCATAGAAAATATCAGTAGCGGTCGCGACATCACTACATTCAAGTACATGTGCCCAAGAGGTTTCGGCAAGCAATGAGTGAAAAAGAGGTATATCCATCTTTTTAAAGTTCCAGTCGCGCGATGTATCTAAGTTACTAGGCTGTAGCTGTGCACAGCTGTTATGTAATCGTAAAGCGAGCATTATCTCCAGAGCAGGATGGTACAATACATCGATAGGTACGAAGCCGTCGGAGGCTTCTCGCACACAAACAGGTTGCGCCGCCGTCGCCGTCTCAGAGCACTCCTGCGCCAACACTACGTCCAAAATACCTCCGTGAGAATTAAAAATTCCATTAAAATCTATTAGATTACAATATGTCAAAAAGTAACAATAATAATTTTTTATATTATTAGATGCACTATTCATATTAATATCACCAAGAATAAAAATTCTTGTGTCTGAATCAGTTAAAAATGTTTCTACGTTATTAAATACATTCATGTACACGGCGTCGATAGCTTTTGGTTTAATGTATACGACGCAAACTATAAAGGAAACACCGCGATATGTCACAGACGCCCAAAGATCTTCTCCTAGTTTAGACTCGAGCTCAGGTCGCCGACATATGGTAACACCCGGCCTCGCAGCTAGCAAAACTCCCCCACAAGGGGAAGCACGGTCTCGTCTAAGCAATGTCCATCCGTCTGGTACTACCTCGGCGTCCCCCACTGACCCGTCGAGGAAGGTTTCCGAAGCCGCGACGAGCACATGATCCGAGAGTGACATGCTTGTATACCATGTTCGGAGCTTTGTTTTCAGTCCTCTAACATTCTGATAGAATACGTTAATGAGAGATTCTTGATTGCGCGGCTCACAGGGCGCCGATTCCGCGACGAAATGTTTGTCCGTCCGAGGTAGGAGAACGTTTTCTGTAGTTGATCCATTTTTTCACTCGCGCATTCTCAGGCCAAACATTTACTGAGAAACATTTATCGTAACAGTCCTCAGGTACTCCTATTTTGAATGAGTTATAATTATGAGTCGTCTTCAACTGCTCAACGGTAATTGCCTTCTGCGGACAAAGATCGCTCAAATATTTCTTTATTTCATCTAATCCAGATAGCATATTCCATAAATGAAAGTGTTTCCGATGCTCGGCCGCTTTAAGTGACGTCACTGTAGGCCCGGCGACGCAGCGCAGTGATACCGATTGGCGCGGTTTTTTGTATCGTACTTCCGTCCAGCTTTCGTCATCGAGATGGGATTTAGGCATAGTACTCATTTCTAATTGATGCTTTGAAGTAGGTTATAGGAATAGGTTGTAATTATTTCAACCTTGTTTTAACTTGTGACGATGAGAATAATGTAATGAATAGTAATTCTTTTGAATTGTATCCAATTGCATAATATTGTATTTCTTAGCCAAATAAAAAATAAAATATTATTATAATTATTAATATACAAACTTGACATGACTTAAGAAATATTTGACATGTAACTACGGAGTTAACAACAATAAAAAAATAACTAAGAAAATAATTGTATTTGTAATTTCAAACAATCATAACTCAATTAAAAAATATATATCTAATATAGATACTTACATTTTTGTAATGTTTTTTTCTACAACTTTATAACACGTAAATATGAATATATAAATATAAAGAGTAGATACCTATCATTTTATTTCATTTCAGCGAATTAAAATGTCACTTTTATATATTAAATAGATGTACGTTTGACCACCGACTCACTTGAAGATTCACTCTAACCTGGAACATTGTAAGATTAGGTATTAGTTCTCAGGAAACACAGGAGGTAATAAGACTATTTACATATTTTTATCGATTTTATATTTACCATTGATTGGTTAAATTCAAGTCATGTTTCAGAACTGTGTATGTTATATGTTTTATGAGGCTTCTAAAGAATATTATATATAATATATAAGAGAAAACGTTGTATGTAAATCAAATAGACAATATGGGCAGGTTACGTACCACCTATATATGAAATTGCATGATTGCATTTATACAAGTTCATTACAATGTAATGTATAAACACCCATCATGCAACCTACCACCGCCAGAGGTAAAGGGATAGGTACCTATGAAAAAACACGATGACGTTGAAAAAAACTGGATTTACCTGAGTATCTGTTTCGCTCATATTACACAACATTTTAATAAACTACGTTTTCCTTTTGAAGCTTGGAAAACAGATATGCGTTTGTATCTGATAATAGCTCATTATATTATGTAATCAGTTTAGCTTACCTACTTTAGATGCGACTAGATACTGACTGATATATAATACACGATACCCAACAGTGCGATTGAGATGTGTTTACTGAAAGGAGAAGAAATAAAGAAGTTGAGAGAAAATAAATGTATATATGTTGAATCTGAATGTTTCGCATTTATAGCTAAGTCAAATAAGTTAAACATTAACCTCGATTATAAAACACATTACACGCGAGACGTTTTTGTGAAAAAATTGAGTAGTTTTTGTGAAAAAATAAACGTGAAAGAAATATGTATTATAAAAAGAGACGACAACGCGTCGTTCATTAAAAGTCTCGTTGATGAAATAAATACTTAAAATGAAAACGTGGTCCGGACCACGCATTTGTATACTTAGAGGAGTAAAAAGAATAGACAATGACGAAGAAAATAATTATATTCTAAATTACTATCATCTACTACCAACTAGTGGACATGCTGGGGTACGTAGAATGATAAATAATATAAGACGCAGATTCTACTGGCCAGGAATCGAAAATGACGTCAAAAAGTTCGTTCGACATTGCGAAAAATGACAAAAAATGAAATATTCACGAAATGTTATTGAGCCTATGGTTATTACGTCTACAGCAACTGCAGCTATGCAAAAAGTTTTTCTTGACGTAATAGGCCCTTTAGACCACGATTTAGAAGATAATAAATATATCTTAACAATTCAATGCGAACTAAGTAAGTTCATTGAGGCTTATCCTCTTAGAAATAAGGAAACGGTAAGTATAGCTAAGGCTTTTGTTAATAATTTTATTTTAAGATACGGAATTCCAAAGGAAATAGCTACGGACAGAGGAACAGAATTTATGTCAACAACTATGTCAGAGGTATGTACTTTATTAAACATCGATAAATTAAACTCTACTGCATACCATCACGAAAGTATTGGATCACTAGAAAATTCGCACAAGTATTTAGGTGCATTTTTAAGAATACAATGCGATAATCATCCTGACACCTGGAGCCACTGGTTACCATTTTGGTGCTTTGCATATAATAACACAGTGCACACTAGTACTAAATATGCGCCATACGAGTTAGTTTTCGGAAAAAGTTGTGAAATTCCAAGTAGGATATGTAGTGTAGTAGACCCTTAATAGTGATAATTATAGTTTAGAACTTAAATACCGATTACAAATGGCTCATAGCGATGCTTATAGAAACTTGATACACTCAAAGCAGATAAGAAAAGTACATTATGACAAGAATGTGAATAAAGTGAAATATGAACCGAATGACATGTTACTTGTAAATAATGAAACAGGCGGCAAATTGCAAAGTTTATACAATGGACCTTATTTAGTTATTGAAGATCAAGAACCAAATGTAAAAATTATGAAAGGAAACAAAATAGAAATTGTACATAAAAATATAACAAAACCATTTGTAAGAGAATAATAAGTAAGTAGTGTAAACTATATTTAAGAGGAAAAAAAACTTATTTTTTTCTCTTTGTAGCCCGTAGATGTAGTAGGGCATAAGCTTAATATATATTGTAAGACACTAGATTGTAATGAGTTAGTAATAAACTGCACTTCGATTGCTTCACACGTGTATCATTGGATCACCCCCCACCTCACCACACCTCACTACATTGGTTATTAGAATTAATAGTCATTTGATGAAAGAAAACTTGTGTATAAAATAGATACATGTTTGACCACCACCTCGCCTGATGTTAAGTTAAGAGACGGCGTGGCCGAGGACGGAGCTCTTCGATCTAGAAGATAGATATCTGTTCACTCTAGCCTTGAAAATTCCAAGATTATAATTTATAGAACAAAATGAAATCTTTGTTGATTGTATTTGGGATGTAAGTACTCGTCGGTTACAAATAACTTCATTATGTGACGGTGAATGTAGCGACTCCCGCTCACCATGTTTCTGGTGCAAAGACTGGCAATCACCATTCAGCGGGGTATTAAGGGTACCTTTGCGCCAGGAACAGTTTAGAAGTGGGTTATTTAACTGAGTCAAATTTAGTTCATTTTTAGCTCGTTTATAAATTAATGGTACTTAATAAAAAAAAAATGTATTAAGAGCAAAAAAAGATTCATTATAAAAAAACTATCCAACGATATGTTGATAAGGGTAGATGAGATTTTTTACATGTTTGTGTGACCATCTGACATATAATATATACTCCATCACTCTACAGCCGGCTGTTTTACATGTTTGTGTGACCATCTGACATATAATATATACTCCATCACTCTACAGCCGGCTGTTTTACATGTTTGTGTGACCATCTGACATATAATATATACTCCATCACTCTACAGCCGGCTGTTTTACATGTTTGTGTGACCATCTGACATATAATATATACTCCATCACTCTGCAGCCGGCTGTTTTACATGTTTGTGTGACCATCTGACATGTAATATATACTCCATCACTCTGCAGCCGGCTGTTTTACATGTTTGTGTGACCATCTGACATATAATATATACTCCATCACTCTACAGCCGGCTGTTTTACATGTTTGTGTGACCATCTGACATATAATATATACTCCATCACTCTACAGCCGGCTGTTTTACATGTTTGTGTGACCATCTGACATATAATATATACTCCATCACTCTACAACCGGCTGTTTTACATGTTTGTGTGACCATCTGACATATAATATATACTCCATCACTCTACAGCCGGCTGTTTTACATGTTTGTGTGACCATCTGACATGTAATATATACTCCATCACTCTACAGCCGGCTGTTTTACATGTTTGTGTGACCATCTGACATATAATATATACTCCATCACTCTACAGCCGGCTGTTTTACATGTTTGTGTGACCATCTGACATATAATATATACTCCATCACTCTACAGCCGGCTGTTTTAGGACATTAATAGTATTATTCAAACAATATTTTCATTGAAAATTATGGACGAGTATTTAATTGTAATTTTTGCTATTAATTTCATCCACTAAAGACTGTTATTAAAGCTAACCACAATCACTTCATTGTAAAACTATACTCTTTTCGAACATACATAATATACATTTACATAAAAATACTTTAGTTTGGATATCGAACCACCGGTGTACAATCCGCCGTGTAGTGTGACGACGTCTTGCAGCTAGTTGTGGAGTAGAAGATGAAAACTCTGCTCGATGTTTTTAGACGTATATTTTACGAAGTTGTTACTTGTTCTACGACTTACTGTCTACTCAATAAACGAATGTACAATTACTTATAAGGAAAACTATCACTTCCGCGGTAGGAGCACGTACCTATAGATAAGAAGCAACTGAGGAATGTGCCCTGTACGTTTGAGATCGTACAACCGGCACCGTAACCATTATGCGAGTTATCGTCCGGGAGGAAGTGACTGACTAAATGTGTACCTGGCTTGCGAACCAGAAGTTTTTAGAATAAAATGCCAAGAAAAAGTTAGTTTTTTGAAATTTTTCCATCTGTATTTTCCCCGCAGTTAATACAGTGTGTCGCGGGCGACAGCGGCGCCCGCATTGTCGCCGCCTCGCCGCACCGCTACCCAGGTAATTGATTAGAGAACAATCGCCGGCACTTCGCGGGTAAAACACTCCATTTTCAGTTAGTTTTTAGTTTAGGCACGCTCGTTATGCAAGCGCTAGGAAAGTCCGTACCGGTACAAAAAAGCTTTAGGTGTCCGACTCTGTAAAAACCGTGTAAAACCCGACGTGTTTAATTAAATCTCTACATCGATTGTTTTTGTTGTAAATGCTTCCGTAAAAATTATTTATACTTCCGTAATAAAACTGATTATATTATAAACACGTATTGGGTTTTATCAATTTACAAATACCTATTACCTATAGCTTTGACACACCAAAATACTGTTTACGTATACACCTGAGTATACACCTGGGTACTTAACGATTATATTATGTAGGTATAGGTATGTACATTATGTAGGCAAGGATAATCACTATTTGTTATCAGTAATCACTATTTTTAGACATAGACATAGACAGAAATTTATTGTGACAAAAAACATACAACACAAAACAAAAATCATACACAATATACCAAATGTTTTTGTCACAATCCGGTCCCAGCTCAGCATAAAACTAGTTGTAAACAACCAGCGCTGGTCTTCCGCTGGGACCGGTAGGTGACGTCACGCACGCCACGCACGAGCGAACACAATAAAATTATATTTATAATATATACACAGATAATATAAAATATATAAATATCAACGTCAGCGCAGCTGTCACACCGTCCAACTGACAGTGACGTCCTTACGCTATTAAATTAATATTGACATTTGCAACTGAACCTAAACTTGTGATACCAGTGTAATCTGGCATACGATCACTCACAAGGCCACTTCGTCGGAGAGTCACATATTAAGCATAGTAACATACATGCATATAACATATATGTATCACGAAAAACAACAACTAAAAATCAAACAACATGACATTGGCGAGAACTTAAAAACGCCACAAGAATTGAATTGAACCTAAACTTATACATATTATATTATTTTACAATTTCTCAAGTGTATAGTGCTTTTAAATAGAAAGTGAGTATTACAATTATACATACTTAACTTACATATTTTTTGATCTACCTTGATCAAAAGACCCGGTGATGTGCTTAGAATCAATATCCAAACACTATTGACTGGTCCAACTACTGGGGAGTATATTATTAATTTAATAATATACAATTATATACTGCATCCATAAAACTATATGTATTATAATTATGTGTAGTTTAAAGAACTGAAATAACTGACTTCAAAATACGCAATTTTGTTAACTTAGATAAAAAACAACAACAGGTTGCAAATCTCTTTAATCAGTATTTTACAGAGGTAGGAGGCGCGGGCGCCGCCGCCGCCGCTGGCGGAGGGCCGACGGCGGCGGCGCGTGGCCGACCTGTACACACACCTACCAATAACTCGTTGTATCTGTCACCGGCCGAGCCATACGAAGTTTACTCCATAATAAAAAACTTGAAAGCTAAGTATAGCTACGGCATTGATGAACTTCCGCCGATTCTAATAAAATACTGTGCTGAAGAATTGACATTACCTTACTATCTATTAATAAATCAATCGTTCACTGAAGGCACATTTCCGGATTTATTAAAAAAGGCCATAGTTAAGCCAGTACATAAAAAATTATCTAAACTTGAACTAAAGAATTATAGGCCTATAGCACTGTTGCCTACCTCTTCAAAAATCTTCGAAAAAGTGATGCAATCGCGCTTAAACTCTTTTTGTGAAAAATTCGAAATTTTTGATGACTCCCAGTATGGGTTCAGAAAAAACCGATCGACGACATTGGCAGTATATAAGCTAATAAATGATATTTTAAAAACCTTAAATGATAAAAAATACGCAATTGCAATGATGCTCGATATGTCAAAAGCATACGATAAAGTCCAATATGATATTCTTTTAAAAAAGCTAGACGGAATAGGCATACGCGGGTTAGCTCACGAATGGTTCTGCTCATACCTAAAAGATCGAGAACAGTGCGTGGAAATAGAACACTATGACATTTCTACAGGAATGATAGACGTTGCGAGATCGATACCGATAAAAATCAACAGTTCTATTCCACAAGGAAGTGTCGTAGGATGCATTCTTTTTTTAATTTATATAAATGACCTCCCAAAAATATTTGAAGAATCCTGTATACTTTTCGCGGACGACATCACTATCCTGACATCGTGTAAAAATAATATAAATTTAAATGAAAAATTATCTGACCTGTTTAATAAAACAACTGACTGGATGAATGACCATTGCCTTGACTTGAACCTCTCTAAAACTAAAATTATGCAATTTCGACCCCACCAAAAATCACCCCTTGACATGCATTTTAAATATAATAATAATAAATTGGAATTTGTTGACGCGACTACTCTGTTAGGCATAGATATCGATACTCACGTTAATTGGAAATCTCATATTACAAAAGTAAAAGCAAAACTGTCTAGCTTCATATAAGCGCTTAAAGAGCTACGGCAAGCAACTGACGTAGACACAGCCTTAAGGCCCGGCTAGTCAGCAAAAGCAGTAAAACAGAGCTTTTTGAAAATTTACAAAAAATACTTGTATTATTAGTTCAAGCTCAAATTTTTTGTATGTAAAATTTTGATCTGTTGGTTAGGTTTCCCTAGAAACAAAAACACGATTGCTGAAAAAAATCTCGATAGCTTTATTTTTTGAAAAATATGCCATTTTATTTATTTTTCCCATTTATCTCTAAAGTGTTTAAAGCCATCAAAACCAAATTTACCATGTTAAGTAGCTATTACATTTTTTTAGTGTTCTCTAGAATTACATTTTTGATACGTTTAGTGCATTATTTTATAGTAATTTATTTTACAATAAGTTTGCTCGCGAGCAACCGTCCCGCCGCCTTGCTTCAGCTGTTCACCCGCGCCAGTCTGTCGGTGACCACTGTCAGCGACGGTACTGTGTCGGATTGCATCGCGCGCCAAATAAAACAAATTACTATGGGAAATCATAGAACAAAGAAACCAAAAAATAAGCGAACGCGTAAGCGCAAAATTTTGGCTCATATAGAAATGATGCGATCCCGAAAAAGGTAAATACCCAGTTGCAAGTTATTATTTCCTAGAAATATACATGTAAGTATTTATATAGATCACTCGCACTCGCAGTTCATAAACCTATGAGTTCTATTCATACTCGTATAAAGAAAATGTACTTACTCTTACCTGATGTTCAAATATTTCAGTTATGAAAGATGTGTGAAGTCTGCCAACCCGCATTTGGCCAGCGTGGTAGATTATGGCCTTACCCGTCTTATAATGAGAAGATGGCCCGCGCCCAGCAGTGGGACAGTTTGTACAAACAGGGCTCATAAAAAATAAATGTATACATAAGCATACATACACATGCTAGCTGCATCCCGCGGTTTCATCTGCGTAGTGATGAAAAATGGTGAGAATAATATATATATAACGGCGGGATCGTGGGCGTAACGATAGATGGTTCATCGTTATCATCTCGGGATACGGGCTCCATGAAGCTGGGTACTCAGGCAAACCAATAAAATGCAGCTAGTTGGCACAATTCACTTGTAATCAACCACAAATCACAGTACAAATTACAAGGCGTATCAGTACGGTGAACGTGACAGGTTCGAAGGAGAGATGTGGTCGTTGTTGAATCCAAAGTAAAAGTGTGCTCCCCGTTTTTCGACTCTGTCCTCGCGTGGCGGTTTAAAAACGATCCTAGCGGCACCACACGGCATTCACTGTACTTTACAATCAACCAATCAAATCAACGGACCAATCACAGACAAGCTACGTCATTCACTAGTAGTTTGGAGTCAATTAACACTACGAAATTTCTAGTACTGTGATATTAATTGACGTTCTTTTAATTATTAGATACGACACGGCCAGAACTGACAAGTTACACGTCCTCGTGTGTACCTGTAACAAGAAAAATTTACAAATGGAATAAACTAAGCTCGGTCTACCCTGACTACAGGGTTACAGAGTTACAATAATAGTATGTAATGTGTTAATTAGAAAGGATACCTCAATAGTAAACAATTAACTGGCACTGAACAAACTAAATCACACATAAGCACACAGCTGCTCGGCAGCATCTTGTATATGGCAATCATTTGCTATAATACAACATCAAGAATTCCAGTAAAATAGGTCACCATTGACCAAACCAAACCGTAGTCTACCACGAGACCCAGGTCCCCGCCACACCCTCAGCCGCACACCGCGCTCTGAACGACTCACGAATGAGTCGCAGTTACGACTACGACTGAAGCGTGCAGTGCGACCAAAATGTAGCCATGCTATGTGTATTTACTCGCGCAAGCAGATGTGCCTTCACTAGTACTCTCTTCATCGGACTCAACATTACAAATATCTAGGTTGGATGGTACATTACTTTGAGGCATCTTTCTAAGACGATCGTGTGCGTACTTATAGGTTCTGTTATTATTTAAAGATTTTAAAGTGTAGCAATCGCCATCAAGTAATTCTATTATTTTGAAAGGGCCTTTATATTTAGGGTCCAACTTAGTCTGGTTTCTCTCTTCATTTTGGATAAGAACAAGATCATCAACGTTAAATTTCACTAATTTAGACTTGTTTCTGTCAAAGCGGGATTTTTCATAAGTCGCACATTTTTCAATACTGTGAGCTGCTTGCTCTCTCGCTACGGCAATATCTATCTCGACTTCAGAATCGTCCGCGGTCAAAAGACTAAGAGGTCGCGCTACACGTCCGATCATGAGCTCAAGAGGGCTCGCTTTAGTTACACGGTTTATTGTACAGTTTAACGCAAGTTGAACTTCGTCAATAGCTTCCTGTCACGTTTCTTCACGAGAATAATAGGACTCGCGAACGGAGAATTACTCGGCCGTATTATGTTAGCACTCAACAACTCATTTATTTTAGCACGCACTACCTCTCGCTCGTGTGGACTGAGTCGATACGGACGACGATAAGCAGTACAAGTGGGATCTTTCAGGCGAATCTTCAGATCACCCGTTGTCACTCGCGTACGCGGTAAACCGTCAGTAAAGGCAAACGAAAACTCACTTAAGAGAAGCGTAAGACTATCTCTAAATAAGGTTGGGATATCCGTATCAATCGCCGTAAAATAAAATTCCGTAATTGCACTCAAACTCAAATAATCGACCGATTTTGTAATTGAAAAACGCGCACTTGTCAAATTAACTATCAACCCCAAATTCAATATGTCGGAAACGATCATTATATCGTACGGCATGTATTCGTCAGGTAAAATAAGAAACGTTAACTTTAAACAATGACCGTCGATAACTACCTCACTTAAAATTTGTTCGGTACAGTAAACATGAGCATTGCCTACGCCTGTCAAACGCACGTTAGTATCGGAACGTACACCCGTAAATTTATTCGCGACACTTTGCCTCACGAGAGAACACTCAGCACCACTATCAAAATAAAAAGGGTACGACTCACCGGTTTGTTTTAACTCCTCTTGAACGCCGCTAACTTCACAAAAGTTGACACGCCGCTCGAGAAGTGCGCCTCCGGTATCGCCGCCCGCGCCGCTCGCGACTGCGCCGGCGCTTCTCCTCTTCGGTGGTGCAATATGGCCTCTTTCGCCGCAACGAAAGCAATTGTCAATCTTCTTGGAATCCGATGTAGACGATGTTGAGTGACGCGATGCTTGTGGCGTAAACATTAGTTTGGTTTTCCGGGAGTAACAATCACTCGCTCTGTGGCCAAGCTTGTGACAGTAGTGACACTGAATTGGTGGGTTGTTTACATCTCTCGAATTCACGGTTGATTTAGTGCTCTTCGAATCTGCTATGTCGAAGCAGCGTTCTTGTTTACGCTTTAAGGAAAAGGCTTGAACTTCTTGTATCAACTTCGTCCTAGTTTTGATTTCGGTCGTAAACGCTAATCTGTTGATTCGAGTGTCAATTTGTGCAATATGAGCAAGTACGTATGAAACGGCGATTTCCTCAGAGTTCATGTCTTTCCATTGGGTCATAAGTGTTGTAACCAGGCGACTCGCGTATGCAGCTAGATTTTCGTCTTCTATCGGTCGGCTGTTGTTGACGTTGATAATTGTGGCAGCGGAAGTTTCTGAACAGCCATAGCGTGCCAGAAATAACTCCTTAAAATTAGTCCACTTCATTCCAGTGTATGACACGTGGGGAAGCCATGCTGATGCGCTACCTTTCAAAGATTTGCTGAGCGCAATAATCAGTGCTCCTCCTTCCAGTGGTCGTTCCGTCAAGCATATGCCTACAGTTGAGCACCAAGCACGTGGGTCAGCATCTGATAGGTCTGGATTGAACTCTGGTAACGTGATAGCAGTGGATGTCATTGCTGGTGCTTGCATAGCCTCGATCAAGCGTATCATATTCTGGTTCTGTTGTTCTAGTAGTTGCCGCCAGTTAGTTTCAGATGTAGATGGTGCTGCCTGAGCTGATCCCACTTCTGATAACGGCGGGATCGTGGGCGTAACGATAGATGGTTCATCGTTATCATCTCGGGATACGGGCTCCATGAAGCTGGGTACTCAGGCAAACCAATAAAATGCAGCTAGTTGGCACAATTCACTTGTAATCAACCACAAATCACAGTACAAATTACAAGGCGTATCAGTACGGTGAACGTGACAGGTTCGAAGGAGAGATGTGGTCGTTGTTGAATCCAAAGTAAAAGTGTGCTCCCCGTTTTTCGACTCTGTCCTCGCGTGGCGGTTTAAAAACGATCCTAGCGGCACCACACGGCATTCACTGTACTTTACAATCAACCAATCAAATCAACGGACCAATCACAGACAAGCTACGTCATTCACTAGTAGTTTGGAGTCAATTAACACTACGAAATTTCTAGTACTGTGATATTAATTGACGTTCTTTTAATTATTAGATACGACATATATATATATATATTGTCTTTCTCCAGGTCCTAAAGAATTTCTGTTCCAAATTTCATAATTATTGGTTCAGCCGTTTAGCCGTTTAGGTAACAAACAGACAGAGACAGACGACAGACAATTTCGCTTTTATAATCTTATATGATTCATACATTTGAAAAACATAACCCACCTTTTTGCACAGTCCGGTAAAAATACACCGCGGTCGCGGCAGGCAGCATATGGCGCGGCATCTTTGAACGCGTCACAGACTTTGAGAGTACCTATATAGGTATACCGCTGTCTGTCGCGCGCCGCCCGCGCCGCGCGTAGGTAGGTAATTTTTACCCGATTGCGTAAGGAGGGTTGTTTATCGAGTATATGTATGTTTGTATTTATGTATGTAAGGGTGTATGTGGGTGTATATCTATGTATGTACTATGCATATTTTTAGATTACCTCCTACAGCCTAAACAGCTTGACCGATTTTGATGTGCTAGGTGTCGTTAGATTCGTCTTTACTCCCTGAATATCATATGCTATATTATATTTTTTGTACTCTTGCAAAAATAAAATAAAATGATTTTTCATAACCTAGAACTTCTTCGTGATAAATAAGAAATAAGTAATTTTACTGGAATAAAAATACACACTTCAACTTTTTACAGCGATTTTACGTATACATATATTACGTATTTGAGTATAAAATATTTTAGATAGGTAGTTTCATAACATTTATATTTCCACCACAAATACAGGGTGTTAGGTTAGGTTAGGTTAGTTAGGTACATTTATCAGTGATCGACATTGTTAGCGTTATTCTTGTATATTGCAGATCAAAGAAGCATCTTGAAGTAATCAACGAGTCTTTGATAACATTAGAGCCAGTTGATTTGAATACTTCTAGGATTGAGTGAGCACTACAACCTTATTTATTTTACAAAAAATTAGGTTTATGCACATATATTTTTGTAACTGCAAATTGATAGGTAGACCAGCAATTTATGTGAAAACCTCACGCAAAAAAGTAAAATAAATTATAATGCACCTGTTTGTCTAATTAAAATATATCTTATGTGCATTAGCCTCGTTGTAATGATAAAATGTGTGGTTGCTACAACGTTTACTTTGATATTACATAACGACTGTCAATGAAAACTCGCATAATTTGTCCCGTACTCCACCATGTGAGAGTAATAACATCGACATGTGAGTTGTGATATAGTTGTGAGAATAGAATATAAAAAAGAAATAAAACAGGCACGAATACTGCAACCAAAGAAGATGAAATATGCTACAACTGAAAGATCTGTTAATTTTTTGATATTGTACTACGGTTGTTTTTTATATTTTTATTATGGGAAACTTTAGCTTGACCACTGATCCCGCTAGTTTTGAACGACGTTTACGGTCTACGATGGAGCGCGTTTGCTTAGAAAAACTCTATTTTAATTGCGATTGCGACGTTCTGTTACATAATGTAGGTATAATAATGTGAATCAAAGAAAATCCGTTCAGGTAGCGTATGCTGAAATTTTTCAAGGCTGTACGTTAAAAATAACAACAAAACGCTCTGTTTTGTTAAATAATGTAGATTCAAACCCATTTCTTTCTATAATCACGCATTAGGTGTAAAAAGTAGAGTATGCACTTCGGGGATAAAGGTGTTTTTGTCTTGGGCGAGCTTGAATCCCTCGTTACACTCCGGATTCTAAATTCGTAACTCTGTAAATATGTAAATCTGTAAATATATAAATATGTAAATCTGTAAATCTGCAAATCTGTAAGTCTGTTAATCAATAAACAAACAAAATAGACAACTTATTATTTATATTATTTGTAGTAAACTCTCTCAGGATCTTTTTAAAACCTACAATAATTGTAAGTTATTTTGTTATAAAAATTCAAAGTACTAGACCGATATTGATAAAATTTATATGGGACCACTTCTGAAATCACTTACCAAAGAAAAAATAATCTTCAAAATCGATTCACAATTGGTGGAGTAATCGGTGAACAAACATACAAAAAACATAGTCAAATTGAAAACCTCCTTCTTTTTGGAAGTCGGTTAACTAATGGTATTGCAATATAATTATAAAATTAACCTTGTTGTGTCTGCTTGTGTTTATTACCTAACATCCTGTATATACTTTTACATTATTGTCAAAGATATTTACGTGATATATTTGACCTGTAATATGTAATTCTAACCAATATTTATGAAATTTGGACAGGAGATTCTTCAAGACCTGGAGAAGGACAAAGGCTATATTTTATCATAATCATCATCGTTTTTCATCACTAAGCAGGTTACACCGCAGGAGCATAGCTATTATTTTATAAATGTGATAATTTAGTGTTTTATGTGAGTTAGTGAGTTGGTTGTTGAATAGAGATAGATATACCCACATAATATGACATACTTAGGCTTTTATCCCGGAAAAATGAACGAGTACGAGTAGTAAATTATTATTTCATAGATTTTCAAGAAATAAGCTTATAGATTGATATCAGTATATCACAACTTACTTATGCCACTACAATGTAATGAAGATGTGACTCAGACGAGTCGCGCGCCGCGCGGCGAGACTCGCGCGCGGTACGGCGCGCGGCGGATCGGTATCGCACTAAACGTACGCCACGTTTTGTGCGGACGTCGCGCTCTCATAAAACGCGGAACTATGCCGTAAACTGAGGTAGCGTAAAATACCTAAATTTCTGGACAAGCCTCGCCTTAACAGCATATTATGCATTTGGCTTTTCGCTGCTTAATTATGCAATAATACTTTGGGGTAGCAGTACAGATGCCCATGCTCTCTTTACTCTTCAAAAGAAATGTGTGCGTATCCTTGCTAATATTAAAGTTCCTGACTTAAGTGTACCTTATTTTCACAGACCTTATTTCGTCAAATTTAAAATTCTAACTCTAACATCCATGTATATCTTAGAAAATTGTAAATTCGTTAAAAAGTATCCACAACTGTTCAAAAAAGTAGCTGATAATCGATGTTATTCAGTCACATCAAATCACAAACATAATTTAAGGCGAGGCTTGTCCAGAAATTTAGGTATTTTACGCTACCTCAGTTTACGACATAGTTACACGTTTTATGAGAGCGCGACGTCCGCACAAATCGTAGCGTACTTTTAGTGCGATACCGATCCGCCGCGCGCCGCGCCGCGCGCGAGTCTCGCCGCACGGCACGCGACTCGTCTGAGCCACATCTTCATTACATTGTAGTGGCAAGTAAGTTGTGATATACTGATATCAATCTATAAGCTTATTTCTTGAAAATCTATGAAATAATAATTTACTACTCGTACTCGTTCATTTTTCCGGGATAAAAGCCTAAGTATGTCATATTATGTGGGTATATCTATCTCCATTCAACAACCAACTCACTAACTCACATAAAACACTAAATTATCACATTTATAAAATAATAGCTATGCTCCTGCGGTGTAACCTGCGTAGTGATGAAAAACGATGATGATTATGATAAAATATAGCCTTTGTCCTTCTCCAGGTCTTGAAGAATCTCCTGTCCAAATTTCATAAATATTGGTTAGAATTACATATTACAGGTCAAATATATCACGTAAATATCTTTGACAATAATGTAAAGGTCTATACAGGATGTTAGGTAATAAACACAAGCAGACACAACAAGGTTAATTTTATAATTATATTGCAATACCATTAGTTAACCGACTTCCAAAAAGAAGGAGGTTTTCAATTTTACTATGTTTTTTGTATGTTTGTTCACCGATTACTCCACCAATTGTGAATCGATTTTGAAGATTATTTTTTCTTTGGTAAGTGATTTCAGAAGTGGTCCCATATAAATTTTATCAATATCGGTCTAGTACTTTGGATTTTTATAACAAAATAACTTACAATTATTGTAGGGTTTAAAAAGATCCTGAGAGAGTTTACTACAAATAATATAAATAATAAGTTGTCTATTTTGTTTGTTTATTGATTAACAGATTTGCAGATTTACAGATTTACATATTTACATATTTACAGATTTACATATTTACAGAGTTACGAATTTAGAATCCGGAGTGTAACGAGGGATTCAAGCTCGCCCAAGACAAAAACACCTTTATCCCCTAAGTGCATACTCTACTTTTTACACCCAATGCGTGATTATAGAAAGAAATGGGTTTGAATCTACATTATTTAACAAAACAGAGCGCTTTGTTGTTATTTTTAACGTACAGCCTTGAAAATTTTCAGCATACGCTACCTGAACGGATTTTCTTTGATTCACATTATTATACCTACATTATGTAACAGAACGTCGCAATCGCAATTCAAATAGAGTTTTTCTAAGCAAACGCGCTCCATCGTTGACCGTAGACGTCGTTCAAAACAAGCGGGATCGGTGGTCAAGCTAAAGTTTCCCATAATAAAAATATAAAAAACAACCGTAGTACAATATCAAAAAATTAACAGATCTTTCAGTTGTAGCATATTTCATCTTCTTTGGTTGCAGTATTCGTGCCTGTTTTATTTCTTTTTTATGTTCTATTCTCACAACTATATCACAACTCACATGTCGATGTTATTACTCTCACATGGTGGAGTACGGGACAGATTATGCGAGTTTTCATTGACGGTCGTTCTGTAATATCAAAGTAAACGTTGTAGCAACCACACATTTTATCATTACAACGAGGCTAATGCACATAAGATATATTTTAATTATACAAACAGGTGCATTATAATTTATTTTACTTTTTTGCGTGAGGTTTTCACATAAATTGCTGGTCTACCTACCAATTCATACAAATTTGCAGTTATAAAAATATATGTGCATAAACCTAATTTTTTGTAAAATAAATAAGGTTGTAGTGCTCACTCAATCCTAGAAGTATTCAAATCAACTGGCTCTAATGTTATCAAAGACTCGTTGATTACTTCAAGATGCTTCTTTGATCTGCAATATACAAGAATAATGCTAACAAGGTCGATCACTGATAAATGTACCTAACTAACCTAACCTAACACCCTGTATTTGTGGTGGAAATATAAATGTTATGAAACTACCTATCTAAAATATTTTATACTCAAATACGTAATATATGTATACGTAAAATCGCTGTAAAAAGTTGAAGTGTGTATTTTTATTCCAGTAAAATTACTTATTTCTTATTTATCACGAAGAAGTTCTAGGTTATGAAAAAACATTTTATTTTATTTTTGCAAGAGTACAAAAAATGCGTTACAAAAAATATAATATAGCATAAGATATTCAGGGAGTAAAGACGAATTTAACGACACCTAGCATATATAGACATACATAGATATACACCCACATACACCCTTACATACATAAATACAAACATACATATACTCGATAAACAACCCTCCTTACGCAATCGGGTAAAAATTACCTACCTACGCGCGGCGCGGGCGGCGCGCGACATACGGCGGTATACCTATATAGGTACTCTCAAAGTCTGTGACGCGTTCAAAGATGCCGCGCCATATGCCGCCTGCCGCGACCGCGGTGTATTTTTACCAGACTGTGCAAAAAGGTGGGTTATGTTTATCAAATGTATGAATCATATAAGATTATAAAAGCGAAATTGTCTGTCGTCTGTCTCTCTGTCTGTTTGTTACCTAAACGGCTAAACGGCTGAACCAATAATTATGAAATTTGGAACAGAAATTCTTTAGGACCTGGAGAAAGACAGAATATATATATATATTATTATCACCATTTTTCATCAATACGCGGGTGAAACCGCGGGATGCAGCAAGCATGTGTATGTATGTTTATGTATACATTTATTTTTTATGAGCCCTGTTTGTACAAACTGTCCCACTGCTGGGCGCGGGCCATCTTCTCATTATAAGAAGGGTAAGGCCATAATCTACCACGCTGGCCAAATGCGGGTTGGCAGACTTCACACATCTTTCATAACTGAAATATTTGAACATCAGGTAAGAGTAAGTACATTTTCTTTATACGAGTATGAATAGAACTCATAGGTTTATGAACTGCGAGTGCGAGTGATCTATATAAATACTTACATGTATATTTCTAGGAAATAATAACTTGCAACAGGGTATTTACCTTTTTCGGGATCGCATCATTTCTATATGAGCCAAAATTTTGCGCTTACGCGTTCGCTTATTTTTTGGTTTCTTTGTTCTATGATTTCCCATAGTAATTTGTTTTATTTGGCGCGCGATGCAATCCGACACAGTACCGTCGCTGACAGTGGTCACCAACAGACTGGCGCGGGTGAACAGCTGAAGCAAGGCGGCGGGACGGTTGCTCGCGAGCAAACTTATTGTAAAATAAATTACTATAAAATAATGCACTAAACGTATCAAAAATGTAATTCTAGAGAACACTAAAAAAATGTAATAGCTACTTAACATGGTAAATTTGGTTTTGATGGCTTTAAACACTTTAGAGATAAATGGGAAAAATAAATAAAATGGCATATTTTTCAAAAAATAAAGCTATCGAGATTTTTTTCAGCAATCGTGTTTTTGTTTCTAGCGAAACCTAGCCAACAGATCAAAATTTTACATACAAAAAATTTGAGCTTGAACTAATAATACAAGTATTTTTTGTAAATTTTCAAAAAGCTTTGTTTTACTGCTTTTGTGGACTAGCCGGGCCTTAATTGTACCATCGTCTAAACTAGCATTGCATAGCTCCGGGCCATATTCATCTGCAATAAAAATATTCAATAAACTCCCAATAAATTTAAAAGAAATCGAAAACTATTGTGAATTCACGAGTACTTTAAAAAACATACTTGTTTTGAAATCCTATTACAACATAAACGAATACTTTGAAGATAAGGCATTTATCATAGATTGAGTCCACCCGCATTTTATATTGTTACATTCATTGACATAATTGTTTATGGAACAAATCATCCCACTCTGATAAAATTGCAATACCCAACTAGGGTCATTATGTAATAACAACAATACAATTACTTGTTTATATATAAAACCATGTACATAATGTGGCAATAAAGCATTGAAATTGAAATTGAAAACAGTTATTTTATTTTTAAAACCAATGTATTGAACCGATTTTGATAAAATTTACATATAACCTCTCTGACCTTCCAAACAAAAATAATTATCAAACTCAATTTATAAATGGCGAAGCAATCGCGTAACAAACATACGAAATAAACATACAGTCGAATCGAAAACCTTCTCCTTTTTGAAGTCGGTTAAAAAGATAGATAGATAAAACTCTTTATTGTTTACACCTTAGCTATAACACTTATCTGTAAGAAAATATTTACGTGCAAGTGAAACAACAGGCGACCTTATCGCTAACAGCTAAAAGTAATTGTTACTAACTACATAAAATAATATTAATGATTTGTTATTAAATTAAAAATAATATTGTCCATATAATGTCTCTGAAATCCTTTTTCCTGGATATGTATTATCAAAATGCTTTATAATGCATTAAGTATCCCTCGATCTCAGCGGCTTTCTAAGAAGCCGGCCGTGCCCGCGCCTGCCTCTCAGAGTCATTTATAAGCTCCATAGGACAATGTGTTTTCCTCCAACGATGGTACCCGGTGAGCCAGCAGAGCTCGGGGTGGCTCCATGCTTCCGAGAACACTTTTCCCGAATTTGTAATGGGCGCGTTTGATAACACCGCGGCGGCGGCGCGGCGGCGGGGCGGCGGCGGGGCGGCGGCGGGGCGGCGGCGGACGCATCCGCGGACGAGCCAGCTTAGGGTGGATACGACCACCGACAGCGAGACGGAAGGACAGTACATATATTATAATTTTAGCTAAAAATTGTTTCTCACTGCTTAGGTGAATATTTTGCGCGATTATTAAATAATATATAGGCGAAAACTTGTAATTAGCGTCGTATTTAATCTAAATTTATAGTTTATTTAAGTATTTTGGCTGTAAGTTTTCCTAAAAATATAAAATAAAAATAAAATAAGATAGTCGGTCATTTTGTATGTATTGATTAAAAAATATGAATAGAAAATTTCTAAGTATATATTGTCAATAACATAAATAATGAAATTAAACTAATAATTTTGCTACCATCGCAATTACAAACGTTTTTGTAACAATTATCAGAATTAGAATCACAATTTTATTTTGTTGTATACAAAATAGCATAAAAATGGAATTATTAAATATTATGTGAAAGGACTCGGATCAAATGCAAGTTTTGTTAAGTACTGTGTTTACAGATAGTCGTTTTAATTTGAGTTCTGTCCAAACTACTCGTACTGTTGAATATTTTGATTATAAGATGTATTCTACACTGACCTACGAGCCGCGCGAAGACGCGTGGCTATTAAATAAATACATGATATTCCAATAAATCTAAGAAACATGATCTCGGTTATACACATATAAACAAAATGCGATGGTAAAATAATAAATAGAAATGACCATATTAACAATAAAATAACTAAAATTAACAATATAAACTATCAATAATATCCATAGTATATAAACGTACCCGGCTAAACTACAGTGCGTCAGAGATACGCACGATTTCTACAGATACTGCACCTGTAACTCAGTGCATGTTTAAACGGTAAGACAACTTGTGTAGCGCAGCCTGAAACAAGTTTAGTATTAAATAATTTAGAGTTGTAGGTATACCTCAGCACTGTCACAGCTACATATGTACATAATATGCCCATCCCAAGATAGAAGATACCAAGCCTTCACGGAAAAAGACGAGTGCTTAAATTAATTTTGTTTGATTGATCCTATGCTTTATAAACACAGCTACAAGAAATGTTTTATTGTTTGAATATACTTTCAGAATGGTTCCATAGAATAAATAAAAAAGTGATTACCTATCTCTAATCCGAATCAAGAATACTATCACAAGAATCGCGAATATCATTTCCCCAAAACGTTTTTTGTTTTTCAAATGACACTTCATCTAAATCCCGAAAGCTCATTTGACAACTTATCTGATAATCTAATCGTTGAAATGCGGAAATGTATGTGTATAATGAAAAGAAAACTCACGCTAGGTTTGTAAGTTCTTATCAATTACAAGGTGATAACGGTGATTATACGAACCCGGCACCCGGATCAAGTCACTCCTTACTCCTTTCTTATTTGTGTTGTACTTCTTACTGTACGATCTTTTACTGTGGTGGTTTACTTAGCCGATTCCCAGATTGTAACCAAAGCCCATGGGCCGACGTCGGCGAGCCTATGGGCCGACATGCCACGCCCTTTCCAGATTCAAAGAAAGGTGACTAATAGGCATACTCGTACATACGTGAGAGCTTTTACCTAATATGGGCGACTGTGTGTGCATACAAGATTGGATAAGAATGTTTTGGCGTCACTGGATTAATACATACCTTTTCATTTATAAAAGCTGACAATAACAATAGTTTAAGTAACAAACTCAAAAAAAAATATGAAAATTGCTTTGGAAATGACTACTTTATTATGAGCATTACATACGTGATTGACCTTCGCCCTACCTTCAATCAAAGTAAACATTACTTGGAGCTGTGGTATGACAAATGGGATTTAACATACACACTTTATGGCTATGAAAATATTTTATCCTTAAAAAATATTAATAATTTTAGCGTAAAACGAAATACCTATATTTCTTTCCAAGCTGTGACATAAATAAAAGTAATTGGCCATACCAAATTGTAAAATAATCACTTATGCCGACGATACGGCCTTGTTAGTCCATGGACGTAAATGGGAAGAAGATCAGAAAAACTGTGAAAACACATTGCGTACGGTAACGACATGGCTACGGGATAACTTATTAACTCTCAATTTGTCTAAATCCAAGTTTATTACTTTTACACCAAATGTATCTATACAACCTTCTTATTCTATTCGTGCACATACTTATCCAAAAGATATGACCAATAACTCTTGTGACTGCACGGTATTACAGCGTACAACTACCATAAAGTATTTGGGGGTTATAATAAATAACGTTATGTCCTGGAAACCGCAGATAGACTCTTTAGTATCCCGTGTACGAAAGCTTATCTACGTGTTCAAAACCCTCAGACCTGTGGTGGACCTAAAATACCTCAAGAACGTCTATTATGCTTTAGCCCAATCAGTCTTATCCTATTGCATCATCGCTTGGGGTGGCTCCGCAAAAACGCACATGATTAGATTGGAAAGAGCTCAGAGGGCTGTCCTTAAGGTGCTTGCCAAAAAACCTCGCCGCTTTCCCACCACAGAACTGTATTCATTATGTGAAGTTCTCACGGTTAGACAGCTTTTTATTCTAAAAACAATCTTGAAGAAACATTCAGAGTTAAATTTTGATCCTGAACTGATCCAAAATAAACGCAGATCTGACAAGGTATGTAGCATTACTCGTTGTCGTACGGCTACTGCTAGCCGACATTATCATTTTATCAGCTCCTTATTATATAACAGAGTAGATAAAGATTTATATATTTATCCTCTTCCCTTATATAAATGTAAAAAAAAATGTGTTGGTTGGCTCCAATCCCTATCATATGTAGAAACTGAGAACTTAATTAAAGTTGTTACTTGAGATAGAACATATTTAAAATGGCATGTATACACTCACACCACATACTCATTACTCCACACACACATCCACACTTACACACTTACACACCCTCACGCACACATATCATCACTCAAACATCCTCATAAACTCTCCCACCCACACGGCACGCAAATATTACACATATAATTTATTTTTTGAAGTATTACTAGAAAAATGTTGCGTTTGTATATACATATTGTAATATTTATTAAATTTTCTGTAAATCTAAAATTCGTAAAATTTTTATGTATCTAAATCCTAGTTATTTAATTAAATATATACTTTAAATTCAATTTATAACTGTAATATAAAATGTAATATATCCCGGAGGTGGGCGATGTTCCCCGCGACACAGTTTTCTAAACTACTGCGGGTAGCATCGTGCCCCTTACTGTTCTTGTTCAGGACTCGATCCGATGAATCCTGTGCAGTGGACTGTATAAATAAAATGTTCTTCTCTTTTTGTTCGTAGTTTTATTCCAAGTCGATGTCTACAGTGCGAAGTTACAAAACAGACTGACTGTACAAATTCAATGGACGCTTATTTAAACTAACTTATTCTACCGCGACTAGCGCACATGTGCGAGGGTACGCGTCGATCGCGTCCTCCAATCACGGCGCCGCGCGCCGCACCCCCTCCGTGCCTCGTTCCGCGTCCCGCGGTCGTCCTCCCGTAGCTCAGGGCTCGGCGTCCTCAACACTCTCCCCCCGGCGTAGCTTGCGCAGCCTTCTTCTGCAGCTTCCAGGACGGCGAGCTTGTATGTTGGACGCCTGAAGGTTCCGCTCTTCGTTCTTATGTCGACGACTCGCACGCCACCATCCGGTCCAGGGTAGGTAGCCGTCACGATTCCCATCGGCCATATATTCCTCGGTAGCGTGCGATCGACAACGACGACCACGTCGTCGATCTTCATGTTCTTCGAGTGGTCACTCGGTGCTCCTCGTGGCGTCAGCGTGGGCAAGTATTCCTTCAGCCAGCGCTGCCAGAAAGAGTCGGCAAGCGCCTGGCTCGCTCGCCAAGTTCGTAGGTCCGCCATTTTGCAGGGGCCCGTTGTTGGCAGGCCGCTCGACGAACCCAGCAGGAAATGGTTCGGAGTGAGTGCCTCAGGGTCTCTGTCACTCACACTCACGTACGTCAACGGCCTCCCGTTGATGGAGTGTTCTGCTTCGGTCAGCAGTGTTTGTAGTACCTCCTCCGTTGGTACTTGTTCTCGCAACGTTACTGCTAGCGCCGCTTTCACAGACCGTACTAGTCTTTCCCACGCTCCTCCGTGTCTGGGCGCTCCGGGAGGTATGTAGGTCCACTTCATCCGATGGAGTAACCCCTCGTCGCGCAAGACGGGGGCCCACTCCTCGTAGGCCTCTCTCAGCTCCCGATCTGCCCCGCGAAAGGTCGTGGCGTTGTCTGAATACATATGTGACGGCCATCCTCGCCGTAGAGCCATGATAGCTGAGCTGCTCGTAAGTGAATTCACGATCTCCAAGTGCACGGCGCGTGTGCTGAGACATGTGTACAGCGCGCCCCACCGTTTTTCTCTCCTTCTTCCTACTTTCACCAACATAAGCCCGAAGTAATCCATGCCGCAGTTAGAAAATGGTCGGTGGTAGGGGTCCAAGCGGGCTCGTGGTAGGTCCCCTCGTGTCGGTTCGTTCGGTCTGGCCTTCCTTGTGTGACAGAACTTGCATCGGTGTTCCACGGCTCGTACGGTAGGTCGCAGGTGAATGATCCAGTATCGTTGTCTCAAATCGTTCGTCACGCGCTCCCTGTTTGCGTGACCGGCGTTGCAGTGTTCTCGCATCACTAGTAGTCTAGTCACGTGATGCCGCCCGTCCAATATTATTGGGCGCTTTAGATCAGCGGGCGCGCTCGATGCTCCAATGCGACCTCTCACACGCAATGCTCCATCCTCGATCACCGGGTCCAGTTTGTATAAACGACTCGACTTTGATAGCGGGCGAGCGTTTCTCAAACTGTGGAGCTCGGCACTGAAGCTCTCTTCTTGCGCGTGCCGCAGCAACAATCGTTCGGCGCGCTTGATATGTTCTAACTCGACGCGTGCTGCTCGTCGACGGCATTTATCAATAAATGTTAGCACGCATGCGGTCGCGCGCACTAACTTCTCGTACTTTGAGAATCTCGTCGGCTTCGGTAGACACTCTGACAAAGATGCTTCCTGTTCGGTCGTAAATAGGACCTCCTTGTCTTCTTCTTCGTCGGTTATCCGAGACGGCCACTTGTCTTCTGTTTCATGTAGAAATGATGGCCCTCGGAACCATCGGTCGTCGGCGGAGATTGACGTGTCACTCAGCCGGGTCGCGTCGTCAGCGACGTTATGCTCCGTCGGCAGCCATCTCCACTCGTTCTTGTCGGTCAGTTCAGAGATCTCTCCGAGTCGGTGAGCGACGAATGGTGTATACCGTCGTTGGTCGTTGTATATCCATTGTAGCACGGTCGACGAATCGGTCCAGTATACGACTCGTGCTATCTTGATCCGATGTTCTCGCTTGATTGTGTCCGCCAGTCTCGCTCCGATAACGGCCGCTTGCAACTCGAGTCGAGGTATACTCTGAGTGCGTCGTGGCGCCACTTTCGCTTTAGCTGCGACAAGTGATACGTCGATCTTGTCATCACGACGTATAATCCGCCAGTAGGCTATCGTAGCGAAGGCCTGTTCGCTCGCGTCACACATCACATGTAGTTCTACGTTTTCGTGATGGTCGGAAGGTATGCTTCGTCCTAGACCGTAGCTCCGTTGTAGTCGTAGGCTCGTTATTTCTTGTAACTGACTTATCCAAACAGCAAATCGATCGGCGTTCTCCTGCGGGATTGATTCGTCCCATCCTGTGTTCGTTCTCCATAAGTCTTGAAGTATAATCTTTCCGCGGATGGTGTAGTTACTGACCAACCCGAGCGGATCATCAAGGGACATTACTGCGCTCAGTGCTTCGCGCTTTGTGGGCCCGCGGTTCTGCGCGCGCACGTCGTCTGGCACTCGATGCATGGCAGTGTTGAATCCCAACTCATCGTTCCTCGCGTTCCAAAATAATCCGAGTATTTTGTTGCTAGCGACTCCCCCCAGTCGCGTAGGCTCGTTCGCTCGTAGATCATCGGGCACGTCGGTCAATGCCCCTGGTTTGTTTGAACTCCAGCCTCGCAATGTGAAGCCGGCGTTAGCGTGCACTTCTCGTAACTCTTTGATAGTGCGCCGCGCTTCCTCTTCATCGTCGTAACTGTCGACCAGGTCGTCCATGTAGTGACTATTGGTTATCGCCACTAGCGCTCTCGGGTGTGTCTGAGCGTGCGCGTGCGTGTTGTGATTGCGCACGCTATGGGCGAGGAAGGGTGAGCTGGCCGCGCCGAAGATCATACTGGTCATCTTGTAGGCGCGCGGCGGGCTCGTTCGGTCGCTTCCTCTCCATAGAAACTGCTGGGCAGGCTGGTCTTCCGGACGGATCTTCACCCTCAAAAACATTTCTTCAATATCGGCGGTGACAGCGATTTCTCTCTCTCGGAAGCGGAAGATGACTCCCGGCAGCGGCAGCAGTAAATCAGGGCCTTCTAGTAGTCGATCATTAAGGCTCACTCCACTGTTTCGATGCGCCGCGTCAAATACTAGGCGCCGCTTCCCCGGTTTGTTCGGGTTGGTAACCGCAAAGTGTGGCAGATACCAGCAGATGGGACTTTGTGCTTCGGTCCCGTCGCACGGCACGGCGTATCCTTTGCTCAGCAGGTTACCGATCTGAGCGGCGTAGTCCTTCGCAAAACCGGTGTCAGCGTCCATCTTCTTTTCGATGCCTTTTAGACGATTTAAGGCGGCGGCGTAACTCGGTGGCATAGTCACGTTCGGCTGTTTCCATAGTAGCCCCACTTCATACGCGCCGTCGACTTTCTTCACTGTCTCGTTAAATGTCTTCACCGCTCGTTCGTCCGCGTCGCTAACTCGGGGTTTGAGAGCGACACCCAAGGATTCGATCTTGAAATGCTGCTCTACTAGTTCTTGTAGGCGCATATCGTGCGTCTCGCTCTCGCATATACGTCGATCGGGCGTGTATATGTGCAAGACGCTCTCGTGGCTGTAGATGAGACTGCGTGGGACGGTTCCATGTATCACCCAGCCCAACTCCGTTCGGGATGCTGCAGGCTGGTTTGCGCCGCCAATGCGCAACTCTCGTGAAACAATGAGCTCCCAGTAGTCACTTCCGATGAGTATGAGCGGGCGTGTTCGTTCGTAGCACACTTGCTCTTCGAGATCTCGCAGATGTTGGTATTGTAGTAGCGCGTTCGGTACAGTCTGTTCTCGCAGTCTTAATTCGTTGACTGTGCGCGCTTTAACGGTGTATGATGCCGTCTCGCTCGCACCACGTAGCCGAATAGTCACAAGCTTGCTCGTAGCTTCGTTCTGAGACATATTCACGCCGGTCATACGCAGGGGTTGACTGGGTCCGTCGGCGCCGACTTTCTTTGCCAATTCACTATCGATAAGGGTTATAGTCGCGCCTTCATCCAACAAAGCGTATGATCGCGTCTCTCCTTTGGGACCGGACACCACGATAGGACACACTTTCAGTAGTATTCCGCCGCGTTTATCAGTAACATTGGAGGTGGTTGTTACTGATAACACGTCACCCTCATGGCTTGTTCTGCTTGATTCCGCGGTTCGCGCGGCCGGTTCTGTAGTCGCCGACATGGTCTTGTCATCTTGATGCAGCAGGGCATGGTGAGGGCGGCGGCACTTGTTCACTCCACACGGCTTTTCTCTACACTGCGCTCGATGGTGTTTTTTATGTATGCACTTGAAACAGAGTCCCTTTTCTTTTACGTGATTCCACCGGTCATCGATTTTCATCGCTCGAAAATCCGCACACAATGACAGTTCGTGTGGCTTGCTGCATCGCGAGCATCGGTCGATCTGTTCGCACTCGGTATCCTTATCAGTGCTGTAGACGGTCGCTTTTCTTCTTATGTTCGTATTCACGTTCGGTTTTACTTCGGTTCTTGCGGTCGTAGAATACGATGCTGGGGTTTCGTATGCGTACCGTAACGCGACGTTGGCCTCACGCATCAAAAATCGCGACAACGTCACAAAATCTGGGTCCTTGCTGTCACTGTTCGCATATGCGTAGTCGTACCACTTGCTTTTGATTGTCGGAGTAAGCTTCAGCATTATCTCTCGTGTGAGTTGCGGGTTGTAAATATAACCACGCCGATCAAGTCCTTGCAACACACACACCGCGTTTTGCACTTTCACTGCTAAACTGTTCAGTTCTTTGGCCGACACACCCAAACGTGGTATTTTTCGTAAGTCCTCGATTATCTTGTCCACTAATACTTCTGGTGACCCGAAACTTTGTTCTAACGTGGCCATTATCGTGTCGGGGTTGGTATCCGCGTATAGATGAGCGGACACGGCTTCCCGCGCCTCCCCGACCAGCGCCGATCTCAAGCGCATCACGTTTTCTGCATGTGGTATTTTAAACATCTCAGTCGATTCACGATATGCTGCTTTAAACGGTAGCCATTCACATACCGCACCACTGAACTGAGGTAAATCACAATTATATCGTCGCTGCGGTCTGGCCATCCGGTCCAATGCTTCAGCTATCTGGGATCCGTAGCTGCGAGACCGGCCCGGTGTTGGTGTCAACGATCGGTCTCTGCGGTCGGTATCGAAGCGTAACCGACGGCGTTCCTCCGTTTCATGTGGGCGCAATGAGTCATCACGCTCCCCCCGTTCAGCAGCGGCGGCACCCTGCAGCCAGTCATCGACGCGCTGACGATGTTCATCTCTGTTCGAATGTAACGGCTCGTCCCGTACGCTGCCCGCTTCCTCGATGGTAGCGATCTGCGCGGCCAGGCGTTTCTTCACGAGATCCGCTTCCATTTCCAGTTCTTTTCGCTTGATTGCTGCAAGCTTCTCGGCTGCCTCCAGTTCTGCCAGTCGTAGTTGCAAAGTAGAGTTCGTCGTTCTTCGCGAGTGCTGTGGCGAGGCTGCTCGTTCACGTTCCATGTTCGTACGTTGGTTGACGAGGGCA
Source organism: Lycia hirtaria (assembly GCA_947563715.1). Lineage (NCBI taxonomy): Eukaryota > Metazoa > Arthropoda > Insecta > Lepidoptera > Geometridae > Lycia > Lycia hirtaria. Next base: position 37,236,579 of record OX387385.1, read on the forward strand.
AGTGCTGCTTCCGGTCTGGCAGCAGCTTCCTCTCCCACCGGCATCGAGGGTGATGCCGGAGGAACCCTCCTGAGTCTTGTTCGTTCCCCTTCGATTCTCTGTAGTTCGGCTTGCTCAGTGACGTCAGCTTGACTCCTTGTTAACACCATTATTTTCTAAGTACAATCGGCACTTGAAGAAAATAACACGTGCGGAGTCCGATCCTCGCTGATTCACGTTCTATGCGGCGTTCGACGGAACAAATGCTCGCTGCTCCACGTTCGATCCGGCGCTCGAAGGACCAAATGTTCAGGACTCGATCCGATGAATCCTGTGCAGTGGACTGTATAAATAAAATGTTCTTCTCTTTTTGTTCGTAGTTTTATTCCAAGTCGATGTCTACAGTGCGAAGTTACAAAACAGACTGACTGTACAAATTCAATGGACGCTTATTTAAACTAACTTATTCTACCGCGACTAGCGCACATGTGCGAGGGTACGCGTCGATCGCGTCCTCCAATCACGGCGCCGCGCGCCGCACCCCCTCCGTGCCTCGTTCCGCGTCCCGCGGTCGTCCTCCCGTAGCTCAGGGCTCGGCGTCCTCAACAGTTCTTGTAACCCTTTATATTAGTTCCAAATAAATAATATATTTCAACAAAAAAAAAAAACGATTAATGAATGACCGTGATAGTTTAAAAAAGTGAAAACTATCCATTAACTGAATAGGGAGAAATAACAACTGTTACGTAATACCAAAAAAAAAACAAAATGAGCGTCTACCTAAGTAGGTACGTCTACCAACTATTTTTTTGAGGTCGGTATCTGTGTAGGACTTTTAGGTGACCGTTTAGAGCATAAAATCGACCTCAAGAAATAGTTGGTGTACGTAGCTACTTATTATAGGTAGCCGCTCAGTTGGTGTACGTAACTACTTAGGTAGCCGCTCAGTTGGTGTACGTAACTACTTAGGTAGCCGCTCAGTTGGTGTACGTAACTACTTAGGTAGCCGCTCAGTTGGTGTACGTAACTACTTAGGTAGCCGCTCAGTTGGTGTACGTAACTACTTAGGTAGCCGCTCAGTTGGTGTACGTAACTACTTAGGTAGCCGCTCAGTTGGTGTACGTAACTACTTAGGTAGCCGCTCAGTTGGTGTACGTAACTACTTAGGTAGCCGCTCAGTTGGTGTACGTAACTACTTAGGTAGCCGCTCAGTTGGTGTACGTAACTACTTAGGTAGCCGCTCAGTTGGTGTACGTAACTACTTAGGTAGCCGCTCAGTTGGTGTACGTAACTACTTAGGTAGCCGCTCAGTTGGTGTACGTAACTACTTAGGTAGCCGCTCAGTTGGTGTACGTAACTACTTAGGTAGCCGCTCAGTTGGTGTACGTAACTACTTAGGTAGCCGCTCAGTTGGTGTACGTAACTACTTAGGTAGCTGCTCAGTTTAGATTTAAGTTTTTGGTATTACGTTGCAATTGTTATTTCTTCCTTTTCAGTTATTTTTTTTTTCAAGAATTTTTGCTATACGACTTCTAGTTTCTGCGTAATACTTGGACAAACATACAGACATACAAACATACATACACTTATGAAATTTGGTACACATGTTTAGAAGCTGTATAGACTAACATACATATACAAAAACTGTGCAGTTCTGACAATATTACATACATACAGGTCGAATTGATAACCTCCTTTTTTATAAGTCGGTTAATAAAATAGACGCATACTAACTGTGTATTTTGCCACACAGCCAACAGCATTAGCACCACCACATCCTCCCCCTAACATCACATCACATACACCGAACACAACTGAAATAACACCAGCCTCAATAATCATACCTCGGCCGGAGATATCTCCTAACAGCGTAGCAATTGAAGAACTGTTTGCCAACGCAGACAAAGGAGTGCCGGGAATTCGTATACGTGGCGTAGCTTTCTTCATGGACAATGCCAAGGAAAGACTTGGGGTAGGCTTCTGTCGGGTTCGTAACAGGAAGCGTGTCCGTTTGTCACCTGGGTTAGCATGTCTTTTAAACGGGAGTACCACTAAAACCACCATGAAGCGGAAAACGTACGATGCCATGCCAGTATCCGATGTTCTTGGCTACCGATGTCGACTAGTACGATCGAAAAATAAAACAATTCTACTGTTCGAATGGACGGCCCAATCACCTTTCGTGCAGGTATGTTCGTTTCTAACAAAACTTGGTGAAAATCTAGACAGTGCTCCACGGGTTATAAGCGTCGACGCAATGGTGATCGAGAGCGAAAAAGGAGAAGTGGTGCATCGGCTAGGCAGCCTGAAAGCCTCAGAACATCATGAGGTGGTCGTGTATGAAGATAGGGGTGAGAACTTGTCTTACTTAAAATCCCAGAGACACGACGGCCCCTCTACAACAGATAGCTGGGGACACCCCATCCCGACATCGACCAATCTCAGCGGATCCGAGCGAGCGCAGCAAAAAGCAACTGATGAAAGAACCACGTCGCAAAAACGTGTCAGTTGTTTAAATAGCAGGAGCCATGTCTCGGCTTTTCTAACGGCTTTCAGTGTTGCAGGGCAGAGCTTGCTCAGGTCGACACCAAAATCACCACCAGAAGTAGCAAAAGCGGCTCCGGAACTGGTACCACTGCGAGCTGCCCGGACGAGAGCCGACATGGGCCAGGTCTGTCCACCCCGTTATATCCCAGCACATACACCATCAGAACATGCCAGAAATGCATTCATCGAGTTTTTAGCCGTCACAAGGGCAACGAGACAAGTCAACTTCAAAATATGCGCAAATATCTTGGAGTTATTTAGACTTGGATCCGAAAGCTTTCTGAGGGTGAGACTAGATGAAGCAGAAGCAGCCATATATGACAACGAATCATCCCTGGTCATAAGAGGAGAAATGTCATGTCATCATATGGCAGCTTACAGCGCTAAGAATGGTTTTGTGGTCCTAGATGAGGGTGAAACGGAGCGGACGGGAAGACCAAAATATGCGACACCACTGAATGACCCTATTGTAGTCACAACCCGGCACACCAAAATAATGCTAGATGACAAAATCCTCAAAATGGCGGAATTTCTCGAGGAGGGTTCTGGAGTTAAAGCATTGTGGGAAAACTGGGAGGTGCCTAATATACAGTGGGTCAATGGAGTTCCAGGATGCGGCAAGACAACTTGGGTAGTTGGAAACTTTGATGCGAACAAGGACGCCATTATCACCACAACAACAGAGGCAGCTAAAGATCTGAGAGAGAAGCTAGCGCACCGGATAGGAAACTTGGTAAAGACCAGAGTGCGCACCATGGCTTCTGTTCTCGTAAATGGTTTCAGAAAAAACGAGAGCTACATCCGCCTTATGGTAGATGAAGCACTCATGAACCATTTCGGAGCCATAGTAATGGCTACACGGCTGTCTGGTGCCGGCGAGATTGTTCTCATTGGAGATATCAACCAGTTGCCTTATATCGACAGAGAAAATCTCTTTGAGTTAAGGTACCATCGCCCAAATCTGGTAACCAACATCAGCCAGGAATTGTTATGCACGCATCGTAATCCAATGGACGTCGCATATGCGCTGAGAGAAATATATTCAGGAATATATTCCTCAGTCGCCCACATCCAGTCACTAGAGCAGAGAAGGTTCACGGGTTCCCAAATACCCAAAGCCGCCCCTAAAACTCTTTTCTTGGTCCACACTCAAGAAGAAAAGTTAACCCTTAGCAACCAGGGTTACGGAGGAGGTACAGGGTCACGAATCCTCACCATCCATGAAGCTCAAGGTTTGACGTACGAGTCGGTCATCGTCATTAAGACCAAAGGCAAACTGCAGCTACATGACAGCGTCTCGCATGCAGTCGTGGCAGTCTCGAGGCACACCGGGACCTTCACTTACTACACCGATGATGAAGGAGATGCCATCAGCCGTTTTGTGCGGCGGGCAATGGCAGCTACACCAAGGACCATTTTAGACTACAACCTCAAAATGGCTATCAAAGATCGCAACACGGCGGTAGTGGAGGCCCTGAATGGAAAGTTTCGCTGTTTGTTATAAAAAAAAAAAAAAAAAAAAAGTGTTAGGTGTTAGGTTATTTTTATTCTTTAGTTGTCCCTAATTTTGTAAATTCTTGTATGTATTATTTGTCCCCGTTGTGTTATTTTAATAATAATAAGAAAGCGTGTATACTCAGAGCACTCACGCTCACTAAAAAGCTTCTTCTTGCGGCGGCGTCGTGTGGCGGGTCGCCCTCTTCCCTCAAACATGGTTGAGGAGAGCGATGGCTGGCACATGCGTCAACTCGTGAACGGGTGCTGCTTGCGGGAGCTGGACTGCTCGGCGTATACACGCATGCATGTTAGTTAAGTGTAAATTAAAATTTTGTCTTCCTCTTGCATAACTTAAAAAAAAAAATGTAAGTAGTTATAAATGCATATATTAGTTCATAAAAGGCACGGACCCTGGAGTCTGTGGAGAATAAATTTGTTAATAAAAAAAAAAAAAAAAAAACTGTGTATTTTAGTTGAAATGTATTTGTTGTATTACCATGATAAATCGTTCGCTTCTATAATACCTAAATAAGTGCATTAAAGATGTTATTATATATTATAATAAATTGGATCATTTATTCTATTGGTTTACTTAAAAAGCGCTTTAATAAAACAGCGGATATGAATGTTTTACTATTTTATACATATATATATATATATGTCGTATAAAACTAGACATCCCTTATCAATTCAGGTAGTGTATTCTATAAGTTAGAATAACGTATCTGCGTGCAATAACGTATCTGGTTACACGATCGGGTTGCGATGCGACAAAGGCGCAACATTCTGCATGTTGTACTGCTACTTACCCAGTTAGGCACTCATGACAGTCTCCGTAGATACGTGTAGGTGTTCTGTATATTTTGTGATTCAACGGATTGTCCTATGCACCGCACCTTTTCTACGGAATTCCATTTTTCTGACGCAAATGCAAATAAAAAACCGTAAGAGGATTTTTTTTTCACTGTAAAAAGTTCTTTCACTTTGAAGTAGGTAATTGCTATTTGGTGACGTCGCTCACCGCTTTTCTTGTGCCGGCCAGTGAATGAGAAATATTTTGCCAAGTCCAAGGACTGCAAGAAATCCCCGGCGAGTGAAACGCTAGTTCCGTGAAAGATATGAGTACAGACAAAATATATGCACATTAAATGTTCTACCTTGTACTTACCCATATACGCAATAAATAATTAGGAATTATGAATCAAAAGAAAAACAAAATACCCGATTGCAGAAAACCTATTTTTGTAGTATAACTTACGATTTCGTTTCGCTTGATACGCTGTTGAGTGTACGTTTTTGTGAGAAAGTATGCTTAAAATCGCTGTTAAAGGTTATAAATATGCATTCATTAGAATTATTTTAGTAAAATTACTTGTTTATTACATAAATGTTTTTATACAAAATTGAATTTCATACAAAATTCGTTGGAGGTTACGAAAAAACGCATTTAATTTTATTTTTGCAAGATGTATTATTATTATTACAAACTGGAAGCGAAGACGAATCTAATGACACATACATCGAAATCGGTCAATTCTTTTAAGCTGTAGGCTGTCTATAGAAATATACATACATACATACCCACATACATACATACATACCCACATACATACATATATACTTATAAACATACATACACTCGAAAAACATAACCCTCCTTCTTACGCAATCGGATAAAAAGAGAAAGGTTTTCATATATCTTTCATAGTTCATTGCGTTTAATGTATTCAGTGAAATCATCTGAATACTCATTTCAAATAATATATGTATATGTGTGCTTGCACAGTTTCAAATAAAGTTCATCCTATTGAAGATACAGTTCAAGATCACTTCAATGTTATTATCACATATGTCCACGCGCGCAACAATAATGACATCAGACTATTAAAGCCTAAAGGCGTACATCATTTTGTGTATGTGTAACACGTATGCGTATAGTATGTGTAAAACGCATGTTTCTAGTTGTACAAATACAACAATACAACAATTGTATTGTATTTGTATTTAAAATGAATGTTTATAGTTTTTTTTATATTATATAGGTTTGCGCTTGACTGCCAACTCACCTGATGTTAAGCGATGTTGCGGTCAACGATGGAGCGCGCTTACCTAGAAGAAACCGATTCACTCGCGATTTAAAGACACCCAGATTGTGTCCATGGGAGAAAATCCACTTAGGAAGCGTATTCCACAATTTAGCGGTCCGTACGATAAATGTGGAATTAAAACGTTTCGTTCTGCCTTTTGGAATATCCACCATAAAAGTTGTTTTTAATGGTAGGGTTGCGTTTGATCAAAAACTTTCCTGAGCTAACTCCAACTCAGTTATTCTATCTAGGCTTTATAAACAACAGAGACCTCATAGAATATAATACAGAGTTGTTGATTTTCACCAGTGTGAATAACTTATTCATTGTTTGACACCGTTTTTAATAAAGAGTGAGCTATTTAATCACAGTTACTCATACCCGAATCTGGCGGTGCAATGTTCTAATTCAGTCTGGTTTTCCAGTCACACAATATGAGTCCATCGTAGTTCCGGGGAACCAATTGAGTTCGGGAGCGGAGTGGAGTGGACCCGTTACACGTGACTCACTTCCTTGCATCTCGTTACGAGATTGCTCACAGATTCAGAGTTCACTCAACTATGCTCTTTTAGAACTTCATAAAAGAAATATTAGAACAACTCCTTAGGCTAATTGAAATCCCTACCTATGTCTTAAAGAAATATTAGAACAACTCCTTAGGCTAATTGAAATCCCTACCTATGTCTTAAAGAAATATTAGAACAACTCTTTAGGCTAATTGAAATCCCTACCTATGCCTTAAAGAAATATTAGAACAACTCCTTAGGCTAATTGAAATACCTACCTATGTCTTAAAGAAATATTAGAACAACTCCTTAGGCTAATTGAAATCCCTACCTATGTCTTAAAGAAATATTAGAACAACTCCTTAGGCTAATTGAAATCCCTACCTATGTCTTAAAGAAATATTAGAACAACTCCTTAGGCTAATTGAAATCCCTACCTATGTCTTAAAGTGACATATCGAATAACGAATTACAGTGACAATGTGACAATTAATTGTAACATTTACATACAACATTACAGAGACGAAAATATAGTTTCCGAATAGAATCTGAAAATCCGAACCCGACAAATGGTAATAGCCCGACTGACCTTCGATAAGAAAAGGTGAAGTAATATTTATCTGTCCCTTGCCGTTACCTGCCATGAAACGGTCTGATGTTATTACTAAGTACAAAAGTTAAACAGACTAACACTAAACTAACTAAACAGAAGTTAGACGACGAACCGACCAAATAACTAAAACCTCAACGCAAGAGCCACATAACTCGGAACTCGTTTCAAAGAATGCTTGTGAAAAAAGCATCGGTGAATCTCCGGCGGCGGCGGCGGCAGCCGGGGGCTGCGCACCGTGCACCGGGTCACGTAGGGCTTCGCTTTCTAGGGACAAGGCCCTCAGCACGTGCACCGTGTGTAGGACGGGAGGCCGGGCCCTTATCAATAACGATTAGAGAAATAACTCACGGGACACACCCACGAGCTCGCCGCTCAAATAAGCGTGAGCGGTAACATTACCATCTTGGCATCAACAATAACATTGGCTTTTGGATTTGTTGTGTTTTGTCTACTTTCGTATGTTTGGATCTACGTAAGTTCGGAGTTTTTTTTTTTTTTTTGTTCATATTTATTTTTGGGACTTTTATTATATAAACATGTCAGTCCCATTGTATATTCTGTTAGTGTTGCTAAAACTGAGTGCTACGCGCTACAAAGTGCTACGTCGGGCTCGCAGCTGCGCGCTGTTGCTTGTCTTAGACACACACGATTAATGATAGTTACTTTTAGTCAGATGATTTGATGAATCTGATGACAGGATATTTGAATGTAAGTTCTGATCCTGTCAAATTATTGAGAATCGAACTCGAAACTTGAACTAATTAGTGGATTTATATTTTTGTAATAGTACCTACGTAAATAATTAGTTCTTGGGATTTTTACTAAGGAGACGTATATACATACATAGATAGTTTATAGAAGTGACCAGACGACTGACCTCCATCTTTTGCTCGTAGTTAGGTAAGCTTTTCCTATTCATCCAATGATGACTTACTTATTTAAATAGGCCATATGCGGAACTATCAATGGAAGTAACTTGACCGCAAACTATCATGTCGGTAGAACGAATGCTCCAACAATCGCCAAAAGTACCTACCGGACAACATCTTGTAAATAAGAAGTAAAATTTACAATATGTTTTACACTTTTTCTCTCATTAACCAACAAAGTCCAGTCATAGTCGTTTGAATGAAGTACACATGCGTCTTTCGTCAACTACAGTTACTGATGACGCAAATGACGTACAAAGTAAAAAACTCCCACAACCACTGAAAATTAATATACTTGTACAAACAAACTATTTACTTAAACAAATTAATATGTTATAACCACAATTACTTGAACAATAAAAAATCCCTCTGTAGACGCACCGGACATCGGTCCGGTTTCGATGAAAACCGGACCGGACCGACGTCCGGTGCGTCTACACACACCAATGCACTGGCGTGGATGACCGTCTTTCGGACGCCGGATCGGTGTCCGACGCCGGACCCACGTCCGGTGCGTCTACAAGCGCTCTAAGATCGTGGGTAAAGCCTTAGTCTATCGTCATCCAATCATAGGTACGTACTTTTTAGTTTAGTTAATACATAATAGTAAATAAATGAATCAACCGACTGCAAACCTAAACATGAAGAACTCACGTCGATAATATAACTGTAGGACCAGCTCAGCCTATTATGATTTAAAATAAGATATGTTTGTGCCAGAAAAAATAACTAATTAAGCTAATTAATTCATCGCTCTATTGAGGTGAAAAGTTTGTTGCATACGGCTGTAAAGTTGTTGTGTTTCATAACTTCTTTACGTCATAAAGCAACAAGTTAGAGTAAAGTAAAGTAAAGTAAAGTAAAGTAAATGTTTATTTCCGAAATAGAATTACTATTGCTATGCATTGTCAGTGGGCCCCAAACTCGGCTAAGCCGGTATCTTGGAAGCCCAGAGCAGATGTTCCTATTTTACAATTTTTACGCGCGCTAGGAAATTAATTTACTGATAACGATGACAGGAAATGAAATAAACGTGAGTTCCCGTCACGTAAAAAGAACGCTGGTTTGTTCGCGCTTACGAACAAATCAGCGTTATTTTTACGTGACGGGAACTATACTACATACTCGTACTATATAGACTTGATATTTTTATCCAGAATAGGTCCATGTTTACAATACATTATTCCATTTTAAATAAAAAAATTAGCAACCAATAATTAATTATAGTATTTATGTACTATTCGCCACCCTGAATTTAAAAATGTACTGTTAAAATGGTTAACCTTTTTTATAAATTAGATAGATCCACGATTGACTACCAACTCAGGCGACGGTGTGGCCGAGGATGAAGCTCGTTGACCTAGAAGATACCTATTCCTATAGCCTTGAAAATTCCAAGATTCGTTCTCAGAAAATAGAGAATTCGGTTCCTATGCAGTGCGCATCAAGAACGTCGACAGAAATAGTTAAATACGGATATTTGGCATTTTAATGAGGAATGGGTGATGTGCCGACTTTCTACTAGTCCTGTAGTGAAATGGGGAGGGTGAAATTAAGTTATGAAGCTCTTGTGCAAACTCGCCGAAATGAAACAGAATATAGACAGACATACGTACGACTTTAACCTATCTCATCAGTAATATCAGCTATTCCTACATCTTGAGCCCGCATGTAGTGAAAGCTAGAGAATACTATAAAACCTTATCTAATACTGTGTGCTCTTAAATAAACTTCATCATTATAAAACACTAACATATATTCCGTAGGTATATTAGATCCGTTAACCGCATAGAAATCGTTTCAACTTCGTACCGAATTTGCTTCCGCGATGTTGAAACCGCTTTTATACCACAAATCCCGCCTTTAATTACTATTTAATGAATGACAACACGACGCGTCGGTCGGCACGTGCGCGCTGCGCCGGCGCACGCCGCGGCGGGTTCACACACTCGCCGTGGAGTGAGTGGGCGGCACTCACTTGTTCTGGAGGCGCGCACTCTTGCCCAACCTTAACTGATGGGCCCAAAACTAAGCCGCGGGAAAAGTCACGTTGTACACTGAGTCGCGACCGTAGCCCTGACAACACAACATTATGTGGGATTGTATGCGATCATTATCTGCAAATGGTAGAGCAGTGTGATCCAACGTGGGTGCTAAATCACATAAATGAGCTTGTGCTGTTGTATGTAATATAAGAAGGCATAGTCTCGAAACCAAAGAAAAAGAAATCATATAAATAAGTAAGTATATTGGAAACTGTGTCATATCCTACTGACAACATTTACAGCATTCTATAATTATAGAACAAAAAATTGGAAAACCGACTTTAAAATGTGCAATTATGTTTTTAAAAGCAAACTACTGAACCGATTTTGATTAAATTTCTATGAAGCCAATCGAAAACAAGTGATATCGTTCGTTGTGCCTACTTGTCGAACAAATACTATGCTCAAAATTCACCGATCAACCGCTTACGTAGCACGTATAACGACTTTTGTCAGGAGCTTGATATTTTCGATACATCGTTCAACAAAATAAAAAATCTCCTTTTCAATATTTATATAAACTGAAGAACACGGTACTTGCAATTATTACCTATTGTATCTTATACTATCTATAATTATTCCTATTTGTTGAGTGTCACAATTTAAATGCATGTTGTGTTTGCTTCTAGAAGGCTGTTCAGTCAGTCTATGTTACTCATATGTATGATGAAATTATGTTGTATTATAGCTGTAACATCCAGTTTGCAAACCATAAATAAAAAAAGTATATCCTTTCGAACAAAAAAATAGAAATGATGGAGTTATGCGGTAACAAACATTAAAAAAATACAGCCGAATTGTTAACCTCCTACTTTTTGAAGTCGGTAAAAAGTTTAATGGTGTGTCTTAGATGCTGAGGTTTCTTAATATATTCCGCACCGGACGCATGCGTAACAGTGCGGATGGCCTACGTGTTCATTTTTAAGGTTCCGTACCCAAAGGATAAAACGGGACTCTATTACTAAGACTCCGCTGTCTGGCTGTCTGTCCGTTCCTCTGTCACCAGGCTGTATCATTAGACAGATTTTAATAATTAGACAGTTGAAATTTTAAACAGAATAAAATAAATATTTAAGGGGACTTCCATACAACAAACGTGTTTTTTTTTTGCAGTTTTTATAAATAATAGTACGGAACCCTTCGTGCGCGAGTCCGATTCGCACTTTGCCGGTTTTTTCCTTTTTACGTACGGAACTTTAAAAACAAGCATCCGATCGCCTGATGATAACATAAACACAGCAACCAGCCGTGGTATCGTTGATACTTTACAATGAGGTACTATCTCTGAACGAAACATTATTACAAAAATATAAAAAAAAAAACATAGGCAAACGATATTATTAATAAATCTGTTTGTATGTGAGACGCCGCCGTCGTCATTCTATTTCTAAAATCGACACATTTTACACCACTAAATACATAATTTGGCCGAAAAACGGGGATATCGGCCGCACCACGACGCTGAGCGACAAGTGAAAGTCTTGCAATACTTTATTTTCATTGCGTGTTTGTTTCATTAAACACGCACCTTGGTCGTTGTACCTACAACGAGCAATGTATTATGATTTGTACAATATACACACCTTTAGCAGTTTTCATAATAAAATCACAACAAAAATAAAATGATTGATTTTAATACCTTAAAGTGCTACATTTAACAACAGATTTACTTACAAATGAAAGGAAACATTTCGTTGGTCTTGTCCACCTTTAATTGTATTGTTTTTGCAATTCAATATGGCACAATTAACCATTTTTTCAATTTCACGTTCCGTGCGTCGCCAAGAAAGCTGAGCGCGGACTGGACGACACGGCAGTCAACTACGAATATTAATCGTAGTTTCGACAGGCTATATATATACGAGTAAAGATACTCTGTCTACTATGTCTGTGAGATATCCTCTCCAAGCCCAGACACCAACTTTGGACAAGTCGACCAAATATCCATCATCGATAATTTGCATCAAATACTATATTTTTACCTGACTGCGTAAGAAGGAGGGTTATGTTTTTCGAGTGTATGTATGTATATATGTTTGTGGGTGGGTATGTATGTATGTATGTTTGTTTCTATATGACAGCCTACAGCCTAAACGGCCTGACCGATTTTGATGTGCGGTGTCGTTAGATTCTGAGTGTCATAGGTTATATTTTTTTGTAATAATAATAATACATCTCTCACAAAAAATGCGGTTTTTCGTAACCTCCAACGAACTATTTCGTAATAAATAAGTGACTTTACTAGAATTATTCTAAAGAATGCGCATTTATAATCTTTTACAGCAATTTATGCATACTTTCTCACAAAAACATACACTCAACAGCATATCGTTACGTTACGAAATCCTAAGTTAGACAGTAAAAACTTTCTGAACTTTCTTAAGACTTTTCTGCAGTAGATTATTTTATTTTCAACCGACTTAAAAAAAGGAGGAAGTTCTCAATTCGACTGTATTTTTAGTTTTTTTATGTTACCTCAGAACTTTCGACTGGGTGAACCGATTAAGATGATTATTTTTTATTTGAAAGCTGGTGCATCCCGTGTGGTCCCATTTCAATTTGCTTTAGTTCTGAAATGGCATCCATGAGAAGTCGGTAGCTTCAGTTTTTTAAACTATAAATATTATTATTTTAATATACACACTTGTTACATGCTTAACTTGACTATGTGACGATTCCTAAAATAGTACCTAATGAGTACGCGTTAATGAGCGGTCAAAGTGTTTATTTAGTAAGAAGCTTGCGGCGAGCAGGTACGAGCACTTACTTACCTTGTGGTCTGCGGTTACCCTAATTGTATGACCTTCTCACCGCCTCTCACGACAGGCAGCCAGCATGCTGACTGACAGCGAGAGTTCAACAATGTATGCCTGTGACTCCTTATTTTGCTGCAATTTTATACAGGGTGTTCAGATGGACGACGTGGAATATTTTAATAGTGTGTTTAGTACACGATTCTGAGAGAACACAAGTTAATAAATATAACCCAGCCGATCTGTAGTTATAATTATATGATATATCGGCCCGATCTGCTGACGGATGCGATCAGTTATGACAAATAAATTTTAGTCACGTCACAGTCGCGCAAAGAGCTTGAAGAAATCGAAGCGGAAACACACTTCTAGATATAGAAGTTATATGTATTTATGTTTTTGAACATGAATTTCCGCAAATTTACGCCGGATTCAATATTTTTTAATCTTTTATCTTTGACAGGCGCAAAGCTCAGTGGTGGTACTACGTTTTCCTTTTGACCTGTAGGTCGTAGATTCGGTCCCCACCCAGGGGAAACATTTCTGCTGAGCATGGATGTTTCTTCTGTATCCACGTGTTTATATGTATCATATGTATGTATTTAAAAAAGTGTATATTTATTATATCAGCTATCTTGTTGGTAAAAACTTTGCTTAGTTTGGGGTTAAAATGTTGTGTGAAAATGTCCTCTAATATTTATTTATCTATTTCTGTTCTTGAATGTTTTTGTTCCTCGTGTGTCCGAACACTCTGTATAATGTATATCCGAGCCCCCCAGTGTCTCGATACTTGAGTAACGAACGGTGCTCCAACACGGATGTGCCTGACGTAGAGATGGGAACTGACTTTTAACTTATTTAGAGAGAAAAAAATACGCGCTGTATTATATATGTAGGTACGCGGGTCGAACCTGGACAAGATTAACACAGAACCGAGATGAGTGGAGTACAAGAAGAGAGACTTGTTACAGAAATGTATCATAATACCATGTATCATTTTCTTAAATAATCTTTGTAAAAGAAAAAGGAGGATATACGGGAAATTTGCATTTAATGTAGGCATATCCCTTGTCATTGCAAATCAACATTTACATCTAAAAGAAATCCAACAAAAGTTAAATGTGATGCCAAATTGCCACAATATCAATGATCTTTGATGATGTTCCTGGCTCTAGGCAGAATTATAGTAAACGTGGCTTCATATTTTTAACCGACATCTAAAAAGAAGGAGCTTGACAATTCGACTATTTTTTTTTTGTATGTTTGTTTAGTGATTACTTCGCCAATTATGAGTTTATTATGATCGTATAAATTTTATGAAAATCGGTTCAGTACTTTTCTTTCGAAACCTACCGTTTTTCATAAAATTTAACAAAATAACTGGAAAAATTTGTCATCCAAGTAAACGAATTTTGAAGTCGGTTTTTTCAGTTTCCTAAATTACAAATTGTAATATTAAATAACTACTAATTTGAAAAAAAAAACGCTTTTGATATGCGAGGTGTCGTTATATTCGTTTTTGCTCGTCAAGTGTAATGGGCTACATTTTTTTGGAACAATAATAATAAATCTCTCACAAAAATTAAAAATTCCACTTTTCGCAAAATTCAATGAACTTTTTCATAGGTGGTTTTACTAGAATTATTCTAAAGAATATGCATTTATACCCTATTATTAGCGTATTTGCGCCTACTTTCTCAAAAAACATACACTCAACAGTGGATCAAACGTAAAAAATCGTAAATTATATGGCAAAAATCGTAATTCTGCAGTCGAGTATTTTGTTTTTCTTTTAATAAATTTACTGGCAACTGGCCTTGTGGCTCAGTTGGTAGTGTGTTTACGTCTACCTGCTGAACTGAAAGGTCGTGGGTTCAATCCCCACACCCAGGGCAAACATTTGTGTGATGAGCATGGATCTTTGTTCTGTGTCTGGGTGTTTCTATGTATCATATGTATATATTTACAACAAAAAAAAGTATATATGTATTCTATCAGCCATCTAGTTCCATAGTACAAGCTTTGCTTAGTTTGGGCTAGATGGTGTTGTGTGAAATGTCCACAATTATTTATTTATTTACTTGTTTATTATAAATAGAACCTATAAATTTTATCCTTTTTAAATATGTTTATTAAGGATAACATGCTTCGAGTAACGAATTTTTAGATTCTGTAATCGAATGTATTTATTAGAAACTACAGATTTTCTTCTCAACACTGTCCACATCTCTACTTCCCGGACGCAGCAAATGACTTCACTAATTAACAGTTACTGCAATTAATCGATAAAAAAAACTCCATTAGAGAGCTGCGGGCACTTGTTTATAAACACACGTCGGTCAAGGATTCCTGTGGGTCACGGCGGGTCACAGCTGGTCACGGCGGGTCACGGCTGGTCACGGCGTGGCACAGGTCCCGTCTAACTCCTTGTATCGTTCCCCGCCCGAGCTTTAGGAATGGCAACACTTTCCGGTGCGTCACACTCTCACGGTCTATACGTTTTATTTTCACAACCATGACCATTGAAGTTTACCATTCAATAAAACTGGAAACACTGAAAGAAACTCAGCAATGTGTAGGTTGTACGCGTCTATGTGTGGCATTTCCGGGCTCAGTATTCGACCTTTGAAGCGTTGCTTAAGGCTGAGGAGCGGCATCTGATGCGATTCTACCGCGAAGATATCATTCATTACGGCTTGTCTTGTAGAAACGAGTTTACGTGACTTTGAGACAAAGTAACGTATGATGTTTTGAAGCAAGTTGTTCGCTGTCGTATCGGAACATATTAAGGGTGACCTGGATAGGGGCAGGCCACAGGGCCAGACGCTCATGTAAATGTGACCGCAGGGCGAGCGGCGAGACTGTTGATTGCCTTCCCCGCTCCTAAACCGCCTGTCGTTGGGAAACGGACTTTGTTGCGAGTTGAATGCTAACGAGCTGCAGATTTCTGCGGAAATCATTTGAAGCAATCTTTCTGGAAAATATTTGGGCAATTGACGTTCTCATTACACGTGATGAGTTCTAAGAATGTGTAGGTGAGTTAAGCCGCGTCTTCAGTTTTGAGAAAAACAGTAAAAACAAGTACCTAACTACAGCACGTATGTATACGGCGCTTAAATATTTGAATTGTCCTCATGAACTATATTCACAATATATTTATATATCTAACTCTTCATTAAGTATCGCGTTCTCAACAGGTATCGTGGTTTGTTCCGCTATCTAAGAGATCCCCAATGTAGGCTAGATCCTGCCATTTTAGCAGGATCTTGCTATTTTTGCGATATGTAGCCCTCATTATATCCTCAGTGCAACAACAAGTGCATAAGTTTTTAAATATATTGTAGGCTGCAACACAAGTAACATTCAACCCAATGTATAGGTACGCTATCTGTGCAGTCATAGTCAAACTCAATAATAATTATAGTTTGAAAAACTGAGTTTTGTTTTATAAACCAAACTAATGGACCTATATTGATGAAATTTCTATGGAACTTATCTGAAAGTATCTCTCTTCTTATCTGATTCCTTCTTATGTGATAGACTTCTCCGACTGGTCACATGCAGCACCTCACCAAACCCGAACCAGATTATTCATCACGTTGAATAATTTCGCATAGATCACGTATATAAGAGCCAACAGCGGGTGTGTCACGCAGCGGCGCGGCTTTGTCGATTGATCTCTGCCTGAGTTCGAGCTAAACTTGATGCGTCAAAGTGTCTGCGACCGCAGCCAGGGCTCCTCGCTAGTGACATAACGCTGCAATGTCTACGATACTAGAATCGATAAACAGTGGATGTTCGGTCGGTTGATAGGCACGGGATAACGTTCGTTAAACGATTCTAAGCTCTATGTAAAACCGGAATGAACGGATGAGACGGCCGGGGACATTCCCGGGACATTTCACCTCCAGTGTTCTTGCAGCTATATTATTATCAGCGTAGAGCCTCATTTCACTGTTGTTTTGTATAATATTATCAGCGTAGAGCCTCATTTCACT
Source organism: Lycia hirtaria (assembly GCA_947563715.1). Classification (NCBI taxonomy): domain Eukaryota; kingdom Metazoa; phylum Arthropoda; class Insecta; order Lepidoptera; family Geometridae; genus Lycia; species Lycia hirtaria. Next base: position 37,253,533 of record OX387385.1, read on the forward strand.
GTTGTTTTATATATTATTATCAGCGTAGAGCCTCATTTCACTATTGTTTTATATATTATTATCAGCGTAGAGCCTCATTTTACTGTTGTTTTATATATTATTATCAGCGTAGAGCCTCATTTCACTGTTGTTTTATATATTATTATCAGCGTAGAGCCTCATTTCACTGTTTTTTTATATATTATTATCAGCGTAGAGCCTCATTTTACTGTTGTTTTATATATTATTATCAGCGTAGAGCCTCATTTCACTGTTGTTTTATATATTATTATCAGCGTAGAGCCTCATTTCACTGTTTTTTTATATATTATTATCAGCGTAGAGCCTCATTTTACTGTTGTTTTATATATTATTATCAGCGTAGAGCCTCATTTTACTGTTGTTTTATATATTATTATCAGCGTAGAGCCTCATTTTACTGTTATTTTATATGTTATTATCAGCGTAGAGCCTCATTTCACTGTTGTTTTATATAATATTATCAGCGTAGAGCCTCATTTCACTGATGTTTTATATATTATTATCAGCGTAGAGCCTCATTTCACTGTTGTTTTATATATTATTATCAGTGTAGAGCCTCATTTCACTATTGTTTTATATATTATTATCAGCGTAGAGCCTCATTTTACTGTTGTTTTATATATTATTATCAGCGTAGAGCCTCATTTTACTGTTGTTTTATATATTATTATCAGCTTAGAGCCTCATTTCACTGTTGTTTTATATATTATTAGATAGATAGATAAACTCTTTATTGTTCACACCTTAACTAAAACACAAATTACATAGTGAAAAGGGCTTAAATACTAGTGAAACAACAGGCAGCCTTATCGCTAATAGCGATCTCTTCCAGGCAACCTTGGGATGGAAAAATTATAATAATAAATAGATGGTGGGGTAACTAACAAAGAGAATCTCAGAGAGAAAAAAAAAAAGACATGTATACTACTATCATCATCATCATCATCTCAGCCATAAGAAGTCCACTGCTGGACATAGGCCTCCCCCGTGGATTTCCAAAAAGACCGATTGGAAGCGGCTTGCATCCAGCGTCTTCCCGCCACTTGTATGAGGTCATCTGTCCATCTCGTGGCTGGTCTTCCTACGCTGCGCTTGCCGGTACGTGGTCTCCACTCGAGAACCTTTCGGCCCCATCGGCCATCAGTTCTGCGTGCTATGTGCCCTGCCCACTGCCACTTCAACTTGCTAATCCGCTGTGCTATATCGGTGACTCCTGTACGTCTACGTATCTCTTCATTTCTGATTCGATCTCGTAGAGAGACTCCGAGCATAGCCCTCTCCATAGCTCGTTGCGCGACCTTGAGCTTCCTTATGAGGCCCATAGTTAGAGACCACGTTTCAGTGCAGTATACTACTATACAATTACAATACATACGTACATGTACAAGTTACATCCTAATACATAAATTAAATTAAATATATATAATAAACTAATATATATACATACATATATTATATATATACTTAAATACTTGTCATATTTAAAAAGATAAAAATAAACAATGAAAATCGCAATGAAAAACAGTGAAAGAATCAGTGAGGTGGTAACTGCGTCAAATAAAATTTCTCCACTTGTGCTTTAAAGACAGCGAGTTACGGAGCTTGTCTAATTAAGACTGGCAACAAATTCCACAATTGGACTGCTTGGAATGCAAATGATTTACCATAGAAACTCGTACATTGTGCATTAGGAGTCTTAAGAATGAAGTTGTCACTAGATCTTAAGGGTAAAGGGTGAGAAGAATGCCAAAAGCAGAAGAGTTTTTTTAGGTAGTGGGGAGTAGAAGGATTGAAAAGAATGTTATAGAGAAGAGAGAGGATATGAGCATTCCGTCGAAGGCGAATAGGAAGCCACTTGAGCTTAGCGCGAAATTGAGACACGTGATCATATTTGCGTAGGCCAAATATGAATCTAATGCAATAGTTTTGAAGGCGCTCAAGTTTCTCTAGCTGGACTTCTGTAAGATCAAGAAAGCAAGCATCTGCGTAATCTAGAATAGGTAGGAGAAGAGACTGTGCGAGTGCAACTTTAGTAGCAGTGGGTAGAAAATTTCGTAGGCGTCTGAGTGAACCACCGGATGCAAATAATTTGCTGCTTAAACACTTTAAATGGATATCCCAACTTAGCGTGCGATCAAAAATTACACCAAGATTTTTAACTGAATCACTGAATGGTAGCAAAATCCCATCAAATACAACTCCAGGAATTTTGCCCCAGTCAACTCTGGAGATCGCGTATGAGCTACCTATGACTATGACTTGCGATTTTGTAGGGTTAACTTTTAAACCAAAGGATTTGCTCCATTCATTGATATGGCGCAAGTCAGAGTTAATGGCAGCTAAAGCCATATCTAAATCACTAAGACGGGCTTGCGAATAAATTTGAAGGTCGTCTGCATAAAGATGGTAGGAAGAAACAAGGCGCTGGGAGATAGTATTTATGAAAATTGCGAAAAGAGGTGACAAGACGCCGCCTTGTGGCACGCCAGCTATGGTATTACACCAAGAAGAAAAACAATCTTCGAGGCGAATACGTTGCCGGCGCCCCTGCAGGTAACTGCGAAACCAATCAATCACCGATGGAGATATGTTAAAAGAGCGTAACAATGCAAGCAGGATATCGAAATTGACGGCATTAAAAGCATTACTGAAGTCTAACAAGGTTAGAACAGTAAGCTTGCCATCATCCATACCCATACGAATATCATCGGTAATTTTCACTAGTGCGGTCACAGTGCTATGCCCAGGACGGAAACCGGATTGGAAAGGATTTAGAAGGTCTTGTTTATTCAGAAATTCGTTTAGTTGTCTATGGACAAGACGCCCCGAGACTTTGGACAGGAAAGGAAGGATAGAAATAGGACGGAAATCAGAAAAGGATTTAGGGTTAGGGTTCTTTGGTAAAGGTAGGATCTGCGCATCTTTCCATATTGATGGGAATTCCCCATTTATGATGGAATTATTATACAGAACGCAGAGAATGGGAACAATAATGTCTAGAATAGGCAAAAGCATGTTCCGACTAATGCTATCCCCGCCTATGGCATTGGAGGATATCGACATAACGCTCTTCTTAACATCACACTCGGAAAATTGACTAAAAATAAAAGGAGTGCAGTCGAGAGTTGGAATGGCAGAAAGATGATTAATAGTTGCAATTTTATCTGTATCTGGCATTGCAGTAACAGAAGAAAAATGTTGATTCAGAGTGTTAATATCAGTGTTATTAGGAGCAGAAAGTTGACGTGATTTGCCAATCCCCATTGACTTGAGAAATTTCCAGACTTTGGCTGGATTTTCATTATCTACTGATGTGTGGATATGGCGACGCATTGCATCCCTACACATCTTATTGCAGCGGTTTCGGGCCTGAACGTATTATCAGCGTAGAGCCTCATTTCACTGTTGTTTTATATATTATTATCAGCGTAGAGCCTCATTTCACTGTTGTTTTATTTATTATTATCAGCGTAGAGCCTCATTTCACTGTTGTTTTATATATTATTATCAGCGTAGATCCTCATTTCACTGTTGTTTTATATATTATTATCAGCGTAGAGCCTCATTTTACTGTTTTTTTCCCACAAATTTTCTCGATATTATATAAAATAAGAAGAAGGTGAAATAAGAAGGTATCACGTCCTTTCGAGTGAAGTGTACGTGAAGTGAAGTACTGTGTCTCGAACATACGACGTCTGCGCAATCTGTAACGTTCGCTTACAATAACGTACACAGCAACTAAACATACATTTAAAAAAATATAGGGCAAGCTAAATAAATAAAGCCTGTCCCACATTTTCATAAATGTATATGATTTTTAGTATCTATTTAAAAGTATAGAAAAAAAATTATGCCGTGCTTCAGGTATATGCTTTAAAGCTGAAGAAATAACGATGATGATTTGAGGATTATTTGTAGTTATTTATGTCGTTTTGTACGATACATATTTGCATATATAATTTTCTATCCGAACATCGAGAATGCCGTCGTGGGAGATCTTTGACTCATGCACTTGAAAGTATAGCAAATATCGAAATAATGACACATCTGCGCATCAGTATGTGAGACCCGTACTCATTTGGAGCGAGCTAAGGCCTCAGTTGGCCAGCCTACTTGGCGCGAGCCTGTGCGTGACAAACCTCTCTTGAATCCTTTGAAACTGTGCGACCGCGAGCGCTGATCGTGAGTTCCATTCATAGAGCAGAATGAATGAGTTGTTCAATGGTGCTATTAAAGGTTCTCTACTGTGAGTTAAAGTGAGTCATGTGCACTTTCAGACATGAACTTGCGATTTGTCTACATCTAATTCATTCGAGATTTACTCACAAACAGATTATATCTAATTCTCAGTATTGGGAAAGACAAGAGACTCCACAGTTTCGCATTTCGCTTGAGTTATTTTATCATGTGTATGCGAACCACATGGAATTAAAAGTGAATTTACAAATACATAGCTTAAGCTATTCTAAACAAAATTCTATGAATAGTTTGGATCGTGTTAATTCTACTTATGGATATACATATTGTATGATGTATATCAAGTATTTAGGCATGATCGTAAGTATAAGCGGGATTTTGGCATTACGCTATTATCCACTCATGTTGAAAAGCCCGTGGTTATTTATATTCCACGACCAATGTTTGTATTGATTACGTTTGGTTTATTTAGGAAGTATTCCACGGTGAGCTTGTTAAGGCGTTTTTTTTCGGTGACGTGTCACGACATATGACGTCAGTTCGTTTAAGCAAATGATCGGTAGTTCGATGAAAATTATAAAGTCATGGTGAAACATACCGGGCTTGGCACACACGTTATATTACATATATATACCTACATACTTATATTATAAAGTCATGGTGAAACATACCGGGCTTGGCACACACGTTATATTACATAAATATACCTACATACTATGTAATAGGGCGAAATATGTGCCTGCATACTTATATTTCAATTGTTGATTTCAATGCTAGTGGATGAAATCACAGAACATATAATTATTTTTTTACCTTTCTCTTTTCTGTGAATGAAACCTACGGTTCACTTTATACATGTTTTGGTACTAGTAAATGAAACCTGCTCAAATTTTCTTTTTGGTATTACTACTAGAGAATGGCACTATGGTTATATTTGAAAATTAACTCCTGATTTCTTATATTATTTAATTTCTTATTAAAACTAAACAACTTTGTAGACTGGCCTTGTGGCTCAGTTGGCAGTCTGTCTGCTTGCCAAGCTGTAGGTCGTGGGTTCGATCCCCACCCAGGGCAAACATTTGTGTTAGGAGCATGAATATTTGTCCTGTGTCTGGGTGTTTCTATGTATCATATGTATATATTTACAACAAAAAAAGTATATATATGTATTCTATCAGCCATCTAATTCCATAGCTTTGCTTAGTTTGGGCTAGATGGTGTTACGGAAATGTCCACAAATATTTATTTATTTATTTATTGACTAAATGCAAAAAAAAAACATTTACAATCACAAGATACTTTTATTTAAGTTTAGGTATTAACTACTACATTATGATAGGTAAGTATTACAGAATAATCTTTAAATTTTAACAAATAATACTTAGTTGATGACCAGATGAGGCTCTTTTTAAAAATGCCACTAATTTAGGATAGATATCGATATGTATGTCTTTTTTCATCTTTATTGTTGCTTTTAGCATTGAATACGTACTCACAGATTGCTTGATTTCTTGGTCTTGGATAATTTAATAAAATATTCCAGCAAAACGTTTTCGGAGAAAGTTTTGGCTCCTTTAGCTACTTAGTCGCCACGTGTTAAACATAGCGTACTCTTTCAAATACTTCTCGCGTGATTATTGAGGGAGAAAGCTTATTTGCGCATTATTAACAGTTTCAGTCAATTCTGTTCGCGTCAAATAAACTTCTTCGTCGCTAGAATCACTCATTTTAGGGTTTTCACTTGTTTTCAAATTTCTTGTTTTTAACCTAAGGTTTTAACAATAAGTCGCGAAAAGAAAATGGCGCGCGCAAAGCAAATAAAAAAAAAGGTACACCAATAAGGTTCCAAGTCTGAGTTTTTAACAAATTAAAAAAGGTTAGATGATAAGTTCGGCACCATGGAGAAGTAGGTTTAATGATGTTTTGAATTCACAAACTTAGTGTAAATGATGTTCTAAATATATTTTTTTTTACTTTATCCTCTAGCGGATAAAAACGGCTTTTGCACTTAGATATCGAAGATCAAAAATATTCTTTCCGAGATGGGGGGATGAAATAGTAGATTGTTATACAAGGGGCTAAAAAGACCCATTGTAACGAGGTAGATTTTTGCTCCCGAGCTTTAGCGAGGGAGTAAATAGAAACCGAGTTACAAAACCCATTGTTTTAGCGCCGTGTGTTACACTCTACTTTTCACTACGAGTGCGAGAAAATAAAATAATCCAATACAATAATTCAAAGTTTTCTTTTATTAAAAATGATATGTACAATTTTATTTTTATAGAAGATAGATCTACGATTGACCACCAACTCGCCTGATGTTAAGCGAAGGTGTGGCCGAGAATGGAACTCGTCTACCTAGAAGATATCTATTCACTCTAGCCTTGAAAATTCCAAGATTGTAGCACTCAGGAAACAGAGATGACAATTTGTAATTCTGGATATTTAACGACATGTTTGCAAAGAGAATGTAAATATATTCCAAAGGGATTATTCTACTTTTGAATAAAGACTGTTTCGTGTATGTAGGCTCTTTGGTAACATAAAAAAAAAAAAAAAAAAACTTTTTCCCCTAGAGCTTAGAATGCTATTTTTTCCCCGCTTTACTACACTACAATTACGGACTTTTAGAGCAAGAAGAGTGAAAAAATAATTACGTATGACCTCCTCATTAATGATTCCCTAATGATAGTTTTTGTATTGATGAGGCAAATATTGGTTAATACGTCATTATTACTTCTGTAGGTTTTTGCCCTGTGGCTACCATACAACGAACAAAGCTTCAAGTTTAAAGTCACGTGAAACTTTTTTATCGAACCAAATATAAACTTTAAGAAAAAGTATATTGAACAAAAACAAATTTTAAGGGATTTATCGCGTATATTTTACTTAATTTTATAACCACATCAAACAATCAATTAACAATCACGAAAACCTTAGAAAACATTAAGTAGAAAATAATTCTAAACTGTATTAAAAGATAAACAGAAACTGTTTATTTGTATTTTTGTTCAAACAGTATATTGTAGTTCCTACTATAAAAAAACCGGACAAGTGCGAGTCAGACTCGCCCACCGAGGGTTCCGTACAAACTAAATAAAAATGGGAAATCATATTTTTTTTTTATATTTTCCTTCATAAACCGAAAAATATACATCGTAAAAATATTTAACATATTCCATGCTCACCACTCGGATCCGAGAGGCTAATAGCGGCGCCTCCCACTCGGATCCGAGCGACCTTCCCATTCATTTTGTAGTAGTCAGTAAACCACGCGCCACCACGCCACTCCGCCACCACTCCGCACTCCGCGGCCACTCTGTACTTAATCAACAAAAGTTTAGGTACCCAGCTGAAGTGAAGGGTCTGCAGGGGGCGAAGTATGTGTTAAAAACCTGTTTTAGCTTATGCTAATGAGGCTCTTTCATATGATACCCCACATGATACGGTTAATTCACTTTAAAATTTGGGCCCTCATTCCTTGCATACAGACACTATTTTTTGTGATTAAATTAAAAATGTCCAGTTTTCGGATTTTTTCCTATATGTGTACGCTAACACAATGCTTCTTGCCAAATTTCAGAGTTCTAGGTCAACGCGAAGTACTCCATAGGTTTTGATTCCTCTGTGAGTGTCGAAATGTGCGTTTCTTACGACATATTCGGCTGTAACGTTTTTTTTACGAAACTGAGAAATTTTATTTTTCTTTCTGCAGCAAGATACTATGGATCTGCGTATATGGTTTTAATTTCAACTCGATACCTTCACGCGTTCCCGAGATAAAGGTCTTGACACCCGGACAGACGGACAGACGGACAACAAAGTGATCCTATAAGGGTTCCGTTTTTTCCTATTGAGGTACGGAACCCTAATAAAACAGTGTTTTTTCGCTTATTCTCCTCATAGACTTAAAGAAAAATTGCAGTAGGTTAAAAGGGTTTAAAATGTAACGTTAAAATATTAAAAAGCTTTTAACTTTGCAGTATTTTTAGGTGCTCAGGAAAACTTGTTTTCATAAAAATTACTTCAGCTTTGAAGGAGACTCATGCGCACACCCCACACAACGTATTGTATCATTCCGTTCCATTGTGGGTACAAATAACCAATCAAACATATACTTCATAATCATAAATTATACTTTCGGAAAGTGCGTAATATATCGTAATGCACCAGATTCCGTTAAAACGGAAACGGAGGTAGAATTCCTGCGCCGGCGCCGGCGCTCGGACCTGCGCCGGTTCGGCGGGACACGAAGGTCGTTCGCATGCGACATTCGGTGACCTGGCTCTCCGCAATTTTTGTATTTCTACCTACATCGTGTCATACAATCAAATATACAAGAGATTGATTTCGTTTAGCGTATTATTGTTTTTCTCGCATTTTTCGATACGTTTTAAAAATCGATCATTCCCGTTGTCCTCCACTTCCGTGTCCCCCAATGGTGGACAATGACCCTTGTTTAAAATAATTCAATCGTTCCCGGCTGGTAACCACCACATTAATGCTTTATAACCAATGGGTTGGAGCTCTACTCAGCTTAATAAAATACATAAAACATACAACGAGTTCATCTCATGTGGAAATTACTAGGTTATTAGAGCACCCTTTACCAAGCCCAAATGAGGTCATTGTACTTATTAAAGCACCTTGTACCAAGCCCAAATGAGGTCATTGTACTTACTACCATAAACACTTTTGATTGTGGGCACGACTTTTTTTGGGTAAACTGTGACTGTGACTTGGGATCAGCCGTGACTTGTGCTGTGCTATTAAACTGTGACTGTGACTTGGGATCAGCCGTGACTTGTGCTGTGCTATTAAATTACTCTATGTATGTGTTGTATATACCGAAATATATTCAACGAACTGAAAACAACTGGCTCTCTACAGGACATTACCAAAGTTATATGTTTATAGTAATTTTCATTAAGCCCATTACGTCGCCGGACAAAAAATAGGATATTCCATAATCTATAACACAATTATCAACATGGTTTTAACGATTTCATTACAATTTATTTCGCTTATAAAATATAAGCCTTATATTTTCAGAACAAGTTTTAAAATCGCTTGAAATACAGCCTTTTGCAGATGACTAACACTTGACGCTGGCTTTCCCGATGGCCTTAAGGTCGCGCAGGTAATGCGTCGACAGAACACTAGGTATGAATTAGCACCAAATAAATAATTACTTATCTAAAACACCAACTCATATTTTACTTCTAAAATAGACAAAAACTTGATACCGTTACAACCACTTAGCATCATTCATGTTTTCAGTACATGAAGATCATTTTGGCTAACGTGAGTAAAAACCGGTTCTATTTATTCGATTTTTGCGAGTTCAAGTCCCGTCAGTGGTGCGTCATTTTTGAACTAGGTATCTATAAATTTGGGGTTCTATTTAGTATGTAAATCACATGCTTCTCTCGTCAAATTAATTATAATAATATTCAAGCACATTATATTCTCCATTTAAGTACAGGTTTTCTTTTATGTAATTATCTTCTGTACATATTATAAAATGTTATGTAAAAACATAGCCGAAAGGAGAACTTACTCGTACCTACAGATAATTATAACAGCTACAAGCTACGTAAAAAAAAATATTTCTATGTATATAAATATATAAAAAATGTATGACGTGTAATCTTTGCATATTTTAAGGACTCACTTTATATTTGGGTAAATTTGCCTCATTTGAATAAACATCAACGTATTTTTATTTTTTTCACAAGGTTTTTACAACCAAACAATTTGCATATTTCCGAAAATGATTATCACCTATACCTTTAAATTGTATCAATTAAAATAAAACAGTAAAATGCCCGGCTATCTCCTTTAATAGGTTGTGATGTAGTTTTGTCGTTTCCTTTATGTGGGCCCGCTCTGACGACAACAGCTGCATCACCTCAGACCTACAGGTATTTACTTTTTTTTTTATATATTTTTTCAATAGTTTTTATGTAGCGTTGATGCTACAGAACGAACTGAAAGGCTCATCCTCGCGGCAGTGATGGAGGCGGAGGTGAAGGGGGCGACTTTTTTGTTTACGGACATTATGCTGAATTAAATTGCTTATATAACTACTTAAAATACTTTAAATTAGGTATCTAATCTTAATCTATACGCTGATGGTCTGCGTTTTCTTCCCGTAACTACGATGGTCTGCAGTATCTTCCTCTTACGCTACTCGTACGCGCCAGTATTATATTCTTTACTTTAGACGTTTAAGTAGTTTCTGAGTTCATTGACCTTAGAAAATGTCATGAGGAACAAACTTTGATCAAGGCACAAAATTAGATAGAATATTATTTGGATTCCTTGACCGACTTTGGCATATAGAGCCAGACATAATATCGTGGCCTGGTGCTGTACACTCATAAAATAAAACCGGACAAGTGCGAGTCAGACTCGCCCACCGGTTCCGTACAAACTAGTAGATAAAAGGGGCACATCGTATTTTTTTCATATTTTCCTTCTTATACCGAAAAATATACATCGTAAAAATATTCAAAAACCTGTTTTAACTTATGCTAATAAAGCTCTTTCATATGATACCCCACATGATACGGTTAAAAAACTTTAAAATTTGGACCCTCATTCCTTGCGTAAAGACACTATTTTTTTGTGATTAAATTAAAAATGTCCAGTTTTTGGATTTTTTCCTGTATGTGTATTGTGTACTCTAACACAATGCTTCTTGCCAAATTTCATAGTTCTAGGTCAACGGGAAGTACCCCATAGGTTTTGATTCCCTTGTGAGTGTCGAAATGTGCATTTTTTACGACATATTCGGCTGTAACTTTTTTTAATGAAAACTGAGAAATTTGATTTTGCTTTCTGCAGCAAGATACTATTGATTTAATTTCAACGCGATACCTTCACGCGTTCCCGAGATAAAGGTCTTGACACCCGGACAGACGGACAGACGAACAACAAAGTGATCCTATAAGGGTTCTTTTTTTTCTTTTGAGGTACGGAACCCTAAAAAAACGAAAATAAAATTAGGCGAGAGTGGACACTAGACACACTCCGTCTTACTTATAAACGATGATTAAGCTTATGAAAAGATAATTTTAGTTAAACAGTGTTTTGTTCCGTTTTCGCGCGTGACAGTTTCCGTCTGACAGAAATTGACAAGTCCTTATTCAGTAAATAAGATTTTAACATGTGTATATATTATAAGTAAGACGGACTCTTCACAACGTATTTTACTTGCTATGAGTAATCAAAAGACACGTGTTTCGATACTTCTATCTGATTTATAGCTCTTAGGCCTCGTTCACACTTTCGTTATTATTGTTTTAACCATCGTCTTCGATGGTTACACAAATTGTACTTAGTTAACTTAGTTGTTTTATCTGTGTGTTCTTTATATCGTTGTACTATGCAAAACCTTTCACTATTTTCTAAGGTTTCAATACTTACTTAAAGAGCACTTGAAAAAAACAGTAACTTTAGTTATATCTATATAAAGATTGCTTTTTGTGGTTGCAAATGTTGGCGTACACTGGCTGATTGCAACTTTTTATACATTTGTTTCATACATTCAAGGATTTTAAAACAGAGTAAAAATGTAATTTAATTATTATATCCATTCACTTCTAATAAATTGATTTACTGCTGAAAATGTACGAAAGAATGGATAAAATTTTTACTAATATACCAATTTAGTGAAATGAAGATGATTTTTGTTTTGTCCCGGACTTTCATCTTTATATTATATACGTATTAACGTTTCCGCTTTGGCCGCGTACGTAACTAATTTCGTACGAAACATAATTATTCTTCGTACGATACTAGTGTCGATCGAAGAAGTTTTTTTCCTTATACGTAACCACAGTTTCGTAGCAGGAAAAAATGTCGACCCAAACCAAAACACACGTGAGTGACCCGTAATTTTTATTTAAAAATTTGTGAAAAACCACGTTAGTTAAATGGCATGGAAACAAATAAAGCAAATACCAAGTTTCGCGCCGCAAATGTATACATTGTCATTAAGTACTATTTGTAGGTAAATTTGAGCCTAAAACAAAACGATGGCGCTGATAATGTTTATATAACTTGATAATTATCTAATCTTGCATCATGTATATTTACAACAACAATAATTGTATTACATCAGGTGTCACGGGCCCCAGCGGCAGCGAGCCAGGCCAGCCGTACCGTGACGCGAACCAACTTTACAGATATTAAACAAGAGGAAACCGGTGGCCGGCTCACTTTTCGCGTCATATTTATTTACCCACACATTTGACTAAACTTCTCCATCTTGCATCATTCGACCATATAATCTAAGGAAAACGCTCATTTAACTTTATGTATCGTGTTATCCGTTAAGAGATTTAGTTTGTTAAAATTAACTTGGAAGAAGTACCTACAATCGTAATAAACAAGGTTAATTATAAAAATAAAAGTATAATAAACACAAAATAATTTAAAATTACTCACGATGCTATAAAGGGTCGTTCGCATTTGATCATAAAATCTTACCTCATATTGAATCAGTTAATGAAACATAATCAATTAATTGAATAAATATATTACGTCCTAGATATTTATAACACTTTACATCTTGGAAATGGTATTTTTACTTGACTTAAATAGCATACGAGTACCTACTTTTCATTTCCGCGAATCACCTCAAACAATTTTTCAAATGTGTTAGGTATTAACTAACACTCAAATTTGCTAATTTCTTAATTCATTTCCTATTATATTTAGCAGCACTACAACAAATATACATGTGACTACTTTATATTTAGTATCAAATAATACGTGTCTTCTTATAAATAGATCACAAATAGAAGTGAGTAGGTGTTACAAAACTAGGATGTTACAAAATCGTAGGTACCTAGACTGCCTAGGTATATTATTACAATCTATTTTTATACTTATTTAAACTAAATTCATTTTAGTGCTAGCTGCACTCTAATTTATTTTATTTTATTGTTACACCAACCAACCACTAAGACAACTCCATAAAGAAATAAGTATAAAAGTGAGACGCAAATGTTGAGTGGCACTTGAATTATAGATACATAAATAAGTCATCATCATCTCAGCCATAAGAAGTCCACTGCTGGACATAGGCCACCCCCATGGATTTACAAAAAGACCGATTGGAAGCGGCTTGCATCCAGCGTCTTCCCGCCACTTGTATGAGGTCATCTGTCCATCTAGTGGCTGGTCTTCCTACACTGCGCATGCCGGTACGTGGTCTCCACTCGAGAACCTTTCGGCCCCAACGGCCATCAGTTCTACGTGCTTTGTGCCCTGCCCACTGCCACTTCAACTTGCTAATCCGCTGTGCTATATCGGTGACTTTTGTACGTCTACGTATCTCTTCATTTCTGATTCGATCTCGTAGAGAGGCACCGAGCATAGCCCTCTCCATAGCTCGTTGCGTGACATAAATAAGTAAAAGTAGTTATTAATAAATAAATAAGTAAAGTAATTTACGAAACACAAAACTTCACAACACTGTCCTTAGAAAAGACATCAACGCGCGCGGAGAATGTTAAGCAGTGGTATAGAGTGAGTTAAGCAGTGCTATAGAGTGAGTTAAGCTATAGTCGTTGATTCATTGTTTTTTAACCAATTAGTTTCACAAGTCTTGGAAACTTATAAAATTTATATTGAACCAATTCCGTTAATAGTAAGAGTATGAAACAAAAGATCGAAAGAAACGAAAAACCAGAGCGCATGCACGTGCTCGGAAAATCTATATACACAAAAATACACACGTACGTAAGCAATAACTTATTACTTGCCGTGTGTTGTTGTTACACACATCACCACCAGGTGATGTGTGTATTACTAATAAGCTGACGAGCTCCATCCTCGACCACACCGTCGCTTAACATCAGTCCAGTAGGTAGTCAATCGAAAATCTATCAAATATAAAAAAGTGTCCGTTAAGTTCAAATAGTATCCTAATAGAGAATAACATACCTAAGTATTTTTAATATTAGCTGTTTAAAACAAACAAGAGGCGTTAGATCTGCCTGTTTCAGCAGTCGTTTACCATTGGTCTTACGTTGTTAGCTCAGTGGGCGGCACGTCGGAATTAGAATCAGAAGAGTGTTTTTAATATTCTAGCAACTGGTGAAGTTCATTTTGGCTTTTGGTGAACGAAATATTGTGAGGAAATATATTATGTAAGTAGCATATTTACTATAGCCCGGATATAGCTGCCGCTATCAAATTGAAAATTTATATCCAAACACTAAACGATACGATCCTCGCTTCTCCACGCAACTCAATTTATTTCACTAGGTATTGGAACAATACACTTATAAATAGTCCTAAACATCTAATCCTTGAGATAATTATAACAAATTGCAAAATAACAAAAATACATTAGTATACTAATATCAAGTAAATTAAACGAATAAATTCATTAAATATGTCAAAATAAATACAAATTATAATAATATACTCAATAAAATCATTATAATTCTTATTTTAAAGCCAATGCCGTGTGAATATACTCCGTGTGACTCGGATACTCCACTACTCCAAATCCAATCCCACCAAGATTATAATGTCGGTTTCATACATCATCTCGTAGACACTCGCTCGCTCGAAAACCCCCGTAATTCGTCTTACGTCATACGAACACGTCTTAGTGACAGCAACGTTGCCACGTGCGACGTCTGCTAATGACCGCACGGCTCGCGGCTTGCGGCTCGCGACTTACGGCTTGCGGCTCGCCGGCTGTGCCACTCGGCGGGCACGCGAGGCATGCCGCCGCTTCGCCAGACAGGCCGGCGCCTGCGCCGCGCGCCGCCTCGCTCGTCACTATGTGCCGCTACACATTCGCGACCTATAATGAATATTAGACGACATAACATTGCATACCGTGACCGGTATTATCTATTTATATATAACAATAGTAACAAATAACTCTTTAACCATTTATTTACCATTTTAGTCATAGTTCGTTATGATATGTTATACACCTTGGCATTCACATTTTGTAGCTTATATAATGGTTTGAATACATTATTATAACAGAATACTAAAACGATCTAGCTAAGTTGATGTTAGATACACATAGATCTAAAGTACAGTTTTAGTAAGTCCATCGATTTGTATTTTATAAAATTATAAAATGATTTTAAAAGCAAACTTAATACAACCAACAAAATATACGCAAGCGTGCGTTGCGAGTTCCACTGTTCCCGTACAGTACGAGTATACTATACAAGCACGTAGACGCATCGAGCGACGCTCGCTACCGAGGCCGACCTACAGTACGAGTATACGATACAAGCACGTACACGCGTCGAGCGACGCTCGCTACCGAGGCCGACCTACAGTACGAGTATACGATACAAGCACGTAGACGCGTCGAGCGACGCTCGCTACCGAGGCCGACCTACAGTACGAGTATACGATACAAGCACGTACACGCGTCGAGCGACGCTCGCTACCGAGGCCGACCTACAGTACGAGTATACGATACAAGCACGTACACGCGTCGAGCGACGCTCGCTACCGAGGCCGACCTACAGTACGAGTATACGATACAAGCACGTACACGCGTCGAGCGACGCTCGCTACCGAGGCCGACCTACAGTACGAGTATACGATACAAGCACGTACACGCGTCGAGCGACGCTCGCTACCGAGGCCGACCTACAGTACGAGTATACGATACAAGCACGTACACGCGTCGAGCGACGCTCGCTACCGAGGCCGACCTACAGTACGAGTATACGATACAAGCACGTACACGCGTCGAGCGACGCTCGCTACCGAGGCCGACCTACAGTACGAGTATACGATACAAGCACGTACACGCGTCGAGCGACGCTCGCTACCGAGGCCGACCTACAGTACGAGTATACTACTTATATACAAGCACGTAGACGCGTCGAGCGACGCTCGCTACCGAGGCCGACCTACAGTACGAGTATACGATACAAGCACGTACACGCGTCGAGCGACGCTCGCTACCGAGGCCGACCTACAGTACGAGTATACTACTTATATACAAGCACGTAGACGCGTCGAGCGACGCTCGCTACCGAGGCCGACCTACAGTACGAGTATACTACTTATATACAAGCACGTAGACGCGTCGAGCGACGCTCGCTACCGAGGCCGACCTACAGTACGAGTATACGATACAAGCACGTACACGCGTCGAGCGACGCTCGCTACCGAGGCCGACTTACAGTACGAGTATACGATACAAGCACGTACACGCGTCGAGCGACGCTCGCTACCGAGGACGACCTACAGTACGAGTATACTACTTATATACAAGCACGTAGACGCGTCGAGCGACGCTCGCTACCGAGGCCGACCTACAGTACGAGTATACGATACAAGCACGTACACGCGTCGAGCGACGCTCGCTACCGAGGCCGACCTACAGTACGAGTATACGATACAAGCACGTACACGCGTCGAGCGACGCTCGTGTTAGATTCACCATGGGGTAGCGGGATCTTGTAATTTTGATTATATTCTTAAACTATCCATGATGACTAATATTGACGTATTATCTACCTATAATTAGGGTAAGATTGTAATTAGATGGAAGGAAACGATAAGTAGATTATTCAACTTTCATATTTATTACTTTATCAGAGTATCCTTTATTCTATGGATCCCGAGAGGGTATTCCATGGCACTGCAATGATTCTAACTCCACATTCACAAGGCCCTAGACGTCTGAGAAAGAACGTGGACAAGAAAACTCAGCGCCATCATTATTTCTAAACACATAGTATAGGTTACACCAATATCACAGGTACAATATAAATAAGTACCACGATCTATATAGAATATCAATATAGAATGGGTACACCGTTAACGATACAGAGTTTACACTTAGCTTTGGACGTCAGCTCAGCCCGGCCACCTTCAACAGAATGTACAGAATGTCCCAATCGAACCATATTTAAAGGCTTGTCGCCATTTGCAAAGTAGAAAAGGAATTCCATTACAAAACAAGTATGGCGGCCTCGATGGTGGATTTGATTCTACTGCTAACATGTTCATTTACTTTACTTTAATCGAATCAATACAACACCAAATCTTTAAGTAAAACACCACTCCGCTTCCGACGAATAGTAAACAATTTATAACGGATTAAGTGGTGGACTTGGTGATCCATTAAACCCCAGTTTTCCTTAAGTTTACTGGATCACCATGTTATGTTTTATACACAAATTTATATGATAAAATATCCAATTATCATAGTTCAAAACATCATAATAAATCCCTAACCTAACACGGCCAGACTGACAGTGCTGCGTCCTCGAAGCACAAAAACAAAACAAATTAGAAAATTACTTAAAAATTAATTAGGACTAAATATAATTCTAGTAATTAGTATTTTACATGATTTCCTAAATTTCCTACTGGGACTATCCTTCTACACATTACCTGGTGCATACGAGTCCGACGCCCATCGTCCGCCACCGCCGACGTCGCCTAGATCTCTACACCAGGTCGACTGGCGGTTGTAGAAGAATAATCCGTCCGTACCCACCCTCATTGTCATAGTCATTGTCAGAGAGTTATATAGCCATAGTCATCACAGTCTTAGTCT
Organism: Lycia hirtaria; assembly: GCA_947563715.1. Lineage (NCBI taxonomy): Eukaryota > Metazoa > Arthropoda > Insecta > Lepidoptera > Geometridae > Lycia > Lycia hirtaria. The sequence goes on from OX387385.1 coordinate 37,271,324, forward strand.
AGTGACACTGATATTCTCAACATCTACTCGCCGCCAATAGCCTGATCAGTACACCCGAGTACGGACGTTCGGCGATAGTTAGTAGCTTATGCAATAATTATACAATACAAAAGTAATTAGTATTATCGACTTGAACAGGACTACCCTCAATAATCTCAAAACTAAACCTAAACAGGACTATCCTCCCACACATTACC